>OY293410.1:105280013-106560923 GCA_958502065.1 Chrysolina americana | reverse complement strand
AAGAGTCGAGTCGAGAGTCGACAGTCGCGTGTCGACAGTTGAGAGTCGTGAGTCGAGGATAGAGAGTCGAGAGTCGAGGATGGAGAGTCGACAGTCGAGGATAGACAGTCGAGAGTCGAGGATAGAGAGTCGAGAATCTGTAATCGAGAGTCGAGGATCAAGAGTCGAGAGTGGAGGGTCAAGAGTCGAGAGTCGAGGATCAAGAGTCGAGAGTGGAGAGTCGAGAGTCAAGAGTCGAGAGTCGACAGTCGCAAGTCAAGAGGCGAGAGTTGAGAGTCGAGAGTCGGAAGTCGAGAGTCGAGGATCAAGAGTCGAGAGTCAAGAGTCGGGAATCGAGAGTCGAGGATCGAGGGTCGACAGTCGAGAGTCGAGAGTGAGAGTAAGAATTAGAGTCGACAGTCGAGAGCGAGAGTAAGAATGAGAGTCGATAGTGAGGGTGAGAGTGAGAGTATGATTGAGAGTCGTGATTCGAGAGTCGAGAGTGGAGAGTCAAGAGACTAGAGTCGAGAGTCGACAGTAGAGAGTCGAGAAACGAGAGTGAGGGTGAGAATGAGAGTCGAGGATCGAGAGTCGACAGTCGAGAGTCGAGAGTGAGAATGTTAGTCGAGAGTCGAGAGTGAGAGTAAGAATGAGAGTCGAGATTCGAGAGTCGAGAGTGGAGAGTCGACAGTAGAGAGTCGAGAAACGAGAGTGAGAATAAGAATGAGAGTCGGGAATCGAGAGTCGAGAATCTAGAGTGAGAGTAAGAATGAGAGTTGAGAGTCGAGAGTGAGAGTAAGAATGAGAGTCGAGATTCGAGAGTCTGGAGTGGAGAGTCGAGAGTGGAGAGTCGAGAGTCGACAGTAGAGAGTCGAGAAACGAGAGTCAAGAGTCGAGAGTCGAGTCGAGTGAAGTGGAATGGAGTGCACTGGGAACAAGGATAAAAGAGTTTGATAATGATCATCATCTTGGATATTTTTAAGAATTCCAATTTTTGGGTTTTAAAGATATCTGCAGTACAAATTCAATATACATAAAGGAATAGAACAGACACATTCGAAAGCTAATCCAACAATGCATAATTTTCAGGACTTCATTACATAAATTCGTTCCTCTCGGTGGGAATTTATCTTTTGTTCTGAAGTTAAATTTCAAATTGCCTGCTCGGTTACCGCTTCATTATTCCGAAGGAGTTTCTTTTCTTATTCTCCAATTTTATTACAGCTACGTGAACTATTCGCAGTTGCAACGTTGAACTTTCGTTCAAAGCGCCGCATTGCTATAACTGAATGTTAAGCAGGCTTCACAGGAAATCCTAGCATCTTTTCATATTGAAAAATCATTTGAAGCGTATATTTGACATTATGTATTGTTATGAAATGATGTTGTATGGTGCAAATAGATATAATTTCGACCCCTTGCAATTGAGTAAAATTATGCAAGTAAGGTAAGGTAACTACACTTTGAGTATCAATATTTCACCCATCAGAATCTTGAAACTGCAACCCTCTGTATATCGACAACAAGGCGTTTGTGTACACATCTTTGCACAAAAAAATCTTAATTTAACCTGAAAAATACACCACTTAAATCTTGATATTGAATATAGAAATCCCTGCATATAAACTCTGAAATGTCTCTTCCGATCTACCCTCCAAATACAGGAATCCGCACCTAAACGGATAGCGGAGACTCGTTGAGTTATGGTCAGTTTCGTTTGACCACTTCCTGGGTCAGGCGGAAACAGCCTCCATTTTTTGATAAATATTAATGCGTTCTATATCTCCCGAAACACACAAACAGTTTTTTTTTCAACCCGAGTAATTTTTCATCTGAAACGAGCATCATAAACATTGTATTCGCACTGGCGAATCGCTGATGGGAAGACCAGCCACAGTCTTGAAATAGTTATTGGTAGCACAAGACTGGAAACTGTATTTTGCAGTGAAAGTAATGTTAGAGGGTGAAAGCCAAGGTCTTCAAGTACGAGTCACTTTTCTCAACCGTTCCTTGGTTTGTGATACACAAAACTTCTTGGGCCAACACATATTTATAGTTCAAATATTATGACATATGTTACATATCACTGCATAACAAACTAGTGTGAGGCTTTACCATATATCACAGAAAATTGGATATTGGGCGTCTGTGGTGAATTACTTGTGGAAATACACGTTTCGTTCTCATTGAGTGACAACACAAGCGTCCGATAAAATTGACTTCCCGATCGAAAAACGAGATTCTATTCTTCAAATTCAGTAATCCCTACTGCTTAAGATGAAATGGTATTCAAATTCCGCGTATAGGTCCTAAATTTCTTGTGTGGTGGAGGGAAAATACACTCTTTGTTCTCATGAGTTACACCACAGGCATCCAATATCCCATTCTAGATAAAATTGACTTCTTGGTCGAAGGACCAGAATATATTTTTCAAATTCAGGAATCACCACTGCTGAGGATACAATGCTAGTCAAAATGCGCATCTAGGAATTGAAATACTAGTGTGGTGAAAATGAAATAGACTTTTTGTTCTCATAGAGAAACCCCATTTTCGATAAAACTCACTTCCTGGTCAAAGGATCAAAGGAAAATGATATTAAACAAGAAAATCACAGTATTCCTCTCTAATGTAACAAAGTACTCTATACCAGATCTTTGAGAGGAGCTAGCACCAAACCACCTTCACAAAAGAATTGTTCATGCCCACTTTCTTGATAGCTTTATCCACAACTTCAACAGCCAGATACATCAGTGTTTCTATTGATTTGTGCTAGTTTTAATATAATTAAGAAAGAGAAGTGCTGAGAGGGTCATTTATGATCCGCCTTTTATGATGTTATATTCAACGCAGATATTGGGAACTTTTTATTGAAATCTGTCAATATTGTCATTTGGAAAACTGTATACAGCTTCATTTCTAGGCTGAACTATACCTTTATCACATTTCAACACCTATTCCTGACATTTATCTATGCAGTTACCCCATCAATTTCAAGTTAAAATTTGAATTCGCACACAAAATGGCGTGCGAAAATAGGTCTGCCTAGCCTATTTTTTTGTGCATTTCCCAGCGTAAAGCGAATGCAAATCGAATGGCATTTTTACGTGGGACAAATCGTTGTTTGCTCTTGATATAATAACGAATGATCAATAGCAGTCGAAGGGTTGACCTCAATCCAATGGAGTGAACTAATACCTTTCATATCTGTTACATAATATTATTATGTCGCTATCAATATTCTATAGAGGTCAAACAGCCAATGGATTCTGCAGGTATCAGAGTGAAATAAACCATTGTCCACTTGAATCATCGTTCGTTTTGTTGACTCATGGAAAGTGGTCTCAATCGACTTCGAAGTAACAAAGTAATTCCCAGATCGATATCAACTTTCTTGAGAGAGCAATGTAAGACTGCAGCAGTTCTACGATGGAGTACGGATATATTTACTTCACAAACAGTGTAATTGGTTTTATAGAAGAAAACGTTTTCTGTTTGAAGGTTTCAATACGTTGGGCGCAGTTGTTTTGATCATTGCCACGATACAAAATCGATTGAGTATGGTTTTCATCCTTTTTCTTTTCGAAGTTCGCCTATCTCATTTTTCCAGGGGCACTTTACTCAAAAATTATTTTGTATTCTCTTTGATATATGCAGGGCTCGCCGTTAAGTTCGCAACGTATGAGACTAAGTTTTATTATTAGTGGTAATGGAACATTTTTCAAATTTCAATTGAAAATGTTTCCTTTTTCTACATTCAGAATGAAATTGTGCGTTAAATTAAAGAGCTCTTAGTTCAGGCGCGATTATCATCAGTTATAATCAGAAAACATGATGTTTTTAGAGTGCTATATCGTCATAATTGTCGTGAATTTTTTTATTTCTCTTGAAATGTCAGAGTCCTGGCAAAAAGCTTATTTTTTAAATTTTATTTACGATTTTTCGTTTTTTTTTTAATATCGATTGGCTCTAAATCCACAAACCTTATCATTTAAAATCGAGTGATGTTCGTAGAATTGCTCTATCTTTAACCGTTCCCGATTTGAAAGTTCATCTGGAGTGGAAAGGATTCATTGGTCTCCATTTTTTTTCCAGTACTACTCGTCATATTTTTGACGTCGTATTCCTTTTATATGCCAAACCTTGAATCAGCGCATAAAAAAATCATATTTTTCAGGAACCAGCATCTGCCCATTTTGTATTTTTCATGATTTTTAGAAGTCTACCCTTTGGACTTTTTGTTTAGAATAATTATAATCTCAGCATGAAAAATTCATATATTATCGAAATAAGTATGGAATTTTGCTTATATAGTGCGGATTGTACCTGTAAGTGAATCTGCCGATATGGTATTTATCATCATTTTCAGGTGTTTTATTTCGATTGACTCGAAACCTCAGATTATACTAATTTGATCATTCTGAATCGATTGGCGATTGTATAGTGCGGGTTGTAGGTATAACTGCAGATTTTGTATTTTTCATGATTTATGGGGGTCCTACCTCTGTTTATTTTCGATTTTTTGTTTTATATTGATTGACTCCCTTCCCGAGTTGAAAAGTTCATTTGGAGAGAGAGAGAGGAGTAATTTCCCTCCAGATTTTCTCTCCTAGAGTTAAGACAACACCCATCTTTTATCCATAACTCAGGACTTTCGTAAATGAGGATATATTTTGTAGCGCGATCGATATCTATCATTATTATTACGGAGTTTGATGAAAAGTCCATTTTATGATACCACAATTCGTGATTTCAGGAAAACTTCTCATAATTCCAAGATGAAATGTTGACAGGGTAGTTCAGCAACTTCCATCATAAATCAGGTTACTTCGTTCAGAAGTTATGCAAATTTCAGATCGCATTTTCTCGCCGCGCAACTGAAAATAAACATCATCGACTTCATTTCAAGTAGCCATAATTTTCCCTCGAAGCGAAATATTCCCATCTACGAATATTCATACGGAACGAGAATCTGAGAAGTTTGCCAATAATCATAAAAGCTGTGCGTTTAAAAATAATAGTGTACGGCAGGGGCGTACCTCTGGAGTCAGGGGGGGGGAAGTACGAGGCATAGCAAGTAGTTTCGATCCGTCTTCTTCCACGCTTCACAAACTTGATCAGGTTGAAAATCCAACTAGATACATAGAAGAACTATGTGTTTAAGTAGAAATGGCCAGCGAGATCGTCGATCTGGGGTTCCACGAGGATCCGTCTTAGGGCTCTTGCTATTTTCAATATACAAGAAGTGTAAGTGAAATGAATACGGAGTACCCTTCTCTTCAAGCTAATACCACGACAGACATTGAACTACATCTGACTGATATTTGTGAAACGTTCTTCCAAGAAGACCCAATTGCAAGTGCTTGTCTTGTAGTCAAACAGAAGATTATCCTCCATTTGGCTGGGAATGACCAGCTGCAGACATGCATGTTTCAAGGTTTATTGCATCTCATTAGTAACAACTAGGTTGATCGCAGCGCCATCCGCACGGGAAATCAAGAGCAAGACAAACAATCCTAGGAAGCACAGACACCGGGAAGAGTAAACTGTAATATTTTGAACAAGTTCGAAAATATTGTGCCAGAGAGATATCAACAAAGTGAAATGAATATGGAATACCCTTCTCTCCAAACGTTTCTGCCAAGAAAAAAAATAAACTGACCTTTGCTTTCCTCAGGTCAAGTGGGCTGAAGTCGAAAACCGAGATATTCATAATAGCATACCTAGATGATGTCCTCAACATCTGCGTCTACCGCAGTCGCGTGATGGGTATAGAGCTTCGTGATACTAGATGCTGAGTGTTTCGTGAGGCAGCTGATATCATAATGCACTTGCTGTTATCCTGTCCAGCTTATGCGGTCTCAGCCTATCCAAAGTGATTATTATTATTACTATTATCATCATATAAACGAATTTTTTTATCATTTGTGGCATGAAAAAGTGACGTGTATCTGACCCAACCAGACCGTTTCCAGAAGCTCCGTTGAAAAGATCAGGAAATATAGACAATAATCCCACAAACGTCTAAAAACGCCTTCACGCCTATAATGCCTTAATAGTTTACGATGAATTGATTTGAACTATCTCCACTGGTAATTTTCTGTACGCCAGTGGCTAGCAGAGATGACTGAAGTGATAACCCTGAACGAAGCTCAAGTAACTGGACTTGTTTTGGCAATATATAACATCCAAAACAGCGAGTTGAAGTGTACTCCGCATCTTTGGGATTAATACTTCTTTTGAGTTCGAGTGGATGAAGTTGTTAAAGTTTGAGGATAAGCTGCATTTTTGGAAGGTATATGTCTGAAGTGGGAATAGGGCATTTGGTTTATGCATATCTGAGGTTTCGGATGGGGTTTGAGAATTATGGCTTGACAGTTGGGATGTTGAAACTTCCGCCATATCTTGACGAGATGGAGGAGAGCTGTTCCAAACTTCACGATGAAGTTAGAAACACATTGAGACTGGTTCATCTATGAAAATAGAAAAATAGAAAATATTGATTCAGTGGATATTCGTGTACCTAATGCATTACGGTTCATCCATTGCTACCTCCGATTGCTACATATCCTAAAAGGGTTCATTATTGGAGTGATGGAATTTCTGTCCACTAATCTGAAAAACGATTTTGATACCTGTCACGTACGTGATCACTGGTATAACGGCAGATATAAAAAAAATAATATTACTGGCAAAAAGTAGGGTAAGATGGACAAAAATGGAAAAAAGTTGGGTTGACCCCAAAAAAATACAAAAAATACGGAGATGTTTCTTTAGCGTGAGACCATGAACTGAGAAGAAAATCAGGACTTGAGTATAAAGCATATTAATTAAAAATAGTTGAAACAATGGTGTTAATGAGCATATAGATGAAATATAACTATAAATATATTCCTATAGGGTCCTCAATCTTAGATTACCGAGTGACGTGTAGAACTCATTTTAAACAAGTTACTGACTATACAAGGAATTTACATTCATAAAATTCTAACATTTGTTAAACTTAACATCAGCAACTTCTCTAAAAATTGTGACTATCATGATTATCCTACGAAGTATGGTGATTTATTTAGAGTTGCAAAGCACCGTATTTCACTTTACGAAAGCAGTCCTAATTATAATGGAATACGATTTTTCAATCATATACCCAGTGTTATAAAAAATGAGAGTAATATTTAAAAATTTAATTGGACGAGTATGAGATCAATATTCAGCCAAAATGAGATGTTATTTGGGGTATATCTTCGAAATAATATATACGCATTTTGATTTTGGGACATCTAAAAAACTAATGATGCATGTTTTGGAGGAAGAACCCGCTTCGATATATTCAAAACACTCAAATCAATTCAGAGTTGATAATTATGGCTCATATGGTCCAAAACTATAGTAAAAATATATTCATTTACCGTGATAGTTTACAGAATAATGCAAACACATAATCACAATTACATGTATGGAATATGTAAACATTTACCTACCCCAAGGAAATCGATCTGCACGGGATTGTTATTTAATGGTTGAATAATAGCAACGCTGCAATGAATGCTGTTTCGAGTTTATATCAATATTTGTTCTGAAGAAAGCCAATAATATTTTTTTTCGAGTTATATAGTCACGGCTTTGTCATTAATTTCAGTCCAGCAGAGTTATTATAAAATATTCTCCGTGTTTGTAGTGTTTGAGAAAGACTGAGTTCGTCAACATAATGAAATGACATTAACTGACAGTTACAAAAACTTGGTATCCTGTTTCGCGGATTTTCAGAACATTGATAGGATTTTCATGTTGACTTTTCTTTTGTTGGCGAAACGTTGGGTCAGACAGATAGTTCTCACTCATCCTTGAATTAGTAACAGCAGCTAGTCCTATTCAGTTTGGGGAAATAATTATTCCTAATAAAAATTCCCGTTCCATTGATCATTTATCACCATTTAATAAATTTTGTACTTGTCTAAGTTGAAGTACTGAGTTGACGTATCTTTAAAAACCCTATCCTACGTGCAGCACTAACTCTATTGAAAATCCGATCTATTCATCTCCGATGCACAGCACAAACAAAACAGCAGCAATAACTGCCTCTCAAAAACTCTCTATGTCTTTGATCAAGTTCATTTTTCTAGATCACCTTTCGTCCTTCGTTTTTTAAGTTGGCATTCCTCTTGATTTCAATTATATAGATCGTTAAAGACTGCCCCCTGTCCTAAAATTGGAAAGTTGGTGTTTGATGGCCCATCAGTTTTCATGAGAATGTCAATAATAATAATGAGACAGAAACACCGTCCCCAAGTATTATATATTTCAAGATAATATAATTAATGAATATCAGTTTCGTATGTCCATATATCAAAGAAAATTTCGTAATTGCTAGTTGAGGGATTGGCAAGGGTGGATTTTGACCTCCACTTATCTACTGGAACGAACAGGGTAAAGGGTACAGTTGAAATTTTTGACCGATGAAAAGTGGTTTGCAGTGATCTTGTTATTTTGCTTTACTTATGTATCTGACAGCCCTTTTTTGTAAATCGCATATTGAATTAAATAATTATTATTGATTGCATAAGCCCCATCTTATGCATAAGTTCACTGCATGCTTATCAAATATCAATTTATCATTGATGAATAATACTACTTAAAACTTTGTGTTGGTTCTATTATCCGTTGTATGATTTTATATGACTAGGCCATCGGAACTGAACTTGTAGCAAACTATGTTTGTTTCATTTGTGTTCAAACATAATGAGTTTGAATCACACTACTGTTCAACCCTACAAAGATCAAGAGTTATGTTTCCCCTGAGATTGTCAGCATTTGGTCCACACCATGGGATGGTGGTATCATGTGCAAAAAGTATAAACTGTCCTTAGTTGTCAATGGTAACCATGTCATCCAAATAAAGCAAAAATAGAATAGGACCCAGTACCGAGCCTTGTGGTACACCATCTCTGTTATACTCAATGTGCGATTGATTTCCTTGGAGTTCACTGTTTGTTTCCTGCCTGTTGGGTTACTTTTCATCCAGCTATACGATAATCTCCTGAAGCTACAGCACTGTAGTTTAAACAACAGTGCTTCATGGTTCAACAGTTCGTTATTATTTGAAACAACATACACATCTTCCAGAAAAGAGAAAATTGCATCGCTTGTGTTCTTAAAGCTTTGGAATCCATATTGGGATTCGCATAGTAAATTATGGATATGAAAATATCAGACGAAGTCTGATGGCATCAGGAGAGAGACAGAGTTTCAATGGAAACCCCTTATTCTCTCCTTAATTTAGGCAGATATCTGACAGAAAACAACTACTTCCTTGGCTAATACCACGCCGGGCGTTGAATTAAATCTGTGTCTCCCTAGAATCCGGGAGACACAGCCACAAATGCTTTCTGTATCAAGTAGCAGAATCCTGCCGACATGATCGAAGACTTGACCACTTACATACTAGTATAGAGGTTTATTGCCTTTCTTCAGTGCAAGGTGGGTCCGACAACTTTTGCAGTCGTCGATATCAGCCTAAATTAAGGCGAGAATAAGGGGTTTCCATTGAAAATATTATGGATACTTGAAAGAAGTTCAGTGTTTTCTTTTTAACAAACTTTTTAATGATTTTTGAGATTGTTGTAGTGAGATCGTTCCCCAGATACAGGTAATAAGTTCTGCAAACAAACTAGAAGAAATAAAAGTCCGATCAATCCCTGTTCTTAGGTTGACTGACCCATTCTTTATGTATGTGAAATCTCCAAGTCTCGGAAATATTTTCCAGCTGTGCAGTAAACAAATTATAACAAGCCAAGTTAATATTTCAAAGCTTTCTAGGCGAATCAAACTTTCATGATGGCAATCGATATCCATACACAATGCCGCCAAAAAATATTTCGTTGAAAACCACCACTGACAAATTTATAGGAATTGATTTTCTTCGAGAATTGAAGTGTCCTTACCATTCAATTGATTTACTACTATGAAGTTATGTTCTTGGAATATAAAAGGCTGTTAGATTATAGTGCTTTTCTACCCCATAATTCAATTCGTTCATGTCGAATTTGCTTCCTGTACTGGCATGAGGATAACGTCTAGTGTATTTTCTTCAGTTTACTGGAAAGAAACCAGTAATACTGACTTGCATTTTGCAACATAGATGATCAATTTTTTGTTGTTATTACATTATAGTCTTGGGCTGAATGAATGGCTGAATGATATACAAAGTAGGTCACTAAAAACTGAAGCGTTTTTTCTAAATGAAATGCTTGTACGTTTAGTGGATTCCTGCAGGCCCCCTAAAGGTGACGACCAGGACATCAGCGTAACCTTGAGTCGTGAACCCATATTATTTTAGCTTCACTAGCAGGTCGTTAAAAACCAATGACCACAGTAAAGGCGATATATCTCTCTCTTGGGAGCGACCTTTGTTCGCTGTCATCCTGACTGTGTCTAGTTCTCCTAGAATAGGCCATCACTGAATAACAGTATCCTAAAATTACATGTTTGACAAATTTTCTGAAAAATGCAATTTTTTCATAATTGCATAAATCCGCAACTATCAGTCCAGAAACAGAACTCGAAACGTTGATTATACACTGATAAGGATTTTTTGCATCAATTCAAGAAGATTGTATTCCTGAATAGGTCCAACCAAATATAAGTTTGATTTTTTGACAGAATCCTCTTGACTACAGGAAAAGAAAATGTTTTGAGATATAAGATCACTTTCTTCTTTGAAGGATGGGAGTTGGTTGAGGCAATAATGAACACTATTCTTCCATCAATGTGATCCTTTAAGATCTGTAAGCGTTGAACCTCTTGACACAAGAGGTTCCATGTTTGATCAGGATGAAAACATCTATTAATTATTTGGTATTTTTCCATGAAACCTCAACAATTTTTTTTCAAATATGTATGTATTCCATAAGAAATAATAAAATGCTCATAAAAATAACAGTTATTAAATAAAAAAATACTCATTGAACAATTTTCAACAATTTCAACAAGGGAATAAAAATTAAACTTATTTTAACATTAACTTCACATACAATAATATACATTAGCAGAAATATTCAATTGTTCGTTATTCATATGACCATACTTGTTGATGGAATGAGTAACTGTCAACGCTGCCAATCTGTCTCTCGATGTTATTTATGGTGTTAGAACTGGCCTTCGTCAAAAGTACTTGTCCCAAGAAGTAATTTCTGAAAAACACAATTAGGTCCAAGTTTCTCGTCTTAGCTGGGAAAATATAAAAATTAATTCTGTACAGAAAATTTTATAGGCTTTCTTATGATGATATCAGTTTCAATGTCAGACGTTTCGTTATCGAAAAACCATCAACTTATATTCTTCAAATAAAAGTTTTATTCTTTTTTTCTGAATTCAAATATGTATGATGGCTATAAGGGATTTGGAGTTGACATAATCTTGAAATAATGAGTGACAGGTGTATGAAACAAATATTTTTGATTCAAGATTATCTGCATTTGGAGGTTGAGTATGTGAACTTTGCCTGTACTTGGTAATAAAAATATGCCAAGACAATTTTCAAATACTTAGGATATTTTGCATGAAATGTTCGCAAAGGAGTTGGTTTTGGTCTATTAGGAATACCAATAATAATTGATGAATATGGTTAACTACCTCTTTGTTGTGAATTGTAACGCACGAAGTTCATAACAAAGGTGAATTGAACAAAAAATAATGCATTAACAACCACAAACAATTGAGGTGTAATGGCTATATGTAAGAATAGTTTTGTAATATCAATTTTATACGTATTTAATGAAAACCGTTAACAGTGATGCACAACAATGCGATCGAATACAGAAAAAATGTTTTTCGCTATTATACACACAACAATTGAAAACGAAAATATTAATTAAAACGGCCATTAAATGATCTGAATTCCAATTCTGCAGGAATAATTCAACCTCCATATTGCACTTCCTTAGTGGCACATCTGTACACAAAACCACTGAATACTATGACGAATATAACAACTTTGATATTCGAACTCACCCCATCTAACAGTCAGTCAAACGGAATACGATTACAAGATGGAGGTTCCGGTAGCAGTTCTCGCTTTCGCGTGGGTTCGCAGGGTTTCGCGAGCACCCGCTATGGCTTAAGCTTATTGGTTGATTGTATCACGTGCTTCCTCCAGATCTCTGCAAAAGGATTATATTTTTGAATCAAGAGGAACGTGTTCTGCAGATTAGTCACTGTTGGCGTTCTCTAGGTTGGAGAGTTAGAAGTTTTGCCGCGATCAAATTCATTCCAAGAGAATTTATGTAAAGAAGCAAACAGCTCAATTAGTTTGAAATAAGAGTATATTCATCAATTAGAAAAAATTATTCTTCACAGAAGAGTATTATGTTCAAGAGTTTGTATATATTTGATTGAAGATATCCTTTTGATCTGTGTAGGCACTTCAATTGTCTAAAACTTCGTAGAAAACTGTTTTGTAACTAAAATCTACCTAAGCAAAGACATAGCAAACATCTGAAGAAAGTGCAGATTTCTTTTCATGATTGCAAGCGTGGAGAGGAGGAAAGTGTGCATTTTGCATTGTAAATATTCAGTAACTATCCTCGATGACATATCGAAAATTTAGAATAACTGATCTGTTTGTAAGAAAACCACACTCTATTTACTGAATTAAGAAAATATGCTATTTTCAGACAGCGTTATCATACTCCTATTACCAAGAGTAGATGGAGTCTTTGGGCCTCCCACCAAATACTTTGAACCCATGGGCCAGTTCCCCAGTATTTTTCAAGCGGAAATTCACGCCATAGAAAGGTGCATTCAATTCAACCTCGACAGGACATACCGGAACAAGGATATAGCAATCCATTCCGATAGTCAAGCAGCTATCAAAGTGTTGAGCTCATATAACATCAAGTCAAAGATGTTCTGAGAATGCCTAGACAAACTTAATGATCTAGGCAGGAACAACAAGGTTATCCTCCTCTGGGTGCCGGGGCACGTCGGAGTGGAGGGCAATGAAAAAGCAGACACCCTGGCACGAAAAAGGGCATCAACGCCACTGATCGGTCCAGAATCATAACTTCCAAGAAGAACTCGATAAAACTGAAGAAGCAATGAGAGCAACATACTGGCGAAGATTTCCAGGGCTGAGGCAGGCCAAAGATCTCCTCGGCAACTTCAACTAAGCAAGATCGATTTCTGAAGGGGCACTGCAGACTCAAAGATCACCTAAGGAAGCTAGGCTTCGAGGAGGGCAGCACCTGCAGATTCTGTGGGGAATATCCAGAAACACTCCACCTTATATTGATGGAGTGTTATGCTGTACATCACAAAAGATTGAATATACTGGGATCACACCAGCTGACTGTGGAAGAAATACCATGGAGAGACCACTTTGAAATCTTCAAATTCCTCAAAGAATTGAGGCTTGAGGGGCTGCTGTAAACGAGAACACCTTGAGATAGCAGAAGAAGATGTGGCACTATAGATTCAATTAGGTCACAGCGCATCGGCGCATCGGTCACCATCCATACTTACCATTACCATTATTCCTGATACAAGAACCTATTACAGATTCTGAAGCCCATCAAATAACCATAACCATCCACGTACAATACCCATCGCCAACGTTCATGAATTATTATCAGTAATTCCAGAACAATTTCTTTGATAAAGTTAGTCCGACCTGTAATTGAAACCGAGGATTCCTGAATTTCACCTCAAGGTACGTTTCTAGAGCAGACATTTACATAGACTGTAATATCGTGAGACGATTTGCATTACAATTCTCATTAATGTCATTCCGGTTTATGGATATCCACCTATATTGAGCAATTACGACGCCATGCTCTCTATGCAGAACTGATACAGGTTGTTTTTTCTCTATTTGTCTTGAATCTTATTTGATGGAAGAATTATGCAGGTGATGAGTTTCGTCGCGAGAAATATAGATTATTTTATATTTATAGTACTATCGCTTGGCATTTTTATTGCTGCTCATTCACTCTACTGTAGAGACAACTTACAGGGTGGCCCAGGGGTCATGCATGGTCCTTAATTATTTTTTCAAAGATATCGCCTTTTTTTCGAACAAAACGTCCAACAACAAAGCACATTCTGGGAATATTTGTGTGAATTATATGACGAACAATATGCTATTAGGAAAGTTTAAAAATTCTGAGTATATCCGGAGATATCCGAAAAAAAAAACATTTTTTCTTTTTTTTGTGTTGGTTGATGATGGAAATCAGAATAAGTTGCACATTTACATTGCTATTTTATTCCCGGGGTAGAACGGTATTTTTTGATTCACTATCGGACGTTTCGTCTCTTGGCCACCATCATCAACTTTATTATTTCTTGGATAGAAGTTTATTACCGCATTTTGAATATTGTTTCTCATATTTTCATCTAATCGATTTCCATATTTATTCCTCGGTAATTTTTTGAATGTTTTTACTGGTTGTATTCTTTCCGAATATATTTAAAGATACATTTCTGCAGTTCTCTCAGTGTTACCGTCTGAATCATAAAACAGTTTCATCATATCCAATTTTTCTTGGTTTAAAAAACTATTTTTAGATTTTTATCACTTTGAAATTATGACAGAGCAGACGTGACTACAGTGGCACAAACTTCGGATAGTTTCTGAGTCAAGACGCTAGCTAATATTTTATTATTTCTTTGTCAGACTGATTGGACAATTGTATTTTTGTTTATATCAAAAAATACAGTCCACTATTATTCACATTTTAGTGATTTCGTAACCATATCATTATTCAATATTGACATTTTGGAGAACCAACCTGTTGATAATTGTGTCCTGATTTTTTTACGAAATATTAAAAAAACTAGAACAATAACTGAAGACGAAGTTCTTGAAGTCATTGCCTGGGGTGGTGTCCTCCGGGGCTCACTCTTTCTTCCCTTTGTGGCCAGTCAATGAAAATAAAACCAGATTTTCGAATATACAAGTTATCCTTCTAGAAGCTTTTAAGAGAATCATATCATAGTTGTTTTGCGTCCTGTTTCTGCACTTGGAATTTCTTATTGTGTAGAATTTGGTAATGAGACATGATATTTGCTTTTTATGACAATTTGTGATAATTACTAGGTATGTGCTGATTCAAGCTGTATGTGACAAATCTGCCACAACAGTAATTGAGATTCACCAATAGCCATACTCAATGTGTTTAACATGCATGGATATGGGCTTGGTGTAAGTCAAATATTTACAAATTTGCACATAGGCATACGTACATGCTCTGATTGTAATTGTTCCGTATATTCGATATATTCATGATTTGCTAGTGGCAATTGTATTCTCAACGTCATGTACATCATTTCTTTTGTATTCAGTTAGTTCTGAAATAACATCTCTCTGATTATTGTTTGGAAAGTTAGCCAACATCTAGAGTGCAATGGATAGTAGTTCGTCCCAGGTAATCCATCAAAAGATCGTCAATCGTTCAGAAAACGTCGTCGACATTATCTAATATTTCTAAAGAAACATCTAGTATCACTCATTTTTGTTACCGTTATCAATTTTCAATTAACTTTTTGTAATCTAGACCGACTAAACACTATCTTGATTTCCAACTATAGTTGATGTCAGTTGACTATTGGATTTATTCGTTTGAACAATTACCAAGTATTCGAAATGATAGTATTACTCATTGAGAACCCTCCTAGATATTTGTGGATTCTTGTGCTACGAGGTATGTCAGATATACTCTTACAGAACTTTCTCCAAGATCCCCGCTTTGCCTGTCTGATGGCTTTTTTATAGTTTGTTAGAATAGTCCTATAGGGTTCCCAGTTGTCTGACTCTTTAGCTCGATTGAATAGTCATCGAACTTCTTTTCTTAATTCCTCAAGGCTTTTGTTCCATCATGGAGAGTTCCTCTATTTTTTTTTCTCAGTGGACAGTTGTCGTGATATGAGGAAACTACAGCATCACGAAATTGTTCTGCTGCAACCTCTATCGTATCACAATTGTTGATAGTAGTGAATCCGGCTTCAATGTACGACTGAAGAGAATTTTTCCAACCGCTCCAGTCTGTAGCTTTCGAGTCACGATATTCTACTACTGGTCTCGGACCTGTTTCAATAGTGAATAGAATGTTCATGTGATCTGAGCAGGAAGGTTCAGAAAATAGTTTCCAATACCGTTTTTTATTGCTTAGGAAGTTTGAGAAGATAGTTGAATCAAGAACATCTTGTCTATTCATAGTTACAAAGGTTGGTTCGGAAACCTTCTTTTATAGAGAATTATTGAGTCTCCAAGCTCAATAAATACTGTGAGACTCTCCTTATCAGGCATACTCACTAAAACATCCACCTCTGTGTAGATCCAGTCAGGCCATTGCCTCCGGCAACACTTAGGCCTATTGGCCCATTGTATCTCACCTATGTTGTTATGTCACAGTACCCAATCCAATACTTTCGTGCCTTGTACGAATTTGAACTGTATAGTTTTGGGTTGCCAAATGGCTGCCTGAAAATTGCCTGTCTTTTGCGGTCTAGAGGTTCGCAATAGTACAGTATGTGTTTCACTGTTTCGTGATCCTTACCGCATAGTCTGCAGGTCAAATCTCCATCATATTGTCCAATTTTTTTGAGGTGCTCTTAACTGGTGCATGTCCAGTAAGGAGTCCCGTAACGGTTGTCAACTGGCTCCTGTTCAGCTGTTTTGTTACATGGTCCTGTGATATATTCTTACCCGTGTTAGTTTTCTGGTACAATATCCCAGTAATTTTTGTGATTGCATTCGTTTCAATTTTGAGAGACCTTATTACTGGCAAACTATATATCCAAAAAGAGTAGCTGAATGAATGAGAGTATAAAAATAAATAACTCTTCCTTCACCTCTTCAGATTTACTAACAGGAAGAGCCCCGAACACGAAATCTTGACCTTATCCCTGGGAAATATTTCAGTTAGATATTCTGGCTTTCTATTAAATGGAAACTTTTATCGATTCAATAATTTCAATCCATAAAAAAGTCTTCCAAATGAAAAGTTAGTGAATATTCACCAACCCCATTACCAAAACATATAATAAATATAGTTTTTCAACTCAACACCTTCATTTTTGTACTAACCCTCCTGGGAAATTTATTCCACCAAGAAAGTAAATCCTCGAACCTCATAAACCCATAAATAATCAATACTGAAATAGTTATTAATAATGAAATTGGTAGGAAACCTCGAAAAGCATAACTGAAAGAGATGCTAAGAACCTTTTTGCTCGTATTCAAATTTCATACGTAAATACGAATTTACTTGATTAATTTAAGTGAGCTTTGTTCAATATTTCAGTTTGCTTTCAACTCACGCTAGAGCGAATGAAAGTTTTGGCAATACAGTCATGATTATGGCGATAAGAGGAAAATGTTGTGTTTTGTGTTGGTAGTTTGGTTGTACATTGACGGTGCATATAACTAATGCACAGAATTGTGTCGAAGTTTAAACATATCCTAAAAAACGCCTGAGTGTTACTCATAAGGATGAAATCCTGTTAAGTTGAAATAATTAAAAAAAACTCTATTTTCTCTGTATGAATATAATTGTTTTATTTCTTTCTGAAAATTTATTTGTTATTGTATAGTATTTTAAATTTTCTTCATACTTTCATATCTACCATATTCAGGGTGTTACCGAAATTGGAGCAATAAATTAAATGGGTAATAGAAAATGAAAAATTGAAGCGAAATGTTATTTTGGAAAATATTGTAGAAAATATTGAAGATTTCGGAAAACTCTGGCAAAGATAGATACCATTAATATGTTCTCAAACATTAATGAACTTTATAAATGCAGTGGAAATTTCTGTCGAAATGTGTCTTTTTGAAATTCACAGTAGATACTAATTCGGTCGTCTATTCTGAATTGATAAGTATTCGTAGAATTGCTCCATCACTATCAGTTCTCGAGTTGAAAAGTTCAACTCGAAATTGCAGAGGATCTGTGATGTTACTGTGAAATATTAAAATGACACGAAGAACCGACTTCAAATTTGGTGTGCGCATATTCAGAAAAAACCAGGTAAACTTCACGATTATTGAAAAGATAATTGACGAGAAGATAGATATGATTTGTATATGGTCAGATACAAGGTTCAGCATAAAAAAATAATGAAAGGTTAACTCTGTCAACCAAAGATGAACTTTTCAACTCACAAACGGTTGAAGATAGAGTAATTCTGCGAACGCCAATCGATTCAGAATGATGTAAATAGTATACTCTGTGAATATCCTGTCAATCGGCATGAAAAATAAATTACTCGAAAAACGTCCAAAATGCAAAGGGGTAGACCCCTAAAAATCATGAAAATAACAAAATAGTCGGATCCACTTGAAATTCGCACTATATATCCAAAATTTTGTGCTGATTTCGAAAATATATCATTTCCTTATGGTCAGATACAACGTTCATCACAAAGAATGAATAAAACGTCAACAGTTCTTCTTTCAACTCGAGATGAACGTTTCAACTCGCAAACGGTTGAAGATAGAGTAATTCTGCGAACGTCAATCGATTCAGAATGGTGGAAATAGTATACTGTGTGAATATCATGTCAATCGGCATAAAAAATAAATTACTCGAAAAACGTCCAAAATCCAAAGGGAATAACAAAATAGTTGGATCCACTTGAAATTCGCACTATATATGTAAAATTTTGTGCTGATTTCAAAAATATATCATTTGCTTATGGTCAGATACAACGTTCATCACAAAGAATGTATAAAAAGTCAACAGTTCTTCTTTCAACTTGAGATAAACGTTTCAACTCGCAAACGGTTGAAGATACAGTAATTCTGCGAACGTCAATCGATTCAGAATGGTGGAAATAGTATACTCTGTGAATATCATGTCAATCGGCAAAAAAAATAAATTACTCGAAAAACGTCCAAAATACAAAGGGGTATACCCCCAAAAATCATGAAAATATCAAAATAATCGGATCCACTTGAAATTCGCACTATAAATGCAAAATTTTGTGCTGATTTCGAAAATATATCATTTGCTTATGGTCAGATACAACGTTCATCACAAAGAATGAATAAAACGTCAACAGGTCTTCTTTCAACTCGAGATGAACGTTTCAACTCGCAAACGGTTGAAGATAGAGCAATTCTACGAACGCCAATCGATTCAGAATGGTGGAAATAGTATACTCTGTGAATATCATGTCAATCTGCATAAAAAATAAATTACTCGAAAAACGTCCAAAATCCAAAAAATCATGAAAATAACAAAATAGTAGGATCCACTTGAAATTCACACTATAAATGCAAAATTTTGTGCTGATTTCGAAAATATATCATTTGCTTATGGTCAGATACAAGGTTCAGCACAAAGAATGAATAAAACGTCAACAGTTCTTCTTTCAACTCGAGATGAACGTTTCAACTCGCAAACGGTTGAAGATAGAGCAATTCTACGAACGCCAATCGATTCAGAATGGTGGAAATAGTATACTCTGTGAATATCATGTCAATCGGCATAAAAAATAAATTACTCGAAAAACGTCCAAAATACAAAGGGGTATACCCCCAAAAATCATGGAAATATCAAAATAATCGGATCCACTTGAAATTCGCACTATAAATGCAAAATTTTGTGCTGATTTCGAAAATATATCATTTGCTTATGGTCAGATACAACGTTCATCACAAAGAATGAATAAAACGTCAACAGGTCTTCTTTCAACTCGAGATGAACGTTTCAACTCGCAAACGGTTGAAGATAGAGCAATTCTACGAACGCCAATCGATTCAGAATGGTGGAAATATTATACTCTGTGAATATCATGTCAATCTGCATAAAAAATAAATTACTCGAAAAACGTCCAAAATGCAAAGGGGTAGACCCCTAAAAATCATGAAAATAACAAAATAGTAGGATCCACTTGAAATTCGCACTATAAATGCAAAATTTTGTGCTGATTTCGAAAATATATCATTTCCTTATGGTCAGATACAACGTTCATCACAAAGAATGAATAAAACGTCAACAGTTCTTCTTTCAACTCGAGATGAACGTTTCAACTCGCAAACGGTTGAAGATAGAGTAATTCTGCGAACGTCAATCGATTCAGAATGGTGGAAATAGTATACTGTGTGAATATCATGTCAATCGGCATAAAAAATAAATTACTCGAAAAACGTCCAAAATCCAAAGGGGTATACCCCTAAAAATCATGAAAATAACAAAATAGTTGGATCCACTTGAAATTCGCACTATATATGTAAAATTTTGTGCTGATTTCGAAAATATATCATTTGCTTATGGTCAGATACAACGTTCATCACAAAGAATGAATAAAAAGTCAACAGTTCTTCTTTCAACTTGAGATAAACGTTTCAACTCGCAAACGGTTGAAGATAGAGCAATTCTACGAACGCCAATCGATTCAGAATGGTGGAAATAGTATACTCTGTGAATATCATGTCAATCTGCATAAAAAATAAATTACTCGAAAAACGTCCAAAATCCAAAGGGGTAAACCCCTAAAAATCATGAAAATAACAAAATAGTAGGATCCACTTGAAATTCGCACTATAAATGCAAAATTTTGTGCTGATTTCGAAAATATATCATTTGCTTATGGTCAGATACAAGGTTCAGCACAAAGAATGAATAAAACGTCAACAGTTCTTCTTTCAACTCGAGATGAACGTTTCAACTCGCAAACGGTTGAAGATAGAGTAATTCTGCGAACGTCAATCGATTCAGAATGGTGGAAATAGTATACTGTGTGAATATCATGTCAATCGGCATAAAAAATAAATTACTCGAAAAACGTCCAAAATCCAAAGGGGTATACCCCTAAAAATCATGAAAATAACAAAATAGTAGGATCCACTTGAAATTCGCACTATAAATGCAAAATTTTGTGCTGATTTCGAAAATATATCATTTCCTTATGGTCAGATACAACGTTCATCACAAAGAATGAATAAAACGTCAACAGTTCTTCTTTCAACTCGAGATGAACGTTTCAACTCGCAAACGGTTGAAGATAGAGTAATTCTGCGAACGTCAATCGATTCAGAATGGTGGAAATAGTATACTGTGTGAATATCATGTCAATCGGCATAAAAAATAAATTACTCGAAAAACGTCCAAAATCCAAAGGGGTATACCCCTAAAAATCATGAAAATAACAAAATAGTTGGATCCACTTGAAATTCGCACTATATATGTAAAATTTTGTGCTGATTTCGAAAATATATCATTTGCTTATGGTCAGATACAACGTTCATCACAAAGAATGAATAAAAAGTCAACAGTTCTTCTTTCAACTTGAGATAAACGTTTCAACTCGCAAACGGTTGAAGATAGAGCAATTCTACGAACGCCAATCGATTCAGAATGGTGGAAATAGTATACTCTGTGAATATCATGTCAATCTGCATAAAAAATAAATTACTCGAAAAACGTCCAAAATCCAAAGGGGTAAACCCCTAAAAATCATGAAAATAAATAAATAGTAGGATCCACTTGAAATTCGCACAATAAATGCAAAATTTTGTGCTGGTTTCGAAAATATATCATTTGCTTATGGTCAGATACAACGTTCATCACAAAGAATGAATAAAACGTCAACAGTTCTTCTTTCAACTTGAGATGAACGTTTTGAATCGCAAACGGTTGAAGAAAGAGGAATTCTGCGAACGTCAATAGATTCAGAATGGTGGAAATAGTATAAACGTCCAAAATCTAAAGGGGTCAGATTTTCAAGAAAAAGATTGAAAATAACCAGTGATGGGATGAATGCTCGATACGATCTTAAGGCCGATACTGGTGGATTTAAAGAAGGAGTGTGGCTTCTAATACCGATGTCCTCTAATGACTGAGAGAGTAACTCGTGAATAACAGTATCTAAAGCATGGTTTGTTGTTGTTCAACGCATATATTTCAACATCTTTGATTAGAGCTCGTCGATTACTATTACTAGAACTTTAAATTTTTTCAAAATTGGTACATGGGTTTCAAAATAACAGGGTGTTCAAAAAGTTTCATTTTATGTTTCAATTTAAAAAAATATCATCGCTAATAAAAAAAATCCATGTTACGGAATGATAATAGAATTCTTGCATCGGGATTCTCTCACTTGATGCATATATATATATTTATATATATATATTCCATATTGAGAAATTAGCCACAGTCAGGCGAGCATACCAGCGTGGCGCTCAAGAGAAACGCGCTTTTGTTTGCAATCACAGAATGCGTGAGTCCATGAATTATTTAAGAGGTCGCTGCCATCGCATCGTCTATCTGACACGAGATCGAAGGGAAATAGTGAGTTGATTCCGTGATTATCATTCGATGAATGTGTTCTAATTAGTACTCTACGAGTATGGGAGATATACGAGAATTGAATTCCTAGCATTGTCCGTTAGTCGCTATAACTTGATACTGAAAATTCTCACGAGTTAAGTAACAGCTGTGAATAAAAAGTGCTGCAGGGAATTTCAAGTTTTTGATTGCTTGGTGTTTATGTATCTATGTAAGAATGAGAATAAACATTATTGAGTTACCATAGTAATCAATTTTTTAAATTGAAGTTGTAGAAAAATTGTTGTGCAGCAAAGTTTAATTTGTGATTAGATGAAATACTTTGTGGAAACTAACTAGAATATTCATTACTCAATCATTCCTGTACTCTATCTCAACTTTCCTCATATTTTCAGCACAGTTCTTGGTGGGTAATGGAACTCCATCTCCAAGTAAAATTCAGAAACAAAATATTTACCCTTCTGTTGGGGAATGAGAAATTTTGGAATATGGATTTTATTCACTATGCAAAATATGAATCAAATGAAGTCTTTCAATATAGTGAATGTTTCTTATATTTTTTCCCGTTAGGAATATACAAGTCAGGCCATGTCACTGGAGCCCCAATACATTCCGTGGGGTGAGTGCTTACTGGATCCGAGAATCAGGTGCCTTGAGTAGGTGAAGTGAACTAATAATTACGGCCTTCTGCATACGTCTGGCTAAGATTTCTGCCACATTTCGGCAAGCAGGTATGATTTTTAAGTTCTAGGGCAGTGTGTCCATCATTTCACCAAGGACCCCTATCATTAGAATCACCATTTTAACAGAATGGTTTGGGCAAAGCCGGCGGAACTGAAAGAGTAGATATCAAGTCCGGTTTTCCTTCTTTTTCGGACGATGTTCATTTCACGTGGAGCCGAAAACTCTATGACGGAAATCGTCCTACTTTGATGGTCGAAGAGGACTAGATCAGGCTAATTAGTTTGTATTTGCTTGAGGGTGGGGAATGAGTAATTTCAATAGACTTGGACTTCTTATTATCCACAACGGACTCAAGACAACACCGGTGTCTCGTCTATACCATACGAGTATCTTAGATAAATGAATGTGGTTAAAGGCTGAGACCGCATGAGCTGGACAAGCTGAAAGCAAATGCATTATGGTCTCAGCTGCCCCACGACACGCTCTGCATCTAGTGTCAGAGACCTCTATACCCTAGTTTCTACGTCGAGTTGTCGCAGCTCTTCCTTATTTCATTTCTTTACTTCAAAGAAGTAACGTGAAATCGAAAGGCAAGCATATTAATTGCAACAACTTTGTTCTTCCCGACAGTTCTAATGAATCTGTCGGAGTTTTTGCTAATATTGGCCGTGGAGTGGTTACAATGAGTGTGGCGCTTTCCAGCCCTAGGTGGGTATACGTCCCTCCAGCTTCCAGTTTATGTAAGATGCTTCCGTCTACGAGCTGAACTTCCCCTCTATATTACTCGCATCGTCCTCTTATGAGATGAACCGTGGCACATTTTTTGTTTCCAAACTCCATTTCGATAGCGTGCGTATACCATTGCACCATCCTTAAGTACTGATGGAGATTCTTTTCTCCGGAGACATATAGTGGGTGACCTTATGCCTCCAGTTGCTGGGGGTGCCACAGTTGTATCCGCGGGTTTTCCGTAGTGCAATGTGAAATGCAGAAGATAACAGCAGAGAGACAACAGAAGAGAAGCATCTGCATTCTTGTGACTAGTTCACGCTCGATGTTCAATTTAGAAGAAGTGGAATTCTTGCAGTACCCCAGTACGGAGTACTGCATGTCCCTATGAATTTTTGGGCAGAAGAAGCCATTAGAGAGCTGTATGGACAGGTGATAGAAATACTTATGCAACGTGTCTAGGGTGCCGTGTATCCTTGGAAGAGCGCTATAATCTATCATTCTTCTTCACGAGTATGACTAGAGAAGATAACTCCTTTTTCCTTATCACTGACCATTTTGTGAGCCTCTTTTTTGAGGTGAGAGGACACCTTCTAGCCAACTGTCGTATTTACCGGGTTTCTCGTGCTGAATCATTCTGCTGGAAAGTTGCTAGCTAGGCTTACAATATCACGTATACCCCGAATCATAGATAAAATCAACGAGCAGTGTCCCAAGATTGTCCCGTTCTTCAAAGTTGCCGGATAATGATAACTGTAACGTATACAAATTTACTAGAACTTGGGGTTTCGATTGAGACAGTCAGTTACTGGCTTTTCTGTCGATGTGCCTTTCAGTTCGATGATTCAATTCTTGTCGGTGTGTTGGCAAACATAGGTTCTAGTAGCACCCGTATCTAGCAGAATGGTTCAAGGCTTGTTGTTGATGAGGCCGTCTATGAAGTCACATTTGCCTTATCGTTGAAGGACAGCGACATATGCTTTGTTTACGGGTCTTACTGACTGCAGGCTATCGATTGCTGCTTCTCGACCTTCGTCGGTGTCGATTTTAAAAATTTTTACATTTGCTTTGTACATGCCTGATTTTCTTACAATTTTAACATCTTGTCAGTTTCTTTCCAGGCAACACTTCCTTTTTCACCTTTTTTTGTTGCAGCTCCAATAGTAGCAGGCTCCTAAGGATCTTCTTCAATTATTCGGACATCACTCTGGCTTTTGTAGCATTATTTGATGGCCTGAAATTCCAAAGCACGTGCCAGTGCATCAACGAGATATGAGCTAGTGTCAATGCTTGCCTTGATTTTGGTTGCAAACTCAGCCAAGAATTCTTGAACCGCCAATCGCTCCATGATATTGAATAATTTTTCAGAAACATCACTACATCATCATTCTGATTATAGTCATCCAAGTAATATATCATACTTCTGGTATTTTGCAAATTGCTGAACCGATATTGGAATTTTCTCAGTGATATTGATATTTCATCAACGTTTTTGTTAATATTTCTTGATTGTATTTTTAACTGTTTCAATTCCTTCATCATGATTTATTTCTGATGTTTCATTTGCCAGGGCCTCAAAACCCCTTATACAGTGTGACCCACTTTTAATGGAAACACCCCCCTAAAATTTGAAGTTGTGAACTGATTTTAATGTCAAGTACTAAAAGGTATACCTTGGGACAAAATTTGAAATGTTTATTCTAATTTTCAGGACATACTACGATATTTTTTCTTAGTCAAAAATCGGGATTTTTTATTAGCGTTTTTTTTATAGAAAAAATCACTACGCCACTGGATTTAGAGTGCCTCTTAACAAATTTTGTCCCAAGGTAGACCTTTTAGTACTTGATATTTCAAAAAAAATTATTAAAATCAGTTTACAACTTCAAATTTTAAGGGGGTGTTTCCATTAGAAATGGGTCACACTGTATATCGGTCCATATCCACGTTAAAATACCAGTTAACACGATTTGATTATTTAAAAAGAAACAGATATTTCATTCAACTGTTTTTGAACAAAACGAATAGATCAATAATTCATACCAAAGATAATGTTGCCCTGTCAAGCATTATGGAAATTTCTCATTTCCAAAGGGAATAATTAACTCATCCACTCCATATCATGTCTGATGACACATTATATTGAGTTTCCATCAGGTGCTGTCACAGATTATGCATATTCACAAGCGCTTCATTGTTCGTTGCCTCACTCTGAATCAAGGATTTATATCATAGACGTGCCGGAAAGGCTGTCGGCGTGTCCACTGAAATACACCTCAAGTATCGAAATGTAATAAGGAGAATCATCATAATTGACATGAAAAGTACTGGGAAATACATATTTGTTTATTATCCAACAAATTCAATGACTGGGTGTACTTTATTCTTTCATGAGTACTATGTTGCAAATTTGTAGTTTTTATACTTGATATGCTCTTTTCATGGTGCCCACTTCTCTTTTCTTGAAATTCCTCCTAAAACATTAGTTGATTTCGACATTGCAACATCTTCATATCATCAACACAAACAACTAATTATTCGTAACAATTATAAATTTTGGTTATTCATGTTCTTTAATTGATAATGTCCGAATTAACAATTAAGAGGTTGCGTGCCATATGAATGGAACATTCACTTCGGAAACAATTGAAGAAGTGACTCTTGACTCGACTAAACTCGACACAATTGAACTCATTACAAACAATACACATCTGCATTTTCTGTAACTAGATACTATCAAAATTAATACAACGTATGAAGCTGATGCAGGATCGGTTTTTTTTCAGAAGAAATAGCTTTTCTCACCATAATAATAAATACTATGCAGCCTGCCAACAGCGCCACGCACAAGGTGCATTTCATGCATTGCCTACTTTTTGTCTACCGACGCATGATACTGGGTTGACCAATCTGATGGATTCCCGGTCTACAAAATCCAGTCTGATGGAATCCGGAATTGATTATATTCGAATCTGTACAAGTACAATTCTGCTATATTACGTTTCTGTTAATGGCCCATTTGGAATAACATTAATGGCTTATATTTTCACTAATGTACGTTTTTACTGGTATTACAGAAAGACTTCTGCAATTTGATGTTGTAGAAGTGTAATTTCTGATAGGATCCAAACGCTATATTTACATTGACAATTTTTTTGTCGCCATAGTACTATTTGGGCATGATCTAATTCTATTCATTTATATTTCTGCGTTTATTCACTATTGATAATTATCTGTCGGATATTTTGCTTCTCTGCTAATATAATATAATGGAGCCGTCCACAAGCAGGATATTCGTAGCTTGAACATGTTCAATCGTTGCGATACTTCCATTTCTCAGCCAAGGCGTTAAGGAACGAATTTCATGCAACAAAATTTATGGAATAAATTTCATGATGTCCATGTTTCTACAAACTATTAACAGTGAGAGGTGACACATAAAATGGACGTTTACAACCAACTATTAAACAGGGATTTCACACTGAGTCGTCTAGAAGGACAAAGAGTCTGTATATGCATTCATGAACTGATGCTAGGGGACGTTAAAAACTTTATAGTGGAAAATATGAATGTTCAGGTCCTCGGTGGAATTTATTATTGTCGGTAATATAAAAACTCGAATAGCATACGTTTTATTTCAATCTGCGCGACAAGAGTTTTATTATAGAAAACGTAGTATGATTTTTTGAATATTTTTATGGTTATTTTACTGATTTATATAATGGTTTCAGGAATACCAGTGATAGAAATTATAAAAGATATATGAATATATACATAAGTCTCCCAAGTATTTCTCTTTTCTAGAAAGAACGTTTATCCATTAAAATATTTTTTTTGACAATTACACAATTATGGCATCACATTCAATTCGTACGATACACTGTTATTATAATCATTTGCTGTCAATCAATTCGTGAATCCTCTTCCTTGGTTTATTCCATGTATATTATTTTTTTTCAATTTCAATTCTGAACCATTTGTGGGTATTTTAATTTTTTATATTATCGGGTAAGGGAATTAATTAAGGACATTCAGTATTAAATTATTACTGAAACTAAAATAATATTAAATTATGACAGGAACTGAACATTAATTGATTTAAATGAGCCAAGATAATTCATCAACATCTGAAACGGATGTTATCAATAATGTTGTTCAAATGAACTACAATAAATTATCTGAAGTCTTTTCAAGAGATTCATAAGGGCTGATATGAAAGATGATTGAAATAATCAACTTTCCAGAAAAATTGTCCATGAAACATAATATTCAAAATGAAAATTAATTAATTCCTCATATTGTGATCAGAGTTGAAAAGTTACTGGAATTTACGCAAACAGTACATAATGAAAGATCACATCGTAGGTGTATCGAGTTGAAACGAAGACTGACCATTATTTTCAAGGCACTGTAGTATTTCAGAGATTCACGACCCCTCCATTTGGGCAAGCGAATTAAAATATCTTGCCTCTTCCAGATTTATGAACAACAACAATGAAGATATCGCTCTGTTCGAACGAAATGTTCCTGTTTATAAAATGCTTTTATCGAGTACCAAACTTAGTCGCATATGTGATTATCAATTTATCAAAGGATCACACAGTAATTCACGCAGTAATTCTTAATCTTCACAAGTGGTCGGTATAGATTTAATATTCCAAAAGTTCGCCGTACATCATAATGATATATCGGATTCGTAAAAGTTTTGAATAATATTTTTATTTGAAAAAATTCATATTTCCGAGTATGGAACGAAAATAATTATCTATTTATATTTACTGCTCAGGTAATTTCCCATGTCGTCAAACCAAATTTCTCATTATAGAAACAATTTACATAATCTGAACGTTATGTCTATGAATAGCCGTACCTACAACACGAGCATATAAAAATTCCCTAATCACCTTTCAGTAACTACCTTTACGTGTGGGCCCCCATGTGATTAAGAACTTTATAGACTATTATTCTGTACATTCGCCTCCGGGGTTGATCCCTCAAATTACTCCGGTGGAACTCCTAATGCAACCCAAATGATATATAAGAGAAAATGTCCAATAAGCACGCTAGATCTAATTCGAGCTAACGCTGTTGATGTCTTTTATTGTCTGGTTTGTTCATTACTCAAAATAAATCAGAAGTGTTTACGAAAAAACGTTCAATTGGGGAATGAACGCATTGGCATCAGAAAAATTCATTTTCATCACCGAGTTCACCGAATATCTAAAATTTAGAACGATTGACAACGCTACCAAAGGTAACTTGGGGAACTTTTTACTAACGTCTAATATTGTTGGAGATGACGATACTGATGAATTCGACTGGCCTGAGTTAATTATCGTAAGGCATTTGATACAACATCGGATGAGCTCATTTGCTCAGATGCATCTGATGCCGCTCTGGAGGACTTGCTTCACCATAACATCTGGTCAAGTCAGAGTCCAAATAGAGCGGGTTATCTTTAGAAGGGGGCGTGTTTCAGGGATACTCCCTCAGCTCTCTTCTCTTCTGCATCTGACTACTGCCATCGTCCGTTGCACTACGGAAAACCCGCGGATACAGCTGCGGCAACCCCAGCAACCGGAGGCATAAGGTCACCCATCTGTTCTTCATGGATGAGCTCAAACTATATGCCTCGGGAAGAAAAGGATCTTCATCAGTCCTCAAGGGTGGTGCAGTAGTACACGTATGCTATCGGAGTGGAGTTTGGGATCGACAAATGTGCCACGGTCCATCTCAAAAGAGGACGATGCGAGGAATACGGAGAGGACAGCGTAATTCGAACAGAGAAAGAACAAAGTTGCTCCAACGATATGCTTGCCATGGGAAGAGCTCCGACAACTCGATGTTAAAACTCGTAAAATGATGCAGCCGATGAACTCGGTCTCGTATTTGAAACTGAACGGATGTACCCAAACTCTGTCATGATGTTGGAACCCGTTCAGCAAAAAGCCCACGTTGAAGCTGCGGGGAGTGAGAGATAAATGCAAGGGGTCTTCTTCAAGAACATTGATGATATCCAGAAACATGACCTTTGCATTTCTCAGGTCAAGTGGGCTGAAGTCTGAAACGGAGGGATTCGCAATGGCTTGCTAGGATGGTATCTTCAACACTTCCATCTACTGTAGTCACGTGATGGATATAGAGATCCCTGACATTAGATGCAGGGCGTAGTAAGGCAGCTGGAACTATAATGCATTTGCTGTCAGCTTGTCCAGCTCATGCGGTCTCATCCTATATCCACAGGCATAACGCAGCCTTACGAGTATTGTACTACCATCTACGACACTCGTACGGTGTAGACGAGACATTGGTTTTGCCTTATGCTCCGGGGGATATTGAGTCCGTTGTGGAGAATGAGAAGTGCCGAATCTACTGGAACTAAGTACTCATTCTCCACTCTCACGCAAATACAAGACAATAAGCCTGATGTAGTCCTGCTCGACCATCAAAGTAGGACGATTTTCGTCATTGAGTTTTCAGCTCCTGACGAAAAGAGACGGAAAAACGGACTAAATATCGAGATTTACCCTTTGAACTCTGCAGGCTTTATCCAAACCATTCTGTCAAGATGGTGACTCTGATAATAGGGGTCTTTGTTGGAATGATATACACACTGCTTTTAAATTCAAAAAACATACCAGCTTGTCGTAATATGGCAGAAATCTTAGCCGTACGAATGCAGAAGGCCGTAATTCTTGGTTCACTTCGCCTGCTCAGGGCACATGATTCTCGGGCTCAATAGTCACCTACCCCACGGCGCGCCCACTGAAAGTGTCGGGGCTCCGGAGACAGGGCCTAACTGGGATATTCCTAACGGAAGAAAAATTCGACTGCATACCCTGTATTGAGGTTTTTTCATGGTTGTCGATATATTTAAAACGAAATGAATATATTCATATATATACTGTTATGAATTATAATAATGATGAATAATAATGATAGGTGTTAGTTTTTATAATAAACTGTATTATTATAATTGTAGTAGGATTGTAGGATTGAGATTTGTTTGTTTCAGACATCTGACTGCTGATAATAACTTCCGTTGACAAATTATAGTATTCAAAACAGTATTTTCTCAGATTGCCCTTGCTAGATACTTACTTTTTAATTGTGTATTTTACCATTGTTTTTTTTAGGTCTTTATCTGCTTCAAATCGGTACGCCACATGAAAATCTCTTAATCTCAGGGTAGAATTCAAGAAAAAGGAATATTTTTGAATTGTCTCAAATAAGTGAAATGTGAATACTTTTCATAAATAAATGTATCGATCAAAATCAAATCTAATTTTTCTTTATTAAAACAACTTTCTCTAGGGAAATGTGAATAACTATGAAACTCTCTCAATCGGCAAATCTTACATTACCTATGCCTACCTTTAGCTAACTTATTCTTAATTTTGTGTTCAACACTTGGGCGATATTTACAATTTCGTCAAAATTCAGGCTTCGGTGACGATTCCGTGCTAATAGTCATGGCCTGTTTAAGTATGTCTCTGATTACTTCCTCGATTTGAGCATAACCTTTCACAACTCGGTGTTCGAATATAGAAGTTAATTCAATAAAAAATAAAGTGGATGGATGAGATTCAATAAGGGATTTGGGTGCTCTTAGAAGACTCTCTACTGCCTTGTCTGTACCTTCATGTTATGTCCGAGTTCCTTGTCTAGACGTTCTTATACTAGACTCCATAAGCCAGACTTCAGGTTCTCCATGTCTAAGAAGGGTTGTGGTTGTGGCCTGTTTCATTTCCGGCACCTTAATCCACCAGTCTGGAAACTACTTTTTTATCATAGTAATGGTATTTTCATTTTCAAGGCTTTTGCTGAACCACAGAAGAGTTCTGGAGTAATGGGAGCACGTCGTGCTCCTTCTTGAACAAGTAAATCTGCCTCTAAATCGCCCTTGTAACCTGTGTGACCAACTAACTAGTCCAGGGACTCTCTTGATATAACGTAGGAAAGCTCAAGTTTGTTGTTGTCGTGCTGTACCCGTTTTCTCGTTGCAACCTTGACACTGCACGTTTCTTTCCTGGGTGGTGGTTTGAGTCCCTGTGTAGAAATGTGTCTGTTTGTGTGGTTTTTCTGTAGACTTCGTGGCCCAAAGTTCCATTTGGTTTTCTGATGACCTAGACATCCAAAAAAGGCAGAGTCCATCCATTTCCTCTTCCACAGTGAGCTGAGTTTTAGGGTGTTGGCTGTAAATGTGGTTAAGGAACTGTTCTAGTGGAACCATTGAGTCAATACTGCACTATAAACATGTCATGGTTGTTTGTAAGAGTCAGACAAATTTATTAAAAAAATTGTCATTAATCTTGATGAAATTTTAGTTTAATACGTGTAACCTAATCATTCCCCATGTCTGTCCATTCTTGTCATGATTGAAGAGCTAATTTCAACTTTGGAGTCTTATCAACCATTAGTTCAGAAGTGTTATATCCCTCAGAACCAATGCCTTGTCCTGCTAAAAAGCAGTTTTTGATCTTGTATGAAAACCTTGCAGTATAATAATACAGAGTATACATAGTACAGTGTTTCGCAGTGTAAAAATGGTGCAGAGTAGTCCAGAACATTGAGTGTAGCGTTGCAAAAGATTCTGGGAAACTGATAAGCTATTAACAATTTATATATTTTTGGGATATTGATGTACTTATATATATCCTCGACGTTTTGAAGGCACGAATGGTAGGCTACCTAAAGAGAGATTTTTATAGGTTGTTAGCTACTTGGTTCACTATCAACTACTTGACATTTGACCTCCTTTGTGCATTAGTAGCGTACTGACATCTAATTTTTTCAATTATTTATTCTTTTTTGAGGAAAAATATTCATTCAACAATTATGACGAATAAATTTGAAAATTGTTATTTCGATGGATGAAACAATACTTATTTGAATCAAGGAACGATTATCAGCTCCAGTTCTCTATTGATATGTAAAATGGATAAAAAAAACAATTCAACGGCAATCTATTTCTCTTCCACTGTGAAATGTTCATTTCCTATTCGATTGCATTCAGCCAAACAACATGAAAGTTTATCCATTTGTGTATTTTCACACAATGTATAGTCACCTAATTTGACTCGACCAATTGGAATGAAGCGACAATTTTCGACAAGCCGAATAGGATGCAACTTCTCTCCAAATAACCTAGAATTTTTGTAGGGACATCCGAGGAATGCCCCGGATGATTTCGGCGAACAAAGGAATATTTTGTCTGCTGTTGGCATGTTTGGAATCAGTTAATAAAATCATCTATAGAAGAGGAAATTAATTTCTGCGTAGCCAGAAACAGAGATATGTTTGATAATTAAGGGTTTGCGGAATCATATGCAGTGCGAGGGGTGAGACGAAAAGTATGTAGTATTTTCTGACGGCTGGATGTAGTTATTGCCTAGTCCCAAATTTGGGCTTAGCGAATTTAGCGAAATTAGTATCCTCACTCTGTGAATTTAAAACGAATATATTGAAGGACAGTATTTTCTATATACCCTGACATTTTTCCCTTAATCGAATTTTTTCGAGCTGCTTCCGAATATTGATAATTGAATTGGATGAAGAATTAACCAAAAAAGAGCAATAATTTTGTCAAAATTGCAACAAATATCATTACTTCGTTAATCCTTGTTCAAAATAATCAATTTTTGATGATTAATTTTAAATCAGCTCGTCGAAAGATTGCAGTTTGTGATTTTCCGAAAAATTAAACATTAAAAATTTTCGAAAAAAGGTTCAAATTGAAATTGAATTAACTCGGAATCAATTTCAAAGTCAGTGAAAGTCAGAGAAAGTTAAAACTTTGTTTTGTCAGATATTAACAGCTCTCAACTGACAAAATCAGTCTAATCTGTGAATTCGAAACGAAAATTTCGAAGGGTACTAATTTTCATATACTCTGAAATAGCAAATTAAAAGAATATATACATATTTCAGTTTTTTGGGAAAAATGCGAAGTTTCCTCATTGAAAATTGAATTGGAGGAGAGATCAATAAAAAAATCAATAATTTTGTCAGAATCACCAATATTATGGTTATTTCGTTGATCCATAGCCACAATAAATTTTTGATTCAAAATTCAAAATCAGATCGTTGGTATACTGAGGAGACAGTTTGCGATTTGACGGAAAACAGAACATAAAAATTCTGAGAAAGGTTCAACTCGAAATTACAGAGGTTTTTTAAAATGCCTACCAAATGTCTATTTGACCAGGAATCGAATTCAAGTTTGGTGGAATAATACAAAATAGATTTGAATTTACCAATATTGAAATAAAAAAATTAAATTTTTTTGGCGGGAAGTAACAGCTCCCAACTCTAGAAAAACTTTTCGAATCAAAATGTATTAAAGGAAGATCAATTTTGAGAACGCCAATCTATTCAGAATGACGTAATTAGTATATTCTGCAAATTCTAAACAAAAATATTGAAGGACTGTATTTTTCAAATACCCTGAGAGAAGAAAATTTCGATTTTTTTTTTTTGGGAAAATCGGAGTCTCCTCATATTTCATTGAAAATTGAATTGGATGATGGAATCTGAATAAAAAAAACAATAATTTGGTTGAAATCGCAAACATTGTGGTTATTTTGTGAATTCTTGGCAAAATTCAATATCTGATGCACAATTCAAAATTAGCTTGTCAAATTACTTAAGAAGGCAGGTCGCTTTTTGGCGGGAACAGTTCCCAACTACAGATAAACTTTTCAAGCCGAGATCGGTCTGAGATAAAGCAGTTCTGCGAACGTCAATCGATTCAGGATGACGGAATTTGAAGGGTTTGTAAAAAAATATTGAAGGACAATATTTTTCTCTTTGTTCTTTGACATAACTATTGTTTTCATAAAGTTCATAATATGCAGGATATTCATTGACAATTTTTTGTGTTTCATGCATTTATATCAACCGTGAACAATTTTCCTTTTTGTTTATTGTGGAAAAATAATAATTAAAATGTAATCATGCCCATATACAACACCTTGTGTAATTTTTATAATGTATATTCATCATTTCGGTCTTTTTCTCTAATGAGTAGTTGAATAGTCATTTCCAAAATTCAATATCTCGAAAACTAAATTTTTTAAAATATTGGGCAGGAGTGAAATCTGGAATAATATACTGCGTGTTTATATTTTATATGTATACATAATTTTTCTTTATTGAAATAGATTTAAAAAACGCAGTTTCCATACATATCAACCATATTGTATAATCACCACTCTATATTGCTTCTCATAAGCATTGTTTTACACACACCATATCACTCGTAAAGCAACTTCTTTCCCAATCATCATCATTATCTCGTTTCAAACAATTTATTTATGAAATGTCAGCAATAAAGAACAATCAAAATGATGAACGAGTTCCGAGAAAGGATATTGTGAGTTTCATGGAAGAATGGCAATGATACGAAATTATATGTGATACATGTATAAGACAATGCTCGGAAGTGTCTCAAAAATGATACACGATGTGTATTACCAGTGCTTTTCTTTATTAACTGCACTGTGAACTGGAAAATAATGCATGTCAGTCCCAAGTTATGAAACAATTGAAAATGCTAAGGGACTATTTTTAAGCCATATTATAACTTTTCTCTCTCACATATATTTCAATTGGTCTTCATTCTTCGAAAATTTGAAAAATATTTATGTGAGCCTATTTAGATATATATAATATAATAATAACAATAATGAGTATACTTTATTATCATTACGAATGAATCTTGTGGACATAGCTTGCTTAAAATAAACATTTATGTAAATATGAAAGTATAAGAATATAATAACAGTTAGAACTTCTGAAATTAAATGGAGAATTAACGAAAAGAATTCAATATTTTTATCATAATGTAATGTCAAAAATTGTGGTTATTTCGCTAATCCATGGCCAGTTTTTCGAAAAATTCAACATAAATATTTTCGTAAAAAGCCCACCAAATCTCTAATTGACTCGGAATCAATTTCAAAGGACCCCACACGGAAACATATGTGAAATTAGCTCTTGGTCAAATTGGCTGAAATTTCATCACCTATGTTATAGTGGGATGATTTTGTTTGTATCTGTCGTTTCTGGGATATAAGTAGCCAAAGTTCGAAAATACGTCGGAGTTGGGTAGGGTTGAAGAAGGAAAAAGCTGTTATGTGAGTCACAATAAGACAAATTCAGGATGAAAATATATTTATCGGAACTCGTTAACATGTTCTATGTTAGGTTAGGTTAGGTTAGGTTAGGTTAGGTTAGGTTAGGTTAGGTTAGGTTAGGTTAGGTTAGGTTAGGTTAGGTTAGGTTAGGTTAGGTTAGGTTAGGTTAGGTTAGGTTAGGTTAGGTTAGGTTAGTTTAGGTTAGGTTAGGTTAGGTTAGGTTAGGTTAGGTTAGGTTAGGTTAGGTTAGACTAGGCTAGGCTAGGCTAGGTTAGGTTAGGTTAGGTTAGGTTAGGTTAGGTTAGGTTAGGTTAGGTTAGGTTAGGTTAGGTTAGGTTAGGTTAGGTTAGGTTAGGTTAGGTTAGGTTAGGTTAGGTTAGGTTAGTTTAGGTTAGGTTAGGTTAGGTTAGGTTAGGTTAGGTTAGGTTAGGTTAGGTTAGGTTAGACTAGGCTAGGCTAGGCTAGGCTAGGCTAGACTAGGCTAGGCTAGGTTAGGTTAGGTTAGGTTAGGTTAGGTTAGGTTAGGTTAGGTTAGGTTAGGTTAGGTTAGGTTAGGTTAGGTTAGGTTAGGTTAGGTTAGGTTAGGTTAGTTTAGGTTCTCAAACTGCGGTGTGGTAAAGCATGAGGTAGGCCCTGGCTTCATTTGCCTAATATTTAAGAGCTGGGCAATATATAACTGTTACATATCTCCAAACTGCACCCTGGAGCAGTATAGGGGATATGTAAACAGCGTTATGGAACATATCAGAGATGAAGGGAGGGAGGCCGTAGTTGCTGGGGACTTCAATGCCAAGTCGGCGCTGTGGTCTTCAGCCATCACAGACATACGTGGTGATCACCTAGCGGAATGGATCCAGGCCCTGAATATGGTGGTCCACAACGAGGGGGACACCCCTACTTTTACTAGAGGCAATCAAAGCTCATATATAGACATCACGTTCTCTACTCAAGGGATTGCAAGGAGCATACGGGGGTGGGGCGCCTCCCCCGAGGAAAGCATGAGCCTTCATAAATACATCTTTTTCGAGATCAAAGATAAACATAAGACACCTAAACTGGAATGGTGGGAAGCACGGTACATAAAGGAACGGGAGTTCAAGACAAAAATCCATGCAATAGAAGAGCAAATTGGAAATGTAACTGAGCTGACCAATGCCGTCAGAGACATTCAGAAGGAGTGCCTAGCCAAAATACCTACGGGCAGTCTGAGAACACAGCCAGTCTGGTGGACAGAAACCATAGACGAAAAGAGGAAGGAATGTACCCAGGTCAGAAGAAGGCTTCAAAGAGCAAGGGTGGCAAATCGAAACAGAAATGACATCGAAGAATTGGAAAGCCAGCACAAAGAAATCAGGAAGGAACTCAAAAAGGAGATTAATAAGTCAAAGAAGGAGCAGTGGGGATTATTATGTGACCAGCTGGAAAATGATATATGGGGCCAGGGCTATAAATTAGTCACAAATAACATAAAGAACTCTAACACAGCCTACAATCTAGACCCGGAGACGAAGATGGAGAAAGTTGAAGAACTGTTCCCACTGCACATTGATGAGACTAGGACACGCACAAATGTGCAGGATCAACCTCAACCGTTTTCAATAGAGGAACTGAACACTGCTATGGAAAGGATTAAAGTCAGGAAGTCCCCGGGACCGGATGGGATTACGCCGGAGGCCGTTAGATTAGCAGTTAAAGCGATCCCACTCACAGTGCTGAAGGTACTAAATGAGCCTCTTAGGGAGGGCCTCTTCCCCGCGAGCTGGAAAACGGCAAAAGTGGTAATGATACCAAAGGGACCTGAGACAGGGGCTCTAGCAAAGTACAGGCCGATCTGCCTTCTTGATGGCATCGGCAAGTTGTATGAATATCTGATTAAATACAGGCTAGAAGAGGAACTGACAGCCAAAGGTGGCATCTCAGAGAAACAATTTGGGTTCAGGCCAAAAAAGTGCACGGTGGACGCGGTCAAATATGTCACCGAGAAAGCTAACAGCAATACCTGGACGTGGGGGGCGATAATTTTCGTGGATGTGAAGAATGCTTTTAATACGGCAAAGTGGGGTAAAATACTGAAACGGCTAGACACTCTGGAGGTTAGTGGATGTATAATCAGGGTACTGGAGGACTACCTTAGCGGGAGGAATCTACTCTGCGACAATAAGAAAAAGGTAGTTACGCAGGGGGTTCCACAGGGATCGGTTCTCGGGCCCACTCTGTGGAACCTACTATACGATGGAGTGCTTCGGCTGGACATGCCGCAGGGATGCTGCACAGCGGCCTACGCTGATGACCTCGCGCTGGTGGTGAGAGCGGACCGAAAGGAGGACCTAATGGCAAACGAAAGATCCAGAGATGGATGGACAGAAATGGGCTGGAGATCGCGCCGGCCAAAACGGAGGCAATTATCGTCAGAGGACCTAGGAAGAGGGGCGACATCTCTTTCGATCTATCGGACACTCCAGTGATACCAAAGAAGTACGTCAAATATTTGGGAGTATGGCTAGATGATAAAAACATCTACAATGAGCACGTTAAAAAAACCTGTGAGAAAGCCGACAGACAGATAACCGCATTGGGTAGGATACTTCCGAATATAAGAGGGCCGGAAGCCAAGAAGAGGCGCCTCTTGTATGGGGTGGTGCAATCGGTGATTCTGTATGCCGCTCCTGTCTGGTGGCGGGCGATGGATGTACAGAAATATAAGGGGATGGTGATATCATCCCAAAGAAGGATGCTCATAAGAACGGCGTCAGCATACCGGACAGTCTCCGCAGAAGCCTTGAACGTAATTGTAGGAATCCCACCAATGGACCTTTTGGTGAGGGAACGGAAGGCTTTAGACAGCATGGATGGAGGTACAATCCAGGATAAAGCCGAAGCAAGAAAGCGGACAATTGCAGCCTGGCAGTCCAGGTGGGAAGCAAACGTAGAGAAGGCACAGTGGACAAAAAAACTGATCCCGAACATTGAAGTATGGCTGAAATGCACACATAGGACGATCGACTACTTCGTGACACAAGCACTCAGTGGCCACGGATCTTTTAGGACATATACACTCAAGATTGGGAAAAGTCTGGATGATGAATGTGTTAACTGTGGCCAACCCGGAACATACCATTATGCGCTGTGCAAGATGGGTAAGAGAGAGAACCAACTATGAAATTAAACTGGGAGGGGAGGTGACAGCACATAATCTCTTACATAACATGATGCAGACAAAGTCGTCCTGGAAAGAAGGGATAGACTTCCTAAGAGGGATTATGAAACAGAAGGAACACGAAGAAAGGATGCATGAAACAAATGGAGGAAACTGAGAGACAGAAAGGAAAGACAAAATAGGACACGCCGCTTGTACTTGAATGTATGTCAAGCCGACAGTTCCGAGTGCAAGAGAAGGCGAGGGGTGGTTTTTAGCCGGTAGGAGTCCGGCACTGTTGGCTCGCGATGGACACCAGCGTGCATGATGCATTTCCACCCCACCAAAAAAAAAAAAGGTTAGGTTAGGTTAGGTTAGGTTAGGTTAGGTTAGGTTAGGTTAGGTTAGGTTAGGTTAGGTTAGGTTAGGTTAGGTTGGGTTAGGTTAGGTTTTTTTTCAGGAGAAAGCAGTGGCGTAGTATTTTTTTCTCCAAAAATATTCAATGCACGCCACTGGTTGAGAAAATTAAAATGTTTTTTCATTAAAAAATGCACCTTGATGCATAGAAGACATGTACCAAATTTTATAAAAACGTCTACAATATTATCTCATTTATTATTAAAAAACTGATTTTTTTTCAAAACTTTATCACCCTGTATCTCAAAAGTTAGGACTTTTAGGACATACGTTTATAGAAAGTTTTTTCCTTAAAATAAGTCAAAGAATCACCCCCTCAAATATTAGCATGTCTTTAAGGAACACCCTGTATATCCACAGTTGCGTGCGTAGCTTCAACCTGCTTAGCTAATTTTGGAAAGGTCTATCAGAACTAAAAGAAATAGCGGACAACAAAAATCGTATTCTGTAACCAATATACACCAATTCTGAAGATACAGTTAGCAGTATCGAAAACGACCGCTCAGTACCAACATTAACCAACATATCCCTAATTAATAAATGTTGTAATTTGTAATTTCACAAAACCTCATAGAGCTGGTTCTCTTGCAACACCAGCGTTCAATGTTTGATTTCATAATAGGATATGGATTTATGGAAAACAAATATTTGTACCTATATAGCCAGGTTTATCAGCCGTTGCAAATGGATATGTCAATAAAAGCAGAATTGCTTGGAACGCAAGTGCTCACTTCTATTAGCATCTAGTTAGCGTCTTACGAGAACAATTTTATGCCAATGTTGACACACCGTAATAGGAAGAAAGCGGATTTCTCAGATGTGTACGAGGCAGAACGGTAAGCTGTTCCATCAGTTTGCAGAAATAAAAGAAAAGATATGGAAAGGATGTGAAAACATGAATATTATTGTGATTTTGTTAATAAACTGGATTTTTTGCCTTACATCGTGTTACCTGCATGTAAGAGATTTGTCGTGTCTTTTTCAGTATTTGTGAAATAACTATTTGTGACATCAAATATTCCTTCACTTTCTCGAAAGTGTATATAGAAAGAAGTTAATAAGTATAAATGAATTTAAAAAAGAATTCTTGTTGGTCGACAAAGAATGGAAGATGTTTTGGTAATGCAGTTGGGGTGCATTTTAGTTCTGGAACCCACACATGGCTCTAAATCCATACATCAGTATTTGTGTCAGGGATTTTCTATTGGGTTGAAAGGACTTTTCGATTCAATTGGGTCGAACTAGCCTTCGCTGATGATTGGCAAAGACCATGAAACCAGTACGGAGGTGTTCCCCCAATTGAATCGAAAAATAATTTCAGCTTTAATATTTTTATCTTTCACTTGTTTATTACTGCTTTATAATACCTTGGCAACGGTTGCTATTAACAGACCCATAACGCCCGGGGAGTTATGAAGGGCATATAGGCCAAGCAATAGAGATATTGTCCTTTACAAAAATACTACCTGGAAGCCGCCTGTGCCATCCCGTGCAGGAAAGTCCGTAGTTTATTCCCACTATGTCCTCAACTCGAAAATGTCATTTTTTAATTTGTTATAAACAATAAACAATAAATTTTGTAAAATGGAAACTATTGAACCAGTGTTAACGGTGCAAAAAGGTGAACTGTCGAGAATTGAATTCCGAAGAGAATGACGGATAGAACGATGCGATCAGATAATTAGAACCGGAGAATTGTGTTTATTTTTGTTAAATTTATAACTCTGCCATTTCTTAATATTAAAAGCTGAAACTTTGCACGATAGTAGCTATTGACGTACAATTTATGTGTGCAGAATCTGGATTCAGTCGGAATAATAATAATAAGTCTAACGCGCCGCCGGCCGTTTTCCCTCATGTTCTCACTAGTTTTAAACACACTTGAATGCGTTTTATCGAAAAATCAGAATAGACATTTTGTTACTGCTCACGTCTACTTTCCAAATCTATTTTTTAAATTTCAATCGGACGACCTCACACGCATCCAGCTCTCTGCGAAAATATTTCCAAAAAAAATTCAGATGAGGATAGTGCGAAAACTATTATTCCGACTGAATCCAGAATCTGCACACATAAAGTGCACGTCAATAGCTACTATCGTGCAAAGTTTCAGCTCTTGTTATTGAAAAATGGCAGAGTTATGAATTAAATTAATTTTTGTGCGAAAAGGCTCATTTCTTTTTTTTATTGTATATTTATTTGATATTTATTTATTTTCCAAGTGATTTTTCATTTTATTTTTATTATAATTTGATATTTATAGTATTTGAAATTTATAAATGAATTTAAGTAAGTGGAAGCTTAGTTGACATTTGACATTGTCTTACGTATTTGAAGTGTGTTTTCAAACTACCAAGTGAAATAGATACTGTGAAGCTGGAACCCAAAAATGTAGTCATTTCATACGATCGACTCACAATCAACTGATTTTCAAAAGTCCCCGACGATTTTCGTCACACACGATCTTCCAAGATTCAACCAAAATTAATATTATTGCCATCCCATCACCTTGCACCGAATTCTTTTATTCTCCACCCTGCAGACATCTTCAATTCATAACGTAATGCCAAAATCGTCCACGTTCAATTATTGTGATTACAATCCAGGTGTTCGAACTCACCCTGAAGCTTTACTGAATGTGAAATACAGGGGCGTATTTAAGCTCGATACTGAATTGGAATTCTCAATCAATTTGGGAAGAGTTCAAAGCCACAATAATCTCTGAGTTAATCTCTTTTGATGACAAAACAAACTATACCGACCGGAAACCGTTTGCATGTTGCAACAATGAGTCCTCAGACTATTATGATATTAACCTAGGAGTTCCCCAGGATTCTATATTGGGACCTTTGATCGTTCTGTTATTTATCCAGCATGCATAAGCACAAAATGCACTGTTATATTTGCCGATGATTGTTCTTTTGCTGTGTATGCGGAAAACTATGATAAATAGGAAGAAACACTGAATAAAAATGATATCGCAAGAATTCACACAAACTGGTGTCAATTTCAATAAAACTGTTTCCATGCAGTTCTACTCAAGGCTGAATACTCATGCATGCATATCAATACATATCAATGTTAGATGAAATGTTATTGAAATATCCGATTTTACAAAGTTTTAAAGTATCAACATCAATTCTGATATGAGCTGGTTTCTTCATATCGATCATGTATGTAAAAAAAAAACTAACAGTCACTACTGTGCACTCCTTCAACATAAAAATGTTCTCAGTTCACAACAGTTGTTGAATGTATATTATGCTAACGTGTACTCATAATATCATAACTTTCTACTCACTATTCATATATCACAGTGTTCTCTAGGTAAAAAAAAAATTGTTTGAATTCTTGACAAACTCCGATAATCATTATCATATTACTGCAGATTCCAAAGTACACAACCAAGCTATATGGAAAAAGCCCAGAATATATGGGTATTGAACTCTATAATAATTTACCCAAAGATATAAAAGATGTAAAAGAGTTTCTAGCATTCAAAAGTAAACTGGAAATATATCTCGTTGAATGAAGTTTTTGTAGTAGAGAGGAATATTGATCCCTTGATGCGAAATGACAGTGATTTTACTATGTTGAATAATTTTTCCTAGAGTATTTGGGGCGAACAAGTTTTTCGTCAGGACAACAAGATAGCTCCGAATATTTGGTATACCTGCAATACACTTTGTGAGCAGGAGAATAATTCATTTGATGTTCTTGGACTCTCTGATGGCACAAAGCCTAACAGTTCTTCAATACAAAAGTCTTTTGGAGGAAAAATCCTTACAGTTGTACGTTGTAGTAGATGCAGTATGGATAGCAGAAACTTCAGTGATTTTTTTACACCTACAAATCTGATCCTAACTATGAAACTCTTCAGTTATGATTCAGAAACTCACAGAAATATCAGATTATTACAACATATCAAGCTAGAAGAACATACCAATCTAGCTGCCTGCCGTTATGAGCTTTATGCTTCTTTGGGATTTTAATGTTCCTAGTAATGTTTATTACAAATTTGATTTTATGACATGTCTGATATCACTATTGTGATTTTGAAAATGAATTAACTATCTGTCCATTTAACTCAATAGTTTCCAGATACCTACATGAGGAACCAATCAAGATTCTGATCCTTGAGTTTTTCAAATTTATCATTACGGTTCTGTCTTTATAGTTATACCTCGTCCTGAGGACGTCTTTCGTCGTCTTCTCCATACATATATTAAACTTATTGGTAGACCCCTAAGGTGTGAATGTAATGAAAGGAGAATTAACTGGGTGGAGGTGAATTTGAAACATGAAGTAATGGCTATCACAAAGTAAAAATGCCCTTTGAATGTTTAATGAAAATTATAGTGTCAAAACTGGTTGAAGGTATATTTTATTCATGAGTTTTTTACGGACGCAATAATGGCATTTTGCATATTTATTGAAAATGAATCATGTTTGGTGGAAGCGTTTCAAAGACGTACTTGATTCGTTTTATTATTAACAAAAAAAGTCAGGGAATTACACGTTGTAACATTTCATTATTACAGCTTGATAAGGCTAATCATTCATGAACCAATTCAAACGGATATAATTATGAAATGATAAGATTTTCTTTATATCAATGAGAGATAATTAGGTCTTGTATGTTTCTGAAACATCCGTAAAGAGTAAACATTCGAACTAGTTCGAATATATTGTGCCAGAGAGGTATCAACAATGTTGAAAGAACACAGGGGTACCCTTCTCTCTAAGCGTTTCCACAAAGTGGAAAATAAAGGCAAACATCTGTCAGAAAACAACTACTTCCCTGGCTAATACCACGATGGACATTGAACTACAACTGACAGATATTTGTGCAACGTTCTTCAAAGAAGACCTAATTGCAAGTGCTTGTCTCGTAATTAAACAGAAATTTATCCTTCATTTGGCTGGGAATGACCACCTGCAGACATGCATGTTTCGAGTTTGGTGCTGGAATATTTGATGAAATCGTGGAATGAAAAGGAACACAACTTCCAGAAGACTATAAAACAAGGACTGACAAGATACTCATGTGAAAATCTGTACTATTTGGTCACCAGTGAGCAGGGTGGTATATAATACTATCCAAAATTTCAAGAATATGAGAAGAAAGTCTAGAATTTCTTCGATGCTCATGGAAAGTGCTGGAATATCAGACAAAACCGTGGAATAAAACAGTATAGAGATTCCAAAAAATTATAATATTACTCCCTCATAAACATTCGTTGAGTGTACCCAAAGGCATAGCCTTTACGGGTAGAGGATGGCTATCATTATTATTTGCCGTGGCGCTCCGGGGTGACTTACTGATTTTTTGTGGCGTATTCACTTTTCAGCTGTAGGAAACGTACTGACAAAACGCTCAAGAGAAAAATTCTGGAGAATACGACCACCAGTAAGTTAGCGTGTTGGGTGGAACTTTTTGAAAATTTCTGGAATATAAAATAGAAAAATTTTGAATTTTCAGTGTTCACAGAAAGTGCTGGAAAATTAGAAAAAATCCGTGGAATAAATCAGAATAGAGTATCCGGAAAATTTTAGAACATACCAAGAAGAAATTCAAGTGAATTTCTGGAAAGTTTACCCATTACAAGGGGCATGGTAGATGAACTTTCTGAAAATTTCTGGAATATGAAAGTATAAAAAATTTCCTTTCTTCTGGAAAGTGCTGTAATCCAAACAAATCTTGTCTGAGTCCGAATATTGAAAGATAGAGCGAGAACTGAAAATGACTTTGTCAAAACCGCAAAAATTTCAGTCAATTCGTTAAAACTTGGTATAATTTAAGTTTAGATACATAATTCGAAATCAACTCGTTGAAATACGAGAGAGTTTGGTGAGCCATTTTTCGAAAAATGTCAAATAAAAATTTTTGGAGAAAGGTTTATTTCGAAAGTGCAGAGGTTTCGTGAAAAGCCCACCAAATCTTTATTTGACAAATTCGGTGAGCATATACAAAAACGATTGGGTTTTAGGAAATTGTAGAGATAAAAATTCGAAAAAAAAAATTGTCGGGAAATAACAGCTCTCAACTTCAGATAAACTTTTCAAATCGAGAACGGTTGGAGATAGAGCAATTCTGCGAATGCCAATCGACTCAGAATGACAAAATTAGTATAGTCTGAAAATTGCAAACGAAAATATCGAAGGAAAACCGTGATAAAGCACAAATTGCGTCAAGCTGATTCCGAATATTATAATGAAAAATGAAATTTGATGAAGGATTCAGCGAAAACTGCATTTAAAGAATTTCTGTATTGTTATGTTCATTTTCATTCAATGAAAGTAGTTTATTTCTGTTATGTTCGACCGTGACTTGTGTTTATAATAACTAGAAATTTCACCCAAATTTGTGGTATATTAGCAAATTTTTTAATATTTCAAAGAACTTTTGTGAGTTCAGGGTAGTACAACTAACAAAAATGAATCATCGCTTCAAGACAGCATATCGGGATACGATGTCGCATATGCTTCTACAGCTGCATAAAGGAAAAAAACCTGTAGCACCTCGTCATCAGATGAACTAAGTAGACTTAATATTTATAGCGCCACCTCCTTCAATGTGTGAAACAATTATCTTTTCTTCGCTGTTTACGTAACCTATTAGATCTCACCATGTGAAGAAACACAAATTGTAAAAACATCAGATAATCGATCAATTAAACCACTCGGTAAACTAGAATCCGGAAAAGAAAGGTGTAAATCATTGTATCAAATACTTCCTGCTTTTAAATGGAATTTAACCCTACAATCTCTTTGTCGAAAAGTTTCCCCATCATTTCCCCAATAAATCCGGCCACGTCCTACAAATGTCCCTATAATGATCCGATCCAACTGAATACCAAATCAATAGAATCCTCATTAGACGTAACAAACTGTCCAATAATAACGGCCCAACTTGTACAAGTGGAACAAGAGACATAATCGTTTATAACGCAAACGTTACAGGCTTTCTGCTAAATTTAGTTATGTTGGTTTAGAGACTAATTCATTGCATAGCCAACTTGCTAACTGGGAACCGTTTTATAGGAATTATGGCATGGACGGTTTCCTTGAACGTTTTGATGATTTATGGAGCAGCATCAGAGTTGATCATAATTTTTATGTTTTATAGAAGGGCAGTGGTAGTGATGAAGGGAACACGAGTAATTGACAAAAGATGAGTATAGGCCGAGAATTCATATGAAAAAACACTGCTAGAATTTTCTTTTACCATCTGGGAAAGGTATCAAAAGAATTTTTTTTCCTCTTGTACTCAATACATCATTTGCAAGCCCTGGACGGTTGGTTGTCAAATTGATGATGCTGTTGCAACGACTCCCCCTTCGAAAGGAGGTAGATCTCTCATCGTTCTATGACGGACTTAGTAGAATGCTTCAAATACCCAGCAAACATACATAATAAGATTCAACTTCATTTTCAAGCATGGAAAAACTAACAAAAACACCAGAACAACGTCAATATGACTCGATGAACGTTTCGACAACGAAGTCGGCATCCTCAGGAGCTCAAAAAAGCGTACTAACTACTAATTATATTCTAATCTTTTATGTACCACTCATTTGAGAGGTTGATTGCACTTATTACCCATTACTGGAGGTCCTAGAGTCTATTACAGTCGAAGAAGAGTATCGTTGCTACTAACTGAAAATTAATTTGATATATTGGGCAATCACAATCATTTTATTACTGCAGATTCAGCTTTGAGATAATAGCAGATATTGATGGACGAAGATCCGATAGGAAAGATTGCTTTCATAACACCTATGGTACATTATGAGTTTTTACGGATGCCTTTTGGGCTAACAAACGCTGCTGCAGTTTTTCAAAGATTGTCTATCGGAGTTTTTAGAGGATACCTAATTGAATACAATCATTTTCGCATATTTGGGCGATCTCCTTATTTCAGTGAACGAACCCTATCCAGGTTGAAGATTGTTTAGGACTTATTGAGACAAGGACATCGCACACTAAGAAAAGTAAGTTCAATTTCTTCGTATCTAAGATCACCTACTTGGGTAGGGAAATGAGTGAGTTGGTAAAAAGAAAATGAAAGCGCTAATGGAGCTGAAAGAAACAACTGATGTGAAGGAAGTCAGGCAGTCTAAATGTTTTTGATAACATTGGCCTTTCTTCAACAACAATAAGGTGACATTGGCCTTGACTTCATATGACTGACATATGACTATTAGGTCGTTTATCAACACTATAAACTTAATTTTTTTTTTGCATCATTAGAAATATTTAAATATTTCTCATGTGGAACTAGAGTACTTGACGAAAGGCAATAAATTTCAAAACAAAATTTGATTATAAAAATAATCCAGCCTTTCGCAAATTTTCCTATACAATAGGATTGTCGGCAAACGTCGAACAGAAATAATTCAACAGCCCCATACGACCGCCGAATCACGTCTATCCAACGCCTGGCAAAGTTTTCCTACAAGGATATACTTTGCAATCTTTCTGTAACAACCACCAACGGGCAATCGATCCTATTGTATAGGAAAATTTGCGAAAGGCTGGATTATTTTTATGATCAAATTTTGTTTTGAAATTTATTGCCTTTCGTCAAGTACTCTAGTTCCACATGAGAAATATTTAAATATTTCTCATGATGCAAATTTAGATATTCGGCTCAAACGAAGTCGTGGTACTGGTCGGAATCTTTCTGTGGTTTCTATAGATGGCTCTGCTGTCCACTTTTTTAATGGGTGCCGGAGTTATCGTAGTGCCTATTAACAAAACCGAGTGGAAATCAATTACATATTGTGGCCGAGTCTGTACTGACGAGCGAGTTGAATCGCGAAACCGGTCTGCAGATGTCACATATTTTCGATTGCCAGTTGGTGGTTGTTACAGAAAGATTGCAAAGAATATCCTTGTAGGAAAACTTTGCCAGGCGTTGGATAGACGTGATTCGGCGGTCGTATGGGGCTGTTGAATTATTTCTGTTCGACGTTTGCCGACAATCCTATTGTATAGGAAAATTTGCGAAAGGCTGGATTATTTTTATAATCAAATTTTGTTTTGAGAACTATAAACTTAACTGGCGTTGGCCATTTCTTCACATGTAAAAGAGAATATAAAGTTAAGTTATACAATTCGGCCTTTTTTGACATTGGCCCATCTTGAACTAACCCACAGATATCTAGTTAGATAGTTGGATAGTCTTATTTTTATGGCTTTTTCGAAACATTTTGCAAAAGTAGTAATGAGTGAGATTGGTCTATGATTTGAAATTGAATTTTTTGGTCCTTTTTTATGTATCGGTTTTATTACTGCTTTCTTGAAATATAATAGGAAATTTCCGATTTCGAACACATCATTTAAATAAATTATAAATAATGAACAAAACTAATTTCTAATTCACTCATGACTTCATGCTATGATAAGTTTAGAAATATACCCAGTATCAAATTGTAATTGAGTAATAATGACAATGAAAGTTTCGTCTTGAAAGGAAATCTAAAATTATAAAAACAACACTAAAAATATAAAACTTCCATTGTGTTTCAGCCTCAACTTATCGAGTGCTTGTTTGTCAATCAAAATACTTCCTGAAGCACTGCACTATACTTTCATTCACCTCTATCTAGGAATCGATCTCCAGTCTGAATGTATAATGTACATTTTCCATTTAGATTCAAGAGCCACTCTTTGTGCTCTCATATATCTTTGAAAAAATATTTGCACAGCCGGAATTTCCCCGAATGTGTCATGCAGACCTTTCATTTCGTTGTTTAATAATGTTATTCGGGAACAAGGAAACACTTTCGGAATTTGATTGAGTGGAAATTTTTCTATTTATCGATAAGCTTTTGTGCGTGTAGAGTATAGAGTGATTTTCAAATGTCCTTTGCATATTGTGTGAATACATAATTGGGGCTGGTTAGCAACTCATTTGGTGGTATTGAAATTGACTGACATTTTGAAACTTCACACTATTACAATCATCAGTGGATGCATATTCCAGTAGATTCTACAGATTCTTGATGTGTGAAATGATGGCAAACGTTCATTAGCAGTGTATGAAGATTTTTTGAAAGCTTCGGATGGTGTGAAATCCAACATATTACTGGACAAAATGGAATGAATGGGAATTCGATAAGTGGAAAAATTACTCAATTCTGTGTCGTAGACAAAAATCTATGATAGAAAGGATGAACCTTATTATTTTCAGAAATAGTTATAATCAAGAGGAAGATACTCCATGGTTCTGTTTCAGACCCGCTGATAGGCAGATGAATCTCCAGATACAGTTGAATTACTGGATGTAAATGAATTAAATATTTTGATAACAACTTGAATTCTGAGGTTGATAATGCAGTAGTTGAATCATTTAGCTACATATCTTTTTTGGAGATCCGTTAACTAAATCTGTTAAAACATAGTTACTTACATATGCTTTATACGAAAAATTACGAAAAATTATTCCGTGTATTCTCCCCACCAAAACAAAATTACTTGTTGTAAGTATGCAAACAAATGGACAGCCAAAATCCACTTCCATCTTTTTTTATCAAACGTAGACCTGGAGTAGGTGGTTTAAAATGCAGTTTCAGCATGATTTTCAATAGAAATTTGAAAAAGTTAAGGAGGAATTGAATCAATATACAGTGTTACACTAATATCATATAGAAGCTTTTTTTTACCAATTGAAAAAGTTAAAATTTTAAATCGTTGTTTGTGCTCGAAACGTTGGTAGAAAAACAGCATCTTCCATTTTCCAGAAATTTTCAAATATTGTAAAGTTATCCCAATACATAAAATTAGTGATTTTAATCTCCCACATAAATTCAAACCCATTTCCTTTATTCCTTTTTTAGGAAGAATATTCCAGATAGTTTTGAAAAATGGTTGTCCATGTAATTTGAGGAATTCAAATTGCTGCATGAAAATCAGTTTGGATTTTGAAAAATTTTTCCTTAAAAGCTACAGCTAAGGCAATTGAAAATATAGCAGAAGGATTCTGCATTTGACTGCGTAAATCATGACCTGTTGGAAAAAATTCAACATTAAAGAGGTATTCCCTTAGCTTTTTGTGATTCATATCTTGAGGATAGAAGACAGTCAGTGTTTCGATGGTATCATGTCAGAAACAGTAGCAATGCAGTATTTATTATACAGGGTGGGGCAATAGTACGTCAAATTCCGATTGCTTGAGTTCTAAGATAGTTAGGACGATAATTCAAAAACCAAATATAACTAGAGAACTGTGTCTATATCTAGAAATTATTGTCGGATCTACAGGGTGAACCAAGGAAAATCTACAGGGTCAATTGCATTTTTTTCAAATGAAATGCTATGTACTTCAATCCATTTTTCAAGCATTTTAGTGGTCTCCATCCACACCTCCAATATCCTTTACATGAATTTTTTAAAACATAAACTTTCGGCAATTAATTCAAGCACGCGGGGAGTTCGGTAAGAAAATTTCACACCAAGAAATGAACATCATTCAACAATTCATAAGAAATAACTGACGATTGTTTCACCTGAACTATTTATACATATAAATTCGTTTACTGGAAAAATTTCCGGCAATAATTCAAGCACTTGGGAGATTTTAAGTGATTATTTCCCTCATCTGTCAGAATGTATGTACCCACGATAAATGTTGTTCAATTAATAACACACAATAGCAAACGAAAATAATTCCAAATCAGGAATCAAACACACGAAATAAAGTTGAAGGATAAAAGAAGTTGGGATTCGTTAAAATAATTAAAACGATATGTTTCTATCATCCTTATAAGAGGTGTCAGTTAAAATGAGCTACTAAAAATTGTCCGAGTAGATAACTCGAAAACGGCTAGGAATAGCCCCAGGGATGTACATACAAAAAATATTCGTCTCTCAATCTTATATCACATGGTCGAAAAATATACGGAGCGTTCCATTTGAAGAACTCGAGAAAATTTAATTCAAAAACTTCCGAATTGAAAATTAGTTTTCAGTCATCCTGTATAATTTTTGGGAATGACAATAATTCAGAAATATCACTCATATGTCTGACGAATAGAATTATAATCATGACCTCCTGCATTCCATAATCTTGAGAACGGTGGTTTTTTCGGTATGCATCTGCAGATAGCATTATTTTTACAAAAAAAATTATAACTCCCAAGTGGTTGGGAGATAGTAAAGGATATTGGAGGTGTGGATGGAGACCACTAAAATGCTTGAAAAAAGGGATTGAAGTACATAGCATTTCATTTGAACAAAATGCAATTGACCCTGTAGATTTTCCTTGGTTCACCCTGTATATCCGACAATGATTTCTAGATATAGACACAGTTCTCTAGTTATATTTGGTATTTGAATTATCGTCCTAACTATCTTAGAACTCAAGCAATCGGACTCTGACGCACTATTGCCCCACCCTGTATATGTAAACGACTTATTTTAACATATAATTGACTTAACCCGTATCATGTCTGCAGATGAAAAACGAGTGTGATTAGAATGAAAAGAAATTTGTTTATTTGAGTACTGACATATTAACGTCCAAATATTGATAATCAGAATCAGTTCCACAATGAAATGAAAAAAGCAGATGAACTCAGCAACAAAAAAAAAACGAATTTCTGGAGGAACATTTTTTTCTTCAAGTAACAGGCCAATGTGGGTATTTTCTAGGCAATATATGATATTGAAGTCTCGTTTTCATCAAAATTATGGAATTTGAATCATGTTTCGTTCGAATCGTTAAAGCGAAAGATTGAAAAAATAAAAAAAAATATATAAAAGTGACGGTAGAGAGTGAAAATTTTAATTAAAATTATAAAATCGGAAAATAAGCAACATTTTTCTTTGGAATTAATCCTAATTGAAAAAAACGCTGTTTTGAGGAATTTAGCTTGTAGGAAATTCATCAACTTCAATTCGTTATCGAATAGTGATACTATTAAAAAAAACAAAGTTCGTATAAGGAAAAATCGAAAAATTGCCAAAAAACGTAAGTTTTGTGAATACTGAAGTAAGCTGACCTCTGACAAGGTAGCAGAGTTGAAAATCAGATTCAGCACCTGAAAGTACTAATGAAACTGTTGATAAAGAGACGTCCGGGTTTTTTCCTGGAAACAACAATTTCAAATATCGTTTTCTTGAAGTGTGAGAACAACTCTTACATTGAACTGCGAGAAGTATGTGGGTCAAACTAGAATTGCCTTGAAAGTAAGGTTCAAGGTGCACCGATTTGATAACACAAGCTTGAAATTAATTTCTCGATGCATTCGAGAGTCTAGAAATTTTAAAATGCAGAACTAGTATGAATGCGGATAAGGGCCCAATACCATACATGTTCAAGTTCATAGTACAGTAAAGAAATAATTTTTCATCTAAACATTTTTTAAAAATGTTTTCAAACATCAGTTATTAATTCCAATAATGTTGTCGTTAAATCCAAAACAAAAGGTAGAAATAAATTATAATAGGTAAACGATAGAGGAAATTTTTCGTAAATAATTATAGCATTGTAGCAGGTACACAATTTGAAGTAGTTAGGTTTAGTGAAAATGAGTTCAATTCATTCCTTAGTTGCATGGTATAAATAAGTAAGATTATAATAGTATTAGTAGAAAGTGCGCTTTTTTGAACTCTTGGGGATGCCAACTTTGTTGGCAAAACGCGCATCGAATGGTATCGACATTGTTTTTGGTGTTGTGGGTAATTTCCGTTTCATGAATATTATATTTACGTTGAAAAAGAGGAATATTCTCAATTTTTTTTTTCAGATGAGAACAACCTACCAGTGTAATTCCATCGATCACCCAAGGCAAATGATAAAATTGCACAACATAATTTTGATTTGTTTTATTATGAGGAAGATTAGGCTCCAACTAGTTTCCGGTCCCATTCGTAAAAAAAAACTTAGCAGTACTCTAGTTGTCTCATCCATTATTTTTACCGTTAAAATCTAATCAAAGGAATGAATCGTCATTTTGAACAGGATAAGCTTTATCGATTCCAATTAATTTGTACACAGAAGCAGCTGCCATTATGGTTCACCACAAATAAAATTTTCTTATATTTAAATATTAATTGACATGCCATTATTGATAACGCATAGCGGGGACATAACAATGTTCAGTGAATTCTGATGAAAGAATTCGACAAGTGGAGATAATGGTGAAAGAAGAAGGTTGCACTTGTCTAATATACAGGGTGGTCCAAGAGATTTTAACCAGTATACCGGGTGGCTACGGAAGTATTGCCTACGGAATATCTCAGTTATTGTATGAAGTAGGTTTGTGAAATTTGGAGCGTCGATAAAATGACATAAGAGCTAGAACTTGAGCATATTGACATGTCGAAGTTAACTTCCGGTCTGACCGGAAGTAACATCAACTTTCTTATTTTAAATGGAAACCATATATTTTTTTCTTTTCGCTTTATTCAGCATTCAATTCCCTTTTTAATGACATATCACAAGTTGGTATCTAACCAGAAACTAGATCAGAAAAAAATTATTATTGAAATTCACCGAGTAGGCCGTGAAAGCAAAATGAAAGCCAAAAATTGAAAAGTTGGCTATGGAAACCATACGTCACTTGATAACAGTTGCTACTACTGTGATATTTTATTTTCATTCGTCGGCGTTATAAAAAGCCGCCAAAAAAAATATTGGAAAAATTGGGAAAAAAACAATACTCTGTAGGTCCATAACTTAAATAGGAACATACAACTTTTTCTTGCCTGTACTATTCAGCATAACCATTCCTTTCTAATGATATAATAGAAAGTAATTTATTGAAATGAAATACCAAAAAATCAATTGCACTGTGGCATATGCGATTTTTTATACATGAGCTGAATTGTCAAAGGAATATACGAATATCAGTTATTATCATTCTTAGGCTTCGGATACGGTGCATGCGTGTTCTGACAAAAATTTATTCTTTCGAGTTCTGATGAATTCGTCGGAACAAACAAACGCCTGTTTTTCAATGAAAGTGTTTATAGTGGCAGCGAATATCACGTCGTATATGTTCTACATAGTAACCGTAGCCTTATGCTGCTACGGCCTGGTCCATTTCGTCAACACCACCTCTTCATTTTCAGTTTGCAATAAGTTTCTGCAGATTTTGACCTCTTTTTTTCCCCTAGGGCTTTTTGTGTTTTCCGGGTTAGTTTACTCTATGACTCCAGTCTGAATTAGTCTGTACAGGTTCATCAACGGTTGGCTGTTGTATTCTTCCGTAGTAAGCATAGGTTTCCCGAATATTGCATGTCTTTTGTGGTCTAATGCCTCGCATTCTGACTACGTGTTTGGCCGTTTCTGTCCCTTTGCCACATTGTCTGCAGGAAAGTTCTCCATTGTACAGATCCATTTTGTGCATATGTTCTCTCATTGGGCTGTAACCAGTGAGAAGACCCGTTATAGTCCTAACTTGATTGCTCTTCAGCTTAAGCAGTTCCTCAGCTTTGTGTTTTGACGGTTCTTTGTTTTTCCGTGGTGCTTGAGAGGAGCTTCGTTCCACCTCTATTTTGTTTTCGTTTGACCCAGTCTCTATGCATCCTCGGATATCCACCCCGAGTGCAGGTTCTGAGCCAATATATGGAGTTGATTAACCCATTCTGGCTAATTCATCAGCTTTTTCGTTGCCATCGACGTCGTAGTGTCCTGGAACCTACATCAAGGTTATTTTGTTGTGTTCTGCAGTCTTGATGTCACTTTTGGATCAGTTTTTGCTCTTTCATTGTCACCCTTGAATAATACGCATCGAGGTAATATTGGTCTGCAGATTATATTGTCTGACTATCGATCCTTCTGGAATGCTATTGGGTTCATAATCAAATTACAAAATGATGAGTGAACAATTCCAAATATGTTAGCCCTGGTCTGCAGAAGTATGTCGTGGTTGTCCATAAAAACGATATAAATGATCATAACGCACCATCAATAATGTACTCGATCAACACTAATTAGTTTCTACGTTCGATAGCTCTACCAATTATACCACTCAATAATAAAACTATGTACCAGATCCCCGGATATGTTCGATTTAATTCAATCACTTTTCGCTCATCTGGAATAATCACTGTTTATACGCGGACGGTTTGTGGTTTGGCGGAGTATCCCGATGTGTTTATTTATACGTAAACATATTTGGTATGCTGTTCAATTTCTTGGTCCTCCTAGCGGGATTAAACGGTATTGTGTTCGGTAAACATTATCCGACTCTCTCCCAAACAGACAATTGAATTCAGCATTTCCCTCTGAAGGAACTCGCAGTAGTAGTGAAACTTTCGTATGCCACATGATTGTTTTATGACTTCAGAGGATGTGGTAACCTGATCATTTTCTTTTTCTGAAAGTCTTATCAGTAGTAATATCCCTAGGACAATGGTGATAGAGGAGATAATTTTATAACGAAAGTTCGTTCTTGGTAACAGCCGGAAACATTTTTTAATGTCCGAGGTATATTCGGCGGATAATTTTTTTACAAAAAAATCTATAACTCAACACAACGAAACATTTATTTTTTGTTCAACTGTCAAAAAACTTGACATTTCTGTATCCCTTTTGATGCATAAATGTTTACTTTTTTACCGAGAAAAAAAAATTTTTCCACTGCCAAAATAATTCACAAAATGAACAAGAAATATTACTTTTTGAAGGATTTATTTTTAACTGAGTCAATCATTAATTGATTATTCATCATAAAAAAATTTCATTTATTGGAATAATAATTGATGGTAAATTTTGAACAATCACCACCAGAATAAATTCCCGAAGATGTTCCATGTTGCTGATGATCAGAAACGTTAGATATTTATTGAAGAGTTGATTCCACAATTCTATCAGATATTTTAATTTGTTTGGAAGAAGACGGACAATTCGATATTTTGTTAGAAATTTCAATTTCATTATCCAAACTATCTTCCCTATATGCTTCTGCTACGGAGGCAGATTTCCAGCCACCGTAACATCAAGTTTTGTAGATGTTATGTTGCCCCCTGGCTTGGCCAGAAGTGTTATAGAGCTTCCCCTGTTTAGCTCTTATACATGTCTTTTCGATGCCATTTTGAAATCAAGATGGAAATTTCTTGTATTTTATTTATCCCCACATGTTGGTTGATACATTTTCTTCTCGAATATTTCAAAATGAATCAGTTACTTTTTGCTCTAAACTTGCGGTATATCTCAATATAATCAGAGAGAGAGAGAGAAATATACTTTATTGTCGAAGAAAACATATTCTTATTGACAAACCTTGTAAAATATAAAAAAAAAAATAAATATTTAAGAATAAACAGATGTCAATTTTCACTCGAGTTCACGAATGTTAATGAAATTTTAAAAATATTGCACATATATATGTAAAAATAAACAGATACTGTATAAAACAAAAAAAATAATAATTTTAAATACGTCAAACAATTAAAATATAATACAATTGTAAATTTGCTCGGTATGTAAAATAATGAAGTTAAAATTATGCTTCCAACAGTTATACAATAGAATATATATATGTATATATATATATACATTAAAAAACATATGCCATCACAAAGAATTTGAAACAGTATATTGAAACTGCTAATGGTTGGCAGAAACTTATCGATTCTCTTTTCGCAATATTCAAATTCAGTGACTTTTTAAAGTTTATTATGACTTCTTTTTTTACAACTTTTCTGTAACTAGGAAAAATCTTACAATAGTTACAATAATGCATGAATCCAACAGTTCATTCTCAACATCCCCCCCCCCCAAATCAGAATTTAAAACGTTCGGGTAACTTCACCTTCCGACCACTTCTTGTAAACATTGGTTTATCTTCAATCTCTTTCTTGGAATTATCGTCAATATCATCTGCAGAATCATCTTGCTTCTTTAGTGAAATCTCCTTTTCTCGGCGATTCGTCTTGTCCATTTGAATTTAAGGTGTACATATTTCCATTGAATAAAGGCGTTGAAATGATCTCAAGAGTTCTCCATTTTTTGTTTTCACTCTTGCCACTCTGCATATTTCTTCAATTTTACCAAGGGGTCAATTAATACGTTTTAAGTTATCGGAACCAATGAGAACAACATCTCCAACTTGTAAAGTGTCATGTTATTTCTGACCAACATTAACTAGTTCTGCCAAGTACTCCTTTCTTAATCGAGTTCTTAGAAATTCCCTATTTTTTTGAATGTATGTAAAAGGTGATTTCTATCAATTATATCTGAATCTGGCATTTCTGAAGAATTGCTCATTTATAAACATTGATGGCGTTAAAGGTACCAATCCATACTTGCTCTTGGCGCTCAATCTTTTAACACTCTCGCTCTTCGCGTTCTATCTTTTAAAATTTTCGCGCTCTGCTTTCAATACTGTCCCGCTTTGCACTCAACGTTTGGATAAATTTTTCGTTTGATTAATTTCTGTTCCTAGAACTATTGTTGAGTTTTGATAATTTAAATGATACTGACAACAGTTAATACTTATTGATCCTCGAAATAATTTCCTTTTATCGATCTCGTATATGGCGTTCAAACTTACGAAATTCGGGCAATCAGAAAACACGACTATGTTTTTAATCGAAATGTTTTTGATAAGATAAGAATTTCTCTTTCGTAGTAAAACCGATAAATTCGGCACGTAGAGCAGTTGTAATAAAGAACCAACCTGTGATATTCTAGATATTCGAAATCGCCTTCTTTGGTATGTAGAAACAGAGTCATTCTTTCGTCATCTAGATTGCATCTCCAAAAAACGATTCAGTACTCTTCTTTGTTGTCAAATTCCATATCTGAAAGCGAATTCAATTGAGTGCCTTTCAGTTCGAAACAATGACAGTGATTTTATTTAATTTTTAAAATTATTTTAAACATTCTTCAGGCCCTCTGAAACATTTCCAGGTTTTTTTCATTACTTGTGAGCTTCCAAGCCTGATTTCAGATATTTCCTCTTTAGTCGGAATCATCTTTTGAAATTTCCAAGTTGATTTATTCCTAATTTTAGTCTGTTTATTTTTTTCCGATATAATATTTATGTCAACAAATGAAATAGGTTTATTTTTGAGGTTTCCTAATCGACTACCTCATGGTACTGTCCCTAGGCCGAACAGTATTAGTTATTTCATAAATTACAGAAATCTGATGTACAGGGTGTTTCCAAAATTGGGACAATAAATACTGACACAATAAAAAGCATTTACTTTTTTTTTCTCAAGCACTAAAAAATCTCCCAAAAATAGACTAATTTACTCACGATTGTTTGGGAAGCACTGGTTTCATTCATCAGTTCCTAGGGCGCCTATCTTCTGGTATTGTGTTTATCACTCGTATTTCCGCACCGTTGCCAGTTTATTATTATTTCGTAAACCTTGCCAGTTAGGTATTACATTTGGCTTTGAAGTGAACCGAAATAAAAACACTAAATTAAATCAAAAAGAGGGCAATGAGGTATTCTCATTTCATAACAGGAGATTGAAAAGTTACTAAAAATAAACGGAATTTGATTTCATAAAAGTTGTTCGAAATGACCGCCACCACTTTCTCTGCAGAGTCTCGCACGACGAAGTAACGAGTCACAAGCACGCTGAAAACTACCTTGTTGTCGCATCTGCTGAACGGCGTTGTTATTTTACCTAGGTTCCAATCCGATTGAAATATCGAGTTCCTGGAAAAGTACCGCGATTGCAAATAACGTGTGCGTAATACCAAACAACACTGAAATTTTCCATAGTGGTGAGTCCAATAGGGATTGTAGGAATTTCTAAAAACAGAGACGTAGTAAAGAAAATACGAATACAGTGGAATACCGAAACACAACAACAATCTAGGTATCTACCTACATTAAACGTATGTATTCGTCAAACGATTTAACCAAAATTTATTTTTGATATGCACGTAAAATAGTCACAAATATCCTTATGGATGCAAGAAACGATATGATCGAAGAATACCACATCAAGCAATATACGACTCTAAATCGATTAGCTTGCGAGCTTTGCCCTTAACTGCTTCACACTCACACAATAAGGTTTCTTAGTCTTGAAAGTTGACCAGAGATTTTCTTAAATCTCTACGGAGTAATTCATTTAGTATTCTAATTAGCATTTCCCACCATCCAGATATTTTAGCAATCAATATAGATCTAGCATCTTCAATGGCATCAACAGTTATATGCAATGATTCTTCACGGCGACAAGCACCGCTGATACCCAAAATTATGACAAAGTACAAATAAAAAATATTGAAACTACTACTAATCTTACAAAATTATGATAATATCTGTACCTTATGAAGTAAATTTGTTTCATTATCAGCATTTTGAATAAATTTATTGATATCATCTTCTTCTCTTCTAAAGTTTTTCGCGAACTATGAAGGATATTTGTGATAGTAATTGAGGCTATGATCTCAATTTGAACCTCGCAGGTAGGTACCGTTGGATAAGTAGTTACAAGTACGTTTGTGCTTGCAAGGTTAAATCCTTCCAGTTCATGAATAATTAATAACAAATAAGATACGCCACTTTGTGAAAATAATATTTTTCATTTCAGAATACAGTAGGGTCATTTACGCCACTCAGGTTCTTTTTCAATTCAGCGAAATGAAGCTTATACCTTTTTTTTATTTATTCAAACAGAACTTGAAGTTTTAATACGTGGTTTATACTTTTCACATTTCCACCTCAATTGTCGGTGTGTGGAAGGGACGCGTAAAAGTCTCTGTATTCGGCGATTTTAACAACTGGAGTTACTCCATGACAAAGAGACATCAGATCTTGATACTTGACCTTCCCAATCTTATTACGCTCCTCGTTGAGATGAAGTAGAATAACAGTTTTCAAATTTATCTTCTGTTGTTTCAAAGTTATCTTACTGTATTCCTGTTGATTGTGGCTTGATTTGAAGAACAATGTGTCTGGATGTAGTTTAGAAACTTTAACTTCCATAATGTCATTCCATTCGATAGAATCGGTCTCCCTACTTTGTAATATTCGAAGATCCAAAGATAACTTTTTGAAGTCAATGAAATATTCGAATCCTAAAGGAAAAACATCGTATGGCCTTTGACGTCTAGCCAATTTAAGGCAGGTACAAACAGGTCTCCTGCATGTGGTATAGCGTTCGATATGCAGCTATGTACAGAATCGCCTTCATTTTGTCTATATTCCTTCTATATTCCTACTGTGTACTACTGCAAAAAGCAGCATAACTGCAACAACAGAATATTTATTTTGTCCGCCACATCCGTCTGAATATAGCGAAACGAATTGAACATTATTATTATCATAAGATTGTAGAACTCTGTAGATAGATGTTGCTATTTCGCACGACCCTCGTTTGCTAATACCTTCATGTCAAGTAAAACATTTGCATGCTTTGGTAACTATGTCGTAATACGTTAAATTATAGTTAGATAAGCGCCTTTTATAAAATATAGCACTTTCGTTGGACACTGGTAAGTATAGAACTTGTTGTAGATCAAAACTTCTACATACGAATTTTTTGTCAATAGTAGCTCTTGTTTTGCATCGATTCTTCAATTCTCTGACCTTAATTTTTTCTGAGTTATGTTTGTCATACATGTCTTTTAGTTTCAATTTTGTATTATCATCACCATCTTTGAATGTGATACAGAGGCAACATTGGTCCTTCTTTGGTTTATGAAAACCTACAATTTTTAAAGTAACAATTAATAGGTATATTCTATAACGTATTTTCTTTCATTGACGTTCTTACCAATATTATTATGTTGCAATGTTTTTGAATTTTTCAATACATTTGAAAAGTTTGTTAAAGGTACATCATCTTCTGAAGACCACTCTGCAGCCACATTTTCCTCCATATCTATTACGACACCACTATACCACTTCTTTTTGTATAACATTTTGACTTTACTTCCTACTTTTAAAATTCTAGACGTAATTTTCAATTCACTAGACGAAACGATATTTTTTGTTCCATCTCTCCAACGTACTAGCACATCCATTGTCTTTGAAAATATTATCAGCAACAATATTTTAGCAGTTACCTCTGAGACAGACTTCTTCAGACTGAGACAAAACAGAACAATTGCTTGCAGCAGATACGTTTCAACATGTCATAAAAGACAAAATTGAGATACTCCACTATGTGTTTGGACATATTAGACAGAAAAAAAAATCACAAAATGGCGTAAGTCGACTTACGTCTATTCGTGATGGAGAAAACTCATTTAAATTGAGATACGCCGAGGATACGATAGCAAAATACTCGGAAACTATCATCTATGGAGGTATGCCACTACGTGCAATCGAAAGAGCATGCAAAGTTTAGTATCTATGCGTCGTATCTCAAGATTGGATATTTGTGAGATACATTACTACGTGTTTTGAGGGACGATATGTGGGGAAAGAAAAGAGACAATATAATGCTAATTATTATTACTCCTGTGTGAGGATGGATGCACCTAAGTAATTACTTGTGTTGTGCTTTCCATCCTCCACTCAGAGTATATACACATGACAGTATGAATCAATGATAGCAGTTGATATTCTGATAATGTTATAATACCTGTTAATTGATTTCCCGATTCGTTGATAATGATTTTAATGAAATGCGATTTGAAAATGATGCTGTATTGATGAAATAAGTGGACTGTTAACTTTTACAAATATTTCTATTCTGACATTTTAGAAAAAAAAACAAAACTTGTCAACATTTCAAAATAGGTTGTTAACAATGTGATATTAATTCGGTGATTAGTGCCTATTAGAGTTCACACAAATCAAACCTTAAATAGGAGCATAGATGGATATGGTAAAATAGTTTGATACAATTGTTCCAAACAATACCCTCTACTTAAAAAATACAGAATATAAACACACTTATGATGCTCAAAAGATATATGATATAAAAATGTATCCAAAAGGAGAAGTGAGGAGTTTGTTGCACACAAGTGGAAGATATGGGTTCCTACATATCGGCCGGAATCCCCAATAGAAACAATTTCTTGGTAAGCCGGTTGAACATCATTTTTAATCAACAAAATAAGTCAAGAAGAATCTTGTTTGTTTTCATTTGTTTGTCGATTGGAGTGTGGATTTATTTATGAACACCCACGTTAAACATTGTTGGATGTAAAGTTCCCTTGTTTTCAGTAATTGTGTTTCCTTCTACAGTTGTTCAGTAGAGAACAATTTAGGTTTTTTAAATAATATTTTCAAGATTGTATTTTATGTTGTTTGAAGGATATTCAGGGAATTGTTGAAAGAACCGCCCCAGGCTGCAATACAATATTTCATTACAGATTCTGCTAGTGAACGGTATATGGTGATTAAGTTTTTGTACCCTAAAATATTTCTCAATTCATAAAATTTTTTTGTTAATTGTCTGAGACGTTTTACAACATAGTTTATATGTTCATCCCGTCTCATATACTGATCCACAATAACTCCCAAGTACTTGATCTTTTTTGTTCTTTCTATAACGGCACAGTTGCAGTCTTTATCATGGATATGTATAATATTTTGGCCCGGTTGTTCGTTCTGTAATAGGCTGAATGTAATGAATTTTGTGTTTTTCACATTTCCGAGTTTTCAAATACCTCCAACCAGCTATTACCTGTAGAAATAAGTGCTGTGTTGTCCGCATATGGGATGAGATGGCCTTCAAAGTTGTTGATGAAGCTTATACTGTTATAAACGAGAAATAATATAGGCCCCAAAACCGTTCCCTGTGGTACTCCTGTTCGAACTTCCATTGCTTCACTCAGGTTATTGTCAACTTTCACTTTTTGTGTCCTATGTGACAGATAGTCTTCTAGTATATCGTAAGTTGGGCCACGTATACCATATCCATGCAGTTTTGTTAATAGCATGTCGTGCTCTACAGTGTCGAATGCCTTGGCTAGGTCTAGAAATATGGCCAAGCTTTATTCTGATTTATCCAGGGCTTCAACAGTTTTTTTTAACAAAATCAAGCACAGCATTTTCGGTGTTGGAATTACTAATGAAGCCGAATTGTCTGTCTGTCAGTATTTTTTTAGCGTTGAGGTAATTTGTAAGTCTGCTTTTTAGGGACCGTTCAAAGATTTTGGCAAAATTGTTTATGACAGATATTGGTCTATAATTCCCAATGCCGTCGCGCTTACCTGATTTATATTTATGATGTGAGATAATGGAGATATAATATATGAATGAATATTCTTAATGAGTTTCGAGGAAATGCCATCGGGACCCGATGAGCAGTTGGTTTTTAGTTTGGATATAATTTCTATCAGCTCATTTTGGGTTACGGGTTGTAGAAACATTGATTCCTGCTGCAGGTTATCTTTAAGGAAATGTTCAGGTAAGTTTTTGTTTTTTTTTAATGTTTTTTGCCATTTCAGTTCCAATATTAGTGAAGTAGTTGTTGAAATTATTAGGGTTATTATTTTTATCTAAGATTGGTTCTCCATTTTCATTTTTGAATGTTATATTACTGATTTTTATTTTTGCTGAAGTATTTTTTCTAGTTATATCATTTATGATTTCCCACGTTTTCTTGCAATTTCCTTTCACTGTATCTAATTTTTCTTTGTAATATTGGTTTTTTGTTTGCTTGATTATATTATTCAATTGATTTCGGTATGATTTATATTCATTTTCTCTTTCTTGAGTGTATTTAACTAATAATTTCTTTTTTAGGTGGTCCCGTTGCCGTATTGAGGTTATCAGACCAGAAGTGATCCACGGTTTGATTTTTTGATATTTTTTATATTGGGCATTATACGATTTGGATGCTGTGTTCAAATGGAATGCCAGTTTTTCAATAAATTTGATATAACAAAGCTGTGTTTAATTTATATTCATTATTTCTTCCCATTTCACGCCTCTTAGTACTGTGTGTAATTTATTAAAATTTATAATTTTCCTCGTAGATGATTTGAGTTCATTTTCGAAAGATGATCCCATTATTCCCGATATTTGGATAATATTTGAATAATATTTTCAAGACAACAGTCGTTTGAAAGCGATATCTCATCAGAAAAAACAACCACATCAAGATGTATTGCAATTAATTACTTTTAAAATATTTCAGACGATGTAAATTTACATTCACAGTTGTACAAAAAATTTTGTTTGTATTTCGTGTATAAAATTCGTGTTTTCATGGCACATTCGAGAGAACTTAACACTTTCATGTACCATTGAAGAAACAGTCATTTTACACGCACTTAATACGAAAATAACTATTTTCGAAAGATACCTACTCTTCAGTTTTCATCTGAGATGTTCTAACTATCTCAGACGAATAATCAACTCGGTGAATCTATCCTCATCTGCTCATACTTCTTTTTTCATTCCGTCCTAAAAAAGCGTTAGAAACCTATCAGACATTGAATGATGAATGACTGTCTCAAGCGACTACACAAGCTCACATTCGCGATGAGAACCTTCTTTCGCTACTCAACCTAAAAAAATCTGTCTTTGATGTTCTTAAATGTTCACACATCTCCTTGTTCGAACCGGGTCGTTTATAACGCATTTTCAACAATTCCGACTCATTGAAAAACAATGCAGGTATTTCAGCCGAGTTTGAATGTTCGAGGATTTGGTCCGGAAAAAACAAACGAAAATAGTTCGAGAACAAAGGCAGAGGTATTTGCTATTCTGTGGAAGTGACTGAGGAATATTTAATTGGGCGTGTGATGTTTAGACGACTTGTATAGTTTTTTGATGGGTTTTTTCGGGTTATTTACGGCGACGTCTTCGGATGACTTTCCTAGAGGGATCGAGGAGCGAGAAAAAGTGTGAGAACGTCTCCAGTGTCTGTTGTTTTCTTGATTTCGGAATATTTTTTGAGGTAATTTTGATTTACATCAATTGGGAGTTTGAATTAGATTTTTTGATAAAATCCCGTCTGATTTTGATTAAAAGATATCAACCAAATCATATCAAAATATACTTTATTGTACGAAGAATGAATTCTTATTGACAAAGCTTTTATACATATAAAAATAAAGACGTATAGAAATATAAAAATGGTAAGCGTAAATATGTGTTGATAAATACATGAGTCGTCAAAAGAAGGAAGATCAGGTTCATCATAGAATCATCATAAAATATAATAGTATGATGTAAAAGCATACCTATCATAGGAGAAAATAATGCTACATACATTGTACAATAATGATAAAATAGTTAAAAAACAATAACATAGGTATTAGTTTTGTTCATGTGTAAAATAATACTACATGTAGTTAAAATTGGATTACGCCAAGAAGCGAATGTCATAAAAATAGAAGAGAATGAGCATGAGTGTCTGAGATTAAGATAAGTTAGAGCAATTCCAATCTTTATCTAGATACTCTTGAACACTGTAGTATGGTTCATTGATGAAAAGATTTTTCACAGACCTCCTGAATAAAACTGGAGAGATAATTCTTCTGGTAGTAATTGGGAGATGATTGAATAGTATCAAAGCATTATAAATAAGACACTTTTTTGTTAAATTCGATGATGGAATGTGAAGTCTAAGATTATTATTTTGGCGGGTAGAACTAACAACCGTCTCATATGACGATTTATTGCTGTGCACTAAACATACAGTCTCTAAAATAAATAAAGTTGGAAGGGTAAGGATTTTGAGTTCCAAGAAAAGAGGTTTACATGATACCCTAGGTCCAACATTGAGGAGGTATCTAAATTAATAAATTATCATTTCAAATTCACAATTTCATCGAGTTCTGAAAGCGTAGGAGATTTTTTTTTGAAATTCCGTCATGACAGAATTTATTATTTGTAACAAATTTTCATATACATACAATTTTTTTCTTATACGATTCTTCTTTTTAAGTTTTTATTTTTCTTTGGTTCTATACATGCTGAGTGTTAAGCAGATGGAATCCATTACAACATTTACAACATCTTTCCTTTCGAAAGCAGAAATTTTTACTAAATGTTCTGAACGAATGAAAAATATCAAATTTGACAATTACCTTCTTTCTCGTAACTATTATCATCATCTGTGATAATTGGATTTCGAAAATCACTATTTCCTCTATCAATTTCTCCATTTTAAGAACCTATTCTTTCTTCTTCAATTCTTTGAACTGCATGGTGGTGCACTTTCCCCAATGTCTTCTTCCAATGGAAAATGGTTGTATGATGAAACTCATTGTTCTTCCATTTTCCATTTCCACCGAAAATGATCTTGGAGAACTATGACTACATGTGATTTGTCCCCCAGTCTTACAACTACGCTATCACCTTTATTGAAATCCCTAGTCGAAACTTTTGTATATCTATCATAATTTCCTTTCGATAAAACTTGCTTAGCCACTTTCTCTGATCTGATATCCACTATTTTAGGCTTCAAACTTTCATTCGGGACTGGTGAACATGATCTTAATTGTCTACTTGTCGAAATTACAGCTGGACTAGCAGTTAATTCAGAAACTGGTTTTGTTTTGTTCTGATAACGCTATATCAGGTGGTAGAGAAAAAGCTTTAGATTTCATTATATAGTTTCTCAGCAATACCAAATGTTATTTCTGCCATTCCATTCGATTGTGGATAAAATGGACTAGATACCATAATTTGATACCAGTGCAAATTTTCGAAACTCATGAGACCCAAACGGCATATTATCAGCAACTATGGACCAATGGTATACGTACCTTCCATGGAAACTGAACAGAGGTCTTATTGCATCAACCATAGAAGTCTTGTATTATCAAACCATTCAAAGTCAATCCAGGATGATAGGTGATCAACAACAACTAAATAAAATGTGCCACCATGATGAACAATATCCATACCAACTTTTTCGTATGGTAATTCTGGTATAAGATGCGGAAGTTCTTATATATTTTTATTAGAAAAGCGTTCATGTAATATTCAATATCACATGACATATTATGTCAAAGAAAAGCTGCCTGGCACGAGCTTCAATTTTGCTTAGGCCAAATTTCAATGATGAAAGGGTATTTTTTTCTGGCCTCCCCAACTGATCAGTTTATGTATTATCAGTTACAACACTATGAATATTATCCAACAGATCATCCATATTGGTTTCACAATTCCCAGATCGTGAGTCACATTTATATATGTATATTGTTGTGATGTTATTGTTTGTATATTATGTTTGTTTTCATTTTATTTGTGTATAGTGTTTATGTTGTGTTGGTACAGTAAATTTAATTTATCGTATAGAAAATATAGAATGAACTTCTTTGATATAAATGACTTTTTTACAATGCCCTAGCTCAAACCTTTATTTTACCCGTTTTACCTTTCCCTATTTATATTTTCTCCCTTTTTCAGCTCAGCCAGTGAAACAAGAAAAACTCCTGGTCTCTGGATTCTGGAACATGGACTTCCCTGTATATAATTCGAAAATATGCAATTTAAGAAACATTCAAAAATAAACAGTCAATTTTTTTTTTATAAATTTTAATGCTGAAAACTTTGTATGGTTAATTTTTTTTAGTATTGAACTCCTATTTTTTTTATAATTGAGAAACCATGAAAAGCTTCCTAATTAAAAATAAACCTATCATCTGCTATCTTTTATGATATTTTTAAAAAAATAAACTACCTGCCCTCTATGATCTAACTTATCTACTACTGAAATTGAGTCCACTTTATACATTTTAACAATGTCCGATAGATGGCACCTTTATCAAAAATGAGGTTATAGTAAATACTAATATCGTCCGCTTCGATTTTGAAATTTAAATAATGAAATTGTTTATGAAAATCGTTGAAATATAGTCAGTTAGAAAAATGTTTCACACAGTTTAAAATATTCCCTCAGCTGTACTGCTATGCTCTGCTTCAAAACTCGTGCAAACTGGAGCCAAAGTGTTGTGAAATACTATAAATACCTTGATACAAGATTTCCAATTACTTTTACTTCTTTGTGGATTCTATTTTTGTCGTCAAGTATGCATTTTTGCTTGTATATTCTGCTTACTTATTGGAACTTTACTTCAGTTGGATTTTCTGCTTCTAATGTTGGTTTTTACTGGCAGCTCTCCAAAATTGTTGTTCATGTACTGGTCTTTTACTTATTGTTATTTTTATTTTCTTCTCAAAATTTTGTAAACCTTTCTCTCTGGAATTTTTTCTGCTCTCTCCCGATTCTTTTTTCCTTGGCAACCCGTCTTCAAATTTTTCTTTTTCCCTTGACCAATTACAAATTTTTATTTCACATCATTGCACTTTTCATTATTTAATATTAATTCCGCACTGTCTATATACGTTTTCTTATGTGTAACTTATTTTACATATTTACAAAGTGCTTCCATTCATTTTTATGTCCACTTAAGTTCTCCTTTCGTTATATTATTCAGTTTTTCATTTTTGCTTCAACTGTCATCATTGACATTTCTCACCTTGCTTCCAAAATCATAATACAGTATGTTTTTCTAATAATATAACTAATTTTGAATTTTGCACTGATAAAAAAAATATTTTGACCTGAATGCATATTTTAAACTGAGTTAAAAGTGTTTCTATTTATAGGATGAACTATAAGGATTAAAATTCAATATAAACAAAGATATAAAACAGGCAAAATATTGAGTATTAATTTTCCATAAAACTCACTCCACCTTTTCCTAACAATATATATTTTTCTACAAATCGCTAGGAAATTTTGACATTCCTGACAAATTTCTTAAAAAAAAGTCAAGACTTACTAACTGTATGGAAATGTCATTTCCTTACTGTAAGGAAATGTTATTTCCTATTGTTTTTTCAATAAATCTCTCAGAGGACTTATTATATTGTACAATGTTGGAATGGAAGAGCGTAAATAATTCATGATATCCAGGAACATCTGCAATTCTATAGCATTGAAAAGTTCTTTCAAGGACTGAATTGCTTCCACTCTCTCATTATCATCTGAAATACGGTTTTTGTTGAAAATAGGTCCTAGGAATTTGACCTCCCCACATTTATATTGCGTTTTTGTAGGAGAGAATCTTAAATTTTTTTCATGAGCCCTATCTAATACTTTTGATAGTGCATCATCTTGCTCTTCTTCTGATTTTCCACTAATCAACAAGTAATCAAAATATGCTGATATATTCACTTTCTGAATTCAGTCTCACTGTGCTTTTTCCGAAATACACTCAGCACGAGGAAGCACAATCAAAGAAAAAGCGTTAAAACGGAAAAATTATTAGGGTTTTCTACTTTTCAATATTGCTGCTTGCTTGCAACTCCTCCACCACGTGTTACATAATGTATATTCCTGCCATTATGATCGCAATTTATAGCAGGAAAATGAGAAAAACCAATTTGTTTTTCCCAGTTTCTTGAGACGCAAAATATATTACTTCATTTTCTATTGTTATAGAAACCCTTACATTCACTTCTAGAAAATAATATTCTGATATTAAACACGCTAAAGCAGACGAGGCTATAAATAAAGTTGGAAAGCCACTGTTTTTTATTGGCCCTATTTGTAGAATTTATGCGTGAAGTTTTTAAACGGGAGATATGTGAAGGCTAAGACACTTGATATCTCTGATAAAGTCGGAAAAGTTGAATGAACCAGTTGAGAAACGTATTATTACTACCACATATCAAGAATCAAAGAGGGCCACAGAGAGTGATTACAGAAAACGTCCGTAAAACCAGTTACGAAAAATGTTTATACAGTTTGGCCATTTTAGTGTGCAATATGTGGGTTTTTTTTTGATAATGAAATCAACTACCTGGATGAAAATAAAAATTTTTCCTTTCAGATATTTTTTTTTCTAGTTGACAATATCTGTCAATACCCATCGTGGCTTAAGACGGGGAAGTAGTTGACTTTTGTTGTAAAAAAAATCTTTATTTTTATCGTAGTCAATTTTCAATTTCAAAAAATAAAAAGGAATTCAATTACGTACCATTTGGGAATGTTTCCTTTTTTTTCAATAAAGTACCCTTATTTTAGATAATTCAGCAAAATGTTTTCATAAAAAGTTGTTTACAAATAAAAGTTATGCATAAGTATGAAACATAGTCTTGTAAAGAATGGTTTAATTGCTTTTTAACATCAATAATCAATGACCATAAAATCACAAACTTCATGTCTGTTGCAACTTTGAAATTTGGCAAACATAATCAAAGAAAAAATTCCTACATATAACCTACAGTCACAAATATTTATGGAATTTTGCTGCGAACGAGAATATGAATTAAATGATCCTGAAAGCTTAGAAGAATTGGCATTGATACTAAAAGATAGGGCGGTCAATATGAGAAAGAAAGACGGGATCGAAGCAAAGGTGGAGACAACGTGGAACGTTTCGTCCAACTTTAGCAAGAATAGTACTACAATTACTATACCTAATATTATGTTTGACCCGTTTAATAACACAGTATTCAACCGAGATTTCCGCGATGCAATCAGGAAATTTCACCATATTGCTGCTGTAGAATTAGTGTGGCGAGGAGGAGAGGCAGTTGCTTGTCTGGTGGATTTTTTCAAATCGAGAAAAATAACGATGACTCTCCAACAAATCGCATTGACAACATTCCGGTGTTCAGTAAAATGTGCCAAGGTGATTCTAAATGCTGTACAAGTTGTAAAGGTTGGTTTCCAATAGTGAAAGAAAAAACTGCCCTGTACGTCTTTTTCATAAACCGATATTAAAACGAGGCAGCAATATTACTTTAAAATTAATTGTCCAGTTGGAAGAAATACAATGAATGGATGGACTATATCTGTTGCTGAGGCAATTGTTTTGAATGCAAAGGACGAAAAGATAACAAATCACTAGAATATATCAACAGTTACTGCTGTTGGCGAATTGGCAAATCTAGATCAAGAACACCACATCAAGATCATGAATATTATGCGTGGCAATAGATCTTCTCAGACAACAGCAAATCTAATAAGGTAAATTTTAATAATTGCACTGTCACTAATTGTACTTTTAATATACAGGGTGTCTCGAAACTATGGTGCCAAACTGAAACAGAAGATTCCTCTTGAAAAATAAATAGGACTTTCCTAATATTTCTCTTCTCAAATGTCGTCCGTTGCAGAGATGCAGGGTGTTGAATATGAAAAAATAAAAGTGATTTTTATTCATAACTTCCACAGTTCTGAAAGTTTCTGAAAAAAAATTTGAAGAATATTTGTGTTCAATAGGTGCTTCATTTCGAAAGAGAAAACACATTTTCAGTTTTTACCAGTGGCGTACTAGAAGGGCATCAGGGTCCCTTTTCTCCCTTATTTTTTACACCACTGGTGAAATCAGTAAAATTAATGAGTTTTTGCATTCACCTTTCAATTTTGAGTAAAAAATGTATACCTGTTTCATTTCAGAAAAATCAACCGTTTTCAAGATAATTGCGCTTTTGTGAATACAAACATAACCAGTAATTAAAAAAAATCGGCTGAAGTGAATTTTACAATCCTAATTACTGGTTAAACTAACAACTAGTTATTCTATCAAAAAACCAATGACATTTCCACATGAATTTTTTCTTGCAGATGTACAGGGCGTTGAAACTGGAAAATAAAAAGGCAACTTTCATAGTTACAAAAAAAAACAACTAAATTTGAAGGTATGCCTTTCTTCAATGGGTGCTCTATTTTTGAAAGAAATCAGTTAGATGTTATTTGGACCAGTAATAAGGATTGTAAAATTAATTTCTGCCGAACAAATTTTTCGTTACTAGTATGTTTTCATTCATAAAAGCGTAATTATCTTGAAAACGGTTAGTTTTTCCGGATTCAAACATTTGTACTGAAAATTGAATGAGAAATGCGAAAAATATATAATTTTCCTGATTTTACCAGTGGCGTAAAAAATAGGGGATAAAAGGGACCATGATGCCCTTCTTGTACGCCACTGGTAACAACTAAAAATGTGTTTTCTTTCTCGAAATAAAGCACCTATTGAACACAAATACTCTTTAAATTTTTTTTAAAAAATTTTCAGAACTGTGGAGGAGGTTATGAATAAAAATAGCTTTTAATTTTTCATATTCAACACCCTGTATGTCTGCAACGAACGACATTTGGGGAAAGAAATATCAGGAAAGTCCTATTTATTTTTCAAGGGGAACCTTCTGTTCCAATTTGGCACCATAGTTTCGGGACACCCCATATAAATAAATGTTTCGTTATGTTGAGTTATTTTTTTTTTGTCAAAAAATATCCTTCGGGCATTGAAAAATGCCTAATTATTTGATGAAACATTTTTGAAGCTCGTTGCTTGTGACCAAGGAACCAGCTTTCGATCGTCGTACAATTTTTTCGTCTATAATAAATGTCTTAGAGATATTACTACTGATAATATTCAAAAGCCTTATAGTATTCCCTTACGAATGAAGCCGCGACTTGAAATACGTCGGTGACAGCGCCGGCCATATTTTCTCACCACTCGATTAATGAACAGACTCAAATAACTCATCATTTTTAAATTTATTTTCAGGATATGGATTGTTGAATAATCAAATAATTGAACAATGTATTTTGTATACTGATTCAATTGAAAAAAAGAAGGCCGTATTTGGTATTAGGGTGACTTTGATTAAGCCTATTGTGTTCTTAAAAACACAACTTTGTCAATGCACCAAAATCATTCATTAATACTTATTTTCTCTATTTTAACTTCATTGATGTTATCGAAGGTTAAAATGCAAAAGTACTCACTCCTTAATCTTCAATATTTTTATCGACATACACAGAAAAATAATGTTCCTCACAAGACTAACTCAACTTTCGAGCATTTTTTATGCAACTTCACCAACAAACTCAATACCACTTTTATTTCTGTCAAAGTTTCTCTTTTCGTTAATATCGATGACATATTACCCCAATCCATCACAATCTCATCTAATTTCAAAGCATCCTTTGATCCACAAAAATATGATTTATTCAAAAAACGCCGACATCTGGGGACTCATATTTCAAAGTAACTATCAGAGTCAGTAATTAACACTCCCTATATTAATTAAAAGCCAGTTAAAACATGCATATAGCGTGTACACAGTGTTAGTAGGACCGTGAACTGAATGTTTTCATTATATTATTACCTTCAAGACTCCGTATCTAATTACAGGAGTTTAAAGAATAATTATTTGTATCCAGCCGACACTTGCAGTTGGTCGAATAGTTCTACCGAATATTTTTGAGAGAGAGAACAGGTGTTGATGTGGATTTGGTTACCAAATGAGTTATTTTGTCATTCACGTCAAATAATTTCTCACTGAAAATGACTCGGAATGTTGAGGAAAATATTGATGTAAGGAAGTTTTGAAAATTGGTACCGCTCATTGAGAACAAAAGTGTCGGATTCCGAGGGAAGAAATTTGAAGGATTATATTGTAACGATTTTGAGACCGGCCTCGAGTCCGGCCCTGATCATCCAAATAACTCGAAATGTGAACAAGTTCTCCGCAAACAAATAAATCACGTGGAAGAATCGCGAACCTTCTAACGAAGATTCTGGGGACATCTTAGAAGTCGCCCGAAAAGCTCGAATGGCCGAGAACTGTAAATACTAGTATATAAGCCACTGGGTATTAGATAGGTATTCAGGTCCATAAATGTTCCCACGACTAGCTAGGGAAATGTAAGCCCATAACGGCAGAGCCTCGTATACCATAGTACGGTCTAGGATACTCTGGAATTCGACCTGGGGTCCCAGAGGCTTCATTTGAGATACCATCCCCTGCTACCATTCAGTCTTCGACGCGGATTTCTCTCACCTTGGCTTGGGTGATTTTTTCGACTTTCCTTGGCTAGATCCGCCATGTTTGTTCTGTTAGAAGCAGGGCCACCTAGAGCAGGATTCCATTCTTCATCGCGCACAGACGGTCATTAGAAGTAGCTTCCTCGGTGAATTTTCCAGGTCTCCGCTGCTATTTCTCTGGGACCGGCAAAAATGCGTCTGAACTCTTGACCCCTCATACATACGTATAAAACCATTGGGAAAAAAACTTATAGAACATTTTCATGGAAATATCAATTTCAAATATCGTGTGCTTGGAGTAATATTACCAGTTTAGCAAGTACAACTAATCGGTTCAATCATCTGCAAATAATAAAAAAACAATAACATTAATAACCCTTCATATTACAACTAATTTCCCAATACCTGGGAGCCCCAATACATACCTGGAAGTTTGCCCAAATATCCAAAAGGTATGTAGCTTCTGAATGAATCCACAGGCACTTTTGCTGTGGTATGTGGAACAAAATAAAAGCAAATTAAATATTATATCTTCCCACAACCTTTTTATGCCGAGTCTGAATATTAGTCTCTAATGAACTGTTAACATTAATTAAATATGAGTAAAATATGAGTGGAATAACTCCGCAGAGAGATATATGGCCTCATTCTAATTTAATGAAAGTGGGTTTTATTTTCCGCTATATTTATGAATATAACTGTCTCCAGACTTCCTGTATTCATCTTACACTTTTTAATAACGTCTTTTCATAAACGTTCCATTCGTTGTCAGTTATTTCGGTGGGGAAGACATTTTTATTGGGTGTGCGCGTTCTCTCATGTTTCATAAGAATGTCGATTTTTTTTTTCTGCCAAGAATGAAACCATCACAATTTCCTCAGATTCTTCTTCTAAATCATAGTGTAAGAATGAAATTATCTAATGAATTTGTGTTGGGAAAGACACTTCACGCATGAATTAAGAACATTATTTTTCTACGACCACATGAAGATTCAAGAAGCTTATTGAAAATATATTTTTTATATCCACATACAAATCTTCCAATGAAAATCCACTAGGTAATTACTATTAATATTAATGTTAAAAACACAATGTGCAAATTAGTCCAAATAGCCGGTCCAGACTAGTTAGTTGGTGGTAACTGGCTGTCGGAGTAGTATAGTTGGATATCCAACGTTTTCAAGCTCAAGAAGTAGCTTTCGATTTTTATAAAATTATCACGTCTACTGATAATCTACATTCACAATCGATTGAGCCTATATTCAACCAATATTATTAATATGAATGTACTTTCAATATTTATTTATACTGTTTTGGTATTAGTTATGGTTATGTTAGGTATCGATGGTGACTGATGCTCTGCGACCTTATTAGATCTATTGTGTCCCATCTTCTTCTGTTATTTCAATGTGTTCTCGTTTACAGCAGCTCCTCGAGCCCCAATTCCTTGAGGAATTCAAAGATTTTGAGGGGGTCTATTCGTGGTATTTCTCCCACAGTTAGCTGGTGTGATCCCAGTAGATTCAATCTCTTGTGATGTACAGCATAACACTCCATCAATATATGGTGTAGTGTTTCTGGATGTTCCCCACAGAATCTGCAGGTGCTGTCCTCCTCTAAGCCTAGCTTCCTTTGGTGTTCTATGAGTCTGCAGTGCCCCGTCAGAAATCCCGTGATTGTTTTCAGTGTCTTCGATCTTGCATGCTCGGTTTAAGTTGCCGAGAAGATCTTTGGCCTGCCTTAGCCCTGGAAATCTTTGCCAGTATGTTGCTCTTATTGCTTCTTCAGTTTGATCGAGTTCTTCTTGAAACTAAGATTTTCCAAGTACGCAGAATGGTTTTGGCCTGATTAGTGGCGTTGATGGCCCTTTTCGTGCCAGGGTATCTGCTTGTTTATTGGCTCCACTCCAACGTTCCCCGGCACCCAGAGGAGGATCGCCTAAATCATTAAATGTGTCTAGGCATTCCCAGACCATCTTTGAGTTGATATTATATGAGCTCTACGCTTTGATGGCTGCTTGAATATCGGAGAGGATTGCGATTTCCTTGTTCCGGTATTTCCTGTCGAGGTTGAATTTAATGCACTTCTCTATGACGTGAATTTCCGCTTGAAAAATACTGGGGAACTGGCCCATGAGTTCGGAGTATTTGGTGCGAGGCCCAAAGACTCCAGCTCCAGTTCCGTCGGGAGTTTTGGACCCGTCCGTATACCATGTTATGATATTCTTTCCCAGTGCTCGAATGGATTCTATGCCCCATCCACTCTTAGTATTCAATTTCTCGATACTAAATTTCCTGGTAATTTCGTTAGTTGGGAGATCGGCAAGGTGTGCACTTTCGGTGGGGGTTGAACTCCTTATGTTGTGTGCTGTCCCTTTAAGTTTGACTTTAACCAACCTATGGTTTGCTCCCCAAGCAGTTCTCCTCGCCATAATATGGAGAGGGGTAAGGTTCAGAATTACCTCTATTGTTGCTGTTGGAGTCAACCTCATTGCTCCTGTTATACAAAGACATGCTAGTCTTTGCACTTTCTCCAGGATTTTCTTTGTTATGGCAACTTCGGTTCTGTCGTGCCACACTACTGCTCCTTAGTTGATCTTAGGTCTCACTATCATGGTGTAAATCCATCGCAGTATTGATGGGTTACAGCCCCACGTTTTTCCTGCAATGTTCCTGCACACCATCAGTGATTATTTTGCCTCGTTAACGATCTTTTCTACGTATCTTTTCCAGTGTAGTTTTGAGTCTAGAGTAAGCCCTAGGTACTTCACCTCTTACTTCCATTCTAAGTCTGCTCCGTCGAGGCGAACAGCCCTTAGGTACTGAAACTTTGTTCCTCTAGTGAATGGTACCACTGTAGTTTTTTATGAGTTAATTCTTAACCCCACAGAAAGGCACCTTCTTCTGGTAGTCTCTAGCTCCCTTTCTGTGAGATTGCAGAGGGTTCCTTCGAATTTGCCTTTGGCCATGATGACTATGTCGTCAGCATATCCAAGGCAAGTGACTCCGTTCCCGGTAAGTGTTCCGAGTAGTTCGTCTACTACGAGACTCCACATCAGAGGTGATAGTACCCCTCCTTATGGGCATCCCCTGTTTGTGCTGATCCGAAAGCAGATATCGTCCACTTTCGTTTCAGCATTTTTTGTAGCCAGCATTTGGCACATCCAATCGGATCTGGTTCTGTCCACTTTCTTGTTCGTTAGGGCCCTATTTCTTGCTTCGTGAGAGGTGTTGTCGGATGCCCCCTCTAAGAAGGCGCATAGAGCCATTTCTGTATGCTCGAGTGATCTCTAAATGCTTTCGGTAATCACGTACAGAGCGGTTTCCGTTGATTTGCCCACCCTGTATGCATGCTGCCCGGGGTGTAATGGCACCCTCTTCAGTATCTTGGTTATAATATAGTTATCTAACATCTTCTGCATTGTCTTCAGTAAGATGGATTAGAGACAGATTGTTCTGAATGTCTTCTTTCCTACTTTCGGAATGAAGGTTACCCGTGCTCTCCTCCAGTTGCTCGGTATGTACCTGAGCGCCAGACTGAAACTGGTTGCTTTGATAATAAATTGCAGTCATTCCGTTTGTCCTTTTTGTAAAAGGGCCGGAAATATACCAGCAATTCCTGGTGACTTGAATGGTTGGAAGAAAATTGCCCATTTCACTCAGGAAGTGCATATGGTTTTTGCTACCTCCCAGTCTTCTCATCTGGCTGTACCTGGTTCTTCCAGTGATCTGTCGGGTTCAAATGATATGCTACCTGGAAAGTGCGTCTTGAGTAGGAGGATAGCTCGTTGCTATTCGAGTGACATTGGTCCTTGCTCTCGCCATAGTTTTATACAATCTGGATGCTGCGGAGCTTGATGTGATTGCCTCACAAAAGCTCCTGAAGCTATTCCTCTTGGCTTTCCTTATTTCTTCATTATATTTTGTCAGCCTTTCGGTGTATTCCTGCCAATCTCCGTCCCGCTTGGCTTTGTTGAATAGCCTGCGGACTTCGGATCTCAGATTCGACAGGTGTACGTTCCACCAAATGGCACCACTGTGTGAGGATTCGTATGCATCCATAATTGCCCCGTTAACCGTCTCTAGGGTTTGCTAAAATTCGACGTGACTGTTGCCGTTGAATTTGATCTGTTCCAAGTTGCATTTTAGATTGGTGGTGTATTTTTCCCAATCTGTGTTCCTAGGATTTCTGGTGAAGGTTGTTTGTGTTACAAGCCCGTCCACGTTGAACATAATGATTCTATGATGGGAAAGAGAGGGTTCGTCTGAGATCCTCCAGTTCCTTACCATTCTACTAATGCTTGGGCTGCCTAGCGTTGAATCTAATACTTCTTGCCTAGCCCTAGTTACAAATGTGGGGATACATTCCACATTAAGTACATTTAGGTTAGCCACGAGCGTGAATTCTAGTAATTGCTCACCTCTTTGATTGGTGTCCGTGCTGCCCCAGATGGTGTTGTGCGCGGTGGCGTTGTTTTAATATATAGAAGTTTTATTTTCAATTTTTCATCACCAAAACTGTTTGAATATCAGTAGGTTGTTACTTTCTGGACAAGCTCTGTATTAAAACTAACTTTGTTCAACGAACGGAGAAGTTCATTATCTGGCTTACCAGGTGTCAATTCTTTTATTCTCCTTCACATCGGAATGTAAATTTCATTTAGGCCTTAGAACCGCTAATGCTATAAAAACAAAAGTCAGATAGAATGAACTCGGCACACTGAGAGCAGCAGGAAAAATTATGCAAATATAATTTCATTCAGCGTCTCTCCATGATTTTTCTTAATAATGCTATTCTTTTTATCCCGCCTTGACTTCGTCTTTCCAATTTGGCGAGAAATATATAGGAAATTGAATACAGTTTTTTGTCATGTTTATGATTTCATCAAGAGTTTCAATTTCCATCGGAAAAAAAATCTTTCATTCCGTCAGAAATAAGGTATCCATAACTTTCAGACAAAAGTTCAAACATTTTTCTTCAGATTAATTTCGTGCTTTTAATGCATGCAAAGTGATCTTTCGAATACGAGGGTTTTTAATGCAGAGAAGAAATGCGTGTATACGCATTCGAATGATAATGAACTTCGACAGAGACTCAGAGATATACAATATATTATTTGAAGAAGTTGTTTTTTATTTAATTTCAGGCCAAATTGTAAATGACTATGTGAAAAAAGTTTGAACTGCACGTTTTCTCAAATATTAGGTCACTCATCAGGAAACGCAGCTCACTTTGGTCTTAATAAACTTTCAAGGATCAGTTGAAACTAATGTAATCGATAGAATAGAAATCGTCAGATTTGTAAACAAATGAGACTACAAAATTTCAAACAAGCTAGTTTTTACGATGACTTTTGCTGTTGCAATGGTTTAAATCGATTTTTTGACAACTTGTACATTTGAAGATTTATCATAGACCACTTTACGTGAAAGCAGTCAAGTTTTGTGCAAAAATGGGGGATTTCAATTAATAGAGTTGAATAACTAGGGTAAGTGCTATCTTCGCGAAAATAGTGAATTTTACAGCGAGTCCAGCTAATGAAGAGAAAAAAACAGTACAGCATCCATGGAAGGCAGAAACTGATAGAGAAGTTAAGGTGAGACGAAAATCTTGAGGTGAGGTGTGATTCTAATTTCTTGACAATAATGATAAGAGCTCTCTCATATATTTTATAACAGTGACGATTCCGCTAGGTCGTATCAGGATTGGCAAAACGCTAATTGATTGAAAAGTAGCTTTGGTTATAGTAAGCAATGGTTCAAAATCCTGTTCACTTGATTTACTGACAAGAAGTAGCATTATGTAGAGTGTATCGTCAAGATAAAAAAATATTCCTTGCAACCAATTCTCTAGACATCTGAAATGTTACAAACATTCCGCTGATTATGAAGTTTTTGTTGATTTACCAATGTTCTATGACAATGATTCCGCATCTACATATCTGAACACCACCAGCATTATTCTTGCTTCGTGTTCTGGCCAAGATTTGTAACAGAGTAATTGATTGCAGGACTACTATTCATCCTATTGTCAACTACAAATCATACGTTGACAATTTTGAAAAAATTTCAAGGATCTAGAGGCGTTCTAAAATTCAAAGTTTCCTGAGAATAAACTCGTACATTCCTGATATGCTTTGATTTATGAAGTGATGAAATGGTAGTTCGGTGAAATTTCGTCTCTTAGGTATGTAATAATTCCCACTATAAATAAAATGATGCTGTCGTCATTTGTCTATTTGAATTATGAATACAGGACAGAGTAGTATTTCTTGACAATTTAGAATTATAATATGAATGGACTGAGGAATGGGTTATAACAAAGGAAAAAAAATTGAGGAACGTATGCGACGGATATTTCAATTTGGATTAAATTTTCTTTCTTAAGAAGATTAGGTGATAACTAGATATTGTATAATTTGTACAAAATTCAGATAAAAACTGCTAGAAATACTTTGAAATAAAATATAAAAATTATAATCAGTTGTAAAAATTAAAAAAGTTATGTAATGTTACTCCTTATTCATTTTGAAATAGAATTCCGAGTCAAACAGAGATTTAGTAGGATTTTTACGGAACCTCTTCATTCCAGTGTATCCTTATTTAGAAAATTTTTATTTTTCATTTTTCGGAAATTGGGAATTTTGTTTTCGTCGGTAACGTAAAAATGGTTGTCACTTCTTTAATCGTTTGTCGAATTTAATTTTTGGGGCAATATTCGAAATCATCCCGTCGAGATACGTGTGAGAGAAGTTTGCGATTTTTTGGAAAACGAAAAATTAACAATTTTGAAAATTATTCGCTTTTTTGGTACACCTTGTAATCTCATGATTTTTAACATTTTATGATTTTTAGGGGTATACCCCTTTGGACTTTTCTCGCGTAATTTTTTTTGGCTTTTTCTCAAATCGTTATCGAGTTGAACAGCTCATCCGGAGTTGGGAGCGGTATAAAAATTCATATTTTGTCTATGCCAACCGAATTTAAAATCGATTCCTAGTCAAATAGAGATTTGGTAGGATTTTCTAAGAAATCTCTACATTTTCCAGTTGATCCTTGTTTCGAAAATTGAAATTTTTGATTTTTTGAAAAATCGCAAACTATCCTTAAACGTATCTCAACTTATTGATTTCGAAAAACGATTTGAATTCGACAAATTTATATCGAAATCAAGAAAAAAGTGTCCTAATTTCGTTAATTATTTGTCAAATTGAATTTTTGTGGTAACATTCGGAATAAGCTCATCAAAATACGTTTGAGAGAAGTTTGTTATTTTTCGAAAAATTAAAAATATTTTTTTCAATTTAGACGTTGCCAGAGAATTTTACACCATTTATCGTTTTTTTATGGTACACCTTGTACTTGAACATATCCAAATCGTATATTTTCTAAATCAGCATGAAATTTTGGGTATATAGTGCTAATTTCAAGTGAAACTGATGATTTTTCATTTTTATTATTTTTAGTGGTATACCCCTTAGGACTTTTTATGGATAAGTTTTTTCCGCTCATCTATTTCAAATTCACAAATTCTATCAATTTTGCCCTCCCAAATCGTTCTCGAGTTGAAAAGTTCATCCGGAGTTGGAAGCGGTAAAATATCTAGATAAAAAAAAATCCATTTTTTTTCAGATTCAGAAAAATTATTTTTTTGTGTATGCCGACCGAATTGGAAATCGATTCCGAGTCTTATAGAGATTTGGTAGGATTTTTACGGAACCTCTACATTTTCCAGTTGAACCTTATTTCGAAAATTTTTATTCTCTCAAAAATTGAATTCGACAAAGTATTAACGAAATTAGGAAAAAAATGTCGCTTCTAAATATTCGTAATTAGCTCATCAAAATATGTTTAAGAGAAGATTGCTCACCGAATTTTAAATCGATTCCGAGTCAATTGAAGATTTGGTTAGCTTTTTATGGAACCTCTGCAATGTTGAGTTGAACCTTTTTTTAAATATTTTTTTTTTTGTTTTTCGAAAAATCGCAAATTTGAATTTTTGAAATTAGCTCGTCGATATACGTTTGGGAACAGTTTACAATTGAAATTTGAACTTTTTTGAAATTATATTTCTTTCAATATCAAATATTGCATTACTTGACTCTGATCGCCAGTGAACATTTTCAAAATGCGAATTCCTCACGAATATTACCCGATCCGATTGAAAATTTTCATTAGCATCCGAATATGTACTGGATTTTTGAATTTTAATGCTAGTTCAATTAAGAAATGATAAGTTCATTTTTACGTCAAAAAATAGCTCGTTTTTGGTTACCCTTTTGTTGAAATAAACTCTTTGAGGTGATACAGGGAATCAGTTCGTCGTAGAGAAAGTATTCTTGCTTTGAATCCTCTTTGGACTGGCTCACTACTCTCATAGCAATGCAGAAAATCGTCTTTTATTTCATCCGTCCACTCAAAGCGTCCGATGCCTTTTTCTTGCAATTACCTCAGTGAAAATGTTTTCTTGCTTCCAAATGCTCAACTTCTTATCTCTTATTCAGTGCCTGAATTCTATATGTCTACTTTCAACGGTCATTCGAGAATCTTCTCGAATTCAAATATCATGGCTGTAACTCATTGTTCTGTTTCCCTCGTCACCTCGTCATGGACAATTTCATTACCATTGTAACAAACATACGCGACAACAAATCACTTTTCCACTTTTCGCCAGACTGGTATTCGCTATCTAGCTGACATCAAACCGACTTCATTTTCCGTTTCAGAACACAAAGCAAGTACAAAGTGTGTTGAATCAGGTAGCAGGAAAGTAACATATTAATTAAAAATAATTACTATTTTCACGTGAGGCACTTGTAAGAATTTATGCAGCTACACAAGCCATTCATTTTATCCCAACCGAACATCCTCTCTTTCATACCTTTATTAATAATTCTTAATTCTTCGAGAAATATTGAAGGACGGAACACGAGTTACATTGTAGGTGATTAGAGTATTCTTCAAATAATTATCAATCCTTTCTGAATCAAAGGTTATACAGTTTACTATCAATAAAATCTGGATTAATGGAATCAAATGCTTGGGACAGATCAAAAAAGAGTCCTGCCACTTGCATACGTCACTAGTTATCTTCAATATTTTTCTTGCAAATTCATGGATCCCAGTTTAGCTATGTGAAAATTCGTTTGCATAATCCTGTACCTCTTTTTCTTCAGCACTTGGTGACCCAAACGAAGTTCTTTTCCAAAGAAAATGCTGGCTGGGGTGAGCTTTGTGGAATCGTGCACAGATGCCCTGTAAGCCATCAAGAATAGTGGAAGATTTGGATCCAAGTTCTTTTAGTGCTCCCTCATTTCTTTAGAAAGATGTTCTTCCGTAGTCCTGTTGAACCTTTCAACCATGCCATCACACTGTTGGTGGAGGGCGGTTGTTCTGGTCTTGCTAATTCTCATCAATTCACAAACTTGCTTTAATAAATTTGATTCAAAATTCCGGTCTTGATTGAAATGTAGCTCCATTGGCACTCCAAACCTTGGAAACATATTATCCACCAGAACTCTTGCAACTGTTGACGCTTCTTAATTAGGCAGGGCATAACTTTCAAACCATTTGCTGAAATAGTCCATGGCAACGAGGATGTATTTGTTGCCATCATTCGTCATCGGAAACGGGCCAGCTACATCGATGGCAATTTGTTCAAAGGGAGCACCTACATTGTAATGTATCATCTCTGCCCTCGATCTTGACTTTGCTTCACATTTCGGACATCTTCGGCACCATCTTACTACATCTTCACGAATTGGACTAATCAAAATCTCTCTGCCTTATTTTATTCAAGGTCTCATTCACTCCAAAATGTCCACCTGATTTGCCGCCATGTATCTCCTACAATATATCACATATTATCAAGCTAGGCACAATCAATTTAGATCACTTTCCTGTCGTCGGCTGGTTCCCAAGCTCTCTTCAATAGACTATTCTCAACAATCATCTAATCCCATTGTGCCGTTAATGCCTTGAAAGTTGGGATGACCCTGGGGACTCTACCATTGCTAGCCAGCATGCGCCCCGATATGTTGGCTAATTCTAGTTTTTCCTGTCGTCAATTTGAGGACTCGCTGGAAAACTTTGCCCTCACAGGTGATTGCGAACGTGGATATCCCAATGTTCTACATCGATAGCATGCCCTGTTCTTCTGAGTGCTCATTCTACTCAACAGAGATTCAATCTCATCCATAAACTTCTCGAATGAACTAGTAACTTCCCTCAATTGTTGTTCGGGTACTTCTATTGAAACCACTCGTACTTTCGGACTCAAGTAGTTGAGGGCCGTCTCTATCTCCATAGAACGTACCAAGGCATCGCTACTCCCCTTGGAGTGTCTTAGTTGCAGAGTCCTTTGTATATCAGCGTCTTCCAGTCCATCTATGAATAACAGCACCGCTAGCTGTTCCTTGAAATCTCCCGGTTCTTCTGGGTAAGCTAGATGAATTAGGCGTCTCACATCCGCTTCAAATTCGTGCAAACTCTCACCTTATTTTTGAGTGCGCGCTTTCATTTCAGCCCGATACAGCTGTTCTCGATGTTGATCGCCATATCATAACTCTAATGCAGTAATCTGGTCTTTATATTTACTTTGCTGTTCGATGGGTATCGTCTGCAACATACCCAAAGCTGGCCCTCTCAAAGCTACTTTGAGTGCCGTAGCTTTATTTTCTTCGCCCCATCCATTGCAGCTGCAAATTATCGGCGATGCATGGACCAAGAAGACTGTCATCATAAGTCGGTGGTTTTACGGAAATTCCTGATCTTTCTCTACGATGTTTGTTCTTGAGGAGAGCTATCTGGTTTCCTAGTCCTTTCACCTCCTATTACACTGTTTCCTCTTTCTCATCGAGCTCATCGTCGTTTTTTTGACGTCATTCTCTTTTCTTCATTTCAGTTTCTCCATCTGCACTTCGGTTTTCTGTAATACATGTTGGAAGAGCTTGACTTCATGTTCTGGAACTCTCTGCAGGTCTGTTTTCCTTTGTTTTTCTATTCCTTCTAATTCGTTCTTTTGTTGTTCGAGTATTTTCTGGATTACCTCTTCTCGTTCTCTATTTTCATCCAACCGCCTTGTTTTTCGTTTTCTCGTTCTTGTTTTCCATCTGGGTTTTTTCTATTATTTTAGAATCAGTTCCTATTATAATTCAGTATTAGGTTTCAATAAGAAGCATTTGCCGTGTTTCCTTAACTAAGTATCATTGATAGTTGTGATTATCTTTTTAATAATTTATAATGAATATTGGAGTGTGTTGTTGGTATTCAGCTTTCATTTATAATAGTTCATATACTCGCTCTTAGCCTTGTGAAGTTGAAAATAAGAATTTTAATCAACAGAGTTGAACAAAAACAAGTGAAAATTCTTGACAATAAAGCCCAACATTCCCGTATACTTACTTAATAACATTAACATTTTTGTCCGGTTGTATCAAATACGACAAAATGACATCTTCTGTTGAAGGACCCCACAAGAAAACACATTGAAAATTGGCTCTAGGTCAAATCGGCTGAAATTCTATTACGTTATAGTGGGATAAGTATGTGTGAGTTTAAATGATTTTGTATGTGTCGTTTCTGAGATAAAAGCAGCCAAAGTTCGAAAAAACGTCGGAGTTGGATAGGGTTCACAAAGGAAAATACTGATTTTTTAGACGAAATAAGGCAAATTCAGGATGAAAATATATTTATCAGAACTCGGTATCAATTATGACGTAACATTAGGGTGTATACGGGGCATAGTCTAGTCAACAAAATCGTTTTTCAGGATTTTTTTTCTAACACTAGTCCTGAACCAACAATTTATATTTTGGTAGAATATCATAGGTTCAGTGTATTCTAGGTGATAAAAACATGTTTTGTTTCTTGATGACTCTCTCTGTTTGAAATATGAATTTTAATATTTTGGATCAAACCCTTATTATGAAAACAATTGACAGATCGTTTTTGAGTACAATAATAAAATTATCTATTTTTTTATTGAACAAAAAGTCTGGTGATTGGGTTGTTCAATATTACCTTATATATTATATACAGGGGGCGTTTAAAAACTTTTTTTAGGGCATTTACAATGTTTTTAGTCAATATCTCAAAAACTGTTCCGTCAATGTGGACCTAATTTTACTTCCACTATTATGAAAGTGTTGGCTATTGAATACGACAGTTTGGTCAACTTTGTATGTTGCGTTTCTAAGATATGCATTTTTACCGAGAGCCAATTTTACATGTGTTTTCGTGCGGGGTCCTTTCACTTCCTACAAAAAAAAGGTCACTCTAAACTCCTGTTTAAATATCAAGTTTTCTGAAAGAAAAACGTTGCCGTTCTACATTTCTGCCAAGGGTCGTTTTGTTCTCGTGTCATATTCGATGTAAACATTATTTCAATTCGTCTAAGTTTAAGAAACTTCGTCCTTTTTCCGTACATGAAAACATTTTTTTCACACTTCACTTGTAGTCCCAACAAAGCCCCGCGCTGTTACGGACAATAACGTTCCACTCGAAGAATATAATCAAACTCCTCTCACCGGAACTTAATAACATTGTACATAAACATACTAGGGAGCATTGTGATTTGAATTCAAATTACCTTCGGACGTTAAAGTTACAACGTTCCTGAGGCGTTGCTTTTAGGTGAATCTGAACAACATCCCCGCTTGCATTTCAATTTTCGTGGAGCACGGAACGGTTTATGCTCGGATATCCCGAACAAATAATGCTCAGACATGCTGCTCGAATCTTTCAATAAGTTTGTTCACCGGCGATGTTTGGAGATATCTTATGCAGGTTTCCAATGGGACGAGTTTTAGTTTTGGCGTGATGAATATTGCGGTCGAATAAAATCTCTTTGTGTTCTGATTTTTCATCAGTTCTAGGTGTATTGTTTCTTTCACTGGGTATAAGTCTGTACTATTTAAAGAACGAGCTGATTTTTTTGAAGTATATGAATAGTAATATCACCACTTCCTGAGTATTGTGATGATATTGTCGCGACTAGAGTTTTAGGGAAGCTATAAGCCCTATTGCTTGGGACGTAGTCAGGAAAAACAAACTTCATTATTCTTGGCTTCCTATTGACAAATAAAACAATTCGCAAATTCACAAGATAGCAACAGGTATATTTTAATGGACATAATAACCAGGATACAACATAGCCCTATATTCATATATTCTCCAAACGGGACAGGTCAACACATATCAATCAGTATATTATATACAAAGGTTTCTTACCAAATGGACACTATAAATACATCTTTCTCAGAGGTTCGTCAAGAAGGCTTTACCGCCGTGAACTAGCTCTGGGTTCGAAAGTGTCGCAAACCCACCCTGGGTTCACCTGTCGACCCTTCACCGTCCCATTGCCATCTATCATCTGGTATTTATTCAAGTTTCGTCTTGATTGTAGGCCTCCTTTCTGGACACTATTCAGTCAGGAAGCTAAATCTCTGACCAATTTTGTGGGTTTCTCGGCTTGGAAATTTTTGAGATGGCTCATATCTGGAATTCTCACCAGGCTAACGTTCATTTTTCTTCTCGGAAGGAACCATCTAGACTACTTGGTTCATCCAGAGCTTCGTTCCTTGACGAAGCTTCTCGATTCACGTTCACCATATTCGGTTTGTCTTCGCAGGAAGGGAGCATTTGAATTACTCGGTTCGTCCAGAGCTCCAGCCCTTTGTGTAACCTCTCGCTTCATGTTCAGCATTCTCATTCTCCTTCCCCTGTTGAACGCTGCAATTTGCCCAGTCTTATGACAGTCATTTCCATTTGAGGGACCAATTATTCTGCTCGAAATACCACTATGGGCGGGAACTGAGTTGGCGCTAGATGAACTGTGTGCGGGAACTTGGTTGGCGCTAAGTGAGCTGTGTGCGGGAACTGGGTTGGTGGGAAATGAGTTTATGCGTGCAATGAGAGGCTTCCAGGTATTGGGAAGTCTACGTCCGTCGTCGCGAGTGTTGAGGCAATTGGGGCGCTTCTCTATCTCAACGGCTTCTCGGATGATCCAGGTTTGCAGAGTTTTCTCGGTGGAAATTGTTTTTGTGTTGTTGTATATATATATATACATATATATATATATATGTAGATCACTGAGTTCCTGGGTTGAACCGCGTTGAGAGTTTATAACTCGACGTTTCGTTTGTGTTTTTGAAGTCTATTTTGTGACCTGTGTCTTCTCGATGTTTATAAAGTGCGGAAGTGGAAGATGCCTGACACACAAAAACAATTTCCACCGAGAAAACTCTGCAAACCAGGATCATCCGAGAAGCCCTTGAGATAGAGAAGCGCCCCAATTGCCTCAACACTCGCGACGGCGGACGTAGACTTCCCAATACCTGGAAGCCTCTCATTGCACGCATCAACTCATTTCCCACCAACCCAGTTCCCGCACACAGCTCACTTAGCGCCAACCAAGTTCCCGCACACAGCTCATCTAGCGCCAACTCAGTTCCCGCCCATAGTTCACCTCGCGCCAATACATTGCATACGGCCATTACTGCCACGTCCACTATAAATACAGTTCCTCAACCCACAATTCCTCAGTTCTCTCGAAGGAGTAGGCAGATTGAGACCTTAGAGAGAACCAGTGACGAGACATGGGGAGTAGGCAGATTGAGACCCCGACGTCAAGTCACAAAAACCTAACGTAATTATACCTGAGGAGTAGGCAGATTGAGATCTCAGCGTAGAATTACGTTTCAACCATTTATTAATTTTCTTTCTTTTTCAGTTCTTGAAAATGGCTCCAAAATCGGAGCCGAAACGTCGAATTTCAACAAATTCTAGACGCGGTATATATATATATATATATATATATATACTAGCTGACCCGGCAAACGTTGTTTTGCCATGTATGTTATTTCTAGGAAACATTTTTATAGTTAAATAAAAATAATTATCTACTATAAGTGTGCGGGGAAGTATTTATAATCGAATGCATTATAAAGAATAAAAGTATGTTTTATTTAGGTTAATAAATAAATCTTTATTAGAGTAACGAATATATTTTAAATAACAGTCTTTGATAGCTATCTAAACATCAAAATATTTATATTTTTACTATCAATTATGGCAGTTGAAAAAAAAAAAAAAATTAATCTCTTAGCGCAATAGAGTGTACAATATTTTTGGTCAGTCCGTCTTTAGCCAACACAAACAAACTGGATGGTTTTCCCACGCGAGAACATCCCACATATAGTTGTCCGTGGGAGAAGCACGGTGTTTCCAAATCTAAGCCACATACAGACAATGTTTGTCCTTGTAAATGATGTGGTGGCATGCCTGGCAAATCCAATGAATTTAAGAACTCAATTGGATAATTCACAGTCTCGTTGGTATCGCAAACTGCATCGATAGATTTATATGACACCAAGTCCCCAGGCAACAGCTGTTGTATCTTTAAATTTAACCCATTGACGTCCACATTTTTAGCTGCCAAGATCGCTCTTTCTGCCAGCCACTTATGATTTGCATATTGTGTGTGTACGTCGGGAAATATGTGATCGATGAGACTATTTTGCGAGTCGATGATTGTGCAGAAGTCCGTCTGTAATTTTATGAATCCAGTGTTTTCATGTACAGCAACTTTCCCATCGCCAATATCTAACAGTTGTTTAGAGAAAGTTTCGGCGGATGGATCCTGAAGCATTTGAACGCGCATGTTCACCGTCAGTTGTACTTTTTCAACACTACGCCATAGTCGCGATGATTTTAAGCACGCGTTGATTTCATCAGCGTAGGTTGAACGTGGAATAACGGGAAGTGTTTGTCTGAAATCACCTGAAAGGATTAACAAAGTGCCGCCAAATAGTTTATCGTTGTTTTTTATATCCTTTAATGTCCTATCCAATGCCTCAAGCGAATGTTTGTGTGCCATAGTGCATTCATCCCAGATAATAATTTTACATTGTTTCAGCACTAATAGGGGTTGATCGTAGAGGGGTGAAAAATTTAGAGTAATATGAGATTTTTTATTGTAAGTCATCAAAAAATAAAAAAAAAATTTTGCCAAAAAATTAAAGTTTTTAATTAACAAATAAAAAATAAGGGTTGATCTCAGAGGGGTGAAAATTTAGGGTTGTATGTATTTTTGTAGACTGTGTCATAAAAAAATAAAAACAAAAAATTTTGCCTAAAAAATAAAAACAAAAATTTAGGGGTGAACTACCCTTAACATTTAGGGGGATGAAAAATAGATGTTGGCCGATTCTCATAGATACCGGATAAGCACAAAAAATTTCATCAAAATCGGTCGAGCCGTTTCGGAGGAGTTCAAGTTCGAACACCGTGACACGAGAATTTTATATATTAGATATATATACAGTATACCTGTTTAATTATAACTCTGAATTTATGTAAACGCTACAGGTAAGGTGCACCTAACTGCCTACCTCAAGTGGATTTATTTCAAATCCTACCCTAAAGGGGTATATTGTGTTGAGTAAGATAACTGCGGGTAACTACACTTAGATCATCATGTTATATATATTTTGTTTGTTATAATTCACCTTGATAGTGTCTCTGATACTTCCTAATAAGCCTTCAGCTACTTTGACTTTGATGTGATCGTAAAAACCTTGTCACCTTATATAATATATGACTCCAATCATAAGCTGATTATCATTTGAGTGTGTGGCATTTGCCTAAATTATTACTATTCGTGTTATATGGGAATTGGTAAAATTATCTTTACAGGGGGCTCAGCATTCATATGACTGACGCCCGCATTCTATTTTAATATCACATGACATTTTTTTTTGTTCAACCCACACCCCTCTTCACTGGAGCTTAGCCGCGAGCCTACCCTGTCACTCTAACAGCTTTTGGACACTTGTCAAAGGCGTAAGTGGTGATTTTGCCTACCAGATTACTTAAATTGTATGACGGTGGCAGTGTACTTGCATGTTATAAACTGTTATTGGAACACACATGCGTTTCACTTGTTATTTTGGTGCCATCTTGCAAGTATCCTATCATTAGGAATGTTATTTTACCGTCGAAAGAACCTCTTTCACTCTCCCATTCAAACCCACATATTGTTTATTCTTCCATTGTTAAATCCCCAACAATACCATGAGAGCGAACCATCGACGTAGGTCTCCAATTAATTTCCAAAAGGGCTGAACTGAAACTCATTAATATTTATCACTGCAGTTTTTGAATATTCATTTGCACGAAAACTGTTATGATTATATTCTGAATTAAGTTGTGGGATTCATCTCTTGACACTTTGAAAGAACCCAACAATTGAAAATTATAGGTATTTCGAGTCTGTCATGTCGTGTCGAATTCATTGGAACTTTCGAGTATGTGCATGTGGATGAGTGTGACCAACAAAGTAGAACGATGATCTTCATGGATTTTTGACTAAATCGTTCCTCTATAGTATGGATCTCTGGATACATACATGGGCTTAGTACTTATGCATATGTCAGAGGTAGATAGATAGATGTACACATTTATTTTGCTTTTTACACAATGGTTTAAACACGTCGAAAAGTACAAAATTATCACCCACATCGAAATTGCTAAAAATATAAACTGCTCAGTTCAAACATGAAAAATATACAATAGAACACAGATACAAACGTTTACGATTTTAAAAATTCGTCAGCTCTTTAAAAACAGTTATTTGTGAAAAAATGTTTCACACTAATTTTGAAATCCCAAATTTCACAGAAAGCAACTTGTTACAAATTTCAGGGACACTTTTTTTCAACAGAGTTAAAACTCTGGAAATTTTTAATAGTTCTGGAAAAATACCATAAACAAAACACTTTTTGATAAGAGAAAATAGTGGTTCTAGCAGGGTTTCGGATTTTCCTTCATCAGTAATGAATTTATTTCAAAAGAATCTCCTGAGCCAGGTGTCTTCAATGTTCTTATAGTTTGATGCAGTTGGAGCTAAAAAACAGACTTTTGGAGATGGAAATTCTCTCAATAGGTCGTAAGTAGTGAAGGAACTCTTTGTTAGCTTTTTTATGATTTCCTTGGCAAATATTATTGAAAAAAATATTGAAATCATCAGGGTTACAATATGTCACATCATCTGTCTTTACACATACTCCTAGAATTATATGAAAAGTTCAGGGTAATTTGTGTTTGCAATTATTTTGACAGGCTTATTGGCCGGGTTCAGTTATTTTCAAGGATAGACCCATGTTGTCAGATATGCAAGGTATTGAAGAATAACCAAGAAACTTTCAAACCGAAGTTCCTTCACACACTCATATTTGGTGATACTCAAACCGAACCTTTCACCCCCTAGTCTTTCTTCTGATAGTTACGGTTTCAAAGTGTCACGGTTAGAAACACGGGAAATAATGAGAAAACGTTTAGAGTTGAAAAACATTTTTTAGCGCTAGATTATTGGTATAATTTAAAACAGCGAGCTTCGAACATCTGCTCACAATAAAAACCTGAATGAAGGGTTCCTGGAGAACGGGCGTCATTTTTTACCTGTCACATCTCTTTATTAAAACACAGCAATGATTCGGGTTAGGGTTGATGGTCTTATAATCAAGTGTGAATTTCTGTTTGGAAAAAAATTGAATAACGCAAGATTATCCGGTTCGTTTTTGTACCTGCCATTTCAATTTATTAATATTGGATGGGTTGGAAACATTTCATCAAGTGAGAGAAAAAATTGTTTGTGACATCTGGTCGATGGTATATTAAAATTTGATTCTTTATGAACTTCGGTAACTACAGGGACAGATGGAAAGTAAGATTTGATTTCGTTCAGTTGTTTGTGGTCGTGTGGAACATCGATTAGGACTTAAAAAAAATTAATATCTCTCAATGTGTCGAACACAAGAATATATCCAAAGAAATATAAGACAGGTCGCTAGTTTTTGAGATAAGGAAAGAAAAGAGTTTCGAGATCTGGAAAAAAAAGGGTTGTACAGCTTATCAACGTATCACCTGTCAAGATTTATGGATAAAAACACCAATACAAGCGATTATGTTCTTAATAGTTTTATATCTCTTACTGAGGAAATATATGAAGTCTATAATGATTTAAATACTTTAGTAGACTTTTTGTCTGTTTGTATATGCCATGACCAAAAAATAAATAAATTCATAGAATTACACTATATTGCAAATTCTCAGAACTCCGTACAAACTTCTAAAACTGTATTGGAATTGATATTGTTCACGGATTGGATCTATTTAGTATAAACCAATTATTCACGGTTTTCTTGAACTATGTGAACATGTGAACACTGTGATTATAGTGCGATTTCATGGTTGAGTGAAGCATGAACGTCAAATCCTGAAATTGTTCATTGAATTGATATGTGAAAAGCGTATCAATTCTCAGATAACTCAAAACGTTTCAATTATCACATGATAGAACGTTGAATAGTAATGACAAAGAAGCATTGAATTAATGAATTTGACAGACATTCTTTATTTTTGGGGGGAATAAACAATAGTAAGCGAAAGGAAACATTGATTCAGAGATAAGAACTGGGCATTTCAAAGAAAATTAATCATGAACAGTCTAGGTCGTATAAATCATGAAGTCCACGAGGAAAGCGGAAAAAATCAGACAGAAGGTAAGCAGAATATTTTGTGAAAATAAAAAATGCACAGAAATTCAAGCAGTAAGCGGTACACATCGCGCAGTGAGAGAAATGAGGTCCACGAAGAATCCAAAGCAATTCAGACAGTAATGAACACAGGAAGTCCACGAAGATAGCAGAGAAAACTAGACAGTAAGCAGAATATTTTGTGCAGTTCAAGAAATGCAGTCCATAAGGATACGAGAGAAAATCAGACAGTAAACAGAATATTCTGTGCAGGTCGAGATAAGAAGTCCATGAAGATAGCAGAGAAGTTTAGACAAGAAGCAGTACACTTTGTGCAGTGGGAGAAAATTGGTCTAAGAAGAATCCAAAGCAATTCAGACATTGGGCAGAGTAGTCCACGAAGATAGCTGAATAAATCAGACAGTAAGCAGAGTATTTCGTGAAGTTGAAGATAGGGAGTCCCGGCAGTTTGTGGAGAATAGAGTCAGAAAATTACTTTGTGCAGTTGGAGTCATGAAGTCCACGAAGACAGCGGAAAAATCAGAAAGTGGGCAGAATATTTTGTGCAGTTGGAGACATGAACTCCAAGAAGAGAGTAGAGAACGGCAATCAAGTAATTAAGAAGACTTCGGTCACCAGTGAGAGGGTGTACTTTGAAGAACTCTCTGAAAATTTCTAGAATATGAGAGAAAAAAGTCTACAATGTTTCCGCAGCTTCTAGATAGTGCTGGAAAATTCGAGGAAACTGTAGAATGAACCAGACTGAAGACTCCGAAAGTTTCTTCAACGCATTGACAAGACACTCAAGTAAAATTCTGAAAAGTAATTCAACATCAGTGGCCTCTGCTTAGTATTATTATTGAATTTGGTGGACCTTGTAGTATTCTTTTCATTGTATATACAATAAGGACGATTTGGGAGATGGGCCATTTATAACTAACGACTGTGTAACAGAGACATAAATAATTTTTCATTCTTTCATATTATTTATCTGGCTCATACCTCCACTGAACAGTTTTTAATGGTTATTCGCTATTGTACAAATATAAAAAAATATGTTCTTCCCGGTATCCAAATATTATCATTGTCCAGAAAAACATTTCAAATCAGTGCTGTATAAAAGCAAATGACTACCCGGCAAATATTTTAATCGATGCCTCTCATGAATAAACCACCATAAACCAACAGTTAATATATTTACCCTAGCAGCGGGTTCTCTTCAAACGGCCACTAATTATACCACACTGAAATAACTATCGCCTACAAAAAAGGTAGTTGTTTTATTGTTATTAATAACTAGGCAAACGCATGCAACTACATGAGAATGGTGTGAAATCGTCGGGTTCAATAAATAACCCAAGATCGCGATAAAACAGCAATTTTCATTAGTTCACGAGCTTTACACCAAAAAGTGACGTCGCTACTCACCTGTGCATCAAACCATCGCTAATTTCCTTTTATACTCGTTAGTCAGTTGTACTTAGAAACTCAGCAATGCTTTCAATGGTCAATAATCAGCGTCAGTCCACATACTCAAAGCCAAATGAGCGTTCTTCAGGTATAATTCCAGCCCTCAATTCATTGAATTCGTTAGTTCTATCGTGGCATCTAATACGTGTAAATTCATCATAACTGATAAATATAGAGAAAATAAAAGCTTCCAATTTACACTAAGAAGACTTGTCAAGTCACGCTTACAATTGTTTCGACACACAGTGAATTCGTTAGTGATACAAGGATATTATGGCGTTCGCCGTTCTTGGTATCTCACTCGTGTACACTCGGTACAGAGTCAAAAAAAGGAGTCTGTCGATTTGTACTGATAAGGATTTTTTTACTGGGAATTAGCCGATCCATTTTTCTAGGCCCTTGTCTAGATCTACCCAATAATCCAAGTTGAATTTTCTTTCTTTCGCCTTTCCAGGACAATTTTCTAAGCTAACTCGCCTGAGAAGGAGGTGGGCGAATGACATCGTCACATTGGAATCCATTTCTTCCCTTTTCTAATCACATCATCCTCAAATGCATATTTCTTCATATCTGCGAAGGCCGTTGCCTTCTGCCTTCTGCATTCTGCCTTCAGCCTTCCGCCTTCCGCCTTCCGCCTTCCGCCTTCCGCCTTCCGCCTTCCGCCTTCCGCCTTCCGCCTTCCGCCTTCCGCCTTCCGCCTTCCGCCTTCCGCCTTCCGCCTTCCGCCTTCCGCCTTCCGCCTTCCGCCTTCCGCCTTCCGCCTTCCGCCTTCCGCCTTCCGCCTTCCGCCTTCCGCCTTCCGCCTTCCGCCTTCCGCCTTCCGCCTTCCGCCTTCCGCCTTCCGCCTTCCGCCTTCCGCCTTCCGCCTTCCGCCTTCCGCCTTCCGCCTTCCGCCTTCCGCCTTCCGCCTTCCGCCTTCCGCCTTCCGCCTTCCGCCTTCCGCCTTCCGCCTTCCGCCTTCTGCGCCTTCATCCTTCTGCCATCTGTCTTCTGCCTTCTGCCTTCTGCCTTCTGCCTTCTGCCTTCTGCCTTCTGCCTTCTGCCTTCTGCCTTCTGCCTTCTGCCTTCTGCCTTCTGCCTTCTGCCTTCTGCCTTCTGCCTTCTGCCTTCTGCCTTCTGCCTTCTGCCTTCTGCCTTCTGCCTTCTGCCTTCTGCCTTCTGCCTTCTGCCTTCTGCCTTCTGCCTTCTGCCTTCTGCCTTCTGCCTTCTGCCTTCTGCCTTCTGCCTTCTGCCTTCTGCCTTCTGCCTTCTGCCTTCTGCCTTCTGCCTTCTGCCTTCTGCCTTCTGCCTTCTGCCTTCTGCCTTCTGCCTTCTGCCTTCTGCCTTCTGCCTTCTGCCTTCTGCCTTCTGCCTTCTGCCTTCTGCCTTCTGCCTTCTGCCTTCTGCCTTCTGCCTTCTGCCTTCTGCCTTCTGCCTTCTGCGCCATCTGCCTTCTGCGCCATCTGCCTTCTGCGCCATCTGCCTTCTGCGCCATCTGCCTTCTGCGCCATCTGCCTTCTGCGCCATCTGCCTTCTGCGCCATCTGCCTTCTGCGCCATCTGCCTTCTGCGCCATCTGCCTTCTGCGCCATCTGCCTTCTGCGCCATCTGCCTTCTGCGCCATCTGCCTTCTGCGCCATCTGCCTTCTGCGCCATCTGCCTTCTGCGCCATCTGCCTTCTGCGCCATCTGCCTTCTGCGCCATCTGCCTTCTGCGCCATCTGCCTTCTGCGCCATCTGCCTTCTGCGCCATCTGCCTTCTGCGCCATCTGCCTTCTGCGCCATCTGCCTTCTGCGCCATCTGCCTTCTGCGCCATCTGCCTTCTGCGCCATCTGCCTTCTGCGCCATCTGCCTTCTGCGCCATCTGCCTTCTGCGCCATCTGCCTTCTGCGCCATCTGCCTTCTGCGCCATCTGCCTTCTGCGCCATCTGCCTTCTGCGCCATCTGCCTTCTGCGCCATCTGCCTTCTGCGCCTTCTGCCTTCTGCGACTTCTGCCATCTGCGCCTTCTGCCTTCTGCGCCATCTGCCTTCTGCGCCATCTGCCTTCTGCGCCTTCTGCCTTCTGCGCCTTCTGCCTTCTGCGCCTTCTGCCTTCTGCGCCTTCTGCCTTCTGCGCCTTCTGCCTTCTGCGCCTTCTGCCTTCTGCGACTTCTGCCTTCTGCGACTTCTGCCTTCTGCGCCTTCTGCGCCTTCTGCCTTCTGCGCCTTCTGCCTTCTGCGCCTTCTGCCTTCTGCGCCTTCTGCCTTCTGCGCCTTCTGCCTTCTGCGCCTTCTGCCTTCTGCGCCTTCTGCGCCTTCTGTCTTCTGCGCCTTCTGCCTTCTGCGCCTTCTGCCTTCTGCGACTTCTGCCATCTGCGCCTTCTGCCTTCTGCGCCTTCTGCCTTCTGCGCCTTCTGCCTTCTGCCTTTTGCGCCTTCTGCCTTCTGCTTGAACTCTCAGAAACCTAACTTTTTTACTTTTTTAACTTCATTATTGTTCTCGGACTATATAAAACTTCATTATATTACTAAAATACAATGATATAACGGTGTCATTATGATACGCCAGTTGATGAATAACAATTATTTACTTGTATTCCAGGTATGTATGCTCTTTTTTAATTTTCAACCGGTGTACCATACAAAGCACTAATGCTGCTGGGAGAAATACCATAGCCCCAAGTAACTATTCACCTCCTCCATACCATATGAAAAAAATTATTACAATTCTTCCAATATCCACCAAACATCTGTCCCGCCTCGAGCTTGAATACCGTCAAAGATAAAAACTTGAGAAATATCGTGCACCACACATAGTCTTCGAATAGTCATAACACTCCACCCATTCTCACTGTGTGGCTATTAAATTCGATGCCCCGGCCCGGATGTGGCTCTTATTCCGGAAGTGACACAACAGTGCTGGGCGGTCATAGGCGGGCCTTATTCAACTATTGTTTGTTTACGTTTCTATTACGATCCGATTGAATTATTTGAGTCGGTAACAATGGCCGGTTCTGGCGTTGTTGGAAAGAAAATGAATTATATGGAGGTCAGAGGTCCTTGTTGTTTGCTGAAGGTAGAATGGTAACTGTGCTTCATGAGATTTATGCCGGGATGGGCTCGGATCTTTGGGATGATAGGGATTATTATGTACAGGGCGTTCCCAGAAGTTATGAAACATTGAATACTTTTAGTGAAGTCAGATTGCAATCGCCATTCTTTCGAGTCAAGTGTTTTCAATGTATCTTTTGGATAATTCCTGTGAATTTCACAAGACATGTCTATTTTTGTGTATGCTCTTTTACCTCACTTCATTTACCTATGATAATAATCATTCAATAACCACTTTGGTACAATGAGGTGCATATGGTAGGTCAGATAGTCAGTAAAAATATAGATAAAATGTACAGATGTACAGTCAAAATAATTGAATACAAATTCAACGTCACAGCTTATGAAATAATTTAAAAAAATACATAAAATTTAATAAATAATTAGTAAGTATCATTCAGATACAGTATAATAGCACCTTTCAATCAATGAACATTACAAAAAAATGTTGTCACTTTGGAAGTTCATTATCTCATTCGGCAATTTGTTGTAGAGACAAAGCATTAAAAGCAGGGGAGTTTTTGTATTTAGAGGTTTTATGATTTGGCATTCACAGCTGTCCCCCAAATATTGTACTATAAGTATTTTTGATGCTATCGTTTCAAAGGACTCAAGGTTGTTTATTGCGAATTTAACAAATTTAGAAATATAAATACAAGGAACAGATAGCAGTTTTTCTCTGATAAAAACCGGTTTGCAACTATCACGATAGTCTATGTCGAAGATGAGTCTCAGGATCCGCTTTTGGCCCACAACAACTCTTTTTAAATCAGTTCCGCCCCCCATGCCATTATGTTGAGTGGTTTATGTGAAAATGCCATGGCAAAATAAATGCTCAATACACTTTCCTTTTTAACACAGAATTCCATTTGGTTGATTGCAAAAAATGATGAATTGAGTTTATTGCAAACACTATTAATTTTACTTCTTGCGACATAACGATTTCCTCACTGAAGACTATTTCTTTTGGTATGTTATCCTTCCTATTCAAAAGTTTCATAGACACTGACTTCTCAGGGTTGAGGATGAGTCTGTTACGGTCACACCACGATGCAAATGTATCAAAGATTTTGGTAACCCTATCAAGTGAATTGTCGATATTAGAACTTGTAACTGGTATCATCAGCAAAAATAGTTAAGTAGCAGTACTATTTATATTCAGGCAAGTCATTAACAAATTGCACAAATAATAATGGACCCGAAACCGAACCTTTTGGAACACCCATTTTAACATTCTGTTCGCTCGACATTATAGTATTATTTTTGACAGTCATACAACGGTTCTCCATATATATTATGATCTCAACCAGGTTGAAATATTTTCTGAAAAACCAAGTGCAGCTGTCTTATGGGTTAAAAAATCCGGAGATACTTGTACTTTTTTTTGGGGGGGGGGAGGTGGAGGAAATTTTTATGGAGAAATATTGAGCCTCCTGACTCAATAAATACTGTGAGACTCTCCTTAGTAGGCATACTCACTAAAACCTCCACCCCTGTGTAGGTTCGGTCGGCTATTGCCTCCGGTGACACTTAGGCTTATTAGCCCATTGTATCGTTTTACTTTATGTAGTAACGAATTTAATTTTGCTACATACAACAAAAGATGCCATAAACAATTTATCAATAACTATTTAATGGCTATAACCAAAATCGTCATTTATACACTCATTCAAATAAAAAAATAACTCTTGACACATCGCTTCCATTTCACACAGGAACACATCAGACGCATTATGGAAAATAATATACCTTCCTGTAAAAGCTTTTTTTTCTATAAACCCGGTAACTGATTTCGTACGAGATGGATTTCTCCAAAACTGGTGAAGTCCTACATGAGTGACATAGTCCAGAAAGTTATTATTGAAGGTACCTTGACTCAATCAGCAACTATCGAACAAGGTGTACTTCAAGGTTCCAATCTCGGGCCATTACTTTTTCTCCTATATGCGAATGACATTATGAACTACTTTAATGGTCTCTCACGAGTTCAACTGATTTGATATGCAGATGTCACAAACTTCCTGATCTAGGAAAGAAATAAACTATTTACGAAAGAATATTTATTACACAGGCAAATAAAAACCACTGGGAATTGAATATAACCAAAACAACATTGACGAAAGTCATTCTGGCAATTCAAAATATTTAAAAATAACGAACTACATACTGAATCATGTACAATAAGTAAAAGCTTGACATCTCACTGCTGCTGGTTTACATATTCATAAAACCTATATCTACGTTCAAAAAAACATAACTGTGTTTTCCTCCCACCGAAAAGTTCATGGATATTCAACTCGTTCAAAAGATTTACTAGTACCCAATGTGTATGAAACATCTCTCTATCAAAAAAGTCATTTCCATCTATGAGCAAAATCATATAATGAGTAAAGATGAATCGAATGAATTCTCTCTAAACATGCATATCTCTGAAGTAACCTGATCAATAAAAATTGTAGCAACATTGACGAATTTTTTAAGGTGATTTTCAAATTTATCTTGATTCGTGTATTATTTTTATTTATTCATATTTGTCGACTTCTACAAAAGTGTTATACATTTTTGCATTTTCTGTTCAAACAATTTTTGTGGCTATTTCCTAGTCTTTGTATACTTGTTATTTCTTTTGCTTCTACATTGTAATCTTTAACTAGCGGAATAAATATTATTATTATTATTATTTGAGACCGTCCAGAGGATAAAATTACACTCTACCCATTTCACGTTCAGTGTTACTTATCTTCTATGTTGTTAATAATATTTTGACAGTGCTCTACTATATTTTCTTACACTATGGGTCTTGTTTTTACAGGATCATTTCTATATTTCATGTTTTAAATAAATCAATATTTGTATTGTTGCTTTTATGACGTGCAACAAACATGTAGGTGCTTGCGATACAGTCAAATAAATTACTTAATCTACTGAATCTGATATGTTACCACTGGCAAACTATGTAGGTATCACAAAACCACACAATTTTGAATCAATTACTTTCCCCCACTGAATCATTCACCAGTAAAATCTAGGATGGTTCAATATTTAATATACCTTGAAATCGTCCACGTTAATAACACTTGATATTAAATTGGAATTTGATTGACTGAAATTAAAATTTTCATTAAATCTTGGTAAACATAGGAGAGAAATATAAAATGAAATAGGTGCATTCAGACCATGATTAAATCGTAATTTGGCAAAATTCCAATGAAGATGAAATCGAGTTGGAATGAGAAGTACTGCTTTATTTGATTCTAAAACGAAGGAAATGATGATAACTGAAATGAATCGTAATTATATATATCGTTTGATATGGTTTTCGAGTTCATTCACTGCATTGTCAAATTTTTTTCCTTAGGGATTGACAGAGAAAATAATCTAAGTACTCTACTGATGATGTTATCGCAGATTTTACAGTATATAATTTTCTTGCATAATGATTATAAGTTTAAAAACCCACGACCGCATTGCTTAGCTATAAAAATGGCTTCTTCAAGCGGAAGTTCTAGATATCTTTTCAAACTGTTATACTTATACAGGGTGGCCCAACGAAAACTCTTTACCAGGATATACTAGCATATGACAAATTATATTTGGATAGGCTAAAAAACATCGACTTTGATTTTTAGGGGGTCACGTGTCAGTGAGATATTCAGTCATGCAACTTCATCCCCACCTGACGGAAGCGGCTAACCAGCCAATATATTTGCTGATAATCGGCCCTGATTTTGAAAAAAATATTTCATCTTTCATTTAAACCTTTTCTTCTGAGTAAAAACAGTTTCTAGTGCAAAATAAATAAGAATATATTTTTTACTTTTTCTAATGAAATTTGTGACATACATGCATTATTGAATTAGAAATTGAAAATATAATGTTGCATTTATGGTGCGGATTGGGAGTGAATCTATCGATTTTGTATTTTTCATGACTTTTTTGGATTTTTAGAATAATTTTGTGTCATATCGATTGACTCGAAATCTGCAGATCATTCTCGTCATATTTTTGAGTTGTATTCCTTTTGGGGTAGGAGACATTATTTTCTATTCGACTTTCAGAATAATTTTCTGCGTTACTGAAAATAATTTGTCATTTGGCACTGCTCATTTTCTACAACGGACTCAATATCCTCCGGAGCATAAGGGAACACTGGTGTCTCGTCTATACCGTACGAGTATCGTGGATATAAGCTGAGACCGCATAAGCTTGGTAGGCTGACATCAAATGCTTGAAGAGATTCACAATGAGAGCGTTATTATTTTTAAATGATAATATTATCAACAAATCCAGATTTAGTATTCGGAGATTAATGAACAAACCTGATATTGGACGCCATAAAGATAAAAAAACATTACATTATTCATTTGTCTGGCGGTTAAACTCCATGTATTTTATCATACCGAATATAAATTTCAAGATTTTCCGAATATTTGAGGAATTCACTGATACTGATATCTCCAAAAATGAAACTTATTTATTTCGATGGAATCCAAATATTCTGGTAGCTATGTTGTTTGAGGGCATAACCATTTGTTTCGGGACTACAAAGAAATTCCTGTAGGGCTCTGATGCTGAACATTAAGATGATATCTCGATATCAATATGCTACCTGTTCGAGACCACCAGTATTTGGAATTTATGTAATTCGAATATTTGTATAATGCATTTCCAGTCAAACTGGGAACTCTAACAAAGGGAAGAATTTTGTTGAAAACGTTAATAGTATATGAAACTCGAAGATATTCAAAGTGATCTAAGATTTTTATAGCAAGAGGGAGATATTGCCAAAAGAGTTGAAGACATAAATGAATGAAAAAAGAACGCGCAATTTTGGAACATAACTGGTATAGATTCAGACCCCCCAATAAACAACTAAATGTAATTTTTTATATTTTGAATGACAAAGGTGTCATGTTACATTTTTGTAGTACCTACTCTGGGTGGGTTTACTGTGTTATCTAATAAAGATACGGTTTTGATTTGAAAATATTCATATACCATGAGAGAATCTAGATGCAAACAGATTATTAAGTTAGTGGCAGATAACAAGTCTTGTTTTCCTAGTGAATCATACGATACAATGGAGGATATTGTAGAATTCATTCAAAACAATTTGCGGATTTAGAAAGAAGGTGCTAGGAGGAAAAATTAGAAGGGGAAAAGCGGTGCCAGGAGGAAAAACAAGAAGGTGAAAAGCAGCGATATGAGAAAAAACAAAAAGAGGATAAGCTGTGCAAGAAGGAAAACAAGAAATGGAAAAGCGGCGCCTGGAGAAAAAACAAGAAGAGGAAAAGCAGCTCCAGCAGGATAAACAAGAATTGGAAAAGCAGTGTCAGGGGGAAAAACACGAAGGGGAAAATCGGCGCCAGGAGGAGAAACAAGGAGAGGAAACGCGACGGCGGCTGGAAGAAAACATAGAACGAGAAGAGGCACTCAAGAAAATACTCGAAGAACAGAGAAAAGGACGAGGAGATGAAAAACATAGAACGTGAAAGCAGAAAATCAAAAGAATGCCTTAAACTAATAGAAAAACAATGGAAGACAGACTTCCAGGAGGTTCTAGAACATCATGACAAGTTTTTCCAAGACGTATTACGGAAAATCGAAGTTCAAATAGAAAAACTGAAAGAAAAACTAAAGGAAGACGTCAAGAAAATCGACGATGAGCTCAATAAGAAAATGAATACAGTGGGAGAAGAGATGAAAGGACTTGAAAACCAGAGAGCAAATCTGGTGGACATTTCGAAGTGAATAAGACCTTGGATAGAATACAGCAGAGGTTCCATTGGGTCGGTCCAATGTCGTGAAGATGTGGAAAGATGGTATCGAAGATGAAGGTTCTGAGAACGTCAACTCTTGAAAACAGTTCAATTTACAATTTATACATTTTTTGTAATAGGTAGCTATCCAGTGGTAAAAATTTGGACAAACATATAGACCAATAGCCGTCTGTTGGAGTTTCTGAATCGATTTTCCGCATTTTCAATATTAATAAAAATACTGACTCCTTACCAATTGCAACTAAATCAAATTCAGACTCAAATTACTTGAATGATCCAGTGAAACGATGTCAGCAGATATTCATAATGTAACCAGAATCAATGTAATTAAAATCCCACACCGCCTCAAAGCATATTTGACGTTATTAAAGTATTAATTAACGTTTTCGATTACTATACAAATATGCATCGGGATATACTAATGATTCCCATGGCTGGAGATGAAATTAATTTTTGTGAATATCTCGTCCTCCATCTGAACGAATCTCTCGAAAGTTCCTGTTCGTACGACAAGATACATTATTCATTCAAAATTATAAACATGCATGAGATTGCAAAAGTTACTTGGGTTAATGTACCAGTCATGTTTAATCGCTTTATCTGATGAGAGTAATCAAACGTGAGGGGAAAAAGTGCAAGTAATTCCCTAAATACAACATAAGAAATGTCAGGAATGAACCGCCGGTTAGTCGAGGATCTGGGTCCATTTTTAGATGATATCTTCCTAGAATATTGTGGCATTCATGTTCATTCTTGCAAGTTTATTATGAGAAAAATTACATTGAATTTTTTTAGGACATCTAAGAAAGCCAATGTAGAATGAAATTGGTATCAGAACCTTTCCTTGTGGTGCTTCATATTGTATTTCTCTAGGAGTACTTCTGTCATTTCTAATACTGAACACTTGTTCTCTATTACTGAAGAAAGAGGAAGTCAATTTCAGTGCATCTCCTCGTATTCAATTTTTTTCTAAAGTGGATAGATAGTAATATAGGGTGGTTCACTGTGTCAAATGCCTTCGACAAGTCTTTTAATACATCTATTCTGGGTTTATTGTTATCAAAGGCTCAATAAATATGTTTGGTAAACTCGATTATTGCATTTTGCAACTTTTTTCATCTTCAGATCCGAAATATGAATCAGAGATCAAATTACTTTCTTTATATAGATTGATTGAATATTATATGAAATTTGCGAAAGGCTGGGTTATTAATATCCCATTTTCATTTGATAACAATATAGTTATGATAAAAATAATAATAATATTTGTTTACCGTTTTATAAAAAATCACTATAAGAAGAACAGTGTTGGTAAATAAAATTAATATACAATTTAATTAATAGAAAGAAAAATACTTAAACATTTATAATTATAGTTATGAAAAAATAATAATAACGCTTGTAATGAGAACAACTCATTACAAGTTTAAATAATGTATCTTTCGACAATAACGAAAAACAAGGGTTTATCCACAAAACACAGGGTGCTACGTGGACATTTTCTCGTACGTTCCCTAATGGAATTAATAAATGTAAAAATATAAAAAAATGCAATGAAGAATTGTGAATATATTTCCAAAAGGGGGATGAATATTATAAACGCATTTAGAATAAATTTTAAAAATTTATATTATAGTAATGGAAATATTTCAAAGCACTAACATGTGAGTTGGAAATTACAGTAGATTGAATATTTTCTCATTTCTCATTCCAAGAAAGTATTTATTGTGGATAGAGGGGTGGAGAGTGTAAACTGTTTAATTTTTTTCTTCAAAGAGCCTATTGAGTTGGCGGTTTTCATAAGTAAAAACTTGAAGATATACAATATACTGCGTAGCATTTTAATATTGTTGATGTGGTCATTCCACCTCAAGGATTTGATGTTATAGGATCTTTCGATTTTTATGATTTTGGAGTTATTTAAGGCATTCTTATTATGGTCAATTGTTATTGTAGGCTGTGAACGAAAGGAATTTACTTTCTTCAAAATTTTTGGTGGGGAGTTTGTAGTTAAACCAGTATTTAATTTGTTCTGGTCTCTTCACAGACTTTCGCAATGTTTACTGCAAAGCTTGAAATTGTTCCTTTGCTGTTTAGAGTAAAAAAATTATTCACCTAAACCGAAAATAGTGGGGTACCCAACACTGTTCCTTGGAGTACTACTCCATATCATAAAATCATTATATCGTTTATATAAACACGTTTCTTTTGAAAGATTGTGTATTGAATATTTTTGCCAATGCAGTAATTAATGAAATTGGGCTATAGTTTTCCATTTTCCTCTTGTTTCCTTTTTTTATATATCGGTTCAACAATAGACACTAAACTCAGAAGGGCATATTCCACAATAAAATACCATAAATATGCTAGACGTTACATCAAATGTAACCCAACAGTTCCGTTCTATTTTAAACTAATTAAATTTTTAATGAACCTACAAGAATAACAAATACATCTATCACATCACTCTCATTGATTTAATTACAAATTTAAGTTCTGAATTGGAAAATAGTCAAGTATCGGATCATAGCCGAGTATATTGCGAATTCGATATGTATATCCAAAAACAATATGATGAAAAAAAAAATTCTTATAGGAACCTAAAAAGTATAGACAAAGTACATTTTCAGAGGAAGCTTCAGGAATTACCATGGTTCTCTTTCTCTTTTCTGTTTTTCTCACACTTCTCTATATTTGTCATTACGCTGTCATATATTATTGATTCCATTGAGTTTGGCACTGGTGGAAGAACAGAAACTTCACTGTTATCTGAACCAGTCTGCCAATAACCCGCCTTATTTATTCTATTTCTAGAAATATTTTTGTTAGGCTACTATCGGCATATCACCTTATTTTTTATTGTAATAGTGCTCTATTTATTGTAATTTTTGTATGGTGGGTAATGAAAATATTATTATATCTATGGAGGACTACCTTCTTGCCACCATATTTAGACTTCAAATCCACTTTCATTTGGGGGTAATTTATACTTTTAATTTTTCGAAACTTTGCTGACCGAGAGTTTGAAAATTTATCATTATATATTTCTCACTATTCTGGTCGGCAAGATTATTTTTGTTCAGCAAATTATCCACACTTTTCACAACGCAATTTTCGATTTCTACAATATACTTATAAGAATTACAATAGTGGGTATATCAAATTTTTCGATAATCATTCGTCTGGGCTATTTGGATGTACGAGTATATCTTTGGGTGATGAGAGGGTTTTGAAAAATCAAACAAGAGTGCTTAGAAGTTAGGTTGACAATAATTTTTATTCTTGGAGGATTCATTAATTTCTTGGGGTATTTCGAATCTCCATGTTTCTTGGAAAACGCGGATCTACCAATTCCGTAAGAATAAATGTATAAACATTTAAATTTTGGTGCCATATTGTTGATCCAGAAGGAATCGTCCCAAGGAACCTGCAAAAATGTAACAATTTTCGAATATAAATAAATAGCTTCATTTACGACTGAGCGAAAATGTATTAGATATCAAGAAAAACATAGTACCTCTTGCGTCATCATTCCTAATGGCGACCAGATGATGAAATATCATGTTGTCCTCTTTGTTATGTGGAGCTGGCCCTGTATTTGGTAAAAATTATTATGATTCTTTTTCAAATTCATTTCATTATTTTCATCCAAACTGCAGAATTTCATTAATTTGTTTTTTGCGCCTTCAAGTGGATGCATCTTAGAAATATTTTTTGGACATTTCACTTCAATTATGGAGTCAGTACCTACTAAGCCATCCGGACTGGTTTAAAATAAAAAATGATAATAACTTTCCCTGAAAGAGTACAATATTTTGAACAAGTAGGTGCAAGTTTTATTGAAATCGTACCAGGCATTTTCTAATAATTTGAATAGGCGTTTCAGCGGGAACGCTCTTAAATATGTTTTCTGAACATGCTTGACTCTACGTATCTACCACTTGAACCTCAAGGCAGAGACTTTTTTCCGGTCTTGCAACATATGCGCAATATTTCCAGCCCCCGAACTGAGCCAAAATCATTTACAACCCTCCCAATCTATTCCGCATAATGTAACTGCATCATACGCATCAGACAAAATTGAAATAATTACAAAAGCCGTGCGGTTTCACAATACAATCAAGTAGGGGTAGAATCTGCCTTGTAACTGGAAATAATAAATTGAGGGTAGTTTTTCTACCAGAACGCATAACAAGCTGGAAGTAAATAAGCCTTGAAGCTATAAATCTTCTGAAAAACGCATATTTTTTTATTTAAGCTATCTGTTCGAGATTTTCCGTAAGTTGACAATTTAATTTGGAGTGAGATTGTTGTCTGGCTCGAGTTTTATTATAGCGGCGTTTGGAATCCCATTGTCATAAATTTTAAAGAATGGGCTGGAAGTTATCAAATGGCAGAACCTGACGAAAAAATGTTTTTTTATCTTGTACGTAACGATTGTAATGAAATGTTACAAAAATTTCATATTCCTACGAGTGGAAAATGGGTAATTTCATGCTCATTGTATACTATACTTTTTCTACGATCATCTGAATCATAAACAAATCTGTAACATTTTTATAAACATTTTTTATCATAAATTTGTGCAAGGTTTAGATAATTTTTTCTCTGAAATTATCAACTCGGGTTCTTGAACCGTTGAATGAACCATCTATATTTTTGTACCTACCTACCTTCCCACCTATCTACCTACGTCGTAAAACAAATGATATTAAAAAATTTCAAATTTTGAAAACTCGGAAATAAAAAAAATTATGCAGAAAAATCGTAATTCAACCTGCGAAACAATTTATCAGTTATCAGAAACATTTTGACAAGTACTATCAGCACTGCCATTTAAATTAAAAGTAACATTCGTGCAGTTATTGAACAATGATAGAGGAAGTTTTCTTGCATTAAAAATTTTATCAGCCATATCTTATCAAATTTTTACCATGTCATCTGTAATTTGTCTCAGAAACGGTGGTGGATTTCCAGCCACCATGACTCTTCAAATAAGTTATATCACCTCCTACATATACCAGGATAGGGAGGTATATATTGTACAGGAGCGGTCCCAGTACTGTTCCCTGAGGAACACCGTATATAATTGTTCAATATCCAATTTATAATTATTAAATTTTGATACTCTGTATTCTGATAATAATTTGATAATAATATATACATAAATAAAGTGTACCCAAAGGCTAATATTATTATTTGCCATAGATTCTGTAATTACGCAAGAGAAATATAATGATGTAGGTGACCGAGGATGAAAATATCTATCCTATACAGACTCATTACACTTGAACCATGAACCCCTCTAAATAACTGCTATTATCATTACCGACCCCACTAGATTTTACATTTGATGCCAGTGGGTTTCTTTAATCAACTTTTCTTTTTTAGTTTTCCTCCCTAAGCTGCCACAAAGGAGAACGGCTGTGGGCGATATAATCAGGAAAAGAGAAAGGAAGAAAAGACTCGTGATTACATAGGTACTGCAATAAATTGATGCAACGATATTGGGGAACTGAATGAAATGTCGTCAACTATAATAAATTTGTGATGAAAATTACGTCATGTCATCCATTCACCCATTTCAAGAAGACTCAATTTGTGACTTCCATATGCATTTCAATGAATCAGTGCTGTTTACTTATCTCAGAAGGATTACTGTTTTATAAAGATAATACTTACTCACAATTATTATAATCACAATAAGGATGTACATTAGGATAAGCTAATGCATATGGGTAAGAACATTGAAAACCTTGGCATATCCAGAAACCTAATTTTCCTCAAGTCAAGTGGACTGAAGTCGGAAATCGAGACATTTACACTGAAACCATGATGCATTTGCTGTCAGCCTGTCTATCTGTCATCTGTCTTAACGCGGTGCTACGACTGTTTTACTACCATAAACGACACTCGTACGGTATAGACGGGACACAGATGTGGGGAGTGACTAACAAGGTAAATTACACCAGCGCGCCTTCCGTATGTACAAATGTACAGGGGTTCTGGAGACTAGGCCCGAATAGTAAAATCCTGACAGAGAAAACAATAATTTCAACAATAATTTCCAAAAAATACTAGTGAAGTGTATTCAAAAGCATTGCTTGTGCGGTTAAAGAATGACTATTATTAATATTTGATTTGTCGGTCTGGGGTGACTTAGTAATTTATCGTGGCGCATCAACATTTTAGCAATCGGAAAATAGAAAAAATCTCCGGCATCATCTTGTAATAATTCAGTTAATGAAACTCAAAATGTTTATACAAATATATTTGTGAAGTTTTCTGTAATCGTTTTCTCATTATAATCTAACACGGCCAATGCTATTTTTCACACAGTTTTCCATAATTCACGAGATACCTATTGCATATGAAACTGGCGATGAGAAATTACCTTTGGAAATATATATTTCAAGAAACTTTCCCAAGTACTGCACGAACTATTTCTCGAAGTTTAATAACAAGTGCGGAATGTTTAGAATTGCAACAGCGAGTGATAAATTGTGACTATACAAGATATTTCAGATTCCGTATTAAATGGATAGCTTAATATTCCATAGCTAGCTGCAAAAGACGGGTTTATAGCTTCAAAAAAAAGCAGAAACAAAATATTTCATTTCTACAAAGTGCTACACATTTACAACGTTCAAATCAATGTTCTTCTTTATATCACACGATTAATAGGATAATATCGTTTGAACTTCCGTGTGTCATTAAATGTGATTTACTTGGTCAAGAAAACATGCGTAAATTCAGCGGAGCGGAGCAGGGCAGGGCAGGGCAGGGCAGGGCAGGGCAGGGCAGGGCAGGGCAGGGCAGGGCAGGGCAGGGCAGGGCAGGGCAGGGCAGGGCAGGGCAGGGCAGGGCAGGGCAGGGCAGGGCAGGGCAGGGCAGGGCAGGGCAGGGCAGGGCAGGGCAGGGCAGGGCAGGGCAGGGCAGGGCAGGGCAGGGCAGGGCAGGGCAGGGCAGGGCAGGGCAGGGCAGGGCAGGGCAGGGCAGGGCAGGGCAGGGCAGGGCAGGGCAGGGCAGGGCAGGGCAGGGCAGGGCAGGGCAGGGCAGGGCAGGGCAGGGCAGGGCAGGGCAGGGCAGGGCAGGGCAGGGCAGGGCAGGGCAGGGCAGGGCAGGGCAGGGCAGGGCAGGGCAGGGCAGGGCAGGGCAGGGCAGGGCAGGGCAGGGCAGGGCAGGGCAGGGCAGGGCAGGGCAGGGCAGGGCAGGGCAGGGCAGGGCAGGGCAGGGCAGGGCAGGGCAGGGCAGGGCAGGGCAGGGCAGGGCAGGGCAGGGCAGGGCAGGGCAGGGCAGGGCAGGGCAGGGCAGGGCAGGGCAGGGCAGGGCAGGGCAGGGCAGGGCAGGGCAGGGCAGGGCAGGGCAGGGCAGGGCAGGGCAGGGCAGGGCAGGGCAGGGCAGGGCAGGGCAGGGCAGGGCAGGGCAGGGCAGGGCAGGGCAGGGCAGGGCAGGGCAGGGCAGGGCAGGGCAGGGCAGGGCAGGGCAGGGCAGGGCAGGGCAGGGCAGGGCAGGGCAGGGCAGGGCAGGGCAGGGCAGGGCAGGGCAGGGCAGGGCAGGGCAGGGCAGGGCAGGGCAGGGCAGGGCAGGGCAGGGCAGGGCAGGGCAGGGCAGGGCAGGGCAGGGCAGGGCAGGGCAGGGCAGGGCAGGGCAGGGCAGGGCAGGGCAGGGCAGGGCAGGGCAGGGCAGGGCAGGGCAGGGCAGGGCAGGGCAGGGCAGGGCAGGGCAGGGCAGGGCAGGGCAGGGCAGGGCAGGGCAGGGCAGGGCAGGGCAGGGCAGGGCAGGGCAGGGCAGGGCAGGGCAGGGCAGGGCAGGGCAGGGCAGGGCAGGGCAGGGCAGGGCAGGGCAGGGCAGGGCAGGGCAGGGCAGGGCAGGGCAGGGCAGGGCAGGGCAGGGCAGGGCAGGGCAGGGCAGGGCAGGGCAGGGCAGGGCAGGGCAGAGCAGAGCAGAGCAGAGCAGAGCAGAGCAGAGCAGAGCAGAGCAGAGCAGAGCAGAGCAGAGCAGAGCAGAGCAGAGCAGAGCAGAGCAGAGCAGAGCAGAGCAGAGCAGAGCAGAGCAGAGCAGAGCAGAGCAGAGCAGAGCAGAGCAGAGCAGAGCAGAGCAGAGCAGAGCAGAGCAGAGCAGAGCAGAGCAGAGCAGAGCAGAGCAGAGCAGAGCAGAGCAGAGCAGAGCAGAGCAGAGCAGAGCAGAGCAGAGCAGAGCAGAGCAGAGCAGAGCAGAGCAGAGCAGAGCAGAGCAGAGCAAATTATCGTATTGTCACCGGTTCTTGATAAGTGTACAAAGTTTCAATCAAATCTGTCCGTTTAAAGTCTGTCAAAATTGAGTATGAATTAGTAAAACATACATACATACAGGAGAAGCTAAATAAAAACGAGAAACTTCATGATGTTGATCATTTTGACTGATCTTGTATACCTAATCTTTCTTCCTCTCAATTTAGGAGATAATCGACCGACTCTATACATATCAGCTACCCTGTATTTTGTCAAATGCAACAGATTGAGGTCTGCATCACTTATAAATCAACTCTGAAAAATCTCCTGTTATTCCCCTTCATATAAAATTTTTAGCACGACTGTACCTGTAACAGTTCATTTTTTTATCGGTGGGGGATCGGCCAACTTGGCGACAATAATTCTGCAGCACCGAAAACAAAACCAATAAAATTGTAGGGGATAAAGGGCTTACAACAAAAACTACTCCGTCGATAGTGGAAAGAACAATCAAGGGGTAAGTTGGCATAAATTACGTGGAATTGGCGTAGCAGGGTGCAAGGAGTTGAGTTATGGTATTGGAGTGATATCAAATTAAGATCTCCGAAACGATATCCTATTTTTTCCTCTCCAGTCTCGCCAACCAAACTGGGGAGAATTTAATTTCGGTGACAATTCTAGCGGTTTTACAGTTTCTTCGAAGTAACTTCAAATGATTCAAACAAATTATGTTTTCGAATTCTCACTGGATGGACGAATTTTTCCAAAAATGCTGTATGCAGGGTGTTAAACTCAACATGACGACAAAATGTTTTCTAATGGGTTCCCATTTTCTTTCAACCAAATGGTGAGTAAAAGTACGATTTTTTTCGTAGACCGGTATATAGCGGAAGGATGTGGATATTAATCTGCGAAAATTTGAGTGGTACTTTGTAATCCAGTCTTACAGACTGATCACCTCAAATATTCCAGTGCCATCGTCCTTAGAAATTATCTCCAAAGTACAGAAAGCGCAGGATAACATCTAAATTAACCAAAGAAATATATCACTGCATTGATACTAGGAAGTCGACAATTCGTGTCTTTGTAGATCTTGCCAATACCTTCGATACTGTCGATTACTTTCAGCTATTGTAGGAATCAGGAATGAGAGAAATATATAGAACTTGACCTTCAGAAAAAACTACCTAACAGATCGTAAATAATCGGTTAGATTTGGTGGAACTAGAAACTATGACAAAAAGTTATCAATTGGGGTGTCACAAGGAACTGTTCTGGGGCCAATATTGTTCTAAAGGCATATTGACAGCTTATCCTTATTATTAGAAAAATTCACAGCTTCGCCGATGATACAGCCATATTATCTCCACTGACCATGGGTGAATCAGAAAAAAAGGATTTCAACAAGATTCGTAAAATATCTTGAACTGGTTTTATCACAAGTTACTTACGAAAGACATTTGACAGATTTTAAAATAAATACAACCAATAAAATAGAATGAAAAAATGCCTTGAAATTACTTTCGACTCCAAGAAGCAAAAGAATAATACACAAAATAATTGAATCTGTTTCTCTTGAATGAAGTTCCCTTCAACGTGAGTTTTCTTTCTATTACTAAATTTTATCACAATATGAAAAATATATTTTTTGAAAAGTAGCCTGATCACTGATGCATCGAGTAGAATATATTATAAGAATTGTAAAATGTACCTACAACCTTCTACTGTTTCTTTGGATTATTGTTCATCCATTACACTCTGCCAACATGTGAAACGGTATAAGTGAACTAAAGTATATTATAGTCATAATTTTAATATCCAAGATATTTTGTCTGCAATAAATCATTATTATCAATATTATTATTATAACTATAATCCTGTATTTGCCTTTGATGAATGAATTCAATTTAGTGTTCAAGGCAAAGAGATTCTCCTAATGACGCCATTAGCAATCTCTGTAGGAGTTTCCGAAAAGCAGTTGATAAAAGAGACCCAGCACTATTTTTCTTACTAATAAAGGAGCGGATGTCATTGTATATTTTTTCAATTTCCAATTCGGGAAAATAGGACGCCTCGATGTCAACACCTCTCGAACAACTTTAATTTAATTGAATATATAAAACTGTCGCAAATTACAATTCGCTAAATCCACTCGTGTTAATGGCAAAGTTAATAGAAACTTTCGGCAATATTTCTTTTGTAATTAAAGTTTCAACATTAAGTTTATTGAAAACGTAAGCAAAGTTTGCGCGTGATACTCATTCCTAACAAGTTTCGTAGGTTTGGCAATTCCATTTTACAATGTAATTACGGAAAATGGAGTAATGATAATGGAAAGCGCTGCTGGATTGAATACAGAAACATTTTGGAAACTTTCTTGGAATAAGACAAGCGTATACAGAATCCCCTTGGAGAGGCTGTGTATATCCGTAACAGTAAAAGCTCTTTATCAAATGTTGCCAGGTTTCAATAGTCTGAAATGGAAATATACATATTGAGAATGTATTCACGAAATTTTATCCAAAATAAAAGACAAATTGTTTTCAAGTTGAGGTCGCCTGGTGGATTTGAAGGTCAGTGAATTGAAGTAAGAGCTGGAGGAAAGAGAATACGAAACGACCAGAAAAGAGGCCGTACTCTAGAAAGGACTTTCAGAAGGAATAATTCGAGACATTATTATATGAAGTTTCTCGAATTTATCCCATTTTGATAATCAATAAACTCGTTGAAATCCTTGGAATATAAACTTCTAGAAAATTAGACGAACTTGAACTCGAACAGAGCTTGGTGAGCAAGAAAAGAAGAACTTCAACAAAACTCAAAGAGCCTAGAGAAAGGGCTTCTAGAAATTAGGTGAATTTGGAAGATAAACTACAACAAAATATAATGGAACTAGAAGATACACCTCAGGAAAATTCAAACTGTTTGAAAGAATAAGTTCGAAACAAACTCCTAAAATATGCCAACACTCTGAAAGAAGAACTTCAACAAAATTCAAAGAGTCTGAAAAACAAATTTCTACAAAATTCGAAGATTCTAGAAGACAAACTCTTCTAAAACATAATGTTCAGGAAAAAATTGAAATTGCTTCTCTTTGATTAGGAAAGGCAATTTGTAACAAATTTAATTGAATGAATATTCGTTGGTGAACTGAATTCAACCTGGTGTACATTGAATTTCATACATAGTATTTTATTCAGTTTTATTACAGTTGAATCTATATGTATATCTCTTATACATTTATTGATATTTTTATTGTTCATTTTTTCATTAATATTTCATACATTTGTATCTATATTCTTTCACATTTTGAAAACAAATATAATTTTTTATCAATGATCTCATACATTTTTATGTTTTTATAAGTTTTCATCTATATACTCATATTCTACTTGAATTTTGAATGAATTTTCACCAAGTTTGGGTAAAAATTTTTATCTTTTTTTTATACATTCTCATCTATGTTTCCCATAAATTTTTCTATCTATTCCAATTGTGTTCTTCGCAAAACAAGTGCTCGCTCTTTATCTTCATTCAGATTGTTTTGTTGCACTGATTTTATAGTTTTTATGAATGAAGTTCGTTATCATCATTAGAAAACAAATACTTCCCTGGCTAATTCTACGACGGGTATTGAATTGTATCCACTAACATCAGTGGATACAACTGCAAGTGATCACTTTAGTTTAGATTTTGAAATACCCTGAATACTGAATATAGTGGGATAAAACAACGTTATATAAGTGAAGTGTACCCAAGTAATTCACAGTCTTTTATTTTCCCTATAGTCCTGAAATATATATTCACTCCTTAATCCTCTACCAGCCAGCCACTCAGGCCTCAGGTTTCGCACAAAGTAAACACAAAATAACTGGAACTGAACTAACATTAATTAATACATGTAGGTTCAGCAACAAGTTTTCAGAATAGTATTACCTTGTACTATCGCATGAAAACAATGAACTTGCAAGTTCTTGGTATACATTGTACATTAATGAGTTCCTTGTGAGGAAATTATGCTAGCAAATATTATTCACAATGGGATGGATATTCAATCGAGGAAAATTATTTATGGTTAGTTCTTATGCCATTTAGGACAAATAAAAGGATAACTAGCCTATAATCTCAAACACTTTCACAATATTCATGGTTGTCAATTCATTACCACAATATACAGAGTGACCCATTTGAGACCACCTCTCTAAAAATGTTATTATTTTTCGATTCAGATTTTTTTTTTCAATAGATGGAGCAACAATTTGAGTAAAAATAAAAATTTCAAGGCCTACTTTGAATTTTTTTCAAGCTCAAAATTCCAAAAAACATGCAAGCGATTTTCTTAAATAAAATTTGACGACTCCATTATATTTGCGATGTTTCCAAATGAGTAAAACACTGCAGTTTGTTGTCAAAGAATAGAAATGCACATCTTCAATCAAATAATATAATTAATAATATTAATAACATAAATGAACCGCTACAAATGAATGTATTGACATGACAGTGCCTACACATTAAATTTTGGACTGTTCAACCAAACCTCTATTCTATTTGATACATTTGTCGTATCGTTTTGTAATGTTAACAAAAAAATAATAATGAAGATTGTAACGCTAAAATTATCTTTTTGATGACCCTGGTATAGTAATCACAACAACTGAGTGCAAACTGATGGTTCCTAAAGTATTTTCTTCAAGCTAGACTGAAGGATGATTGTTACTGTTTGTTTTATTTACACCTAGTGCAATTTATCTATTTTTGTTTATAACATAATTTCCATTTATCTTTCCAAAAATGATAACCTTCAAATTTCTTTGTTTACAATGGAATTTCGCTTTTCTAATACGGTCGTCTCAGTTTAGCAGCTGTCAAATCACTCACAACGTTGCAAAGGGCGAACACATAGTGTGTACCGATAGTGTAACAAGAGTTCGTTAGGAATCATATATTCCAAGCGCAACTAACTGAACGTACTACGAACATACTTCATCCACATCAGCTGTGCTAATGTGAGTTGTGTTTTGTTTCTGTTTACTGTCATTCCGTGAAACATTTCAAAGTTTATGCGTTACTGTGAAACGGACATTTCCACAGTAAACATAAAAATTATATCGTAGCAAGCTATGATTTCACACCGATAGATCGACCTTTTGCGATTTGTCTTCCAAGCAAGGTGTACCTACATGTTGGCCATTCCTAAGTTGAAGGCCAAATAGAGACCCCTAGAACCTAGGAAGTTTAAATTTCCATACTGGCATGTGGCCATGATGATATGATGATATGGTGATATGATGATTTGATGATTTGAGAGTAGCGTCGTTACCCACATCACAATTTCTATAGTAGGAATAATGGGAATACCCACAGGATGCATAAGTTCCTGAGTTCCTGAAGTTTTTTTATTCTAAATAAATATGCACTAGGAAGGAGTTTTTGATATCTACCAAAGGAAATTTGGATACATTGGAAATGTCTTAACAGATCGAAGTACATTCCCCAGTACCTAGTAACCTTCGAAGAAAGTTCAGGTCAGATCCAACCATATTTTTGTAGCAGCCCAATGGTTTTATCTTTTTAAGAATTATTAGTTAAAATCTTAATTTAACATATACTTGGTGTACACCATTATAGATCTATTATAATCGGTACCTTTTACCACATTTGATAGCAATTATTGTTTGTGATGTAACCTAATATTATGTAAAGTTCAGCCTTCAGTATAGCTGAAAAACCCTGGTTACATTACATTTACTTTTTTAAATACCTTTTGCCTCATCAATGTCTTATATATTTCCTTATTTTCAATCTTATCTTGACAGTAATGTAACTTAAGCGGCTAGCATACCGGAGCAATACGCAATGAGCAACCAGCAATGGGCAATAAGCAACAGGCAACACATTGTATAGCATCCCGCACACCAAAGTGATGAAATATCACTAGTTCAAAATGTCGTCTTCTGATGAGGACGAAGTTGTAATGTTGTGGCAGTATTTAAGGCAAAGAAATAGGAAATGAAGACGATACTGGATTCATCCATCATTTCAAATGCTCAAGAATTATGGAGCAAGTATATGTGCCAAAGAATTAAAGGCTCATCCCACCAAGTTCTGTAAAAGAGAGTTGTTTGTAATGACCATCTGACATATCAGGTCAAAAAGGTTTGAATATATGTTTGTACAGGTGTTCGTTGTTCTTCATATTCTCTTGTTGAAAATGAGTGACGTGCATGAGTGGAAACATGGGACTGAGTTGAGTAGTTGGAATGACCAGGGCAAGGCATATTCCATAAAACACTTATCAGCTTCATTAAGGGTAGTTGTAGAAACTTTTCGCCGCTTCTCCGAAGGTCCAATGCCTGTAGTATTCGAACATTGGGACTTTCTAACGACAGTTGTGATATCTGTTTGATTCTCTTGAGAGTTTCTTAGTGACGCTGTAATCGCTTCTTCTGAATAATCGTCATTAGTCGTCTCTGCTTCAGATTCACTATCGTTGTCTGCATTGAAACTGGGCTCTGTTTCTGTTGGTAAATTTCCTTGTTGCGGTTTGGATTTCATAAACGGCGTAATGAACTGCATTACGTCTTTCATGTAATAGTTTTAATTTTCTTGGCTCCACTTCCTGATGGTGGTTTTTTCATGCTCCTTGCAAACGCCGTTCGAAGATTCTTCCACTTTTCTTTGCATTGCGAACCTAAAATAGAAAACTAATTACAGAACTTTGTCGCAAGTATTTGGCTACAGGTTGCAGTTTCAAGGCCCTCACCCATATATTTATGAGAGGAGATACTACTATAGGATTAATAGTAAAGGAATGTTCAAAGGCTATATGGAACGTTCTTCAACCATTGTTTATGCCTGTTCCAACAGAGGCGGAAATCGACGGCACAACGATACTACGAACTATGGGATCTTCCAAACTGCATAGGCTCAGTCGATGGAAAGCATTGCCGAATTAAACAATTTTACAAGACCGGGTCGCATTATTATAATTACAAGAGTTTTTTTTTTTTGGTGGTACTGATGACCTGCGCAAATGCTGATGGTATATTTCTAACCATTGATGTCGGTGAAGCAGGTAGAATGAGTGACGGTGCAGTTTTTCGGTCCTCTACTCTTGGAAGATTGCTTGGCAAGGAAAAACTTCTGATTCGTAAGTCAACACCACTGCCAAATGATGGTGTAAATTTTCCCTTTCATTTTGTAGGAGACGAGGCATTCCCGTTACAAAAAAATCTAATGCGACCATATCCACAAAGGGTTCTTGATAATGAGAAAAGAATATTCAACTACAGATTATCAAGGGGGCGAAAAAGCGTAGAACATCCAAATTTGAAATTTTTCACAGGCCAATTTTATGTCAAGAGGATACAGCGATTTCAGTAATTAAATGTGCTCGTATTCTTCACAATTTTATAAAAGTTCAAGGAGGGTAAATTTTCAATTCTACATATTGCGAAAGATAACCCCAGAAGTAGAAATCCATCAGCTTATAATATACCACCTATTAACCAGTCTGCTTATGATTACTTGAAATCTTATTATTTAAAACCCGAAAACGCCTTACCCTGGCAAGGTCAAGGATCTTGCCGTCGATAATCATAAATACATGGATACTGTTCCACAAGTTCCACAAATTTAATATTAAATGCTGGATCGTCCGACATGTCCAAATAAAAAAACTGAGTCAAAACATATACCTTGTGTCAAGCGGAGACAAATTCACCTACATATTGCTAAACTCAGGCAATATATATTGTATTTCAATACGCCACGCGTGTCGCTAGCAACACAAGATTGCTCTACACAGGCGATACCGATATCACGTTGCGGCGGTGTACGAGTTGCCATATAAATGAATGTGAAATACATATTGACAATAATATTGCTTATTGCTTGTTGCCCGTTGCTAGTTGCGTATTGCTCCGGTATGCGAGCCGCCTTTCATATAAGTAAATCTATTTATCAGTTTTCCAACACAGCTTACAACACAGCTTCGAACAACCCCAAATCATTAAATTCATTTCCTAGTCAAGGGTGTTATTTTCTTAGATACCGATATACCCTTTTCCTTTTTTGTTACCTTTCAAATAAGGTGGAGCTCAACAAAGCCAACCACAAGAGTATCCTTACATGAGTAACCGTGCCTTGTAACCAATTAGAAAAATATTCTTTTTGGTGACAAGACGTTAGAAAAAAACAGAAAAGATATCATTATTTTCCTTCATCCCACTGAAAATATTGAACACCTTTTCACAATTACTTTTCTTCAATAACACCCTATCAACAAGTGATTTGCGATAGAGAAGTACGTTCCTGCTGTAGTGATTTTTAGAAAGCGCCGCTATTTTGTTTAAAAAAATCGCTCGAAGATTGCACGGTGAAAAAATCCTCATTCATCATGTTCGTCAGCTCCTATCTAGCTTATTGGGCGACTGGAGCCAAATATTTTTCAAATAATCTCGTTCATCTACCCTATACAATGAAATATCGATACCTTATCGTGACGAATTGCCATAAACACAATAAAGAAGGAAACAATTATTTTTTAGTTGTGCTTGTGAAATATGGCGAGGGGCTGACAAAAACCGATCTACGAATGGAGTTTTGTCGTGTCTGAAACGTCAGTTGCGGGTTGCCTGTTTATATCAGCCGTTATTTACGAGTTATTGAGATGAATCAGACAACTAACTGCATTTGCATAGCCTGTATTGTTCATTACAGATTCGCTGGTAATGACATATTTTCAGCAACGTGTTCTGTATATGCTTTTTTAAAGTTATGCTATAGGTTTTTGAATGACCTCACCAAATGAATTACAACACGGTCTTTTCTAAAACAGCCCAAGTTAAAAATAAAACGTGCAGTCAAAGTGCATACAGAGAAAAAGATGTGTTCTTTAAGATTGTTGCAAAAGCTCCTAGAAAAACGAAACAAATATATTTCTTCAGAGAGAATGTTTTTAACACCAAATTCGTTTAGGAAATATTAAAATACCAAGGAATGATATTAAAATGTGCCCATTGGTGTAAACGGAATTTCAAAGTGGACCAGAATGTTTGCATAAATAATTGGTCTAACAAATAAAACTACCAAAAAATCCCATGGTCTCCTGAACAAAAATACGAATAATTTTTTTGGTGGTTTCAAGTAATTTAGGAGATATGGATCTATTTTTGAGTTATGACTGGAATTTTTTAGCACACATTCCTACTTCGAAGAAAACACTAAAAATTCTTCCTTCTTCACACTAGCACGATGTACACACCATAATCCATCTGTTTTTCAGTATTTTTTTATTGGCAGCCTGCAATATAACGCGAGCAAATAGCACTGGATAAAATCGCCCCACTATCGGTGGTGTTGTGATTTTGTCATGATATTTGCTCTCGTCAATTATTAAAGCAACCAAGTTCTCGTTCTGAATAAATGTTTTTTCAAAAAATAAAAACCTTCTAGGGTGTTAATTACCCTCGAGTATTCTGGGGTGAGCTTAGGAGTTGAACCGTGGTTACCAGACAACAATTTTCTATTCTGAATTTCTTAGCTAGCCAACGTACTTGAAGGAATGATTCTTTTAATGATTCTAAGACTAAAAGTTCATATAAACATAGGTCCGGTAATGCTTCGTTTTCAAGATACAGGGTGTCAACAATTTTAAAAGAAATCGTTTTTTTCGTAAATATCTTAATAATACTTCAACCGCATTAATTGAAATTTGGCAGTGTCATTAAGGGTCGTGAAGGGCTGATTTAGCCCTCAATATATCAGAAGTATCATGTCAATGGCGTCCCGGAAGGCACCGTAACCAACATTTTTTACAGAAAAACTGTGCGCAAATGATTTTTTTTGCTATTTTTGTATTTGTTTCACATTGAGCAACTGAAATTACAACTTTTTTATATTTAGAATTTTTTTCGTATCTTGGTTCGTTTTTGAAAAAAAATATGAAAATCCCTCATTTGAGACACTGGGACAACACTACTACAAAATCATCTAATCCGGGAGTGTTACTGTTATTTTTTCCATATAAATGGTCTACTCCAGACGTAGAATTTTTATCAAAATCAATGCAATTATAATAATAGTAATACGAAAACGACGATTTCGTTCGAACATTTTGACAACGATGCATTACTGGACCTATGTTTATATGAACGTTTCGTTTCAGAATCACCCAAAAATTCACCCCTTCAAGCTTGGCTACGTACTTACATAACACCCTGTATAATGTTTTGCTGCAGACACATTCCCCAAAATCTTCAACTCACTCTCAGTTCGTTCTCAAATTTTTTTTTACCAACAAAAATACTCCTATTTTCATATTTGCTACGTGCCGAATTAAAATGACTTTTTCGTGATTCGCAAATAAGAATTTCTGGAAGACAAATATGTTTTCTCGACTGTGCTTGAGTGGCAGATTTTTTAGAACTCTTTTTTCATATACTTTGCATAACAAACATGCTGGATCCTTACAATAACACGCGTGTTTTCTGCGTAATAAAACTAATATTCAGTCGCTTCAATACAATGTACAATTTGAATGTTTCGCAGGTATACTTCGGAGAAAGATGATTCGTCAGCAAATGAAAGAATATAACAGAATGGATTCGGATTGTAATACCTGTTTTCGTTGTTTGTTTTTGATTCATTTTAATTGGGTGTATAAAAATACAGATCTTTGGACACAAGGACACACAAAAGCTACGCATCATATGGTATATGTTTTTATCAACCAATTTTTACCAATATCGATACGTGCAATCGCTTCTGCATCGTGTTTAGCGGGAAACACACTCTAATAAAAAAATATTGAAGAATGTTGCTGTATTAAACATTCAATTAGAAAAAATACATTCCTGACAAAGTCATTAGTAAATCCAAGAGTTACATTTGAAATAATCTTTAGAGAAGATCCGCTAAGTTATTTCTATTTCACTCTGTGAATTGGCCATATGTTCAACTGCTTTATAACAGGTCACTAAAATATCAACAGAACATTATGACTTGAATAAACTCTTTAATTTCTAGCCGTTTGCGTTTGGTACCAAAGATAATAGGCTGATACTTCTTTGGATTAAGCCAAAGGTCATGTGCTGTAGATACATCTTGCCACTTGTTTTGAGAAAAGGAGTACTATAATTGAGTCTCGTCGACATAGTTGTGGATAATGCATTGGTCAATTACCTGGTGAAAATCACTTATATACAGGGTGGGGCAATAGTGCGTCAGAGTCCGATTGCTTGAGTTCTAAGATAGTTAGGACGATAATTCAAAAACCAAATATAATTAGAGAACTGTGTCTATATCTAGAAATTATTGTCGGATATACAGGGTGAACCAAGGAAAATCTACAGGGTCGATTGCATATTTTTCAAATGAAATGCTATGTACTTAAATCCATTTTTTCAAGCATTTTAGTGGTCTCCATCCACACCTTCAATATCCTTTACTATCTCCCAACCACTTGGGAGTTATAATTTTTTTTTGTAAAAATAATGCTATCTGCAGATGCATACCGAAAAAACCACCGTTCTCAAGATTATGGAATGCAGGAGGTCATGATTATAATCCTATTCGACAGACATATGAGTGATATTTCTGAATCATTATCATTCCCAAAAATTATACAGGATGACTGAAAATGATTTTTCAATTCGGAAGTTTTTGAATTAAATTTTCTCGAGTTCTTCAAATGGAACACTCTGTATATTTTTCGACCATGTGATATAGAATTGAGAGGCGAGTATTTTTTGTATGTACATTCCTGGGAATATTCCTAGCCGTTTTCGAGTTATCCACTCGGACAATTTTTAGTAGCTCAATTTTACTGACACCTCTTATAAAGATGATGGAAACACATCGCTTCAATTATTTTAACGAATCCCAACTTCTTTTATCCTTCAACTTTATTTCGTGTGTTTGATTCCTGATTTGGAATTATTTTCGTTTGCTATTGTGTGCTTTTAATTGAACAACATTTATCGTGGGTGCATACATTCTGACAGATGAGGGAAATAATCACTTATAATCTCCCAAGTGCATGAATTATTGCCGGAAATTTTTCGAGTAAACGAATTTAAAAAAAATAAACTTTCGGCAATAATTCAAGCAAGTTATAACAAATATGAATACGATTGGAAAATTGAAAAATATGAACGAAAAATTATAATGAAAATAATAACACTAATACTTAAAAATACAAATACCTATACATATGCACACCTAAGCAAACATATATTCCTGTATAGTTGAAAAAATGATGAATTTATCCCCTTCTTTATGAGTGCACTGTATATTTCGTGTAATATCCTTTATATGCAGCATTAACATTGTCACCGCGAATAAATGTCAAGAGATTCTTCTTCGTCGCACGTCATTTGAATATTGATAAAGTCATCAGTGTCACTATTGATTCATTTGTAATCGTACAGAAACTGTTTTGGTGGTTTTAATTGGAGGACGACGATGTCGGTCTATGAATATTGATTCGCCGAAGCTGATTAGAAATGTCTGCCTAATATTATACATTCTTAATTTGTTAATGGAAGGTTCACATTGAATTCTTCACTGTCAATTTGTTGGAAGATTAGAGGATACTTCAATTACTCTTCTATTGATAATTTTTAAATTAGTTTTGTTATGGTATTTTGTAGTCATGAAGGTATTTACTGGGCGGCTATTAGAATATTACACAAATAGGAGTGTTGCGATTGTTTTTTTATACTACATTTGAAGTTTGCATTGAGGATTTTGAGCACCAAATTTTCATGGCGCATCGTTCCACAGTACATGAGTCAATCGGCCAAACCCCTGCTAGTGTTATTATGGGCCGAGAGCTGCAACTTCCATGTGACCTGAAGTTTGGGACGCCACCAGGACAAGACACTGCGGGAGATGACTACGTCAGCAAACTACGACGGAAAATGGACGACATCAACGAACGGGTCCGTTTGAACATCCAGAGTACCAGCGTCAGAATGAAGGTGACCTACGACATCAAGGCCGATGCTGGCGGATATCAGACAGGTGACCAAGTTTGGCTGTTCAACCCTAAACGTCGCCGTGGACTATCACCGAAGCTTCGGAACTCGTGGGGAGGTACATATAAATAAGATCATGAAAAGAATAAACGACCTCGTTTACCGAATATATAAGCCACCACGAAGGAAACCTAGATAAGTCCACTTCAATACTACGACCAAGTCTGCACCGTCAGACCACCGGAGGATGAAATGTCCCTGTACTCAAATGGACAGGAAGTTCAACATGGGGTAACCCGAGAGGAGCCACGAGATCTTTTCAAGGTGCTTGCCGATTACGCGTTAGCTCAGTGTGGCAAAAGATCTCCAAATGTCCAGAGGCAATGCCGTAGTGTTGTCCAAGAAGTTCCGTCGACTCCAGGAACTGCGGGAACAGAAACCAGAAGTTGGAAGGGTGTTACCGCTGAGGGTGGGCCAGAGAAATATCTACTATTTGGTTACGAAGAAGCCTTACCAGATTAAGAAACACGATGCTGGACCAGAATCTTGTGGGCCCGAAATCCCAAAATTGGCCTGTGGGATTGATGGGCTAAGTGTGCCAAATATGACAAGATGTCGCAGAGAGGAAACCGTGAAAGTGGTAAGTTTTCCTTTGTCGTCAAATCGACATCTATGGAGCGTCGGACTGCTGAAGATCCTTATTAATTTTGTCGGATTATGGTGCCATTGAATATCTCATTTAATTTTTGTATTTTCCTAGAAAAAATCAGATTGCTGCCTGTCGCCAACCTAAGTAGTGATGTCAAAACGTTTAGAGTGGGGGACAACCTAGAAGTACCGAACATTTTTGTCTGGAGAATCGTAATAAGTGTTTATTCCCGTGAACATCTTGCCCACTCTAGATTATTATCAATTCCACGACTTCTTTTACCTAACTTCCCATTTTTGTTCTTTATGACGATATCGTCGATTTCCCGTATTTTCTTCTGTTCCTTCTGAACTCTATTCCAAATTCTGATTCTCTTCAGTATCTTAATGTACCGATGTTATTTATTTTTTGTTTCAGTTCTCCTTTCGATGTGCCAACATTTCCGGGATGTGTGAAAATGTACCACCTATTTGAGTTTTCAATTTCATTAAAACGATTCTTCTTTTCAACCTTAGGTGCATTCAACTCCTCAAATAGAGAACTTTTTAATTTTTTCATCCGAGACAATGCTGTCAACTTCATTCCCATTCGATTGAATGAAAGTTAAGCTTTTTTTTGTACCGCATATCTTGTACCCGAATTTAGATCAGCAAAAAACTCTGTAATGAAGACAACCGGCTCATCCTAACACATGCTGTTATCAAATTAATTCCTCCCCGACAAAAAACCCTAATTGAAAGGTCGAATGTGAGTGTAGATATACTCACCACCCCGCAGCGAAAGCTGTGGCATTAGCATAAAGACTTAGTAAAGCCGAATGGGCCGTAGCATAGATCTTCCGATTAGGCGCTCTACATAATGACTGTTATTAAGATGCATTAAAGTAGTGCAGCAAGGATAATATTTTACTTGTGAACGGACAGTGCCGTGTTGGGATTCGTTAAGACTGGTAGCTGTCTAGTGCGGTGAAGCGGAAAGCTGGATTGATACGGAAGAATAGATGCAATTTCTCTTTCAATCAGCATCGTAATTGATGGCTGAAACGTCGATCAATGAACCATTTACCAACGGATACAGTATTGGTCTGAATAGTGACTGTAATTGAAAGTAAAAATGACAATCAGTTCTAATTATAGAATTACTGTGAGATCCTATCAGTCGTTACAAACTTTCATTGCCACTCAATCTTACAGAATCGCACCTTAGATACCTTGCTGGTTTCACAATTTCCTCAACTCTAGATCAAAAAAGTGAATAGTGGCAGGTAGAATTGTATCGGAAAAATATAGCTTCTATTCGGGCTCTGGAATGCTTCAGCTACATTTAAGAAATTCATGGGTATGGTTCTTCGGATGCTGGTCCTGTCCTGTCCTCTTGGGCTTCTTGTGTTTCCGGGCTAGTATACAGCACCCACTACGAGACTGTAGTCCCCTGTACCAATCTGTACAGGTTCTCCAATGGTTGGCTGTTGTATTCTTCGGGAGTACGTGTTGGCCGTTTCTGCCCCTTTGCCACATTGTCCGTAGGAAAGTTCCCCATTGTACAACCCCATTTTATGCAAGTGTTCTCTCATTGGGCTGTAACCAGTGAGAAGACCCGTTATAGCCCTAACTTGATTCCTACTTAACTTAAGCAGTTCCTCAGTTTTGTGTTTTGGCGGTTCTTCAATGAATGTTCTTCCATGGTGAATGGGAGGGGGTTCGTTCTACCTCTTTTTTTGTTTTCGTTTGACCCAGTCCCTTATGCATGTACGATTTAGTAACCCTGATTGCGGGTTTTGGGCCAATATATGGCTAATTCATCAGCTTTGTCGTTGCCATCGATGCCACATTGTTCTGGAACCCACATCAAGGTTGTTTTATTGTGTTCTGTAAGAACACTAAGTTCTTCGCGGCTTTCTCATACCAGTCTTGATGTCACTTCTGGGTTCATGAGAGACTTTAGTGACGTCTGACTGTCTTGATCCGTGCATTACGCATTTCCCCTCGTATTGTTGTCTCTCATGTACTGCAAGATAGCGGTCATCTTCGCATGAAAAACAGAGGTGTTTGTCCATTCGCTTTGATCTTGTATGATCACCTCGAAATTAATGTTGAAAAAATATCTGGGAATCTGTGGTCTTTTGATTTCATTTCGGGAATGTTACCTTTCACTATTTCCTTTATCTTGTGGTCCGATCTATCATTCGTGTTTTGTTGCATCAGAAGTCCCATTCTTGCCTTCTCCATGATTGTTAAGTCAATCAGGGGGATATCTAACAGTGCCTCCATGGCTGATGTTGATGTTGTTTTCATAGCTGCCGTTATGCTCCATGCTCAACTCAGCCGCTGCTATTTTTGGGTTATCTTGGTCCACCATACCAAGTTGAATATGTTATCATGAGTTTCACCACAATGATATATGTCCAATACAGTAGATAATAATAATAATAACTCACACGCACAGGCTATGCCATTGCGTAATATTATCATCAAATCGGACAGAAAATAAGAGCACTATGGCTTGGGGAAATTCTTTTTCGTCAGTCACTCTTCATTTTCACAACCAAAAGATATTGAGCGACTCTTACTGAGTCCAATTGCCAACAATTCGACGTTGGTCTCAATATCAATGTGAGAAAAATTAGAATGTTAAGAGGTGATATAATCAGAAACCATTTATCAAAGTCACGCTGTAGCGACTAAATCTGTTTTGTATCCAAAGAAAAACATTTTCTTTCAGATCGGTTCGTTTTTCAGCCGAATTAACTGGATGTCATCCAGAATATATTCGACATGAGGAACCCCACGCTATCGGCGATCCAACAAAAACAAGTCCACACACGTTCATTATTTTGATAAAATTTTCCTGCAACAATGGCTCTTGGGCCACCTGAGACCGACCTCATATTGAAAAAGTCACTCACTCATATCATTCTCTCAGTGTCTATGAATCATAATGACAATAACACAAAAGAACTTTGCTGCTGCAAATAATATACCACCCGCGAAATATCATCCGAAGCGACTCCCCATCAGCGCCAAACTCGACCTTAGCGAAAAGTGCAGCATGGACCGATATCGCATCCTTTTGACTGAAGTAAAGTCGCATAGCGGTTGACGGGTCTGTCGCCTGCATTTACCATTGAAAACCGACAGAAAAGAACAACTGTTTGACATTTGCCGGAGGATTGCAATCTTTTGTATTTCGGCGTGTGCCGTTACACCGTGACGGACTCTGTTCATTGTTTTGTTAGGAGGAGTCATTAATTCTTCATACGAGACGCAGGTGGTCTTTGATGGAACTGGGGAAGCGCGTATTACGGTGGCTTTATGAGTGCCGCCGACGTAAATACGGGATGGGTCTATTTCCACCGGAAAACATGTATTTGGGGTAAGGTTGTTGTATCGTTAATGGATTTGCAGTCTTCATCCTAAGTGGAAATTCCCAGACAGCACTAGATATTCCATGAATAACCCTAGAACATTCTTTTTGGAGTATTGAAATATTCTAGGAATATACCTACTAGGATATTTTAGAATATTGGAGGAATATTCCCTGAATATGCTCATGGAAATTCCTCTGATAATTCAACTCATGTATAAAATCGTCCATAAGAAACGTCAGTTTTGGCAGTTTGATATCGGATAAATAGGAACGTAACTGATTGCAAGTGGATAAACTGTTATTTACCTTCACCACGGTCGTATGACTTTATTGAATCTGACGCTGTACCCAAGAACGCGTTGCTACCAACAAAGCCAAATGACAACAAATTTTCATACTTTTTGTTACAAAGTGTTGTTTTTAATTTAAAATAAGCATTAACGGTAAATTTGGTAATGCAACTACTCAAATAATAAATTCTGCAATAGAAAAGGCCACTCCAAAAAACACAAAAAAAAAACAAATCATCAATTTGGAGGCAGTTTGAATTATTTTGTATTATTACCTTCAACGTCGCAGCCGGATATCTCAAGCATGTTGGCAGATTGGGCGTATAATATGAAGAAATCAGACGGAAATGACTACAAGGAGTACGTAGTTAAAACAATGTGGAATACTGTAGCCAAAATTGTGCAAGAAAAATATTATAAGGATTATAAGATTGTGTTTGACCCATTCAAAAATGTGATATTTCAAGCAGCTAGAAACGCTAAAAATGCTAAACGCAAGCAACTGCAGAGCAATTTAGATAAAAGAAGACAAGGTTCTATAGCATTAAGTAAAGAAAAAGTTATACAAATCGCCGCTTTTGAATTAGCCTGGAGAGGTGGTGAAAGTGCGCAGTGTAAAATTTATTATTTCAAAGCCGAAAAATACAATAATGGAACATTGACAGGCAGAGTTGAGTACAACACGGTCTTTTCTAAAACAGTTCAAGGTGGAGATAAAAGGTGCAGTGAAAGTAAGTACAAATAAAGAAAATCCGAACGTGTGGCCTGTAAGATTGTTGAAAATGCTTCTAGAAAAGCGAAACAAACATATTTCTTCAGATAGATTGTTTGTAACACCAAATCCGTTTTGGAAAAATGAAAATGCCAAGGGATGGTACAAAAATGTGCCCATTGGTGTAACCGAAATTTCAAAGTGGACCAGAATTTCTGCAGAAAAAATTGGTCTAGATCTGAAAAATAAAATTACTAATCACTCCCATGGGGCTAGCACTATTTCTACTCTTACCAAAGCATGAGTTTCAGAACAACAAATTATCAAGCTGACCGGACATTCGAACGTCGATTCTCTGAAGCCATACTTTCAGTTAGACTCACTCAACTTTAGTGACAAATCTAAGAGAGGAAATAATCAATATTGTTCAATGAATTATTGATTTAATTTACTAAATTATGTTCTATTCACTTATGTTTAATAATTCATTTATTTGACTCGTTAAATTATCTCACTAAATACCACTCAAGGTTTTGTTTTCATCGTATAAACTTTAATTTTGTTCCACTCAAACTTGATAGCTTGTAATATGACTCGACCAAATAACATTAGATAGAATCGCGACACCGAAGGTGGAGTCATCATCATGTTATTTGCTCTCGTCAATTACCAATCCAACCAAGTTTTCTTGCAAAATGAAATTTTATCCGATCCTCTTGTGGTATTACCCTCGATAATCACAGAATATTCCCAATAGAACATTTTATTAATATCTAGGATATTTCTGGAATATTCCACGGATATTCCATAAAAAACATTCCTATAATATCACCATAGAATAATAGAATATGGATGAAGATTAAGGATAATCCGAATTTATCGATTTTATTCATTTCATCAATTCTATTCAACAGATTATCTATCCCGATTTACTCTTGTATAAAATTTCCCCACCCTTTCTCCACATCTAGGTGAACGACCGTGGATGAAAAATAGGTTAATGATTGAAACCCTCACAGAACTATACCTACCTATCTAATTTCCGCGTCAAGCAGAACATTAATTACACTAGATACAGTCTAAAGCATTCATTTCCACCCTCTACAAGTTAGCACGCCCTTATATTTTATGAAATACTGTAATAAAATGTATTTTTGTCAAGTGAAATGTTCTCAAAAATATCGCCCTGATACCATGTTAGTAATTAAAAGAGGGTGCATAAATACATAAATAGTTTTCATTATTTTGGTTGAATAAACTAGAAGACCATATTATTTCATTTATAGTTCCCCCTTGATATTTGGTGTGATCATGAGAGATAAATATTTCGAGCGATAACATTTGGAATGAATCATCGAGAGACGGATTTCATGCGATGAACATAAAGGACGCAACAATTCTCTAATATCTTTCATAATTATTGGTGGTCAGGTTCAGTTTTTGACTGCAGAAATACAGGACTAATTTACCTGTCTAGAATTATATGCGACGGTATTCCAGGCGGAATTTCTCGCCATCGATCTGTGTAAATAGACTGGAAGAAACTAACCTTACACGAAGATCAAAATTTTCTTGGACAGTCAATCAGGCGGCTTTGAAAATACTTGGCTCGTATCGATCAAAGTCTGAGCTGGTGTCAAAGTGCCAGAGAATATTCTCCTGAATAGGAAGACTCAACGTCTATCTCTGATCTGGATTCCTGGCGACTCCGGACCTTCTCACAACAAAATGTGCCGCAAATTGGTTCATAGGACCAGAACCTGCCATCGGCATCCCACCAAGGTTTGCCAAATATACATTCAACACCTGGCACGGTAAGTATTAACCTTCTGGCAAAACCTACCAGGATTGGCTCATTCCAAGGCATTCATACAATCTTCGGTGTTTTTTCCGTTTTTTTTAGTTCACCCCCTGCATCTGCCCCGTCAGCTTCAAACCAACCAACAGAAATAATATATCACTTCAAGTGGTTAAAAAATTGGATGAGAAGAACAGCAACAGGACACTGATTCAGATTTATCAACTGTTTTAAAATATAAACTTGAAAATCAAACTTGGAGAGAACACATATTTGTCCCATCATTCTTATTTACCATAAAGTTATGCAAAATACATATTTTCCACTTCAATTAATGCATATACATCCGCCTTATCACTTATGAATTTGGATTTTATTAATAGTTCAACATTGAACGTCTGCTGTGCGGTGAGTTTCAATATTTTAATGCGTCCCTTACCCAATTTACGCTGTATAAAATACCTTTCCCTTCATAGCCACCCTTGTCAGACGTTAAATGAAACCCTTCAACTGTTAGACGCCTGCGTCATATAAGGAAACTGTCTACTTGATACATTCCAATATAAAAAACCAACGAGGAGTGAGTTTTTTGCAAACGAATATATCAGGTGTCCTTAAGTGCTATATATTATATTTTTGTTTTTATTTTTAACATTGGCGTATCTGGAGAATAATTCGAAGAGGGTTTTCAAGGAGGAATTAACAAAATATATTTGCAAAGAACTCCTATGAAATCGAGTAAATCATGATTAGGTGATATATGATTTTTGTGTCTCGATAAATGGCATACCCAGGAAATAGCTTTTACATGAATTCACCAGCCAATTATTTAAAACTGTGAAAGCATTTGACGATGTAGCTGTTTCATAAACTCAAGTAAATGTTTGCTGAAAAGTTAAATGTGACCTTAAAAATGAGATAATAATAACAATAATCATTAATAATCAATTTTATTTTTATTATTTTATTAACTTTTTCTTCATTTATAGTCTTCAAAGAAGGTTCAAACAAGAAACTCGTAGTTCTAGGATTATCTTTTATAAACGCTTTCAATCGTTGTTTGAATTTTCTGCTGAAATTTATACATTTTAGTTCTTCAGGGTTGCTATTATATTACGTAGGGGAATATTCTCTGTGTAGCAGCTTTGACGGTGGTATATAATGAAGTTTTCTCCGAGTATTGTAGTTGTAGTATTGTTATTGATTTCAATATCTAGTTTGCTGAGATTAGGCAGACCACGAGAGTTACAGCTGAATGGTAAATAATTGGTTTTCTCTGTGTTGAAATTGAGTAATTTATATTCGAACAATTTTTTCATCAAGTGAAAGTCAGACAGTTTATTTCAGGTTTTTCCAATTCAGCTTTATATAAAATTGCCGTCTCATCAGCAAGTCCAAAAATTTCCCCACTAAGTCCATTTATACAGTGCGGCTTTTAATAGTCCCTTCCCCTCTGTTAACTTTTGAACGGTTTGATGTACAAACATTTAAAAAAACTGTTTGGCGGAATTCACCGATACTACTCTTTGAAATAAAACTGATGCTCGATAGATGGCATATTGTGAAAAAATGTATTGACGTAAATCTAAAAAATTCAGATGGTTGAAAAGACAATTGAATTATCTTTTCAACGATGTGACACGTGAACCCCCATGCCACCTAATTATTTTAGTTGATGTGCCCTCCCGCGCCATCTATCGAGAAACCATAATGTGTTTTATGTCAGAAAGTAGTATCGAAGAAATCCCCTCAAAACGATTTGATTTAAGTTTGTGCGTCAAACCGTTAAAAAGTTAACAGGGGGGGGGCTTTATTAAAAGCCGCACTGTATATAAATATATCAACATATCATAGCAACATAATTTCATAGAAATCCTTATAAAACAGAATAAACTCATTGATGAAAACATTTTATTTGATAAATAAACGATTTAATATATTGAAAAAATTAGATAGCTACTCAAATTATACGAGATTATTTTTTTCGTATGATTTTCAACCAATCAGAATGTCCAATTTAGTTAAGTTACCTCGTATAATTTCGATAATACCTGATTATACATAGAGTAGCTCCACCAATCGGAAATTTTAAAATAATTTCATTTTCATAGTAACCACATCGACATCAATATACAACAAACAGAACTGTTAAATTGTGACGTTTATCAAAAATTGTTCAAAAATGAGTCGATTCGGAGATTTATCATCAAATGCAATAGACGAAAGTATACAAAATACTGAGCCTCATAATACAGTGAGAACAAAAAAGTACGTATGGAAACAATTTCTTACGTTTTGCAGTGAAAGAAACTATGTGCTAAATGAATCAATTTCCACTGAAATGATAGCGTCCATTTTGAAAGATTGGGCTTTCAATATGCGAAAATGTAATGGAGAAAATTATAAAGAAAATGTGGTTAAAACGATGTGGAACATTACGGCAAAACAAGTACAAGAAAAATATATGAAGGAGTTTAATAGAGTAATTGATCCATTCTCTAGTCCCATATTTTTAGCCGCACGAAACGCAAGAAATTCAAAAAGAAGGGAACTTCAAATGTTACCGGACAAGAGAAAGGTTAGTGCATCAGCATTTAAAGATAACGGGTACATAGCAATGATAGAAACGTGGGATGAAAATACACCGGAAGGATTACAAATAAAATTTTTCTTAATTGCTTCTGTAGAACTTGCGTGGAGAGGAAATGAAGGAGCGTCATGCTTGACTCATTATTTTCAAAAAGAAACTGGAAATGATGATACTCCAACTGGTAGAATACAATATAATCCAATTTTTACCAAAACCACACAGGGAGGAGCAAAACCATGTGCTAATAATAAATGGCTTGTACCTAACCATAATGAAGTGAGTCGTTGTCCAGTGAGACTTCTAGATGAGCTAATGATGAAAAGAAGCGAAAACATCAATATTAAAACAGATAGGTTATTTCTGACAGTAAATCCCAACTGGAGAAAAGAAAAAACCCATGGCTGGTATAAAAATATGCCAATTGGAGTGCATGAAATTAGTAAATGGACCAAAAAGTCTGCAGAATTGGAAAATTTGAATATGACAAACAAAAAATGTTCAAATCATTCTCACCGAGCCACTGCTGTTTCACATTTGGCAACAGCAGGTGTATCGGAACAAGAACTTATTAAAATAACAGGACATGGTAATAGCAATTCTATCAAACCCTACCTACAGATAGATGAACAACATCACCAAAACATAATAAATAAGATGAGATCCAATTTTAAAAACGCTGCAGGTTCAAGTAATAACACCTCCAGTATTTCCATCACTTCAATGAGCAGTGGCCACGTTTTCTGCGCCGAAAATAAAAACTTAGTATATAATAATTGTAACTTTTATTGCGCCAATTTGTATTTCAATTAATAAATTGTTTATATATTCACTCAATTTACTCAAAAAATAATCGTATCAAATACTATGCGTACTTTAAAATAAATACGGTTATACATCTCAAACTTCCTGCATAATTACAAATCGTGTCAGTTTGACAGAATAATATGTTATCGATGTATAACCTGATTATTTTGAAGTACTTATAGTATTACTACTGATAATCCACCAGTTCTATCTTGGATATGATTGTTATTGAGAATTAAACCAGAACTGTCATACAAATAATGTCAAAGTAAACCGTGATAATGTTGAAGAAGAAAGGAAAGACAAGCTTGAAGACCTCTTTCGGCAATGACTGTGACTGTACATTAATTCCGTTGAATTCGTTTAGGTTAATCCAAGCGCAAATAATATTATTACTCGTTCATCAGTAATCCTTTGGCAACACAGAGTGATTGAAACTACTTTAATGGGTCATTAAGGTAGAAATGAGTATGTTCCAAAACCAAATTATTCAAAACCGAATCATTTCCAGATATAACTCGTTGAAATAGCTTTCGTTGTTCGCGATAGATTTGCTTGTAATAGGATTAGTCCAACTAATTTCCATTTTGATATTATTTCCATTTGATAATTGAAAGCTTGTACCTTGGATACAGAAATTTTTTTGACTCTTGATCTTAGATCCTTCTGTGTACCACACTGATGCATTCCTTCTCAGTTGAGATCCGTTTTTTGTGCAAGTTTGGTAGCTGTTTATGACCACTCCAAACTTAATTTTGAAGTCGTACCTAACTGGCATGAAATCTGTCAGTTTAGACATGGCTTTTAGGAAAATGTGTTCCAAAATCTTTAGGTGTCCGATCAGATCTCCTGCTTTTAAGTGTTTTGTCTGGCTCAGTCTGAAGGCACTGTTTGCTGCTTCTTTTATTACACAGAGGGCAATGGCGGAAGGTTTAGCCTTGCCTCTAAGGCTGCAGTAGGCCACGTACATATTGCTCCTGTAATTCCTAGATAGGCTAGCCGTTGCACTTTCCGTAGCTTCACTTGTGCCGAAATTATTTGAATTTTTAGCTACCATACCAGTGACGCAGGTAGGTGACCAAGAGTTTAATGATTGTTTGGTATGATCAATAAATAATTTTTTTTTGGCTGTTCCAAGTCATAACTCCCAAATATTTCACCTCTTTGGAAAATGTTAGCTGAGTTCCATTCAGAGTTGAGGCTTTAAGTTCGTACTTCCGCCTCTTGGTGAATGGAACGATACTGTACCATACTTAAACAGTTAGTGAATAAAGTTTTATGCACACAAATATACGACAAAAGTACACTTAAGATATTTTCTTTTTCAATAATTTCAAAATATAATGTTGTAATGATAAATTGATACGTCCCCAAAATTAATAAAATAGAAGTTATTTCGATTTTTTTAAGTAGCTAAATTGCAAGTAATTAAAAGATTGTGAGGTGTTTGACAGAAGCCTTGCACAAAAACTCCTTCCAAATGATCAGATGTCTTCGAAACTTTCGAAATAGTCCAAACATTCCTTACTGAAGTTTTATTCACCTGAAACGATCATCTGGCTCTGTTCACGCAGTCACTTTCATGATGCATTGAGAAAAAATTCAGCCAAGATCATTAATCATTTTCTAATGATCTACCCTCATTATAATCTTTGTTCACACCCTCTCAAAATATGTGTTAACGGCATTCCTTGTTGTCGAATTCCAAGTGACATTGTTGATATTTCTTCTCAGACATTATTTTTGTAATTCAAGACAGACGCAGATATTCAGCCATTTGCTAACACTTTCGTTCCAACCATTTACATACCATTGAAATTATGCTTATAGCTCAGAAAATAGATTTTTGCCAGGAAAAAGTTCAGAAAAAATATGCTATTTGTTGAATGATAATAATTGATAGTTGTTGAACGTTGTCCATGGTCGTTGCAACTTTAAGATATAGTATAGTTTAGTTTAGTATAGTATAGTATAGTATAGTATAGTATAGTATAGTATAGTATAGTATGGTATGGTATGGTATGGTATGGTATGGTATGGTATGGTATGGTATGGTATGGTATAGTATAGTATAGTATAGTATAGTATAGTAAAGTGTAGTGTAGTGTAGTGTAGTATAGTATAGTATAGTATAGTATAGTATAGTATAGTATAGTATAGTATAGTACAGTATACTATTCTAAAGTATATAGTATATAGTATATCCAATTGGAGTAACAGAAGCGAATTTCGTACTAGTATAGTATAGTATAGTATAGTATAGTATAGTATAGTATAGTATAGTATAGTATAGTATAGTATAGTATAGTATAGTATAGTATAGTATAGTATAGTATAGTATAGTATAGTATAGTATAGTATAGTATAGTATAGTATAGTATAGTATAGTAAAGTGTAGTGTAGTGTAGTGTAGTGTAGTATAGTATAGTATAGTATAGTATAGTAAAGTGTAGTGTAGTGTAGTGTAGTGTAGTATAGTATAGTATAGTATAGTATAGTATAGTATAGTACAGTATACTATTCTAAAGTATATAGTATATAGTATATCCAATTGGAGTAACAGAAGCGAATTTCGTACTTGTGTACAGTGATGTCAGCCGTAGACAAATCGTCAAGGAAATGTCCTAGATTCGGTCCTAATTTTCATACATTTGTTTCAACTTCTCCTTCATCATTTTGAGAACATCTTATTATTTATCTAATATACAGTGTCCTTCAATTTATCATATGCCATAATTCTCAGTGGTGATTGGTGCAATGGGTGCATATAAATGTCTGCTTTTCTGCTTTGTGAAAGCAACTCAACTACTTAGTCTTCCACTACATTATGTTAATGCATTTCCGAGATCATCCTTCCAAAGCTCGTCACCAAACTTGATGAACGAATGTAATAAAAGGCCACTTTACAAGGTACAAGGTACGTGACACAAGACAGCCGTTTCACTCATATCGCGTCCATAGAGATATTAACAGAAAAACTGGTCTTCGCTCCAGATAAGAGCAAATGCATTCGAAACATTAGCATTATAGTATTATGCACTCTTCGGAATGAGTTGATACCGGCGTTTAATGGGGTGGAATTTATATAGATTGTGACGATATCTTTGAAATATTTGAAACCCTGGGACCAGAATATTGATGGATGAGAATCAAGGAAACTGTACTTCTGTAAGATTCTTTGAAACTGAAATGTTCAAACTCGTAATATTTATATTTGATAATAAAACTTATAACTGTATGAAAATTATCAATATAATAATGACCAACCCGTGCAGTCACTGAATTTGGTCTCGAATTCGTCGCTGATCGGACAAACCCAAACTCTATCACCTTTCAGCAAAAAGCTGTAGCCATATAAGGTTGAGCCAATGCATGAGGTCTTCTTCAAGAACATGGAAGACATTGGCTTATCCAGAAACCTGACCTTCATAATTCTCAAGTCAAGTGGGCTGAGGTCGAAAACCGGGGATTCATAATGGCCTGCCAAGATGGTGTCTTCACCACCCTCGTCTACCGTAGTCACGTGATGGGTATAGAAGTATAGGGGCAGCTGAGACCATAATGCATTTTATGTTAGCTTGTCCAGCTTATGCGGTCTCAGCCTTTATCCACATGTATCCACGATATACGTACGGTATAGACGAGACACCGGTGTTGCCTTTTGCTTCGGACATCGAGTCCAGTGTGAAGAATGAGAAGTATCGAATCTGTTGGAACTATTCATTTCCCACCCTAAGGCAAATACAAGCCAATAAGCCTCATATTGTTTTTCTCGATCATCGAACTAGGATGATTTTTGACCTGGAGTTTTCAGCTCCTGGTGAAACGAACATCTTCCGAAAGGAGAAGAATAAACCGACAAAATATCGGGACATACTCCTTGAACTCTGCAGGCTTTACCCAAACTATTCTGTAAAACTGGTTGTACTGATAATAGGATTCCTTGACATTGTGATGCATTCCCTACTCTCAAACCTGAAAATTATAACTAGTATAGGTATATTAGGAGATGTTGAGCTAAAACCTCAAATTAAATTGGGCCCTTTTGATTTTTCAGATTCTAGGAGGTTTTGGGGTACCGAATAAGTCTTATTCTTCATAAAAGTACGGGCACGGATTTTCGAAATTTTGGGACTTGAAACTCAAAAATATTTTGAATCGCGAATAACTCGAAAACCATGAGAAATTCGAAAAAAACTGCCGTAACAAAAAATGTAAAGCACAAAATTTTCTACAAAAAAGTATTTGAAGTATTTTTTCCTAACCTCAAAATTTTCACCTTAAAACGGGTTTAAATACTCAATAATAGTTTGAATCGCGAATAACTCGAAAACTACGAGGAATTCGAAAAAAAGACCTGAAACAAAAAATGTAGAGCACAAAATTTTCTACAAATTGGTCCCTAAAAATGTTTCCTAACTTCAAAATTTTCATCGTAGAATGGGTTCATGTACTCAAAAACACTTTGAATTGCGGATAACTCGAAAACTATGAGGATTTCAACACAAAATGCCGGCACAAAAAATTCACAAATGTTTACTACACAAAACACGTCGTCTGCACCACAGAACTCATAATTATATCTTATGATATAATTATGAGTTCTGTGGTCTGCATACGTGCGTGGTTATCGGTGATAATGGCTGTGGTTGCCGAATTCTTCGCGGGAAATAGACGAAAAGAAAGCTTTCGTATTCTTAAACCAAGTAATTGAATGCAATGTAACGACCCGCAATAGATTCTTTGTAACGTGTTTTCACAAATACAACATGAATTTTTCGGAGAAACTTACTCTTGGATAATTAAGGAAATATTTACGGAAAAATGGGACATTTTGACCTTTCTATGCATTTTCAAAATCTTCATAATGAGGATACATCATACTAAGAATGTTTTTATATGAACTTGAAGCTGAGATTCTACGCTTCAAAATGAATACCCTCATCTTTGGATAAAAGAAACGATTAAAAAGTCTGTGAATATCGAAATAATAATCAATTGAGAACGAAGATCGTGTTCGTTTTTTGAACGTCAGTTCATTTGAAACCAAGAAGTAACTCATGTATGTTATATACATGAATATATTGATAATAATACGAACGACAAATCTCTCGTTGGATTTGCTTGTTTATATTGCGAGTGGATGGAATGTATTCATTGAAACTTCAAGTGCTTGTGTGGCCAATATACCTCTTCATCTCGCAAGATTTTAGAACATTTCCTAAGTCGAAAATTATGCTACCTTACCGGAGTACAAAATAGAGAACTTACCCATCATTATGCATTTTAATTCTTTGAAAACGGAGTAGTTTTCAACGAGTTAGAGCAATTTTAATTTGCGTTTGGGATGTAAATTCGCTTGAATTCGCACTGGCGGGAATTCGCGAGCGCGTGCTCCGGCTTTCGGCTTTGAGAGAGAATTACTCAGAAATAGTGGCTCCAACAAAAAAATGACCCAAAATCTTTTTTGTAGAAAATTTTGTGCTTTACATTTTTTGTCACGGCAGTTTTTTTCGAATTCCTCATGGTTTTCGAGTTATGCACGATTCAAAATATTTTTGAGTCCCAAAATTTCGAAAATCCGTTCCCGTACTTTTATGAAGAGTTGCTAGACTTATTCGGTACTCCAAAACTTCCCACAATCTAGAAAATCAAAAGGGCCCAATATTTTTTGGGTCTTATCCTATTTAGCCTGTACTAAACGCCATGTAGCGAGACAGCAGAAATCATAGCCGGACTAATGTAAAAGGCTGGCATCCCCGGTTTGTTTCGTCTGCTCAGGGCACATGATTCCCGTACACAAAGCTGCTCATCTCTCGGATTAGGAAGTCATTCACGAAGGGAACAAATTATTATTCCCTAGCAAATATTTAATTATGACAAGTGAACATTTATATATGATATGGGACTGCTCTCTAAATAATCTGCCACAAGTAAAATGAGGATGCTATAATGAGTTACTTGCTGCTATTGAGTCAGTTTTAGCAACAGTAATCACTAATCACCAGTATTGAATTAAGTTGTTTTTGGTCATCATTGAATAATTTACTGAGTCACTAAATATGTCGTTAAAATTGGTTTGGGACCAAACATAAGTAAGCTGCAATCTCCCATTTAGTAAGTAACTAGCTTATGGTGGAAGCCCCATTCTTTCTAGTTAGCTGATAAGTTCTAGTGATCAAGAGACATGTCTGCCAGTTTTCTACGTCTCAGCATTTTTAGGGATTTTCAAACACAAGCAGTTATCAGGGCTGGGACAAAACTCTCACTTCAGAAACATATTTTCTGTTAAGGTAAGAGTTAGAAATATCTTCCACAATGAAAAGTTCACCTACCCGAAATGAAGAAATGTCAGCAACAAATTTTACTTGGACGATTTTTTTTGGTGATATATGACTAACCTAACTAATGAATTTTTATTTCATACATAAATTATTATGTTTATTAAAACAGGAGAAACAACTACCATCTGAAGTGTTGGTGAGTGGAGACACCATAAAATCTAATGAAAATAACTACTGTTCCCTACGGTAGAGGAGTTTTTCACAAGAACTACTTCGCAAATTCTCGAAAAAAAGATAAAATCATGTTTTGATACAAGTATTTGAACTCAACAACTTTTTCTCTAGACAAAAATTGATACAGCTCGATATCTCATTTCGATTGCAGTGAATAACAAAATGATGAACTTCTTTGTCAACACCAAGATCAACCAAATATATCCAAATGCTTTTGAATTTTGGTTTCAGTTATCAGATGAGTTCCCTTCAGCAAATGCTTCCCCAACGTTTAATTCGATATCAACCCTTCCGAATTCTCAGACGGGGTGCTTCATGTTCGAAAATAGATTGCGTTCCTTCCCAGAAGTGATCGAATATCAAACATCAGCTTAACTCTCTGGTATGTTTACCATTCCGTAATCTTAAACCTAAGTTATGTTTCGAAAGGAACACATAATTCATTTTAGTGGCCCATTCCGATATAGATACTTTCTGAAACGGTAGTCGGTTGAAACTGTAAAATGTCAAGGTATTTTAATGTATCTCATTTATTTATAGATTATCAAGATACATAGTGGTCCAATAAAATTCGAAGCGGCCAATTATGAAAGATTTCTAAAGGCATATTCAGATACATGCGCGTGCTTATGCAGAGTTTTTGAAGCACGTGCAATTTACACGCATATGCATTTTTAACACTTGTGCCTGAAAACTGAACGACAATTCACATATGTGTCTTCCGCCAGCGTTTATTTGGTTTTGTAATAAGTTAGTCAATACTGAAGTGATGCTATTTGGGTATTTTAGAAAATGTTTTATTTCCGTGTGTGCTCAAACCGCATTTTTCAAGCCCACCGACAGGCACTTCGAAGGGCAGCGGTTGACATAGTGTACCACTAAGAATTTCGGCTATGTGCACGGTGGTACCAAAAAGGAACCATTATCAAATACTTTGACTACTATTAATGCCATCTAGAGAATGTCTGAGCAAACCTGTAAGTATTTTGGAGATCTAGATAATTTCTTAACAAACAAAAGGGAAATGGCCCCTCTCAACTCTAGATGAATTTTTCAACTTGAGAACGTTCAAGGATAGAGCCATTTTGCGAACGGCAGTCTACTCAGAATGAAATTAGTGTACTGTGTGGATTTCAAGTTCATCAAAGAATAAAAGGAATCACTTGAAGGAAATCCTAAAAATTATGAAAAATACAAAATCATTCTACGATCGCCAATTCATTCAGAATGATGATATAAGTGATAGGCCGTGATGGTCGTGTGGTAGAGCGCTTGCCTTATAAGCATAAGGTCGTGGGTTCAAAGCCCAGCACGGCCATCGGTCCCGGAGTTTTCCTTGCTCGCACAAACCCGGAAGATTCGTTACAAAAAAAAAAAAGTACTTACGTATATTCGGTGAATTTAAATTCGATCGACGCAAACAAAAAATATATCCAGAAATATTCTGATCCCAAAAAATCATTATACAAAATCATCAGATTCACTTGAAATTCACACGATATATGCAAAATTTCATGCTGATTCCGAATAAAAATGATTTGTATATGCTTTAGGTTTAACATGAAAAATTGGGCAAAAATTTTGATAATTCCCACGCACAATATTATGTTCGAACATTTCAATTTTCAATTCTTTGAAATATCACAATAGTCCCTGAAATGTGTTTCGATGAGCTGATTTGGAATCATACCAAAAAAATCAATTTCGATGACGAATTTACGTTTCTTTTAACGACTCTTCTAACTAATGTTTTCATAACTTTCAAGTGTCTATATTTTTCTCAATATATAATAATTATTTTGAATAAGATATCATTTTCATAGCGCGATACCATTCTTTTGGGAATATTCAACAATTTCCCCACACTTTTTCACTGGAATAAATGGTCAGATTGACCTGTCAAATGGAAAAAACCCACCAATAGTTATCGAAGAACTGTCGATATAGGAAAGAGTTAATGATATTTGTTTTTATGAGTATTACTGAATCAGATTTCCATTCTGCTCTAATCAGATAGCACGATAAACCGTTAATCGCAGATACCCAACAAAAAAACCTCATACCCACCAGCGGAATGAACTTATAATCCCAAATCCACACACGTTAAATTATAATTTTCGATTATCCCATGCCATAAACTCTCTGGCTCTTCGTATTAGAAGCTATAAAATGTAATATATTCCGAAATAATCCCCTACACTCCACCAACGCTGGGTGAAATCTTCTTTGAAAGATGGTTTATGAATTATAAAAAGTGGCCATATTCACTCCCGTCTTCATTTTATTGTCAAAACAGATTTGGAATCTTAGAAACAGATGGCGGGTATATAAATTGTGGTGTTAATATATTAATAAGAAAGAGAATTTAAATAACAGGCTGCCACCTGGTTTTGGGCAAGATATATAGCACACAATTGTCAGATGATGTGCGATGCACACAGTTCTCGACTGTTCCATTATACAGGGTTATTTTATATAATGGAAAAGAAAAATATTGAAAAGAATAATTCGAAAATGCAGAATTGAATTTACTATATATAACAGAAACGACAAGAAATGGTACAAATGGATAATATGCTTGTATACAGTGGAAAAAAAACAGCAACAGGAGGTATTGCATGCTTGAGTCGTGAAGATACAGGGTGTCAATTTGAGAACTTCCCACCCTTAATATCTTCCTTCCAGTAATATAAGGAATCTAAAAAACAGGTCACTGTTATTTTCAATGAGGACACCTTCAAGGAATGTTTGTGACCCTCGTGGTAGATGTTACCCTTAGAATTTTCAATGGGAAGGGGGGTCAAGTGGCACATCATTTTGATTGGCGTTCAATTCTTTTTCCAGTGGTACCGTGACTTATTATTTCTTCAGAAGAATGGCGTTCTGAACTAACAGAAGCAGTTATTAGAAATTGCCTATACTGCTTCTCATTTAAGATTCTGAGGGTGACATCTAACCCTCCTAGGGGATTGAACCACGAGGGCTACAAATATACCTTGAAAGTGTCATTCTTGAAAATAAAATTGATCTGTTTTTTCGATTCCTCATATTATTTACTGGATAGAAGATATTAAGGGTGGGAAGTTTTCAAATTGACACTCTGTATAATAAAAAATCAATAAATGGAAATGTTTGTCTAACTATTTCAACAGCAGAGTGGGAACAAAATATGACATCTATATTACAGAGATTTAAACCAATGAAGACCACGGCAAATCCCGGAAACCAACGAAAACATTGACGCCAGCCGTGAAAGCCTACATTCCTACATCTATAATACAGGAAAACATGGAGGTAATGTTATAAATAATAACGAAAAAATAATAATTGATTTTTGTTTGCTAATTAATCTAATAGTAACTTATACATTTCCCGAACATAAAGATATACACAAGTATACACGAGAAATGAAAAGTCAATAATAAATCATGTATTAGTGGAAAAGAATTATAGAAAACTATTATTTACTGGTTACAGAAATTAGAGAGGAAATAGAACATACGAAACATGATAAACAAAAAACAGGAAGAGTATTAGAATATAAATCGTTAAAAGCAGAGGAATACAAAAAATTGGAAACTAAAAAGTTTTAGAATGACACAGATATAATTGAAAATTGTAATATAGAAGAAATGTTAAACAATTTTAACGAAATAGTTATGGATGCAGCTAAAGAAATATGTGGAAAAAAACGAATACAAGAAAACAAACAGCATGGTGGATACATGAAGTGAAATGACAAGAAAATCTGAAAAATAGGCCAGGAAAAATTTATCTGAACAACAGAACAAAGCAAAATAGATGGTAACAACAGCTAAAAGAATAGAATAGAATTTATTTGACCAAGTTACAAATATGTTTTTAGCAAGTCAATCATGTACAAAATGTTAATTAAATTTCGTTAAAATATACATCTAAGATATCACAAACAGATATAAGATATACACAAATTTTCACAATCTAAAACAAGAACATGAATTGTTGTCGAATAAAACATACAGTAAAGTATTTACTTTACTACGTTTCATTTTCGAAATGTTTGTAGCACGTCAAAAATACATATTAGAAAAGAAAACACATAAATAGGTATCAGATACCAATCAATTAAAAGAAAGTCAGATTACAATTAAAATATTTTCAACACAATTTTTATAATCTTACTGATTAACACTTTGAAAGAATTATGGTGAGTATGTTCACAACTATCGATTTTGAAAATGACTAACGTATTCATTGACAGAGTAGAAGCAATATTTCAAAAGGTAACTCTTCAGGGAATTGAAACGATGCATAGAGAGACATTTATAATCATCTGGTAAATGATTGTAAAGGTTGAAGTCTAAAGTATTTCTTTGAGACTTACTACCGATAGCGATTTGTACGAATATTCTTTGCGGATCTGGTATTATGGTAATGAACGTCACATTGCTTAATTAGTATATTTGCGTTCTTATGAATTTCTACCAGGACACTAAATATATAGGGTCGGTAGAGGCATTATTTGAAGTTTTAGGAAAAGTGGTTGGCAATGATCTCTATAGCCTGAATTTGTGATGATTCTGATTGCTCTTTTCTGAAGTTTAAAAAATTTTATAGCGCCACTTGAGTTTCCCCATAGAATTATACCATAACTGATGTGAGAGTGGAAAAGGGAGAAATATGTAGTTTTGAGTATATCCCAGCTGGTTATATTCGTCAGTTGACGTAAAAGGAAAAGTGTACTACATAACCTACTGCTCAATTGTTCGACGTGATTATTCCAAGAGAGACTGCTATCCACAATGACTCCAAGTAATTTTATACTATCCACGTCCGATGTAGCAATGCCTGTTGATCATTTTAGTTCTTGAGTTTTGTTAGAATTCAGTTTCAGTCTGTTTACAGAAAACCATGTTTCTGCATTACTATTTACCTCTACAGTTACTCTCTTAAGTTCTGATAAGTTCTTGTCGGAATAAATAAAAGTAGTATCGTCAGCAAACAAAACAGATTTATTTGGGTTCATAAAACGACCGATATCATTTACATAAATAATAAACAAGAGAGGCCCCAAAAGCAATCAGTTGAAAGAATTTGGCTGAAAAATGTAAAAAGGTAATAAATTAAAAGCTATTTCACAAAAATTCAAAATCGCTAAGAAAGCTCAAGAAATAAATTGGATAAAAAATAAAGTCGGGAAAAAGATAAGATATGAAAACGAAATAATGAATGAATGTGGAAAGAATAGTTGCAGTTGTTACTAGGAGCAGATAAAAAGTACATATTAGAAACAGACAAAAGGATTTAATTAAAGAAATTGAAGAAAATATAGCCACAAATGAACTGCAATAAGAAATAAGGGAATTAGAAATGGAAATTTACCGGGAACAGATTAGGATCTGATCGCTGATTAAATTTTTATTAAGTTCAGCACCACGTATAACATTGACATAGTCAAATTTCCTGTATTGGACATCATTAACATGAATACCTGAAGCAAGCCGTTTGTAAACTTCCATTGGATATCCTGTAATTACTCTTTGTGTCAAACCCATTTACTCCAATGAAGCGTCAATTCGTTTGAAAACTCATTTGGAAAAACCGATCGACACCTATCTCATAATATATTTATGAAGCAATAGATAGCAATCACCCAATGAATTATTCATCTGAAAGGAAATGTTTGAATTTCCCTAATTCCACAAGATTTATCGTTCAGAGCAGGGTTGTCATTAAAAGTATCGCTGGAAGTTAAGTTTTTGTTTCAGAATTACTGTTTTCAAGCACTATCAGTAGCAGAAAACTTTAAATTATGTGGTTTGGCTGGAAAAGCTGTTTATTGTCTGAGTGTCTTTTCACGTATATAAAACACGAAAGGTCTGATATCAATAAAAGGCATAACGTTAATTACGTTTCTTATTATCATATCTCACATCCCGAAAAATAATTGTTAGTATGCCAGAAGCAGATTCAGATATATATGATGTCAACCTTGGAGTTCCACAAGGCTCGGTTTTGGGACCACTAATATTCCTGCTATTCATAAATGATCTACCCTTTCATGTAAAATCGGAATGTATGGTACTTTTCGCGGACGATACTTCTATTGCGGAAGAAGCAGATAACATTGAGGAATTACAAGTTAAATTGAATATGATATCACCACATGATACCACATGGTGTAAACAAAATAAATTAATTGTCAATGCAGATAAAACGGTACTGATAACTTTCTTTGGGAAAAAGGTAGGGAATATGTCAATAGAAATTACTATCCAACAAGAAAAGGAAATTTGCTTAAAATAGAAAAACACAAAACAAAACTTTTCGAAAAGTCGCCAATATATATGGGATCTAAATTATACAATTGCCTTCCAGCTGAGTTGAAATCAAGTTCAAATTTGAATACTTTCAAAAATAAAGTTGAAAACTTTATATCCTCTGAAGGATTTTATTCAAGAGATGAATTTTTTGATTATATTGAAACGAAAAGTATCTATGGGTAAACTTTTATATATATTCATAAATGTTTGTATAATATGTATGTTTGTATAATATGTGTGTGCATGTCTATATATACAGGGTTATGATAAAGTAATGCACAAAATTCATAAAACGTACAACGATCACTTTTGAAAAAAATGCAAGAACACATCAAACTGTTTTTTTTATTCCGCATCTTTTGACATAAGTTACAAAAATAACACGTCAAAGTTGTCAAAGTTATGACGTCATCAACAAATTTTGTTAATGGGAAGCTAAGAGTTTTATTACATTATGTGATAGAGCTTGTGTTTTTACACAAGGGAAAAATAGTTGCAGTAGGGCTCACATAAGAAAAACAACGAGAAAAGGGATAAAAAACGAAATAACAAAACCAATTATAAAAAGAGGTCAAATTTAAACTTATCTAGTAAGAACATGTGTTCTTATAAATTTTTTCAATTGTTTTACTAAAACAACGGTTTGTCAGTGTCAGTCGTACAATTAGTGTCACCACAGATTTATTATTATGGCTCGTTTAATCGCGATCGCCTTCGAAGTCATGAAGAAGCATGTGCTTTATTTAACGCAACACATTTTGAAAGACCTCCAATTGCTAGAAGCACAGTAAGCAGAATTGTTGCAAAATTTGATGCAACGGGAAGCGTGAGGAATGCTCCAAAATCTGGACGACCAGGAATAAGCGACGATGTGAAGTTAGATATTTTGCTGTCACTAGAAGAACACCCTCACGAAACTACAACAGAAATTGCCTTACAAGAAAATGTTAGTCAGTCGTTTGTAGTAAAGATGTTGAAAAAAGAAAATCTACACCCATACAAAGTTCATCTTGTTCACGAACTCTCAGAAGATGATCCGGACAGACGTTTGGAATTTTGTGAAATCTTCATGCGGCATTGTGACGAAAATCCAAATTTTCTTAATAGTGTAGTATTTTCCGATGAGGCAACGTTTTGTCTAAGTGGTTCTGTAAATCGACACAATTCTCGCTACTGGGCTCGGGAAAATCCCCACTGGATGCAGACAAAACACACCCAGCGTCCCCAAAAAATTAATGTTTGGGTGGGAATCGTCCGGGGAAGATTTATTGGTCCTTATTACTTTCGCGGGAATTTAACAGCTGAACGATATTTGGAACATCTTCGTATGGCAGTGCTTCCGGACCTACTTGCGGCATTTCCGGATCCAAATAATGGGAAGAACTTGAATCCCAGTATTTGGTTCCAACAAGATGGCGCACCACCACATTATGGTCATACTGTTCGAAGGTTTCTGGATAACCAGTTTGAAGGACGGTGGATTGGAAGACGTGGACCAATGGAGTGGCCACCTAGGTCACCTGATTTAACCCCCCTTAGTTTTTTTCTGAGGGGACATTTGAAAAGTCGGGTCTACATTAACCGGCCAGACAATTTAGAAGACTTAATGGAAATAATTAGACACGAACTGACTCGTATAACTCCGCAAATAATTGAAAACTGTATAAATGCGGTCTACCATCGTCTTGGCCTATGTCAGTTAGTAAACGGGACACAGTTTGAACAATTCCTATAAGAAATAGTTTTGGTTTAATGGACTGTTTAGTTAATTGAAAAGTTATTATGAAACTTACGTTTATTTCGTTTTTTATTCATTTTCTCGTTTTTTTTCTGATGTGAGCCCTACTGCAACTATTTTTTCCTTGTGTACAAACACAAGCTCTATCACATAATGTGATAAAAATCTTAGCTTCCCATTAAAAAAAATTGTTGATGACGTTTGACAACTTTGACGTGTTATTTTTGTAACTTATGTCAAAAGATGCGGAATAAAAAGAACAGTTTGATGTGTTTTTGCATTTTTTTCAAAAGTGATCGTTGTACGTTTTATGAATTTTGTGCATTACTTTTACCCTGTATATATGTATATTTTTTATTCAATTTTAATTTTATTTGTGCAAACATGTATTTCCATGATTTTAATGTGTTTTGACATGACCTATATCATTGTAATGATCTACTGGTTGAAATAAATATTGTATTATTGTATTGTAATGTATTCGCAGACGAGGGTTTCGAAAACTTTTTATTCAGCATTTTATATATCTTCGGATTCAGACTGAAATTTTTCTTATACAGTACTAATTTCAAATGGATCCGATGATTCTGTCTTTTCCATGATTTTTAGAGGTCTACCCCTTAGGAGTTTTTTTCGAGTAATTATTTTCATTATTCGATTGACCTCAAATCCACAGACTATACTAATTTCATCCTTATAAATCGACTGTCACTCGTAGAATTGTTATATCTTTAACCGTTCCCGAGTTGAAAAACTCTTCTGGAATTGAAAGGGGTCATTTCACTCGGAAACCCATTTTTTCATAATTTTTCTAATGATTCACCAATAACTCTACTATGGGATTTTTCAGAGATTTTACTTTTATTCTTTAAATAATCCATGATGTATTCTAATTTCGTCAGTTGAAAAATTCATCTGGAATTGAGAGGAATCATTTCCCTCCAATTCCAATAAATTTCAGAAAATTCAACTTTTAATAAAAAGGTATGCAGAATTTGAACTCGATACCAAGTCAGTTGAAGATTCCTTAGGCTTTTCACGGAACATCTGCAATTTAAAGTTGAATATATCTATCTTCTCATTGGTTCCTTTTCAGGGTTGTATTTGGGAATCTACGAATCAGCATGCAGTTTTGCCTGTATTTTGCTGATTTCGAATATATCTGATGATTTTGTATTTCTCATGGTTTTTAGGGGTCTACCCATTGAATTCTTTTAGAGTTATCACTTTCATTATTTGAATAACATAAAATCCATTAAGTGGTAATTTCATAATCGACTGCCGTGCGCAGATTTGCTTTCAACCGATCTAGAGTTGAAAAATTTATCTGGAATTGAGAAGGGTCATTTCCCCCATTTTCTTATATTTCTCCATAAAATTTCCGAAACAGCAACTCTTTATAAATAGGCCTACAGAATTAGAAGTCAGTTGAAAATTTCTTGAGCTTTTCACAAAACGTCTGCAGTTTGGAGCTGAAAATATCTGTTTTCTCGTTTGTTCCTTATCTGAGGTAGGCCTTGAATCTGGGCATCTACAAATCATATATTTTTTAAATCAGCATAAAATTTTCGTAAACACAAAACGATGAATAAAAGTCATATTCATACAAGTAGAAAAAATAAAGGGTTGAACGAGATTACTTCATTTCATGATAACTCATATCGAAACCTTCCAAAGGAAAATCGATTTTGATACTTACTTTTCCTTCTGTATAACTCTCCGTTGAAAATATTTTCAAATGAATTGATAAAATTTTGGGGAATGTTTTGGATTTACAAAGACTTCTATTCTCTCTTCTCTTATTTAAAAAATTTGAACATGTGGGTTTCTCGTCATCGTCCAAAGATTCCTCCATGATGATCGAGTCCAAACATTGTGAAAGACTGAGTTGGCTGTTCTTTTTGGAATTGGAAGTGAGAGATCCCAGAAAGGTTCTAAGGTGACTGAGTAAGGTCCACAAAAGATACATTTTACTGTTGATTTCAACTGACCAACGAAATTATCTATTATTATTCAGTTGTGTGTTCTTATATACCAAGACCATGATTCATTGGCTCTTTATAATATTTTAACCAAGAAAATAATTACTCAAAATACAAAACTCTGACCTTTTTATTATCAACCAAATATTTTGACTTTGATGTCATACTACATTTATTTAGATTCTTGAGTAGGTATCGACAAAAGAGAATATATCAGTCCCTCGTAATGATTTCAATCTAAATCTCCCCTCTTTGCTTCCCTTCTAATCAGCACAACATTTCGAAATATTTTAACATATCAAAATAACCGAAATCCTATATCATAATATATGAACTCGCTTCCTGTAAGCTCAAAGACCTGAAAGGATTCATTTAGCTCTAATGAACTATTTTATCAAATTACCGTATACCTAATATAATCTTGAATGACGAAATACATGTTCTTGAGAAACATGAGCTATGAAAGACAGACATTGTTTGAAGATTTAACTACCACATCTAAAACCGATAGATTGAGAGGTTAGAGCTTTTATTAGCATATTCTCTCTTGTGTTCTGTTTCAAGACGTACCCGCAAGGGTAGTGTGACTTTGTAACTAATCAGAATGAAATGGCTCACCATGAGACTTTCCTGAGGGGTATCTCCATGGTGAAATGACGGAAATTATATACAGGCATTGTTTTGTTGGCGGTTACAATAAAAAAATTATTCACAGATCTCAATCATTTCAGATCATTAAATTTTCGATTCGCTGATTTCATGTGATTCACTATTCTTGCCAAAATCTTCATCATTTCGACTACATAATGACGTACAGTTTTTTTTCTTCAATCCTACTAGTACGAAGTCTATCTTCTGATATCTTGCCATTTTTCAAACTCCTTTCCTTTTTTATTTCCATACTTCTATCAACAAGTTCTTCCAAATGATCGTCTTCATTGCTAGTAGAATCGTGCACATGTTTTTCGGTATCGTCATCATTGAAACTTTCTGTACTGTACTGGCCTGTCTGTGTGAATTTTCCATTTTCATTCCATTTTTGTGAGAGGTATCCGTCAATATTCTGGTTTTTCCCTTCTTTCTTCCTTTTGTTTTTCTTGGAGCAGCCTTATCATTCAGGACTTACAAAATTTACTTTCGTCAAAGGCTTGCAATGGTCTAGGTTGTTAACTGTTGTACATTTCAATTTTCAATGTCAGTCTCTGTCAGTAAGTAGGGCATTTCGCCTATGTGAGATGCTTGGGGGACACTAGACCTTGGCCAGAAGTTGACAGAGAGAATATTGAGTAAGTAGAGCATGTTTCAAACTATGTTACGTAAGTTGTTATAGTCAAGTGAATCTCTATACATAATTTTACAAGAGTTATTATGGTAGGACTGTTCGTCAATTGGAATAATTTTTCCATAATATCTCTCGGGAAACCACAAGGTAAAGAGAGATTGTAGTTCTGTTCATATTGAAATAATTGAGGTATTATTTTCAGAATGCTATACTAGAATTCACTTATATTGGATTGAATACCACACTAGGATAATGGTGGGAACAGACCGAATAGGCTCAATATTAGTAAGTACAGGATACTAGTATGAAAGGGACATTATGATTTGGATAGAAAGGTGAATCAAAACCTGATATTAACATATACATATATATCTCTAAGATATTGCTGCGATTTCACATCGTGACCTGCGACTCGCATCGTTACGTCGCACAGACGTCCCAGCGACTCACTTTTGTCACACTTATGATACATGCTGGCGACGTCTGTGTGATGTAGTTCCGAGACGTCTTTGCGATGTAGGTCTAAGACGTCTTTGCGATGTACGTAGTTCTGAGACGCCGCAAAGATGCCTCCTAATAACGTATCAGGGATGTAACAGAGCGACATAGCAGCGATTTCTTCACTGGTATATTCAAGAGACGTCAACGTCTATGCGATATTCCAGACAGAAACAACAAATCGAAAAAGAAAACACATTTTCAATATGAAAAAAATAAATATAACAAAAATAATTTTTTATTTTTTTTTAATTCTGGCATAAAAAAATAAAATAATTAAAAAACTAAAAGTCAATTGATTTGGTTCCTTTTCCTGTCAAGACTTTGGCATGCATGGTGAAGATCCGTAAGATGTTCTCACATCGGATTCAGAATTGATGATATCTTTTTCGCTATCCAGAACACAGTCCAAAATACCAGAAGCATTCTTTATCAAATGCCTTTTATGTCGGTATGAAGAACTCGAAAAAGAACGTTTAGATATAATTCTTTTAAAGCAAAGTAGAAATTATGGAATCACACTTTGTTGATACTCAGCAACGATACTCAATTTTCACTTTCAATTTATGGACACTAAAATTCGCAAATATGATCAGCTTCAGTTGGAAATAATCAGAAGATGAACGATATACAAAGCATTCAAAGCAACAAAGCTTCAATCTTCGATCAGTGCATCGATACAAAGAACTAGAACTAAATATGGTTATACGATACGGTAACAGCCGGTCACGCGGTCGCCTCCCGCTTTCAGGTTGGCCAACATTGCTTCTATGATCTGTGTTGTCAACTTCTTGCTAACATACCGCGTTACTTCAAAATAAACATTCAACACAAATTGAGGATTTGCCTTTCGACCGTGGTGGAGGACAGATGGCGTCTTTGTGGTCGGCAGTCAAGTGAATGTGTCCTATTATCACCCGATCCGGAGATAACTCAATAAAAATATAGTAGCAGAGATATCTTAGTATAGATTTTGATGTCTAAATGATGTCGCAGTATGACGTCTACGGCAAGTATCAATTTGACATCGCAGGGACATCTTAATTCTGCTATCACTAATTTAGATATAATAGTAATGACATCAATATGACATCGCAGAGACATCTTTATTCGTCTATTATTGATTTTGATATCTAAGGGATGTCGCTGTGTAATATCGCAGGAATGTCAACGATATGATATCACAAGGACATCTAAATCTCATTTTTGACGATTTTGACATCCCTGAGATGTGGATGTTTGCCCAGTGTTGGCTGGGAAGCGGCTACTAGATAAGCCAAACCCTATGTCATTCCTTTAATTAAGCACCCTGCAACAGTTGGTAATCTTCAATATTCGTTGATGGAGACAATTTAATGAAGTTTAACCTTCGTTAGAGGATATTAATCTTTGCAATCATAGACACTAGCAATTTTCCCCGCGCATTCGTACCGAATTAGTGACTTGTATCTTGTCTCCGATTCAATTTTAGCCCCCAATTTCGCCATCGCATGGTTTCGGTTCATTCAAACTACTTTAATAAAATAAACTATTCCCTTCTGAAAGGAGCTGTGGGCAACTAATGGAATTACGTATACACACACCGCTGCAAAACGCCATATATTTTACTTTGATTGATGATGAAGGAAGTTATTAGATTATAATTTGATGATGTTAGTGAAGCAGTGCGGTTATGTTGGTCACACTGTACGGCGCAGCCATTTATATGGAGCCGGTCCCGGGAGGAAAGTCGTGTGTGGACGTAATTATTTTGGAACTCCATGCAGTTCGATTGTAATTGAATTTATAATCAGCAGATGGTTCGTTTATGAATATCAGTGAGTGTGCGATTTGGTTATTGTAATAACAACGGTCTTGCTCTATCTTAAATCTGCTCGTCAGAGTACGTTTTAGGAGTGCGATTTTTCGAAAAATAAAAATTAAAATTTACGTAAAAAGGTTTGACCCGAAACTGCAAAGGTTCCTTAAAAAGCCTACCACAACTCTATTCGACACGGAATCGTTTTTAAATTTGGTTAGCACATTCCAAAATTTTTTAATTTAACGAATTTTAAACAAAGGTAACAGAAAAATATGTTCGGCGAGAAATTACAGCTCTCAACTATGAATGAACGAATTGAAAAGCTCATCCGGAGTTAGGAGCTGTAATTTCCCCAAATTCTTTTTTATTTTTTCTTATATTCCTGATATATATATAATATGCTCACCAAATTTAAAATCGATTCCGAGTCGAATAGAGATTTGATAGGATTTTTACCGAAATTGTGCAATTTCGAGTTGGACATTTATTAAAAATTTTGAAAATTTGCAAAAAACCCTGAAACATATTTCGTCCAGCTGATTTCAAATCATGTATCAACAATTTAAGTCGACAAAGAATTAACTACAATTTTTGCGATTCCTTCCTGCCGTTGATCCTTTGTTGAATTCAATTTAAAAGACATTCGAAATCAGCAAGTCAAGATACGTTTGAAGATGCTTTGCAGTTTTTCAAGAATGGAAAATAAAAAATTAGCTACGTTACGAGCAAAATGTGTCAATATTTTTGTTTCGAATTCATAGAATACACTAACTTCGTCATCCTGAATCGATTGCATAATAATTGCCCTCTTTACGTTGATATCTGCTTGTCGAGAGAAGGGTTTAGGGCATTTTGCGATTTCTCGAAAAATAAAAAAATATATAGAAAAATTTGCATTATCAGGGTATATGAAGTATGTTGCCCGTTCACATTTTCGTTTGAAATTCACAGAGTTCACCAATTATCTCTTTCAGAATCGATTGGCGCTTTCAAAATTGCTCTATATCAAACCATTTTTGAGTTAAAAAGTTCATCTGGAGTTGAGAGAAGAATTGTTGATGATTTATTCATTCTTTATGCTGAACCTTGTATCTGACCATATAAAAATAATATATTTTCGGATTCAGCACAAAATTTCGCGTATATAGTGCAAATTTCAAGTGGATCTGATTATTCTGTATTTTTCATGATTTTTAGGGGTGTACCCCTTTGGATTTTGGACGCTTTTCGAGTAATTAATTCTTTATGCCGATCGATATAATATTCATAGTGAATACCATTTCCATAATTCTGAATCGATTGGCGTTCGTAGAATTACTCTATCTTCAACCGTTTGCGAGTTGAGAAGTTCATTTCGAGTTGAGAGAAGAACTGCTGACGTTTTATTCACTTTTTAGGCTCAACCTTGTATCTGACCATATATAAATCATATATTTTCAGAATCACCACAAAATTTTGCATATAGAGTGCGAATTTCAAGTGGATCTGATTATTTTGTAATTTTCATGATTTTTAGGGGTTTTGGACGTTTTTCGAGTAATTTATTTTTCATGCTGATCAAAATAATAATCACATAGTATACTATATCCATCATTCTGAATCGATTGGTTTTCGCGGAATTATTCCATCTCCAACCGATTGCGAGTTGAAAACTTCATCTCGAGTTGAGAGAAGAATTGTTGAGGTTTCATTCATTTTTTATGGTGAACCCTGTATCTGACCATATACAAATCATATATTTTTGTTATGAGCAAAACATTTTGCATTTATAGTGCGAATTTCAAGAGTATCTGATTATTTTGTATTTTTTATGATTTTTAGGTCTTAGCTTCTGAAAGGATTGGTATATACACTTGTGTATCATCAGCATACAAATGACGTTTGGAATTATTCAGTTTTCTATAAAACTCAGATGTATAAAAGTAAATGTATATAGAACGAATAGGACTGGTCCCAGTATAGAACCTTGAGGTACAACATTCAAAACCAGCCGCAGATACTGTTATGTAATTGCAGTAGCGATGCTGCAAATACTTTTTCAGGAGAAAATAATAGATAATAACATTTTGTACCCCTCTAGCACCGTTGCAAGAAAAAATATCCAACCGCGATGACAAACACATATTAAAGAAATGATGAAATTACTGGCTTTATTGGAATTGACACCGGTTAGCATTATGCCTCACGCATTCTTCGTGTGTCCCTGCGACTCTCTTGCGTGAAACGAATATCTCGGGGGTTAGATATAAGTTAATTTTGCGGTTGATGCCAAAGGGCAGGCAATCAAGGACGGCGAATACATGTGGCAATAGGGTTTCATATAAATGATATTGTAGTAAAAATGCACTTAACCAATTCTGATAATTTATTTTAAACACTTTTCAAACAACGATTCAACTGCAACATTGATTTTACTATTTATTCTGTCGCTCTCTATCTGCGGACTCTGGAACTATATCTGCGACCCTCTGTGACACTGTCTCCGCCCTCTCATGTCGAGCGTCTCACAAACCGACAAGCAGTATCTTCTCGAACGATCGAGACTACACGTCGATCCAGTCAAATGGCTCTCGAGTACGTTCTTGATCGTGGGTAGAACATTCTTCAGCCAGTTCTCGCTACTTCTACGCGATGACTCATGATGTTGATCCGATAGCTAGCCGATATGCGATCTCACGCGTTATTTTTGGAGTGTGGAGATAACTGCAAGATTCTCCATATCTGTACCTTGCTGATCGATGGAAATAACAGTCCACAGTCTTCAGGTTGGGTCGAGGAAGATGGTTGCAGAACACCAAATTTTTGACGCCGCTGGATCTGAATATTGTCTCCAACATGCTCCTTATAACTCTCCAGTCCAGCCCATTAATCCCACTGGCCAATTTTGGGATTGCTAGGTCCACGAGATTCTGGTCCAGCATCGTGTTTCTTCATCTGGTGAGACTCTTCCAGATATCTTCATAAGACAGCTTATGTGAAGATTGCTTCTCGGTAATCAAATAGTTGATATTTCTCTGGCCCTTCCTCAGCAGTAGCACCCCTCCAACTTCCGTGTTCTGTTCTCGCAGTTCCTGGAGCCGACCAAACTCGGATGTTCCGCATCTAACACATTTCCTGGAACAGGTTTGACTCGAAATTTCTGCCTTGATCCCAATGCAGCTCCAACGGAAAGTCAAATCGACAACCACTCCTTTACCAAGACGTCGACAACGGTGATGGCTTCTTGGTTTGGAAGGGCATAGATTTCAGCCCACATGCTGAAGTTCATCGCCACAAGGATGTACTTCAGCCAGTGATATCAATGGCGGTCCTTTCAAATGGGCTGCCTACATTGTACTGGAGTCTCGGGGCCTCAGCTCTTGTTCAAGGCCCATTGCTGGCAGCGCATACAGCATATTCTCTGCATTAGTCCTCAATGTCATTTTGGCAGTTAGCCCAGTGAAACCGTTGCCTCAGATTCTGGAGGGTCTTCTTCACTACCAAATGTCCTCCGGTGACCCCATCATAGATTTCTCGGAGCACTTCCTCTCTTCTGCTCCTGGATGCTACTGTCTGGCGCATGCCTTCCCCGCCATCCTCAGACTCTAACACACGCTTCAGGACTACATTGTCCAGGGTAAGAGAGTTCCATTGGGCCCAATAAGACTCAACGACTGGTGAATGATTAGTTATCTCCTGTCACGACGGTCTTCGGTTGCTTTTCTTCCAGCCGATGACTAAACCAAGTTCTGGATCTATCTCTTGGTCTTTTTGGATCCTGTTATCATGCCATAGTTCTACAGACTCCTTCTCCTATGCTCGTTGGCAGTGCGAACAGTAATCTGGGCATAGAAAATCTTCAACAACTTTTGTCGTCATTGTGGTTTGAGACATACTAGTTTCACAAATACTTGGTGGTTGGGAATTGAGCAAAAGGAATATTGCAAAAAGATATTTAGAAGATACGTAAGATACGAAATAGACAATCGAACTAAATAAGAATGTTGCTGGCCAAGATTAAGCGGATGTCTATCATTTTGGAGAGGAATGGTGTATTTTTTCTTGTGATGTTATGATGTTAATAATTTGTAATATCGATTTAATTTAAAGGGACCTCAATTTTCAATGATACGATAATATATATAACAGAATTTGAAAATTTGGTCATCGGTCTCGTGCATGGCATCACACGTTGAAAGTAAGGGCTGCGTCTTCCCTAGCTCGAACAAGTCTTTAGAAGGCTTTTGAGGGTTGCACTCTCGAGGGTGTGTAGCTGGTTGACTTTCCATTAATGAGCAAGAAACCGATATCGCAAAGATGTTTATGTTTACAAGTTTTCACATGGATATACATTTCAAGAGATGAATAGTACACTTCTGAAGAAAAGCGACGAGACACCAATGATTGAATCCCTACTATTTCCATCGTAATTCAGGAGCATTGGGGGCTGGAGTAAGTCAATTTTGCGGTTAATAAAATAAAGAACCCTCACTATTTCTATGCATGATCGATGTAGCGAACTCTATTGTGCTGAATAAGAAGAACGAATCGCCTCTACGTGCTTTTAAACTAATCAGATGTATTGAAAAGACCCAATTTCAACGGAGAAATCCGCCTTAGTCATGGTTTCAGCGGTAGTAGACTATGAAAAAAAAATCGCTTTCGGTATTGATCACATTCGACCGTCGTGATAGGACAAGTACGATGAATAATGGAAAATTTGTATTCAGATTTCAAAAATGTTCCTTTGATTGGAATTCGAATGACACAAATAAATATTTTAGTGCATATCAAAACAGCATTCTGTCGGAGAACTATACAATATAATGTTATTTTTAACTGAATAATCAGTTTCAAACATCCTTTATAAAACAATATTTTTTTGATGCGTCAGAATATTAGGAAGATGCAAAATGCGTCTTCATTCTTGGCGACATCATTGTTCTCACGCTCCATATGTATGGTAGGGGGAAAGGAGATACACCTCCCAATACCTTTTTTCTTCATAAGAATCATTTTCTTGACCACATACCGTCGATTTTTTAGAAATTCTCGTGGCACAAGGGTGGGGAAAAGTCAGTATGGCGAAGGGGTGAGTGGTGAGGGGAAGGGGGGACTAGAGAGGAGGGGTCGACAGTAATGTAGACGTTTATATGCTTCTCTGCTCTCTCTTTTTGACAATTTTGCATATTTTTAGGAACTTTTTCACTTCATCTCCTTATTTCGTAAATTCCCCTTTCCACCGCCAATTTCAATGACCTTCAGAATAAAAAATTAAATTAATTCACAAGGAACGTCCACGCGAACCGACGTGTGCAAATACCAATTTTTTTTCAAGTACCAATTTCCAAGATTTCACGCCCCGCCCAAACAGGGGGTCACAGCTGAAAACCGCTTGGTTGAACCGAAGGTGTCTTCGCTACCTGAGAAAAAAAATATAAAATTTTTTCAAGCTACTTGAAAAAAAAACCAAACATCCTCTTACCCCCAGGAGAGAAAAATTTTGGAAAACGTCTCCTTCCTAGTGACGCTTATTTCAGATTTTTCAAAGTTTTTTTTCGAAAAAGGGGGTTGTAAATATAGGAGATGGGGGGGAGTCGGTCGGAAACTCGATATTTTTAGCATATTTCCCTCTTGTTCCATGACTATTTTGCGTATTCTTATGACATTTTTTTCGTGTTTTCTATAAATTTTTTGGGCGAGGATTTTTTCGCATTAACTGATTTTTCATATTGCCGTCAGGATATTTCCGAATTTATCACGCGTTACCACACATTGAAATGAGGTGTACAGGGGGGCGAGCAGATGGGTGTTTCAAGAATGGGAATGTCCTCGACTAACGTGACCGCTATTTTCCGGCCTGGACTTTGAACGACGGAGAATAAAGATATCTGAAAAAATATTTCGAAATGATTGGCTGAAATTGGTTGAAATGCCAGAAACGTCAGAATTTGACATTTGAAAAATGATAATTCATGATAATTTTAACAAAAAAATATTAACACTTCACAGCGTGAATGTTCATGTATTTTACTAACTTTTTGCACCTTTGATTTTTTATTCTTTACTCACTAATGTGTCCTATATTCAATTTTCAGTCCTGAGGATGGATGACCTTATATAAGTCGAAACGTCGGCAACAGATCCGCACAGTTTCAATAGCTCAGAGACGTAGCACTATTTGAATAAAATTACTGCAAGTTTATCATAGACCTAGGATATTCATTAAAAAATACTGAGTAATCCGAAACGATCCAGATAGAGCTCACATGTTTGTTAAAACGGAACAAATGACTTTCACAGTGGTATTGTTTGTTCAACCTATGCGACTGACATCATACCAATTTAGGAACGAACAAGTTTTGAACAAACATTCGTTCATTATTATTTCCTGTTTACTGCCATACAATTTACACCTCTTTCCAGAATAAAACACACATCAAACAAATCGCGAACGTCCTAAGGGCACAGCCGCGCTGAATAGAGGAAGTAATTTTTTTTATTGAAATTAAAATGATGCGTTCGAATTCCGTGAAAAAATGGCGACAAAACACCCGTAGGCTGGAAATACATTTCCGATACAATAATTTGAGTTTTGTGATATGACGGTTTGTTATTTTAGAATGATAGTATAATTTTTGTGAATAAATATGATATCATGAAAATGAACTTTGTTGAAAAAATGTGTTCACTAATTCAATCGGTGTTTGCAAATATAGAAAGCTACGAAATATATTACCGTTGATATTGAAACGATATAAATGTCCCGAAACATTGATAAGAGAGTACAGACTGGAAGATTCGAGAATAAAATGGAATGAACCAGAAAAAAGGCCCCGTACAATTCTGGAACGTACTGAAGAGAAACTTGTAAGAAAAATGTTGGTAATATGGTTGCAAATGCCCTTCCGTATCAGCTATTGAAAACTTCACATCGTTCTACCAAACACCGTAACTACTTATATTCAGTTGAGCCTGAAATTCGAAATAATACGAAGTACCTGTTTTTGTTGAGTGGAGTAATATATAAATTTCATCACATTCACTCTACGATGAAATAAAGTTTAAGCATAATTTTCGTTCCGAAGATTCACTTATCCCTATCCTAGCCGTTCCAAGAAACAGTCTTGGATAATCGCCTTCTCGTAAATTCCATACATAACAGACATTATAAAAAGCAAGTGCATGCTTCTCGGCGAACTTCTAACGAATTTATTGCATTCGCATAGCCATCTTCATTAAATATAGAGGGACGCTTTACATAATCTATCTTCCTAACGTATGCCCAAACTTACTTGGCTCAAGTTTTCCACTAAAAAACTGAAATATGGCTGCTTCAAGTTCAGAATACCGAGCGAATATAGAGATGCAGAGAGCTGTTATAGTTATTTTCATCGTTTTTGCGGAAATACATATGATGGTTTTACACTTTCTCCAGTATTTCATTTCGATTTATCGTGATTTGGAGAAAACTTCAGATTCAGCTGTATTGGTTTTGAAGTACTGTTCCGCCTACTCGTGAGTGAAAGTGCCATTGAAATCAAAGATACTATTTTCTGGTAGGAATTGAAAATAAACATTATTCACCTACCGTTCGTTCTCGATCGATATATTTAATTCTGCTATATTTCTCCCTCTCCCTCTCCCTCTCCCTCTCCCTCTCCCTCTCCCTCTCCCTCTCCCTCTCCCTCTCCCTCTCCCTCTCCCTCTCCCTCTCCCTCTCCCTCTCCCTCTCCCTCTCCCTCTCCCTCTCCCTCTCCCTCTCCCTCTCCCTCTCCCTCTCCCTCTCCCTCTCCCTCTCCCTCTCCCTCTCCCTCTCCCTCTCCCTCTCCCTCTCCCTCTCCCTCTCCCTCTCCCTCTCCCTCTCCCTCTCCCTCTCCCTCTCCCTCTCCCTCTCCCTCTCCCTCTCCCTCATCTGACACCGTAAAAACGCAATTTATCGACTAAAGTGGAGTGTCGTAAAGGCGGTATATGGTTATAGGAAAAATTTTGGAAAATTTCTCCTGTTAGACTCCGGCTAGCTCTGGGTCCGGTAAACTCTCCGCCGATACGCTCCTGCTCCGGATGTGAAAATCGAGTTGGATTTTCAGGTTCGGAGATAGTAGGGTGGTTGCCGTCCATTTCGAAATCTCAGAAAAAGTTTATTATATCTGAAATTCCCTTATACTCTGCAATATACGCAGTATACGTGGCTGCACCTAAATATATTAACCTTCGCAAATATATGGCAGTGTGAAGAAGTAAATCTCCTAAGAAATACACAATCGGAATCCACAATGCGAAACAAAATTATGTAAAGTGTTCCCACTCGGTCTGAGGATCTTTCATAGATCAGAGTGGACAATAATATGACTAATAGAAATAAATAAGTTCACTAAAAGTGTCCCAAAGGATTACTACTTTCAAATCTTCTTACTTTAACTAATACGAAAGTTCAAAGTGTTTCTATGAAATGAGAGTTTTCAAAGTTATCTTGTTGAACTATGTTTCAAGAGAAAGTTCTTCTCGTTTGAGAGTAAAAGTTAGTAAAAAAAAAATTATTTATTCTACTTTTCACTTTAGCACTACAAGTAGCATAAACAGGATTATGCTGACTCCCACTCGTGGAACTGATCTGATGTCAAAGATTTCGGCTTACCCTGCGGCCTTTTTCTTCTTCTGAATCAGGAACCAGCTGCCAGCTTCCAGCTACAAATAGGGGTGATTCTCTTCTTCAAATAACAAGTCGTGAGTTGAAGTTTCACAACTCCAATTGTACCCAAAATGTTCGACTTTGACGGCCGAAGATTCCTCCAGGTTAGGTTTCGAAACAATTTATTGGCTAAACAGCCTCTGGCTATTGTGCAGGAACGATTAATCGATTTGACGTCGATTAATCTGGAGTTTCTTAGCATTCAATTCGCTGAATGCAGGTTTTGATTTGACAAAGGCCAATAAAAGCACTTTTACTGGCACTAATATTCGTAGTATCAACTTATATTGACTGAGATTATTCGTTTATAGAATAATCTGAATAAACTTTGAATTGCCGCTTCAGACTGAACTATTAACGTAGCAAGTAGCTTGCAGACTGAACTTTCTGACTAACTTCTCACATAGAGTATCGTTTTCAGACTGAACTATTAAGTCAAGTACCTATTTCGGACTGAACTGAATCGGCCGAATAACGCGTATATTTATAGTGTCCGCTTTGCGGGTCACCTCCTCAAAACGCCGTCTAGGCCAATCACCGGCCGCGCGGGGCGTGGCTTGTGAACAAAACTCCGATGCAGAGAAATCTCGATATTTCTCTGCATTTCGCACTTTATAATTTCAATTTCTGGATTGTTTCGAATAAAATACTCTGCCTGTTTTAGGCCGAGTATAACACGCCCCCCCTTTAAGGAATCGCTGTCAAAGTGAGCACCATCTTGTGGGCACGACTGGAGTCAACAATCTGTTGCTTTATTTTGAACTCAATCAGAAATACTACATACAGTAACATAACAAGTCTCACCCTGTACAATTGGGTGCTTAACAACTAAGATACTTAACATAACAGTGTAACATCAATGTAAAAGAACTTAACTATACTCTTAATCCTAATGACAACTATTTGGCTTTGAACATATATACACCTGTACACTCCTTATCTAACCTAAAGGCACACTTACACCTAAATATGTACATATGAGTTCTTCCTCTTTCTTTATGGCCATATATTTGCGACATAAAGGTTTGATAAAGGAATTTATGACAGGCTATAGGGGAAAAAAATGAAAAATAAGAAGTTGTTTGACACGTTTGGTGCCACCGCGTTTCGCGAACTAATTCTCATCATCATCATCCGGAGGAGGAGGTCGAGGGTCTAGGTTATCCTGACCTCGCCTGGGGTCTGGGGCTAGCCTTAAGTCGTCGGTGTGGATGTTTTGCTCGAGACCAGCTTTGTTGACCACAAAACAGTTTGGCCCGGCTACCCGTTCTACTTGGTAAGGGCCTACCCAAGTAGGTCCAAAATTCTTTCTAAATCTTTCGCCGTTTCGGCACAGTACCCACTGGCCGGGCTGAAATGTGATCGGTTGGTGATCTGGGTTAGGGAAATGTTTATTCCTATATGTATTCGATGCTGCCGCCGCGGCGGCTACTCGCGCGTCCCTGTCATTATTTCGGCGTCGTCTCCGTCGGCCCTGGGCGGGAGTAGCCCATTCTCCTGGCCGAGGAAGGTCGTAGCCTAGTAGCAAGGTACTCGGGGTGGTGCCAATAGCAGCATTGAAGCGTGTCCTTAAGTTAAAGACTATGTCCGGGATCTGCCCTTCCCAGAGGTTTTCCTCCTTGTTCACAAGGGCGGCCCGTAACATTTTCTTTATTTCTTGAATGCGGCGTTCCACCGGGTTCGCCTGTTGGTGGTATATTGGGGACCATCTCAATTCCATTTGATGCCTCGCAGCGAAAGACTCGAACACCCGCCCTTTAAATTGGACAGAGCTGTCCGAGATGAGTAACCTCGGGTAGCCCCAACGATTAAACACATCTTCCTGCAAAAACTTTGCCACTACGGTGGCATCGATTCTTGGGACGACTTTTGTTTCCACCCACTTGCTGAAGCAGTCGGTGGCAACTATTAAATATTTGTTTCCGTTCACTGATGCGGGATAGGCTCCCATAACATCTACGGAAACAATCTCCCATGGGCGTTCAGGAGTATTGGGTCTCAGGTTCGAGGCTGGTTGAGGCTTCGAGCGCTTGGTGGTGGCACATATTAAGCACCTCGTCACGTACTCGCGGACACGGTCCTTCAAAGGGGATAGGTAATAGTATTTGGACACCTGGCGGTAAGTCTCGTCGACTCCCGGGTGCCCAATATTGTCATGGTACCTTTCCATGACTTCATGGAAATGGCTTTTAGGTATTACCAGGCGTTTCTCTGTCTGGTCCGGGCCCACGAAATATAAAACCCCCTCCTCTAAGAGGAATTCCGCTGCTATTCTTTGCTCGTAGTCATTTGGAGCAGCAGCCTGTTTGGCACGGATTATGCGCTCCACGAATCTTTGCAACCCATGACAATTCGCTTGTGCTTGTAGCACTTTGTCATAAAAGGTTTCGATTTGCGTTAGCGCTTCCTTAGGGGTCACGTCGGCTTCGGACACCTGTAGACTCTCCCACTCCTTTTGGGATATCGGTTTAGGTCCTGCAATAGGGAAAAACATTCTTTCCGTATCTGTCATGATGTCGTGGCCGGTCTCCTCCTCCGCGGGGTTTCGCGATAGGAAGTCCGGCAATTGGTTTAATCGGCCAGGAATATGAATGACTTCAAAATCATATTCCGATAAGAGCAACGACCAACGGGTCAGCTTTGCTCTTTCGTCCTTGGTTTTATGTAACCACAACAGAGCGGAACTATCTGTATATAATTTGAATTTCCTATCTTGTAGGAAGTGTTTGTACTTTTTGATGGCCCAGACGGAGGCAAGACATTCAATTTCATTTACGTGGTATCGTTGCTCTGCTTTCTTGAGCTTCGCGCTCGCATAAGCAACGATATCCCTTTGGCCGTCACTTCTTTCCTGAAACAACACAGCTCCTATCCCTACCGTGCTGCCATCCGTCTGGAGGCAGTAGGGACGAGTAGAGTCAGGCCTTGCCAGCTCAAGGGGATTTAACACTAATGCCTTCACTTTCTGGAACGCTTCCTCTGTCTTATCGGTCCACTTAAACCTTTTCTCCTTGTCGATGAGGTCAGACAAAGGAGCCGTTACTTCCGCGAATCTGGGGATGTATTCGCGAAGCCAACCTGCGGTGCCAAGGAAGGCGCGCACTTGTCTAATAGTTTTGGGAGTGGGGAAATTACTCACATTCAATATATGAGTTTCCTGAGGTCGATTGCCTTTCTCTGAAACAACCCTGCCCAAGTATTTCAGCTCGTTAGAGCCGAAACGGCACTTTCCGGGGGACAGCCATAGCCCGTGTGACCGTAGCCTCTCTAAGATCCTCCTTAGGTGGTCGCAATGTTCTTCTATACTGTGGGAGTACACGATTATATCGTCGAGGTACACTTTACAGAAGACGTCCGTGTACCCCACAAGCACAGAGGACATTAGTTTCTGAAACACGGCAGGTCCATTCTTCAATCCAAAGCTCAGCACTTTGAACTGGTAGACCTGCCCGTCGGGTGCTCCAAAAGCCGTATACTTTTGCGACTCTGGCGTAAGAGGGGCCTGCCAAAAGCCATTCCTTAAATCGAGAGTAGTGAACACACTGGCTGCTCCCACCTCTCGCACCGTCTCCTGAATGGGTGGGAGGTTAGGGGCTTCTGATATAATGAGTTTGTTCATTTCCCTGTAGTCCACGCAGAACCTAAGCTTCCCGTCTTTTTTAGGGACGAGGACCACGGGTGAACAGTAAGGGGAGTTGCTTTGAGTAATTACTCCTGCCTCCGATAACTTTCTAATTTCCTCGTGTACCAAGGCCTTCCGTTCTTCCGACATCCGGCCGTAACGCGAACGGCGAAACGGCCTTTCCTGATGCACCCGGATTTCATGAACAGCCGCCTTGGTAATGGGTTGTCTTATGGATTCCTCGAATACATCGGGAAAATCCATAATTACGGTCATAATCATTTCCCGTGTATCGGGGCAAAATTGCTCTTCAGAGAACTCCGGCATCGTGATGTCACACAGCCGTCGCTCTGCCACCCCGTTCCAAAATAGGGTTTGCCTGGGACTAATACCCACATATATGCACTTTCTCTTGATGTCAAGTATGGCTTCTTGACTCATCAAGAAAGGTACTCCCAGGATAAGGGGCTCGTTCAAGTCGGCCAGCACTACTACTGGGATGTCGTAGCGGCTGCCGTCTATTTCAATCGAAACGTCTGTTTGGCCCAGGCTGTTGGTTATGCTTTCCCTACAGCCGAGCTGAATGGGTATGGAGTCCTCTGCGTCAAAGAAATTCGACTGCGGAAGCATTTCAGCACGTATGAAATTACTGCTGGCTCCGGTGTCGATCAGTGCGGTCACCTGCTGGTTGTTGATTACCACAGGGATCCGGGGAAGATTTCGGCTTGGCCGTCGGCCATCATCAAGGCTTATAAGGGCTTGAGCATCAAAGGAATTTTCCTTGTATGCTGGAAATTTTTGGAGAGGCGGCAACACCGCCAGGGTTTCGTCCTTAGTGGCTAAAGGGTATTTATGTACACGCGGAGAAAAGGGACCTGAATGCCACTGGCGGCTTATCGCTGACTCGGAGGGGCCGCCGCCGCTGATGTCGCCCCCTCCAAGTAGTTTCCCGAGTAGTCGTCATCTTCGTCAACGCTCGTTACTTGATTCAAGTTGCGAGCATCGTTCGAGGAGTACTGGGGATTTGCAGGGTTTCGGCGTATTGGGCTTCCGCCGCCTCGGCCGCCACCTCGGCCTCTGGCTGCGGAGTAGCTTCCTCTTTGGTAGTGCGTGTCGCTTGGTTGGTTGTTCCTCCAAGAGGAATTGTTTGAGGGCTGGCTTTGACTCAGGCGGTTGCTGTTTTCAACTGCCCTCGGCTGCAATGCCTGGCTGGGTGCTGGCCCGGAAGCATTTGCCTTCTGAACCAGCTTGTTGTAGCTGTTCACTGGGGGCACACTTGCTCCTGCCACCCCAAGGTCCTCTTCTAGGCTGTTGCATAGTGCCTTAAACTCTTCTATGTCATGAAAGGCTTTGCCTCGCAAATATGCCCTGATTCTCGGAGTGATTAACTGAGTGATCAATCGGATCACTTCTGTCTCCGTGATTGTAGGAATCAAGCGTTGGGCTAAGGCCTTCTTCTTTTCTATAAAAATGTCGACCTTCTCCTTAGCTTGGTGTTGTCCATAGAGGCTGGACATCAATCGTGAGACCAGCTCTGGACTATCAAATTTACCAAAAAATTTATGCAGGAAGGATGTCCAAGACATCTCTATCCCTGTGTAACTATTGATCCAGCCTTGGGCATCGCCCTTCAGCTGTCCCTTTGTGATTACTACCCAATCCTGGGCCTCAACCTTGGCACGGTTGAACTCGGTCATCATCCGAGCAATAAAAGCCTTAGGATCCTCTTCTCCTCCTGAAAAGGTTGGGAGGCGGGACCTGTCCAACTTCTTTCCTCCTTGCAGCTGGTTTACAATCTCTCTCATGATTGTTGCCAGCTGCAACATCGAATCCCCCTGTTGGGAGTTATTTGTTCCAGCAGTGCCTTGCTGGTTTCCTAGGTCTGCTTCGAAAGTCACCTTCGAAGCCTTTGTCGGTTCTGGGCGCCACTCATTCATATTTTTAGTGTCCTGAATGAGAGGGGACATGAGAAGTTTAAAGGGGTTATTGGGGGAGCCTCCAAGACCATTCTGACTCTGAAGGGTTTCAGTAGTCCGATTGTCCAGTGAGGAAATCGTCCTCCAATTATCGTCTCCCATAATATCCTGAATCCGTGCCTCTCCCTCTAGGAGGGCACTGTGATACACCGGACTTGATTGATCCGTTTTCTGGAGAGAGTTCCCCAAGGTGCCATCGAGCAACAGTGGAGTCCTCGCCTCGTCTAGGCTGCAAAGTCCTGCATGCCTTACAGGTGATGAATTTGTGAACGACAATTCACTCCTAATATTTCTCGCAGACTGCCGAGAAATTCTTTCCTCACTCAGAGGAACAGTGTTAGGGCTCTCGTCTTCGCCAAATGAAACGCTAGCAACCGCACGATCTCCTTGAAATCGGAGCGGTCTGCGCGCCGTGTGTGAACCGGCCCTAACGTTGGCCCCACGGTGGCCAGCGCCATGTCGTAAAGGCGGTATATGGTTATAGGAAAAATTTTGGAAAATTTCTCCTGTTAGACTCCGGCTAGCTCTGGGTCCGGTAAACTCTCCGCCGATACGCTCCTGCTCCGGATGTGAAAATCGAGTTGGATTTTCAGGTTCGGAGATAGTAGGGTGGTTGCCGTCCATTTCGAAATCTCAGAAAAAGTTTATTATATCTGAAATTCCCTTATACTCTGCAATATACGCAGTATACGTGGCTGCACCTAAATATATTAACCTTCGCAAATATATGGCAGTGTGAAGAAGTAAATCTCCTAAGAAATACACAATCGGAATCCACAATGCGAAACAAAATTATGTAAAGTGTTCCCACTCGGTCTGAGGATCTTTCATAGATCAGAGTGGACAATAATATGACTAATAGAAATAAATAAGTTCACTAAAAGTGTCCCAAAGGATTACTACTTTCAAATCTTCTTACTTTAACTAATACGAAAGTTCAAAGTGTTTCTATGAAATGAGAGTTTTCAAAGTTATCTTGTTGAACTATGTTTCAAGAGAAAGTTCTTCTCGTTTGAGAGTAAAAGTTAGTAAAAAAAAATTATTTATTCTACTTTTCACTTTAGCACTACAAGTAGCATAAACAGGATTATGCTGACTCCCACTCGTGGAACTGATCTGATGTCAAAGATTTCGGCTTACCCTGCGGCCTTTTTCTTCTTCTGAATCAGGAACCAGCTGCCAGCTTCCAGCTACAAATAGGGGTGATTCTCTTCTTCAAATAACAAGTCGTGAGTTGAAGTTTCACAACTCCAATTGTACCCAAAATGTTCGACTTTGACGGCCGAAGATTCCTCCAGGTTAGGTTTCGAAACAATTTATTGGCTAAACAGCCTCTGGCTATTGTGCAGGAACGATTAATCGATTTGACGTCGATTAATCTGGAGTTTCTTAGCATTCAATTCGCTGAATGCAGGTTTTGATTTGACAAAGGCCAATAAAAGCACTTTTACTGGCACTAATATTCGTAGTATCAACTTATATTGACTGAGATTATTCGTTTATAGAATAATCTGAATAAACTTTGAATTGCCGCTTCAGACTGAACTATTAACGTAGCAAGTAGCTTGCAGACTGAACTTTCTGACTAACTTCTCACATAGAGTATCGTTTTCAGACTGAACTATTAAGTCAAGTACCTATTTCGGACTGAACTGAATCGGCCGAATAACGCGTATATTTATAGTGTCCGCTTTGCGGGTCACCTCCTCAAAACGCCGTCTAGGCCAATCACCGGCCGCGCGGGGCGTGGCTTGTGAACAAAACTCCGATGCAGAGAAATCTCGATATTTCTCTGCATTTCGCACTTTATAATTTCAATTTCTGGATTGTTTCGAATAAAATACTCTGCCTGTTTTTAGGCCGAGTATAACAGGAGTGAGAGACACAGTCGAAGTCTCTTGATAGATCACATAGAGTGATGGAAGTATTCATGCCTTCTTCTGAGCCAAATACTGTCTCAGTCACGATTTTGAAAACAAGACGTGTGGTGCTGCATTTATTCCTAAAACCGAATTGACAGCAGTTGAGAAATTGAAAGATTCAAAGTATTCCAAGATTCTCTGCTTCAATATAACCTCAAATACTTTGGAGAACAAGGGAATTATGGGAAATTGATATCTTCCTTTAAAATACAATTTCTACAAGCGTTATTTTCATAACTTTTCCAACTTTCGCAGGAAAATAAATCTGGAATTGTAACAACAGTCAACTGGATCTGAAGTTTGTGAATGTTTTGTTGGAAATCTGATTCCACTCAATAAATCAACGCAGGTACTCGGAGAGAAATAATTATATTTTACTGCGCCGAACAAGTATCATTTTGCCTGTCAGTAACAGATTTCAGATTTTTCTGGCGAACTTTGTGTTCCATTAAAAAATGGATCATGAATTCGATAATTAATTAATAGATATCCAGTGTTATGAAATATTGAGTAATGATGGGTGGTGGTTTAATTGTGAATAGAATCGACAGATTTATTCAGAATTCATCAACAAATAGGAATAACCGAATTGATGGAATTCCGACTGAATTGCAAGTAGAGACGTTAGTTATTGAAAATGCGGGTTTTTGTATTTTAACAGGGCTCAGACATCACAGAATCGAATTACCATCGATCTAAGTATCTAGAAATTTGGTGTTATCTGATGAATCAATTGTTTCATCACCTACACTAACCTGAAAATTCTCAATTTTCCTATTTCTATTGGAGAAAAACTGCAACAGAACAGTTTTCTTCACATTTACCACAAGTGAATTTTTAACACCAAATATTAAACTCTTCAACGACGTTATAAACATAACTTCAGAATATGTGGTGAGGAGAATTAACAAAAGTAATGTTCGGACAGGTGAAGGACGAATAATTGCGTACGCTGATGATATAGCCATAATTACCAAGACCGGAAGAGTAATGAAAGATATGCTGGAAGAAATTATAGAAGAAGGAAAAATAATGGGGCTTAGGATAAACCAAGAAAAAACGAAAATATTGAGATTAGGAATGGAACAAATATAGGAAAAGATCAAAATAGGAGCGAGAGAGTATGAAGAAGTGAAAGAGTTCAAATATCTAGAAGTAACGATAAGTAAAACAGATATACAAGAAAAAATATTAAACGCAAACAGAGCATACTTCGCCAATAAAACATTGAAAAGCAAAATATTAACCAAGAATACTAAAATAAATATCTATACCATAATTAGACCACTGATTTAATACGGAAATTTGAAAGAAAAATTATGAGAGCAAAATTAGGACCAAAAATGATCTCAGAGGAAGAATACAGAATGAGAACTAACTTAGAAGTCAGACAGGAATTTAAAGAAGACAAAGCTTCTGCGGCCTAACCAGACAAGGGGTGTATAGCCACTATATCTGTATAAAATTAGTAAACTTTCATGTTGTTCAATTTTTCTTGAACTTCCTCTGGATTATCGGCATTCGCTGCGATCTTTGTATCATCTGCATACAAAACTTTATTATCTGTACTTATATATGATCAGGCATATCGTTAATGAATAGAAGAAAGATGAGGGGACCCAAAATAGAACCTTGGGGAACTCCAAGATCAATGATCTGAGTCATGAAAGAAAGTTACCCCTGAAACCAAGTGAATGAAGATTTTCGCATATAATTTGGGGGACAATAATGTCGAATCCTTTTGGTAAGTCAAAGAAAAGTGCACCGACATACTTTCATTAAAAAAAGAGCAAAATGCACCGTTCGTTGACCTACCTGGGCGAAAAAAATTATCAAAGTGAGCACCAGAGCCAGCAATAGGACCACAAAAAGCACTTTGCAAATAAGAGGAAAATATTCCTCGCAAAATGAAATTTGAAGAAATTTTTTATATTTTCCTGTTTTAACAAGTCAATTCGTACATTTTCAGTGATACGCTGGAGAATTTTCTGATATTTCTGTTCCATTTCAAGTAAGTTGAAGTGGGGTTATTTAAAATTGTGAATACTTATATTATTCCACTATCTGTAATCAAGTTGGTCCAATAATTAATGAAGAACAGTCTCACTTCAGACCGTAAATATTTAAGAATTTCAACAAGAAACAAGTAAACCCTTCTCTCATTTCCATACAAAAGACTCTTATCAAATCTCCCCACACTTAACAAGAAACCAAACCCAGCACACATGGCAACTTAACCCAATCACTTTTGGAAATTTCCGTATCGCATCGGTGCGATAAGGCCCTAATGGATACTCCGGGAGGATAATTATAAGAAGGCGCCTTCTATTTTAGAACCGAACCATTTACTTATCTCAAATTACCCGAGTTAGTCGCCTATGAGACACATGTGGCCCCGGTATTCGAACCGTCATTGGAACCATTTATCAAAAGAAGTGTTTCTGGGGAATGCCGCACCCATGTTTTCGACCGTTTAACATATATAGAACCACGTACTGCTGCTCATTAGTTGTCTTTCGTTAATTGTTTTACGGTTGAAAAGGAAGTAGGATGGTGAGGAAGGGCGGAGAAATAGTGTCCATTGTTTTGAGGACTCAGTCAGCTATGACGCCTTTGAGAAGAATTGTACGTTAATTTGATAGATAAATAAGTACTCAACCTTTATTGTCTGAATGGAAACATTTGTCGACGAAGTCAAAGTTGTCGCAGTTGTTAACTGTTAACTGTTAGTATTGGGAGAAAATGCTCAAATCAAGATAAATAAATTTATTAGAAATTCATAAAATTACAAAGAGACTATAATCAAAGTAACATAAATATTATCACGATTTAAAAGAATTTGAAGCTTTAATAACTTCTAATTATTAGATGCATGTAATTATTAGAAGTTATTAAAGCTTCAAATCCTTTTGTGAAATCGTGTTAATATTAAAACATTGAAATAAAGGAAAACCAGTTGCATCAATCAGAATGTAAAAGTAGAAGTTCTCCAACCGAATTGATATCGGGGCGCATGCCGGCTAGCGAAGATAAAACTCCATCGGCCATGCCTGTGAAGAGGGTATGAACAACCGAATTGATACCAGGGCGCATGCCGACTAGCAATGATGAAGCCCCCGAGGCTTTTCCAGTTAAGGGGCTAAGAACAACTGAATTGCCCAACAACACAGATACCTTGTCCAGAAGACCTGATTCGGATACTTGCGAGCGAATTGTAAGTCGCAAAGGAATCAACCAAGTGAGATTAATGGTTGACGACAATTGGACCACAGCGAAAATGAGGAAGGACCAAGAAAGTGATCCAAACGTTGCAGATTTTCTACGATGGAAGGAAAGCGGAGCGGAAAGACCCACTTGGAAGGAAATCTCCTTACGTTCACCAGGTTTCAAGGCATTGTGGGCACAATGGGATTCCCTTATTGTTGAGAAGGGTCTATTGAAGAGAGCTTGGGAATCGGCCGACGACAGAAAAGTGATTTCTCAATTGGTTGTGCCTAGGTCGAGGATAAATGATGTCTTGGAGGAGATCCATGGCAGCAAATCAGGTGGACATTTTGGAGTGAATAAGACCATGGATAAAATACGGCAGAGATTTTACTGGGTCCAATGTCGTGAAGATGTAGAGAGATGGTGCCGAAGATGTCTGAAGTGTGAAGCAAGCAAAGGTCCCAAGACAAGATCAAGAGGAGAAATTAAACAACACAATGTAGGTTCTCCCTTCGAACGAATCGCTATCGATGTAGCAGGACCGTTTCCGATGACGAATGATGGCAACAAATACATCCTCGTTGCCATGGATTACTTTAGCAAATGGGTTGAAGCTTACGCCTTGCCTAATCAAGAAGCATGCACAGTTGCAAGAGCTTTGGTGGATATCATGTTTTCAAGGTTTGGAGTCCCAATGGAGCTACATTCCGATCAAGGAAGAAATTTTGAATAAAATTTATTCAAGGAAGTTTGTGAATTGATAGGAATTAGCAAGACCAGAACAACGGCCCTCCACCCACAGTCTGATGGCATGGTTGAGAGGTTCAACAGGACTATGGAAGAACATCTTTCCAAAGTAGTAGAGGAGCACCAAAAGACCTGGGATCGACATCTTCCACTATTCTTGATGGCTTACAGGGCCTCTGTGCACGATTCCACAGAGCTCACTCCAGCCAGCATCATCTTCGGGAGAGAACTTCGGTTGCCCTGTGACTTGGTGTTCGGATCACCAAATTCTGAAGAAAATGAGGTACAGGATTATGCAGACGAACTGCGAGATAGCTTGAATGGGATCCACGAATTTGCAAGAAAAAGATTGAAGATAACTATTGACAGAATGAAGGCTCGATACGATCTTAAGGCCAACACTGGTGGATTCAAAGAAGGAGATCGAGTGTGGCTGTACAATCCTCGTCGTAAGAAAGGATTTTCTCCTAAATTAACACCATCTTGGGAAGGACCATATACGATGGTGAAAAGAATAAACGACGTGGTCTATAGAATTCAACGCAGCCCGAGAGCGAAAATGAAGGTCGTTCACCTAGAGAGACTCAAACGTTATAATGGAGACAACGACACATTGTTTGATCGGGACGATCAAAATTGAGAGGGGGATAATGTTACGGTATTGATAAAAGCCCCTTAGCTGCGCCGCTGAGTCCATTCCGCGGGCGCCTCATCGATAAATCAATTCTAAGAAGTGTTTATTTGGATGGATCGTTTTCTGTACTGCATGAATAGTCTAGATAACGGAGCTGCCGCGTCATCGCTCAATTCCTGGAAATGTGTAGAAGTTCTCCGTTTTGAGTATTCTCGAATCATCGCGATTAATCCAGTCTACATGATGAGCGCCTATATAAACGGAAACGTTTGACTGGGAAGGAAGTTTTTATGAAGAGAAATTATTTAAAAAGATTAGAAAGTGATAATAAGCAGAAGTGTTTGGAATATTTAGCTACTTGTATTGTTGTATAGATAGATCTAAGTGTTTTATAAGTCAGTGAAGTGTTGTATATTTGTTTATAGTGAAGTTAGAAAATAAACAGTTTAGTAGTGTGCTCGGCCTATTATTTAGCAAAACGTAACAATATGCAAAAACAAAAATATGGAGAATTATTCATTTATTAGATTAGATGGTCTGGGAATGCCTAAACAAACTCAACGATCTAGGCAGGAACAACAAGGTGATCCTTCTCCGGGTGCCGGGGCACGTCGGAGTGGAGGGCAATGAACAAGCAGATACCCTGGCACGAAATGGGGCAACAACGCCACTGATCGGGCCAGAACCATTCTGCGGACTTGGATTATCTTACTTTCAAGAAGAACTCAATAAAACTGAAGGAGCAATGAGAGCAACATACTGGCAAAGACTTCCAGGGCTAAGGCAGGCCAAAGATCTCCTCAGCAACTCCAACCGAGCAAGATTAACCTCAGCAAAACTAGTCTGAAGACAATCACGGGATTTCTGACGGGGCACTGCAGACTCAAAGAACACCTAAGGAAGGTAGGCTTAGAGGAGGACAGCACCTGCAGATTCTGTGGGAAACATCCAGAAACACCACACCATATATTGATGGAGTGTTATGTTGTACATCACAAAATATTGAATATACTGGGATCACACCAGCTGACTGTGGGAGAAATACCACGAATAGACCCCCTCAAAATCCCTTAATTTCTCAAGGAATTGGGGCTTGAGGGATTGCTGTAAACGAGATCATCCTGAAATAGCAGAGAAGATGGGGCACAATAAATGTAATTAGGTTGCAGCGCATCAGTCACCATCCATACTTACCATTATCATTTATCAGAATAACTTTATAAGACTTAAATATAGCAGAATGAAATATATAGGACTGAGCCTTACCATTTCGATATATCAGGTGGTGAGATCAAAATAAGAAAAAATTTAATGGGGGCATGACAATTCATTAAGTATATTGACCGCACGCTACGCCATCGCTTAGATAATAGATCAACCGACGTTCTGCTACGCTACACTCTCCAATTTCTGATAATTCTCCGTTATTTACTTTTTGGAATTAGCATTCATTCGACTGATGGCTTTCAATATGTCAATTTTTGGGTTTGTGGTATACTGATTCGACGATTTTAATTTCTTTGACTTTCGAATATTACGCTTTGCAGACTTACAATATTCTGTTACTATATTTTATCATTTTTACAAGATATTGTTTTTGTAATTTGATTGTTTGAACGAATATCCGTCTATACATTTTTGTTTATTCCCATTTTATGGTATTACAGATATACTGTCTTGTAATTTTTCAGTCCAACAAATTTTGGTTCTTCAAAAGTTTGGTGTGATCATTTCTGATCATTAGATAATTCGTTTTTGATACAAAAATCGCATTCTTGACCACCACATGACACTCATTATCATCGGAAATCAATTGCATAGCATTATACATTCGAATTTTCAATCTATCGTTAATATATTCGATATTCTAGTTGGAATTATGCTGAATTATCCAATACTTCATGAATATGCTATTCCTTTGAATGCATTATTGATATGTATGATGAACACTTAGTTGATTTTAACGGGCAGTTCATGATAACTATACCATTCTAGTATATGTGGTAATAACACGGAATATCTGGCGAATTGGATTGAAAAATTATATTATAAGAAGGGAATTATTGCTGCATGCGATAAACGTTAATAACCCATTTGACCTATCAATGATTAAATAGGATAAAATATATTCTGGCCAGATTACTGTGATTGATGACAAGATTGCCCTTTGCAAGAGCTAAAGAATTGGTAAACGCGGATCTGTGATTGATTAATAGACTAAATTCATGCACTAAAACATTTTTATTCATTTTATTGTATTATTGAAAAGTGAGCATCCTTCAGGTTGAATCTTTATTACAAATTATCAAAATCATAATATTACAACAACACATAACACATCAGTTATAAAATATAATACATTAGTTATTTTATAATATACTAGATACCAATTTTATTTTATAATCTATTTATGAAAATTGATTGTTTTGTGTTTTCAAAATTGATAGATACATCTGCACCATTCTTGTCCAAAATGATCGTCATACTTGTCGATTTCTACTCTTTCCGTCAACTCTAAACAAGCTCGTAACATAGAATATTTAGGCCACAAAGATGACGGAGATTATTCATTTGAGAGTTTCACAAACCAAGCAAGTAATATAGTTTCTTCAGCACCTTGAACCTGTTCTGTATTTCGCCACTCACAAAACTGAAGGTATTCTTTTCCGAAATAGATTTTTGATTGATCCGGAAACGAATCTATCCACCATTTTGAATAGGTTTTAATAATTAAAACTATATTAATTTTTATGGCACTCTAAAATGACAATAACGCGATACTCGCGATACTCCAGGAGTATATTATGGGATAATTTCACCTGTTTCCATATTATTAAAGTGTAAATGATTTGACATTTTGAGACAGCACTGATAGTGACAGTATTGACAATTGAAAGGAAATGGCAAGTGAATTTTGTAACACGGAATTGAAAAGACTAGTCACGGTTCCCTCAGGGTTCTCAAAAATATTTGAATTTCTCGATAGACTTACGAGTTTTTTGAAGAAAATCGATATCTTAACCAACAATCAATATGGTTTTTGTGGTGGAAAATCTACACAATCTGCTATTTATGGATTGTATGAACAAGTGGTAACCTATATGGAAGCAGGAGAGTTCCCAGCTGGAATATTTTGTGATCTCAGCAGGGCATTCGACTGTGTTGACATTGACCTTCTTCTTATGAAACTGTCCATATATGGTACAAGAGGCATTGCGTGGGACTGGGTTCATTCCTTTCATGTAATGAGGAGTCAGGTTTCTGGATAAGCCAATGTCTTCAATGTCCTTGAAGAAAACCCCACGCATTGGCTTATCATTATGTAGCTGTAGGAGCCTCTCTATCACCGATCAAGGCTGCGGAGAGTGAGTTTGGGTTCGTCCATTTCGTGTTCTGCATGAGTTGCTGCTCTGAAAGAAATGCTCCAATCCTTGCTTTTTCATGATCGCATAGTAAGCAAACAAGGGGATATGAAACATTATGTTGTGTAGACACTCCAAACTCAAAAGTCCACGGCCTCCCCATTGTCTGGGGAAGTATAACCGTGGAACGGACTATTTAGGATGCAAGCTCCAATGAAGATGAATCATTTTGCGAGTTTTGACATCGAGTTGTGGCAGGTCTTTCTGAGTCCATTTCATTACTCCAATGGAGTAAAGTACAATCGGTACGGCAAGTCGAGTCAAGTCAAAGTCAAAAGTCGAAACATGCTTTATTATCGAAAGAATACAATTCTTATTGACAAAGCCTGAAGCAAGTAAATTTAAAGTCAAATATAAATATGTTTAGCTTGAAGACGAAATATAAAAAATTGTATAAACAGTCCTCGTTAGTCAATGCAACAGTCATACTCACAAAATGAAGATTTGCATATAAATATTTTCGAGTAAGTAAGTAAACCAGTCACACGAATGTAAAACATATTAAAATAGAAATTTGAAAGTTTCACTAAACCAGTGAGTCGATAAAAAAACGCATTCAAATTGTGATAGCTTTCAACTATGAATAAATATTTGAGAGCTATTCTGAATTTTTTAATAGTTTGATTTATATTATAAATTTTACTTATCATGAATGAATTTCACGATGGCCAAATCCATTCGCAAACTGCTCAACTGACTCGATTGGTAAACAGTGGTAATTCTCCGTGAATTTTCCAGTTTTTGGTGCATCGCCACCAAGTTCCTATTTCACGATGTGTATTATAGACTTCGCCACATGTTTCTATGTTGGTCAATATTGTTTTAATGGGTACTTTCTTGAAATCCATTACAATTTCCTGCAACAAACAAACAAAATAAAAACTGAATCTCCATTTAAAGATTGAAAGCGAACAAAGAACTTCAGCTGCATTTTATTTTCGTTCATTGAGCTATTGGAAATTGCTATCAATTTATTTGGTTTTCTTTCATCAATAAAAAACAAACGAAATAATATCGTATCGGCTTTTCAACGAACCTTATTCTACTCGATGTGATTTTATTTCTCGGGATCGTTGAATTCCCTGAAACTGCACACTTGATGAATTTTTCTACTGCAACTACTGAAAGTACTACGCAGTAGAATTATTTCCAGGCGCTAAGAAATAAAGAAGGGTGTAATTGAAGTGGATCAGCGGAAACTTGGGAGTTGAATAAAAGTTTTCAAATCCCAATTTAGAGATTTGTTCCGCAATGTGGTTTTTAGGTCATAGTCTTTCACTGCAGAGCTGACTGAAATGAAACAGACTTTTCTCACTGAGATTGGATGAAGGTGATTCAATAACAGTGGCACAATCCTAATATTCAATAAATCGAATCAGACCACTGATATTTTTATTGAAAGACAAAACTACGACGGGAAAAATAAGTTTTGCAAAATCGCTTATAGTAAAAAGTGGCTGTCAAGTATACAGAGTGTTTATTGAGTACTTGTACAAACAAAGGGCAAATCTTTCATCAATATCAAGATGAAAACATCAGATGAATAAGTGCCGGAATAGTTTTGTTTTGGAGAAACAGGTTGTTGAAATTTAAATTTATTTTAATTCATTTTGAATAACTTTTGCAAGAAATAATTTTTTTGCACCAAAGACCCCGCACTAATCTGGAAAACGCGGTTTCGGTGAAAATCGCTAAAATTTCAAACTGATGTAGCCCATGTCATCCTGAATAAGAAATACCATTGCGCCAACTCTTTGTGAATGCCGGCGTTTGGATTCTACAGGGGGTCAAAGTTTGATATTTTGACGATTTCTCAGAACTTTACAAAATTCAATCTCACATTTCATAATAATTTTTCACTGTTGAATAAAATTTTTCAATAAATTGCTTAGTAATTGAAAAAAAAAAAACATAAAAAATAAGGATAATTATTCGTTCTCAAAATACAGGTTGTTGAATTATTAAAAATGTCAGTTATTCAACATATATCTTGAGAATGGAATATTTCCCGATACATCTTTGTTAAATAAATATGGTTTATTTTAGTGGGCTCAATCACACACTCAGTTTTTGTTTGGGTGAAAAATACGTGAATCAATACAGAATATAATAAAACTATGCTAAAACTGTTGAATGAACATACTCGTAGACTGTTCACAAAAACGGGTAGACGACGAAATTATTATCATTATTGGCCGTGGCGCTCCTGGCCGTCTTACTGATATTTTGATGGTGTATTCACATTTCCACGGCACATATCATCATATGTATTATCCTTTGACCCAGTTATCTAGATGAAATTCATTGATATGAAATATTTATTTGAAAGGGACAAAGTAGCTGAATAGGAAAGTGTACTAATTTGGTTGAACTCTCTTGATATCCTATCAAAGTAACGAATGAAAACAGAAGCCAACTTCAACAACCCTTCATTAAAAATGTTCATCACTGAAGTCTAAATTGGAATTCGTAATCCAGGAGAAATTGTTCTTACTGGCTATGCTGTTCTCCAACGCCACTTCACCTTAAAAATAATTTGAGCAAATATTGTTTCACCTTGATTAAAATTTCATTGATATTGAGGAGTTTAATATCTGGGCGGGTTCATATCGAGGTTGTATCTCTCAGTAATTGATAATTTTCATTAAATAATTATCGAGAAATATTCAGAAGAAATGGTGAAGACAAGAGTACTTCAAGGTTGTGTACTGAGGCCTCTACTATCCATAATGTTCATGAACGACATTTTTCAAGTGGATTCTGATCATAGCAAAATGCATCTTTTTATATATCTGATACTAGTCTAGACTGTAGAAAACCTTTACAAAATTGTATTGAAATATATGATTATTGGTAATAGCAAATATTTGGCAAACCCTAGTAAACTTTCGTGGATATTTCGAATTGGTTGAGTCTTATATTATATACTCAAGCATAACCGTAGATTAAAAATTGACATTTTGCAATATTTCGACTACATTTGCCGAAAAATCTCTGAGAACTTTGATTCTGCCTATCGTGTAAACCGAAACTGAACATAGTTTTCCAGGCAAGCAATGACCTGTCTCTGTTTTATAAATATTTTCATAGACAATGCTGTTCTGAAAATATCATCAGTTGTTTCACCGATCTAGAAAGAGCCGGCATATTCACTTCTCACAGTTATTTATCTTTACTTCAGGCCAAAGCCTTGAAGGGTTTTCTATGAGTACGCATAAATTTAACAACATCTAACTTCATACCTTCTTTCTATCGTCTTTCCTGAATCTCTCGCAACATTACAGGATTACTCTTTTCATGAAAATCAGAAAATAAAAAAATCAACGAACTTCGAGAAATTCCGAACATCAAAATATCGTTAATATATCATTTTAATTAAGTAGTGGCCGTTCCCAACATATTTGAAGTATCACTTCTTTTGGATTTTAAAATTTCTATGTTTTTATCAAATAATTCAGTAGCTAATGAGAATATTTAACTCCTTATCAAACTATAGTCTCTCAAGGAAGCTTGTTAATTTCCTAAATCTCGCGGTTTCATAAGGACTTATCGTGACAGCTATTCATTAGTTTGATATGGAGTTGGAATAAATCTGAAAGAATCAGTAGCGTTGCGAAAAGGGTCTACAAATTTCAATTATTACTCAGGACTTAGCTCTTTTGAAGAAGAACCGACATTGGCATTAGATGATAAATAAATTATTATTATGACAATAGTACCAAATTTAGTAGCTGCAACGACTGACGTTACTTATCAAAAGTACAAATTGGACTAATGTGGGTTGTTTCAATACTATTTCACAAAATACTCCGGTGTGGGAGACCGGCGCGACTAATCATGTTATAGTTTCTAGAATAAGTCAGAGAAGTAGACAACACGAAAACTAGATAGATATCGCAATTACTATCTACCAGAATAGCAGGGACTCAAATAAGACAAGACAGTATCACTATCGGCACAAACAGAGAAAGTCCATAAGGGAGAGTAGCGTCCCAACTTATATGGAGAATATCGAATCGTCTGTGGTTTATCCAAGATCAGTATATCATGTCAAGTCTACAGTCCTCTCTGGAGATAATTATATGGTATATCTCAAGATCATCGGTATAATGTAAGTGACGAACTGTGAGAGTATCAACAATATCATTAATGAAAATTATGAAGAATAAGAGGTAAGACCCTTGAAGTACACCTGATGTAGGGGATTTCAATAGATCTGTTACCATGAAAGCCGACATACTGCATTCTGTCATGAAAATAAGATTGAAATGAAGATATGACATTAAGGGTTAGTCCAGAATTCGATAGTTTATGTTGAAGAATTCCATGGCCTATAGCCTATGGAGACTATCGACAGCCTTCGAAGAATCCGTATAAATTATATCACATTGAGAGTTTTCCCCAACAGTGTCAGATATTTACTCTACAATGCGCAACAAAAATACGTCGCTCTCCACTTTGCAAATCATTGCATTGGCAGCAGCTCTCCTGAAACAAGCGAAAATTCAGTGAGATAATCCGTTACGACTAATGCAAAACAATTCCCACGTTCTGACCGTGACAAAGGTCCCATTAGATCCATCGAGATCATCTCCCACAACCTAGAAGGCTTGGGGTGTGAGACCATTTGATCCACTGGGCCACCTTGAGTCACTTTATGTGTTGAACAAACCTTACAGTGACGCACAAATTACGCTACGTCGTTCCTCATTTTCGGCCAATACTTCTCGCATATCCTAGCATACGTCTTGTAAACGCCTGAATGTCCCGATGTGGGTGGCTCATGGGCCGCCACCATAATCTTATTGCGATCCCCTTTGGGTCCCCTTTGGGTACGACGAGCTTCCATGAGTCGGTGGCAGGGGTTGATTTTGGGTAATCCGGAGGAATATGCTTCCACAACTTTACCACCGGATTCTCTCCAACAGCCAAATTTCAAAGGACTCTTGGGTAACCTGTCCCTCATCAACTTATACCATCTATACTAATCTTCACTTCCTGAAATAGATAATTTTTCCAAACTTTCAACTGAATCTATTACAGGTACCGACCAAGACAAGGTGTCGGGAATAACGTTATCCTATCCTTGCAGTGTACCTCCTGGAGAGTCTACAGCCATAATAGACTATAGTGGTCTGTCACTTCGGTGAATGGCACCCCTTCCAAGTGAGGTCATAGTTTTTCCATAGCCTAGAGGACTGCGAGACACTGCCGCTCCGTAGTGGTGAAGTCACGTTCCTGCTCTGTAAGCGACCTACTTACATTGTCATCTTCCGGATAACGTTGTGACAATACCGCTCCGAGCCCTAAACCGTACGACGAAAGGCTTAGAATAATCGGGACAGCTGAATATTGGTGCCTCGACCAAACATTTCTGGATTTTCCTGAAGGAAATGGAACACTCATCTGTCCAGTTCCAGTGGAGTTATTTAGTGGAATATAAATAACAAATACACATATTAACTGGTAAGAATCAAATATTTTTGCCACAACATCAATATTTTTCAATTACTCGTATGCGCTTTCATTCAAATTGAAGTATACCGCATTGAGCTCAGAATTTTCTGCCAACATAACTCGAGTAAAGTTCACAGCTGAAAAGTTACAGTCGGATGTGAATATGTTGGGATAGTTTTTAGAGATGTCTCTGTTCAGAAAATCAGACCCCAGCTAAGTCCCGGAGAATGCTACCATACTTTTAATAGTAAATGGAGATTTCATCGTTGGTCGGATTTGTCAAAAAATAAGATTCATCGTTAGGTGATCTATCAAAAATTAGGTGCTCTTTAGGAACACTTTCCAATTCATTTGCCCAATAATGTTGCCTTTTATGGATGATGCAATGTATATAATGTCCAAAATTCAATCACCCAAAGAATCATACCATCGCCACCCCTGTGCTTTTCTCAACTTGGCCGTATCCGCAGAATCATCGCTAAGGTTCGCGGGTCCCATCGTAACCACCTTTTTAAGTTATCTGCAAGATGAATGTGTCTGTTACGCGGCTACTTCAAATCGCGTTCAACGAGTTTCAACACGGTCTTGTTGGACCGTTTTTGATCGCGGACATCCGATACCTTCGTTACTTTTCAAGCAGTGGTGTTGAAGCAAGCGCCAACGAATTTAAATTAGGAAAAATATCATTAGGTTTGGTTTTACGGGATACTTTCTCAATCACAATTTAATTCAACTTTGCTTTGTAACAAATTGCCTAGAAAAGAGTTTGATAAGAATTAAATACAACCGTGAAACATGTAGACTGTGGCCTAACATACTACAGTTTTAATGGAAGATTCGGGAAACATTCGGAATATTACAGGTTGAATAAACAGGATTCAAATTACGACAGCCACCTCTTTTGAAATGAACATAAAATCATAAAATCCGGAAATTGTCACAGAGTTAAAAAACCATGTTTTTAATGACCAGATAGATCTATAAAATTCTCCAATGTACCTAATTAGCAAAAACCCAAATGATTATATTGAGTATTTTCTTCAAGAAAAAGAAACTACCCAAAGTTAGCATCTACAGGAGCTCAAAAAAGCGCACAATATGCTTTTCCAATATGAGTTGTAACGTTTAGTATCAGTGAACATTATTAACTGTACAGTGATTGGTTTAGCTGAATTGCAGTGATCTTTTTATGGATATCAACCAAAGAATACCTCGGAATTCCCCTCAAACCATCCAGGATATTGGCACTTAACATGGAAGCATCAATTCCTATATTTTCTTTTGTCTATAGTAAAGGATCATGTTTTTGAAAGAATTAGAAAGTGTTATTTCAACACAATCGTTGATCGAAACGCATATTCCCATACAGGTATTATTATTTTTATTACTATCGACCCGCGGAGCTGTTCTGCACCCCGCTGTCAGGTATATTTCGTAAGTACTCCAGATCTTCTGATCAACTAATAAAAAAAAAATTCCTGAGAAAGTCTTGCTAGCCAGCGGTTGACCCCCCATCATTATCATTTTTTCGTGAGCATCGCCCCAGGAATATTGATGATGGATCTTATACCAATTTTTCAGGTTCTGCTTTATATACTCAAATGGGATTCCGCTAACGGTATGTCAGATTTGTCGAATCTTATTACTTCCATTATGTTGGAGTGGCCTGCCTCATTGGCTAAACCATCTAGATGCTTCTGTCCCTACCTTCGCTACGATGTGCAAATGCAAAGAAGAAACGTTCAGAATCGCCTCTAGGTTAATTGTTGACATGCTCAACATAGCACTAGTGACTCCGACCCTGCCCAGTCAAGGGCATCACTGTATAAAGCCAAAAGAACTGCTCGGGTCCAAGTCCCCATCATTGATGATGTCCTTTCCAGGTTTGATCCCAGGTTGGTCTCTATGTTTGTTTTTCTGGTTAGAAGAACTACGGTGGTTACTAGAAAAGTGACCTAGAGGTTCTCCCTTATGAACCACATTTTCATGTCTATGAGGGCTGATTGCGTCATATAACTTTCAGTTAACCGTTATAACGACATCGTCAGCGTTTTCTTGGGCACTTACCATTCTCCAGCTTAGGTATGTTGGGAAGCTTTCTACCATGAGGTTCGACAATACTGGGGATAGAACTCCTCCCTGAGGGTAGATTCTGTGGCTCCTACATCCATTATGGCCCCAAATGGGAAGGCAACCAAGCATGGTAGAAATCTACTGGGTTCAGGGCTGGAGTAACGTTTCTTTCATTGAGGGCTGCTGTGATGGACGCATATGGATGTGTTATGAAATGCGATGAGTGCAAAATCTTTTTAGGGAGAGATTCCTCAATGCTGCCATATTAGTACTACGAGAAAATTGGATATTCTGCTTCGTTGTCTCGGATATTCCCATCAACTGGTTTCTTCTTCATTTCAGACATGAAAAACAAATTGGTTTGAATGTCTTAGCCCGGATGGTTTCCCCGACTTCGGTATGAAGACCACCTTGGACCTGGTTCTAGGTAGGTACAAGTGATCTAGGCTTCTCCTAAACATTCTGACTGGATATGGAAACAGAAGGTCTGATTCAGGTTGAATTTCTTCTGACCCTGCTGATTTGAATGGACTAAAGGTGGCTATAGCCCATTCTACTTTTTTATGCTTCTTATGGCTCTTCTGTACCGAGAGAGTGCATCATTGTATTCACTCCATTAATTTGTTTTTTATAAGCACCTTGGACCAGAACTGGATCGCGCTGTTCTGTCACTCCTTTGGAGAATTTTCGAGACTTAAAGTTAGCCATTGTTTCTCAGACGGTTTTCATTGGGTTTCCGGAGAAGCTCGAACCTTCACTGCTTCCGGAGATTCGAAAGTTTATATGCCGAGGATCTGATAGTGATGGCTCGTCGGGTACGTGCCAACCTTTGAGGAGTGGGATGACCCGTGGGATTGCCCCTTTGATGTCTATGACCTCATATCTAATGCGTTTGGCGAAAGTTGCCCCATTTCTTGTATTCAAACAACGAGGTTTTCTCTAATTTTGAATTCTAAGAGGTACATCATGCAGGCTTATTGAATAACAGAAACATTTTTCTTCCTGTATAATTGATTTTTTTCATCCTCTTACTTCGACAGAATCATAATATCGAAGAATTGTTTTATCTTGGCACACTATACTATGCAGTGTGTGAATGATGGTCCTTCTCAGGATTCTATGAATACTGAATAAGCCGAAAACAATGTAATTTCTTCCGGCAAACGCATCGATATCGACGTTTCCCCAAAACTGAGCATCCGCTAAAGACTCCTTTGTGCAAGTGTCAAGCATGACATTGTGAATGCAGGGGCCTTTCAGTGAATACAGGGGTCGTGCAATGAATAACTGTAACAGAGTGTCACAAATAATAGGGTGGGTGGCGAAATTTGACGGCTGTGGACGGCGAGGGTGTCTGAGGCGATAGCATTCATCATTCATTGATGGCGGACAAGAAGTGTCTGCTCCAATTACTAGTAATTGAAAATGAATTGGGATGAAGTTGATTGAATGTATTGTTCAGTAGCTGATAACACGTCTGGTGATATGGTTGGTTCTAAGAGCAGTTCTAGTTTCTAAGAGGTATCAAAATATCATTTTGCCGTTGTCGAATGTTGAATATTTCAGAATTATTTGGGCCACATGTCACATTCATTTAATTATTTTAACAATATAGGTGGCAATGAAATATACTGTTATTGGAAAAAAAAAAAGACAGATGATAAAAGTTGTAATTATAAAATTAATAATTCAGTACGTCATAATAACAACTTTTGCCAAACTCAACATCTGTCATAATTTTTTTTACAACAATATTATAATTCAGTGCTATATAAATTGTTAAAATAATAATAATAGTAAATCATGTGGCCCACATAATTTTAAAATATCCAAAATTTGACACATTGAGAAATCGAAAAAATGGTCATATTTTTTTAAATTTTCATCTGCCAAGTAAATTGTGAGAATATTCAAAATTATATAAATAAAAATTTTGTGGGAACTAAAAAAAAATATAGTGCGACAAATCAAAGAGGTCCATAATTTACAAGTTTATTGATGAAGTGAAAAGCTCCTGCACAATATTTATCGATTATAATCAGAAAACATGATGTTTCTAGTGTGCTATGCTGATAATTGGCCATGATTTTCAAATGAATCTTTCTTTTGACATTTTTATGATAGTTATTTTTTCTGAGATCACTGTTGTAAAAATAGATTTTCGTGTCAATTGAATAAAAATATATTTTTCCATTTTAATTTTGTATGTAATGAGAAATGGACAATATTTAACAAAATAATTTGTTCGTTTCACAATTTTTATGGAAATTTGTAAAATACATGCATTAATAACACAAAATAAAAATATTACGGTGATTGAGTTCATTTGAAGAAAAGAAGAAAAGAAGAAGTAATTTCCTTCCATATATTTTTCACTTTTATTCGTAAAATTTTTCAAATTGTATTATTCCTTTTATATGTTAAACCTTGAATCTGAGCATGAACAAATCATATATTTTGGAATCTTCATGTGCGTGAGTGAATCTGCCGATTTTGTATTTTCCATGATTTTTAGGGGTCTACCCATTTCGATTTTTTTCGATTCTTCGATTAATTTTGTTCCACATCGACTGACTCGTAATTCACAGCTTATACTAATTTGATTATTCTGTTTCGATTGGCGTTCGCAGAATTGCTCTATCTTCAACCGTTCCCGAGTTGAAGAGTTCATCTGGAGTGGGAAGGAGTAATTTCCCTCCTTATTTTTTCTAATCCTATTCTTGACATATTTGCCATTATATTTTATATGCCAAACCTTGAATCTGAGCATAAACAAATCATATATTTTTGGAATCTCCATGAAATTTTACGTATATAGTGCGGATTGTAAGTGAATCTGTCAATATTTTATTTTTTATGGTTTTCGACTTTTTCCGAATTTTCGATTAATTTTGTTTCACATCGATCAACTCGTAATCTACAGCTTATATTAATTCGATCATTCTGAATCGATTGGCGTTCGCAGAACTGCTCTATCTTCAACCGTTCCCGAGTTGAAGAGTTCATCTGGAGTGGGAAGAAGTAATTTCCCTCCTTATTTTTTTCTAATCCTATTCTTGACATATTTGCCATTATATTTCTTCTGTATACCAAACCTTGAATATGAGCACAAACAAATCATATATTTTTGGAATCTCCATGAAATTTTACGTATATAATGCGGATTGTGAGTGAATCTGTCAATTTCTTATTTTTTATGATTTTTTTCAACTTTTTTCGAATTTTCGATTGATTTTGTTTCAAATCGATTGACTCGTAATTTACAGCTTATACTTATTTGATCACTCTGAATCGATTGGAGTTCGCAGAACTGCTCTATCCTTAAATGTTCCCGTACTCCTAATACTTCAGTATTGACAAAAATCACATGACATTTTAGCTCCAGAGAGAAAAACGAAAAAAAAAACGTAACCCCAAAAATTGTTATGAAACTAGTGAAATTTCAAAATTATTGACATCAAAGGCCAGAGGATATAAATGAAATTGGTGGCCACTTTAAGGCCTATTGCGTGAGGGCCTACCGGGAAATTTCCTGGAATCCTCGTGGTACAATCCAACCCTGCCCGATATATATATATATATATATATATATATATATATATATATATATATATATATATATATATATATATATATATATATATATATATACAGTATGGTGCAAATGAATGGAATAAATTCATTATTTTGTAATAAGGCGACTCTACAGAAAAATCCTGATACCCGTCGATTTTTATTATCGAACGCGCATTCTGTCAAATATTTTTGATACGCATGACGTCATTGGTGTGAGCGTGATGACGTCATCGATGATTTTTTTAAATGGAAATGTGGGTCATGTGATAAGTCATTGGAAAGGTCTTCCAATCAGCTATCCAATCATATTCATGATTTCAAGTAATTTGGGTTTTTATTCTAACAAACAATTGTAGTAATAAAAGAACATTCCCATTCAATGAATACAAACAACTTCAAAGCAAATGTTCAAACTGCCGACCATCTGCTATAAGACAGTGGGATAGACGAGCAGTAAATTCTTCTCGAACTCTGCCAATAACGTCCTGAGTGATTCGTCCCATCTCGATGCGTATACGGTCTTTGAGATCACGGATATTGTGGGGTCTATTTTGGTACACTTTACTTTTCAAGTATCCCCATAAAAAGAAATCCAGAGGTGTTAGATCTGGCGACCTAGGTGGCCATTCAATTGCTCCTCTTCTTCCTATCCACCGATCTGGAAAGACGTTGTTCAAGTAGCGTCTCACCACGACAGCATAGTGTGGCGGCGCACCATCTTGCTGCAGCCACAAATCAGTTCTGTTTGGGAACAGCCGATTCAGTTCGGGTAGCAAGAAGTTTTGCAGAAATTCTAAATATCGAGGACCTGTCAAGGACTCATCGAAGAAATATGGTCCTATTATCCTATTCTCTATAATTCCCGCCCAAACATTCAATTTTTCTGGATATTGAGTATGATATTCCTGCATCCAATGTGGATTTTCAGTAGCCCAATACCGACACGTCTGACGATTGACATGACCGTTTAGGAGAAATGTAGCTTCATCAGAAAAAAGAACTTTTCGGAAAAACATCGGATCTGTGTTATTTTTCTCCATCATAATTTCGCAAAATTCAATTCTTCTATCAAAGTCGTCTTCCAGAAGCTCCTGAACTAAACTAACTCTGTAGGGATGCCACTTCGCCTTTTTTAGCGTTCGAAGAACTGTTGAATGGTCAATGTCATTATCTAATGCTACTTGCCTTGAACTGGTATGGGGATTATCTTGAAAAGCTAGTAAAACATCGAGTTTCTTGTCATCTGGAATTTGTTTCTTACTACCTTTGGGTAGGTCTTTCACATGACCCGTTTCTCTGAATTTCTTTTCAATTTTGCTTACCGTGGATTGTGAAATTGGTTCTCGGTTGGGATATTTATTATTGAACAGAGTACAAACTCCTTTGTGCGTTCGTGTTTTGTCTTCACAACCAATCATTATAAGAATTTCGATTCTTTCTGTGTCAGTGAGCTTCATATTGATAATTTTTGAATATTTCTAATGTTATAACCATTAACATTCGACAAGCCGATTGAGTTTAATTCGAATGTAGCAGTTTCGATGAGACCCACATTTGTGAACCGGCAAAAAATCAAGTAAGAAGCTATCATTTCGTTCCCAGGGACGGCCTTTTCAAAATTAGATCTTGGTTACTTACAGAGATTCGAAAATCATTAATTGGACACAGAATTTAATAATTTTGTAATGAGTGATCTATAATTTCAAAATCAATTTTTTTCTGCATACAACAACCATTAGACAAATTTTTCGATATGGTTGGATAGGTAAATGAAACACCTTTCCAATGACACATCACATGACCCACATTTCCATTTAAAAAAATCATCGATGACGTCATCACGCTCACACCAATGACGTCATGCGTATCAAAAATATTTGACAGAATGCGCGTTCGATAATAAAAATCGACGGGTATCAGGATTTTTCTGTAGGGTCGCCTTATTACAAAATAATGAATTTATTCCATTCATTTGCACCACACTGTATATATATATATGAAAACTAGAAGTTCGGGTTGAACCGCGTCTAGAATTTGTTGAAATTCGACGTTTCGGCTCCGATTTTGGAGCCATTTTCAAGAACTGAAAAAGAAAGAAAATTAATAAATGGTTGAAACGTAATTCTACGCTGAGGTCTCAATCTGCCTACTCCTCAGGTATAATTACGTTAGGTTTTTGTGACTTGACGTCGGGGTCTCAATCTGCCTACTCCCCATATATATATATATATATATATATATATATATATATATATATATATATATATATATATATATATATATATATATATATATATATATATATATATATATATATATATATATATATATATATATATATATATAATTTCAACCACCAAACTATATTTCAATGGTATCTAAGTTTGATTCACTCCAAGTACGTCACAAAAACCCAACAACAGAGAAAATCCGTAGTCCGGAACATTTCATTCCATCAGGGACAAATCCATTGCTGCTAAGCAATCAATTTAGAAAGTGCAGCCCCCGCATTGCCTCTATAAAAGCCACCAAAGGTAAACAAACGCACAAAAAATCACTCGGCACGGGACTCATTTCTTTCAAAGCCTCTGTGTTGTCTGAACAAACACCAGGATGACGTTGAAGTAAGCCAAAGAGCCCACAGAAAGTTAATTTTAACCCGGTGGAATGATTATGCTCTTTTGAAAAATGGAACTGGGAAGCTATTCGTGTCATGTATGTAGGATGGTACAAACTTCATGTGAGCTCAACTCTATGTAGTTTCAGGAATCTTGAACAAATAGTGTTTATGAGAAGAGATGTATATGACTTGAGAACGTCAGTATTTCGACAGGTGCTGTCTGCAGATCGGCTGACGAGGTACCAGGCTTTCACGGTCCATATTCAAAGTATTATCGGGCTTTGAAGCAGTTATGGCATTTGAACACAACATGAATTTATATTTACTGAAGGAAAAACATCAAAGAATTGAATAAGGTTACAAATCAGGAATTCAGTTAGAAATAGTCCGGTAGATGAACAAATCCTAGAGTGTAACAATCCGGCGAAAACTTCGAATCGCTGATTCAGGATATGTATATTGGCAGAGCTGAATGTATTTTCTTGAGGTTGAACTAACACCTCGAAATTCTCGTCTGAAATATTGAATGTCTTTTGGATAACCGCTAGATTTTATGTTTTCTACGTCAGGTCTCATGAATATAGTTCCATAGGTCCAAAGGTGTTGGGGAAATTGAATCAACCTTATGGAAAGACTTTGCGTTGGTAGAGAACTTTTTCCGTAGATACTGTTGTTTTGTCACTGTCATCTGGATGAATATCGTACCACTATCCGCTCAACAGACTGAAAACTACTTAGAGTCGGATGATGTGAATACCGAGATATCAATCATTGGAAGAGAAAGTAATGATTTTTCGTTTATTCACTCACTCTACGGGATTTCAAGCAAAATTGAACAAATGCTTCATTACTGGAAATTGGTATCACCAGTTAGAGCAAGGGCTTGTCTTCCATTGTTATATTAATATTCTGCTACCTCTCATTGTTTTGCGAATGGTATTATTTCCGTAATTTGAAAGATTGATTGAGCATTGTCATGTTCATGCGATATAGAAACAGACTAACGCATCATTACAAATATGGTGTTCTGCAGGGAAATAGTATTCGAGTTGGTGCAGTTTGTGGTGGGTCAGAAAACATTCATTCTTGTCCAAATAACAAGAAGGTCTTTGTCGGACCAAATAACAACTTCTCGCCATCAGAGTTCATTGTCGGATCGTCAGAGAAGTGCGGTTGGATTTTCGATATTTCAAATTGATCTCTAAATTAGGATTCGAGTTGTCGCGGTTTGTGGTGGAACAGAATACATTCATTCCTGTCCAAATAACAACTTCCCACCATCAAAGATCATTGTCGGATTGTCAGAGGAGTGCGGTCGTATTTTAAATATATTAAAGTGATCTCTAAAATAGGATTCAAGTTAACACGGTTTGTGGTGGGTCAGAATACATTTATTTCTGTGCAAATATCAACTTCCTTCTATCATAGATCTTTGCCGGAAAGTTAGAGGAGTGCGGTCGGATTTTGAATATTTTAAAGTGATCTCAAAAATAGGATTCGAGTTGGCGTGGTTCGTGGTGAGTCAGAATACATTCATTTCTATTCAAATAACAACTTGTTACCATCAAAATTCTTTGTTGGATCGTCAGAGGAGTCCTGTCGGAATTTAAATATTTTAAAGTGATCTCAAAAATGGGAATCAAGTTGTCGCGGTTTGTGGTGAGTCAGAATACATTCATTTCTGTCCAAATAACAACTTTCTCCTATCATAGAACTTTGTCGGAACGTTAGAGGAGTGCGGTCTGATTTTAAATATTTTAAAGTGATCTCAAAAATAGTATTCGAGTTGGCGCGGTTTGTGGTGGGTCAGAATACATTCATTCCTGTTCAAATGACAACTTCTCACGATCGAAGGTCATTGTAGGATCGTCAGAGAGGTGCGGTCGGATTTTAAGTATCTTAAAGTAATCTCAAAAATAGGATTCAAGTTGGCGCGGTTTGCGGTGGGACAAAATACATCTATTTCTGTCCAAATTATAACTTCTCACCATTAAAGGTCTTTGTCGGATCGTCAGAGGAGTACGGTCGGATATTAAATATTTTAAAGTGATCTCAAATATAGGATTCAAGTTGGCGCGATTTGTGGTGGGTCAGAATACATTCATTCCTGTCTGAATAACAACTTTTTATCATCAAAGGTCATTGTCAGATCATCAGAGAAGTGCGGTCGAATTTCAAATATTTTAAAGTGATCTCAAAAATAGGATTCGAGTTGGCGCGGTTTGTGGTGGGACAGAATACATTCATTTCTGTCCAAATATCAACTTCTCGCGATCAGAGTTCATTGTCGGATCGTCAGAGAAGTGCGGTTGGATTTTCGATATTTCAAATTGATCTCTAAAATAGGATTCGAGTTGTCGCGGTTTGTGGTGGAACAGAATAAATTAATTCCTGTCCAAATAACAACTTCCTTCTATCATAGATCTTTGTCGAAACGTTAGAGGAGTGCGGTCGGATTTTAAATATTTTAACGTGATCTCAAAAATAGGATTCGAGTTGGCGTGGTTCATGGTGGATCAGAATACATTCATTTCTGTTCAAATAACAACTTGTTACCATCAAAATTCTTTGTCGGAACGTTAGAGGAGTGCGGTCTGATTTTAAATATTTTAAGGTGATCTCAAAAATAGGATTCGAGTTGGCGCAGTTTGTGGTGGGTCAAGATACATCCATTCCTGTCCAAATAACAACTTCTCTTCATCAAGGGTCATTGTAGGATCGTCAGAGAGGTGCGGTCGGATTTTGAATATTTTAAAGTAATCTCAAAAATAGGATTCGAGTTGGCGCGGTTTGTGGTGGGTCAGAATACATTCATTTCTGTCCAAATAACAACTTTCTCCAATCATAGATATTTGTCGGAACATTAGAGGAGTGCGGTCTGATTTTAAATATTTTAAAGTTATCTCAAAAATAGGATTCGAGTTGTCGCGATTTGTGGTGGAACAGAATACATTCATTCCTGTCCAAATAACAACTTCCCACCATCAAAGATCATTGTCGGATCGTCAGAGGAGTCCTGTCGGAATTTAAATATTTTTAAGTGATCTCAAAAATAGGAATCAAGTTGGCGCGGTTTGTGGTGGGTCAGAATACATTCATTTCTGTCCAAATAACAACTTTCTCCAATCATAGATATTTGTCGGAACATTAGAGGAGTGCGGTCTGATTTTAAATATTTTAAAGTTATCTCAAAAATAGGATTCGAGTTGGTGTGGTTCGTGGTGGGTCAGAATACATTCATTTCTATTCAAATAACAACTTTCTCCAATCATAGATATTTGTCGGAACGTTAGAGGAGTGCGGACTGATTTTAAATATTTTAAAGTTATCTCAAAAATAGGATTCGAGTTGGCGCGGTTCGTGGTGGGTCAGAATACATTCACTCTAGTCCAAGTAACAATATCTCACCATCAAAGGTCACTGTCGGATCGTCAGAGGAGTGCGGTCAGATTTTAATATTTTGAAGAGATCTCAAAAATAGAATTCTGTTCAATAACATCTCACCATCAAAGGTCTTCGTCGGATCGTCAGAGGGGTGCGGTCGGATTTAAAATATTTTGAAGTGATCTCGAAAATAGGATACAGTTGGCATCGTTTGTGGTGGGTCAGAATACATTCATTCTTTTCCAAGTAACACCTTGTCACCATCAAAGGTCATTGTCGGATCGTCAGAGAAGTGCAGTCGGATTTAAAATATTATGAGTGATCTCAAAAACAGGATTCGAGTTAGCGTGGTTTGTGGTGGGTCAGAATACACTCATTCCTGTCCATATAACAACTTCTCACTATCAAAGGTCATTTTCGAATCGTCAGAGAAGTGTGTTCTGCAGGGAACCGTTCTGGACCCTCTATTTTTCAATCTCTACATTAACAAATTATTCCCGTCAAACAGCTAAGGGACTGTTAAAGGATATGCTGATGATACTGCAATAATATATGAATAATACATAATGCTGAATCTGATCATCGATTCGTTATTGACTGTTTTGTTGGTAGAATCTTGATACACAGAAGAAAACCACCTGTCACTGTAAATATTGAAAATATTATACAATGCAGAACTAATGAATTAACGAAAATATCCACGGAAAATGTTAACATCCAAGAGAGCAAAGTAATATTCACCATTCATGATTCAAAAACCCACAAGGAAAGGTTTTTTGCAGTGATACCTGACGGAGGCGTTGAATCTCTGACATTATTTGAAAAATATCTAGACGTAAAATGGAGTTTTAATATTTTCAAAGAACTGGCGGATTCGCCGACTACGCACCACACGTGCTTCTGCTAAAGTGTTGAATATCACTTGAAGAAAACGGGTAATTATATTGCAATCGATATTGGTAATACAATTTCCATACCGAGGCTCTACCGCACTTTCAAAGATAATATATCCTGCGTTTCACAGTAAGTGACAAAAAGTTACCATTTTTAGCGCGCTCTAGCGGCGGTTTGGAACAGCATAGGAATCAAGTCGACATATGAGAATTGCAGAAAATTTATTTCTTTATAGAAAACCAGGGTTGCTATTTGAATCTTGAGATTAGACAAATGAAGTGGGTACCTCCAAATCATGTGATTTGAACGCATCAACCGTTTGGCGTCGAAAATCGTTAACCTCGTAATTAATATTTGAGCTGCAGGAAAAAGAAGGAATCATTGGTTGCCAAACAAGGACTGTAGGGCAGATGACCCATTATGTCGATGATTTTACTGCTAAAAAAGGTTTTTGTTTGATATGTGACAGCTTGCATTGTCGTGGTGGAGAATGATTGGTATTCTGCAATTGGTTTCCCTGATTCTTCCAAACACTTTTACCAAACAAATGCTGCTGTACCATTCAGAACTAACCATTTCAAGTTGCTTTTAGGGTCCAGTTATGAAAGACCCATGCAGTTGATTGTTGTTTAGTTTCTGGTCCACATGCGTAGATCCATGATTTGTCACCTGTCACGTCTTTTGAGGCACCACAATTAGTTTTCAAGTGGAACTGCTAGCTGCCCAAGTATGCATCAATTTCTCGGTATATCAAAAAAGGATCGTTCATGAGCTATAAGCGAAAAACCAACTAAAATACTGCAGTTTCATGAGATTAATGAAGTCTTTTCACCTCATATGAGATGGCAGAGTTGAAAATCAGATTTAGCAACCAAAAACATATATAACATACCTAATCGTCGAGAAATCAACGTGATCTTCCATTGGGGAAACTAAATAGTGTAAGGTGTCGCACTATCAAAAAGTAACAAAAGACAATCGATCATAGGTATTCAATAGCTTTCACCACTTTCGATCTTGCCAGCGGATTTCATCCATTCGATATGGTAATTGTTTTTTGGGTATTTAAGGATGCCTTTTGGTCTCAAAAATGCACCGTCAACATTTCATTGTTAGTAATTATTTTACAGTATCGGGAGAAATATATCTTGGGTACCACGGCTCAAGGAGAACAGAATAGCTTGCTTATTACTGAGAAAGCATTGCACTTTTTCCTCACATAGCTCAAAGGAGCGATATCGAATCACGTCCCGGCACAGGATGTGTCGCTGTCTGGTCTTATTCTGTGGCGTTGCCACGATGCTCTGTAACTGGCATAGTCAGTTTTGAAGTGTCAAGTGGGCTGACAGGAGTAGAGAGCATTGTGTTTCTCTTGATTATGATATAATTGCGTTTCTTGTTACTCTTCTAGATCTTTGTCTGACGAACAATAATTGTTTCGAAGTGCTCCGTATACGAACAATTTTGTCACGATATTATAGATGTCTTCTGAAGCACCGCTATTGGACTTTTTCTGCATTAGTTTGCACCAGTGGACACGACATTTTTCTGAGCAATTGTCGAATTATGAGGCATCCAACGGAAACGAATCCTTTTGACGATTGAATGTTTATGCAATATTGACTGTGTGCAAGTGGAACTAATGCCTCAATCTCACGGTATATCACATGCAGTTTTTGCGATTACTAAAGTTATTTCACCTTTGATGAGGTGACAGAGTTAAAAATCAGATTCAGCAACCAATAATACATGTGATACCGTCGAGAAAACAACTTCCGGTGTGTGTGTCTGGAAAAAATCTCAAATGATTGACTTTCTCCTACCTATCAACTATGCCAACTCCACTAACTCAAACACCTAGCCTAAGAACGAGAACATTCAAGTTACTGAAACGCTTCTTGGAAAGTTTACTCCCATGGGGATAAGAAAGGAACAAATCTGTGCCGCCCATGTGTACTGATGTATGCCCTCAATAAACTATGGCATAATCACTTGATGTTGCCGCGCGCGTTGTTCAGATGTCTCGCAGCATCCGCGTTTGGAGACTAATTGCAATTACTCGGGAACTTCTGTTTCTAATCGCGGAAATAATTGAACGGGAGATTGTTCGATTCGCAGAAGTCGAAGTTCTGAAATACTGCGGAAGGTGATACAATCGCTGCCACCGAAACTTTTTCGAGAAGGAATTGTGCAGAATAACTTATTGGATAGGATCGTTAAGGCCGATTGAGACGTTTTTCCGGATTGTCTTGGGAGGCCGCTAAGTTTGGCATTACTCATTTAGGATACTCTCTAATGTATGTGTCGGATTTCGGAGTACGGTCGTATGGGTCGGACATGGTCAGGGTAAAGCAGAATAGGTTGAAGGGTGTTGATCGATATTGTTGTTTCTGAGGAGTTTGGATGTCTCTTATACCATTAGAAGTTTTGGAAATACCCAGTTCATGTTGATTTTCATCAATACTATTTCTCTTTCGTTCAGAATATTGTTTAATGATTAAGTACATTACCAGTTTATTACAAAATCCTGGAATTGACAGTTGAGGACCAACTGAAACAGCTTTACAGTTTTAATATCATCATGGAAAGTGCATCTATATGATAAAACATCTGTTGGAGTTTTTCTAGACTTTCGTCAGGCATTTTTTGAAACCACCCATATAGAGTTACTAGTACGGAAAATAAATACATATGGAATGAAACACAAGGTTAATACCCATAAGCAAATAGTGAAATGTACTAATAAATTTGCAACTGAAATAAAAACTGAACATGGGGTACCACAAGGCTCAGTCTTGGGGCCCATATTATTTATTCTATTCATTGATATGATATAAGTCAGCCTGTGAAACATTGTCATAGGCTGATTGCGGATGATACAATGCTGTATATTATGTAGGAACGCCAGACAGAATTGTGGTGGAGCTAAATAAAGATTTGCAACATATTTATATGGGAACGGATACAAGATAACAACAGACCAAAATTAAATGTTGAAAAAACGTATATATATATATATATATATATATATATATATATATATATATATATATATATATGAATTTATGATGATTGGAGTTAAAAATAAGCTAAAGGAACGACAGAAAGTAAATGTATTATAATGATTAAAAATGACACAATTGAAGAAGTCCAAACCTACAAATATATAGGAATTTATATTGGGGCTCATTATGATTTCACAAAAAAAATGGCCATGAAAGTGCATTTTTTATATTGTTTGTACAATAAAATAAAGGTTTTTACAAAAGTAACTGTATATGAATCCATTATATCCCCGCACATCGATTTTTGCGGTACACTGATGCTTTTTATGAACAACGAAGTTATCGAGGCATTAGAAAGTTAAATATCTTGCTATGAGAGCTGTCCTGATGTGCAACAAACGTACACCAATCAAGGAAAAGCTTGACACCTTATCACTGATGAGTGTGAGACAGATAATATACTACAATGTGTATGTAAATCTCAAAAGAAGGAGGAATTTTCAACTGGAGAACATATTTTTTATCTGTGTGGCGATCTTTTCATAAGTTTCTCCAGTTGGCTTTTAACTAATTCTCGTACAGTTGCTTGCACAAAGTATTGGAATTCATTTTCTCTGTCTATATCTCGATCAGTTCAATTTTCCTGAACTCAACAGAATGGTTTGGGTAAAGCCTGGGTGGTTCAAAAAGTATCTCTTGATATTTAATACAATTTTTCTCTTCTTTCTATACGATATTCGTTGCACCAGGAGTTGGATACTCAATGACGGAAATATTTTCAGTCTGTTGGTCGAGGAGAACTATATCAGGCTCATTGGCTTGTATTTGCCTGAAGGTGAAGAATGAGTAGTTTCAATAGATTCGGCACATCCCATTGCCCACAATGGACTCAATATTCTCCGGAGTACAACACTCGTAGCGCCGCGTTATGCCTGTGGATAAAGACTGAGACCGCATAAACTGGACAAGCTGACAGCAAATGCATCATGGTCTCAGCTGCCCCACGACATGCTCTGCATCTGGTGTCAGGACACTCTAAAGCCATCACGCGTTTATGGTAGACGAGAGTGTTGAAGACACCATTTTGTCAGGGTATTATGGATCTCTTGGTTTCCGACTTCAGCTCACTCGACTTGAGAAATACGATGGTCAGATTTCGAAAACGATACCGAGTTCATTTCCCAATCTCTGCTTTTTCATGATCGCACACTAAGCAGAGAAGGGGATCTTAACTCCTGATGACTCTACAGGCTCAATCTAGTGCTATTCCGTCATATAGACCCTCCAAGCTCAAGAGTTCACGCCTTCTCGTTGTCTGGGGAAGTAAATCCGTGGACCAGACGATTTAGGATGCAAGTTTCTATGAAGATGCATCATTGTGCGAGTTCTTACGTCTAGTTGTCGCAGCTCTTCCTGAGTCCATTTCGTCACTCCGAATGATTGAAGTAGAATCGGAAGAGCAAGCCTATTTGTTGCAGCAACTCTGATCTTCTTCGGCAATTTTTATGACCAGATCTGTCGTAGTTTATGTACATTTTCATTAAGTTATCACCATCATTATTTTTGAGAATGAATTTGTTGATCCACAGTCTTTCAAAAACGAATTCTCATGATACTGTTGGCAATTCCTCAAAACAGATAACACCTCGAGTCGTATGACGGATAATATTTCAGCCAGAGCCTTTCTGGCCGAGCGCCAGCCAAAAACTTACTATTACATAAGTGTGATAGTTCAAACAATGCAAACGACCACAGAATGCACCATTACCATTTTGAGTGTAATAAATTTCGGTCTCTTTTTGCAGCGGGGACATTTGCAGACATCCTCATGATTACGGAAATAACGTATTGTGGCGAGGAAATAAATATTCCTCTCTTGATAAATACCAGATTTCTGGTGGAACATTTTAAAATAGTGAATTTGGAATGACATTGGTTTAAGTGAAAAAGAAAGAAAGAGACATGAGTATGTTGAATATGCATCATCACAGAACTTCGGATTAACAACAGTCCTCAAAAACAATGGAAACTTAATACCTGATTTACAAAAATCTATGAACATTATCAAATCAATTGGTAATGTGTTTCTGATCCAGGAGACAGTCGTAATTACTTTAATATGTTTTTGAGGATAATTGCACAGATTTTTGTCAGCTGTAACATAATGTCTGTCGTGCCATTATCTAGGAAAGTAATTGTTTTCCGTCGAAGCTTAGCCATGATGATGAGGAATATACATTTGGGTATCATCAGCAAAATGATAGATCGTGTGGTTCTGAATAGATTCGGAGAAGTTAGCAATATAAAAGAAAAACACTAGGGGTCCTGAAATCGAGCCTTGAGGTACTACATGTGTAAAAATAATTTTTGCAGATTTAAGATAATCTATGATTACTACAGACAGATTCCTATTCGCCAAATAACTTTTTAAGGGGTCTCTTTTTATCTAAATCCATAGAAGAATAATTCGTTGCATAAAACGGTGTTTTTGATAGTGTCGAATGCTTTACTATAGTCCAAGAGTACCAGGCATATCAGCTGGTTGCAGTTAATTGCAGTCATTGAAGATGTCGTCGGTTATATTGTGAAGTGCAGTATGGAGTGTACGAAAACCAAACACAAAATATAAAACATCATCACTTCAAGGTTCAAGGTAATCTGTGATGTTATATAATGTGAGTGTGCACATTATCGACATTCCAGATGTAGAAAGCAGAACATGAATGTTCAATAGCATTTAGATTATTCTCGAGGAAGTACAGTCCAGAATGATTCACAACGTCGAGTCTAGTGAAATGGGGAATATATTATTTGAGAGCATTGATTCTCTAATATTCCCACTGAACATACAATTCCAGAGCAGGTATATTGCATCATATTCTCTTGGGTTCTTACATCCACTCAGTGGTCTCCATTTCATATCAGTCTTGTGTCGATGTAACCTGATCTTGTACAAAAATGTTATATCTGTGGCAAAAACAGTCATCCTGGCATCGTATAGCCTGCGTGGGACAAGATATCTCAGTGTGAGAAACTGTAACATTATTCTACAGTTAGCTGAAGTTGAAATTAGCAGAAGAAAACAAGTCAACTTCAGCTTCCACCCTGAAGACTTCCACCTATTCTTATCATCCCCTTTGTTTAAAAAGAGAATAATCATAGACTATTCACAGATCACAATTGTGCCACCTTGCTGAACGCATTCCCAGTTCCAAGTAGTGACAATCTTGTTGTTAAAATTACCACATTTTCAGTGTTCAGTTCCATCGACCTGAAAAGTGTTTACTATTATATTTTATTATACAGAGAGCGAAAAATCTAACACAGCTTCAGAAGCATGTGGCTGGCCATATCAATTTCGACGGACTCCCATATAAACTATCAACTTTATTATATTAATTAATTATTATAATTTTAGTCTTTATGTACTTACTTCAGCTGTCTTCTTTATGACATACATGTGAGCAGTGAGGATCAGCCAACACAATATGAGAATCTTTGAAATGTTTGGAAGTTGTAGACAAACCCTGACAGAAAAGTAGTTATTTTCTGTCAGATATCTGACTGAATCAAGGAGACTTCATCTGATATTTTCAAAAAACTTGTCAAATTGATAATAAATTTCGATGAGTTGGAAACCAAGAAAGTAACGATTCTGTGAAGAGAAAATGTAACAGCATAGCATTCAAGGGAGGCAAAACGATCAAGAAACTAAGGTGAGATGAAAACCTTCAATTCTGCAAGGTACAATCCTAATTTTCTTGACAGTAGAGCCCAGCGTTCCCATATATTTAACCCATAACCGCTACCCATTCATTTAAGTCAGGCAAGTAGTACAACTGGGTCCCACGGACCCATTAAAAAAGAACGAAAAAAAATATGAATACAAACAAAAGATTATTGAAATATCAAAATATATATTGTCATGAACATTATGAAGTATGAAATAAATGGAATATTCCTTACAAACAATTCACACACTCTTTGGCACATTGTAAACATATGGGGTTTTTGCACACCGCGCAACAGATATTTGTTTTTCTGTATTTTTTAGCAGGACATAGTGAGCATCGTTTGCGTTTTGATTTGGAAACAACTTCTAATGATTTCAAGGGAAATTCGACATCAAAATGAAGGATATTAGAAGCCACATCTCTTAATTTGCGGCTTACCTTTGGGTTGGACACCCTGAGTCGGTTGACATAAGGCAATCCCAAGCTCTTTTAAATATTCAGATCTTCTAATTTCTTTCCCAAGTGGAGAGAATTGATGTAAAACTCTAGCATTGATAGCAGAAACATTAATGATCATTGAAAATATTGCCATAGGCCATCTACGGGTTCGCCTGGACGTCGAGTAATTCGCACATTTTTGATCCATGAATCTGGTTTTTTAGTTACCTCATCAACTGCTTTATCACTGTGCATACTAGAAAGTAATACTACAGCTTTATTTCTCTTTGGTACGTAAGACACCAACGTCAACTCTGACTGAAAACCAAACATAGATTCTTGCTCATTTCTTTTCCTGTGTGGTAAAAATTCAGGAGGAATTAATGTTTTTCTCTTGTTTCAGTTCCAACAAGAGTTAACTTTTGCTTCAATAGTTCATTCGCAAGTTTAACAGAAGTATACCAGTTGTCTGTTGTATCATTTCTACTAGTATTACTTATTGGTTGTACTAATCGAAGTACAACTCTGGTAGCATCGCCCAATTCAGTTTTCTTTTTTTAAGTTCTAACACCAGCTGCACCTGTATATGGTTCTGCATTTACCATATAATGTGTCTTAGAGTCTGCCATAATTTGTATTTTTATGCCATATTTAGCAGGTTTATTAGGTATATACATCCTAAAACCACATCGTCCTCTGAATGGTACTAGCATTTCATCTATAGTAACATTTATCCCGGGGTTGAAATTATTCCGACAGTTTTCCACAAATTTATCAAAGAACTCAGAAATTGGTGCAAATTTGTTAACCACTCTTCTTTCCACTCTTGTGGTTCTTCGTCAAAATGTAAGCAGCTCAACAAAAATAGGAATCTTGATCTAGAGACATTATTGCAGCGAAATATTTCTCTTCCCGTACCATCCGTCGCCCACATTCCTTTGAGGTCTTCGTGGCCTGATTTGAATAAGCCCGACAAGTACATGTGACCAATAAACGCTTTTATATCTTGAAAGATGGGCGACACTACTTGACGGAAGATCATAAAACTAATAATGAATTATGGTGGATTACGTTATCCAATCTTCCGCAAAAAAACCTATACAATAGGTATGGTCGTCGGCAAGTATTCAACAGAAAACAACCACTGCCCCCTACGACCATTGAATTATATCTGTTTAATAAAAGTTTTCATGATGTATCTGGCTTCATATTGAAGTCGACACGTAGTCGGAGTGCATTTTAATCTGGAACCCAGAGATGGCGCTGAATTCATACTTCAGTGTTTGTCTCAGGGATTTCCAATTAGGATGAAAGGATTTTTTGATTCAATTGGGTCGAACTAGCCTTCGCTGATGATTGGCAATGAACATGAAACCGGTACGGAGGTGTTCCCCCAATTAAATCGAAAAATAATTTCAGCTTTGATATTTGAAATGCATTGCAAAGTGGTTCTTGTAGAAAACTTTGCCAAGTATTAAACAGATATAATTCAATGGTCGTAGGGGGCAGTAGTTGTTTTCTGTTGAATACTTGCCGACGACCATACCTATTGTATAGGTTTTTTGCGGAAGATTGGATTACGTAATCCACCATAATTCATTATTAGCTTCTATATCGGTTTTTGTAGTTTTCGATATAAATGATGGCTTGAACTGCAGTCGAGAATTTTTACGTTTTTTTGAATGTACTGTAACGAGCTTGCACATTTTCTATCCTACTGTTAGTATGTAGCACAATCATGTCGCATGTATCTTCCGTGAATATTATATTCCATGATTGTGTGACAGATGAAGAAGGATTCTGCCTTGCGGTTCCTTTAAAACCAGGTAATGTAACAACAATACTTTTAGCTGCGGTTATACCTCTTGTTTTTGGAATTTTTTACCATTTTGTGCGATCTCTTCCATAAAATGCTTGATGGTCATGCTTTTGTAACCCCTGTTATTCTTCAGTGTTGATTTGAACTCCTTGTGGCTCCTGAGCTTCAATTTGAACCTTTTCTTGTTCTTCAGCTTCAGTATATGTGTCGTCATGAAACTCGGAAGAATCAGATTCATCATTTGAAGGTTCCCACTCTATATCACTGTTGGTATCGTGACAACTTATTTCCTCACAATCTGATTCTGATATATCGCTGCCCTCTACATAGTTGAAAATTTGTTCGGCAGCATGCAACCTTTCTTCATCATTGGATGAATGCCCTTCAGTAGCATGCATCATTTTCATTTTTAGAAGAACACCCCTCTTCATTTTCTTCGCCATTCTAAAAATACGTAGTTACAGTAAGTACATAGCTATCTATACATATCTCACAATAATTAATATATTCACCTCTTTGCGCCGATATTGTTCACTTCTTTAAAAATCGAAATTATAACGTATCTGCTACCCTCGGGTCCTGAGGACCCAAAAACGACGACAATCGGTGTTAACACCAAAATATTTGCCTGTGCTTTAGAAAGAAAAAAAATTCGGCTTGAAATAAGCACCTCGAATGTGCCAATATTCCTCTTCACTATATTCTTATCAAAGCACTTTCCAGGTGACAGCATTGACTACCTGGACTATCATCCAAATCATGAGTGAGCGGGAAGGAGGCCGAATGCACGTAAATTTGCATAGCATCGGCGATGGGCTGCCGAATGGAACACGGTTTCGGAAATTGAAATTTTGACAAGTGTATTTATCTTGTCGCGCGGTAGCCCAGCGCGCCCAGACCGTCATACATCATGGTACTTGGAATGGGTTGGGAGGCGGGAGGCATGGAAGAATGTACGCGTAAAAATTGACAGCGTATGTTGTAGTGCTCGAACAGGGACGTGCGAGTAAATTGCAAGTATAAATTCTGTATCTGGGTGTCTCTTGTCCGCCTGGAATTAATCAGTGTTGTCTGATGTTCAGTTGAAGAGATATTGTGTATGAGTTGCCTTCTATTTATACAGTATGGTCCATAATGTTTGAAGCATATGGGAACAATTTTTGTTAACAGAGTTACATAGTAGCCAGAAAAATCAAAATCCTGTCAAAAATACTAAATTGCGTTTTATATGAGCAAACTTAGTTCATCGTAATCGATTTTGGGGTACCGTGGTACCATTATCAGTGCTACTAATAAGGAATTCATTCATACCTGGTAGTGAAATGTGCGATGAATACAATCAATATTACAGCTAAAAGAAAATAAAAAAATACAATTGTTCTGTTCTGATTTAGTGTTGAGAAGTTATCAAGGAGGCTTTGAGAACAATGAAATTATTCCTTCAGATTTTCCAATATAAATATGTGTTAGTTTATCGGTGTTTTCTTTGTTTATTGGAACAGTCTTTGCATTTGTTGTCATTTCTATTCAAAATTCCGCACATTTATAAAATGGATGAGAAAGGGGACATGTTAAATATTTATAGGAAATGTTTCTCTACATTGCGGCTAGAAACCTTTATGCTGACCGATATTCTGATTCCGAAAAAGGCCTAACCATGATCCCGAAGAAAACGGTATCATTGACGGAACGGAAATTAATGTTTTAGCTCGAGACTGTTACTTTAAGGCAAATTGGGTTTGAATTGGACGAATGGTCCTGTGCGATGACCTCCAAGGCCACCTGATTTGACACCTCTAGATTTCTTCGTTTGAGACCATTAAAAAATTGTCTGTGCAACCGCAGTTACGACCAGCAAATACCTGGAATTGTGAGTAAGACGCGCAATCAATAGTATAACGGCCCAGCAATTAGCAACAACTATGCGAGTTCAGAAGTGCATTGACGTTAATGGACTGCATTTCGAACATCTGTTGTAATGTTTTGTTTCAAGTTTTTGTATTTCAAAGCCACCTTAGTAACTTCTTTGCATTACATTAGACCAAAATAATTGTATTTTCTTGTTTTCTTTTAGCTGTAATTATGATTGTATTCATCGCATATTTTATTACAAGGTATGAATGAATTCCTTTTTTATAGTACTAATAAATGGTTCTATAGTGTTGGCATCTAATATGTGTAAATTACTCATGATTGATTTGGTACCAAATGGTCCCAAAGTACGAATATGGTTCCATTAGAAAACATTGAGTTCTACTCCAAAATCGATTACGATGAACTTTATTTACTCATGAAAAACGCAATTTAGTATCTTCGACGGTATTTCGATTTTTCTAGCAGTAGACGCATGGCACACTTAAATAGAAAACTAAAAATTGAATTATCAAAAGTTTTGACGTTTGAAATGTCATTTATGTGGTACCATTGGATTTGGAATATTATGCAGATTTCAGAAATATAATAATATACAGGGTGTTCCAATTAAATATCGAAAGTTGGTATCATTTCCGGCGAAATCGAAAGTGAAAAAAAAAAATCATTTGTAGGTCAAAACATACCGCTTATTATGTTCATGGGAATTTTAATCAAATAACGGAAATACGGGGGTGTACCATGAGCCTGTTACACTCGGTATAATGTAAAATCTAGAATTCAATTACTTATAAAAAAGTACATTTTTACCACCTTTGGTGGAAAGAATTTTCCTCAGATTGATGTATTAGACAATTGTTATCTTGTAAATCGAATGTTGGTAATTTGTATCTTCACACTATTAAACGTTCAACAGAACAAGAAAAGTGCAGGTTAAGTAATTAATAAAGAAGATTTAATGAAACCGTGGTTAATATACCAGCTTATTTTATTATAATAATTATTATGTATGTATATTAAGATCTCAAATCCAGACAAACGGATATTTAAATCTAATAATGAATTATGGTGGATTACGTAATTCAATATTCCGCAAAAAACCTATACAATAGGTATGGTCGTCGGCAAGTATTTAATACTTGGCAAAGTTTTCTACAAGAAACACTTTGCCAAGTATTAAACAGATATAATTCAATGGTCGTAGGGGGCAGTAGTTGTTTTCTGTTGAATACTTGCCGACGACCATACCTATTGTATAGGTTTTTTTGCGGAAGATTGGATTACGTAATCCACCATAATTCATTATTAGTTTTATGATCTTCCGTCAAGTAGTGTCGCCCATTTTTCATGATGTTTCTGGCTTCATATTGAAGTCGACACGTAGTCGGAGTGCATTTTAATCTGGAACCCAGAGATGGCGCTGCATTCATACTTCAGTGTTTGTCTCAGGGATTTCCAATTAGGATGAAAGGAATTTTCGATTCAATTGGGTCGAACTAGCCTTCGCTGATGATTGGCAATGACCATGAAACCGGTACGGAGGTGTTCCCCCAATTAAATCGAAAAATAATTTCAGCTTTGATATTTGAAATGCATTGCAAAGTAGTTCTTGTAGAAAACTTTGCCAAGTATCAAACAGATATAAATCAATGGTCGTAGGGGGCAGTAGTTGTTTTCTGTTGAATACTTGCCGACGACCATACCTATTGTATAGGTTTTTTTTTGCGGAAGATTGGATTACGTAATCCACCATAATTCATTATTAGTTTTATGATCTTCCGTCAAGTAGTGTCGCCCATCATTCAGGATATTAAAATAACAAAAATAACATAAGAAAGCAATATAATAAAAATAAATTAATGATTTTTGTATAAAAACTATCATTTTCTTCATTATTTACAATATTGAAGGGAAATGTGCAATTTTTACAATTTTAATGAAGACTACTTTTTGAAATTTTGAACTACCTCTTGAGAACAACAAATAATCATCCTTGAAAGTTATTAAATACCAAGAAAGAGGCATGGTAAACTCTATTTCAAAAAGTTTTCTGCACAATTTGGCTGTGAGTTAGGATGGTATAATGAATGTATTAATAATTTCCTAAAAAAAAAATATATAAATCGAACAACAAAAAAAAAACAACGCTGCTCCTCTGATTGACCTGTTGAGTTGAAGACTTTATGACAGTATTTAATATTTTGTTAAAATATATTCCTGTTGAAGACAGTTTAATTCACTAAAAATTATCACTCTCTCTAAATTGGGAAGATATGATCAAGCAAAAGGCACAGTCTATTTCGAGAACAAACCAAGAGGCTCGCCCTCCGAGCGATTGCTTAATGAAAGAGAGCCAATGAACTACTTAAGTTTCTAGAAATAAATACTAAACGAAACATTGCTGATGAAAAGTATCTCTCAACGGATGGAAGCAAAAGCAAGTTGTCCGTTCACAACTATATTATGTAGATATTCACTGACACATGGAAGTCGTTAAACGATTTAGAATTGAAAAGTATAAAGCTGATGTGGAATCAGGAAGTGTGAAAACGATGAATGAGTGTATTTGAAGTAAAATCGTGAAATACCTGATAATTCATCTAAATTTTTTTGAATTTCATTCCATTAAAAAAAAATCTGTCCCGTTATTTTACATCAAACCATTCAAAAGTTATCGTGGTCAGGTAAGAAAAGGGATTCAGATCCAAACTTATTCTGACATTTCAAATGCATATTGTGAAAAAACGTAATGACAAAATTCTAAAAAATTCAGATAGTTGAAAAGGGAATTGAAATATCTTTTCAGCAATGTGATACATGCCACATGCCATTTAAAATATTTTTTAGTTGATGCCATTATCCCAGAAAGATTTTCAAAGGTGGCACCCTGGGGATAAAAAAAGATATTTCCGAATAGCTTAATTTATCAGGAGTGATAATCGATTATTAATTGTTCGGCAATCCTGATGTTCTGATATCCCCAGATTGACATTAACAATAATTGATGCTTCCAAAAATATTGAAGATTCTATCTAAAGTGGTTGTTTTCTGTTGGACATTACAAAAAATTATTCATTTTCATCGTAGTTATTTTCCATATAAGGTAAGCTCGGGTAAGTGTGACCGTGATTTTAATTAGTTCGCATTGAATTTAGTCCATCTGATGAACCTAAACTAATATAACAATGAACTTTTGCAGGTATTTACTTCAAAGGTCAGTCTTTGTAATACGCCACAGAAAACTGTTGAAAAACGTATTCTATGATTTTTATTCATATATTCAGATATACATCTCCATAGGTCACACTTCCCCCGGAAATTTGGGGCAAGTGTGATTCTGGCCAAATTTAAAGATATTAATGCACGTAAATCTCTCTTTGGGGCAGGTGTGAGTAAACAGTAAAGGAACTTTTAGCACAATTTATTTGTTTCGAGATATCTTTATTCAAAACATAGTTAGGAACTTTTTAATATTGAATTTGAAATGCCCCATTGGAAATAAACAAAAAATAATCGTGAAAGTGAACATTTGTTGAAAAGAAAAATTTACAGGTAGAAATCTGACGAGTGGTGATGGAAGCACAGTTGTTATTTCATCCTCAGAAAGTGTGTCTTCCACATCTGGCCAGGTATATTGTTTGGCTCTCTGAGATTTCCGTATATAATTTCGTACTATAGCTGAAAAAATATTACTGTTTAGATTGGCCATATAAACCAGGTTCCCACTTACCCCGACAGATAGGTCACACTATCCCCAATAACATTTAATATCGGGGTAAGTGTGACATGCAATGGAAAAATGTAAAAAAAACAACTTCATGCAAAAACGACAACCTATAGTCAGATTCATTGTTTAGGTAGAAGAAAAGTGTATAAAATGGATTCTTACCTTAGATTTTAACAATACACTCAAAGCTTGAAATAAACTCGTTATACTCGTTCGGGTTGATGAACTGTAGGTTAGAAAATTGGGGAAAATATTTGGATTTCACAATATCTCATTTGTATTTTATATGATGTTTATGGATTCATTATGAGTGTAGGCTATTTGTCAATAGATGGCATTGGGCTGTCGCCCCGTTTAGCGAAGATAGCGAGCAAAGTCACACTTGCCCCAAATTCACACTTACCCGAGCTTACTATAAAAGAAAATCAAAAATTAAATTAAATTTCAATTTGAGAATGTTTCCTTTTGTTCAACATGAATACCTTCCAAGAGGTCTTCTTAAATAGTGGAAAAGGGCGACTTCAGTTGCAGATGATTCCAATTTCATTTATATACACGTTTATTATATCTGCAATTTTTCGCAAGTTTGTTCAGATTGAAATTTATAAAATGATCTCTTTTTAAAAGAAATGCACCGATTTGTCCCACAAAAAATATCTTGTAGGTTTTTGAATTCTCTATATGAATTTGCGTGTCTGAGAAACGATACCTTAAATAATTTTTGCGATATTTGTAGAAGACCAAATAAGTTTTGATGTTATTTATTGTATCTTTTAAATGGTAGTACAGGTTATTTGCATCTATATGTGTGAAAACAGAATTTATTTGTTGGTCCATTACATTTTGAAAAACGTGGCTTGTACCAAAAATAAATTATATGCAAAGTAACATTCTTTCAATAGGAATTCCTGAATGAAATGTATGTAACAGATGAGACACTCGAGAACAATTTTTTGAAGTACATTATTGAAGGCACACTATCCAACTCATGACACATGTTTTTCGGTGCCTTTGTGTGATTAGAGGGCAATTAAGATATTCAACGTAGCACAGGAAGCAGGCCCTTGAAACGGAAGAAGGCTTCAGGGAGTCATTGCTATTAGAAATTCTTCTGGTTAGAAATTTCCCGAGACGAATGTGTGTGTCAATTGCTGTTTCAATCGTTAATAAGTATATGTCATCAAATTATTGAAAGAGTATTCTGAAAGTTTGTAAATCAAAGTATTTTCATAAATTTTCGAAAGGATATGAGTACAGCGGTTTAATAAAAATCGACATATTTTATAGAGTATTGTATAATTAGGTTAGAAGTACTCTTAAACTTCTTTCTATAAGATTTCTATAGTCGCACCCTCGATAATTTTTTTATTTTCACCTATATTGGCATTGGAATCTGTTTGTTCAGTATCTATGACTTAATTCAATGACCGTGACATTTTTTGGGAGAGGAATTTTGATTTAGAAAGCCGATATCACATTTTCCAATATATTTCTAATATCTTCATAATTAGTCAATATCACCTATCAAACTTTGATGGGTGTAGATATAGAATTGTGAAAATGCCAAAACTCGTGAATATTTTTTGCATCCATTTTAAAACAAAGTGGAGCTGGAATATGACAGAATCAATAAAAAGTCTCCCTAGAAGTTACACGTTTGATGTGAATCGAATACTCATATAAGATATGGAGTTAACGAAATTTTTATGCGACTTATAATAATCGAGGACGTTACCAGGCGACGAGGCGCTTCGCTTGTTTGGAGCTGAAGGAAAGGGTTGAAATCGACAAGTATGTCGCTTTGATTTGATTTATGAAGAAGAAAAGTCGGATATTGTGCGAAAAAATCGAAGGTGTTCACGAAAGAGCAGGTTAGTGAATTTGTTCGTACTGCCTCATACGAGTCATTTTTAATGATGAAAGCAACTTTTTTGACTGGAATTAGCGAAACTTGCAGAACCAATGAATCAACGAAAATATCCATGGAAAATGTTGAGATTCTAGAGAACAAGCTAGTAATCCCAACTCCCATTTCGAAAACTTACAAGGAAAGTTTTTTGCGGTGATATTTGACGGAGACGATAATCCTGTGATATTATTCAAGAAATATAAAGCATTACGTCCAGCTCATACTCCATTCAGCTTTGCGGGATTCATTCCTATTCTTAAATTCTCATGTACGAAAGAGACCATTGAACTATATAAGACTGTTGAAGGCCAAGATTCAGCGAGCATCATTTTGGACAAGAATGGTGCAGGTGTATCTGTCAATTCTGAAAACTGTCAAAACATTCATGTCAATTATTATTATAAAATTGGTATAAAATTGGTATGTGGGGTATTATGAAGTAGCTATAATATTATATTTTGTAATTAATGTATTGCGTGTTGTTGTGATGTTATTATGTCAAAAATTTGCAATGAAGATTTCATTTAAAGAAAGCTTCATTTTCAATAATACGATAAGACATATTTCTTCGCCCTGTCGACTTTTTTGGCGTGTTCTCATCAGCTACAATGCTTTGATTATTCTATAGAAGACCTCATCATCAACATAGTATGAAATTCCTTTCTCCATCCGCCCATGTCTGCCATCAGTGCCCCCAGAGGACAAACTATAATGTCTTCTGAATGTTAATCATCTACCGGTCGTATCGTAATTTCTTCTCCATCGCCTCCAGCCAACTGTCGTCGATGGTAATGAGCCTTCATTATCTTGTATACGGAACTGACCAGGAATACCGTTCTTACATACAAATTAAAATTGTATACTTCGAGAAATCGTCGTCACTTTGTCGTTTAAATGGAAATGAGGGGTGTTTTGTTTGCCTTGACTGCTAATTTCGGTGATCGTTACCTGATAGGTACTTTGATTTGATGTGTTTTTTGAATACTAATTGCGAAGGAGACAAAAACTGGAAGTGGTTTGTCTGTCATTGATTGTTGTTATTCTGCAGACGTGCAGTGGTATCAAAAGTTGTCTCGAACGAAATAAGTACAAGGTTCATTCCGATATCTGTGATGTCTGCAGGACAAAAAAAGTATGGAAACATGTTGGGAAGAACTAAACGTACGTCCAAGACTCACTTCATTGAACAATAGAGCCAAAAGACAATGTAGTTAGCTTCGATATGGTCTCCTAATACTCACAAATGTACCTCTTGAGGAATCCCTCAGCTACATAGAGGAATTTTACCACAATACATCGACTTATTTCGGCATTCACTAACGACGACTTATTTCCAATAGAATCAAACTTTCTATGAACAAGTTGATTGAGTCGCTATGGACATCCCATAAAGCCAAGTGGTGGCAAATTTCTACGTGGAAAAATTTAAAGATAGAGCCATTCAAACAACAGAAAAACGATCAAAGCACTGGTTAAGGTATGTTCATGACATCTTTCCTTGTTTGGAGCCACTGAAGAGAACAACTTCAGAACTACCTATACCATCTGAATAGTTTTCGTCCAGAAGTACAGTTTACAATAGAATTAGAAGAAAACCGCCAATTTCTATTCCTGGATGTAGTAGTCACCAGAAAAGGTAATCAACTAGGCCAGAGGTTCCCAACCGGTGGCACCCTGATTTGATTGGTAAGCCCATTGCATTTTTCAAAAGAAAATCATTTTTCTTAAGTCCATTCTTTAAAAAAAGGTTGACAATACCTTGCTGGTTTAAGAATTGGAAAAGACGGAAAGCTTCACACAATCGGTGAGACGTTTTTACTGCCGACCGCTCTGGAGGCAAGGATAATCTTGATGTCGTTAAAAAGTTTCGCGGCCATGGCATACACATTATTTTTCGTGCAATCGTTGAAATTCTCAAACTAGATAATTGTTAGAAGGAAAGGCAGACAATAAAATTAAAAAAATACCACTATCGAATAACACAGTCAAGAGACGAATTGTTGCTATGTCTGATAATATTGAAGAACAACTGGCTTCAAATCTCCAAGAATGCACTTCAAGTTGACGGAAGCACCGATGTTACAAATATGGTGCAGCTACTTGTTTTGGTGAAATTTGATTATAATAAAGAGGTGATAGAAGAGTTTCAATCAAATACCAGAGCGCAACTAATTTTCAAGGTAATTGATGAATATGTGCTCAATGTAGGCATTACCTGGTCCAAGTGTATTGGCTTGTGTATTGATGGGGCAAAAGATTGACAGGGCTAGCAGCAAAAATAAAGAAAGTTGCTCCAGAATGCAAAAGTACGCATTGTGTTATCCATCGAGAAGAAAAAATCTCAACTCCGTTCTATCAGATGCTGTGAAAGTTAGGATAGGGCACTAGACACAACATTATTCTCCTTGATGTGTGAAGAAATGGGTGGCAAGTTCAAAACTTCACTCCTGCATACAGAAGTGAGTTGGTTATCTCGGGAGGAAGTTTTGAACCGTCTCTTTGAACTGAAATCAGAAGTTTTTATGGTTTTGAGTGAAAAAACTCATGACAGGAAAAAAATGTTTGCTGATGAAGAATGGTTGTCAAGATTGGCTTATCTAGCCTACATTTCTGATAAATTCAACACATTCTATTCGGAACTTCAGGGACCAACCACAACAGCCTTCACAGCCAGTGAAATAAACTCCTTCAAGATACTGTTTTGTTTGGAGAATTTATCTGCATACCTTCTTGAAGAAAACGATAGGATGTAAGTGAGACCGAGTACTGTTTGATATTTCGGCAAGCTCTACTATTTTTTGATGCCATTTGTTACGAGTTACTTGTGTGAGAGTGCATTATCTGAATTCTTGTGCTTTAAAAATAAACGTAGAAGCAGAATAAGTGTTGAAGGGGAGTAAATATAAGTTCTATTACTTCTAATGTTGATATTTTAATCACAGGCAGTTAACAAGTTTCGCACTAAAGACTATAAAAGTATATTTTGAATAATGATTAGTTTTTTGCCGAGTTTGCACAAATTTTTTATTTGTGTATTTCGACCTATGGGTAATAAATGAAACTGTAAATTATAACCATTTTAATCTTTTTGTTTTGCCTTTATTATAAGCATGTTATGAACAAACAAATATCTAACCATTGAATATTGAGTTTTTTCAGGAATTCAATTCCAAAAGCCTTCGAACACTCTTGGAAGAGTAAATTTTATACATTTATTGGAATATTCAGATCTGGTGGTACGCCAAAAGGATGGGAACCCCTGTTGTAGGTTAAACTCGACTAGAAAGTGTTCAGACTTTCATAATACCATTAATGAAACAGATTCAATCTTTTACTGAATTCAAGACTACTAACGGGTTCTCATTCACACAACACTGGTTAGTATTTCTTCATGCATGTCTATTTATATTTTCAACTGACAATTTCTGTTGAGAATATATCTCGCTGCACGACAGAAGCGGATCTGTAACATTGTTTGTCCATCCTGGGAAATGCCTGACAACACAAGTATATTTAAAGTAGTGTTTAAACAAAGCTTGCTCAATAAGAATCGGCTGTCACCAGTTGCAAGCGGCCCAATGCTAAACGGACTCTTTAAGATACAATTGACGTTTTCTGACAATAAATTTCGTTAATCTTATCTTTTAGCTCGAATGGTTTCGGCTCGCCTTCTACGACGAAAACATGGAAGTAGTTGAAATAAATCAAACGGGGTAAACGTACCACACAGTCTGGTCTTGTTGCAGGTGCTGGTTAGAATCATCTGTTGGGAATCAGTTATGATTGCTCGACGTATAAGTTCATAAAAAGTGTCTAAACAAAACGATCTTCCACTCTTGAAATATACTCCAGTGACTTAAATTATTATGAGCCATTTCATAGAAATTATTTCGTTTCGTCCACTGCATTTTATTCTCAAATCCATACCAGGAGAAAATGTTTATAATTCTTGACCAATTTGGTTTCAGATAATCATAACTTTGTTGTAAAAATGCCCGACGTGAAATACATGCACTCTTTTGGTTTGAGGTATTTCATAATACTTTGATAATAATTAACGCTGATAGGATGAAAAAAATACCTCAATAACGGTGGAACATGGCGAAAAGAGCAAAAAAACTATGAATCAAAGAACCAATGCTAACATTCACCGAGATCCCATGAATCCGGAACAGAAGAGCAACGATTGTGAGCTTGGTTGTTTTTTTTAACGGGGTGCTTAGCCTCAACAAGCATTCAAACAACATCAGACTGACAGCCATTTAGAGCTCTGCCAGTTAAAATGAGGAAATTGCAAGACATATATCATCTTAATGTGAAAAAAGTAATAAGAATAAATGCTGTTTTCTATCAGTAAATGTCATGCTTTTAGGTATACCTTGTAAGAGAGCATTTAAAGCTGTATCTCTCCATGAATCCTCAAATCTGGATAGCTCAAAGCAACAATCATTTCTGCAGTTTCTTGTGTATATGTTAATAATTGGTTTGCTGATCTATTGGTTACAAATCAGAGGTTCTAATTCATATTATCCATCTACTTCAGATCTGCACAGAACAAGTAAAGTGCAATACATGATTTCTTCCAGGCGAACTGCAGAATCATCGTTTACCCAAGAAAGTACCATTATGTGCCCAATCAGTCGTAATGAGAATACAAAAAATTAACGTTAACTACTTTGAAAATCTTTATCCATAGTCGATAGTCGAGTAGTTGACTTCCGCTGGGTTCAATATTCTCGTAATTTTATAAAGACTTATTCGATGTTTCTGGTATTTTTCTGAATTATCGTTCTGGAAATAACGATGTCACGGAAATAATGATGTTACGCAAATAAACCCTGCAAATTCAATTCTGCAAGTCTTTTAGTACCTCACTCATCTTTGGCTGAAAATTGCAGGGGCATTCTTGAGACTGAATGGCATTCTCAAATATATGTAGTGACCTCGCTCTACATTGAAGCCGGTATTTTTTCATTCAATTCGGTGCCATCTTGATTTGGTGGAACCCACTGACCAAATCTAAATAAAATAGAATCAATCGGTACACCACAGCTGAATTTTATTCTGTCAACTTGACAATTCGCTACTGAAAATATTTGGCGGTAAACAAAGATTGAGGTCTTTCAGTACCTCATTCATCTTACGCTGGAAACTGCAGGGGCATTCTTGAGACTAAATGGCATTCCCAAATATCCGTAGTGACCTTGCTCCACATTGGAGCAGGTATTTTTTCATTAAATTTCATGACATGTTGAATTTGTGGAGCCCACTGACCAAATCTTAATAAAATACCGATTAATCGGCACACCAAAGCTGAATTTTATTTCGTCAACTCGACAATTCGCTACTGAAAATACTTGACGGTAAACAAAGACTCAGGTCTTTCAGTACCTCACTCATATTACGCTGAAACCTGCAGGGGCGTTCTTGAGACTGTAGTAGTAGCCTTGATCCTCATTTAGGCCGGTATTTTTTCCTTTATGTTTGTGCCATTTTGATTTGGAAAAACTCACTGGCAAAAGTGAGAGTGGTTAAATATTGTACCTCTTCGAGCATATTCAGAATCTCATTAGTATAAGGAAGTGGATGTCGTAGAAGCACACTGCGATTTCATCTGTTTCGTCAAAACAGAAATCCAAGCAAAATAGAATCAATCGGTCCACCACAGCTGAGTTGAATTTTGTCAACTCGACAATTCGCTTCTGAAAACACTCGATGGTAGAGAATCATTCTAATTTTACGAATTAAATTTTCACCAGTTGTCTACACCAATGAACTACAGTCCTGAAGAAGTCTTTATCGAATACATCGCTGCTGAAGACGTTATTATTTCTTCTCCTTCACGTATTTTTTTAACGAAGACAAGGACAATGAACACAATTTATTGTTGGTAACTGCGAATTGGGACCCAGACAAGAGATTTTATTATTTCTGTTTGTCTCGGAATTTCGGAGTTAATTAGATTGAAACTGAAATGGTAGTAGGAGTTATTGGGATGAAATGACATAGATAGCCTCAGGATTCACGGGGCATAAATGTTATCGCATGTTCATTGTGACTGGAGCAGATCCTCTTTATTCACTTAGGTTGAATGTCAACTTCGATTATAGGGAGGCAATATTTTAGTTCTTCCAGTATTCTCGTGTACAGTAACGATTGAGCAAGTAATTGACGGGTTATTACTCGTTCAATACAGTCCTGGATATTTATGATTGTGCTGTAATGCTTCATATTTTTTTATACATTTGTTGTCTGGTGATGTTTTATGATTCCGAAGACAGCCAATAACTCAAAAAAATTAAATTAAGTTATACATCAAACTCGAATCCACGAAAAACAGTAATTACAGCTTCAGATGATGTCCACTTCATTGACGAAACGCACGTCGCATGAAACAAATGGTTTCAGTGTTTGGGTAGTTTTTTGTGTTTATGGATTTCATTCACAACCAAGGTTCTAAATTATTTTAAATTAGAATTTAGATGGAATTGTTTAGAAAGGCCAGGTTATAAACTAGCACCTAGTGATGGAAAGTCAAAAATCGCACTGTCAACATTCCTTGTAAATGACATTTAACAATAACATGCACGTAATGAGATCTCATAACATAAACGTGCGTTTTGAGAAGAAAACTTACACTTCTTGGTTTGATTAAATTACAATCACATTTTTATTTACGTATGACTTCATTTGGTCTATTTACACAAATTTAGTCAATTAATAAATATAAAAACTTTTAGCATTAGCGAGATATATTTAGGATTGAAAGAGTGATGCCCCTAAATATAGGCTTCGTGCATAAACTTTTTCATTTCGTGCGTAATGGGTTACTTAAAACTCTTGTTACGTAATATACTATTACTGAGTCTTGTCTCGCATCCTCTACTCTAGTTTTTTCTCGCTTTGTATGCGAAATTCTTGTTGGAATTATATGCCAAAAGAGGCAAGTACTTCCACATATCGACATTAAATCAGTGGGAATGTATAGAAAGAAGAACTTTGGCCAAATTTAAAACTATTTATAAGGTAGATAGTCTAATGTGTGAGATGCCCGAGGTACCTAAATCAATGAAAAACAACAAAGATCCAAAGAGCCCTGATGTTTGTTCGAAACTCCTGCATCGTGTGAAATTGATAAAGTTTCGATATTTCTGTAGTTTTTTGTCGTCAAAAATTCTTGCTCTTTCAAAGTATGAGAGTAATGGTTCATATGAGTGTTCAAATTCCAGTTACACCTCTTTGTATGGAAAAGCCATTATCTCCGAGTATTTATCGAGGATCTGAGAAGTTTTTCTACATTCATGCAAAAAGCAAAACTTTATTGAACTATATTCAGTGGAAAAAGAAGCTCTTTTTGCACTTGTTGCATAAATAACTATTTTCAACTGCAACTGTAGAAAAAATGCACCAAACACCTCCTAAGGTTTCTTTTTCTCTATGTATTATTTTAAGAAATGTTCTTTGATTTTTTGAAAAAAACTCGAAGTATGCCTTTAAATTTTTAATTCTATTTCGAATTTATAGCACTCTACTAGAACTACTGATGCTATATCTAAGAAAAACTTCTGTTTCAGATAATATATAACAGTTTAAGAGAGGTTTGTCATTTTCTGTATTTAGAATCACTTGTTCTTCATCCCGTTTAAAATCCTATTTTGAAAATCATGTAAGAATCTCTAAAACTTTATAGTTTTGCCACTTGTACTTGCAAAACTGGATAAAATTAGATAACTTAGAGCGTTTATCAAAGTGAGGTAACTGTCAAATCCGAGAAAAACTTGAGAACCTATAGTCTACTCAACAAGTGCCATTTAGACCAACTTTTTTCAGCAGTCTCCGAAAATTATGATTGAGGTGTCATTCGATTCGGAATGACATCCAGATGATTTTTGAAAAAAATGAAGTTCCGCATGAAAAAATTGTAAAAGTTATTAACAATTAACTAAAAAAAAAAGATGGCTTTAGTATTTTGTAAATATCTCAAAAACTAATTAAAATTTTTTAAATCTAAAAAAAGATTCAAAAAGAGGAGGAAATTTCCTAAAAAAAAAACTCAATTCCCGGAATTGTAGCATCAATATTTATAATTTTCCCAGAGGGATGAAAATACGGCCGAAAACGGGTACTCTGGCTCGGGCAAGCCACACCCACTTTGGACACTTTAACAATAAAAATTATTTTAAAATACTAAATATGAAAATAAAAAATTGGAAAAATTCAGGCACTAACTGAATAGATTAATGAACAATAATCCGCTTGAAAAAAATTTTTATCACAATTTTTCAATTAGTTAATCAATAGTTAATTATTAATTTTTTTCTGCTTGAACATGAACATTGCAAGTGTGATAATTGTTAAACTATAAATTTAAGATTTTTTTCCTCTTTTGGAGCAATTCTTGAAAGGCTTCAGAATAGAACCCCGTTGGAAAAATTGAAAAGTTTCTATTTTTCAGTTTTTTATTAACAATTTTCGTTGTTGCAAAATTAAATACTTAAATTAATCATTGAAAAAAAAATTTTTTTTTAAATATTATCAATAATCCGTTTTTATGTTATCAGGAACTACATAGAAATAATTTTTTTAAATTTTTATCTCCAATTGTTTAAAAAATTGTTATAAACAAATGCGTTGTTTATAAGATAATTGAAATTTTTTTTATGGAATTTCAATCTTTGATACAAATAATGATTTTTAAAAGAAAAATTGTTCCTTAAAAAAATTTTTTTATTGCTTGAAAACGCATTTGTTAATTAACAATTATTTTCTCCCGCTTCTAATTAATATTAAGGAACTATTTTTTTTTTAAATCATTATTTGTCTTTCTTTCTGATATAAAAAAAAAATTCCATTTTATTTAATTTTTCATTGTTTATGCAATAAACAATTTGTTATAAACAAATAAATTTTTACCATATATTTTTTTTTCTATTCTAATTTCTGTCACAAAAACAGACATGATTTTTTTTCTTTTTTAAATTTTTTTTTATTATTTTTTATTTAATTTTTAAATATAAATTCTCTCTAACTTCGTCATTCTTACCTGGTCTTCATCCTTAAAATTATTATAATTTACAAACTAATGGAGATACGATGAAAATACTTTAGACTTATTTATTCTCCATTACATAAAAAACAAATTTAGCAGAAAAGTTTAGTTGTTACTTATTTATTTATTGAATTTATAGCAATTGTTGTTGAAAATACTTAGGGAAAAATTTTTTTTTTGTTTTAATGCTTAAAAATCTTATCAACTATTAAAAATATGACTACTTCATTCAAGTATCTTATCAATTATTGTTCATTACTCAACATTTTTACAACAATTGCTATAAATTCAATAAATAAATAAGTAACAACTAAACTTTTCTGCTAAATTTGTTTTTTATGTAATGGAGAATAAATAAGTCTTAAGTATTTTCATCGTATCTCCATTAGTTTGTAAATTATAATAATTTTAAGGATGAAGACCAGGTAAGAATGACGAAGTTAGAGAGAACTTATATTTAAAAATTAAATAAAAAATAAGAAAAAAAATTTTAAAAAAGAAAAAAAATCATGTCTGTTTTTGTGACAGAAATTAGAATAGAAAAAAAAATATAAGGTAAATATTTATTTGTTTATAACAAATTGTTTATTGCATAAACAATGAAAAATTAAATAAAATGGAATTTTTTCTTTTTATATCAGAAAGAAAGACAAATAATGATTTAAAAAAAAAAAAATGGTTCCTTAATATTAATTAGAAGCGGGAGAAAATAATTGTTAATTAACAAATGCGTTTTCAAGCAATAAAAATTTTTTTTTAAGGAACAATTTTTCTTTTAAAAATCATTATTTGTATCAAAGATTGAAATTCCATAAAAAAAATTTCAATTATCTTATAAACAACGCATTTGTTTATAACAATTTTTTAAACAATTAGAGATAAAAATTTAAAAAAATTATTTCTATGTAGTTCCTGATAACATAAAAACGGATTATTGATGATATTTTAAAAAAAAAAATTTTTTCAATGATTAATTTAAGTATTTAATTTTGCAACAACGAAAATTGTTAATAAAAAACTGAAAAATAAAAACTTTTTAATTTTTCCAACGGGGTTCTATTCTGAAGCCTTTCAAGAATTGCTCCAAAAGAGGAAAAAAATCTTAAATTTATAGTTTAACAATTATCACACTTGCAATGTTCATGTTCAAGCAGAAAAAAATTATTAATTAACTATTGATTAACTAATTGAAAAATTGTGATAAAAATTTTTTTCAAGCGGATTATTGTTCATTAATCTATTCAGTTAGTGCCTGAATTTTTCCAATTTTTTATTTTCATATTTAGTATTTTAAAATAATTTTTATTGTTAAAGTGTCCAAAGTGGGTGTGGCTTGCCCGAGCCAGAGTACCCGTTTTCGGCCGTATTTTCATCCCTCTGGGAAAATTATAAATATTGATGCTACAATTCCGGGAATTGAGTTTTTTTTTTAGGAAATTTCCTCCTCTTTTTGAATCTTTTTTTAGATTTGAAAAATTTTAATTAGTTTTTGAGATATTTACAAAATACTAAAGCCATCTTTTTTTTTTAGTTAATTGTTAATAACTTTTACAATTTTTTCATGCGGAACTTCATTTTTTTCAAAAATCATCTGGATGTCATTCCGAATCGAATGACACCTCAATCATAATTTTCGGAGACTGCTGAAAAAAGTTGGTCTAAATGGCACTTGTTGACTAGACTACTGACCGAGAACTCAATTTCAGAATTTCCATACAGTATGGAAATTTGACTGATAACTTGGTTAAAGAAAAAGGTATCAGAGATTATATTCGAAAAATATGTGTTGTTATTTGTTTCCAATTTGTTTCATCACAGGCGTACATCATTCAGTATTTCATCATCTCTAAATATTTTTTGTAGATAATTTCAAGGTTTTCTATAAATTTGCCCAATTTTTCTGTCATGCAACTGTGTGCATGTGATGTTATTATTTTATGTTCTGAATGAATAAAATATATAGAATTGATTTACGATAGTTCAACATGGCAAAGTATGGAAGAGGCATTTGTTTTAAAAATCTGTATTAAAATGAGTGAAATAAATGCCATCAAAATACCTCTGCGATCCGTTCAAACCCATGTAATTTTCTGTTATAAAACAATCATTAATGTAGCAAACTGATTGTATAATTATACCACTACCATAATTTTGTCATAACACAAATTACCCAAAAATATTCACCCATTAATTTTTTCTTATCGACATCTACCGAATTTATTATTTTTAATTATATCCAAAAACGACATTTATGTAAAACAGTGACTCAAATTGTTGGCGTAATTCTGATGGTACGTTCTGATTCTGGACAGGAATAATTTTCTGTAATTACATAATGACAAGGACTGGGAGAGTATGACTCCGGGCAGAATGGACATGTGGACCGCTTCTGAAGCAATGTTGCCGACAATAAAAAAAATCGATGTTCTCGTGTGATTTCCGATTCGTGACAGCAATTCAGCGTAATCGTGCAATGTTTCAATCAAATCTATATTCACTGTCGTTGTGCCTTTCTAGATATACAGTGTTGAAAGGACTCTGCACCGTTCTTGTCGAAAAAGAGTCTCAATTGGCTGAAAATATGGAATAATGTAGTTTATGATGTCCTGATCAAATATATCGGTGGGCACAACAAGATCTAATGGACAGTTTTTCAGAAACTGGGTGTTTACATGTGTCGCCACGATTACAATCTGAATGATTCTTTTTCTACTAGTCAATGTTGAGATTTTTATGTTATTCGTTGCAAAAACTCAGTCGAAAGCAAAGGTCGTAGATATGCAAACTAAATAAATATTATTTGATTTTGAAATTAGATGATCTGATGATTAGATAAACGTATACAAAACATAGTAGAGAACTAACTTTCCCTTGGACGTTATGCTGTTACTTTCTCTCTTTACAAAATGGAATTGAACCCAATCAAGGCTAGAAGAGCCCATGCATGAACTTTTATCCCTTCGATTCTTATATGTAAATGCATGGGAATTTAGGAAACTGTAAGAGCTATAGGAAGGGTTGAAGGGGGCAAAGTTACATATTATGGAGCTCATTACTGAAAAATCTGAGCTAGCCCTCCCCCTTTCAAAGATTACAGGAATTAACGAAAAATTTGATTTTACACTGATGATGACCAGATACCATCGAAACGACTGAAAATTTCAAGTGATATTCACAATCATGAAGAAATATGACCATTGAAGTCTGAAAAAAAGTAATAAAAAATCCAGTTTCGTATTTAAAATTTCATAGTTAGGGGTAGCCCAAGGAAAAACAACACCCTGTAGAATACTTTCGTTTACATATTTTTACAGCCCACTGAAAGTTGCAATGACAAAACGCAAACAGTTTCTGTTAATCTATTTTATTAAAGCAGATATAAGTGCCAAACAAAAATCAATTTTCTCATTTTTTCCTGTAATCTCTGAAAGTGAGAGGGCTAGCTCAGATTTTTTCAGCATCATTGTTATGAGCATCACAAAACACAATTTTGCAAGCATCCACTCGAATTTCACACACCCCGTATAAATACAACTGAAAGAGACAACCCTGATTGGCCCTAATCAAAACCAAATTATTTTTACTCAATTTGCAACTCTTGTCGAGTATATTGGGACTGCAATCGCTATTCTTTACTTTTTGTAACAAAATAATCGCCACATTATTGATTTTATAGATAAGTAACAACCCTGTATGTTCAACACCCAGTATCTCGAATTTTTTTTATTGATAGTGGTATGTATGAGTGTATGACGATGAAAATCTTTTAAAAAAATTCTTCAGGTATAAAATGAATGAACAGTATTGAAGTCTATCATTTACTTCGTTAAATAATTATCTCACTTATTTTTTAGAAGCTTCAATTTTTGTGTAAATGATTTTATAAGAATGTGTTGTTTTCGGAGGCTAGGAACAATTTTCGCAGATATGACATTTTTCGTAAACTTATTTTCAATTACGACATTCAATCCTAGTAGGGTAGGTGTAAAATGATGCAGAGAAGCCAAAACTGATCTAAATTCAATACTCACAAAAAATTGTCAGATACATCCCTTATTCTTAGCACGACAGTATAGCTCTCAATATAACATTCCACTGTATAGGTATCGACTTTCACGTAATACTGGGTGACACCCTGTATCTTGAAAACGAAGCATTACCTGACCTTTATTTATACAAACTTTTCGTCTCAGAATCATTAAAAAAAATCACCCCTTCAAGTTTGGCCACGTACTTACATGACACCCTGTATAAAAACAATAGTAACTGACAACCAAAAACTATCCTACTGCACCTGCGTGTTTTCAAAATTCAGACCACTTCAATAATTCAGACTTCTTGAATAATTCACTTCATATTAGAACGTTTGAATCTTCAAACATAATCAATAATTACACCTTCTAGAAGTTTGTACGGAACGCTACAACAATCAAGTAGAATTGGTAGAGTATTCTCAAGGTCGCTTGACTGTCTGATGAAGTATTAACCTGCCAAGTTGTTATAGATGCTCGAGTGTGGGCACAGCTTGCAGGAGTGCAAAGGAAACAACTGAGGAGATTATGCCCTAGCTGTGTAAAAGCAAGACATAAGACTGAGGAGCGTACAGGGTATATCTACAACTGAACCACCTACTCGAGAAAAGGTTATGAAGTAGACCAGATTTGTTGAACAGAATTCAAAAGAGTAGCGAAACAGAAAACGTAAACGTATCTCAAAGCTTGTGAGAAGCGAACCAGGCAGACTGGGTTAAGGAGGTTTGAAGTTCGCTTATTCGTGAGCTGTAGGGGTATCCTCTGAGAATGTGGGTGTTTCATAACAACAAATTTAAAGATATTCTTACAAAATTCTCAGAGATTTGCAGATCACCCAACACTGGTTTAGGTACCTACATGAAGTTTACGATCCTAATAGTAATTAGTAGAATACAGTATTAATTTTCATTCGCAGGAAAGGCCCATTCCATATCGAAGTAAACAAGTTTTGAATGGTCTTAAATGCATTGAATGCTTCATCCTGCACCGTAAATTGATCTCACATGTTGAACTGAATTTCACGACTGGGCGATTATTATTGGAAAAAATTTTGTAGAACTGTTATTACAGATTCCTTTTTCAATCTTGAAAGTTCTGTAAGTGTAAAACTCCGTCAACTGAACGGCATTTCAATCCATTCTTGAAAACTTCTGAAAATGAGATGATTCGCGTTAGTTGTTTTGCATCAGAAATAAACGTAAAGTGGATTTCTTGATAATTCAAATCTCACCAAATAAGAGAAACGTTTGGCAACGCTGTGAATGGTAGTCGAGATCTGATCAACTGTATTTTCGTGTTGGGAATGGGATTCATGCCCGAGGTGCCACTCTTTCATGTAGGTGCAGATGGACGAGATTTCCAAGGTTTATATCTAATTGATTGGTTTATTTTCCACTTTGAAGTTGGGCGATATTTTGTGATAAATAAGTTCGACCCGGAATTAACCAGCTGCAATTTCAGTCCGAAATTATATTTCGAGATCAATAGCCCAGAGAACTGTCTGCAACTCTCCCATAATCTGAAACGATTAGAGCATGACTACTGACATATTAACTTCCATACATTGAAAATCCGAATCAGTTCCAAAATGAAATGGAAAAACTAGATAAACTTTGCAACAACAAAGTCGAATTTCTGGAGGAGCAAATTTTTTATTTCTGGTAACAGGCCAATGTGGGTATTTTCAGGACAAGATATGACATTGAAGTCTTATTTTCATCAAAATTATGAAATTTGAATCATGTTTCGTTCGAATCGGTAGAGCAAAAGATTTGAGGAACTAAAAAAATTGGAAAATGTAGAAATGACGGTAGAGAGTAAAAATCTGAATCAAAGGTAAGAAATTGGAAACTGGGCAAATCATTTCCTTGGCATTTTTATAATTTTCTAAAAATTACCTGATTTATTGTGGATTTCAGAATAAAATGTCAAAGGCAGACTTAGAGTAGCACATGACAAAAGGAAGATTCATTCACAATGAGCCATTTCAATAAGTAAAGTAAAGTAAGTAAGTAAGTAAGTAAGTTTTATTCAGTAAGATCTTTACAATTCGTTATTTATTTGATAAAAGAAGCTACCTCAGCTCAGCTTGTATTGTGGGTAACAGAATGAAAGGAACTATAATCAAATTTCAAAATTGATATTATGAGGAGAGGAAAAAATAACAGAGAAAAGAGAAAAGACCTTGGTAATTGTAGAGTAATGTATGTAATTATTCGAGAATTGGTTTCAGGACTTCTTTATAATGTAATATGTACAAACATTTTGGCTTGTTTTTTGAACTTATTTTTATTTTGTATATTTCTAATGTCAGAGGGTAGTAGCGGATTATGGACTCAGCCAAGGCATCGTACAACATTATTTTATTTTTTTGTTCAATTTGCGGAGTCTCGTTGTAGTATGATTGATGTGTTCATTCCAACGAATGTGTTGATCAATCATCACTCCTAGGTACTTTATACTTTTAATTTTTTTTATGGTTGCACAGGCGCAGTTGGGGTAATCTTCACAGACGGTTCCATGTAGTCGAATATTTTCATTTATGGGTTGATCTCTTATTGTGGACGAAAAGGTGATAAATTTAGTTTTTTCGATGTTTAAACTGAGCATACTTTCATTAAGCCAGCTGTATATTTTTTTGAGTCCATGTTCAGCCTTTTTATATGTTTCATCCCAATTATCCCCCATGAATACAACAGCGGTATCGTCCGCATAAGGATGAGTTTTCCTTCTACATGTTGCAAGTCATACAAGCTGTTTATGTAAAGTAAAAAGAAAATTGGACCCAGTACCGTCCCCTGCGGCACACCCATGGATACCGGTAGAGGGTAGCTTAACGTGTTATTGATTTTAGTAATTTGTGTGCGGTCTGTTAAGTAATTCTTTATTATATCCAGAGGAAGGCCTCTTATGCCAGCGCTTTCCAGTCTCTGGAACAGAATGTTATGGTTGACAGTATCGAATGCCTTGGCCAAGTCCAAAAATACCGTTATGCATTTCTGTTTATTTTCAAAGCCGTTGTGAAGTGTTTTTGTTAATTCAAAGACTGCTTTTTCCGTGGAAAAGTTCTCTCTGAATCCAAATTGTGATGCAGATAGGATATAATTTTTTTTACAATAATACATGATTCTATTTTTTAAACATTTCTCAAAGATTTTTGTGAAGTTGTTTAACACAGTTATTGGTCTGTAGTTGTTCGATAACTTTTTGTTCCCAGTTTTGAATATAGAGGTAGTTAATGATTCTTCAAAAGAAAGGAAGGAGTCTTTGAAGTTATGTCTTGAAATTTTCAAAATATACTGGCTCACATAAAAATCTTCATAGAAATCAATCGGAATTTTTATAAGAAGAATTATAAAAACCAACATACAATTGGGCCATTTGTCACTTGCTATAAGAGATTAGAGATTATTACAATTCGTCGATGAAGAAGTAAACCTAAACTTACTAAAATTTATTTCATAATTCTGGGATTTGGAAAAAATCTGTGTTTATTCTATAATTTTGTATGAGAATTTAGGCCACAATTTCTCCAAACACTCAGCATGGATAATATTACCCGAACAAATACATTGTAACTCGACCAAGCTGAAACATTATTAAATAATTGTTTGCGTCAAACAAAATATGAGAAAATTCAAATCATGGTTGAAGTATCTTCTGCCAGTCTTGAAATTCGTTCAAGTATTTTCCCTCTAGACGGCTGCAAACAAACGAAGCTCAAACGTCTGAAATGAAAATCAGAGGCGAGCACCAGATATCAACCCCTCCAAGATGAAATTCATTACTGCTACACAAGGAGCCATTCAGTTCATCTCGCTCTCTTCTTTCCTCCCATATAATCAAACAGAATCAGCCTCAACCTTCTCTAATTCTACATCATCATCCCGGAAAACATAACGATATCATTATACTAATACACTTTGCAATTAGGTCTGTTCCCTTTCAGGTTCATAACGAAATTCGTCTCAGTGGGTCATGAAGGTTTCGACGTTATCGGTCGAGTTTATAATTTAAAACGTTATGCAAATCGAGTGCGCCTAGAGAATCTTAAGAGAAAACAAAGTCAGTTTTAATTATGTGTACGAGGAAGGCCCTGCCGCTTTTGCAAGTTCATGTAGGTGGATCTGATTTGCCAGGATCGCTGGAAAATATTTGTCTTCCTCATGAGGAACTGGGAGTACTTCACGAATGGCAATGAATTCCAGAATGAAATTTGATTATGAAAATATTCCAGCCCCTCGCATATTTTCCTATACTATTATAGGATTGTCGGCGAACGTCGAACAGAAATCATTCAACAGCCGTGAGGGCCCTCACGGCTTTTGAATGAGCCATATATGTTGGCGGTGGTTTATTATTGGGTCATCGTGGGCAAATGATCTAATTCGATAACTAACACATGAATTTGACATAATTGCAGATCATTTATTGGTCCTGAAATATTAGGGGTATCAGATTCCATAACCCTGAGTCAAGAAAAATATTCCAGAAGTCTTCTTGGGAAGTTTCAAATGACTGAAGCCAATCCTGCATTAACACCATTGTCAGGAAATCATATACAGGCTTCGATGATAATATGGAAACTGAAAGTAGGTTTCCCTATAGAGAAGTACTACTTATCCAATAAACCAAGGCCATATGTGCTTTTTCTGTAAATTTTGGAAGCAGAAAAATTGAAAATTCTACCATTCAAGATGTTTCTAACGTAATAACGAATACTGAGATATTTGAAACATTTACCAGATATAAAAGAGATTCAAAGAACAACGAGTCGATAGTATACTGTGATTCAGATTTTACAGGAGACATTGAAAAAAAGAAAAGTATACTACAGAGTATCCAGTACTGAGGCGGAGTATATTGCTGCTGCAGAATGCACAAAAAAAGAATTTATTTAAAATCCCTCATTGAGGAGCTCACCAACCAAAATGTGACCATCAAACTGAATATTGACAACCATAGCACAATGAAAGTGAAAAGAAGTATTCAATTCAACCAAAGAAGCAAATTTATAATCAATTTCGACTCAAACAGAGATTTGGTAGGCTCTTTAAACAAACTTTACAATTTCAAGTTGAACTTTTAATTGATTTTTTTTTCATTTTCCGAAAAATTGCACTTTGAACATATCTCGACCAGCTGATTCCAAATAAAACATCAAAAATTTAATTGAATAGAGAATTTACCAAATATGGCAATTTTTTATGGTCGTGATTTTGTTAAGTCCTTGTCAAATTCAATTTTTGATGCATAATTCGAAATCAGCTCGTCGATATATGATAGAGGATTGTTTGCGACTTTCCAAAAAATCTAAAATAAAAGTTTTCAAATTTTCGATGATGCGAGAATTGTTTTTATAGTACACCTATTTTCTGAGCTTATCAGAATAATATATTTTCGAAATCAGCATGAAATGTTGGGTATATAGTGCTAAATTCAAGTGAATGTGATGATTTTCTGCTTTTAATGATTTTTAGGGGTATACTTTGGAATTTTTTTGAGTAATATTGTTTTTTGGCAATTGACTTCAAATACAAGTAAATAATAATTTTTTCATCATGAATCGATTGACCTTCGCAGAATTACTCTATCTCAAACTGTTCTCGAGTTGAAGAGTTCATCCGAAGTTGAGAGCGATAACATCCGGGAATTTTTTTTTTGTTATATTGGTAAAACTCAACCATTTTCGTATGTGCTCACCAAATTAGTAATAAATTCCGAGTCGAATAGAGATATTGTAGGTTTTTCACGCAACCTCTGCACTATCTTAGAAAACTTCAATTTTTCCATTTTTCGAAAATACCCTATCAAACGTATCTTATTGAGCTGATATCACCTCAATAATTGAATTGAACACAGTATCAACCAGAAGAAGCAAGTTTTTTGTTGAAATCGCAAAAATGGACATTATTTCGATAATCTCTTGTTAAATTTAATCTTTGATAATTCCAAATCAGCTCGTCGATTTTGCGATTTTTCCAAAAATCAAAAATGAAAATTTTCGAAAATTTGATAGTGTGAGGAAATTTTTGAAGTTTGATCGCTTTATATTGCATACCTTATTTCTTAGCATACATTTTGGGTATATAGTGTTGTTTTCAAGTGAATCTGATGAAAAATCGATTGGCTTTCGCAGTATTGCTCTATCTCAACCCGTTCTCGAGTTGAAAGGTTCTTCCGGAGTTGAAAGCGGTTGTCAAATTTGTAAAATTCAAAATTTTTTATAAATGCTCATCAAATTAGAAATCGATTTCGAGTAGAATATAGATTTGATATGCTTTTACGAAACCTCTGTCAGATTTCGAAATACATTTTGAATATTGTATTTTGTTTAAAATGATACATTATAACAGTGCTATCAGGCAGCAGTGCATACGTCTATCACTTATTTAGAGACTCAGGAGTAAACTTTCATAAATTAAATTCATTCAGCTTATGATATTCAAAATCGAAAACTACTTCGAACACACTTCCAGCAAAATGAAACAATCCCGTTTTTCCCTCCCTCGCTTCTTCCATCCCTACAATGCAAAAACTTCCGCTCGCGCACTCCCAGCTTCCCGTCAATTACTCAAAACACGTCCTGAATACTATCGAAGCAATCATAACTTTCATAAATTGCACTCTATATTGGTTAAATTTATTCGAAACGGTTCCCAGGGCACAAACGTACGAATATCCCCCAGCAGTTTTAAAAAATATATTGCTAGGGGCGGAGTTCCTTGATTTGGTGAATGTACTAAGAAATTGCTTTATGTTATAGATATGTGGTCATAATTCAACTGAAAACCGGGGGTGTTTGATAATTTCATCGATTCATAACTACGTGAAAGTATTTAATTCAGTACTGGTAGACAGAGTGCCTGAATTCTATTTCAGGTGGTAGGAAGTGAATGAGTTGAAACTGAATGTACACAAAAATCAAACATTAATGATGATGATACCATTACATACTCATATAATATAAAGTGTGTACGTGATTTAAAGTACTTGGCATAATCTCTTCCAGATCGAAGCCGAAGAAGTGGATACACATATACAACATCACAGACAAGAAATTCAACAAAAAAATCTTCGAGCATATCAAAAAACATTATCCAGTGATTAACAGAAACATAGAAGAACCAACCGGGAACATACAAAACACTAATAATATACATCGATGCAACAACAAGAAGAGAAGACACGATAGCAGAGACAAGAATCGATACGATCTGGAGAGAGAAAAAAAAGAATCACGAATGGACAAGACATTCATACAGTGGAACTTGGCGCAAGAGGTGTCAGAATGGATATTCTACAATGACTGTAACACATCGATACTAACAAATTTGCAAAGAGCTATCACAATGCTAGTAAATAGAAAAAGTACGAATAGGCAACACAAATACCCAAACAAATACGAATACAGGAGAAGCAAGATAGAGGTTAAACCATGAAAACAAAACCCACAAACGGAACAAAAAAGCCGAAAACATCAGAAAACCCAGATCAAAAACCAAGAGATGCATGATATACATCATAACAAAAAATAATTATACATAATAAAACAGAAAAAAATGAGAAGAGATACCCAAGAATTACGACAAAACAGAGCGAACCACACTAGAAATATTTCCGGTAATCGAAAAGACATTAATGAACTTGTCTGATGGTTGTAGTAACTTGACCTTGTTAGGATGGACGTCCGAATCCTAAATAATCAAGAAAAAACATATCATGAGAGATAACACAATTGATAACTGAACAGGCCATGGCAACATGCTATGATACTACCAACTGTTCAGTCTGAGAAACACCGTTGGGATATGCACGCGCAGAGCACGACGAAAAAACAGCACACATCATTAATATCTACACACTACCACAAAGATATCAAGCACGACACAACTTAATAATTATACATAATAAAACAAAAAAATTGAGAAGTGGAATATTCACAAGGATTAAGCCAAAATAGAGCGAACCACACAAGAACACATAGTAATAAACTTGTCTGAAGGTTGTAGATGATGTAGTAACTTGATCACTTAGGATGGATATTCGAATCCTATATAATCAAGAATAAACATGTCATGGAAGGCAACACAATTGATAACTGAACAGGCCATGGCAAAATGCTATGATACTATTAACTGTTCAGTCTCAGAAACACCGTGGGATATGCATGCGCAGAGCACGACAAATAAACACAGCACACATAATTAACATCTGCACACTACCACGAAGATAACAAGCACGACACGATCTAACAGAAACACTACACACACTAGACACAACATTCACCCATAATAAAAGATACGAGCATACCAAGGAAAACAATCATTACACATATGAAAAACGGTAGACTTAGGCTTGATACCATGAAGGGATCCAGAAAAATGAATTTGTCATGTACTCTGTTGCACCCAGAGTTATTCCTCGAACATATTTCTGGTTACTTTACTGCACACTAGAATAAAAATATAGTAGAATTACAGAAAATTATGTTGGCATCACGATGTCAAAGTAATGTTTTGTAATATCAATTACAGTTAACACAATCTCGACAATATACGTAAGTTTCTGAAACCTCATTAAACACGGTAATATTTCAACAAATTATATTACATCGCGACATGTTTTGCTGCAATTTAGCTTTTTCAAACGGTTAATATCAAAACCGCTTGAAAAAGCTGTATTGTAGCGAAATATATCGCGACACTCACTTGTTTAATGAAATTTCAGAATAACTTTTTGAAAGTGCTCAGTAGTCGCAAGCATTTCATAAATACAGGTGCTTAATACTCGAGATTTTGGATCACTTTCCAAGAGTGCTTAGTACTCGAAGCACTTTTTGGCAGTGCTCGGCACAGTTCTGCTATTAACATATTCAATTCCCTAGCGAATACCCTATTTGAAAAACATTCTGATGACAGTTTTTTACATAAATTCGAGATGTTACTATTGGAAGAGAGATTCCCATCTATATGGAGTCCCAAAATTTTGATTTCAGATTCAGTAAAAATCAATATGTTACCCAGGAAAACTCCACCTTGGAGACAAGAAGCACGTTTTCGATAATTTGGAGGATACTTTATTAGCATCAGATAATTTCTTTACTTCCTCATATCTGTAACAACAAGATTGCTCAATTCCCCATTATTCCTATCAAGCCATAGTACCGTGGTATCATCTGCAAATAGTGTGAATTTTTCTCATATATTAAGAGATGTTAGGTCGTTGATGTAAGAAAGAATCAAGATAGATTCAAACACTGAGACCAGTGGGACACCACATGACATCAATTGAGAACTAGATATCTTGACATTAAGTGTCCTGACAATTAGGAGCGTGATGTCCTCAATGGAGAAATCCTGTAGTCACACATTCCTAGATTCAACAGAAGTTTTCCATGACACAGTCGAACGCTTTCGTCAAACACTGCCTCTCCCTCGTTGATTTTGAGGTACATATTCTCAAATAAGGCAAACTAAGCTCCATAAGTGGATTTTGTCTCTTGAAAGCCAAATTAGCAAGATCTGAGTATGTCATTCTTTGTTAAAAATATGATCATTCTCTTCTTTATTATTCCTTCACTATTTTTAATAGAGTTGATAGGAGCAACATGAGTCTCAGATTTAATAAAATATCACAGTTCCATACTTTTTGCAAATAATTTGATATTGTATTTAGGAAAACTTGTTGACAATTCATTTATTGCATCTGATAGAGCATCCATAGTCTGATCTGGAAGATGAAGAAGAACTTTAGATGGAATATCATCCCAGCCTGATTAATATTTTTTCCTCGTAGTGTTCAATATCTCTTCAATTTTCTCTGGGTTAGTTGGTGATAGAAAGGAGTCTCGTACAGATGTTTTATTTAGGTAATCTTTTTCTCGACGACAAATTTCCTAAGATTGAGCAATGATATTTATTGATATTAGGTCCAGAGAGAGTGGTTTTTGTTGATGCCATATAATTTTGCCTCTGAAATCATTTCAACGCTTTTTAACAAGAAAAATAGACGAATCTTTGGGAAATTCAACCATCGTGGCCCAGCTATGCCCATTCAACATAATGACAATTGATTCCATCAACATTTGTGCTGAACAGTCACCAGCTAATTCGATTTCTTCCCGGAGGTACACGCCTCGCTATAGGCACACAAAATGTAAATTATATCTGATGAGATTATAATGAGTATCTCCAGAAAATATCAGCACGGCATAGGTTCATATCGCTCCTTCCACTCCATTTCCTTCAAGAGCACTTTCCTTTCAGCCAGAGGACGAACTTAAGGGAAGTAGGCAGTGGGAGGAACTCTTCAAATGTTAATGGTGAATTAATTACTCGTTGCGTTCCTAGGTGAGATATTTTCGTTCGATCCTTTGTGCTTTGAATGGTAAATGAGGTCTTTATGGAGTTTCGAGCATACACGCGATCAGACGGTAGAAAATAGTTTCGCTGATTTCAAAGCGGAATATCGGAAGGAAGTAACCTGAGCACTCGTTGAACGCTTTGTCAAGCCATTGAAGGATTGCTTCTTGATCGACACTGGTGAACAATAAATAGTGATTTCGTGGGTAACTATGATGCATGTTTTCTCACAAAATAACGTTCAATATTTTAACTGGTCGGGACTCCTTTCTAAATTTGTTCGAAATAATTTAATCGAAACGTAAAATTTACCACATCAAAAACAATTTTGAAAGTTATTTGGGAGTCAAGAGTTAGGATATTTAGACATTTTGGATAAATAGTCACAAAAGTGGCTAGCAGGTTGCTAAAATAAACCAACTGTTTGAGAAGGTATATCTCCTGTTTATCGATCTGGCAGATACTGGACTGGACCACACAGAAAAGTAACGTATATCGCACTGTGAAGTCCCACGAAAAGTGGCTTCTATCTACACACGTGTAGAAAATAAATCGCATACGTGTGGATAAGCTGCTTCAAGGTATCAAATTCATATATATCAATCTATTTGAGAAGTGTAATTTTTTTCATCTTCAAAATAAATTGATTGATTGAACATTCGAAAGGTGACTTGATTTTACCAATTGAGTTGAATTGCTACATATTATACTGTAAGACATACATCTCATCATGGAATCTTTCATATTTGCAGTAATTATCAATTGTAAAGTGCGTCTAAATATAATTTTGAACTTGTAAGTAATTATGTAATTTCCGATTCGAAAAACCATACTTCAAGATCCTCTTATATACGTACTTGGACAAATTTCATTCACGTACGAAAGAAACAGAATGGGACCCAGAACTGACCCATGGGGCACCCCTTTATTAATATCAGAATTGTGTGTTGTCACCGATGTAAGGCTGTCATAAGAAATAGTGACAAATTGTTGACCATTCTTAACAAATATGGAGATCAATTGTAGAACTACGCTACCAATTCCATATACAGTGTGTTTCACTTCTCATGGAAACTCCCCCGTATCTTCCGTGATTTTCAACGTAGAACCATGAAATCATCATGATCGATAGATACACTAGAAATGAACTCACTGCACGCAAGGGTCATCCTATGTAATATACACTGCACGCCAACAACGATGAAACTACCAATTTTTTCGGAAAGTTATATTAGGGGGCAAAATTGGCTAGAAATTCCTTCGAATTCGTGTCCAGGATCCCCAAATTATCACTAATACACCTGAAAAATTCTAATTTCTTTCACTTCAATAATTATTTATTGGCGAAGTATGCTCTGTTTGCGTTTAATAGTTTTTCTTGTATTTCTGGTCTTCTCTCTTCCGTTTCACGTTACTGCCATATATTTGAACTATTTTACTTTTTCAAACTCTCTCCTAATCTCAATATTTTCGTTTTTGCTTGGTTAATCCTAAGTCATATTATTTCCCGTTCTTCTATAATTAATTCCAGCATATCTTCCATTACTCTTCTGGTCTTGGTAATTATGGCTATATCATCAGCATACGCAATAATTCACCCTCCTTCTCTCCTAATATTTCTTTTATTAATTCTCCTTATCACATATACCCCTTTGTTGATTGTGAATTTATCTGTTTCTAATTTTTGTGTTCTTATTGTGATCTTAGTTCATCGTCATTAATATTAACTTTCTCAGTTTTTGTGGGATTTTTAACTCTTTCAGTGCTATCATGAGTTGGGTTGTTTTAATTAAGTCAATTGCTTGCTGGAAATCTACAAAGAGCAATTCGAGTTTCATCTTGTGTTCATGGACTACTATAAGGTTTCCAAAAGAGAGTATTATGGTTAGATGTAATAGCAGTATGTTCATGACCCATCACCGGTCTGAAAGGAGGGGTATGTTGCCTCCTCTACAGCCAGACCGACTTCGTTAACCGGCTAAGAAAGAGCTCTTACATAGAACTAAGATTCAACTCATACATGACTCATATATCCATGTCGCAAAAAAATACCTGAAATAATGTATCAACCAATAAGTTTGTCAATATTCAGCGAAATCAGAACTGACAACCAAATCGCGTGCGTGTCCACCTTGGCGTTATCAGATATATCATAACAACACAGTCCGCCAAATACTTTATCGAATATGACATAAACATCTACTTTCTGTATGTATTGATAACGCGGACTGGTCATGCAAGCTGTTGCGTGCACCACTCGAAAGCACTACTTACCTACCGCAGTTATATTGCAATCCCATTAAAAAACCAATCCACCGCAATATAGGCCGGTTCATGGAAAATATTAACTTTCGAGAAACAGTTTTACAGATTTAATCCGATCATAGCTAGTTCCTCATCTACAAGTAAGTAAACTCTGTACAAAACTCAAGGAATGCATTTAGAGACCATTGAAACTTGAAAAATTTCAACTGCACTGCTATCAGAATATGATTTCAACTTCAGTTCTATTCTATTCAGATGAGATGTGTAACATCATTATTTTTCCACTATCAGTTTTAGTTATAAAATTGAATTCGATTTATATTTATTAGACTGATGCTTGAATTTGCCTAGCGTAATAAAATCTAATTGTCATTGAAACATTATTTCTTCCGTAGTTCACTTTGGATATATTTACAGCCATTTCGCATCTTTCGTTATTATTATTATCTATACTCCCTCCAATTATTTGTATTTTCAGCGGTGACATGAATTTAGAAAGACTCCATATCGTGATAATAGTTATCGGTCTGGACGAATTCCCGTATGTTTGAGTATAAGATAATGTACCACATATTCTTCGGGTAAGCAGAACCTCCTACCTTTATCCTTTGAGCCTTTGTCAATTCGGTTTATTTTGTATGCATAAATTTTGAAAAAGCGTGTAAATCAAGCCTGACGTCGTTGACCCTTTGGCTAGGACTATGATATGAAATAGCATCTGTAGAGGAGCCTTCTAACGGGATCTTTCCCGCAGTTAGCACCAGGCCTTCCTAGGCAAAGGTATGAGGACTAGTCAAGTTGGTATCAGACAGTCAATGATTTCATTTCAGGGTCTTTTGTATCGGTGTACTTATCATCATCCCAGAGCATTAGCCGTCTGGGGGAGGAACTCATCTTGGTGTTAGCATCCTTATTGTTAGGCTGGAGAACTCATCTTTCATTCAGGTGTCACTGCCCTGAAGGATGACCTTCCCTACTGGTGTCCTTCCACCTGGTAGATTCCACTGTAAATGCCTGGCTGATGTGGCACGCAAGTTAACCAGTTCACTCAATATTATATATATATATGAAAACTAAAAGTTCGGGTTGAACCGCGTCTGGAATTTGTTGAAATTCGACGTTTCGGCTCCGATTTTGGAGCCATTTTCAAGAACTGAAAAAGAAAGAAAATTAATAAATGGTTGAACGCTGAGGTCTCAATCTGCCTACTCCTCAGGTAAAATTACGTTCGGTTTTTGTGACTTGACGTCGGGGTCTCAATCTGCCTACTCCCCATGTCTCGTCACTGGTTCTCTCTGCCTACTCCTTCGAGAGAACTGAGGAATTGTGGGTTGAGGAACTGTATTTATAGTGGACGTGGCTGTAATGGCCGTGTGCAATGTATTGGCGCGAGGTGAACTATGGGCGGGAACTGAGTTGGCGCTAGATGAGCTGTGTGCGGGAACTTGGTTGGCGCTAAGTGAGCTATGTGCGGGAACTGGGTTGGTGGGAAATGAGTTGATGCCTGCAATGAGAGGCTTCCAGGTATTGGGAAGTCTACGTCCGTCGTCGCGAGTGTTGAGGCAATTGGGGCGCTTCTCTATCTCGAGGGCTTCTCGGATGATCCTGGTTTGCAGAGTTTTCTCGGTGGAAATTGTTTTTGTGTTTTTGAAGTCTATTTTGTCTTGTCTTCTCGATGTTTATAAAGTGCGGAAGTGGAAGATGCCTGACGCACAGCAAGTTCGTGTTCGTAGACTCTGGAAGTTACTCGTCTATTAGTCTGGCCAATATAAGTTCTCGGGCAGTCTGAACATGGTATTTCATATATACCTTGAGAATCGTTTGGTATTGTGTCCTTGGGAGATCTGAGTAATTTGGATATTTGGTTGTTGGCCGTGAATATTGTTTTTATCTCGTGTTTTCTCAAGATACTACTGATTTTGTCTGTCACACCTTTGATGTATGGTAGGAAAGCTTTGTGTGGCTGAATACTCTCTAGTGGATCGTTCGTTTTTGGAGGACGGGTCAGTTGATGGCGGATAGACTTGTCGATTAGCGAATTGTTGTAACCATTTTGGAGTAAGGCTGATTTCAGTTTGTCCAGCTCTTGTGGTCTATTCTGGTTGTCGGTAAGCTGAATTGATCTGTATATCAGGGAGTTCAATACGGAGTTTGTTTGTGCTGGATGGTGATGAGAGTTTGCGTGTAGGTATCGGTTGGTGTGGGTCTGTTTCCTGTGTACTGTGTGGGTGAAAGAGTTGTTGGATTTCGTGATGAGAACGTCCAGGAAAGCTAGGGAGTTGTTCATTTCGGACTCCATTGTGAATTTCATGTTGGGATAGATATCGTTTAGGTGATCTAAGAACGTGTTTAAGATTTCGTAACCATGAGGCCATATGACGAAAATGTCGTCAACGTATCTGAACCAGCAAGTAGGCTTGTGGTCAAATTCTTCTACAGCCCTAGTTTCGAAGTCTTCCATGAAAAGGTTTGCAAGGACTGGAGAAAGGGGGGAACCCAAGGACACAATACCAAACGATTCTCAAGGTATATATGAAATACCATGTTCAGACTGCCCGAGAACTTATATTGGCCAGACTAATAGACGAACTTGCTGTGCGTCAGGCATCTTCCACTTCCGCACTTTATAAACATCGAGAAGACACAGGTCACAAAATAGACTTCAAGAACACAAAAACAATTTCCACCGAGAAAACTCTGCAAACCAGGATCATCCGAGAAGCCCTTGAGATAGAGAAGCGCCCCAATTGCCTCAACACTCGCGACGACGGACGTAGACTTCCCAATACCTGGAAGCCTCTCATTGCACGCATAAACTCATTTCCCACCAACCCAGTTCCCGCACACAGCTCACTGAGCGCCAACCAAGTTCCCGCACACAGCTCATCTAGCGCCAATTCAGTTCCCGCCCATAGTTCACCTCGCGCCAATACATTGCACACGGCCATTACAGCAACGTCCACTATAAATACAGTTCCTCAACCCACAATTCCTCAGTTCTCTCGAAGGAGTAGGCAGATTGAGACCTCAGAGAGAACCAGTGACGAGACATGGGGAGTAGGCAGATTGAGACCCCGACGTCAAGTCACAAAAACCTAACGTAATTATACCTGAGGAGTAGGCAGATTGAGACCTCAGCGTAGAATTACGTTTTACTCCAGAAAATACTCTCGAAGGATACACAACAAGCAATACACTGTTCTATATGGCTTTTGGGTTTTCGGTCGTGTATCCATTTTTATTGGCTCTCGACGTTCTGCCAACACGAGCGGTTGGCTTCTTCAAAAGTTACAAGTGTGAATGTTATATTGAAACTCTCTAGGTCTCAGGTTATATATTTATAACGTTTGACAACCTCATGATTTTATCAATAAATGAAGTAACTGGATTTTTATTTTTTGTTTTTTGTTTTTTTTTGCAGGTACATTCAATTGGATTGGATTTGTGCTTCTTAAAATTTTATACGGTAGTCTGTTGTTGTGAATGTATGTTCAGCGGCAAAGAATTAATTAGTCTATCCCAACCGACAATCAGCTTATTATACGAAGATTATCTTATTAGTTAATCGCTTCGTGGTTCCCATATACACGCTTCCGCAAGTGCAAGGAATTTAATAGAACCCCTAGATCCGAGAGTAGATCCCGTTTATCTATTGCGGATCTGAGGTATTCCTGTATTTTTCTCGTGGATTTGTAAATGGTTTCGATGTTCTCTTTCTGGAGTAGTTGGCCTACTATGTCAATCATCCTAGGTATGTAAGGTTCGTCCTTTTTCCTGCCGTTGGATGCGTAGTTTCTCCTCGGTTCACGTTTTGTGCATCCATTAGCCATGAAAGTGTTTTCCAGATGTTCTAGTTCCGGTTTGAGTGCTTCAGGTTCACAAATTCTTTTCGCTCTATTAGTTAACGTTCCAATAGTTCCATATTTCTGACTCGGATGATAGTTCAAATCCCTGTGCAGCTGTCTATCCATATGTGTTGGTTTCTTTCAGATCGTTCGACACTGAACATTGAGAAATGCTAGTGTATTGTTTTCTTCTACTTCCATCGTGAATTTTCACTTCAGAAATGACAGACTCAAACAAAGAAGCAGACAGGCCAGCTAAGGACGGATTAGACAATCCACTGATTGGGCCAGAACCCACCCTAGGTGTCACCAACAGCCTAGCTGATGCTCCAAAGGGAGAACTGAAGCTCCACATACTCGGGCCTTCGAAAAACTCAAAAAGCAAATCCTCTCTCTCTTGGGAGACGATATCTCAAGCTAGCAACATGACTCTTGATGGGACATAATTACCTGAACAGGCATATGGCCCTCATCGGGATTGAAGATGATTTACACTGTGAGTGATGCCAGAAAGAATACGAGACTTCTTCGCACCTCCTTACAGAATTCCCTGCACAGAGGAAGACAGCTCTTGAGGAAAGCATACTGAACGTAGAGTACGTCAAAAAAGATTCAGCTGAAGAAAATGATGAATCAAGCTAGAAAAGTGCATGCCCAGCTAAATCCAGACACGTAGGTGCCCAAAGGGGGCAAAGAGACCTACGTTCAATGGTTAAGGAACCTACCAATCAGTGCCAGGAAGTGATTGAGTGAGACTACAGAAACCAGGAGCAGTATATCGACAATTCAATGGCGAAAACAAAAATGTCACCAAAGGATGGGTTGTCATTTAAAAAACAGAACTCAGTGGTGTATTGTATTTTGAGATATTCTGTATATAACTGGAATTTTTCGAGAATGTTCTCTATTCTCGGTACTATCGTTTAAAAAAAATTGAGTCGGTGGCTTATACAGATAAAAACTTATATATCAGGCACTTTGTGTGATCATTGCAATGTTTATGGAGTGATGACAATATAAGGTTTTGCTTATATTCTCACTCACTACCATTCGTCCTTCAATACAGTAACAATTTCAGAGAGCATTTCTGTAAAATCTTTGGAGCGATGATTCGAAGAACTTCGATAGAAGGATATCCTCTTACCATTACCGGAGAAAGCTGATTATAGTAACAAATCTAACACCTGTCAAAAAAACAGCCATTCCTCAGATCCACCATAATGATATATTTGGTAATAATAGAAGCAAAAGGTAAGGAAATCATAATCACTACAGAATAATTAAATGAGTAACAAAAATTGTTGTATCCTGTATAGAAAAAGCACCAACACAATTTTTACAGCGCATTGAATATGGCAACCGGTGTAGGAATTGAATATCTGCTGAACAGTAGCAATTTGATCGAGAGATACGGCAGCAGCATATAATTGAAAACTTTTGTAGTCATAGATTAATGCGGGCATCTCATTACGCTGTAAATTATAGTAATCACAGAATTACTAACGCAAATGAGGTTTACAAAATTATATCTCCCCCGTCGGTAACTGCAGGTATCCTTGCGGATTGTATTCATATTGTTCGAATTTGATATACAACGTAGAATTTATCAGCGAAATAATAATAATTGGGGAAGTATATAATTGGATTCCTCTGTTGGAAAGCATTCATGGCATGCAGCATGTTGTCGGTTTATCGTTCCACAGATTTAAATATTTGAGATACCATCAAAGTTGAGAAAAAATACAACATACTGAATTTTTTATATAAAATGAATTATTAAGAAGTTGACCGTCGATTCATTAAGGATCAACTGCGTTATAAACGAGTATGTCTCCTAGGAATTCCAAAGGTACTTCTTTATTCAATTGAGCATGGTGATGAACCAAAAAAGGCAGATCACCTGTTAACAAACAGAACAAATATATAAACAATCGCGGATTGCTCTAAAATGTCAAAGGTTGTGGTCATAGCTAGAAATCTAATAACACTAGCAAGAAACTCTAATAGCATACGGGACAAGCGAGCTATCACTTGTGGTTATAAAGTCGACTTTGCTGATTATAACTCACTTGGAATAAATAGAAATTGTCGAATAGCCTAGTATCTCGAACTTTGCTACCGCTATGAAATGCATTTACCTGTGGCTAGTAGACAATGTTTTTGTAGTAACTGGTAAACTTTGCTACCGCAATAGAGTGCACCTACTTGTGACTAAAAGGTATTGCTGTAGTTGTAGGAATCTGACTTTGCTACTACTGGTGTGTGCAATTACCCATAGGGCATTATTCATGTTGTAGGTATGCTATGGTAACACATATTTATTTCTGCAACTGTATAGTTTTCGAAGAAAAATTATTGCAAAAAGTCTGTCGGAATGTGTTCTTACAGTGACAAACATGAAAGAAGTTTCGAAATGAGACATGTAAGACAATGGGTCAAGTGAATAAACTTCATGAGAAGCTCTTCATATTCATATTCCACATACTTCATTACTTAACACGAATATATATGTCTCGAAAAAACTATTAATAGCATTTCAATATATTCATTCACTTCACCCATTATCACATAATTCCTATGTTGTTTGTTTGCGAGGAGCACTATTCGGCACTATGGCTGGACTAGAACAGCCGGTAACATTGAAACAACAGTTCTTCGTTTTCTAATTTCTAACCGTAACAACCTTCAAATGTTCGTTGCGTTCGTGGAGGGGGTAATTTCCGTCGGAATTTCAGCAAATCATCGAATAACCACAGCATGGAACAAAGTAGTCGTAAGTAGGTTCCTCGAGTAATATTTTAGTGGCAGGTTGACAACTGTATTACCGTAAGTGGATGAACTTCTATGCGATGATCCACTTATCGTATGCGAAAACCTTACGGCCATAGCCATGTAATTCATTAGTGATTATTCACCTGTGAAATTATGATTTTCTGATTGATAAACTTACTGCCCGAGACTGACTGCCTAATAGTGACAGCATTATACCTACCTGTGGCAGAAAAACCACCTTCATCAAAATCGTTTTTGCTGCCATAGAATTTGAATGTGCTACTTCTATTCTGTAATTTGTTATAGTAATAGTATTTCTTATTACAATAGCAAGAAATATCCCAGCCAAAACTTTAATAGCAGAATTTTCCTCTTTGTACGTGTCTGACGAATATGATTCAATATTCGTTGAGATATTAGCTAGGGAAGTAATACTTTTTTGACGGAAATGCGTCATAAAATATATAGAAAATTGAAGTAATTTCTGAAAGAATTTTTCTCGACTGTCTATCAACAAACAACCATATTAAAAATATAAAGTAATTCACACTTTCCTTTCTACACTTGTAAATGGATATGAAATAAATTACTATTACTATAACTATTACTATTACTATCACTATTACTATTTCTATTACTATTACTATCGCTATTTTATGATACACCTGTATTTGATCTTATCCAAATTATATATTTTCGGATTTAGTATGAAATTATGAGTACGTAGTGTTTATTACAAGTGAATTTGACGATTTTGTAATTTTCATGACTTTTAGGGGTACACCCCTTGGACTTTTTTCGAGTAATTGTTTTTTCTTGCTGATCAACTCAAAATTCACAGAGTATAGTAATTTTTTCATTCCGAATCGATTGGCGTTCGCAGAATTGCTCTATCTCCAATCGTTCTCGATTTGAAAAGTTAAGGGCATGGAGTTGAGAGATTTTATTTCCTACCATTTTTTTTTTCATTTTCAGTTCCAGAACATTTTTCAAAAATTTTTTTATGCTCGAATTCCAAAAACGTTATCTTTTCTGAATATGCAAACCGGAATTGGAGTCGATTCTCAGTCAAATGGACATTTCATAGGCTTTTCATGGAACCTCTGCAGTCACGAGTTGATCAACAATCTTTTAAGGAATTCAATTAATAATCCGTCTGTTAATATTTTTGATTCAAATTTACAGATGAGGCTAATCTTATGATTCTGAATCGATTGGCGTTAAAAGAATTTCTCTTTCCCCAACCGTTCTCGAATTCTCATAAACCTCAACAAATTTTTTCTGCTCATAGTCGGAAAATGTGATCTTGTCTGAATATGCACACCGAAATTGAAGTCGATTCTCATTCAAATGGAGATTTTATGTTCTTACAGTTGTTATCGTATTTTCTCAAATAATCAGTATGGTTTTTTGATGGAAAAATCCTTTTTGTGATCTCAGCAGGGCTCTCGACTGCGTTCAACATGGTTTATTCGTGTCAAAATTGTACTCATGTGGCATTTGACAGTTGTTCATAGTTGGTTGAGGATTTTCTTAACTTCCAGAAAACAGTTTGTGAATATATCATTAGACAAATTGAACAACCGAACTATCACTATGGGTATACTTCAGGGTTCAGTTGTGGGACCTTATTTATTCATTTCAAATACGTTGTTTAATCTATAACTTCTCGCTATTCAATCTACTACTGTTTAACTATTTAAAATTCGTTTTAAAACCTATAGATGGATTTTTGCTTCTTAGTAACAATATGTGACTATTTCTAAACGTATTTGATATCTTCGGGAAAGTAAATGTGCCTTTTCATTTATTTATTCATCAAGATGCAGTTTTTAAATTTCAGCCTTAAATAATGATTTTCTAATTTGTTTTTCGTAGACGGCAAATTGAAAAATGAGTTTGCTACTAATGAGTTACTGACGAAACAAAAATAACTCCATACGAGAAAAAAGAGACCAAACGGGCGAAATTCATTTAACGCCACGACAGCCGTACCGAATTCCGCTATTAATATGCTAAACAGTTGCCATAAATCGCGTGGACACCAACACCTCGAATTATCAAAGTGATACTACCCAAATTAACCTCAACTCAATTATCTAAGGTGTTCCGCTGCTATTTTCGATTTATTCATGAACTGGAAAACCGTCGGTCTGTCTGATAATTACCAAGAAATGTCCAGTCGTGCCGCGAGTTGGTATAATTGTTCGCGTGGGTGCAACGAAGTTGCTCAAAAACATCTGACATCCGTTTTTGACTGGAAGATTTATTAGGACTGGTGGTGAGATGCACTTTTCTTGTGCTATTTTGAGAAATATACAGGGCGCTCCAATGATAACTTGACCCCCCTATAAGTCTAAAACGGACGGGAGATCAGACATTCCAAAGAACACGTCAATTTGTGTTTTTAAGGGGTCCAATGTTGATATGAAATTCATACACAAAACTTCATCCCCTTGTGGTCAGCAGCCACCCCAATATTTTTTTATTGATACGTCATTCGAAAGGTCTTTTGACCTCTATAACCTCTATAATTTCTTTCTTAATTTGTTCATTTGTTATCAAGAAATTCGATGTTAAACATTTTATTTAAAATAAAACTGAGAAATCGCTGTCGTTTCTTATTCTATCAATATTGATGGGAACAAAATTTTCAGATAAATTGATCAAAATGACTTCCACATAATTCCATAAAATGATAAAGCCTTACATTATTGAAGATGTCCGGGGCCAGCTATCGGCATTCCTGAACAATTCTCTGTCGCAGTTCTTCTAGATCTGTAGGCTTAGAAGCGTAAACTTTTGACTTCAGGTATCCTCACAGAAAAAAATCTAACTGTGTGAGATCAGGTGCTCTAGCTGGCCACTCCACTGGGCCCCTTCTGCCGATCCAACGCTTTGGAAAACGTTCGTCCAAAAACTATCACACGCGAACATCGAAATGTAGGTAGTGGTTTGCAACAATTTCTATTATTTCTTCAGCAGAAAAAACTATATTGGAACACAGTAAACACAGGTGAATAAATGATAATTCGCGACGAAATGACAGTGACCAACTATATACTTTTTGTTCTGCGATTAGCTCCAACATAAAGTGCCATTGCAGCAAGAACTGAGACTGTCATCTATTATGAAACGTTCACCGGGTGGCCACTCATTAAGAGATTTCAGTTTATCCACGTTAAAAAAAAATAATTTTCACCAAATTTCCCAGTTTTCCCAGAGGATTGTTTGGGAATGCTAATAGCTGACCGTGGACGTTAATTCTGTTCCCATTAAATTGTTTGTTGTTGATTTCCTCGATAAAAGAATGAAATTAAATGAAAAATCATCATTGTGCGATTTTTTACTTCGAGTTATCGCAGCTCTTCCTGAGTCCATTTCATCACTCTAAAGGAGTGAAGTAGAATTGGATGCTGCCGATCGTAGTAAATTGATCAGGGAATACTTTTGCTATATCTGTTGCTTTCGACACATTTTCGTTATTAGTATTTTTCACTAATATCAATCTGTGCCTATTGTTCCGTGTACTTTGTAGTTCTTTGATCGTATTTCATAAGTTTTTCGGATTATTTCTGTTCGTTTCAATATTATTTCAGTAGTAGTTGAACATGCCACTTTCTATTATTATTATTATTTATTATATTTATTATATTCATTGAAATCTTTTCTTGCATCTGCCCAATCCAAATCATCCTTACTTTTTTTTATCAGTAATTTTTCATCTCACTCGATTTTACCAGTCTCTGTGTTATCCAACTATTCTGCTGCTGTATTCATCTTATTTGTCGAGTTTATTTTCACCCAACTTTATTTTTCTAGTTGTTTGTGAACTTTCATGTAATTGAAAATTTTCAAACTGTTTTCATTAGTTTGCTGTTCCTCATGGTAATCAGGCACTTTTATTTCCAGTTCTATTAATTTATGATCCGTTATAAGGAAATCAACTAGCTCAACTGATCCGATAGATGATTTTGTTCGTACGGAAAGGTGTTCCAGACAGCTTCTCTTTCTCGTTGGTGACGTTATGCAAGGTGAGTAGTCGTATTCTTCCATGACATTAAGATATTCTTCTTTATATGCAGTATCTTCAATGAAATCCATATAAATGTCGACCTTAATGAATAGTTTGGCAACGAAAGGAACTCTTGTGTTGAGAATCACCCAGTACAAATAATTTTAACAAATATTCAAATCACCGGAGCATTTCTATCAGCAGTCGCAGCGGGTTCATCCTGGGAAGAATAAAGACATCAACAAAGACTACAATAAAACGCTGCATGCACTTCGATGGACGCACCTTTGAAACTGTCACTAGACAAAAATATGGTGATTATCCATGAAGCCGTCCTCTAATATGTTCATCTGACAGATGATCTATGGCTGGAATTATGAATTACGTACCGTTTCTCCCACACGTTCAATTACAGATGTTTACCGCCTCGACAAAGGGTTATTAAAGAGTACCGATAGGTGTTCGACCAGTCAGCTAACAGTTATTTTCAAAGGGAATCCGATGAACCTTCGGAATTCCTAATAGTTCTGTTGCATTTTTGTAACGAAGTACTTGATTGTGCGATATGGAGGATACTTCCATAGTTTTACAAGAATTATTCCAGGCAATGAAGATATCACTACAAAAGGCCTAGAAAAGTTCTACTTTGAAAAATTTATAATGGAGAAATGCTACCGAAAACCAGTTTTTCGATATCTTCTCTTTACTGATATCACAGAAAAAAAGGAATGTTAGAGTACAGAATTTCGATTTATTCGAAATATAAATACTTGTTTACAATACAATACAATTCGTTTGAATATGATTGTTTTCGATGTAATAAATCGGTTTATTTCACTTAAATAATAGGTTTGTATCAATTTATTTTGGAAAATTACTCAACTCAATGCAATTACTTGATGAAGTCGAATGTGTACCATCTGTGATAAACAAGAATTTGAATAACTTGATCTTGAAAAATATTTGGTTGATTATTTTGTTAGATTTGTTTGAAATGTGGATATCACGCATGCGTCGATGTCATGTGGTCAACATGAGATTCACACTCTCGTCTCTTCTCTCGCATATCAGTAACAGATCTGACTGACCTGAATATTGGATTGTAGCGTTCTTATCTATAGTGATACAATTAATCGGTTATTGAGTTATTTCCTTCGTGCTGTGTGAATTGGATGAGATGAGTGAAATTGAAATGCAGGAACTATAGAGAAAGTTTCTTCGAAGGTAATTTGGTTCTCAATTACGTCCACAGATACTTCCATTCCAGTTTTGTGAACCTTTCCACTCAATACTTTCTTATACCTATTATTTATATCTGTTATGTCTGATTCAATATATCAAAAGTTTCCAAGTTATTCCATTTGAGTTAGTCAAGTATGTCTTTTGTTTCGATTGAGTATTTCATTTGTTTGGATTGAGTGTTTTATTTGTTTCAATCTAGTAATCTATTTGATTCGATTTATTTTATTTCACTCAGCACGAACTAACAATTTTGATGTAGGTAGTAATCATTGTGAATTATCAATTAGTAAGTACCTATGAATTGAATTCCTCATTTTACATAAACAATGAAAATTAAATTACATTTTTTTAAATATTTGTGGTATTTTGTATTATTGTTTACATAGCGCACTCTTTTGGGTCAAGTATCTCCTAAACGAGTTCTCAACGACAAAAAAAAAAGGAAAAAACAGAAACTCTTATTTTTACTAGTAATCTATGTTTCTGAAGTATTGCTCAATGCTTATGGAAAACCATGGACATGAACACTGTGAATTCCATACTAATTTTAATAATCGTCTGTTTACTCAATTCAAGAAAATATTTGTTTCTTACAAGTATTTTAAATTCTTGAACCAGTTCTGACAATACTGAATTCATGTAATTATGTATTTGATATCAGAGAGCAATAGAGCCATTCAATACTTTATATTATGGAATTCAATAAATATTTAAAGAAAACCAAACAATATTTTGGCATTTTTGTTGGCAATATGATTGAATTGAATTATTTTCTTTTTTTAACTCAAATAAATCCTTTTTTCTTTTAGGTGAGTGACTCAAATTCTATTTTAAAGTAGTTCATATTCTTGGACCAATTGCAATAATTCTGAATTCACACAATTATTAATTTGGTTCCAAAAGGCAATATACTCCACTCATTAAAATATATTTTCAAACGAAATAAATAGAAAACAACAACAGTGCCTTGCGAATCTACATCAAATAAACAAAAAAAATAGAAAATATAACACTAGGCTTTGTTCAAGATTTTTTGTATCAAACAAATATTTCTTTTGGAATTCAAATAAACTCCCGTTTCCATTGAAATCTAAGTTTATTTCGCCCTATTGAAACAAAGAATTTGTTTGACTGAAATAAAGTTTATTTGATTCAATACCATTTTTTTTCTGTGCACCGTCCCTTTTAGCATTATTTTCCTCCACATTTCTATTCACTCTATCTTTCCAAACCAAATGTTACTTGACATATTTTTCTATTCCCTCTCTTATACATCATCGTCTCCATTCAGTCGATGCCTGATGGACCAGGCTGAGGGTCCTTAGATGTAGTGGGTGAGGGCAAATATCTTAAATCTGTTTTCCCAGTTCATCAATTGTAAATTGACATTTCTCACTAATTTCAAGATACGTGAAAATTGTTCGCACTGCTTCTTCCACACCATCTCTGGATTTACTACGACTTCGATTTTGGATCTCGTATGATTGCAGTAATACGAATCAGGTTCATAATAAATAACTTTTGGACGCTCATCGTGATCTCAAATCCCACCCCTTCCACACAATGTTCACCTGACAACGAACACGGCGTAGGTTGACATAACAATATCAGAGTCGCTTATTATTGCACAAATAGGCTGGTTTAATAGTCGATGAAATATCGCAACATTCACTTGTCATTTATCATTGTGTCTGTTAGTCGCTGACTGGATTTGTCTAATAAAACAACTGAACAAAGAGTATTGTTTATGGAAACATTGGTGAGTAATGGCAGTCGGCATTGTTTATGGAACGTAGGCGCCATGTTATGCCATTCGGAATTATCCATTTATGCGGTGAGAGAATCAATTATGCATGGAGCAGGACCAGTCATTGAAAAGTCGATGACTGTAGCATCTGTAATGACTTCCCATAGGCCTGCGGCTCCCTTTCTTTCCTCTAGGGCCAAATATTGGTATGCGCTACCATTCTTCATATTCATTTATGGTGGCCCGCAAAAGAATTTTTACGGAGGGTGTCTCTTCTCCAGATCTGTACACCTTTTCTCTGATTTAATAAAATTGCCATGAAATTCAGATATACTTTGCACTGTTGGAACGAATTTATGTATTTCACTGTACTTTCCAGAAGTAAACTTACTTTTATCAACTTTCTTTGAATTTTTTTTAAATATATTTTTCAACTTCTCTCCACCTGTTTGAACTTCTTGTAATCATTTCCTCTATTTCATATTACTATCTTCGGTTTACATAATTTTTTCACTCTTTCATAATTTTCTTTTTTTTTTTGTTCACTTTTACTTGCGGTCTTCTTTAGTAAGTGATTTTGTTCTGTCTGGTCTGGCTTTCTTCCCAGTGTCTTCTCTACATTTGAATGCAGGAATTAAATATTTGTCCAGTACAGTTCATTTACGAAAAGCTCCCAAAGAGCAATTATAAAATATCAAGGTGTTTATTGACATATTGGGAAAAACATCTATAGTAGAAAATTTCCACTGGTAGTAAGTGTTTTTACGGAACCTCTGCAACTAAAAAACTTGTGCAGGTAGTGGACGGCTATTATTATTATTTGCCGTGGCGCTCCGAAGCGAATTACTGATTTTTGGTGGCGTATTCACTTTTCAGCTGTAGGAAACCCCGGAAAACCTACAGCAACACCTCGGGTGGTCTAGATAACTCACCATACACTTGCTTTTCCACAAGGCATGCGGTCGCCTATCGATCCGATATAAAGTAGTAGAGAAAAAATCTCGTACCTACATCGGATTCGAACCGACTATCGCTATGCTGGAGTTTCGAACGACCTGTGCATCAGACCGCTGTGTCACCGGCCACCAAAGATTAACGAAATTACTATAATTTTTGCGATTTTGACCAAATCATTATTATACAGTGTCATTCCCAAAGTATGCATCATATGGAAAACTTATTTATTAAGGGTTTTTCGACGAAAAGTTATTCCTGATAAAAGTTTGTGCATCCCCCAAAACTAAACATGCACTAACAAAATATAGTAAAACACACGTAATGTACGAGGAGCCTTCAAATATTTGATTTTGAGACAAGAGTAAAGTACTCTTATTTTGAAAAATCTCAGGAAATGTTATTTAGAAAAGTTGTTCAGCATTAAAAAATACATCTAGTTTTGAAGTCATGGCCATCTAAGTGAAGTTTTATTTTTTTACATATTTTTTTTTAAATGGGGACTACGAAAAAAATAATTTGCTAAAACGATAAATAGACAGCATCCTGTATACGACGGTTTATTTTAAAAGCCTGTAATATTACAAATGACACAACTATGGTGTTAACCATGGTCAATTTTTCTGAGGAGTAAAATAACTTTCAAATTTTTTGGTGCAAAGTTATTTTTATTTTTTGTTGACACCGAAAATTACTTAAAGTTATACAGTTTTGTAACAAGAACTTGATATTCAATTATATTAAATCACAAAACATCAAAATAAAATAGGTATTTCGAAACAAACTCATTGATTTTCTGGAGATTTTCTTGTCCAAAATATTTCTTATATTCGCTTTAAAAACGAAAGCATGTTTCCCAAAGAAGTATTTTACATCTCAGTATGATGTCCATCCCGCAACATGCACAGTTCGGTTCTTCTTACACAATCCTTGACTGCATTCGTAATGTGCTCCGGTTGAATGGCCCTGACACAATTAGTAATTACATTTTTTAAATGTTCTCTATCCCTAAATGGACGATGTTTGTAAACTTCGTTCTTCAATGAACTCCATAAGAAGAAATCCATTGGGGCTAAATCTGGTGAGCGCGCTGGCATTGGATATGCTGAGTAACGTCCTATCCATTTTCCATTGAATGTTTCATTTAAAAATTGTCTTATTGCAACACTACAATGAACACTAGCTCCATCTAACTGATACCAAATTTTTTCTCTTTGTCTACGCGGCATTTGATTCAAAATTGGTAATAAATCTTGTTGTAAAAATTGCAAATATCGGTTGGCATTAAGGTTTCCATCAATGAAGAAGGGACCAATCACATTATTGTTCAACAGTCCACATAAGACATTTACCCAAAATGAGTATTGGTCCTTGCACTCTATACATAGTGAAATGAGGGTTTTCTAAAGCCCACCATCTACAGTTCTGTGAACTTGCGGTTCCATTAGTTGTAAATATTGCTTCATCAGTCTATAAAATATTTATTGGGAACCGTGCGCTTTCTTCGTATTCTCCCTGATACCATGCGGAAAACTCAAATCGTGGGATAAAATCCCTTTCTTTTAGGGTATTTGTAAATTTTGGTTTGAAAGCATTGAATTTATTTCTTCTTAAAATTTTTTTTACGGTAGAAATAGGTACATCAAGAGATGTTGATATTTGTTTAATCGATGTCTTACTATTTTCGATGACACTTAAACACACTTCCTCTTCCACTTCTCTAGATACCTTTGCAGCTGAGTGAGGTTTATTGAAATTGTTATTAATACTGCCCGTTTCTTTAAATTTATTTAAAATACGGGTAACTGTAGTGTGATTTACCTTGCGATTAGGATGGCATTAAAAACGTCTATTACTTGTCTGCTTGGAGTATTTTCCCCACACAACAATATGATCTCAACTTTTTCATCTTTTGTAAGCATCTTGATATTATTTAAATAGTACTTATTATCAAACGATAACAAAATAAGCAATAACAATAACTACGTAATGAATATTCAGCGAATATGTCACGTACTTAATGTCAAACATACGTTTGGTTTCAAAGCCAACTTAAAACACTTATTTTGGACAAGAAAACTGTATAATTTTGAGTAATTTTTGGTATCAACAAAAAATAAAAATAACTTTGCACCAAAAAATTTTAAAATTATTTTACTCCTCAGAAAAATTGACCATGGTTAACACCATAGTTGTGTCAATTGTAATATTACAGGCTTTTAAAATGAACCGTCGTATACAGGATGCTGTCTATTTATCGTTTTAGCAAATTATTTTTTTCGTAGTCCCCATTTTAAGAAAATGGGTAAAAAAATAAAACTTCACTTAGATGGCCATGACTTCAAAACTAAATGTATTTCTTAATGCTGAACAACTTTTCTAAATAACATTTCCTGAGATTTTTCAAAATAAGAGTACTTTACTCTTGTCTCAAAATCAAATATTTGAAGGCTCCTCGTACATTACGTGTGTTTTACTGTATTTTGTTGGTGCATGTTTAGTTTTAGGGGATGCACAAACTTTTATCAAGAATAACTTTTCGTCGAAAAACCCTTAATAAATAAGTTTTCCATATGGTGCATACTTTGGGAATGACACTGTATATGAAATCAGCTCGACAAGATTTTTCGAAGTATTAAAAATTACCACTTTCGAAAATAGATGGTACGAGGGAGTTTTTGACGTTTCATCGCTATTTTACGGTAAACCTTGTATCTGGGCATATCTATACCATATATTTTCGGAATCAGCATGAAATTTTGAGTATATGGTGGTTATTTCAAGTGATTCTGTTGATTTTGTATCTACTTTGACAGAGACATAATATGAAGTTAATCATAAAATGAAATGATTGCAATAAATTATAGTCGTTCGCAACATCTACCCTAGATGGCTGAAAATTTGGCTGAATATTTTCCAGTCTACCTCTGTTCCTAATATTATTATCAATATTACTGTAAATACAAAGTTCCCCGACTATTTTGTAGTTATTGTGATGAACACCCTATAAATGGTTCGAAAAATTAAAAAGTTTCAGATTTTATTTTGGAAAAGACTGGTAGTATACTCAATCATATCAATGAACCACTTAGAAAGAAAACTGTGATACTTTCAGAAAACTACCTATATCATGTTCAGCTTTGTCTTGAGATTAAATACATTACTTATTAATATATTTGATCACTGTTTCCATAACTTCCCAACTTCGAAAAATGAATAGTGTTTTTTTATCCTTTTACAGATACTTCATCTTCAGATTTATTACCGAAATCTAGTCAAGCGAACGAAATGAAATCACTTCCTTCACCCCATTGTCATTTGGATGAATGGTAGGAGAAATGAAACCAAAACTTCTAGGATAACGGAGACGAAAGCATAATAGTATATTGTGTATCTAGTGCGTGAAGTATACTTTTTTACGCGAGTGTGGAAGTTTGTGGAACGAGCCGCAGGCAAGTTTCACAATCCGCACGGGCGTAAAAAAGTCTTCACGCACGTGGTGCACACTATACTTTTTCTACGACCTTTTACTTAGAGATTGAATTAAAGGAAAATTTGACTAATTTTCTTTATTACAATAATAATTATTATGAACAGTTATATTGCAATTTTGTAAATTGTCAAAATGTACATTTACTTTCTCTTTCTCTACAAAATTAGTGCTGCTTGTACTGTTGGTATTGACAACATAACTACGATTATTCTCAGTTGTTAAGATTTTATTGCAGACATCTATCTTTTTAGTTAGGGATTCCTCCACGTAGGCTTCTGCCACTGAGGATGATTTCCAGCCGCCGTGTTTTTTTAGCGTTAGGAGATCTCCTCCACCTTCGACTAATAAAGACGCAGATGAACGCCGTAGGCTGTGCCCGGTAAATTCGTTGGGATTGGGGAGTTTCAAAAATGTGGCAACTTCTGAAGGGACTTTTCCTATCTCATTTATACCAATCACTTGCCGAGTACATTTCCCTCGTTGATAATTAATAAAGAATTTATTTTCGGCATAATCCTTGGGACGAAGAGCCACGTATTTTTGTGATATATGTCCAAGTATTCAGTAACAGTAAATTTTCTAGAAACCTTAGTCTTCGTATCATTAACTGACACAATAAGAACTGTTCCCAAATTTTGGATGTCATCCATTTTTAATTAATAGAGCTCATCTCTGCGCAGGGCTCCAGCTACCCCAAACAACAAAATAAGCTAAAAATTTAAAGATTAGTATTTATCGATATTTATACAAATGGACTTACTTTGGTTAATAAATATTTTTCATGGGGTGCCTCTTTGAGAAATTTTAATACGTGTTCATTTTCCAAAACGTGTGATTTTTTAGGAATGTATCCCTCGTTTTTTCGTTTCAAGAAAGCGCGATCTTTCGGATAATCACCAATTTGTACGTTGTACTTAACACTAAGTTTGTTGATAATTCAGATAGGTAGGCTAATATTACCCTTTCGGAGAATGATTGGACGTTGTTTGTATTGCGCCATTGCATAAACTTTTCCAAAGTGTTTTCGTAAATTCCCAACGATTTTTGTGGCAATAACGATGAACTTGCTTCACTGGCTGCTAACGTTATATTTGGAGGAGTTGATGGGAGTACTTCAATGCTGTCCATCAGGAATTTGCGTGAAATACATGGCTAATCGGTTTAAATCAAAATTTCGTCGTACTATTTATTAATTCAGAGGGTAATTAATTACTATTTACGTTCTATTAACTGATGTAACTCTGAACTTCACTCTGCGGGAACTGTCATATTTGTCAATTTCTCTCGCCACCGCTACATAGACCAGCGACCGGTGTGTGAAATAAATCCCATAAGAAAAGCATGGCACTTCACACACCGATTCGTGAAATGAAGCTTCACACATTTTTATCGATGTGTGACGTTAGTAATTCACATACGGGAGTAGAAAAACAAAATTTTGATTGCCGAAATGTGCGAAAAACTGACTTAATAGTTTCTATTACCCAAATTACTACAATCCAGATCACATCACAGGGCAAAAACTTGAATATACACAACATCTTCGAATTTGGATATTGACCGAATATTCAATAAACAACATTTAAATAAATTATGATCAAACCTGTATAAAAAACCATAAGGTGGCTCTACCCAATGAACATCAGGTGAAACCTAGGGAAATATATTGAATACTTCCAAAAACTAGTTTACTAGTTTCCTTTCAAATTCTAGTTAACCCAATGGGTATGACGGCCAAAAGACAGACACCTCAATTGAAGTAGAACTGTAATAGTAGATGATCCTAGTTACTCGACGATAATTTACTTTGAATATTCTGCAAATGTATCCAAATGGTATTGTACCAATTTTGCTGAATGTTTCAAGGCCAATATTGCTCCAAAATTTCACCAATATCAGATCAATATCGCGAAATATTCACTTTTTTTTTCTCCCTCTAATATTTCGTTTGAATATTTTGTAAATTTTCAATAATATGTACCAATATTATCCCAATATGAGCCAGAACCTGATTTTCCATATTGTGATCTGGCAAGTCGTCTTTCCAATGTACGCAACACTTTCATCTTCAGATTAATATACAGGAAGGATAATAAACATAGGGTGAGCCACAATAGACAGTGGGCCGCAGCTAAGTGCCTACTCATATTTTAACCTAATATAACCTACTACTGAAACTGTTTCATCCAATTTTTCTATACCAACTAGGAATTTACATATTCCGTACCACAAATCTGATGATAGTAGTTATTATATTCTATAAGATGAACAATATTGCGTAGGCTTTCTTAATGTATATCACCTGATGTTCTGAATAAAGACTAGCATATGCTTAGCATTGATTGAAACGATTTGAATAAATTGACTTCAGTGGCGGGTGGCGGAGATATAGGCGGTAAAAATTCATTATTCCAACCTACCGTGTGGAAATTATTCGAGAGATAGACGTAACAATATCGCCCAGGGTTAGTGATGAAAACGTCATAAGAAAAGTCACTTCCCTGAGGAGGGAGAGTCAATACTATATTTTCTTTGAAGGGGAGAGACGTATATGCGAAAAAAGATTTAGTTTTGCTAGAGCTCTCATCAAAAGAACCTGGAAGAGCACAATAGACATTTTGGCTGCAGTACCTCTGAAGCTGTCATGATATTCTGCATGAAAAACCGTCTAATTTTCATCATTTCAGAACCAAAGTTCAGTCTAAGTAAGTATCAATGCTTGGTTCATTTGTCTGCTGATCACTATAGCCTGTAGTTGCAGCATGAGAAAATTCTCCTTCAAATTGTTGGAGGATGTGATGGAGTTGACTAAAATGATGACGAAGTGTAGAACTTCTACACAATTCAGCGAAATGGCAATCAGTGAGGCAGATGATACATAATTTATGTGCTCTGGTAGACTGACATCGTAGAGACGCAGATTTGGAAAGGAATTCAGGACATCTGTGTGAAATGTGATACTTTTTACAAAAGATACACATATTGTAGTACTGGAATTGCTTATGATTTTATTTTTAATTCCTTAGAAGAGCTTGAATGCATGTGTGAACAAAACTTTGAAGACTACTTAGCTTGGTATGTTGATTTAAGTTTAGATTTTTTAGCTAGGCTGAGATTATCTAATTCTATAAAAAGTTCGTTACTTGTAGACGAGTAGGAATGTTGTAAGTATTGCGATGTTACTCAATTAATAACCTGTCGTGTGGAAAATTTAGTGTACCTGTAGAATTTTTGCATTTTCAGTTGATGAAAAAGAAAATAACTCAACTCGATTGAGAGAGGTGTTTCCATTTTGAAGAAGCTCTGCTCTGCTCTGCTCTGCTCTGCTCTGCTCTGCTCTGCTCTGCTCTGCTTTGCTCTGCTCTGCTCTGCTCTGCTCTGCTCTGCTCTGCTCTGCTCTGCTCTGCTCTGCTCTGCTCTGCTCTGCTCTGCTCTGCTCTGCTCTGCTCTGCTCTGCTCTGCTCTGCTCTGCTCTGCTCTGCTCTGCTCTGCTCTGCTCTGCTCTGCTCTGCTCTGCTCTGCTCTGCTCTGCTCTGCTCTGCTCTGCTCTGCTCTGCTCTGCTCTGCTCTGCTCTGCTCTGCTCTGCTCTGCTCTGCTCTGCTCTGCTCTGCTCTGCTCTGCTCTGCTCTGCTCTGCTCTGCTCTGCTCTGCTCTGCTCTGCTCTGCTCTGCTCTGCTCTGCTCTGCTCTGCTCTGCTCTGCTCTGCTCTGCTCTGCTCTGCTCTGCTCTGCTCTGCTCTGCTCTGCTCTGCTCTGCTCTGCTCTGCTCTGCTCTGCTCTGCTCTGCTCTGCTCTGCTCTGCTCTGCTCTGCTCTGCTCTGCTCTGCTCTGCTCTGCTCTGCTCTGCTCTGCTCTGCTCTGCTCTGCTCTGCTCTGCTCTGCTCTGCTCTGCTCTGCTCTGCTCTGCTCTGCTCTGCTCTGCTCTGCTCTGCTCTGCTCTGCTCTGCTCTGCTCTGCTCTGCTCTGCTCTGCTCTGCTCTGCTCTGCTCTGCTCTGCTCTGCTCTGCTCTGCTCTGCTCTGCTCTGCTCTGCTCTGCTCTGCTCTGCTCTGCTCTGCTCTGCTCTGCTCTGCTCTGCTCTGCTCTGCTCTGCTCTGCTCTGCTCTGCTCTGCTCTGCTCTGCTCTGCTCTGCTCTGCTCTGCTCTGCTCTGCTCTGCTCTGCTCTGCTCTGCTCTGCTCTGCTCTGCTCTGCTCTGCTCTGCTCTGCTCTGCTCTGCTCTGCTCTGCTCTGCTCTGCTCTGCTCTGCTCTGCTCTGCTCTGCTCTGCTCTGCTCTGCTCTGCTCTGCTCTGCTCTGCTCTGCTCTGCTCTGCTCTGCTCTGCTCTGCTCTGCTCTGCTCTGCTCTGCTCTGCTCTGCTCTGCTCTGCTCTGCTCTGCTCTGCTCTGCTCTGCTCTGCTCTGCTCTGCTCTGCTCTGCTCTGCTCTGCTCTGCTCTGCTCTGCTCTGCTCTGCTCTGCTCTGCTCTGCTCTGCTCTGCTCTGCTCTGCTCTGCTCTGCTCTGCTCTGCTCTGCTCTGCTCTGCTTGGTTGAAAATGATTTTTAGTTTCTGTGTTTTTCTTACACTGTAGCGTAAATGAATACTGAGGGGCGATCCCAACGGACAGATCTGAAGATTTGTTGACAGTGATCCCTGTAACCAGCACCAGATACTCTTCTAAGATTTCTACTGCATTTTAAGAACTCTTAAAAGTATTGGAGAATTGAAAAGAACATGTTGGAATAGTTATTTCTTCATATTACGTAACAAATATAGCGAACTTGTTTGTCTGTTACATAGTTAATATATATGAGCTGACGTAGTCAGTTTCTCATTGAAAATTTTTTCAAGAAGTTTGAGACTATTGCCATTACTTGCGATTTCTGGGGAAAGACTTAGTTCTTACGTTTAGTCGTGATTCAATTCCGGATTGTTTACACTGACCCCGCATTGTGAATTTTCGAGAAAACGTCATGCAAAAAGATCCCTGGAACACTCCTTAGGACATATTTTGGAAATCAGAACACAGGTATCAATGTAGACTGATCGCAGTCATGTATTTTGCTCTTGAAATATATATACATATTCAAGGGGCAATAAGTTGAAATAATTCTGGAAAAATTCGAGATGATAGATAATGATCTGTAGGATTCCAATCTGTGAAATTTCTTTCATTTTAAAAATTGGTAAGTATTACATTTCTGACTTTCGGTATACCTCTAGGAATTATCTTGTGCGCCACTGTATGCCCATAGCAGTTCTCCAAATTCGATACCTATCAAATTGTGTTTAGCCATCATTATTGATAGCTAAAAGAGTCAATATTTCAAAGTATCCTGTACTCCGACTGGGTTATTAAGTGAACTTCTCGGTATATCTGCGTGATCATTAATAATGTTTTTGAGTTGAAACATCGACGCAAATGTATAAACAACTTTGACTAATGCGTTTTCGGCCGATGTGAGTGTTTGGGCTATTTCAGGACCGTTGATCTTATGTTGTGAAAAATGAATTGGGACGGAGATACTTTCAGATATTTTGCAGTGCCAGATATATCAACCGGCGATTTTTTTTGTTGTTGCTTTGAATAATGGATATCGGTGATGAAATTAATAGAGTTTGGGCTTCATCAGTATTCATAATGAAATCTCGAAATGACGACTGAATAAAAAATTATCAATATTATACTAGTTCTACCACATTATATTACTTCAACATCCTACTTTATAACGCCAATGAATTCAGTTTCGGATTGTACTACTAGACCAGGAGCTGGTGACAGGTGACGTTCTCCCATTTTACACTGCATGCCTTTTGATAATCAACCCTAAATTATGAAAAAAAGACAGGTTCCTAGCCGCCGCACGTATGCACTTCATAAGAAAAAGTGCTATTCTTTTTGTGAAGAATGTTTATGTTCTTCCGCGATATTATACTGCCTGCCGTTGTAATATACGGAAGTTCAAACAAATTAAAACGCTACTTATAAATGGCATGCAATCCGAGCGGGCGAAAAAAATAAAGGGAACTTCCGTGTATTCAAATTGCATGCCGATGTAAAGAACTGAAGTTTCAGTAATAGAAATACTCTGGAAAAATTGGCATGCGCCCCTCGTCTGAGCAACGGTGGAAAATTACGGAAAAACTCTGTAACAATCCGATACAGGTTTTATGTCATTCCAAACTGCATGCCATTAGAAAGATACGTTATTTGTATAATTAATTAATAGCAGGTAATTTGGCATGCACACCAGGAGTTCGCAAGTCACATATATTTTTACAGTGTTTTTTGCAATTTTCGTAACGCATGCTTCTATTTTGCGAAATCCTGGTGTGAATGCCAAATTACATACTATTAATTAATCATAAAAATGACGTATCTTTCTGATGGGACGCTGTATTAGATTTCTACAGAGTTTTCCCGCAATTTTCCACCGTTGGTCAGACGAGGGGCGCATGCCAATTTTTCCACAGTGTTTTCATTACTGAAACTTCAATTCTTTACATCAGCATGCAATTTGAATACACGGAAGTTCTCTTTATTTTTTTTTTCATTTTTCGTAACCCTTTGAACCCTTTCGGCCGCTGCTAATTTCATGCCATTAATTAGAAGCGTTTTAATTTGTTTGAACCTCCAGTATATTACAACGGCAGGCAGTAAAATATCGCGAAAATTCTCCACAAAATGAAAAGCGCTTTTCCTTATGAAGTGCACACGTGGGACTCCTGGCCGACCCATCTATTTTTCATATATTTAGGTTAATTATCAAGCCTTAAAAAGGCATGCAGGTAAAATGGGAGAACGTCACCTGTCATCAGCTCCTGGTCTATACCGCAAAATCGGAAAATTTCCCAGTAGGATCTAAAGGGCTCGCGATTACTAAGCACTTTCAAAAAGTAATTCTAGTTCGGAAGCACTAAGCACTAAGCACTTCTCAGACTGTTAAAGATAATTGAAGTTACCGGAATTCAATCAATAAAATTTATTAGTAACATTCTTGAACACCTCTAATTGCCCATATACAGGGTGTTTCTGAAATTGAAGAAATACATGAAATTGGTCATAGAAAAAGAAAAATTAAAGCTGAATTAATGGATACATTTTCCCAAATAATGATATTTTGGAAAATATAGGACTTTAAATCATTCGGAAAACTCTGTCAAACTTTTGGGAACCTCTGGCCAGAGATCAACGGCCTCTAGATGTAACAGAAGCGGTGACAAATATCGACCGGCGGGAAATAAATAACTTTGACAATGTTGCTGACGTTGAATGTTGAAAGATGGTATGATAAAGTAAACAATATCCTTTCTTCGCTGAGTTGGCTTGGCCTCGGCCGCAACAACCCTCATCATCATCAGTTATCAGTTCCCCTTCAAGGGCAAAGCTCGCGAGCTAATCGATTCATTCTTTGATCATATCGCTTCTTACATTCATTGCAATATTTGTGACTATTTTACGTGCATATCAAAAATGAATTTTGGTTGAATCGTTTGACGAATCCATACGTTTCATGTAGGTAGGTACCTAGATTCATGTTGTATTTCGGTATTCGACTGCATTCGTATTTTCTTTACCTACATCTCTGTTTTTCGAAATTCCTGCAATCCCTGTTGGACTCACCACTATTGAAAATGTCAATGTTGTTAGGTATTACGCACACGATATTTGCAATCGCCGTACTTTTTCAGGAACTCGATATTTCAATCAAATAATAGACGAAAATTTCGAAGCAATTAGGTAGGTAGTTGGAATCTACGTAAAATAACAACGGCGTTCAACAGATGCGACAACAAGGTAGTTTTCAGAGTGCTTGTGTTTATTTTCTGAAACTTTTTAATCCCCTGTTATGAAATGAGAATGCCTCATTGCCCTCATTTTGATTGAATTCATTGTTTTTATTTCTTTTCACTTCGAAGCCAAATCTAATAACTAGCAATTTTTATGAAATAATATTAAACTGACAAAGATGCAGAAATACGACTAATAAACACAATACTAGAAGATAGACGCCCTAGGAACTGATCAATGGATCCAGTGCTTCCCAAACAATCGTGAGTGATGAGTGTATTTTTGGGAGATTTTCAAGTGCTTGGGAAAAAACGGTAAATTTTTTTTATTGTGTCATTATGTATCATAGAACCCAATTTTGTTCATTGCTCCAATTTCGGAAACACTCTGTATATCCCGAAAAATACTGGTAAAATTCCCAAAGACTTCGGCAATTTGTGAAATTTGGTTGATTTCCTGGTGATTGACAACACTGGTGATGTCTTGGTTATTGAACATCAGCCGCGACTTCATGTTTCTACTAGATTCATTTATATGGAAATGCTTAGTGCTTAGTAATCTCTAAAAGTGCTCCGGAGCACTGGAATGCTTGCAAGCACTTTTTGGGGTTACTGAGCACTAAGCCTTTTCCCAAGCAACCCCAAGCAGTAAGCACTGGTCCAAGAAAGTCCTTGGGAGCACAGTGCTTATGAGCACAAAAGTGCTTTCACAAGCACTAGGCACTGTGCTTTGGGACAGCTTTGCCCTCAAGTGTCCCCCAATTTAATTCCTATCCTTTGGCATTTGTTGTCAATATTGTTGAAAGAAGAAATTTCTATTTTACAAGTTTTATTATATTTTTGTGGTGCAAGTCTTTGAGTATCAATTTTCGAAAGTGCTTATGTCAGTGCATGCTTGGCGCAGCTCTGTGTGGCATATAAAAGGAAATAATGATAAAAATTCCACGAAAAGGATTAAAAAACAGTATGGGCAAAAATTATTCCTTTCCACTCCACATAAACATTTCAGCTCGAGAACTTTTGAAGACAGCAATTTTTCGAACGCCATTCAGAATGATTTAATTAATATAATCTGAGAATTTTAAGCTTATTGAATCATATTCAGTGGGATAATTTATTTATCCCATTTAAAGTTATTGTTTGATATCTAGTATGAAATCAAACATTACTTAGAAGTTGAGAACTTTTTGAAGGAACTAATTAGCGGAAGCTCTCTTCAAACTCCTCCTGGAGGTCACGTTAATTATAACCGAATCGCTTTTTATCAGTTCTATCGGGAAGAAAAACGGCCGTAGGCGTTTTCAATTTCGTTATACTTACACCACGTCCCGAGAAATTCTACAAATTACACTTCCTCCTCGTAACTCCTTGAAATAAGAATAGCGAACACCAAGGGAGCATAATTTGGTAATTCAGCCGATAAAGCAGGTGTTATATAGTGCGCATAATGCAACCATAAATTTTAACTACCAGCAGAAATGAGAGTGCTTTATCATGGAAATACCTAAGAATTGAAATCATACATTACTTTTTTATCATTTCGACCGACAAATGGCTCCGCTCTATCTTATATTTTGACTGTATTATTCCTCCATCCACGCCTTTGAAGGATAACGACGGCAGTCGAACTTCTTTTGTCATGGAAATTGAATACCGGAGATGTATTTTTATGTGTTTGTTACTGCGTGGGGACTTTGTAATTGAGGAACTACAGGCAAACAATATTTCCATATGCAGTTCTCGTTATATTCAGTCACATGAATCTATGATTTTTTTCTCAATAAACATTCAAACTGCGATTTTTTGACCATTTCTTTTTCTAATGATTCTTCGATGATTCATCATTATGTAATATTTCCATATATGAGTGAAAATCAATCACAAAGTGCAAGGGAATCGATTGGCGTCTACAGAACTGCTCTATTTTAACCATTTTTGAATTGAAAGGTTCATTTGGACATGAAGGGTGTCATATAACTCCAAAACATTTTTTCGAATATTTTTCGTAATCACATTTTCAAATTCAATCTTTTGTGAATATTGACATTGAATTTTGAAGCGATTCGCAATCAACTGAAGATTTCATGAGCTTTTTAAGGAACTCCTGTTACTTCGAGTAATAAATTTTCGAAATCTGCTAAGGAATTCAATTAACAATTTTGTTGGTGAATATTTTTGGATCAAAATCATACAGCACACTAATTTCATGATTCTCAGTTGATTAGCGTGTACAGAATTGTTTTATATTGAACCGTTCTCGAAATGAAAAGTTTATCCGAAGTTGAAGGGGGTTATGTTACTCAAAAACATCTTTAAAATTATTTTTTATGATTGTATTGTCTGTTAACCACAATATTTCCTTGTACATGCACACCGAATTTGAAGTCAACTCCTAGTAAAATGAAGATTTCGTGAGCTTTTCATAAAACCTCTGCAACTTCGAGTTGAAAATTTTCGAAATTCTGCATTCTATCGTGTTCTATCAACAAGTTTATCTAAGGATATTTTCAATTCGAATCATACAATATACTAATTTAATGATTCTGAATGTTTATGCGTAGTAGAAAGGAAAACATTTTCAAACATTTTTGTATGTCCATATTTGTGAAAACCAATATTTTCTGAATATACACACCAAATTTAAAGTCGATTTTCAGCCGACTAGGGATTTCATAAGCTTTCTACGGAAACTGTACAACTTTGAGTTGGAAATTTTCGAAAATCTGCTGATGTGTTCAATTTACAAATTTGTCTATGGATATTTTCAAATCAAAATCAAACAGCAAACTGATTTTATGATTCTAAATCGATTGGCATCCACAGAAGTTCTCTATCTTCAACTGTTCTCGAATCAAAAAGTTTATTGGTTAAAAGGAGTTGAAAGGAGTCAAATAACTCGAAAACAGTTCATGTCAATTGAATCAATTTTTTCTGGGTATGCATATCAAATTTGAGGTCAATTTCTGGTTGACTATATACTTCATGAGCTTTTGTCGAAATTTCTGTAACTTCGAGTTGAAAATTTTTGAAAATCTATTAAGGCATTAAATAAACAACATTGTTTGTGGATATTTTCATATTAAAATTACACAGTAAACTGATTTTATGATTCTGAATCGATTAGTGTAGACTGAATTGCTCCATCTTGAACCGCTCTAGAATTGAAAAGTTTATCCAGAGTTGAAGGGGGTCATGTAACTCGAAACACTCTTAACTTTCTTTATACTTATATTCTTGAAACAATTTTTTTTCCAAATATGACCGCCGAATGTAATGTCGATTTCTAATGAACTAGAGATTTTATAGGCTTTTCACGCAACTTTGACTTGAAAATTTTCGAAAATCTGCTATTGCGTTCTATCAACTTTGTCTGTAGATAATTTCAATTCAAATTCACACAGGATACTAATTCCATGATTCTGAACCGATTGGTGGCTACGGAATTTCTCTATTTTCAACCGTTCCCGAATTCAAAAGTCCACGGCCTCCCTATTATCTTGGGAAGTATAACCATAAAAAACGATTCAGGATGCAAGCTCCTATGAAGATGCCTCATTTTGCGAATTTTTGTGTCAAGCATATTAGTTGCAGCAACTTTGTTCTTCCCTGACAGTTCTGATGACCAGATGTGTCGGAGCTTATGCTGATACTTGCCGCGGAGAGAGTTTTTAACAGTAGTTACTTCTTGGGAGTGGCTTTGTTCCATCCCTAGGTAAGTATACGTCTCTCCGGCATCCAGATGGATGACCTTATGCCTCCAGTTGTTGGGAGTGCCGCAGTTGTATTGTCGGGTTTTCTATAGTGCAACAGACAAAGGCAATAGTGAGATGCAGAAGAGAAGAGGGCTGGGGAAGTATCCCTGAAAACCACCCTTCTAAAGATAACCTGCTCTGCTTGGACTCTGACTTGACCAGATGTTATGGTGAAGTGAGTCCTCCAGAGCGGTATTAGCTGTTCAATGCATCCCATTATTATATCGGGTACCGCAAGGCATCTGAGCAAATGCATAAGCTCAACATGCGATGTTGTATTAGTATTATTATTACCGAATAAAATTGTTTATATCTTCATTAATACATGAGCTGATTCACTACTGCAAAAGACTCGAAACATCCAAACGGTAATTTCAACGACAACAATTTTCAACGTCCACGTTAGATGAAACGTTCAACAGAAATGAAATAGACTGGTATAAAAAAGTCATTTGTTGGCGCAGCGGCTTCTAATGATGCTCTCATTGTTATTTAGATCGAAGCAAGCCTTGCCACGTCTCGAATGAAGTCGCCATAAGAATAAATCTCATTTGTTAGTTTCCTGGAAGTAGTTGACAATTGAACGACGACAATCCTGGAACGCTTGATCGAGTAGCATTGTGTCTGTTTCAAAGTGTTGTGGAAGTTTTCTTTTCTATCGAAATGAATGTTTTTATGTAGGCATATAAGTTGCGCGAACGTATTCGTGTCAACAGAAACATTCGGCCGCAGAAATTTTCTTGGATGTAGGGTGAAAATGTCATCAACAGTAGAATTGCTGTTGCCTTGCATTCTAGTGCAATCGAAGATTTATTGATTCGGACCGTAAGTATGGTGGCTCGCTGCATATTCGTTCACCAAAATGTTCCTATTGCTCGTTTCCATGATATATGTTAGGCTTCTTGTTGGACATTAGTGAAAGGAAAATCTTTGCTACAGCCGGAATTCTTCCTGAAGTACTTGCTCCTTTTCAGAATTGGTTCGAAAATAGGGGATAAACGTAAGGACTATCTCACTATCCTACCGACTGCGCCAATAGTATTTTCCGTTTACGCATAAAGTTTTTTTAATACTATTCATGTTAACTGAGTAACTACAAACAATTATGAAATAACACACACGCTCTTACATTTCATTCAAAGTATTTATATGGAAATTATAGTATATAAGTGCAATCGTCTATGTTCATTGAATAACAACCTGCTGATGTAAACGGTTATCAAACTGTTAGTCGTGTTTGTCAATTGTAAAGACAGAAGAATTTCCAAATATTTGTTCAGATTGAAAAATGAAGGAATTGTTGTTGTTATAGTAATTAACGTTACAAGGCCGATATGTAGCAAATAACGGATAAGGTTGAATATTGTGATCCGAGGCGCAGCCGAGGATTATAGCATCCGAATCCGTTATTTGCGTATCGGCCGTGTGTCGTTCAAGAATTTTCGTAATCCCGCTGAAAGATTACATTTTGATTCCGAGGAAAGAACAAACCACGTACCTCGTAATTCTACAGAAAAATCTCGTCATCATGTTGTCATGGAACAGCTTAACAATATCTCAACAATAATATAAACAACGTCAGTTTTTTGTGTTCGCGAGTTCGCTTTAACAACGACCATGGATGAAATTGAAGAAATTGAGGAACAAAATAAAATTTCTTCAGAAATATTGGGAGAATCATGTGAAGCGAGTGTTGGTTAACTGCCGAAAATAACAAAACAGCAATAACAAAAAAAATATGAAAATTTTGAAGAGTGGCGTAAAAGCAAGAATGTAGCCTTAAAGAATATGTGTTATTAGCCTAAACAAATAGAATATCGAAGGTTTATCCTCCTAACTCGCTATGGACCAAGATTTCAATCTTGAAACTTGCTTTGAAAGTTTATAACAACAATGGTATTTCAAGGTTAGTTATTTTAAATCGTACACCATATTAGAGTATTACCTACAGAAATAGTATTTTCAGATTTGGAAAAATGTTTTTGTTCTCGAGACAAAATTCTGATGGATTCACACCAAAGAAAGCAAAAATGTTGTCTGAAGAAGAAGTAACTAAGTTTTTGTTGGAGGCAGATGATCATACATGGTTGCTTGAAAAGGTTGTATTAATGTGTGGTGTTATTGGCGCCTGTAGACGTGACGAACTTGTTAAGCTGATTATGGATGATTTTGAAAGCACCAGTACCAGAGATTTGGTTACATCGAGGTTTACTAAAAACAGAAAGAATAGGGTATGTATCATTCCCAAAGAAGGACTTTTTTATGTCTAGTTTACACCAAAAGTACGTTTGGAAATCGGCGATTTTTCATTGGTTATAGGAATGGTGAATGTGGAAAACAAGTTGTGGGCATTCATACTATTGGAGCTGTTCCAAAGAAAATTGCAGCATTCCTAAAATTGGGAAATCCTCAGCTCTACACAGGGCACTCGTTTCGCAGAACCTCGGCTACTATGCTTGTAGAAAATAGTGGCGATTACTATCGGTAAAAGAACCTGAAGATTGGAACTCCTCTGCGGTGGCGGAATTGAAACTTCAGTTTCAAAGAGAATGAAGATAACGAGAAAACTATTTCATAGTAATGAGGCCACACCGACGGCAACAAGCTCAAATACTGGTGTTATAGATGATAAATCTCTCATCGATGGAATAGACATTTCAAATAATAGCAATTGTCTAATTACTTTCCAAATTTATGATTATTGAATACTATTATAATTATTGATATTGTAAGCAGAATATCGTTAAATCAAAATAACAGTATGGGATTAAGAAAATATTCTTTTCGTCAACCTCTTGATTGATGGAATGAGAAAACTAAATCTACATAACACATAAATTGTACAAACTAGAATTATGTGGATGGGGTAATGTCATCCTTTAGGCCAGAGGCCACTGTCTGATTCATTTATCAAAAAACAGCAAAGCAATAACTCAAAGGCTACCAAACTCAGTCTGATAATTTGCATACGATGTACCGCCTTGGCTGTGTAAATTCATTCATCCCGGCTAGCCGTGTACACACCCACGGCACTCTATGATTTATAACATTCGTTAACAGATTTTCTATACTGAATTGGCGAGGAGAACTCGCAAACAATATTTTCTCCGATTGGGGAACGCGTGCTGGAATCTAGTGGAACAGGCAAAAAGATTGTGATTTGTGGAAGGATGAAATATATCCGAAGAGAAAATTTTATCTGCAATAAACTTCGGTTAATTCATTACAGTTCTGCTCTCAGAAGGACTATACAGAACAAAAATGTAATTGTAGTGGATACATCGACAAGACACGATGTTTTTTGTCAAGAAAAGCTGATACCTCCATATGGAAAATTAATTCTTCGTCTTCATCAGTTCAGATGAGTTTATTAGACCTTTCGAGGATTGCTCGTTAAATAATATAATCATACTAACAAAGACACTAATTTCGCAAGAAGAAAATTGATAATGTCATTCGTTGTTGAGTAGAGTTCTGTCACTATCTGAGCCTCTTCCCTCCTAGTTGCAAGTGCGTATCTACCATATATCCCTAGTAGTGTAAAACTGTTGGGACAGCACAATATAGAAACGTCCTTCAAACCCATCAAGAAGATACAGCAAAGCCTTAGGTCAGCAAAGGACAAAAGAGGCCCACTATCAGCAACAGTGTATATCGCATACCGTGCACTTGCGGAAATGTGTACATCGGGCCAACAAGAAGATCCATAGGAACAAGACGGAAAGAGCATCAGAGGAACTGCAGATTAGGCCAAACAGACAAGTCGGTAGTGGCAGAACAAGCGCCCTGTGAAGGAAATCACAGGATTCCATTTGAGAACTTCTTGCCCCTAACCAAGGATATCACAGCCAACTTGTACAGGAGGCAATATAGATCCAAAAAAACACGAAGAATTTCAACAGAAAAGAAGAAGCTATGAACCCAGTATGGAATCCCGTTCTTAGAAAATCTAAAATAACGAAGGAAAACTATGACATTAAGACAGAAGTTAGAAAGGGGTCAAGTGAAGTTAATGAATATGTACCTGATTCAGGTACGGTAATTATCGCACAGAAGTACTTGAGTCAGAATAAATACAATCTCCGCAGACGGAATCTTCAGTCATCGGAGATTGTCCATGATGTATAAGCCTCTGAAGAAGGTAGTCAGTCGTGCTAGCGAAACGTCAGAATGAAGTTCCAAAAAACGACGGCTTCCAACTCGACTGAAAATAGTGGCATTGTAAACTTCGGACACTAAAGTCCAAACATTCCCGGTGTTACTAAAAATTTTCTTTGCAGATTTGAATTGCTCGCAATTTGCTAATATTGGCTGTTATTTTACAATGTTTATGTAAAAGTGGCGTTGTGGTTATGGAAATGATTTAACAAATTGAAATGGGATATTACCCAATAAGTAGGGATGTCCTTATGAACTCACTAATATAGACAGAAGGTCAGTATTTAGAATCGTATGGAAGCAATTTCTGATCACTATTAAGTGTATGTGTAAAGCTCTTCATTAAACAGGTTCAGTCCTCAATCGATTCACTGATTTATTCAAGTCATTTCTATGTTTCTGAATCTTACTTTTTCGCGCCTACGAACATCATGGAGATGAACCAAATTTTCAGTGGAATAAAAAATAAAAACGCACCTGATGGGTGGGATGTCTCATCTTTACAAATATATTCATATCTTCCCGACTCTTTCCCTACGATACCAGTTGAAGCAGTGAATTTTTTCATATTTGAAAAACCACAATATATTATTGCAAAAATTGAAGGTATATGAGTTCAGAATTGTGGTTATCCTGTGGTTTTACCACTGCCGAGCATTTTTTAAAAGCAGTACGGTAAATTTAAAAACGAAATCTATACAACCCATTATAACACTAGACAAACACTAAATAATAAATTACCAATTCCAACATCTACACAGGAAAAAATATCATTTATAATGGCACAAAATTATTTAATCACTTACCTTATGAGATCGAAATAATAGACCATGAAAGAAAATTAAAAAAATTCGTATTTTTTTTCTTGCGAACGATTTCTACACATTACTGTATTAAAATTCAACTTTGTGATCCTATCCCAGTTATTCAGAATTCAATTTTAATATGTTTCATTGAATTGTACAAGTATTTTTTTTTATTTATGTATGTTGTTGACTAGTACTAATTTTATTTCATTTACTTCTGCCTATTGTGTTCCATTTTAGTTAATTTATTAATAATATTGTACCTGATTTTTCAAATTATTTTATAAGTACCAATAATTATTTTATTATTTTTAAATAATAATACTCTTCCACGAACACTCATTGAGTGTACCCAAAGGCATAGCCTGTGCGGGTAGAAGATAGCTATTATTATTATTAATTAGAATTATGTTCTTCAGACAATAAAGCATATTTGATTTGATTTGAAAACTGAGTAAGGCTAAAAGTTATTGATGAAGTATATGAGTTTAACATAAAATTTAACATCCGTTTGTCTCAACTTGCCTTTACCAGATGTCTCGATTTTTTCCATTTGTTTCTCAGTTCATACTATTTTCTAACAGTCATAATACAAAAGCATTCCATCTGCCATTCGTTGAATTCTTTCTGAATCACTGTTCAAATTGCATGAACATTAAAACATCCTTTTATGACAGGTTTATATTATCCTATACGTTTGTATTATTTTCCTGCCAGAAATAGTAACGACATTCAATGTTTCATTCAGTATGACTAATATGTTTTCTCGCTATGTAACTTCGATAGCGGAATGCTGTGTAGTTCGCATCTGAAACTATTTGATAATATTCTCCATAGTTTGGGATATAAATACCCCGATTTGCATATTCACGTTCAATTGTACAAGGCATTAATTATTCATCAGTGTTACCAGGAGACTTTTGTTGTTTTACTAACATTGCCACGTAATTTGTATGCTAGATTTTTAGTTTAACTTGAGGTGATAGTTGTTATCTGCCATTACGTTACCACTTCTCATAAATGTCTATCTATCATTTAATTGTTTGACTGGTTTGCTGAGTTTTTTCCAATCTACTTCGTTCTCAACCATTGATGTTCTTGACATATTCTTCTAGATCCATACTACCTCTGTGGTACTTTTTGCTACTAGGCAATACAACCTAATTTTGACTGATTTTGTTTCTTCATCGACTTTTGTTGATTATTTTTTTCGTATGATTTTCAACCAATCAGAATGTCCAATTTAGTTAAGCTACCTCGTATAATTTCGATAATACCTGATTATACATAGAGTATCTCCACCAATCGAAAATTTTAAAATAATTTCATTTTCATAGTAACCACATCGACATCAATATACAACAAACAGAACTGTCAAATTGTGACGTTTATCAAAAAATTTTCAAAAATTAGTCGATTCGGAGATTTATCATCAAATGCAATAGACGAAAGTATACAAAATACTGAGCCTCATAATACAGTGAAAACAAAAAAGTACGTATGGAAACAATGTCTTAAGTTTTGCAGTGAAAGAAACTATGTGCTAAATGAATCAATTTCCACTGAAATGATAGCGTTCATTTTGAAAGATTGGGCTTTCAATATGCGAAAATGTAATGGAGAAAATTATAAAGATAAATGTGGTTAAAACGATGTGGAACATTACGGCAAAACAAGTACAAGAAAAATATATGAAGGAGTTTAATAGAGTAATTGATCCATTCTCTAGTCCCATATTTTTTTTATCCGCACGCAACACAAGAAATTCAAAAAGAAGGGAACTTCAAATGTTACCGGACAAGAGAAAGGTTAGTGCATCAGCATTTAAAGATAACGAGTACATAGCAATGATAGAAGCGTGGGATAAAAATACACCGGAAGAATTACAAATAAAATTTTTCTTAATTGCTTCTGTAGAACTTGCATGGAGAGGAAATGAAGGAGCGTTATGCTTGACTCATTATTTTCAAAAAGAAACTGGAAATCATGATACTCCAACTGGTAGAATACAATATAATCCTATTTTTACCAAAACCACACAGGGAGGAGCAAAACCATGTGCTAATAATAAATGGCTTGTACCTAACCATAATGAAGTGAGTCGTTGTCCAGTGAGACTTCTAGATAAGCTGATGATGAAAAGAAGCAAAAACATCAATATTAAAACAGATAGGCTATTTCTGACAGTAAATCCCAACTGGAGAAAAGAAAAAACCCTTGGCTGGTACAAAAATATGCCAATTGGAGTGCATGAAACTAGTAAATGGACCAAAAAGTCTGCAGAATTGGCAAATTTGAATATGACAAACAAAAAATTTTCAAATCATTCTCACCGAGCCACTGCTGTTTCACAATTGGCAAAAGCAGGTGTATCGAAACAAGAACTTATTAAAATAACAGGACATGGTAAGCAATTCTATCAAACCTTACCTACAGATAGATGAACAACATCACCAAAACATAATAAATAAGATGAGATCCAATTTTAAAAACGCTGCAGGTTCAAGCAATAACACCTCCAATATTTCCAGCACTTCAATGAGCAGTGGCCACGTTTCCTGCGCCGAAAATAACTCAGTTAAAAAAAAAAACTAGTATATAATAATTGTAACTTTCATTACACCAATTTGTAATTAAATTATTAAATTGTTTATATATTTACTTAATTTACTCAAAAAATAATCGTATCAAATACAATACGTACTTCAAAATAAATACGGTTATACATCTCAAACTTCCTGCATAATTACAAATCGTGTCAGTTTGACAGAATAATCCTCCCGCTTCGCGGTCGGATTATTTAAACTGTCAAACTGACACTCTTTATAATTATGCAACAAGTTATCGATGTATAACCTGGTTATTTTGAAGTACTTATAGCATTACTACTGACTATTTCACTCACTTGCGAAATGAAGCAATCAGAAGCTCTAGTCAAGTTCGGATTACCGATAATACCAAACTTGACTCTTGACTCTGATTGACCTATCAAGTTCGGTGTTTTCAGATTTGTTTGCAGTGCATATGACAGTTAAACGTCAAATATAAGTGATTACGCTGTGCACGCATTCAAAAATGAGTAGATTTGGGATGAATTCTATCGAATCAATCAACGAAAAAATCGATGAAAATGTACGAGGAAATCGAAGCAATTTACTAGATTTTGCGATGAACGAAAATACCTATTAGATGAAGCAACGCCTGTCGAGAGACTAGCTATTACTTTGAAGGACTGGGGCTTCAACATGAGAAAAATCGATGGTTCTGATTACAAGGAATGTGTTGTGAATACGAGTGCTAGATTATTGCAAGAAAAATTCTATAACGAATATGGACGAAGTTTCGACCCATTCAAAGATATTATTTTTCAATCGGCCAGAAATGCGCGAGATACAAAACGCAAGTTGCTTCAAGGTAACGTACAGAAACGAAAGATCAGTTCGGCACCGTTGACCCATGAAGAACATCATGCAATATGTACACAATGGGATGAAGATACACCCACAGGACTCCAAAAGAAATTTTTCCATATCGCAGCGGTAGAACTTGCTTGGAGAGGAGGTGAAGCCGCATATTGTTTGTTAGATTATTTTAAAGAAGAATTAGATAATAAGGGGGCGCCTACCGGCAGAATCGATTTAACACAGTTTTTTCAAAAAGGAGGAGGAAGGAGGTGGTCAGCGATGTGCGAACAGCAAATGGTTGATTGAAAATGTGCAAAATGCAACAAAGTGCCCAGTGAGACTTTATAAAAAGATGATTTGAAAATGAGGTAACAATGTAAAATCTAATAGGTTGTTTCTTACTGTGAATGCACATTGGAAGTCTGGTGATCATTGCACTCCTTGGTACAAAAATATGCCTCTAGGAATCAATACGATCAGTAAATGGAACCAAACATCAGCTCAGAATATATGGCTTGATGTGAGAAAGCAAAAAATTTCCAACCATTCAAATCGAGCAACTGCAGTCAGTGAACTTTTATGTAGAGGAGTAGGAGAACAGGAAACCATTAAAATTACTGGACATTCGAGCTCTAATTCGCTGAAACCCTACATCCAATTAAGTAAACAACATCACGAAAAACTTATTGCAAATGTCAGAAATAATTGCAACTAAAGATATACACTTATCCTTATTTGCTTGCTCTTTTTATACAGCAATGCCTATGAGCTGCTCAGATTGTTACGGAAGGTCGTGGGTATCGTTATCTGCTAGTACGACAGATATATCCTTTGACAAATGTAAGGTATAAAGATAAAAGATATTAGGTATGCATGGGCACCAGGTTCTTTTTTTATTAAATGAAAATACCAAAAACACTGATTTTTCAAAGGATAATCTTTGTGCTTCCCAACAATAAAAAAAACAAAGTTCAGAAAACACTATATTCACAAAAATCCCCTGTGACAAAACATGTGTGACAATATTCTAATGAAGTCAAATGTACGACAAAACATGTGACAAGATTCTAATGAAGTGACAAAGTTACAATCAAATTTGTTATTTTAAAGTTACAAAGGATTCTGGTCTCTCAATATTTGCCTTGAAATGACTGATTGGTTTATTCACATTTTATGATCAGTTCTTGCGATAAGAAAGACTTACTCCAGAGCTCTACTTTGACGAAGAATGTAGGCGCCTTGTATGGTCTCTCGAGACAATGGCTGTTCTACTAGCAGGATACAATCTGGATACAATCTGTAGTCGGTCTGGGGTCTTTCCTGGATCTCATAAGATGTTCGAACGATGAGGTAACGCTGTGAAAAATAAACACAAACCAGTATCTTGTGGCAGGTTGAGTCACACGACTCGAGATATGACCATGATTGTACAAATCTAATCTAGATTTACTTATAGATTACCAAATGAATGATGATGAAATGAAAGAATTTAAATTTACAATAAATGTAAGATTTGCTGAGTTAAACAATGATTGAAATATTCAATAGGTATAGAAAGAATTCAATTTTACAATGAAACTCAAATTTGGTAATTTCTCAAGCAATGTTAGAGAAGAGTTCAATCTCAAGCGAGCATAAGAAAAAAATTTTCATAAAGATATTGTTTTCTATTATTTTTCAATTTAACAGTCAATTTCCAACGTTCAGTGGAATTGACATGCAAAATCATCAAGGATGAAAAGGAAATGTGTATCTCCTGACTGAGGAGAAGCAGAGAGAGAGAAAGCAAGAGGGTTGAGATAATGCTTTCTTATAACGTCACAAAGAAAGCAGATGGCATTATTTGTGTCTAGAACTACTGAAAATGAAAGGTTATCAAAATATATCAAACTTCTTTTGGCTAGGCATCTGAACATGGGTAGTGATGTAGAAGAGAGCGAAAGATCTTACCAAGAGCACAAAGCTTCATGAGTGAGTGTAGCTTCTTCTGATTAAAATAAAGAAATGAGGAATTCAAAGCATTTACTCACCCATGAATCCTGTTCTCCATGCTGCCAGATCAGACCTTCTCACCGATCACCATCCAGGTTCAGGAATTTAGATCCTAGATCACTGTTCTTGCCTTTTAAGCAGATTGATAACTTCTGAACATTCTGGAAAAACTTGTGGCAACACTTGTATCACTGAAAATCATAAAGCACGAACAGAAACAGATCTAATTCATAATCTTTTAACTTCAAGATTGATAGAATTAATGAAAATTATCTCCACACTTTGTCTCGACTTTCACAGGTTAGAATTTATATCAGTTGTGAGCTGTGACATTTCAGGATTCAGGACCGACTCGTCAAAAGAGGGCACGAGTACAAAATGATATTCGATAATGATCACGCATAGTACTCAAACTTTTAAGACTTCCAAATTAATCTTGAAATTCATGAGTGACAGAGTGACGCACATACGGCCATTTTACAATGTATCAAAATTGAATTTTCAAAGTTCAAATTAAACGTGCCAAAAGAATATCGATTTGTATATCGATTCGGTCAGTGAAATTGATAAAAGTTAATTATGTTACAATTGTGTTTAAGTTAATTATTCAAAGATTTGGAGATTTCGAAGATAATCATGAATGACGCACATACGGCCAATTTGCATTCATGTTAGAAAGTAGCAAAAATGAATTTTAAATTTCAAATAAAACGTGCCAAAAGAATATCGATTTTTATATCGATTCGATTAACGAATCAGATAGAAATAAATCATTTTAAAGATAATAATATATACGACCTTTCATTTCCTCGCACTAGAAAAATTTTAAATTTCCTGAAGGGAAAAACTGAGAAAACAAATCTCCGCTTCGAATGCTCACTTCAGAAAGGGACGATAGAAGTTCTCCAAGGGCATGTTTTTATATTCACCAAATTGGTGTGGTGGATTGCAAAGTCGCCCTTTGATTTGTCAATTTGAAATTTACAGTGTTACTATTGGTCGAATGGAATCCACCACACCAATTTGGTGAATATAAAAACATGCCCCAAGGGAGGAAGTCAATCTCTCTCACTCTGTCTATCGTCAGTGTTCCCAATCGCATAGCACAATTGAATAAATTGGAACAGCTCAATGAGATGATGTTACCAACATAAAATTCAACAAACCGAAAAAATGGTACCGCAATGTTTTACATTTCGTTTCGTAATAGCAATCAAGATGTAACAACAATTGCAAGTACAAGCGGGTGTTCAAATAATCGAGCTCAAAACATTGTATATAATAACTGTACCATTTATAATTATAATTGAAAAATATTTCAGTACGTTATGTTATTGTTGGTTAAATTGAATAAGTATTTCTTTCGATGTCAATGATTTCTGTTCATTAAAATTCATTAATTTCTCAGGTCAACTTTTTTTGCCAATTTCCTCTAGTCCTGCCGAATTTCAGATTTTTTATCTTTCACTTTGTTTGTGAAATAGTCTAATAAAATTCCACTCGTGATTGAATATATCTCATGAGTCTGTCTTTCATTTGTGATCTCAACTGAATTGATTCGATGCGGACTCGTGGTGTTTTCTCGAAACAATTAAGTTTCGTTCAAAAATGAATCGACAGACTTATCGCGAAAATTCAATCACGAGAAAATTTCATCTGCTGTTCATTTACTTCACTAACTTTCGTTATTTTTGTATGAATTTTTCACTCCAAATTTTCTCATAATTCTGGATATTTTCACCTTTCCTAAAGATGGGTTCATGATGCCATGTTGTGAACAATACTATTAGTCAATATTATAAAGACAATGAGAAAAGATCACTGAATGAAAATTTTTACACAGACAGATGTTGTTGATCTTTATAGACAGCAAAGGAAAAATTGCGCTTTGCTGATGACACCATTATTCTCTGGCATAAAAGAATGAATGCGAAAACCTGATTGATTATAAACAATTTTTTTTTTCATATGTCATTAACCATGTTCTGGGATTATTTACTGATACTAAATCACTTTTTAACGAACATGTGACAGCTATGCGTGAAAAACTAGCAAGATAGATCTGTCTATACGTTACCCAAAATGACTCAGCAAAAGAAACATAGTCTGTAGCTGATATTTTTGTTACAGTAAATTTGCAAATAAATTTTTTGACTCTGTACTGTAGATATCGGTCAACCATCGTCCCGTCATTATCACTTTGATCAAAATAGCTGCAAAAATATAAATCGCCAAACATGACGTCAGAGGAAGCCAACTAATCAATTCATCAATTCCAGAACCGAATTCACTAATTCCATAGGAGAATTCCGGTCTCCAATCGAATAAAAAAGCTATCTTTATTGTCAGTTGTATGAGAATTGATGGGTCATTGAATAATATCCTACACGGAAAGGTTTACGTCGTATATCATAAAACTCTGCTGGACAGTAAATACCTGTCATATTTTTATTAAAATGAACTCAGCCATTCGACTACGAGGGTACAGGAATGACTAGTATTCACTAAAGAATCATTTGTAACGAAATGTAAAACATTGCGTTACCAATTTTTCGGTTTGTTGAATTTTATGTTGGTAACACCAATTTCCAAATAGAGATTTCTAATGGATCTGGGACACCCTAATAAAAAGAAACGAAAGTTCTTAATTTTTCCGTCCTTGGCGCCAGGGAATGTACTCTGTGATTGGTTCCCCGCCATTATGGTAACCAATCACAGAGCGCGCCCCTGGCAACAAGGATGGAGAAATTAAGAACTTTCGTCTCTTTTTATTTGGGTGTCCAAATCCATAAGAAATCTCTATTGTGAAACCGATAGTTGGAAATATGTATGTGGCTTGGATTAGTGTGTGAGTTTAGACAGAATGATACTCAATTAGATATACGATAAAGATATACATAATGATAATAATAATATTTATTGAAATGAAAATTTCTAATATACATACTACCTTAAGCTAATGCTTAAAGTTAGTATATACTTTTGAAAAGTTTACATAAAGTGAAGAGCAATATAACAATAATTATTTCAATGACAATAGAAATGATATAGATTCAAACAAGAAGATTGCAAAAAACATAACAATGAAAAATAATATCACTGAAAAGCCTATAATTATGAAAAAATAATAACAATGAAAAATCTATGTTGGGCCATAGTGAGTTTTCAAGTGACCAACTAATGCTTTTTTTAAATTCTGTAATTCACGTTGATGAGTAATAAAATCATCAAAATAAGACATGAAAATCATCGTAAAATAAAAGAGCCTATACTTTACATTCAACCAGTTCAGTACTTGGATCATGAATGAAATAGGTGTGAGTTTATTGCATTTAAGAAGTACTCGCATTCCTCTATTTTGCAACATTCGTAAAGCAGCTGGATTATTTTTTTTTATAATCGAATTTTATTTTGCAGCTATATTATTGACCACCATATTAAACTAGCACAGTAGTCGAAATGTGGTTGTATTATTGAATTAAATACAGTCAACATAGATTGAAATATTAGATCACTGTATAGACTGATGTTAATCATATTCTTATCATTCTGGTTGTACTTATATTGAGTCGTTTAAATCATTGTTTTAGCTTTGGTAACGTTTAGCTTTGAGCTTATTCATATTCAAGAACTCCGACATATTCAATAATGTTCGATTTATATTGGCTATAGCATTTTGGAGGTTAATATCACTTGCTGCAAGCAGAGTATCATCAACAAACAGATTGATGAATTCACAGTCTTTGATACTATTGACATCGTTTAGATATAATATGAACAGAAGAGTGCCCAGCACACTTCCCTGAGGCACCCCTGTGTTAATAGCTCTCTCACTAGAGATAACATTTTCAACTTCAGTCCTCTGCGATCTGTTAAAAAGGTATTCAGCAGAATAAGGTAACTTTCCTTGCAGTGGCTCCAAAAGTATGAATACCTACTGGAGGCTTCGTATATTTGTTATTTCTAAAGGACGAAAAGTAACGAGAAGTTTAGGCATCGTTGGATCTCACTGATGCTTAGGTTCGCATCAATTTTACCTCATTAACTTTTTCGACATCACCAAGATTATACCTATATTCATTGACCCTTTCACTAGAAAATATTTTTCATTCTCCGCCTCTTGTGAAAACTTTTCAATACTTTCTTTACTAAAAACTCCGGACCTTTTGGGTTTATAATACGGCCAGTACACCTCTTTGAAAAACACCTGAGAAAATTTATCATAGATAATCCGACCAGTAATCTAATTGTTCAAAATAGTCTAGATCTCTGAAATGGTTAATGGAATAACATGTCAGAAAAAAAAAAGTTCTGGGCATCTTTCCATACGTGCGAATGGGTGTAGTGTGTCTGTGTGTGTACGCGTTTTTTCACTTATCGATAATTTATTTATTCACATTCATTTAATTGATACCACTGGGCCGTAGTGGTCATGATGGTAGAGCGCTAGTCCATCAGTCAGAGACGTGGGTTCGATTCCCCGCATTGTCACTGGTCTCGTGCTAGGAATCGCACGTTAAAAGGGGGATGACAGCTAGTTAACAGAAAAAAACAAGTTTAAAGAACAATTTTAAACGTATAATAATTGAAAAATAATAGAAATGAAAAATCTATATTGGGCCATAGTGAGTTTTCAAGTGACCTTCTGATGCTTTTTTAAAATTCTGTAGATTATGGCAGAATAGATATTATTATTATTATAAGAATCAGAATTTCATTCCAAAAGAGAAATCAGGTGACTGAACTTACTTGTCAACATTTTTTTTTTAATCAACAACCATAATATATTTGCGAGGTGCTTGTTTCTGGTATTACTTAAATTTTAGTAATTGTCTACTCTCCCTCGTACCACAAAGCCTGCATTAACCGAATTAATTATTTAAAACGAAAACAAGCGAAGTCCAAAGAAGCTGCCTTTTATTCTGTTTTTATTAATTATATCAGTTGGCTCTGAATATCGTCCTGCTGCGCTCGGGCGGCAGGAGGGCCAGGAGTGGGCAGAATGGACCGCGTCAACTGTCACGACCTGCTCTGATGCGTACTAGAGACAAAACATTACACGAATCGATGTTCTACTGTTGATTGAATAACACGTCGTGGTGATGTTCTTGGTTTTTTCTTTCGAATCGCAAGTGAGTGTGGGAGGCGTGATGTTGATAAGAGTATGTGAACATTTTTGAATGCGTTGGTGATAATTCACTTCCATTGTGCACTTCTATAGATTTCATTGATTCAACGTTTCTCTGTGATTCCTTTTCTTTTTTTACCATCATTATAACATCATCTGCAAAAGCTCCTCCTAATATATTTCTTTCTTCTTAAATTTCACTGGCCCACTTGTAGTTTTGCTATTCTGATAGGAGACCATTATTTTTTCATCAATAAAGATTATAAATAATAATCACTCAGTCCTCCTCCTTGCCTAAATCCTTTCCGTGGTGAAAAAGCTTCTGATGTTTCGTTTCTGTATCGATATTACACAATTTATGTTGTTACTGTGGATGTTTTTAATTGGCACTATTGAGACTGTTTTCCAATATTTCGGCATCTGTTCTTCGTACCACGGTTCATTATACAGTCTTAAGAGAATTTTCATTTCTGTATCCCACAGATTTTCGTTAATTTATTTTTCACTTGTTCACTAATGCTTTATAATACCTTGCAAACGGTTGCTATTAACAGACCCATAAGTTAATACCTCAGAAACGTTACCCGGAAGTATACCATTTACGGTATTCACTCTGATTTCATCTTTCCATTCCAAAAAATGGTCATATAAGTATTTGGATTTCACAGGCAGTGAATTTCCTAACGCTTTTTCAGCTTGGAGCGTCACATTCTGTGGGATCTCCATAATTATTATGAACACAACCGTTTTCAGTTTCCTCCACTTGCAAGCATGTCAGTTCTTACAAAAATGCAGCGTCAGTTTATTAAATAAGTAACCTCTAGCAACCTCTTCAATGTTTCCATGGCAATTGCAAAGAAGCTCACTTGTGCTAAGTTTCCGACCATAACGCAGTAAATACTGTAAGAAGAAATTTATGAAGCAAACAACGTCGTTTAAGATAATTTTTTCATGGAAAATAAAAAATTTATGAAGTAAACAACGTCGTTTGGGATAATTTTTCATGAAAAATAAAATATTTTATGCACCACGAGCGTTACTAGATGCTGACGCATCGGGCAACATTCATTCCTTGGGCCAAAGGCACTCGGTGAATGTTACCCTCCGGGCGTTAGGTTCTATATAACGCACTTGGTACATAAATAGCTATTATCTTTTCCCGGTGAATTTCTATTCTTTAAACTCTCTTATTTTTTCATGGAGATCGTTTATGATTATATTTTCTTTTATGTCTTTCATTACATCCTTTTGTCTGTTTTTATTTTGTTTTTGTTGAATTATTTCTGTTCGACGTTTGTCGACAATCCTATAGTATTGGAAAATATGCTAAAAGCTGTATTATTTTTATAATCTAATTTCATTTTGTTTTTATTTTGTACATTTTTTTCTGCTCCTAGTAATAACTGGAAATATTCATTAATCCATTTTTTCGTGTGAAATGAATACGGAGTACCTTTCTCTCTAAGCGTTTCCACCAAGTTTTTATTTGTTATTTTTTCCCGTCTCTATTTTTCATCAACTTTTACTTAGCGACTAAAGTGTTGTAAAATAGCTTTCGAATCGGTTTACTATATATTTTCGCCAAATTCATTACACCGTTTTATTTTTGCTGCTGTTACCATCTCATTTACTGTTTTTCTTTTCTCCTTGTATATTTTATTTTCCCCAACATGCTTCTCATAACTCTCCACTCCAGCCCATCAATCTCACAGGCTAATTTTAGGATTGTCAGGTCCACAAGATTCTCGGTCAGCATCGTGTCTCTTAATCTGGTAGGGCTCTTCCAAACATCTTCATGAGACGGCTTATCTCGGGAATACTTCTTGGTAACCGAATCGTAGATGTTTCTCTGGCCCTCCCTAGCATCCCTTCAACTTCCGGGTTCTGTTCCCGCAGATTCTGGAGTCGACCGAACTTTTTGGAGAATACAACGACAGTGCCTCTGGACATTTGGAAATCTTCTGCCACACAGTGCGCTAACGCGTAATCGGTAGGCACCTTGGAAAAATCTCGTGGCTCCTCTCGGGTTAGCCCATGTTGAACTTTTTCTCCGTTTGAGTACAGGGACTGAACCTCTGGAATGTGATTTCATCCTCCGGTTCTCTGACGGTGCGGACTTGGTCGTAGTTTCTGGCGTAAGGGGATAACCTATTAAAGTGAACTACCCCATGTGGTGGCTTATATATTCGGTTGACGAAGTCGTTTATCCTTTCCATGATCTTATATGGACCTTTCCACGAGTTCCGAAGCTTTGGTAATAGTCCACGGTGACGTTTAGGGTTGTTCAGCCAAACAAGGTCACCTATCTGATATCTACCAGCATCGGCCTTGATGTCGTAGGTCTCCTTCATCATATCGCTGGCACTTAGGATGTTCAAACGGACTCGTTCATGTATGACGTCCATTCTCTGTCATAGTTTGCTGACGTAGTCATCTCCCGCAGTGTCTTGTCCTGGTGGCGTCCCAAACTTCAGGTCACATGGAAGTCGCAGCTCTCGGCCCATTATAACACTAGCAGGGGTTTGGCCGGTTGACTCATGAACTGCGGAACGATACGCCATCACGAACAGATGGAGGTACTGGTCCCAATCCTTCTGGTGGTCAGAGACTACCTTGGACAGGTGGCGGTTTATCGTCTTATTCATTCGCTCCACCAATTCATCTGACTGCGGATGTAAAGCTATCGTTCTCGTCTACCAGATGTTCAGCATCTAACACATTTCCTGGAACAGGTTTGGCTCGAAATTTTTGCCTGGATCCGAATGCAGCTCCAACGGAACACCGAATTGACAAATTCACTCCTTTACCAAGACGTCAGCGAATGTGATGGCTCCTTGGCCCATTTGCTGAAGTAGTCCATCGCCACAAAGATGTACTCATTTCCATGATCAGATTGTGAGAACGGGCCAGCGATGTCAATGGCGATCCTTTCAAATGGGTTGCCTACATTGTACTGTCGCATCAGGGCCTTAGGTCTTGTTCGAGGCCCATTGCTTGCTGGCAGCGCATACAGTCAGTTTGGCAGTTGGCCCAGTAAAACCGTTGCCTCAGTTTCTGGATTTCTCAGAGCACTTCCTCTCTTCCGCTCCTGGGTACTACTGTCTGGCGCCTGTCTTCCCCGCCATCCTCAAACCATAACACACGCTTCAGGACTTCATTTTCTGAGGTAAGGGAGTTCCATTGGATCCAATAAGACTTAACGACTGGTGAATAATTGGCTATCTTCTGCCACGATGGTCCTCGTTTGCTCTTCTTTCAATCGATGACTAAACCAAGATCGGGATCTTTCTCTTAGTCTTTCTGAATATTGTTATCGTCCCACTTCTGACACCAAATGTTGTAAAAATACACTTAACTAATTTTGCTCATTTATATGAAAGTCGTCTCAAAGGAAAACTTAATTCATTAGCAACGTTCATATCACAGTCACTATTTCAAATGTATCTCGACTACCGCTCTCTGTCTGCAGACTCTCTAACTGTATCTGCCCTCTCTGCGTCTATATTCGCCGCCCTCTCATGTCGAGCGTATAGGCGAGACTATAGGGCGACTCATTCAGATGGCTCTCGAAGCGGATGGAAGCGACCGATTCCATTCGAGCTAGTTCTCCATTACTCAGCAGATATGCAAACTTTGTTTACTTATAAGCCGAGGTTGCATTAGGCTATCAGGGCCGGCCTTGAAATCGTTACACTACCTACTAAATCGTTGCGCATTTTTGAGACACCATGTATGAATAATAGTTCAACAACTAATGAATTCAAAACCCTACAACTTTTGTATACAATTTTTTTTTGGAATGGTAGAATGAAGAAGTTACGGGGGAAGGGGCGAGGGACGACAGACTTTTGTTTCTCGTTTTGTACTCATCGTTATACAGGGTGTTGGGTGAATATGCGGCAGAAATTCAAGGGGTTGTTCCTTGGCCTATTCTAAGAATATTTTGTTTAACTATGATTTTTGAAAATTCCCTTTGTTTCGAAGATACAGGGCGAACAAATTTGCGATAACTTCATTCGATATTTGTTGAAATCATTTATTTTGAATGCTTGTATCCAGGCTGGAGGAGTCATTTCGCACATTCATTGTAGATTAAGCAACTCAACATGTTTTTTTTACGAATTTGTGAATTGTGTTCGCCCTAGATCTTCGAAACAACAAGGTTTTCTTAAAATCATCATAGGACCAAATATTCTTAGAATCAGTCAAGAACTGACCTATTCTAACCCCTTGAATTGTTGCCGCATGTTTACCTAACACCCTGTATAATAAAACGTTTTTAGCAACAGATGTAATTTCAAGAAATTAATTATATTCTGACATTATGTACGCTTTTTTGTGTGATCACCGTATTTTCAGAGAAAATGTTGGCTGAATACGGCCAAAAATCTCGTCTTTCGAGGAAACGTAATATGTAGGTTAGAAAATTCAAATGTGAATACATAAATCTTGGAAGAGTAATAAAAGCGAATCTGGAATTGTAGAACGAGGGTCGTTTTGAATTTAAATAGATTGCAATTATGTGAACGGCAGTGGTGCAGGTACAAATTAAATGTTTTTTCTTCTCCGGTGGCAGACCAAGATTGAAATATTGAAGTGAGGTGTGCTTTGAATTTCATAAGAGAATTGACGGTGTCCTTGAATTCAACAAATTTGCATGAATTTAATATACGTTTCCAAACGCACAATACATTTTCTATTCCTACCACTTCTAGACGATTGCTGAATAGAGAAAGAAGGGGAAGAAAATATGGAACGAAATTACTACTACTACCCTCCGAATGAACTCTTCAACTCGAGAACCTGCAAACGCCAATCAATTCAGAATGATCAAATTGATATTAGAAACAAAAACTTTCGAGAAATCAAAAAAAGTTCTAAAAATCATTGAAAATACAAAATCGGCAGATTTGTTCATGTTCAGATACACGGGTTGACATATAAAAGGAATTCAACGTTAAAAATGTCACGAATATAAATAGAAAGAAATATGGACGGAAATTACTACTTTCCACTCAAGATGAGCTCTTCCATTCGGGAACGGTTGAAGATAGAGCAATTCTGCAAATGTCAATCGATTCAAAATGATCAAATTAGTAAAATCTGTGAATTTTCAGTCAATTGATTTAAAACAAAATCATTCGAAAAATCGAAAGAAGTCTAAAGGGATAGAACCCTAAAAATCATGAAAAATACTATACACGCAAAATTTCATGCAGATTCCGAAATAATATGATTGGTTTATGCTCAGATTCAAGGTTTGACATATAAAAGTAATATAATGTCAAAAATATCACGAATAAAACTACTTAAAAGAAATATAGAAGGAAATTACTCATTCCTTCCCCCAAATAATTCAATGAAGTCATTCAACATATTATCTTCATTTTGAGTCTCATTAATGCATGTGTGTTACAAATTCAATAAAACATGTGAATTGAACAAATTATTCTCTAAAATATTTACCCTTTCTCACTGCATACAAAATTAAAAGTGAAAAATGTATTTTTATTTATTTCGCAAGAGAATCTATTTTAACAACAGTAAACACAGGAAAAAATACTATCAGAAAAAGTTTCAAAAAAGATGATGTTTTGCGGTTATTTGCTTATTTTTCTATGTTGTTTTTTTCATCATCTCTAAATTCATATATAACTGCCCACATTTCTCTTTGTTTATCACCTTAATATAAAGCGGTTTCATTATATTATAGCTGATGTCCCCATGATAGTTTGTTCTGAAAAGAATTGGTACTGAAATTTGTTCTTTTCAATCGACAGCAGCCCTCAGAAGTGTTTCGAAGACTCTTGTGTCACATCGCATAACTCTTAACATTCAGGTCTGCTCGAATCATGAAAATTATTACCTTGCCCAACTAACCAAAATTCCAAAATATTTCAAGATTTCCCTCGATGTAGATCTCGTTCATGTAATTTCTCCCTCTCACCAAACTAGAATGTACCAATAGTAAATCACAAATATCTCAATCCTGATATCTTTTCTAATTTGTATACCGTTGACAACCGGTTCAAATAGAGACAATTATCAGTCGTATTTGAGGCTCCCTAGAGAGTCTATGCGCGCCCTTTACAAGGCAACTTCATATCTGCGATCTAAGATAATGCCCCGGAGCTCAAACCCCTTAGAGGGATTCGGCGGATTGTGTAGCAATTTGTAGATTGCTAGTCTCTATTCCGTAAAGGGTATGGAATGCCATGTTATAATTAGATTTTCCTCATTGAAGTGCAAAAATTATGTGAAAGCAAACTGACCTAAATGACGACACGAAGAAAATTTGTGATAGAGGCACTTTCAAGAATGAGTCAACGTTCTGCTTCTGTAAAGGTTAATCGTACTGTGATAAAAAAAATGTGGGCAATAATGAATGCATTTGAAGGTGATGAGAATCAAAACAACACAGAAAAAGAATTAAGTCTATAATATTATTCAATATCCTCAAAACATCTTTCTTTTAAATTTCCTTTAGTAGTTTTTTTCATAAGTTCAGTGTTGTAAAAATAGATTCTCTTGCGAAAAAAATAAAAATTCAGGCAATTTTTCCTTTTCATTTTTTATGTAATGAGAAACGGACAATATTTAACGGTATAACATTTTCATTTCACATTGATTTTATTGACATTTATAACATACAAGCGTAAATAAAACACAAAATAAAAATATTATGTTGATTGACTTCATTGAGTTTATTCGAGGGAGAAAGAAGATATTTCCTTGCATATTTTTATCACTTATAATCGTGAAATTCTTGACATTGTATTCCTTTTATTTACCGGATTGTAAGTAAATCTACCAATTTTGTTTAATTCAAGAGTTTTAGGGGACTTGGACTTTATTTGATTTTTAAAATAATTTTGTTTCAGATCAAATGAATCGAAATTCACTGATTATACTAATTTGATCATTCTGAATCGATTGACATTGGCAGAAATGCTCTATCTTCAACCGTTCCCGAGATGAAGGGTTCATCTCGAGTGAGAGGGAGTAAATTGCTTCCATATTTTTGTTCTACTTTTATTCGTGACATTCTTGACCCTGTATTATGTCAAACCTTCAACCTGAAGATGAAAAAAACATATATTTTCGAAATCTGCATGAAATTCTGTGTATATAGTGCGGATTGTAAGTGAATCTGTAGAATTTGTTTTTTTCTTGATTTTTAGGGGTCTACCCCTTTGGACTTTATTCGATTTTTCGAATAATTTTATCTCTGATCAATTGACTTGAAATTCACAGAATATACTAATTTGATCATTCTGAATCGATTGACATTGGCAGAAATGCTCTATCTTCAACCGTTCCCGAGTTGAAGGGTTCATCTCGAGTGAGAGGGAGTAAATTGCTTCCATATTTTTGCTCTACTTTTATTCGTGACATTCTTGACCCTGTATTATGTCAAACCTTCAACCTGAAGATGAAAAAAACATATATTTTCGAAATCTGCATGAAATTCTGTGTATATAGTGCGGATTGTAAGTGAATCTGTAGAATTTGTTTTTTTCTTGATTTTTAGGGGTCTACCCCTTTGGACTTTATTCGATTTTTCGAATAATTTTATCTCTGATCAATTGACTTGAAATTCACAGAATATACTAATTTGATCATTCTGAATCGATTGACATTGGCAGAAATGCTCTATCTTCAACCGTTCCCGAGTTGAAGGGTTCATCTCGAGTGAGAGGGAGTAAATTGCTTCCATATTTTTGTTCTACTTTTATTCGTGACATTCTTGACCCTGTATTATGTCAAACCTTCAACCTGAAGATGAAAAAAACATATATTTTAGAAATCTGCATGAAATTCTGTGTATATAGTGCGGATTGTAAGTGAATCTGTAGAATTTGTTTTTTTCTTGATTTTTAGGGGTCTACCCCTTTGGACTTTATTCGATTTTTCGAATAATTTTATCTCTGATCAATTGACTTGAAATTCACAGAATATACTAATTTGATCATTCTGAATCAATTGACATTGGCAGAAATGCTCTATCTTCAACCGTTCCCGAGTTGAAGGGTTCATCTCGAGTGAGAGGGAGTAAATTGCTTCCATATTTTTGTTCTACTTTTATTCGTGACATTCTTGACCCTGTATTATGTCAAACCTTCAACCTGACGATGAAAATAACATATATTTTCGAAATCTGCATGAAATTCTGTGTATATAGTGCGGATTGTAAGTGAATCTGTAGAATTTGTTTTTTTCTTGATTTTTAGGGGTCTACCCCTTTGGACTTTATTCGATTTTTCGAATAATTTTATCTCTGATCAATTGACTTGAAATTCACAGAATATACTAATTTGATCATTCTGAATCGATTGACATTGGCAGAAATGCTCTATCTTCAACCGTTCCCGAGTTGAAGGGTTCATCTCGAGTGAGACGGAGTAAATTGCTTCCATATTTTTGTTCTACTTTTATTCGTGACATTCTTGACCCTGTATTATGTCAAACCTTCAACCTGACGATGAAAAAAACATATATTTTCGAAATCTGCATGAAATTCTGTGTATATAGTGCGGATTGTAAGTGAATCTGTAGAATTTGTTTTTTTCTTGATTTTGGACTTTGGACTTTATTCGATATTTCGAATAATTTTATCTCTGATCAATTGACTTGAAATTCACAGAATATACTAATTTGATCATTCTGAATCGATTGACATTGGCAGAAATGCTCTATCTTCAACCGTTCCCGAGTTGAAGGGTTCATCTCGAGTGAGAGGGAGTAAATTGCTTCCATATTTTTGCTCTACTTTTATTCGTGACATTCTTGACCCTGTATTATGTCAAACCTTCAACCTGAAGATGAAAAAAACATATATTTTCGAAATCTGCATGAAATTCTGTGTATATAGTGCGGATTGTAAGTGAATCTGTAGAATTTGTTTTTTTCTTGATTTTTAGGGGTCTACCCCTTTGGACTTTATTCGATTTTTCGAATAATTTTATCTCTGATCAATTGACTTGAAATTCACAGAATATACTAATTTGATCATTCTGAATCGATTGACATTGGCAGAAATGCTCTATCTTCAACCGTTCCCGAGTTGAAGGGTTCATCTCGAGTGAGACGGAGTAAATTGCTTCCATATTTTTGTTCTACTTTTATTCGTGACATTCTTGACCCTGTATTATGTCAAACCTTCAACCTGACGATGAAAAAAACATATATTTTCGAAATCTGTATGAAATTCTGTGTATATAGTGCGGATTGTAAGTGAATCTGTAGAATTTGTTTTTTTCTTGATTTTTAGGGGTCTACCCCTTTGGACTTTATTCGATTTTTCGAATAATTTTATCTCTGATCAATTGACTTGAAATTCACTGAATATACTAATTTGATCATTCTGAATCGATTGACATTGGCAGAAATGCTCTATCTTCAACCGTTCCCGAGTTGAAGGGTTCATCTCGAGTGAGAGGGAGTAAATTGCTTCCATATTTTTGTTCTACTTTTATTCGTGACATTCTTGACCCTGTATTATGTCAAACCTTCAACCTGAAGATGAAAAAAACATATATTTTCGAAATCTGCATGAAATTCTGTGTATATAGTGCGGATTGTAAGTGAATCTGTAAATTTTGTTTTTTTCTTGATTTTTAGGGGTCTACCCCTTTGGACTTTATTCGATTTTTCGAATAATTTTATCTCTGATCAATTGACTTGAAATTCACAGAATATACTAATTTGATCATTCTGAATCGATTGACATTGGCAGAATTGCTCTATCCTCAACCGTTCCCGAGTTGAATAGATCATCTGGAGTGAGAAGGAATAAATTCCCTTAGTAAATGTTGAATTTGAGCATAAAAATCAAATATTTTCAGAATCTGCATGATATTTTGCGTATATAGTGCGGATTGTAAGCAAATCTCTCCGAAAAACAGTAAAATAGCAAAAACAAAATTTGTTATAAAATTAACTATTTCTCAATGTCCCTGCACGTGACTTCAAAATGCATTCGAAAACTGAATTTCAGATCTGAATAATGTCGCTTATATTTGATCTAATCAAGTAGGAAATGGACATTTGATGAAACTTAATATTGACACGTATTATTGCATGGCATCACACGTTTAAAGATAAGGGCTACGTCTTCCCTAGCTCGTACAAGTCTTTCGAAGACTTCTGAGGGTTGTGCGTTGTCACCTAGCAATATCCTTTCTAGTAGGCAAGATTTAATCTTCAAAATTAGCACGTTTTTCAGTGCATTTTATAATGTCATAGTGCAGGTATAATAATAATTGAATTATTCATAAAACTGTTTCCTATATTATGCCTACTTTATGGACGACACTGTATAAGGCACTATAGTCATGTGCATGTCGTGTATGAGGAGAAGACTCGCAACTTCCTCGAAAGATATTCATTAACAGAGTGTTGTTGAGCCATTAGCGAAATCGCCTTTCGCAAATCGCAATCAGTTTTGATGAATGACTGCGAGTGGAAAAATTAAGCTCTTTGGTCACGGAATGGTCAGTGTCAGAATGCGAGTGTTTCTAATTATCATTAAGGTAATCAATCCCTAGTTGGTAAGTGGATTTTTCGATACAGCATATCTCCGTGAAGGATTTTTACTGAAGTTAGACGTTTCAAAATGAGTGTGAACTTGTTCAACAGCATGCAAGTGCAAAAAAGCTCTTCACGACAATATACCATTCAAAATTTTTTCAACAACGGATATTATACTGAAAAATTATAGCAACTGATACATACATTTAGATGTTTCATCTCATGAAAAATTTTGTAGTATTATCAAATTAATATCTCCGAGTAAAATTTGATACAAAATAGTTCTTTTTTGAGAATACCCAAGTATATACATATGGTGCGTGAAAAGATACATGATGAAAGATGAAGGATAAAAGATTTTGACTCTGGTTTGGGTTGAATCTTTTTTAATAACTGTGCCTAGGTCCTTGAGATTTTTTTTTTCAGTAAAATACCTTTTGACTTGGTAAATTTCCTTTTAACTATTCTATGACAACTCTCAATATCTTCTGCTCGAATATCAATATGCAGTTATCCTTGTACATGTTGGATTATTTTTTGTTCTCGTTTCTTATTCATTCCTTTTATATCATTGAACTATGCTGATGAAATATGAATTTATTGTAGAACAATTTAATATTATGTTGAGGTTAATACAAAAATTCAGTACCAGTTTCAGAGATAAGTAGTGGCAATCACTGTAATGCTTGCATTCATTTATATTGTATTGATTGTACGTAAGGGGTTTATCAGCATATAAATAACTTCACGGGAATCCTCGATAGAAGACTCCGTATCATGTAGCAAAATGTATAATGATTTTCATCTGAATTAATTTGGAAACAGTTCAGTGGAGTCCCCTGTATATCTGGTTAGTTTGCATCCACCGCCAAAAAAGGATCCCAGACAGCGCTGACCCCATGTAACCGCATTGCTGCCAACATACCAACAACAATCTATACAACGGCAATGTAAAACATCGAAACAACAGCCAGACTGTCGATACCACGCGGTGAATTAATATGCATGCGATAGTAACATAAAATCGAAGCATGACATGTAACATGGACACGAATATTTCGTTGATGGCATCTTTCATGTCACAAATATGGAGAAATTATACCGTAGGACTTCATATGAGCATATTTTACGAAAATATTCATTTGGTCAAGCAGGTGCCAAATTGGATCTCAGTTTATTAGTAGAATTTCAGTTTCTACATTCTACATTAATTAAATTATAATTATTAACCCATTAGCACCCGAATTAACTTTTTTCCTTAAATTAAGTTTATATTACGATAGTGTTAGCCTAAATGATGTTTTTGACAAAAAAGTCCAGACAGAAAATGTTCTTTCGGTTATCGCTTACGAGATAATGGCCGTTGCCATATGGCAACGCTAAGCGCTTCCACTGTTATGTGGTTACCAAGTGTCTGAACAAAAATAAATATCAATTCATCTAAAAAGAAAACTCATCTGGAAATATTTATTGAAAGTAGCATAGTGAACAAAAGCTAATCATTACGTTTGTTTCATTTCAAATAAATTATTTTTTGTGGAAAGTTTGGAAACATTCTAAACAGAGTCCGACGGAACACTTGGAACACATTGTTCTGACTATGGAATTGCACATCTTCGCTTTGTATTATTTGGAGTTTTTATAACCAAATGGTCCATCCTGTCAAATTTAATTGCGTCTGATATGGGACTATCCGACGCATCAGAAGACGTAGCTGGTTTACCAGAACCCTTACTTGGAGTTCCATATTGTTTCTTATACGTCATCGCAATTTCTCGTTTGAAATCTAATTGAGGTACTTTCTCATTTTTACTTTTGTTGTGTAATATCCAACTATTCTGGAGAGCTACGTCAAGCATCCAAGTGAAAATTGGCCAATACCATTTTTTTGAACACATGCTGACTTGATAAGTATTGACGTTCTGATCCATCTGGGCAGTTCCTCCCATATAATTATTATACTGCCCAAATGCTCTTGGTCTTGATACATACACATGTCTTTTCTCTTGTTGGGAATATCGTTTGACTTGAGCAGCTTCTCGAACACCAAACGATGTTGATAACAAGTCCGCATTCATTATCCATTTCGGTACTGATTTGTTTGTTGACTTTCTCTTAGAAATCCACCTTTTTGTTGCCTCAGACATAAGTTGATTAGCCGAGATCTCTTCGATAGCTTCTACTTAATCATAATTTACACCAACTCGACTATTATCATTCAATCTTATTTCTGCACCGGCTGCCAATTGGCGATGTGTGAGGTTATCAACGTGGCTGTAAGTAGTAAAACAAAATTCGTTCATTTACCTTCCTTATTACATTCTCAACACTGCTTACCCACTCTCTTCATCGCCAGAATCTTCGTCTGTCTCAATATTTATTTCTGGAGGCTCTATAAAAATGTCTCCCTCGATGTCATTTTCTATCATATCCAATGCCTCAGCAAGCGAAAAACCGCTTCTGAATCAAAACATGTATTATTAGCCCCTGTAAGCGCTTATCGTTAACATATGGCAACATCTATCTATCTACCTATATGGTCACCGTAAATGAACTATAGGCAAAAACTACAATTTATATACAATGTTGTTATTGCAAAATCATATATGCTATAAGTTTGTAAGAGATATAATACTTACTCAAAGCGAATGTCCATTTCATTCACTTGTTGTCAATACCCCAAATTTCAAAAAACCCGTACAACTCAACTGTGCACTGGAAACTGTTGAACATTTATTCTCTAGTACTTCTGGAGTCCTGACCACCGTTCCTCACCCTCTCCCTACTTAGGTCGCTACCTGTCTCACAATGGAATATTATGTGGCAATATATTCATTGTTGCCATATGTTAACACTAAGCGCTAATGGGTTAATTGATGATCGTTGATGATACCAAGACACATCCTAACCCATCTTTCAACAACACTGGACCAATTAGAGATTCAGAATTTCTGGGGAACTGAGATGATTGAACTAATGACAAAACAGCAAATTTACCAAACAAATTTCTCAAGAAGGCTTTGCTTCGTTGAATTTGTCACGGCTTGGCATCCACAAATATCAAAATGACTATTTTTTCAAGCTCAGTTCTTGTAAACGTAAGGAAAGTTAACGCAAGAACGAAAGAAAATGAAACTATTGGAATCATGTCACAAATTTTGCAAGTGCCTGTTGTAGCTCAGTTGATTCAAGCGCGTGTCAAAGTTGAAGACAATCCCTGTTTTTTCATCGTTTTTCCGGAAGCACACTGAAAACTCAGTCATTGCCCGATGTCTTACTTATGAGAGAAGAACACTCCCCGCATAACTTGAAGGAGGCGAGACAGATTCTTAGTACCTAAAGATTTTTTTTTATATTAGTTTTCCCACAGGTATTTATTTCTTCCTGAATGAACAGTCGGTATTCATTCATGCATAATTATCATTCCACCTTATAGTGCTTCATAAATCATTAAACTTTTTTGTTATAAAGTCAATAATTTTGATAGAGAGTCGGGATCAATAGGTTCTTTTATAAATTTTCGGGTTGCATTAATTATGGGTATAATGGGGGCTCGCCGTTTCATAAAAATGCATTCTATGAATATTGAAGATATTCAAGATTCTGGATCTGCTTTGATGATAACTACTCCCAAGACCAAAACGAAAATTGTAAGTTCACCGTGACTGGGAAATTTTATAAACTGTACATCGATAAACATGCAAAAAATGTTGGGATTCCCAATTTTTTCATAGAATGTACTTTTCAGAAAATTGAAATAAATAAATTTGCAGCAATGAGAAAACAAACAGCTTCAATTTTGAAGCTTCTAAATCCCGAGAGGTACCTACACCTGGCATTGCTTCCGACGATCATTTGCAACCTTATTTGTTGATGCAGGTGGAGGTAGCTGGAAGATTCCATGCTGAATAAGAAATAAACGGAAAATTCGATTCTTCATTCAAAAGAACAATGTTCAACATCAAGTTAAAGTACCTTTATACAATGTCTGCTGGACCTATGCCATACATACTATACAAAGTTATAGTCACTTCTTAAAGGATTGTTATCGACTGTTTTACAGTCACTGGAACATTATTTGCTCCTTGAAACAAGTATATTACATATACCATTTCGTATCGAGGTGGATCCTGTGAGCAATTGCAGTATTCCCCTCGGAGGACGATGACGAACATCGGGACCTCGCGTGTATACAACCGTGATAACCTTGACTGCACTGATGAGGTACGATATTCCGAAACCGGTCTGTAGTTGGCTCTCCGTTTGAATCAGGCAAAGTCCTGCTTGTTTCAGAGAGCTCTTGCAAAGTTGTTCCTTCAAAGTAAGGATCTTTGCACATATGTCTGACAGATATAATTCAATATCTTTCGAGGTATCAGCCAGAGAAGTAGTTGTTTTCTGCTGGACATAAGCCATACATACTATACAAAGTTATAGTCACTTCTTAAAGGATTGTTATCGACTGTTTTACAGTCACTGGAACATTATATGCTCCTTGAAACAAGTATATTACATCATCTAACAATATGAATACATATGTCAGTGTTGTTATGAATACAACACCGATATTAAATTTTACAAATTGTGAGAATATCACTATAAATTCAGTAACTCAGTATGACAAGTGAGAAATAGGAATTCACTGACCTAATAATTATGTTGTTTTGTTAATTAAGTTCGTTGAGTTTTAAATATTTCTGTCAATTTTATTATTATATTATCAAAATCATCGAGAAAACCGTTGAAACAGTATATCTGTTACAGTCTTAGAGAAATCATGGTGATTCCGTATATAGTATATTTAATTATATCAAATAAGTCTGAAATTCAAAATAAATAAATGAATGAAGTACCTATCTATTATTTTTATTAGTAATCTTTAGATTGCATTAAAACTCTGACTACTGTATAGTTGTGGAGATGGTATAGTCTTCTACTCGCGTATCATTATACGCTGTTATCATAATCTTGTTGTAGAATATTCTATTTCATTTCGCTTCATACTTAATGAGTTTACTGATTTGTGATATTACATCAAGTACGTATTTATTATTATCACAGATAACAAACAGTCTATTCTAAATATTGCATTTACATAATCTCGTCCAATGCAACAAGAACGATCACAAATAATGACCAATAAATCCGGGGCCATAACAGAACAATCAGTTAGTTCTGTGTCATGATTGAATTTCGTCAAAAGCTCTGACAAAGCTGCTACACAACAATTGCGTATCGGAAACTGCAGAGTACGTTTTGTGGTTTTAACTCTTCCATTACTTTAATTGAATATGTTGAATACGCCACAGAGCTGCATTGTGGTTTTCACATCTATTAGAACTAGTTAGCTCTCGTTAAAAGAGTCGGTTGAAGGAGTTATTTTGAAGAACAGCAGTCCATGCATCTTCAAATTATAATTTGGGGTGGAGATATGCTGATTGGTCATCAAAACAAACGCAATATTGGGTAGGTATTCAAGTGTCTTCAGTAGTGAAATTTACCCTGATTTCTGAGGCATTGCACTGAGGAAAATTCTGCTATTAAAGTTTTTGCTGGGATATTTCTTGCTATTGTAATAAGAAATACTATTACTATAACAAATTATAGAATAGAAGTAGCACATTCAAATTCTATGGCAGCAAAAACGATTTTGCTGAATGTAGTTTTTCTGCCACAGGTAGGTATAATGCTGTCGCTACTAGGCAGTCAGTCTAGGACAGTAAGTTTTCCAATCAGAAAATCATAATTTCATAAGTGAATAATCACTAATGAATTACATGGCTATGGCCGTAAGGTTTTCGCTTACGATAAGTGGATCATCGCATAGAAGTTCATCCACTTACGGTAATACAGTTGTCAACCTGCCACTAAAATATTACTCGAAGAACCTACTTACGACTACTTTGTTCCATGCTGTGGTTATTCGAAGTTTTGCTGAAATTCTGACGGAAATTAACCCCTCCACAAACGCAATGACCATTTGAAGGTTGTTTCAGTGTTATCGGCTGTTCTAGTCGAGCCATAGTGCCGAATAGTGCAAATAAGCAACAGGAATTATGTGATAATGGGTGAAGTGAATGAATATAATCAAATGCTATTACTCAAATTTTTTCAAGAAACACATAATATTCGTGTTAATGAAGTGTGCGGAATATGAATCAATAGTAAGAGCTTCTGCTGTAATTTATTCACCTGACCCATTGTCTTACATGTTTCATTTCGAAACTTCTTTCTTGTTTGTCACTGTTAGAACACATTCCAACAGACTTTTTGCAATAATTTTTCTTCGAAAACTATACAGTTGCAGAAATAAATATGTGTTACCATAGCATACCTACAACATGAATAATGCCCTATGGGTAATTGCACACACCAGTAGTAGCAAAGTCAGATTCCTACAACTACAGCAATACCTTTTAGTCACAAGTAGGTGCACTCTATTGCGGTAGCAAAGTTTACCAGCTACTACAAAAACATTGTCTACTAGCCACAGGTAAATGCATTCCATAGCGGTAGCAAAGTTCGAGATACTAGGTTATTCGACAATTTCTATTTATTCCAAGTGAGTTATAATCAGCAAAGTCGACTTTATAACCACAAGTGATAGCTCGCTTGTCCCCTATGCAATTAGAGTTTCTTGCTAGGGTTATTGGATTTCTAGCTACGGTTAATAAAAATTTTCCTCAGTGTGAGCTTGCAAAATTGGAAACCTTGGTGTTCAGTTTATACAGATTTCAGTTTTGACAATTTGGAATGCCTATAGGAACACTCCTTGACGTTTGTCGGCTAAGTCATTTGTCGGTGATTTCAACATTTATTTTGAACTCATTAATGATGTTGAAAGAATTGCTGGAACTCTTTTGGCCTGTTGATAACCATAAATGATCACACGAGGGTCACGGTAAAAAAACTAGCTCTGTTAATAATATTCTGACGAACTTTGACAAAGACTTGATGAAAACCGTTATTCTTAAACTACGTTTGTCCGATCACTCTGGCCAATATGACCGCAAACTCAGTATCTCCAAGAAAAATCCATGTGAGAGAACTATCACAACATAGTCTAATCTAGATTGTCTTATGGAATATTAGGATGGGGAGGTGTTACAGCAGTTACTCAACTCATTTACATATTTTACTGAAAAAAATCCTCAAGATTTGTTTTAATAAATGTCGAACGTATTCATCGACCTTGCTTTATTCCGAAAGTAAAATTTTAGACTTCAGAGAAATTTACTTGCAACGTGTGGAGGACCAAAAAAAACATACGCACGTACTGAATATTCATCTAAAACTATTGGTCAGAGAGGATATATTGCGATTAAACAACAAATTAAAATCGTATTTCATTGTCAGAAATTGTCCTGCCAAAATTAGTCGAGATCATTACCTTTGACAAATTTTCAACATTCAAAACTCTATCGCCACATCATTTTCCCAACTGTTCACTCCATTCACACCACTATATATCATTCCTTAGTCGACTTTATGTTTGCTTCGTATATCACAACACTGTCTCTAATGGTTCCTGTCTTTCACAGAGGCTCGTATTAATGTAATGGCACAGAACTCTTCCGATTTATTCTATATTTTTGCAGGAATTCTGGCTACATCCATATAATGTACATTTGGGAGTGATAAAACGAAACTCACGTGGTGGAAACAAACAAGATTTCAGTTGATAAACTGGGATAAAAATATTCTTTTTCTGAATCGAACTGTAGACACAAAATCAAATAATATTATGGTATGATTAAGTTCTTGAATCGTAGTTATCAGATAAAGAACAAATTGTGAAGATGCAAGAGGATAACTCTAACCCCGATATTAAAAAATATGGTGTGCCACAACGGTCAGTATTCGGCCCAATAATGTTCCAAATTTACCTCAATGATTTGGCCAGTATTAATATTCAGGGAAAAGTCACTATGTTTGCTGATTACTCGACATTGATGTGAAAAGGATCTAATATCGACTCCTTAAAAGCAAACATAGAACATGATTTAAGAGAAGTCAAAACCTGGTGTGACTTCAACTACCTTTGCTTCAATTGAAAAAATACTAGCCTCCTAACTTTCAAATTCACTTATGATTCAATTATGTTAGGATCGAATCCAATTGAGAATAAACCTTCCACAGAGTTTCCTGGCATTGAAATAGACGACAGTCTGAAATTCTCCAACCATATTCATATCATAAGGAGAAACGTTGCTATGCACTGAGAGTAGTATCCGAGGAATTCGGTATGTCAATGGGTAGGGTCACATATTTTCCTTTAGTTGTATCACACCTCAGATATGGTATAGCTTCTGGGGTTACTGCACAAAAATCTGTTCGATTTTATTTGTATTCTTCAAAAACGAGCCATTAGAGCTGAATATAATGTCCATTGTGAACTTTTGTTCATTAAACACAGGATTCTAACTTTAGTCTCTATCTTCATACTGGAGACCGATAAAACTGACAGTTCACAGAGGGCTCGTATTTTCTTATTTAGGTCGCCTGAATGACTACTTATCTATACAGTCTAAACAGTCTACGATTACCGTTAAATATTATTATCGCTGTTTAAATGGGCAGTTTTTTTGCTGTGTTTATGAAAAGAGTACATATCAACCGATACTTGAGAATTTTTTGAATGGAAATAAGTATTCGACAGATGCATTATCATAGAACTATTCCAAACTGGGAATCCAAGACATACAAAAAAAGAACAAATGCAGTGGCGTTTGATCCATAGTATTGATCAATTCTTCATCCTAATTGAAATCACCGCAAAATGATAACAAGCCACATCAAATGACTGAATTTCCTTATTCCATCCCCGATTACAATAAATTCACATCAGCACAACAATGGAATTAATTGGATGCACAACTAGGCACGCTAATCAACTACGACCCCTGGGAACGCGGACAACATTGTTAAACTTTTCGCTACAAAACATGATGATACGGTGATAAACATTATCCCAACTGTGGGTAATTTCCAGCATGATATCCAACATGTCTATATTTTAATTCGTGTCGTACGTTACATAGCAATCCCTTTATGTTGAAAGAGCGGATGATCCGCCTGTTGGGTATGCAGCTTCGTAGGGAGTAAACACCGTGGATTTCTTTTAAATTATTGAAAACTAAAAGTAGGTAACAGAAAATGAAACAGGGAGGAAAATATCAAATAAAACCAGGACTAAAAGTTTATTATATCCACAATCACTCCATCCAATGTTTGCCTTGGACTTCCTCTGTTTCTTTTTCTGTTTCGATCTTCGTCTACCATATCTGTTTCACCGGGTGTTCATCTCTAATCCTCTGTAAATACCCCACCAGCTGAGTTGCCTCTTTTCAATAATCTTCAGTGTTGCTTGTATTTCTCAATCTTCTCTTATTATCTCCGTATTTTTTAGTTTGTCCATTTTTGTTACTGCTTCTACTCTTCTCAAGAACTCGATTGTAATGGCCTGGATTCTGATTTTTCGTCTTTGTGAGAGTACCCAGAACTAGCAACCAAATGTCAAAATATATTGTTTTCAAAACATTAATTTTAGTTTTCTTAGAAGTTCCTGTTTTATTCAAAGAAGTTTTATTCATTGAGCCGTATATATTTAATGTGTTTTGTATTCTTTTGTTGATTTTTAATCCTTCCTTCCATTTCCTTGAATTTCTATTCCTAAATATTTTTAATGGTCTACTTGTTCTGTATATACTCCTTCAATTTGTATATTCATCGCTTTTCTATCCTCTTTAGAAATCACCATCACTTCTGTTTTGTTTTTGTTCATTCTCATCTCGTATTCTTCAAAAGTTTCATTCCATATCTCTAGATTATATTGTAGATTTCGTTCATTATCGTTCATAATATTCGTTATTAAAACAGAAGTGATGGTGATTTGATAATTATTATCAAATCATCTGAAAAAACACCCTCAGCTTCTATTTTTTCTCAAAATTCATTCCACTTTTTATATTTATATCTTTATCTGTATAGTCGTTTTTTTATTTCGTCTGTCCATCAATCAGTTTCTTTTAGTGAGTCCACATATCTTTGTCGCCACTGATAAGACCGTTTTGTTTGAAAGTAATTTCATAATGTCTCTGAATTACTGTGAAATATATCTTCTAGTAACCTCTCTTTATTTCTTTGCAATGGTTTGTCGACGAGCTTAGTTAGACGAATTCAACGTGAAATTTCGGTAATTTATAAACTAATGCGTTGATCTGCACAGAAAAAAGCCGTTGTGTGTGCATGAAATCCATATTTTGCTTTTTTGCGACAACTGTAGACATCGCAAGAAACACCCAACTGAGTCAGTGGTCCAAGTCCGACCTCCTGGTGGAAGGCAGCAATATATGATTGCATTGACAGCGTGTGGGATTCGATTATCGTCCCTATAAATATAGTCGAGTTATAGTGGACAAGCATGCCACACTGTTGACCACAGACAAGCCATTAATTCACTGGTATTGCAAATGTTATGTATGTTATCGTGATATGAAAATATTTTATAGGCTTGTGTGTTGGGCAGCAGTCGCCGACTGCAATCTCCAGAATGTTCTTTCAAAAATGATCCTTCTGTTAGTGCTGGAGAAACTTAATTTTTCTGGTCTGATACTGCATGTGATGAACTTTCTCTAGGAATTTTATTTTGATACATAATCCAGTCTTCTAGATAGATAGATAAATGTGCTTTATTGTCTAAAATGATATACATTATGTTGACAAAGTGTGTCATGTGTAAAAAATATATTCATAATGAAATAATACTTACTATAAAAATTCATATACTGATAAAAATGAAAGTATACGACAAAACTAGAACATGAAATTGAAGAGAACAAACCCTATTTTAAATTACTTAATATGAAACGTTCCATGAATATAAAAATAGTAGAAATGATGTGCAAAATACTCTTCCAAACTGTATGAACGCTTCTTTTTAAAAAGGTTTTTCACTGATTTTAGGAATTGCTTTTTGTCAGTGGTTGTTTTTTTATCTGTTTTTGCAAATGATCATATATTTGTCGTCTTCTGTAGATTACAGAATGTCTGGTCGAAGATAATATGGGCAATGGGAGAGTTTTCTATCACTACGAGTATGTCTTTCGGTTTGGTTCAAAAACTTCGCTTTATGTTTGTGAAGCAAGCAGAGTCTCTGAAATGAAAATTTCAAATATTGTGAGTAATTTTTTATTGCCTACACGAGTCTCGTATCTTCAATTTAAATTATTCTTAAAGCTCTTTTCTGAACAACGAAAATACTCTGCAATATAACCTGGCTGCCAGAGTCCCAGAATGGAAATCCATATCGCAGGTGACTTTCCATAAGGGAGTACTATACATTTATTGATGCTGAAAATCCGAGTTCACGAGATATACGAAACTTTTTCAAAGCAAGCAGAAATACTGCCTTCTCATCAAGAGTGGTGTAAATTTTTTCAAGGAAATCGAAGATGGTATCAGTCGTGATTTCATTACATCGAAAACTAAACTGATCGGTAACTAAAATTTTGAATTTATCCAAAAGATTTTCAATGTTTTCCGAATTCTGAAGAATATAAACCTATGAAGAGTAAAGCAAAAAAAAAAACAAAACAGTAGCATATAAATAATGATGCAGCACACACTCCTATGGTAACCACAGAGTGGGGGTATGTTTGGGTTTTAACCACCGATTCAGTTATACCCTCCTATTTCTAGAAGGCGGCCAAAACCAACCCCTATCTGTCCAGGAATAGACTCCACAATGTTGTGTGCGCCACGTGCACGCCAGTCATTTGGTCTCAACTTGCTTATATTTTTGCCTCCTCCGAGTTTTGCAGGGGTGTTGCGAGGGTTGTTATCTAGCATCAGTTCACTGGTATCACGTGGATGTTATCATTCACTTGTGTTCTTAGAAAAAACCGGTTAAGACATTATACTCACCCCAATTCCTCAATAAATATGAGATTGCGATGTCCATATTACTCGATATTGAAGGCAGGTAGGATTTTTATGGATGAATCTTCTTGTAGAGCTCTTATTGCTTTCCTTTTCCCCGGGCTGATGTTATTTCGGGGTTTCTTTTCCTTCTCCAGTACTTCTTTCACCTTCCGTTTGTATTCTTCTGCTTCTGTGGGTTTCATTCTGTTGCAGGAGAGTTCGATGGAGCTCACATTGTCTACAATGGGTATTATCTTGGGCATGCCGACGAAGTTCAAGCCTTTTCTTAAGAGGGTTTCCTCAATTTTGGGTAAGTGGACTTGTGGATATATTGACTATGGTCTTTGGCGAGAATCTGGTATACAGAGTGGTGCTGGAATATAGAGTGAGGAGAAAAACTCCCAAATAAGTGCTTCACTAGTAACAAACACCTCCATATTCCAGGCGGAGATGTACGCTATCTTGCAATGCGTGATAGAGAACACTAGGAGGGAAATGCGGAATGCACGGATCAAAATATGCACAGACAGTCAGGCGTCACTGAAGGCTCTTATGCACCCAAAAGCGATGTCAAGACTGGTATGGAAATGCCGCGAAGAACTAAGTGTTCTTGTTGTTCAACAAAATAACCTTGATGTGGGTTCCAGGATACTGTTGCATCGATGGCAATGAAACAGCTGATGAATTAGTCAGAATGGGATCATCAACTCCATATATTGGCGCAGAACCTGCACTCAGGGTTACTAAATCGGGCATCCGAGGATGCATACGGGACTGGGTCAAACGAAAAAAAAACACGGGAAAACAATCATTAAAGAACCGACAAAACACAAAACTGAGGAACTGCTCAAGTTGAGCAGCAATAAAGTTTGGACTATAACGGTTCGTCTCACTGGTCACAGTCCAATGGGAGGAAAGTTAAGACTAATTATTGATAGCTCTCTTCAACATCGTTTTTTTTCCAACATCCAACTGCCGTACTGTGGGCTCGCCTTGTAATATTCTACTCTTTCTCTATAAGAGAACATCTCTACTATTCTTGTTTCCTTTCATACGATGCAAGCTTAATCATTCCACAAAGATATTGTGCCATGTAAAAAAAAATGAATGCGAGTAATAGTCTCTGAGAATACTTACAGAATATTACTTACGAACAGTGTGGCTATTATATTATCTGGAATGAAAATAAAAAAAGGGGCGATCCATCATGAATATTGTATGAAAAATCTCATAAGACATACTCAGTCAGTTCTGTCCCTTTTATTAGACATGGATTATTCATTCTCGAAAGTCAGATTGTGAGATTATTCAAAGTTTGTATAAAGCTTTTGTTGGGAAGAAATTAAATGGGACGAGACAGAACGATTCATTAGTCAAGGATTATTTTGATGAAAACATCGTCGATGCTTTTGAAGATAATGAGTGTTCGGAAAACAGATGTTACTTGTCAGTACAGCCAGGAAAAATTCGAAATGATAAATAATATTATTCGAATCAATTTGCGTTTAAGGCGTATTTCATACGATTTTAATAATATCACATGACCCAATCCGTTGGGTTGGTTTGCTATTCACATAATTTGAAAATGAAATTTGGTGCAATCCATCCTAGTTGAACAATTTTCATTTTAGATCAAAATAGTTGGAAGCTCTACCTGTTTTTTATTTCACATATGTTTTTCAAAGGCTCATGAGTTCCCATTGAATCTCTAATTGAAAAACACGGTGCTATGAGCAATAACAGCCTTGTCTATGGAAATACTTACGTTTCATCAATGGAGATGAATATTCAACCAGCAAAATATTAAAAGTGCAGGAAATCTATAAAATAGGTATTTTTTTGGCGAGTATCTAATAGCAAACAACTACTGCCCCTACGATGGTTGAATTATCTTTGTTGGAAACTTGGATGATCTTTATACCAGAGCTGAAACAATTTTTCGAATTGAATATAAAGTACCATTGAGGAAACTCAACTATTTCCTGAAGAAGAGAAAATAAAATTTCATTTTCGGAATCAGCAGCATGACTTTGCTTATAAAGCGCAGATTGCAAAAGAATCTAATGATTCCTATATCTTCAGAATAAGCATGATTTTTTGCTTGTGAAGTTCAGATTGCAAGAGAATCTAGATTTTTTATTTTTCATGATTCTTATGGGTCTACCCCTTGGGACTTTTTTGGAGTGATATTTTTTTTCGCCGTCGTTTGACTTTGAATCTGCAGAGTAGATTAATTTCATCATTCTGAATCGATTGGAATTCGCAGAATTGCTCTATCTTCAACCGTTCTCGAGTTGAAAAGTTCACATGCAGTTGGAATGCATTATCTCCCATCAAATGTATCTGTTATAAATTAGAATCAGGTCGTCCAGATAAATTTGAGGCATAAACTAAAAATATAATTTCGGAATCAGCTTGAAATTCCGCTTATGAAGTGCAGATTGCAAGAGAATATGATGATTTTTTATTTTCCATGATTTTTACGGGTCTACCCCTTGGGACTTTTTTGGAGTGATATTTTTTTTCGCCGTTTTTTGACTTTGAATCTGCAGAGTAGATTAATTTCATCATTCTGAATCGATTGGAATTCGCAGAATTGCTCTATCTTCAACCGTTCTCGAGTTGAAAAGTTCACATGCAGTTGGAATGCATTATCTCCCATCAAATGTATCTGTTATAATTTGGAATCAGGTCGTCCAGATGAATTTGAGGCATGAACTATTCATATATATTCAGAATAAACATGATTTTTTGCTTATGAAGTGTAGATTGCAAGAGAATCTGAGGATTTTTTATTTTCCATGATATTTAGGGGTCTACCCCTTGGGACTTTTTTGGAGTGATATTTTTTTTCGCCGTTTGACTCTAAATCTATAGAGTATACTAATTTCATCATGCTGAATCGATTGGAATCCGCAGAATTGCTCTATATTCAACCATTCTCGAGTTGAAAAGTTCTCATGCAGTTGGAATGCATTATCTCCCATCAAATGTATCTGTCATAATTTGGAATCAGGTCGTCCAGATGAATTTGAGGCATGAACTATTCATATATCTTCAGAATAAGCATGATTTTTTGCTTATGAAGTGTAGATTGCAAGAGAATCTAAGGATTTTTTATTTTCCATGATTTTTAGAGGTCTACCCCTTGGGACTTTTTTCGAGTGATATTTTTTTTCGCCGTCGTTTGACTTTGAATCTGCAGAGTAGATTAATTTCATCATTCTGAATCGATTGGAATTCGCAGAATTGCTCTATCTTCAACCGTTCTCGAGTTGAAAAGTTCACATGCAGTTGGAATGCATTATCTCCCATCAAATGTATCTGTTATAAATTAGAATCAGGTCGTCCAGATAAATTTGAGGCATAAACTAATAATATAATTTCGGAATCAGCTTGAAATTCCGCTTATGAAGTGCAGATTGCAAGAGAATATGATGATTTTTTATTTTCCATGATTTTTACGGGTCTACCCCTTGGGACTTTTTTGGAGTGATATTTTTTTTTCGCCGTTTTTTGACTTTGAATCTGCAGAGTAGATTAATTTCATCATTCTGAATCGATTGGAATTCGCAGAATTGCTCTATCTTCAACCGTTCTCGAGTTGAAAAGTTCACATGCAGTTGGAATGCATTATCTCCCATCAAATGTATCTGTTATAATTTGGAATCAGGTCGTCCAGATGAATTTGAGGCATGAACTATTCATATATATTCAGAATAAACATGATTTTTTGCTTATGAAGTGTAGATTGCAAGAGAATCTAAGGATTTTTTATATTCCATGATTTTTAGGGGTCTACCCCTTGGGACTTTTTTCGAGTGATATTTTTTTTTGCCATCGTTTGACTTTCAATCTGCAGAGTAGATTAATTTCATCATTCTGAATCGATTGGAATTCGCAGAATTGCTCTATCTTCAACCGTTCTCGAGTTGAAAAGTTCACATGCAGTTGGAATGCATTATCTCCCATCAAATGTATCTGTTATAAATTGGAATCAGGTCGTCCAGATAAATTTGAGGCATAAACTAATAATATAATTTCGGAATCAGCTTGAAATTCCGCTTATAAAGTGCAGATTGCAAGAGAATATGATGATTTTTTATTTTCCATGATTTTTACGGGTCTACACCTTGGGAATTTTTTGGAGTGATATTTTTTTTCTCCGTTTTTTGACTTTGATTCTGCAGAGTAGATTAATTTCATCATTCTGAATCGATTGGAATTCGCAGAATTGCTCTATCTTCAACCGTTCTCGAGTTGAAAAGTTCACATGCAGTTGGAATGCATTATCTCCCATCAAATGTATCTGTTATAATTTGGAATCAGGTCGTCCAGATGAATTTGAGGCATGAACTATTCATATATCTTCAGAATAAGCATGATTTTTTGCTTATGAAGTGTAGATTGCAAAAGAATCTGGGGATTTTTTATTTTCCATGATTTTTAGGGGTCTACCCCTTGGGACTTTTTTGGAGTGATATTTTTTTTCGCCGTTTGACTCTAAATCTATAGAGTATACTAATTTCATCATGCTGAATCGATTGGAATCCGCAGAATTGGTCTATCTTCAACCGTTCTCGAGTTGAAAAGTTCACATGCAGTTGGAATGCATTATCTCCCATCAAATGTATCTGTCATAATTTGAAATCAGGTCGTCCAGATGAATTTGAGGCATGAACTATTCATATATCTTCAGAATAAGCATGATTTTTTGCTTATGAAGTGTAGATTGCAAGAGAATCTAAGGATTTTTTATTTTCCATGATTTTTAGAGGTCTACCCCTTGGGACTTTTTTCGAGTGATGTTTTTTTTCGCCGCTGTTTGACTTTGAATCTGCAGAGTAGATTAATTTCATCATTCTGATTCGATTGGAATTCGCAGAATTGCTCTATCTTCAACCGTTCTCGAGTTGAAAAGTTCACATGCAGTTGGAATGCATTATCTCCCATCAAATGTATCTGTTATAATTTGGAATCAGGTCGTCCAGATGAATTTGAGGCATAAACTAATAATATAATTTCGGAATCAGCTTGAAATTCCGCTTATGAAGTGCAGATTGCAAGGGAATATGATGATTTTTTATTTTCCATGATTTTTAGAGGTCTACCCCTTGGGACTTTTTTCGAGTGATATTTTTTTTCGCCGCTGTTTGACTTTGAATCTGCAGAGTAGATTAATTTCATCATTCTGAATCGATTGGAATTCGCAGAATTGCTCTATCTTCAACCGTTCTCGAGTTGAAAAGTTCACATGCAGTTGGAATGCATTATCTCCCATCAAATGTATCTGTTATAATTTGGAATCAGGTCGTCCAGATGAATTTGAGGCATGAACTATTCATATATCTTCAGAATAAGCATGATTTTTTGCTTATGAAGTGTAGATTGCAAGAGAATCTAAGGATTTTTTATTTTCCATGATTTTTAGGGGTCTACCCCTTGGGACTTTTTTGGAGTGATATTTTTTTCGCCATTTGACTCTAAATCTATAGAGTATACTAATTTCATCATGCTGAATCGATTGGAATCCGCAGAATTGCTCTATCTTCAACCGTTCTCGAGTTGAAAAGTTCACATGCAGTTGGAATGCATTATCTCCCATCAAATGTATCTGTCATAATTTGGAATCAGGTCGTCCAGATGAATTTGAGGCATGAACTATTCATATATCTTCAGAATAAGCATGATTTTTTGCTTATGAAGTGTAGATTGCAAGAGAATCTAAGAATTTTTTATTTTCCATGATTTTTAGAGGTCTACCCCTTGGGACTTTTTTCGAGTGATATTTTTTTTCGCCGTTGTTCGACTTTGAATCTGCAGAGTAGATTAATTTCATCATTCTGAATCGATTGGAATTCGCAGAATTGCTCTATCTTCAACCGTTCTCGAGTTGAAAAGTTCACATGCAGTTGGAATGCAATATCTCCCATCAAATGTATCTGTTATAAATTAGAATCAGGTCGTCCAGATAAATTTGAGGCATAAACTAATAATATAATTTCGGAATCAGCTTGAAATTCCGCTTATGAAGTGCAGATTGCAAGAGAATATGATGATTTTTTATTTTCTATGATTTTTAGGGACTTATTTCGAGTGATATTTTTTTTCGCCGTTGTTTGACTTTGAATCTGCAGAGTAGATTAGTTTCATCATTCTGAATCGATTGGAAATCGCAGAATTGCTCTATCTTCAACCGTTCTCGAGTTGAAAAGTTCACATGCAGTTGGAATGCATTATCTCCCATCAAATGTATCTGTCATAATTTGGAATCAGGTCGTCCAGATGAATTTGGGGCATGAACTATTCATATATCTTCAGAATAAGCATGATTTTTTGCTTATGAAGTGTAGATTGCAAGAGAATCTAAGGATTTTTTATTGTCCATGATTTTTAGGGGTCTACCCCTTGGGACTTTTTTCGAGTGATATTTTTTTTCGCCGTCGTTTGACTTTGAATCTGCAGAGTAGATTAATTTCATCATTCTGAATCGATTGGAATTCGCAGAATTGCTCTATCTTCAACCGTTCTCGAGTTGAAAAGTTCACATGCAGTTGGAATGCATTATCTCCCATCAAATGTATCTGTTATAAATTAGAATCAGGTCGTCCAGATAAATTTGAGGCATAAACTAATAATATAATTTCGGAATCAGCTTGAAATTCCGCTTATGAAGTGCAGATTGCAAGAGAATATGATGATTTTTTATTTTCCATGATTTTTACGGGTCTACCCCTTGGGACTTTTTTGGAGTGATATTTTTTTTCGCCGTTTTTTGACTTTGAATCTGCAGAGTAGATTAATTTCATCATTCTGAATCGATTGGAATTCGCAGAATTGCTCTATCTTCAACCGTTCTCGAGTTGAAAAGTTCACATGCAGTTGGAATGCATTATCTCCCATCAAATGTATCTGTTATAATTTGGAATCAGGTCGTCCAGATGAATTTGAGGCATGAACTATTCATATATATTCAGAATAAACATGATTTTTTGCTTATGAAGTGTAGATTGCAAGAGAATCTAAGGATTTTTTATTTTCCATGATATTTAGGGGTCTACCCCTTGGGACTTTTTTGGAGTGATATTTTTTTTCGCCGTTTGACTCTAAATCTATCGAGTATACTAATTTCATCATGCTGAATCGATTGGAATCCGCAGAATTGCTCTATATTCAACCGTTCTCGAGTTGAAAAGTTCTCATGCAGTTGGAATGCATTATCTCCCATCAAATGTATCTGTCATAATTTGGAATCAGGTCGTCCAGATGAATTTGAGGCATGAACTATTCATATATCTTCAGAATAAGCATGATTTTTTGCTTATGAATTGTAGATTTTTTATTTTCCATGATTTTTAGAGGTCTACCCCTTGGGACTTTTTTCGAGTGATATTTTTTTTCGCCGTTGTTTGACTTTGAATCTGCAGAGTAGATTAATTTCATCATTCTGAATCGATTGGAATTCGCAGAATTGCTCTATCTTCAACCGTTCTCGAGTTGAAAAGTTCACATGCAGTTGGAATGCATTATCTCCCATCAAATGTATCTGTTATAATTTGGAATCAGGTCGTCCAGATGAATTTGAGGCATAAACTAATAATATAATTTCGGAATCAGCTTGAAATTCCGCTTATGAAGTGCAGATTGCAAGAGAATATGATGATTTTTTATTTTCCATGATTTTTAGGGGTCTACCCCTTGGGACTTTTTTCGAGTGATATTTTTTTCGCCGTTGTTTGACTTTGAACCTACAGAATAGATTAATTTCATCATTCTGAATCGATTGGAATTCGCAGAATTGCTCTATCTTCAACCGTTCTCGAGTTGAAAAGTTCACATGCAGTTGGAATGCATTATCTCCCATCAAATGTATCTGTCATAATTTGGAATCAGGTCGTCCAAATGAATTTGAGGCATGAACTATTCATATATCTTCAGAATAAGCATGATTTTTTGCTTATGAAGTGTAGATTGCAAGAGAATCTAAGGATTTTTTAATTTCCATGATTTTTAGGGGACTACCCCTGGGAACCTTTTTCAAGTAATTTTTTTTCGTGTGTCTTCTATGAAATTCAGAGGAAAGACTAGGTAGAGTAAATATTGATGAATATATTACGTAAATTCAAATTGAAAAATCACATATTTATGCACCTCTCCTATCGAAATAATCCAAGTGAATCGAAAGGCCAAATCACTGTGGGGAAGAAAGAAGAATTCCAGTACATACATTCCATTAATTGAGCAATTATTATTCATTTTCACAGTAAGATCATAACTTCTAAAAACAAAGTATGTTTTGAGTGTATTATGTAAATTTTCAGCTATCAAACAGCTGGATCCCACTTGTGAGAGACAATATATTGGAACGGAGTCCATTATTTTTAGTCAGCGTTAAATTTAATCCCGTACGGGGTGTGAATAATCAAGAGAATATTTGAATATTCAGAAGTTTATTTAACGGTTTTCAAATTTAATGGTTCTTGTTTTAGGAGACATTTTATATGTTGCAGCAAAGTTTTTGAATGGTCTTCACCTATCATACTTTTTTTGTCTCTTCACTTGCAACTGATGCGAAACTACTTCGAAAGACGGATCTTTCTGACTACAGTTGGCATCTCGCTTATCAGGATAAAAAATTTCTCTAGAGGGTTTCAGTAGATCTTTTACATGATTTTTGTTTCAAATTGAACTGGTATCAGTCTGTTTAACTCATTCAAAAAACTGTATATGGACAACATAAAATGAAAACCAATGATATAAAATGAAAAATTTCGACCTTGAAGTAAATGAGCTGAATTTGTGATTAATTGTCTGACATGATTAAAAATAATTAAAGTATTAGTTATGTCATTGGAATTGTCGATTGTTCGATTCCTCAAGTCATTCACATTCAGTACAGGAGTTTTGAGAACAAGAGCCCTCATAAATAGAACTCTAAAGGATTCATATCAGGACTGCGTGCTGGCCAATTTTGTGGTCCTGCACGTCCAACGTACCAACATTATGCCTCATGTATCAAAACGACAAACGGACATATTCAGCATTAAATAACCTTCTAGAAAAAATCACCCAGTCACTCAATAACAAGAAGATTGCGGTGGCCACATTTATCGATATTGAAAGAACCTTCGATAACGCACTAACAAACACCATTGGATTAGCTTTGACTGAAAGAAGAAAGAAACCAACCACTTCTAGCAGGCTGGATGTACGCCCTGCTCATGACCAGGACTGTGACAACATCTCTTCACGATCAGGTCATCAGGTTCAGGGTCTCCAAAGGATGCCCACAAGGTGGGTTACTTTCCCCCCTTCCATGATCACTCCTGATGGACAACCTGCCTAATGTCTTCAAAGGAAGAGGGGTAGAGCTTCAGGCTTGAGTAGACGACCTTGTCATTCTGGATAGGACCACGTCGTAGAGGGTAGCCTCTTATATCCTCCGAAGAACGTTGAACGACGTTCACAGTTGGTGACAGAGGGAAAAAATGTCTTGTCAACCCCAGCAAAACTGTGATAACACCCTTCAGCAGAAAGAGAAATCTGATAAACCAAACTTCACTTTCTTTTGATGGCAAGGTTATTTCATTAGCAGTGAAATATCTAGGGGTCACCCTTTGATGAAAAACTCACATGGAACGCTCATTTGAAAATGGTTATCCACAAACCCAGAATGTCATTATAGACTTGTAAGAGAATTTGTAGAAAATTTTGTTGCTTTTGTCCTAGGCCAAGGTTAATTTCGTGAAATATGAATTGACATGAGCCACAATAGACTTCTACGGGTCGCAGTGGAGGTACAAGCAGAACCGCTCATTTTAAATCTAACTTAATTTAACCTAGTTCTTGCGTTTGGGCAATTGTAATAAAGTTTTGAATTTTACTCTAAAACTGCAACTATTCATTACTTCAGTTTGCTGTTCCATACACTATATTATTCCGAGTCTGGTCGTTATTTCCAAGACATAAATTCTATTATCCATTACAAGCGAAAGTAATAGCGCTAAATAGATGGAATGCAGCACCAATAAAACTACGCCGTGTCATCAGTCATTAAAAATTACTCCAGCGTAGCGAGGCATATTAACACAGAACGATTCGAAATTTGCTATTTCATTTTCAACGGTTCTTATTACCATTGAAAAGCAAGGAGCTGTGGACGAGATGAGAAATGTGAGAATCCAGTATTGCTTTCAGTGTAATGGGTCCCAGGTAGCACACTCATATTGGGACAATATGGTACCATATTATGGAAATATTGGCAAAATATTCAAATGCAATATTGGTCCAATATTATTTTCACATTTACAATATATCCATATTGGCCCAATATAAAATCAAGATTCAGCCAATATGAGGTACTACCTGTAGTATTCTGAAGGTTGTGTTGGAATTCGAGGATTGTGGAAATTGAAGGCAATAGACAGTGGTTACCAGAAACAGAAGTTCTCCGAAGAATTCATGATGGTTTCACCGGAGAACAACATCTGGGAGTGATGAAGAACCTCCATAAAGACAACGACTGGTGTAGATAGTGTGGTATATATGCTGCCAGCATGACCTAAGGCCCCAATGTGCCAGTATAATGTTGGCACGCTCTGCCCAACCAGGAAGTCATCGTTCTGTATGGCTTTTGGGTTTTCGGTCGTGTATCCATTTCTCTTGGCTTTTGACTTTTCGCCTACACGTTCGGTAGGTTTCTTTTGAAAATAACGAGTGGTACTCTTGGTCTCAGATTATATATATCCGATTTCTCACTAACAGAAGAAGTAATTTTGTCCACAGGTACGTTTCCAGGTATCGTAAGTATATGTTGATTATTGTTCCCAGGTAAATTTGTTTGCGTTATTAAGTTTGAGGGGCCAGGTAAACATCTTTCTAAGGTTGGGATCCAGGTATTGTTCAATTTTATGGAGTCTTCAATTTTGTTAAGGTGTTTTTATGCTTTCTGACGAGTCGTGCATGGTAAGAGGAAGTAGTTGCTAAGACTTTTGTTTCTTCAAATTTTATGCGGTGGTCAGTTTTTGTGAGTATACGTTCATCGACGGAGGATTTATTAGTCTGCCCCAATCGACATTTGCTTTGTGCTCGGAGATTCTCGTATTAATAGACTGCTTTGTGGATCCGATATACACGCTTCCACAAGTGCAAGGGATGCGATAAACCCCTGGAGTGGATAGTGGGTCCCGTTTGTCTTTTGCATTTCTGAGATATTCCAGGATTTTTCTCATCGGTCTGTAAATGGTTTTGATGTCAGTTATCCTGGGTATGTAGGGTAAGAATGCTTCCATTAGCCATTACCGTTGCCGACGTCTTGGTAAATTACTAGATATGTTTATTTACTGTTCTATTGGAGCTGCATTTGTACCAAGGCAGAAATTCCGAGTCCAACCTGTTTCTGGACCGAACATCCGGAAGAAAAGAACCGTAGCTCTACATTCACTGTTTGATAAGTCTTCTCAACGCAATAACTTATCGGAGCAAATGAACCATGGTCACACTTTCACAGATTTCGTTGAATTAACACTTTCTATTTTCAGACTGTGGAAGCCATGTCAATAAATTGATTGATGGTGTTTGATCTAAGGGCACTTCACTAATTTTGGGTAGCACATTCACTTCTCAGCCTTAGTGAATTCCGGAAAAGATATAACTCTTCCACAATTGTCATCATTTGGTGGTTATAAAAAAAACTATTTACCGTTGCATTTAAAACAATTTGTACCACTCACTCATAAGTTGCATGAATTCCATAGTCAGCCATCATTTACTACGAACCGGTATCATGTTCAGAGAAGTTTTATACAGAATATGTTCATGTAGTAGGTAATACTAAACTTCGTAAAGATAATCTCTCAAAGCCCACGCACTCAGTTGCGAATATTACGTTTCAGACTGCTCATCAAACAGCCAATTAGTCAAAGTGATAAAACAAACATTTCTTCGGCATTTATGATGACGGCTTCTATTCAACCCTTTCATGGAGGGTCCCTCCCTGCTCGTTGCTGTCAAGTATGCATTCAATTAGATAGTTGCAAATACGTGAGTCATTTCTATAACTCCGTAGGGGAAATCCTGACCAAATCGGAGATTGGTTCACTCCTGAGAGAGCCAATGACACGACTGACAGTTACATCCACTCGATTTAGTATTAGTCAAGCCATTATAGTCCACGGGGCGCGGTAAAGAGCCTACTATATGTTTACTTATGTTCAAACCTTACCTACCCAATTAGCAAACATCTTGCTGGGATAGTGTTCGCACGGAATTACAAAAATTTTAGAGATATGGTATGGAAAATGCTCTTTTCTTTTCTTCAACCCTGATATCACTTAGGAGTTTTCCAGGCCGTTCAAAGGGGTGCAATTGGGGTGAGTTTCCGAAAAAAATTCATAGAAGGCACAAATGGCTTTGTACACTTGCCTGCTGAGGACATATGGCCTAATTTTTGTCATATCGAAAACATCTATTTCCATGCCTTCTTCACATTTCTCCTGTTTTTTCATGTGTGTTGTCAGCACAGTCTCAGGGTGGGAGAATAATTTTGCCAAGAATATATAATGTTAAAAAAAATTGTCGGGAAACTCAGAGGATTCTTATGGAATTTCATATATCTCAGAGATATCCTGAACATTTGAACATTTGAAAACTCTTTACTTCTCCATCAAAGAGTATTTACTATCCTTTGGAATATTAGGTTGGGTCGGTATCAATGATTGTTTTCTGAATGAAGTACACGTATTACAAAAATGGACCTTAAAAATAATATATTGTAAAAATGCATATTTTCCCATGAATTCTTTATACAAGGAAGCCCAAATGAAAAATGTAAGACAGATTTTCTGTCGAAAAATAATTCTTTTCGTGAAACTAGAAAAAATTGAATTCACTCCACACAAACACCCCTAATAATACCCGGGAGATTATGAAATTCTATTCCCACGTTGCGAAAAAACGATCGGACAACGAAATACCAATTATTTAGCACCCAATATCTATGCCTTATACTATATGACTGGAAGCAAATCAAAAACTACGGAAGGAAAAAAAAAATAAAAATAATTACTATCAAAGATAGACTTATATTTGCAGAAATTTAACCAGATATATATGTGAGTGTATGTATGTATCATCTATTGTGACACCCTTTCATATACAGTGTGTCTCGCTTTTCATGAATACACCCTAATATCTCAGTTATTAATAATGCGATTTTCTTGAAATTTTGGTGGTGATTATATGTTAGGTAAATGAAGTATTTTGGCATAGTGAACATTTTCATCGACCATAGGCGTGCGGTGTGGGGTGGTAAAAAAAGCTGTTTTTTGGGAAAAGGATATTAGGGCTCATTTTAGATAACTTTCTTAATCAGAATTAGAATCAGCATCCCCAAAAACCCCCCAATCCATATTTTCGAAATCTCAAGAGCTGATTTGAGGAGAAAAAATAAATAAATTCACTTTTTTCGTCTCGGAATCAGCATCCCCAAAAACCCTTTAATTATAATTTCAACATCTCAAGATTTGAATAAAAAATTATTCAACTCTTTTGTCAATAAGTCCTTGTAAGCAAAATTCAAACCGTCTTTCAAAATAACCATTTAACACGGTATGTGGAAATTTTGGTTTAAATGCCCTAATCCTGTTGCGTTTCAAACATCTCTATACTTTGTTTTTCGTTGAATTCATTGTCCTCGCAACTGCCCTTGCAGTACCAATTGGGTTGTTTCGAAATTCGAAATGTTCGTCGTCCGGATAGTGTCTTTGATTTAAATTGTACCTCCCTGGTCTTGTCTTGAAAACCGCTCTAGTCTTTGCGAACAATCTGTTGATTTTGGCGTGAGAAATTGGTTCTCGATCATGATGCCTTCCATTGAATATTCCAGCAACCTGACGCGTAGATCTTTCATTATTACCAAATAATCGGATAATCTCCACTTCTTCTCCAAGGATATAAGGGGCTCATTTTAGACAATTTTTTTTTATCAGATTTAGAATCAGCAACCGCAAAAACCCTTCAATTCATATTTTCGAAATCTCGATAGCTGATTTGATTAGAAAACAAAATTAAATTCACTTTTTTTCAATAGATTGTTTATTTCTAACTTTTTATTTCAAATGCCCTATATTAAATTTCAAACACCTTCGTTTCCTTATATTCTGTATCGTTTGCAACTGCCCTAATACTACAATTTAGGTATTTCCGAAGATACGCACACTTTGTTACCGTTGGCTTGCCGATTTGAGTTTTCATGCAAATTAATGAAAGAGTGCTTTGAAACAAAAGTTTTTGTTTGACATCGGTAATCAGTACGAAATGTCAATAAGTCAAGCAGTGTTACTTAAATGTTAATAAGATGGCACACAACCGAAGAGTAGTTCTTACAATTGGAGAAAAAGTAGAGATTATCCGCTTATTTGGTAATAATGAAAGATCTACGCGTCAAGTTGCTGGAATATTCAATGGAAGGCATCATGATCGAGAACCAATTTCTCACGATACCGTTGCAAAAATCAACAGATTGTTCGCAAGGACTGGGGCGGTTTTCAAAATAAGACCAGGGAGGTACAATTTAAATCAAAGACACTATCCAGACGACGAACGTATCTAGCAGAATTTCGAAACAACCCAAATGGTACTGAAAGAGCAGTTGCGAGGACAATGAATTTAACGAAAATCAAAGTATGGAGATGTTTGAAACGCAACAGGATTAGGGCATTTAAACCAAAATTTCTACATACTCTGTTAAATGGTGATTTTGAACGACGGTTTGAATTTTGCTTATGGTTGCAGGGTAACTATCTTAACGACAGACTTTTTCTGAAGAACATGATGTTTACTGACGAGGCAACGTTTACAACAAACGGTGTGGTGTCTAGTCAAAATTGTAGGTTTTGGGCTGCTGAAAATCCGAATTGGGTAATTCATTGTAAAAACCCCCAAACTTTAAGAAAAGTGAATGTACGTTTGAGAAGAATTGTTGAAAAGTGTATTGTTTCAGAAGGTAGTTATGTTGAAAACACAAGAATCTAAAATAAAGTAATTCGTAATTTTGTTACCACTGTTACAAATGAAGAACTTATTAAAAAAAAGACTTAAACTTTTTTTTTTCAAATCTTGAGATGTTGAAAATATGAATTAAAGGGTTTTTGGGGATGCTGATTCCGAATCTGATAAGAAAAGTTATCTTAAATAAGCATTAATATTCATTTCTCAAAAAATGCCCTTTTTTTCTCCCCAACTTCGCACGCCAATGGTGAATGAATATGATCACTATGCCAAATGCTTCATTTTTCTAACATAAAATCACCACCAAAATCTCAAGAAAATCGCTAATAACAGATATTCGGGTGCATTGACGAAAAAAGTGAATTTATTTTTTTTTCTCCTCAAATCAGCTCTTGAGATTTCGAAAATATGGATTGGGGGGTTTTTGGGGATGCTGATTCTAATTCTGATAAAAAAAATTATCTAAAATGAGCCCTAATATCCTTTTCCCAAAAAACAGCTTTATTTTACCCCACCACACACCGCACGCCTATGGTCGATGAAAATGTTCACTATGCCAAAATACTTCATTTACCTAACATATAATCACCACCAAAATTTAAAGAAAATCGCATTATTAATCACTGAGATATTAGGGTGTATTCATGAAAAGCAGGACACACTGTATGTGAAACTTCAATTTCACCGATGAGTCTACAAACCCCATTTATGATATGTGACCCACCTGTTCATTCATGAGCACTCATTCTATAAATGTATATCATGTATTATTATTATTATTATGAATAAAAGTATATAGTTTTTATTATTATCATTATATTGACACAAAAAAAAATTATTTTAAATAAATGAACCCCACACCATTTGCATGGCCCCGACTAACGTTGAATTTCTAAGAACTGAAACTTGATTGAAATTGAAATTCAAATTCAAAAAGAAACTCACTTTCTAGATTAAAAAATTTCTTGTGAACCAAATATCGTATAAAGACAGGTTTTGCCAATGATAACTTCAGAATCAGGATTACTCAAACCTTGGAGTTAATCAAATTCATGAAATGTTACACTTTCTATCAAGCAGTGCGGAGTTTTTCGATATTAAATAATGTATTACAGAAAATGGGGTACTGGACGCCCCTGTGGTGTCAATCAATGAGAATAAAAAATGGTTTTCCTCTTTACCTCACTAGTAATTTCATTCCTAGATACGCACTTCGTTAACCACGTCACTACTAGTTCAAATGTTTAGGACGTATTTTTCAATTTAATCTATAGTTGAATTGAAAATTCAATATGACCACCATTCACTTTTCGACAATAGGCGAGGCGATCTTGAAATTATCGTAAAATATTTAATGGAACCTCAGGGATTGAATGAAATGAAATGCTACAACGAGGTGAGTACCATATTCATGGGGCCCATTAGCAGTTAGCAACATAAGATAGCTTCCAAAAAATTCGAGAATAATCGTCATGAGGATGAGAGACGAGAAGAGAAAGATGAACTGACAAAAAATATACGAGAAGAAGAATATACGAAAAGAAGAAAAGGTATTCAAGAATGAAGATGAAGTAAGACTATATAGTTACACGAGCAGGAGTTGCAATTGTGGCAACAAAACGTTGAAGTTTTCGTTGAATTTTATGCTTATATTACTTAAACATTTTTCTTCAAAATTGAAAATAGTTAAGGGGGGCCAATGAATGTTGGGAATATTTCAAGTTTTGGTAATATCAACCTGTAGTATGTTCATGGAATCAGAAATGTCAGATTGGAAAGATATACCTACTTCTTGATTTAAAATATATCAGATGTAATTCAATATTCGTGATGGAAAATAGTTGTTTTCTGACAGATATCTATCTCAAATTTCCCATTTTCTGGAATAGTGTGTAGAGTATTTTTTCAAATTTTTCATCACTTTGATAAATTCGAAATGAAAAACTTTTCTTGCAATTGACACTGACTGTAGAATAAAACACTTTCGTCTCTGAGCTAATGACTCATAGAGCAAAAAATTTAAATATCATTTCAACGTACACACCTTTTAAACGAGTCAATCATCATCTACATTTCGCATTGACCACTTCTCTGGAGAGAGAAACAGCCCAAAGAGGGATTAGACAGAAACATGATTAAAACATTCACTGATCAGACGGAATGTTGATTTTGACAGACAAAAGGGGAATCGGACAATCCCTAGTCTCCTGATCTGCAATGCGTTGAAATCTGTCAAGAGCTGAACTGAACTTTATAATCCTTTAATGGAAGCAAGCAGGGAGGAGAGATAGCGAAAGGAATGTTTTGGAAAGAGATTCTGGGCATTTAGGGATTTGACAACGAGGTGGAGGCTACGAGTACGGAGTGACGGTATTTAATCTGAGAAAATTATTGGCAACTCGAAATATTCTAATGGAGTCAAGCCATTCACTTGATATACAAAAGTTTGTATTTAAATTTTTTTAAGGCCAAAATAATGAATAGAAAATTGGAGAATAGAATGAACGTGGTAGAAAAAATAAAGATTCATTGAAATTTCACTCAATAATCCTTGAGCGTTGTTGGAAATTGTTCCTTATTTCCAGGCCCCTTGCTGTTCTTGGATACGCTAACTCCGGTAAAAGACAATTTTAAAATGAAAATTCAGCTTTGGAAGCATCTCATTTTCTCAACTCTCATCTTAATAAATGTGAAAAGACCATGAAGAATACATTTTAAATGTCAAGTGTTAGAAACTTGATAACGATCGAAGATGCTAAACCAATTGAAACGACGTGCTCATAAAAAACCCCAGACAATGGAAGTCCGCAGTGAAAGTAATCAAAGAAGAATATGAAACGCTAAGGAAACAAACGAAGAAGATAATTAGGCAGTGTAAGAGAGAATGAACGGACAAAAAGTGCAGGAAATTGAACAGAAAAGTAAAAATAGAAATACAAAAAGTTTCTGTAGAAAAATTAAAGAACAAAATAAAAAAAGACAAGGGAATAAAGCATTAAGAAGGAACAGTGATACTATTGGTAGATGAAGCCGCCAAGGATGGACAGAGAGCAATATTACTGGAAGACGAAGAGGAAATAAGCGAAGAAGAAAATATTATAATAAATGAGCCCTTCAGAGAGTCATTGCGAAATGTAGAAATGGAAAGGCGCCCGGAAAAATGCCAAAGGAATGAAAGACAGGACAAATAATACCTATCCATAAAAAAGGAGACCAACAAACCTGTGAGAATTACCGAGGAATAACACTTTTTAACACAGCGTATAAAATAATGACATCAATAATACAATCAAGGTTGGCAAGTATTACAAAAAACATAAAAGGACCATATCAAAGCGGATTCACACAAGGAAAATCAACCGTAGACGCAATTCATACACTAAAGCAAATGATAAAAAAGCCCATGAACACAAGATATTAATGACGATGAAAACAACTTAGATTACAATAAGATCAAATTAAGGAGAAACAGAGGATTTCACAATCAACAATGGGGTGCAACTTTCAACGACGTTATTCAACCTAACTTTCGAATATGAGGTGAGGAGAATTAACAAAAGGAATCTCAGGACCGGAGGAGGATATAACAATAATTACCAAGACCAGAAGAGTAATGAAAGATATGCTGAAAGAAATTATAGAAGAAGGGGAAATAATGGGGCTTAGGATTAACCAAGAAAAACTGAAAATATTGAAATTAGGAACGGAACAAACACAGGAAAAGATCAAAATAGGAGCGAGAGAGTTTGAAGAAGTAAAAGAGTTCAAATATCTAGGAGTAACGATAAGTAAAACGGGAGAGAGAAGACCAGAAATACAAGAGACAATATTAAACGCAAACAGAGCATACTTCTTCAATAAAACATTATTGAAAAGTTAAATATTAACATAGAATAATAAAATTATCATTTATAATATCATAATTAGACCAATTATGTTATACAGAGCGGAAACGATGAAAATGACAAGGCGAGAAAGACATAAGGAAATTTGAAAGAAAAATTACGAGAGCAATATTAATACCAAAAGATCTCAGAGAAAGAATACAGAATAAGAACTAACCTAGAAATTAGACAGGAAATAAAAGAAGACATAATATGTAAAATAAAACAACACAGAATATGATGGTTGGGGCATGTATGGAGGGTAGGAAAAGGGGCAGTAACTTTCTCAATGTTACAATGGGACCCCGGTGGAGGAAAGAGAATAGGAAGACCAAGTTCAAAATGGATGCAAGAAGTGGAAGAGGACTTACGCAGGGCAGGAGTGAGAAACTGGCAAGAAAAATCCAAAGACAGGATTAGATGGAGAAACGTAGCCAAAAGCATAAATCAATAGATTTGGCGTGATCTACCCAAAAAAAATTGATCTAGATAGCTTTTGCGGCTTAACCCCAGTGTATAAATATTCTCCATCCAGATGAACTTCTCAACTTTTTCAATTCTGAGAACGTCAATCGATTTTTTGTCCAGTGTGGGTGATATTATTTTTATATTATCATTCGTAACTTTGAAATGCCTGCCGTGCCATCAGCTACTTCCAACTAGAAATATTTTACACATCTGAAATCCAAAAAAATTCGACCTAATGGACATCCAAGGATTTGGGAAGATTATGGGATGATGCATTTTGTTGTGTGTTTGTTCAACAAATGTGTGTTTGTTTCAAGATTTAAAACGGAGCTAGGGTTCGGGGCTATTTACAGAGAGATTATGCGATTAGCTGATGGCCACCAATTAACAAAGTTCTGGCTCAGGCTTCACTTTGGACCCCACTTTCGAAAATCAATAATTCACGCCTCAAAATGTTTTTACAATATTTTCATTGAAACTCAGAATAATACTGCATTCCTTCAATAAAGGGTAGATGATTTGTGAAATATGCTACGAAGAATTTTTCCAAGCACTGTTTATACGTTTACACACTCTTGAAAAAAACAGTGTTTTGCGTAAAATTTTACTCTATAGGAGATAATATGATGAAAATCGAAAACTATATACGATAAAATGTCCCACGATACCTACAAATTGTCAATATAAATGTCGTAAAAAACAATTGTTCAATAAGTTTTTGTAAATAATTTTTTTGTACAGCTTTCAAAAAAACTTGAAAGTTTTGCATCTCTATTGATGATAACTTTCTGAAGGATTTCTTTTCAACGGAGTCAATTACTAACTGACTATTCATCGTAAAACAGTTTCATTTACTGGAATAATAATTGATAGGTAGTGAAGTTTGAACAATTACTTCCAACATAAATTCCCGAAGATGTTCCATGTTTGCTGCTGATCAGAAACGTTAGATATTTCTTGAAGAGTTGATTCCACAATTTCATCAGATATTTTAATTTGTTTGGAGGAAGATAAACAATTGATTCTTTCAGAAATCCCAATTTTGTTATTCAAACTACCTACTATATATACTAACAGTCGTTTAAAAACGAAAGAAGATAACTTATCGGTACAAAAACCACGCCAAAATGTACTGGAAGTATTAATCTTTGAATATATTTGAAACGATGTAAATTCACAGTTGTACAAAAAACGTTGTTTGTATTTCGTATTTCATGCACTCAATACAAAAAGAACTATTTTTGCATACTCACGTCAAAAATGCCTTATTTTTGATGACTTTTCAATGTCAAAATTATGCTAAGTTTGAACACAGTGCAAAACCTCTTTTTTATGCGCGACGTTCAAAAATATACAGACCTACGTTTTTTAAAGGCAATTAATACATAATACCCACCTCTCTCATTTAAATCGTTTTTTTCATAAAGTTAACGCTTTTACAAAAAAGTTCTAGTTGTCTTGAATAGTTTAAAATTGAAGTAAGCCTCCTTTTTTTTTCAAACCGTAACTATGTTGCTATTCCTCATTACAGAGCAATCTCTCGTATTTGTACATAGTAATAGTATATTACATTACTTTACTCAGGTGTTTCAGCTGAATGTCTAATATTTGTGGCATTTTCTGAAATTAGTAAACAAATAATAGTCGAAAACAAAAGGGTGTGAATCTTACGTCGATTCAATCATTATTCAGATCTTGCACTCCTTGTAGGTAATAATACGAGTTAGCTTTACTTGGCAGTCTATATTAAAGCATTTCCCAGCCTACGAATTTTTCAAAGGGCACTTGTTAACCTATTTCTACAAGTCAAAAGCATTTCAGAGTGATTCAACCACCCAAATGCGAACTCATAAACAATTAGCATCATTGTGCTTTCCAACCATATTTGCTTTTTTACATCCAGATATTTTTCTCTTTGATCCCAACAAACTGATTAACTCGAAAAAATAAAGGTCACAAAGGAATAACATGCCCTTAGCCAGTCTCATAGAAAGGCAAAATTTCATTAAATCATGTCGAGAAAGAAATGCAAATTAGAGCTCTGCCTGTTGTGATTCTTTTTTGATATAAGTGATGCTCTGCTGGCTGCAGATCGTGAATATAACACTTTCAGCAAAACGAGCAAAAAATAGAAGACTATTTTGTTATAAACTTTCCATATGAGCGCATAATAAAACCCTGCATAAAAACTCAACAGACATATTCCATGATGATACAATCACAATTCGAATATTTATGTTTGGTAATACATAATATGATTGGTATAATTGTTGTGATTAATATAATCCTCAGCAGACACTTGCAGAGATGAGCAACATTTACCAGGTCCAGGTCCCAGATATTCTCTATGGGATTTTAATCCGGGCTCCGAGCTGGCCATACCATGGCAGCGATACCGACTACCTCTAGATAATTTCTGACAACTCGGGCGGCGTGAGGCCTGGCATTATAAGGCATTAATAAAAATCCTTGCCCTATATATGGCGCAAATGGCATTACATGTGGTTCTAAAATCTCCGATACGTATCTTTCAGCTGTAAGGTTTCCATTACTGATCACAAGTTCCGTGCGAATGATACGGTATGTGAGATATTACACTGAGCATACCGTTTGTTAGGGCATCGATATACACGCATACGCCTGTCATTATTGTACACACAAAATTGGGACTCATCCGTATACAGCGTGTTAGTGAATAAGAGCGACAAACTTCAGGAGGTGATTCTGTATGAAAAAATGATGACAGTTTGTTATATAGCTTCTGTCCGCGAATGCTTCGTATTCCGACATTCGAGGTGTTAAAGTTTTTCTTAAAAACTGACTATTTATTCACTGCTCTGAAACCGGTAGAGATATGCAAATTAAATTTGGTGGATTTTGAGAGGTAGTTATTGTGCATTTTAGGAAAAAAATGGTACGCCACTGAGATATTTCAAACTAACAATCATTTTTGGATTTTTCATTCATTTTGTGACAAAAACTTTCTCTTGCCTTTTTTTGTGTGGGGCGCCGTTTTTATGCAAAAAATAAAACATCCTAACGCGTATTTTTCATTTCTTTAATACTTCATCAAGAACAATAACAGAAAATAACACTGTTATATAAATAGGCGCAAAGCTACAACATATGTTCAAAATGACTTCCCTCAGACGTGATACAAGATTCAATTCTTTGATTGTCGTATTGGTGTATTTATTATTGAATCACAGACAGCTATAATTTGATTCCTCAGTTCTTCAACATTTTTGATGGGAGTGGAATGAACTAACGACTTGAGAAAACCCCGAATGCAAAAATCTAGAGGATTTAAATCCGGCGATCGAGCAGGCCAATGTTCCGTACCTCCCCTATCTATCCAACGATTTGGATATACTGTATCTAAGTGATTACTTACATTGATGCTAAAATGGCCTGGCGCACTATCATGCATGAACCATAAGTGTTGTTTCAGATGTAGTGGGATTTCGTCAAGAAGAACAGGTAAATCTTCCTGTAGGAAATGAAGAGTCGCCTCTTAGTCGTGGGAGGAAATATGGACCGACTGAATGATCATCAATTACCCCATGCCATACATGTATCGACTGTTAACATCCTCAGCAAGCAACAAGCCTCGGCTTTGCCTCGGCTGGTACTTGCTCACCTCGAATGTTAACACGTCTTTACATTCCTTCTTACTTAAATAACTATTAAAACCGCTTTGTTAATAATATGGTTTATATTATCAATGCATTGTTGACATGATTGGGTGAAACTGTTTCATATGACACCTTCGGTGTCATGATTTCATCATAATATCTGCTCTAGTCAATTATGAAATCAAGCAAGTTTCCATTCAGGAAAAAAGTTTATCCCATGAAATGAAACTTCTTCTGGTATCACTCTGGAATATTTCTCCAAAATATAAACACCAAATATTAATGTAACCCCCAGAAGCAGCGAAATAACTAACAATAGTCAGACATGTTGGATATTTGGATCGTGTCGGATGAGGAACAAGTTACTTCTGTTGATATCTCCGATGTCCACGGTATATCCGATCACTTAGCTGTATCTTGTGAAATACAAAATTGTATAGTAGAAAACAAGGTAAAAATGATAACCTTCCGGGACTATCAGGAAGTCAATTATGAGTCATTCTGTAACGGCTTGAGAAACATTCAATGGAATGTTATCTACAATTTGAATAATGTTAACGATATGCTTTCCTTTTTTCATCTCCACCTCAAGGACCTTTTTGAAAAACACGCTCCTCTCAAGACGACAAGGGTAACTAGACCCCCTGCTCCATGGCTCACTTTCACTATAAAAGAAATGATCAAACTCAGAGATCGAGCCTTCAATAAATATAAAAAATCCCAGTCTACGGTGGATTTTCAATTCTATAGAGATTTGAGAAATTACACTACGGGTGCAATACGACGTGAAAAGAAGGCATACTTGGACCATATTCTTCTTCAGAAAAATTCTAAATCTACATGGAATGCCCTACGATCACTTGGCTTACTGAGACACAAAAACAATTCTGAAATACCGATCAATCTGAAAGACAAAGATCGCATTAACTATCATTTTAACAATATTTCCCAGCAGGACCCTTCGAAAGCACAGTTGTCGCTCCTTGAAGTATACAATAGAACCCAAAACGAAAATAGTTTCAACTTCTCTAACATTACCAGTGAATTGGTGAAAGAATATATTTATAAAATCAAAACTGATGCCACTGGGTCTGACAACATCTCCATTCGCATGATTCATTTGATTGTTGACCATCTTTTAAATCATATCACTCACATTGTAAATACGATTTTGGTGGAAGGTGTATTTCCCGAAGAATGGAAACATGCCTGGGTCATTCCTCTACCAAAATGCAACATTCCTACAGATTTTTCTGACCTCCGACCCATCAGCATTGTCCCATCTCTATCTAAGGTCGCAGAAATGGCAATGAAAGATCAGATCTCTTCATATGTGTACGAGCATAACATAATAACTTCTGTTCAATCAGGATTCCGAACGCAACATAGTACTACTACTGCTCTTTTAGCGATTACAGGTGATATTTTCAGAGCAACAGATGACGGCAAACTAACATGTCTAGTTTTGCTCGACTACAGTAAAGCTTTCGACACCTTGGACCATGAAATACTCTGTAAAAACTCAACTTCTTTGGATTTTCGAATAGCGCAGTTCGCTTGATACAGAACTACCTAGATGGCCGCAGTCAAAGCGTTAATATCGACAGTGAGTTGTCAAAGTCTCTACTGGTGACTAAAGGTGTACCTCAGGGATCTATATTGGGTCCACTTCTTTTCAGTATATATATTTCTGACTTTCACCGTTCTATCATCAAATCTACTGTACACCATTACGCAGATGATACTCAAATTTATTTCTCATTTCATTGTGGTAACCTACAAGAAGCTCAGAATACTATCAACAACGACCTCCAGTCAATATCTGATATTTCATCCGCTCATAAGCTGAAACTGAACCCAAAAAAATCAGTAGTCATGTTATTTGGGTCACAGAAAATGAGAGAATCTGCCCTGGAATCATTTGAGGTGTATGTTGGTGACAATAAACTTCCTATAGCTAATGAGAGCAAAAATTTAGGACTATACTTCGATCCAGAACTGAGATTTACCAGACATGTTAGTTACTTATATCAAAGTGTTTATATAGTCTTTCCAATATCAATTGCAGAACACAAAAACCCGTTCAAAACCCTTATACCGACAATTTCGTTTGATCTGCCGACACCTCATTTAAGTGATGATTGATTATCCGCCAGCCAACGATTTTGCATTTTAAGGCACGTTAGTTAGGTTCTATTGGACCGCGGTGCTTCCTTTGAATCTATACGAGTTGTTGCAATTGATAATGGATGAACTATAACACGTTACGACAGTTATACCCAAATAAAGACATTCTTTCCACAAAACTCAAAATGAAACTTTGTGAATCGCTGATTTTTTCATATGGTGACTGTGTTTATGGTCCCGCCTTGTTACAATCTGATGCCGATCGTCTGCAGCGCATACAGAATTGTCTTCGCCTCTGTTATGGAATTCGTAAGTTTGATCACAGATCGACAAAAATGAAACAATCCGGATAGTTGAGACTAGAAAAACTCAGACATTTGCACTTATTAACAAATGTACACAAAGTTCTGATTTCCCGTAAACCTGATTATCTCTTTAACAGACTGGTATAACTTTCCAGCATCAACAGATTTGTGACAGGTAACAGTAATATCCTCGTTATTCCCAAACATCGCACTTCAATATTCACCAGAAGCTTCTCGTATATCGCACCAAAATACCTATTACAATTCACTATCCAGTGAGTTTAGGTCTTACAATTTGCCCAACTTCAAAATGAAACTGAAACTACGTCTAATCAAAAATTGACAGGAATAAGATGTCCAACTACCTCATTAACTCATCTTGACACGAGCTCTGATCTGATTTTATTAAGTATTTTTCTTTTTTCAACATCACGTTTCAGTATTGAAAACTATTAATCCGTTATCAACCTAGATTTAAATTACTGGTGATATAATGTATGAATATTAACTGGTGATGTTAGCATTAGCATTATCCACTTTTGTGATTGTTGTAAAGGTTGAGTTGAAAAACAGCTTCTGCTGACACTCCACCTTTTCACCAAACTCCATTTTTTCTGGTTTTTGATGAATAAAGTCGATTTATTATTTATTATTATTATTAAATTTCCTTTGGATCCCGCATGTTCCAGGCCATCACCTATAATTCCCTCCACTTACATTCCTTCCAAGCAAATTAATACGTATAATTCATAAAATTCCAAACGACCGTAACAATACATTCTCAAATGGCCCGTAACCGATCCAGTAAAAAGGTTAAAAACCCGTGTAATATACAACATCCCTGTCTTTCTGAAAAGCGAAACAAATGCTCTCGCTGCGAGCCAAGCACCTGATCCGTCGGCCGTCTTGATCGGCGTGAGAACGTGAGGTGCGCGGGTGGATCCAGCACCGTGACCTATGGCCCCCGCGGCCGTCCGTCCCTCTTCCTTGTCTAACGCGGAGCTTCTCTGGAAGTTACCTCTCCGTTTCTAGCTGCCCAAAGATTGCGGGGTTGTCGAATGGAATAGGACGGAAGTGAGTCTTGGAACTCGTAAAAACGAATCTACATATAGATTTTTTAGTGCTCTTTTGAGGTCTCATAGTTTTTTATATTTAGTTCAATTTTCAAGTTTTTTTCATCAAACTGTATATTAAATTATTAATTTTAACTTGCACATTCAGTCTTTCATTGAATGCTGGCTCATTAGTCATTATAGAGGGTTCATTAGAAGTTTGTAGTTAAACCCTAATTTTAAAACATCCTGTGGAATGAATTCGTGGTCGAATTCTTTCAAAATACCAATTTTTGTCAAGAACCATTCCTCTTCAACATTTTGTTTTTTGGTCCTTCCTTTAAGTGCACTAGTTCATTTTTAGGAGAGAAATAAACTTGTCATCAACGGTTTACTTTAATAAATATAATTTTTGAAGAGATGGCTTTGCTCGTTGTTGCCCTAATGTCAGTTTGACAGTGAGGGACCTAAAAGAACTTCAACCATTGCTTTAAGTGAGGAAAATTGCGCAAAAACTGTTGCTCTTGTTGAAGATGCATGTAATTATTATGAATATGTTGCAAGAAAACTTAATGTTCATCGCTCTACCATCAAAAGAGTAGTCGAACATTTCAGACAACTGGCAGAAATAAGCGAAGGGCAGATAGTGGCAAAAAACGACTGCTATTGATGATTGATTCCTTCACGTGAATACTCTGCAGGGTCGTCATTTAACATCACTGCAGTCTAGAAATTACCTTCAAGAGGTCTTAGGTACCAATGTTAGCGTGTGGACAGTTCATCGAAGATTGAAGAACTTTGGTTTGAAATTGAAAATTTGCTGAATGCGTTGTTCATTTCGGACTCATAATGAACCTGATCTCAGTTCTCATTCCGAATATCTTCAATGAAATTATTCTTTGCTCATATGATGGAAGATTTCGATTGGTAGGCGTTCCAAAATCGTATAGCACTAAGTTGTGATCTGAAACGACACAACACGCTCCAAATTCAACAGCACTATTTGAAGTGATCCTGGTGGGCCATTTCAATTCACGTTTGAGATCGAAACTCTTTAAAAGATCAGATATCTCCAGAAAATCTCTGTTGGGCTCACCGTAACAATTGGCAGTGAAATCGTCACACAGAAATATATTGATACCCAGTTTGAATATTTTAGTTGAAACGTCATGAATTCCATTCAGGAAAACCTTACCTGGAGGAGATCTGTACCAATTTCAAATAACTGTAGGTCCGAATTACAGGAAACCCCGCAGATTTCAATATCCTGTTCAAAACAAAATTGTTTCAAATCAATTTGTATAACACCATCATCATTTTTTACAAGTATAGCAACACCTCCCATTTTCTTGTTTTCCCTACCGTAACTATACTACCTAATCAGAACGAAACTGTTGAAATAAAATGAATATTTTGTGGCCACAGAATAACCCATTTCGGTTAAACATATTTTGACATCAAAATCTAAAATATTAATAAATAAAGTATCAATTTTCCTGTAGGCAAATTTTATTATGTTGAGACATATGAGATCTGGATGGAAAGTTATGGTGCGTTCGTTCTTCTTTTGTTGTGGTATAAAAAACGGCTCACATATGATCCATGAGGCCACAGATTTGGATCCGTAGCCTTTTGGAAATTATCCTGACTTTCAAAGAAGTGTTTTTAGATGGATGGATAACTTTTCAGATGAAAAAAGTCACAAAATAGTTCGGTGCATTTTCATTACAACAGTTTCAATGTTTTTTAATTTTTTTTTTTGCTTTACGAAATCAAGAGAGAAAACGAAAACAGTTTTTTTTTCTGAACGTCAGGAAAACACATACGTGAGATATTCTTCATCTCAACTTGGCAACTCTGCGCTGCACAAACACGGCAAAGATAATGAGTCGGCGTCCTTGTGAGTGTGTCTACCATCTACAATACCCTCAAGTAATGGTCATAGGTGCGTGTGGGTTCATAGCCAGCTGTCTTTTTTCCTCTCCATCGACAACGCCATGCAGACGTTATGCATAGCTCTAGGCAGATTTATACCAGTCGTTATGATTTTTCGGGTGAATATAATAGCGCAGGTTGTAGGTGTTCGTTCGTCTTTTGTTCGTTAGGAATGCCATGCTGTAAATTATTACGGGTCGCGAGAAAAAGTAATGGGTTTCATGATTATCGTTATTGGAACGACTGAATTTGTTCGGGAAGTGTGATGATTGAAATACCAACGAAGCGGAAAACTGATGTAACGTCCATTCATTCAAAATCTATCAATGAATATATTTTTTAAAAAAAGGAAAACACGCTTTTATTGAACATTGAATTGAAAAGTAAAAAATAATTATTTATACAGGCAGAAAATAATAATAAATGAAAAATATTAGTATAACTGTAAAAAAAGCATGGGGCGCTTTGTTTTAGCGGACCAAGGTTACTATCTTGAGGTACCCCCATAGTACTACTAACGTAGTCAGATTGCATGCTGTTGGAGGAAATCTTTAGTTTTCGATTTGTGAAATATGATTTGATTGCATCGAACGCTTTCGAAAAATCATTATAGGTAGGTACTTGGACTTTTTTTGAGTAATATTTTTTTGCCGCCGATTGATTTGAAACTCCACTAATTCTGTCATTCTGAATCAATTGGCGAACGCAGAATTGCTCTATCTCAAACTCAGCTGTTATCTTTCGCCAAAATATTTTTTTTTCGAATTAGTTTTTTTCATTCGCTAAAATCAATCTTTTTTGAATATGCTCTCCAAATTTGAAATGGATTCCGAATCAAATACAGATTTGATAGTCTCTTAAAGGAACTTCTGCAATTTCGAAATTAACTTTTTTTCAAAAATGTTTATTTTACATTTCTCAATAAATCCATTATCAACCTCTTACGTATCTCGGCGAGCTGATTTCAAGTTTCATATCGAAATTAGAATTCCACTGGGCATTGAAAATATGACTATAATTTTTGCGATTTCTACCAAATCATTTTCAGTTCTTGCTCAATGCCCAGACGGCACCCAATATTCCTGGAATATGCCTACAACATCCTATTTTCCAACAGATATTGCAATATTCCTGGAATATTCCATGAATATTTATTTGATCTTATACACATTGAGAATATTCCTGGAATATATTTCCACTCATATCCATAAAATATTCTCCTTGAATATTCCTGGTATATTCAAAAGGCATATCAAGCAGAAACGTAAGTTTTTGAATATTCTGGGAATATTCCAAAGGCATTTCAATTTGAAGGAACTTTTTGTTAGAAAAATATCAAATGTTTCTCGAATATGTATTTAATAAAAACTGAAAAACCACATGCATTTAAAAAACTTTTCAAGTTTCGTAGCAAAAATAAAGCATTTAATTGGTTAGTTTATGAAGTAGTACGTTTAAAGTGGAATTTCAATCAATCAAATGTTTCCGTTATCTGCGCTCGAAGCGAGACTGACAAATCAGAGCTGATTGGCACGCAAGAATTCCTATTCACAACACTCTATTTTAATTGCGCCTTGTGGTGTGCAATGTAATATTAGGTTATGTTGAGGATCAACTTGGATATCAAGGTCCAGTTTGGTTAAATTAGATCATGTTCCCTTCTTTTATGGCTTTAAAATGAAAGAAGAAGGGACCATGATCTAATCTAACCAAACTACCTTGCTAACCAAGATTAATACTTAGCATCGATTCAAATATACCGCCTTGGCTAGGATAGTTCTGATTGGTTCATGCGAATTGCCTTTTGGGAAGTGTTGTGGAAAGGAATTCTTGCGATTGGCACTGCGATCAGTTTATGGATATTTGACATTGTCAGCTGTAATTGTCATTTATTAAACGTCAACTTGAAATTCATAGACTATACTAATTTTGTCATTATGAATCGACTGGCGTTTGCAGAAATGCTCTATCTTACACTGTTCTTGATTTAAAAAGTTCATCTGGAGTTGACCGCTGTTATTTTTTGCCAGATTTGTTTTCTTCTCATATTCATAGAATTCAATATTTTTTGTATTTGCTCACCAAATCTGAAATACCGTTATATTTAGATTTTAATCCCAAATCCATACTGGAGGCGTCACCTTATATTAGGTAATTCTTGAAGATCCTCAACTCTTGCATTTTTTTCAGAAATTTCGACAATGTTTCTAGAGTTTCCAGCATTTATTCTATTCTTGCAGAGTTCTGCTCACGGTGATAGCCAGCTGGAAGATTTGGGGTATTATTAGTCGTGCAGTAGCTACTTCACTTGAGCTGAAATTCCATATCTTTGTGCCTAGGTGGCATTTTCTGATCAGTGTTGATCTTATCTACGAATTTATCCTGAATGAGCCCTGGTGTTGTCATTCTAGCTTGTTATCTTATCTTTTCTAATATCTTATCTTTTTCTTATCTATGTGATTTGGACTTATATTTTCTAGACAATTAACGTTATCTCTTAGACTAGGTAGTTTCAAAATTCAGCGCAGATTAAATTTTCTGATACGCTTTGAAATAATCAATAAATATTAGCAACATATGAACAAGACATAACATTTGCTTTTACCTCTTTTGAAAAACATAGACAATTTTAATTGTATCATCTTTATTGACTCATCTTTACCTTATTATCCTAATAGTTGATTCTATAATATTCAAAAGACTCTAGAGAAGCTGGTTGTCTACTTATTTCAAAGTGCCTGGTCGAAATTTCATGTACCTTTTGCCTGCCTGAGTAATTACAATCTAGCCTTTCTGACCAAGTCACGGCAATGTTTTCTCAAGATCTCTTCAGCTTTGCAGTCTCTTGTTTAAAAATTTACAAATTTTATTTCCTTGATATTGGTAATTAGCAATATTCCTTTCTCACGACAGAGAACTTCAGCCATGTAAATGCTAAAATTTACAAATTTTATTTCCTTGATATTGGTAATTAGCAATATACCTTTCTCATTACCTTCCTTAAGTGTTGTTTTGGAAAATTTGTTATACCTAATAATTGTCAATGATGATATTTGAGCCATTATTCTTCAAACGAAAAAAAATCCAAACATTTGTTTGAAGATTTTTTGGGGAGTAACGGTTATGTGTAAAGGATATACTGTTATATTTAGATTTCAATCCCAAATCCATACTGGAGGCGACACCTAATAACGAACATGTATACTTGTCTGAAGAGTGGACAACAGAATTCTCTCACTAGCTAAGACGTCCAGTGACAGCTGATGGCAAATAGCTGAACTTGTCTAATGGTAAATTTCATTTGTAGACAGACCCATCTGGGTTGATAACGTTGGGTTCATATAGATGTCACTAACATGATGTCGGAAATTCAGTTCGTGAATTGAAGAAGTGGGAGGCTCTTCTTAGTTTGGCTGTCGAGATGTGAAGAACTGGCTTGATGGTGTGCATCAGGTGACGGTAATAAATTCAAATCCACATAGATTGATGCGATCATAAGTATTTTTGAATGAAGCTTAAGTGAATAACACTGGGAATTAGATTGTCAATCAACTCCAATCCAGAAGGAAGTGCCAATTCCAACGGAAGTAATGATATAATCGTTGATCAACCATCGATGATGGCCTTCTAGTTAATTGGATCCAGGGTTGCGATGATAAGCAGTTATTAATCACCTAGAGCAAATTCTGATGTGTGATCACGTGGAAAAAAATCTACCAAGAAACCTGTAAGTGTCAAATAACATATTTATTTGTCGATGCATGATGCATACCAGAAAGCGACACCATTTTATCAAGCTGACAGTCGTATCTTTTCGTTTGCCGTCAAGAACAATTTATATCGGAGTGCTAACCTCAAAACGTCAATTTTGAATGTCGGATAACTAACCTCCATACTTGTGGACTTTGAATATTGACATTTATTAATCTTTATTTCTATATCTTTTTTTATTTGTATTCACATATATATCACATTTTCAGTAATGATTTCAAGTAAAGTTTTTCATGGTGCACCATTAATATTCTCCTGTTGAGATATCCTAAATCTAAGTACTCACACATCTCAACTCCTGTGTTGAGGAGTACATCATTTCATTATAATGTAATATTATATCACTTATTCAGTGAGGAGGGTATCGTATACTGTTGACTTTCAAATCTGTGATGAACTAACATCTATCAACGTTTTTTCATGAACTCTACCCCTATTCACGAGGGAACACAACGAAACCAGAACGGAACTGGTAGAACCTGGAGGCATAGTTCATACCAGACGATTCCCTGAACCTGTTACGTGAGGTGTCATCTTGTTCATGCTCAGGTTAGCAGAATAACAACCAAGACGTTCCTGTCAGAATCTCAACACTACATTTTTGTTAAATTTATTAATATATATTTGTTTTGAAATATTGTTTTATTATTGGTCTGGTTACAGAAGGAAGTCAATTTATCTTATTTCAATTTTCTATCATTAGGTATTTTGTACTTTTTATTCCTGTTGAATTAAAAATTGCTGGAGTCCAAGCCAATCAAATTCTTGAAGTTCAAAATTCAAAATACTTGCCTGCCACATAAAAAATCCGAAACTGGTCTAGTCCAAAGAACCTACGCCGTTCTCTGCTGAGCAGTCGAGCAATCAAAGTAACCCCGGTTACATTACAGGGTCTACTGGAGATATGGTAAGCATTGAAAAAGGCACCCGAAGGGCAGGAAAGGCACTCAGATAGCCAAGCAGCACTAAAACCTCTGAGGTTATACACCTGTGAGTCTAAGTTGACTTGAGACCGTAAACAATCCCTAAGACAACTGGCAGTAATAGCTTCTCGAATTGGACAAGAAAGACTAGAAGATGGTAGCGGGACTTCTGACTGGACAATGCCCTCTAGGGTACCACCTCAAAAAGATGGGTAAATCAGAGAATTATAGTTGTCGCTACTGCGAGAACTTAGCGGAAACTGCAGAACATTTGCTGTGTGAATACCCAGCGTTTTTCTGCAAGAGGCTTAAGTTCTTGGAAGGGGCCTTCTTAACGCCCTCCGACATCAGGAACTTAGCTCCCAGGAAACTGATAAACTTCGCAAGAAGTCTCGGAATCTCGGGCCTCGAAAAATCTCTCGTGTTACCCAAAACATCAAGTCTAAGTCTTATTGAACATCAAACAACCCTCACAACCCAAGAAGTCATCATGTAAGTTACGATGACTCCTAAGTCTTTTACAATTCATTACTAACTCTTTTATCGGACTACTTGCAAGGATTTAGATTATTGAAATCTACTGATAATTTCAGTTTTGTATTGTTTGTTCTGAAACAAAATCAATTGTTTCAAAAAATTATTTTATATGAATTATTGCTAAATTTTATCCAGTACCTTCATATTTCATTGTGGTTATAGTCGAAAATAGTTATAATCCTAACCCAAACCGTCTGGAAACAAATATTTGTAGCCCAACCTTCTGCAAACCAACGTCCAATTAATTTCTTCCCATCCGTCGACTGTAATAGATCTATCGTACACCATCACTGCTTCTGGCCATCCAGATCTGCGACCCGCGATCCTGATCGATATAATGATAAGAAGCCCGGGGAAATTCAATTAGGACTGGAAAAAATGGAAAACGGTCAGCCTGATAGTATATGTTCAGTGAAGAATTCGATATTTACTCGGAGGCTCCAGGTGACGTTACGTCGCACTTGAGTGCTTCGATAGATCGAGTGGTTAAGTTGATAACATAGCGGCTACGTTGATCGACAAATGTACAGTTGAGGAGAGTTTCATGAAATATATTTTCAAGCAGAACGCTTTCTCGGTTTTTCGTTCTAAATATACAGATAATTTCGGTGAAGTAAAAAATGTCCATGTCTCCACACAATTCCACACAACGTCGAAAACATGAAGCAAACATCTCACGGAAAACGAGAACATCTTCCTTACGGACTTTGGAATTTTGACATTCATCTGTGCAACTTTCATCGCAGATACAATTGCAAGTGTCAATTGTAATGAAAGAAATGAACCTATCAAAGATTATTTATTAATTATCACACATTCTCCCTGTTGCTTTTCCAAACTGAACCACTCAAGATTTCTCCCATGGGAAATCGACCATCGGCATCGTTCCGATAAGCCTTCGTTCTTCGATATGCGTACAGTAGCTACTATCCCGCAGTATGGAATTGGCGAAAAATAGAAATTGATTTGATTGGAGTATAACTGAAGGGATGGAACGAAATATTCGTCATAGTCTTTAGTGGTCCATAGAAAAAATACCCAAAAAGCTATTGAAGAAGTTATTATAGGCAGTAGAGTAAAGAACAGTAAGGATATTATGACAAACTCATTCATAGATATGAAGGAAAAAGCATTAAAACACCTTACATAATTATCTAGGGCACTGTGAAATCATCTTTTGCAAAGAAAATAAATGCTTGCGTTTCGTTCACTTAAGATCTGTGAAGTTACTAGATCTATCATAAACTGTCTGCACTTCTTCACCTGTATATTAATTGTAAAGATGAATTACATAGACAGAGTTGAGTAAATTTCAACGATGTAACCCATATTTCTCGGATTTTGAATAAAACGATAATAAACTCAAGACGTTTGTTTTATCATCTCGATTCTTTTGATGTTTGAAAAGATTTGCTGCTTCATTATGGTTTCAACTTAGGATAACTTCTTACAAACGTATTATTATGCAAAACTAAGAAAATTTGATAAACATTTCGTGGTTTCCAGAACGAGTTCTAGTACATTTCATAATATTTCCCAAGTCATATTCAATGGAGAGTTTCTATCGAAAATCACGAATCTTCAACCTTTCAACGGTTATACTTCCCCAGACAACAGGGAGGCCGTGGGCTTTTGATCTTGGAGTGTCTACACAACAGAATGGTACTGGATGGAGCCTGTGAAGTCATTAGGAGTTCAGATCCCATTCTCTGTTTAGTATGCGATCATGATGCTTCATAATGATAAGCCAATGCATGGTGTCTTCTTCAAGAACACTGAAGACCTTGGCTTATCAAGAAACCTGACCTTTACTTTTCTCAAGTCAAGTGAGCCGGTGTCAGAATATTGTTTATCAATGACTCCGGAGGGTGGTAGCTTCGGGTTTTTTTTTATTTCAGTTTGTGTGAAATTAAGGGTTGCATGTAATATACTCAATAGAATTATACCTAGTATTCAACTTTTTTCTTTCTTTATATAATAACTTGTAAATGGCAAAATATAAAAACCAACTATTAAATGTCATTCAATACGATATTTCTAATTCAGATACTATTATTACTAAAATGTCCTAGGAGAAAATCGACTCATTACACTAAAATAATCATTTTCTTTGTCAATTATATTATATTCATCAATAATTATGAAAATCATTCGAAAATTACCCTCTCCATCGGACATTGAATTATATCTGTCGTCCATTGGTTCAAAGTTCCTCTCGGACACGTAATTGCAAGTGCTGATTATTATAAAGCCATTGAATAGTATCCTTCATATCGTTAGAAATGACCACCTCCAACATGAAGTTTTTTCCGTCATCAGTGCAAGGATAGGTCAGACGACAGACAATGTATAGTCGTCTTGTTCCACAATATGGATGATAACATTCAAGCTGCGACTTACAATAAAGTAATTCGCAGCGCCATCTGCAAACATATCAAGAAACAGTCCTTGTGCCACTGTCTCCAGGTAGAGGCCAAATGGGAATAAAACAAACAAAGTTTGAGTGTATATATTGAAGAGTTCAATTCATTGGAATGAATATTTCATAAAACTGGAAAATACGTGTCTCTCTACACAATTTCAAATTGCATTTGGCCTCTGCCTGGATACAGTGCTACAAGGACTGATTCTTGATCTGTTGGCGTCATTTTTCTAGAAATGAATATTGTATAAATGTGCAAATCCTTTTCAATTCTACATTTTCCATGGTTTTATAACCGAAAGATCATTCCTGAATGATAAAACCCACCCTGTGTATAACTGATGTAACAAAAATAACAGTAGCTCAAACCTAATCTCTTTCATTTCCATTTCATTCCGAAATCGAATAAAAGACCCCGGAACTGTAAAAACACAAAAAGGCAACAAAACTGAAATGGGTATCGATGCTCTTGAATCCGGATAAATAATGCAAAAGGTAGTCTGGATTTTCTGGATACTGGATAAAAGCTCCATGCTCATTACAATTCGTTATTTACGTCTTCATTTCCATAAGTACCCTTACAATTGCCGGAATCGGAAATCGAAATTGAAACAATAGTTTGTTTATTTCAATAGCCCGCATAAAAGGTCAAATATTTTTCATTTCCATCTGCAATATTCCTTTTATTCGCCGTAAAAACATGAAAAGGAATTCAATTTCCTAAAAGAATATACTTTAGCCGCTCCGTTTTACGATACTCTGTCTGGATTTAATCCAGATGAAGGAAAGAAGTGAAGAAAAACTGATAACGGCTCTTCCTCTAATCGATACGGATTCCAAACGATAATATGGGAGAATACTCCACCAAATAACAACAAATCTTTTTCTTATTTATATCCGCCGTCGATAAATTCCGGGCTTTAGTACTCCGGTCCCCTTTTTATAGCTTGCTGCGATTTTGATTGAACTTTAATATTCTAGTGTACTAATGTGCATGAATATAAAGTTAAGTTTATACATTTCTTGTCACAATCCAGTAGTGAAAAAGTCGTAAAAATATGATTTATTGTGATATTTTAATTTATGACGCAGCTGAACTGATACAGACCCATTGACATGTCAAAAAATTACAAAATATCTATCTCTGCTTCATATATATGAATATGGACATATAATAATCAAAAATCATTAGTTAGGTATTCATTTACACGATAGTAAGCTTTTCTTTTCAATATGTGACCTACAGAAGTTTTGAACGATTTTACAGATATTATACTCTTTATAATATGTGGTCCGGAAATGGAGTGAATTCAATACCCACATATCTGAAAATGCCTTCGTACTTGGCACTGGTTTGGAACACATAATATATTATTTTGCCTCGTGTTATAGTTATGATAAGAATTCGTATCGAATGATGAAAAGTTTCCTTCCTTATATATCCAATAGTAATAAATATAAATACAGGGAATAGTCTTACTTTTATTCTCTACGCATACTTGTTTGCATTTACAATTGAAAATTTTGCGAACTATTTTCTTCTGTGTTATGAATCTATTGTTATTTGCTGCATTTCCCAGATTTAAACAATACAGCACAAGTGAATTAATACAAGGCTACAGTATATATTAAAAGCAATTGTGGTAAAGAGTCTTTGATTTTTGATATTGTATAACATGACTTATTGAATTTTTTGTGTACCATATTCACATGTTCTAGAGAATTATAAACTTCTAATCCCAGGAATATAGTTGTAAGACTAATGTTAATTGAAATATTATCAGTATTGAAATATATTCATATTGTTTCAGATATATTGACTATCAAACCATTAGCTCTACACGAAGAAAAAATTTCTCCAGTATTTCACTTCATAATACAAGTTTCTCCGTATTCTGTGATGAAACAGCCAATGAATTTCCTTCTGTATATATAGTGAGTACATAACTCTTCTGTTTCTGGTCATTGATAAAAATTAGGAATATGAGCGGCCCCAACACAGAACCCTGAGGCACACCCATGTCGGTTTCGTGCCCAGTTTGATTTTAACGAACTGCTATTGAGGTAGTCCATAATCCAATCTAGAAATATTCCCCTGAAACCAATATAATGTAATTTACTTGATAGGTCGAAAAATAGACCAGCAACGTCTTTGTCTACAAATAGATGAACAAATTAAAAAAATTGAGAAGCTGTTGTTAATGTTGATCTACCAGGTCTGAGGCCGTGTTGATTATCAGTCATATTATCATTTTCGTTGATGGAATCCCACATTTTGATACATATGAGTTTTTCTATAATTTAAACACCGAAAGGCGATTAGAGAGGTCGTTGTTTGTTACTTTCAGAACAGCTGGGAGAGTACTGTGACATTGTCTTCGAGTGGAGCTTGATTATTCCAATCAGTGGTCAGTTCCGGCTCCAGAAACTTGTCTTTGAACGTTTATTTTTAAGAGAAATAAAATACAGTATTCATCAAATTTTCTTTTCAAATGTGATCATATATTGATTACTACGGAAAATATACTCCTCATTCTATTTTCAGAATTCACAACAAGAGAAATATTTCGATATTTCACGTACCATTATATTTCTCTTTCCAATATAACTGTACATGTGAGTCAGCTTGGCCTTTAAAGCTTGCAAGTGTACAGTACTATCACTCATTCTCCAACAAATAGAAAAAGACTTTCGAAACAGAAGTGTCTTGATCATAAATATGCATACTATACGCTCTTCCATTAAGTTGAGTGTTTTTAATATTGCATATGGCCGGCACCATATATCCTATTGTTTTCCATTCCCATATTCCTACACAATATCCTTCTTTTATATAAATTAATGGATATGTCCTGCTTTCTCTGGAAGTAACGCCACCTGATTCTGGTTCACTTTTTGAAATTCATAAATTTAACATATCTTTTAATTCAGGCTCTTCATCAAAAACTCGCTTCGTTGTTGGAAATTTCAGTGTGAATACCTACGACATAGATTCTTTCAACATTTATTATTTCGTGGATTTCAGACTCTGGTACTGCGAGTATCGAAATTATAATTAAAAAAATAACAATGGAGGAAAACTTTCTTGTCACTTTCGTCAAATTTCAAATCATATAATTTTTTGAAAAATTTTGGGAAACAATCGGAGAGCAAAGTATTTCAAAAACGTATAAGTACAAACTACCCTCCAGTGGTGGTTGCTTCAAGTTTTCTTCATGATGGCACAAAAAACTATATCTTGAACAATCCTAGTTTTCTGTTTCAGTGAAATATCTCTACTCGAACTACCGATAAGGTTTTTAAAAAATCTGAAAGTTGCAAGCACATACATTCCTTAAGAGATTGTTGATTTTTCTCACCTCTCTATGAACAACTCGACTATGTATTTCCTAAGGTTCTCTTCTACAGGATTATTTTCAATTAGCAAATTACAGCCACTTCGCGAAATGTTCTCGAACTAATATATCTCAGGACACAACAATAGCAGAAAACAGCTTGAGAAATTCGAAACATTTAGTGGTTGGTGGTGAGGGAAGTTTACACAGCACCCTATCATGTCTGCCATGATATTTAGCACCATTAGCTAGGCACCTGTTATCTAATAACTTATCCAACTCATCAAGAATTCATCTCGCGATCTCTAATTTGCCACACAAATCCGTTCATCCAGGATTGTTGCAAAACAAAGGAGCGAACGGGTCACATAACCTGTCTCTATCTGGCTGTCACTAAATAGTCCAGTCACTGTGTTCATCAGTCTGGACGAATGAGTGATGCATCAAATGGGCATGAGCAAAATTGCCATCTTCAAAAAATCAAAGAAACGAATGTCATAAACAAGAGATTCATAACTTACAGAAATACAATTAATATATACTAAATAAAACGAAGATAATGTACCATAAACAACAAATTGAAAGAAATAAAAACAACACAAGGTAATGAAAGAAATTTGGTAAAATTTATTTGGAACCCCAATGCTCTATTCCCAGCAAAATCTTCCTCAATAATAAGTCTGCATTCCTGAAGTCCTCTGATGAAAATGAAATGATTCTGCTAATTATATCACTTAAAAGAATAAATGAAATTAACCCTTCACTGCGCGATGTATCAAATATGCTACATTGAGTTGAAAGGGAATATATAATTACAGAAATCTATAAATCATGTCCCAGGATATGGCATCGTGATCGTTAGGATCTACATCCTTGTATGTTCAGTCTTTTACTCACAGATGTCACTAGAAGATGTATGACGCCTTCTTTATTGTACCGCCAACTGCCAAGATGGACACCTGATAAGTAGCCCATTTCTGTTGAGTGTTTTATGAGAGAAAAATCATAGTGAAGGAAGCAAGAAAAATATTAGCCTCTTCCCGAAGGTTTGTGGATTACTTTATTATTTGTAGATTTAAGAAATTATGATTATTTGTCAAGAAAGAATCCTTTTTCACATTGTTGCAGATATGCAACATCTCACAGTTTCATTAAAATTAGTAAGTAGCGTATCAGCAACAATTCTCACTTCGTTCAAAAACTTTATGATCTTTTTTAAATTCGATATTCCATTGAAAAATATTTTTTTTATTCAGAAATGGAAAGAATACGAAAGAAGCATAAAACTGCGCCTCTATCAAGAAGCGAAGTTGAATATATTGCAGATAATTGGTCAGAAGCAAGTGATGACTTCGATTCCGAAGACGAAAATATATTAGATGATAGTGACCATATTGCTTTTGAAAATGATGATATACTTCAGAGTGATCAAGATGATGATGAAGAACCATTCGACATAGAAAGTATGCCGATAGTATTTTTAGACGTTACAAATATAAATGAAGAAACTGCAAGTCCCACAAATAGAGATAACGAAAATAAAGAGAATTCAAAATCAAATCACAAAGATGAAATAGAACCCAAGAGAAAACGTCTGAAAACAAATCAGAAAAGCACAAATGATAGTAATAAAAATGTCAAAAAGAAAAATCTTAATGAAATAAATCGGAAATTGAACAAACTGGAATGGTCGAAAACTAATTTGCATGTTTCGGAAGAAGATATAAAATTTTCTGGCAATGACTCCCTTCCTAATAAAATATTTGAACTTCACACACCCTACGACTTTTTCACATACTTCTTTGATAACTCTTTGGTCAAAATAATTGCTGAACAAACCAATCTCTATTCTACCCAATAATTTCCTGATACACCCAAAGTTTTTACGGAAACAGACATAAAAAGATATGTTGGAGTTTGTGTGCTGATGTCTGTTATACACCTCTCAAATGTGAGGGATTATTGATCCACACAACTAGGAAATGAAACTATAAAAAAAAACAATGCCTCAAAAACAGTTTGAGAAAATTAGACAAAATTTACACTTCAATGATAATTCTACTATGCTTCCTCGTGAAAATCAGGGACATGACAGACTTCACAAAATTCGGCCAATAATTGATCATTTGATAAGCAACTGTGCTCCACAAAAGCAAGGAATTTCATGAAACAGTACATGCCAGCAAAACCCCATAAATGGGGCTACAAACTTTTTGTTTTATCTCTGGTTTTTCGTATAATTTTGAAATATTTACAGGGCAGGAAATTGATGATAATAATCGTTCAGATAATGAAGAAGATCTGGGATCAAGTGCAAATGTGGTAGTAAGATTACTAAGAGACATTCCACAATTCAAAAATTATAGAGTCTATTTCGACAATTACTACACCACAATGCCTCTTTTGTCTCAGTTGTCATCACGTGGAATTCACTCATTAGGAACCATTAGAAAAAACCGTATTCCGAACTGCCCTTTTCCCGCTAAAGAAGAATTACAAAATGCTCCAAGGGGAACCGTCTATGAATATGTCACCAAATTGGATAATGCACCCTTATCTTTTGTTGTTTGGAAGGATAACAAAACTGTTCACCTGTTATCCAGTTTTGTGGAGCCGTGCCTGTTTCATTTGTGTGAAGATATGACCGAAAGAGACGTCAATATGTCTATGTCGATTGTCCCAATGTAGTAAGCCAATATAACAAGCATATGGGGGGAGTAGACCTTCTGGACTCTCTTATTGGTAGATACAAAATTAAAATTCGTTCAAAGAAGTGGTACTTTCCAGGCAACGCTGCAAGTACCCGAAATGTACAGGCTTCACTTTTGTTAAATGTGAAAAGTGCAGTACCTCTTCATGTTTTAACAAGAAAAAAACTGTTTTAAAAATTTTCATAAAAACTAACATTATTTTATATTTTCAAAAAATACAGTGTGAACATCTTTATACTTGATGTATATGTCCCGTTGGCATTTGAATAAAATTTAATTTACAGTGTATTTATTGTTTTTTGAACAGTTAATATGCAATGAATAACTTTGTAGTTTATAATGAATATGACTCTAATTTTGATATTTTTTTAATTAAAAGTGAAATGTAGCACATATGCAGTATTGCCAAAATATGAAGAGTGTGAAATGTAGCATTTTTGCTACATACAAAATATTGACCAAAACTAAAAAAAATCGACTAACTGTATTTTTTTCAATATTTTTTCCGTATTCTGGAGAAAAAAAATACATAGAATACTTTTTTATAAAACAAAAAAAGTTTTTGCGCAGTAAAGAGTTCAAAGCGAAACATAGAAAGATATTTATGAAAAGGTGCTTAGCCTCGTACCGTTATATGTTCTCTGTTTAATAAACTCATGTCTGATGGAATATTTCCAAATCAGTTCAAAGAATGTATCATAACGCCTATTCACAAAAAAGGAGATAAGAGTTTACCATCCAAATATAGACAAATATCTGATAACTAATTTTTCGAAATAATTTGAAAAATTGATCATGACTTGAATTCTTCCTGAATAGTAATGTGATGATCACCTCAATAATTTGGTTTTAAAAGAGTAAAATCAACTGACGATGCTATATCTTCATTAATCACTGAAATGTATAATGCTATTGAACTTTCTAAACGAGCAATTGATGTTTTTCTGGATCTTGCCAAGGCTTTTAATACGGTTGATCATAAACACTTATTGAACGTCTTGAAGGACTAACAACTCTGAAGTTATTTCAATCCCATTTTCACAATCGTAAACAGCGTGTGAAAATTGACAATTATATGAGATCAGAAAAAAATGTTGAATGTGCAGTACCTCAAGGCACAGTTTTGGGGCCTTTGCTCTTCATTTTTTTTATATGAATAAATCTTTCAAGATAAATACATACGTTTTCATTGTACACTGCAGAACCAAGGAATGATCTAAAGCAGAAAATTTTACCTGTTAGGTAGGTAGTGGTAGGTAGTAGGTAGGTAATAGGTAGGTAGTAAGTAGCTCGGTAGTAGATAGGTATAGATTAGAAGTCCAAAATAATCGTTTTAAGTTGGCTTTGAATACGCGGTTTACGTAATAGTTGGGCCATTTTCAATATTACACATAATGATCAGTTGTATACAGGATATCATTTATTTAACTAAATTAAGATGTTTGAAGGACCTTTTATGAAAAATTAAATCAATTTTTCATTGATTCTGGCATATAACATGTATTCTGCTATTTCTCCTTCATGAATGTTCAGATTTAAAGGGGCGTTACCCATTTCGGCCCGAGATGGCAGGTACCGTGCATAAAAAGAGCCCATTTCGGCCCCAAACACAAAATGTACCCATTTCGGCCCGGAGGGTTTAACGGTGGACTAGTAATTAGGTACATAATTAGAATTTTAAATCTAATGCGTTCACAAGATCTGTAACTAAACACAGAGAAATAACAACATATATCATTCAATTTTGTTAAAACGGTTATTAATTTATCAATATGTACAAAAATCGCCTTAATGCTACTTATTAGTATGATACAATTTTCACATAATCTAATTTTGAAATTTCCTTGTTCTTATATTTTTGTATTTGTACATTCAAAAGTTCTTTAACAAAAATAAATATAGATGGGTGAGTATGATACATTGAATTGTTAAAATGTGCGTGAAACGATTCACAAGCATTGGTAGTTTTATTTAAATCTGCAGAAGCACTTGCCCAAACGTGAGGTGGAAATTTTGATTCGTTGGTTGAATAATTTTCAAGAAGATAATCTGAAATTTTTTCTAAATTTGTATTATGAGGCTTAATTTCATATAACTCAAAATAATAGAAATTATCTACTTCATTGGGTTCTAAAAAGAGAAGTTCAAAACAATAGTGCAGCCATTTGCCAACATCTGACTTATCATCTTTATAAGATTGTGTCAAACCTAGTTTCTGTATTTGACGTTACCATGCTTGGGTCAAGTGAAACACTGCGTGGACTTCTGTAACTGACTTGGGTAATGCTGGCATCGATTTCCTCCGAGCATAGTAGATGTTCTTCCTCACACATTTCAAGTCCTTCCGGGTGAGAGTATCCTGTTCTGGTTGCTTCGACAAAGCCTTTCTTATTATTTTTGCGGGTTTCTCACATATGTCCGATTCAGCTTTCCTCTTCGCTGTAGAACTTAATATTTGCCGTTGCAAGACATTTTCCAACTCTGCCTCGTGTGAATGGTTTTGATTCGATGTTGTCAAAACTCGATCAGAAGAATTGCCCATAGTCTTTAAGTAGGCATTGCACCTATCTTTGATGCATCTCCACTTTGTTTCTCCCGAACTTAATTTTCGTTTTTTTTCTTTGAATTTGAACTGATTCCACACCAATTGTGTTTTACCGTGTCCGCTTGTGATTTCACTTAACTTAGCCGATTCACCCATTTTTCCGCCTTTTTTACTAGATTATACAGTTTAGAAGTTACTGTGGAACTAAATAATCTAACAATAAGCGCCCCTAACAATGTATAAATAATTATCCCAATCCAAATATCCTTCAAATTACCTTTTGATTAGTTTACCTATCGTTGTGGGCCGAAATGGGCATTTACACAAGCTCATTAAAAATCATCTTACCTGGTATTTCACATTTTCGGGCCGAAATGGGCTACGCCCGCTATTTCTCCTTCATGAATGTTCAGATTTAAAGAATGCATAAACTTTTACAAGGTATAACTTTCTTACAAAAACCCATTATGAAGAAATTTCTCATATGGTACGTACTTTAGGAATGGCCAACATGTATCCTTCTTTATTTCATCAGATCACTGACTTGATTTTGAATTGATTTGTCGAATCTTTGATGCTCGAGTGGAAATTAACCCAATGTTCAGTGCTTATCGCCTAGTCTATAACTGAACCAACTCACATAAAGAATAGGAGAATTCAAGCCACAGATGTTAGAGTACTCCACCTCTGTGAAATTAATAAAGCGTGCCTCTACAAAAGCTCAGTTTTATAATTTATTCTGGACATCTGGTCTGGCACCGTCGGAATTACATAGGAATGGCGGCGGTTGTTGATACTAGGATTTCAGAAAAATGTGTTGTACACTAAAGTGAATTTCATATAAAATGAAGTTTTGGAAGCAATGTCTGTGTTTGAGTGATCTGGTTGTTAAAGGAGAGTTGCTTTCAACAAATTCTTTGTGATTTGCAGGAAAATTGATTTTCCAATCGATCGTGCTATGAATAGTAGGAATGTCTGAACCATTTGTATACACTATTTTTCAAGAATACCTTAACATTAACGAGAAAAACACTTGTTTTTGATTTTCATTTAAGTATGCAGATTCATTAATTTTCCATGTAGCGGTGAAAACTTTTTATTGTGTATCTATCAGACTGTAATTTTTTCGAAACAAAATATTTATGTTTCTCTTGTATACGAATATAAACTCAAAAAGTCTATTTATCAATAAAAAACAATTTTACAATGAAAAAATGCACACACATACACTATTCAATAAATTTATAATCATGATGATGTAGTCAAGAAAAATAATTTCGACTAAGGCCGAAGCTACTCTCCTCTCCACACATTTCCACAAAGTGGATAAATGAGGCAAATATCTGACAGAAAACAACTACTTCCCCTACGGACATTGGATTACATCTGTCATTCATTTGAGTGAGCAATTGTCCTCAAGGACTATTTGCAAGTGCCGATTGTAGTAAAGCCATTGAATACCATCCCTATTTTGCTGGAAAGGCCACCTGCATACATGCATGTTTCGAGGTTATTTCCTCTCATCAGTGCAAGGGTAGGTCAGACAACAATAGACTTGTCTTGTTTCACAAAACCAACAAAAACTTTATACTATTCTCCTACGAATGACTGTTATAAACCCGCTTCATATTTAAAATTTTAAATTTGGGTACCTATGAGAAACTAAACAAAAAATTAATGAATAGCCTTGGTTTTCTAAACTTTATATCAACAATGTTTTTAATTTTTCATAATTTTGGGTATTCAAAACTAGACTCGTCCTAATTTTCAATGTTCTGAAATAATTTTTCTTCATTTCTTACCGTCATCCTAACATTCAACATTTTTTCTGTGGAAAAACTAGGATTTTTTCGACGACTCCATTAATAGGCCAATCAGTAGAGGATTTTTTCGTAGTAGGAAATCGACTGTGCCATTACATGGAACACAGGCCGTAGTAACATTCTGTTATGTTTTGGACAAATGTCATTTGTTAATTTATTATAATCATTTAAATATAAAAAATATGATTTTTGATGTTTTGCTCATGAAATAAAATCTCATGCAGTAATATGGTTGTTTCAACGGAATTTTTTTTATAGAATTAATCGGATCGGATTATTAGTAATGGAGAAAAAATTAACAACTACTTAAAGTAGTCACATGCCTATTTTTATTCAAAATCAATAATTGCAGCCTTCATAACATCAACTCTATCTTCATTTTCAACTGTTTCGTCATACCCAATTCGGAGTTTACAAAAAAATACCAAAAAGATCCAAAATCCTGTCCAAGTTATTAAAATTCGTATGATGTGGTTGCGGAAGGCATTTTCGAGTTTCTATCAACACTGTAATAAATCCGAACTTTTTCTGAATTGGAGAACACCATTTATGCTCTCTCAAATTATTCGAAACATCAAACTGTCATACTTTGACAAGCACGTGTGACTTTCCGTCTTTGAATATCAAGGCCGCCTTTTCCATTTTATGATAATATTTGAATGAAACAGTTTCGTAATGTTTATCAAAATAAACAGACTATTAATTATTGTCATAGAAATGTTTGAAAATCAAAATTGATGATTGGTCATAGCTTTTGAAATGTCAGAAGGCAACAAAAAATTAAATGAATATCCAGGTTCGTATTCCAAAAATAAGTTGATAATGGTTTCTGGAAGACGAAAGGTAGGATTTCAAATTTAGAAACACAATCTTGTTGGGAATAAAAAGTGACCATGATACAGTGTCATTCATTTGGACAAAGTTCTTCAAATAACTCAAAAAATATACAGTGACCGGCAGAAAGTACGCATCATATGGGAAATTCTTTTGTTAATAAATTTTGACAAATATCGATACGTGCAATCGCTTCTGCATCTAAAGAAACCCCAGAAGACGTTGTACAGTGCCGTTCGTCCTTTCGTATGTGGCGGGAAATTCCAAAAATTTAAAAATTTTTTCTCAAAACACACTTATTTGAAAAAATATCGAAAAATGTTATTCGGAAAAGTTGTTCAGAACTACATTTTATAGCTATGTACAAGTCTTGAGAGAAATCTGAGATAAAAAAATTAAAATAAATTTTTTGCCATAAAAAATTTTCTGTTTGGAAAAATAGATTTCTGGAATAGAAGCTCATTAGTAATGAGAACAGTGACATTTCAAATACTAATTTGTAGAGATTCACAAGCTATATCTATTGTATTCAGAGAAAATTTGAAATCTGTGAATTTGCCATGTGTTCAGCTGCTTAAGCTGCATAAGAGGCCACTGAAATATCTTCAGGACATTATAATCCCGTTATAGAAAATTATTAATAAAGAACCATGGTTCTACACAATTTCAATTTGAATTTTTTATTAGAACAAAAAGTTTATGTAATTTTTGACATAACAAGAACTTATATATTTTTTACTTTTTATTTTCAAACATTTGTTATTAAAAGATAATTATAAACCAAACCATTTGATATATTCTGCAAACTTTTTAATTGTCTGTTACTCGACATGTCTACCCTGACGTTCAATACAAGTAGCTGTTCGGAATTCATTTCCCTGGACACATTTTGCAGCATTTGTGGTGTAATATTATTGATACATTGCCGTATTACTTCTTCTAAATGGTCGATATTATGAAATGGCCGATGTTTATAAACCTCACTTTTAAGGTACCCCCATAAAAAGAAATCCAAGGGCGTCAAATCTGGGGATCTTGCAGGCCACGGATTTTCTGAATATCGTCCTATCCATTTATGAGGAAACTGTTCGTTGAGCCACGCTCTGACTTCAAGGGTACTATGTATTGACGCTCTACCTTGTTGAAAAAAAATTTCAATTCTTCTTTGAAGCGGTAATCCATGTAAGAAATCTAAAATCTCATTATTTAAAAACTCTAAATAACTTCGTGAATTAAGGTTGCCCCTAAAAAAGTAAGGCCCAACGATCTGAGTATCTAATAAACCACACCAAACATTAGTTTTGAAGGAAAATTGACTTTTTGCCTCTATCTTCCAATTTGGATTCTCATCAGCCCACCATCTACTGTTCTGAGAACTGACAATACCGTTTGATGTAAAAGTCGACTCATCAGTAAACAAAATTTTCGTAGGAAAATTTTGGCATGATTCAATCATGCCTTGGAACCAGAATGAAAAATCTAATCGCGCATCGAAATCTCTATCGAGCAAGGTGTGGATGGATTTTGGTTTGTATGCACGAAATTTATTATTCTTAAAAATTCTTCTTATGGATTTTTCTGATATACCAGTTTTTCTTGCCTCTCCGATAGTGCCGTTTGTGGATTTTCTGTGACCGATAACAAAACATTAAAGGTACCTTCTTCATTAGTGACGGGTTTACTATGTGGAATTTCGTAACGATTTTCAACACTGCCTGTAGCTTTAAATTTGTTCAAAATACTCAACACAGTAGATCCATGGATATTCTTATTTGGATGTCTAGCATTGAATATATCTGCTGCTTCTCTGGAACTATAAATATACTCGGCACATATTAAGACGAGCTCAATTTTTTCTTGCAAACTTAGCTTTTCTTGAGGCATCTCTAATTTTTGGTAATGCACAACAAAATTACAAAATAACTTTTACAATGGAAGAAACTATGCAAGAAAGATACTTCTGAATCGTTTGGCAACTCTTAATGACATCTTAGCATTACAAGTCAATGGTTTCATGGTCGCTTCGATCATGAAAAAATCTGTCGATGCAGGTATCAACAATGACAATATTGTAGGTATGCCTGATTCCAACAATTTGCCAAATATCATTAACTTTTTGTTCTAATAAAAAATTCATATTGAAATTGTGTAGAAATATGGTTCTTTATTAATAATTTTCTATAACGGGATTATAATGTCCTGAAGATATTTCAGTGACCTCTTATGAAGCAGCTGAACACATGGCAATTCACAGATTTCAAATTTTCTCTGAATACAATAGATATAGCTTGTGAATATTATTTGAAATATCACTGTTGTCATTACTAATGAGCTTCTATTCCAGAATCTATTATTTCCAAACAGAAAATTTTGTAATGGTATAAAATTAATTTTTATTTTTTATCTCAGATTTCTCTCAAAACTTGTACATAGCTATAAAATGTCGTCCGGAACAACTTTTCCGAATAACATTTTTCGATATTTTTTCAAACAAGTGTGTTTCGAGACAAAAATTTTAAATCTTTGGAATTTCCCGCCACATACGAAAAGACGAACGGCACTGTACAACGTCTTCTGGGGTTTCTTTAGATGCAGAAGCGATTGCACGTATCGATATTTGTCAAAATCTATTAACAAAAGAATTTCCCATATGATGCGTACTTTCTGTCGGTCACTGTTTATTCGTTCGGAAACAAATTGCGCAACTTTGCCATAATTTAACAGCCCTGTATCTTTTACGACTAACAAGATTTCAGTGATTATGCCCCGTCGGTCAGCCATCCTGTAATGAAATTAAATAATTTCTTATTTCTTTTTCATTTTTCCTATTTGAATTCTTCTCAGAATCAATCGATTTTGATACTGTTATTCCTAATCCTTCGACAGCAATTAATTTGATGACTTCTATTTCTATCAAATCAATGGTTCGTCATGATCCTTTGTGGATTCAATTAATGACGGATCGGGACGAGCAGATTCATTCGGTACAGCTTCGATACTTTTGCATCGATCATAAATTTAGTTTGTGATGCCGAAATCAACTTCTACTATTTCGGCAGACACAGGACTGGACTGGCACTTCTACAAATCAATCTGGAATCTACCCATTTTATCACTATGACATGATAAAACATAAGGAAGTTTAAACTGATAATCAAGGTTTTTATGAGTGTTCAATAACTCTCGCAGAATATATAGATCCACTTTCAGGAGAGCAAAGGAAATCCACTATGGGAATCAGATCGGCAAATCAAAAAATAAGATGCTTGGTTTATCACCAGTGATATTACAGGAAAATCTAGAGAAAAACATGAAATATCACTCAGTTGTGATAAAATCAATTATTATTACTGCTTTATAGCACAAAAAACTAGTCGGAATATAGTATTTCCCTACGATCCCTTATCAAATCTTGAAGATGTCAGAATTGAGGAGAACTCAACTTTGTATGACACAAATATTGATGAGTTGTTAGAAATTTTGAGGAATATAAAAAACGAAAATGCAACTGCCAATTAATGCACTCAATACATATCTTTTAAATATCATGCAGTGAGAGTAACTTCAATAGATCTGGGAATTTAAACTACCAGAACGGTGTATTACGCTCTTTTAAAGTCCCATTTTCGTTATGGAATACTATTTTGAGGAGTATGCAACTCATGTGCATTTCAGACTATATCGGTACCTACTGCAGAAAAAAGAGATTAGATATTTGTATAAGCTTAAACCTCTTGATTCATGCAGATGCATATACGCAAAGAAATATAGTGACTTTCATTTCATTAATTATTTTAGAATCAGTTTGCATCATTTACAAGAGTTTGTCCTTGTATGAAGCCGGGCTCAAACGACTCGTGTACTTGGCGAATAATCGTTACTTGCCATGTCGTGTGAGTGGGTTACTTGTACAATTATTTGTCACTCGTTGGTTTTCCATTTGTGGTCGGTGAAAATGGCCCGAGTCAAAGGGATCACGATTATTCGTACACTAGCCAAGTACATACTTGTGTATACTTGTAGAAGCGCGCAAAACGAAATGCACAAATAATTGGCTTTTACTGCGACTATTCAGTTTTCAAAGACCTAGCAGAAGCGTACAGACGTTTTGTTAGTGTTGTTAAAAATTGAAATGGAGTGGACAATAGTATATTGTGTATCTAGTAGTAAAAGCAATACATTCCCGGACGACAATGTAAATACTAAGTACTTTTTCTGAAATCGTTCAAGAATGCCCACTTTCTCGGAGCAACTTCAGGTCTCAAAATACGCTAATCTAGTATTTTAGTCCGTTGCTAAGCAACGAACTTTCCCGGACCGTTTTCGGCACTAAACTGTACGGGAAATTACTTTCCCGTATCGTAAACGATCCGGGAAAATGTTTGACGGCTTGTATACATTTTAGACAGTAAATGAATGCACGCAAACAATAAGTATAATTCCTTAATTTATGATAATGCTGATTGCGATTTCAGAAAAAATAGTATGTGTACCTCGTAGTAAAAGCATATTCCCAGACTGCAATGCTTGTTGGCCTCGGCTTATCGCCTCGGCCAACAATTTACATTGTCGTCCGGGAATGTATTGCTTTTACTACTAGATAGATACACAATATACTATTCCCGTACAGTTTAGTGCCGGAAATGGTCCGGGAAAGTTCGTTGCTTAGCAACGGACTAAAATACTAGATTAGCGTATTTTGAGGCCTGAACTTGATCCGAGAAAGTGGGCATTCTTGAACGATTTCAGAAAAATGACATTATGTTGGGGTTTCTTGATTTTTATGAAAATGAGCCGGTCATTTGGATGTCTAAACATAAAGACCATAAAAATCGTAATGCAGTTAATGATGCGTGGTGGAAAAGAATACAAGATAACATAACTGTTCAGCGTACTATAAATGAACGGAAGAAGAAAAAAGAGTCGCTGATGGCCACATTTCGGCATCTCATGAAAAAAGTTAAGGCTACATCTGGAACTGGATCCGGTGCCGTAGAAGTTTGTAAGCCTATACATCGTTTGCGTTCGAAAAAATGGCCAGATTTTTACACGGCATATGTGAACCCAGAAATACCCAAAAAACAAATGTAAGCACAAATATAACTTTTTATTAAAATCATACATTATTATTATTTTGATATTTCAACAATAACTTTCTTGCCGTGGGACCTTTCGTGTTGTTTTAAAATATTTGCTAAAGTCTTGTCGTATTTTTTGAGCTGCACGTCCAGATTTTGTTGGTAACTTTTTGAGTGGCTGGAAAGATGACATATCTTGGTTATCTGGACGCCACGTGCCAGGCTAAATTTGACCGTCCTTTTCCATATCAAAAATACCAGGTGTTGAATAAAGTGTTGCAGACTTTTTACTTTTTCTTGCATAATTGTGGTTTCTGGTTCAAGTAACATAGGTGCTCTAAAAACTCTGAAAACCGATGCCAGTATCCCAAATACATTTTCAACTATACGTGGTATGGTTTTAATAAATGGGTTCCTAAAGCAAAAGCATCGTCTGCGACGAATACATATGGAAAAGGTGAGTGAGTGTAAAAAGTGTGAGAGTAAAAATCTCAGAGCAACGCAAAATCTTTCTTGCATGGGAATCGCCTTTCTCATATTGCTATCACATTTCTTTATCAGAGGGCCTATTTTATTGAGCAGGAACTCAAAGTCAACTGCGGACATTCTACAAAAATTTTCGAATTTTCCTGAAGGTTCTCATTTGAGATCCTGCAGCATATAGGTGGCGCTGTATCTACAAAAGAGATTTATATATTTCTTTTCACTTTCAGTATCTAGAATGCTGTTTTAGTTAAAGTTAAATATAGGTACTTCCCTGTCTCGACTTTTATTTAATGAGACCATCCACCATCTTCTTCTTCTCTTTTTTTTTTAATTTCATTAAATAAGCAGAGCTCATCACAACAAAAGCCGCGGAAGCAAAAACGAGATTTTCGAGACGACCGTTATCCATATTGATTGCCACACCACTGATTCATTTGTCAAGGTTTTAGCCAAATGTTCGCGCTCGCGTATTTGTAAATTGTACACGTTGTGTGAGCGCTCTGCTTGCCATAGCCATTGGCAAAGCTCGTATACTTGCCAAGTAAGCAAATAATTGTGTATTCGTCAAGTACACGAGTCGTTTGAGTCCGGCTTGAGACTGCGTCCAATCTTAACAACACTCGTTCTTAGCTTTCTTGAGAAACCCTGCATGAATAAAACGAGCCATTATAAAAAGCGAATGTCACCCTACAACTTTTGTAAATGAAGAAGTTGTAGAGGGAGGGGGAGACGGAGTTTTAGTCCTCACTGTATAAGAGAATAACAATCATTGGAATCTATGTCACAACTAGCAAAACCGAATCTAACCCTATACCGAGATACCTCCAATATCCCGAGCAATGTGAGAAAACAGAGTCCTGTCCTGTACTCCAAAGTCATAATTTACGAGATCTGTAACAATGCAGGCTAGCAAACATGATTTAGGTCATTGCAATATTCCGGTAGCTGGCCGCTTTGAAATATTGCTGATCGACTTTACGGAATGCTACCAACAGACCACCACTTATTTTTATTCGAGAATAAAAATCAAGTTCCATCAAGTTTTGATGTTTTGTGCGAAGTAAACTGTCACGATATATTTCCAAAATCGATATTATTGCGATATACTTTCAAATCTGTAACTGTAAGGAAGAATGATTATAATAATAATAATAATTTCGAGGGGCAAACCGTGATAATCTCCAAAAATTCCAAGACCGAGAGTTTCCAGTGAAAATATTTCATTAAAAGAGTAGCTTACAATTTCTCAAAACATATTTTTTTGTGGCACCATTAGAAAAACTTTGGATCAGCCACCAATAAGGGGAGCGAAAATTTTTCATTATATATTTCTCACTAATCTGGTCGGCAAGATTATTTTTGTTCAGCAAATTATCCACACTTTTCACAACGCAATTTTCGATTTCTACAATATACTTATAAGAATTACAATAGTGGGTATATTAAATTTTTCGATGATCATTCGTCTGGGCTATTTGGATGTACGAGTATATCTTTGGGTGATGAGAGGGTTTTGAAAAATCAAACAAGAGTGCTTAGAAGTTAGGTTGACAATAAGTTTTATTCTTGGAGGATTCATTAATTTCTTGGGGGATTTCGAATCTCCATGTTTCTTGGAAAACGCGGATCTACCAATTCCGTAAGAATAAATGTATAAACATTTAAATTTTGGTGCCATATTGTTGATCCAGAAGGAATCGTCCCAAGGAACCTGCAAAAATGTAACAATTTTCGAATATAAATAAATAGCTTCATTTACGACTGAGCGAAAATGTATTAGATATCAAGAAAAACATAGTACCTCTTGCGTCATCATTCCTAATGGCGACCAGATGATGAAATAACATGTTGTCCTCTTTGTTATGTGAAGCTGGCCCTGTATTTGGTAAAAATAATTATGATTCTTTTTCAAATTCATTTCATTATTTTCATCCAAACTGCAGAATTTCAATAATTTGTTTTTTGCGCCTTCAAGTGGATGCATCTTAGAAATATTTTTTGGACATTTCACTTCAATTATGGAGTCAGTACCTATTAAGCCATCGGGACTGGCCCCAAGATAAAATTCCACAGTTGGCAACACTGCGACTACCACCATATTCTAATTACCTGGATCGCTCGGGCGGTGATTGAAGAAAATAATTGTGTTTACCTGAATCCGAATATGGAAGCTGATAGTAAATAAATTCAAAACACTTCTTTCTACTTGTTAAATAAAACTAATTCTACTATTTGTAACTACCACAATAAAAAATAGTCTCCGCCACTGTCACTGTTGCACCAACGAATTGAATCGCGTCGATTTGATGTGATGGCGCCACATTACGGCTGTTTTATTATGCACTTCTTATTTATCACTTTTTAGTATTTGTACTGTTTTGATCTATAGTATATTCTATTTGAGATAGTGAATTGCTATGCACTTTTAAGGAAAGTAGTCTGACTCGAAAAAAAAAACAATATTTTAATTAGTTTGGGCCAAAATGGTTTAAAATAAAAAATGATAATAACTTTCCCTGAAAGAGTACAATATTTTGAACAAGTAGGTGCAAGTTTTATTGAAATCGGACCAGGCATTTTCTAATAATTTGAATAGGCGTTTCAGCGAACATGGGGAACGCTCTTAAGATCCTAAGGCATCCTTTTATAGAGCAGACCTCGCATAATTTGCAACGAAGAATCTCATCCTGAATGACTTTGCTTGAATTCAGCTACACCTTCTATATTACAGCAACGCCTCGTCAACAAACACAAGTCAAATTGTGCGTGTTCAAAATTCACGTGGCAAATAGCGTTGATAATCGAAATATACTTCTTGTCGCACAGACATGACATGGAACTTAATGGCCGTATGATTTCAGCTAATCGACCAGAAAACAACAACCCGATTGTTGTTTTGATTATTTGTGTACCACACCAGAAAATTCCGTTGTTCAGTTTCAGGTCCATCTGTCAATTCGTAGTATAGGCTAGACAAATAGCGGTCAAGTAGAATATACAGAACAGTCATTCCAGTAGAATATTTTGACACGTTTTGGATATTAATGTTTCAATCGATTAAAATGATTCAGAAAAAAATTTTATACATTCATTTTATGTTTCTCAAAAGTAGATGTGGGCGTAGCCCATTTCGGCCCGAGATGGCAGGTACCGTGCATAAAAAGAGCCCATTTCGGCCCCAAACACAAAATGTACCTTTTTTAAATGTACCCATTTCGGCCCGGAGGGTTTAACGGTGGACTAGTAACTAGGTACCTAATTAGAATATTAAATCTAATGCGGTCACAAGATCTGTAACTATACACTGAGAAATAACAACATATATAGATGGGTGAGTATGATACATTGAATTGTTAAAATGTGCGTGAAACGATTCACAAGCATTGGTAGTTTTATTTAAATCTGCAGAAGCACTTGCCCAAACGTGAGGTGGAAATTTTGATTCGTTGGTTGAATAATTTTCAAGAAGATAATCTGAAATTTTTTCTAAATTTGTATTATGAGGCTTAATTTCATATAACTCAAAATAATAGAAATTATCTACTTCATTGGGTTCTAAAAAGAGAAGTCCAAAACAATAGTGCACAGCCATTTGCCAACATCTGACTTATCATCTTTATAAGATTGTGTCAAACCTAGTTTCTGTATTTGACGGTACCATGCTTGGGTCAAGTGAAACCTACCTACCTATTTTGATATTTGTCCAAATTTGAGTTAAAGCGTTATGAATTGAAACTTCAAAGTCTATTACTACTTCTTTTGGTGAAAAAACTAAATTATAATTGTCACATAAATCATATATCTTAGACAGGCACAAGCGATATGTTTCTTCACGTTTATTTTTTAACAAATAGAAAACTAACGGAATATAGTGTCCATTAAAATAGCCGTGTATAGTGAAAAGTTGTTTAAAAAATTTTGTGCAATAAGAGAAGGTCCCATCCATATACAAAATCTCCGCTTTACACAAAAAATTGAAATTAGAATGACAGGAAAATATTATTAAATTTAAGGTTTCGTCATTAATTAACACAAAATCTTCACCTTCATTAGTTTTTAACCCCATTGCAGCTAACACTGCGTGGACTTCTGTAACTGACTTGGGTAATGCTGGCAGCGATTTCCTCCGAGCATAGTAGATGTTCTTCCTCACACATTTCAAGTCCTTCCGGGTGAGAGCATCCTGTTCTGATTGCTTCGACAAAGCTTTTCTTATTATTTTTGCGGGTTTCTCACATATGTCCGATTCAGCTTTCCTCTTCGCTGTAGAATTTAATATTTGCCGTTGCAAGACATTTTCCAACTCTGCCTCGTGTCAATGGTTTTGATTCGATGTTGTCAAAACTCGATCAGAAGAATTGCCCATAGTCTTTAAGTAGGCATTGCACCTATCTTTGATGCATCTCCGCTTTGTTTCTCCCGAACTTAATTTTCGGTTTTTTTCTTTGAATTTGAACTGATTCAACACCAATTGTGTTTTACCGCGTCCGCTTGTGATTTCACTTAACTTAGCCGATTCACCCATTTTTCCGCCTTTTTTACTAGATTATACAGTTTAGAAGTTACTGTGGAACTAAGTAATCTAACAATGAGCGCCCCTAACAATGTATAAATAATTATCCCAATCCAAATATCCTTCAAATTACTTTTTAATTAGTTTACCTATCGTTGTGGGCCGAAATGGGCATTTACCCAAGCTCATTAAAATTCATCTTACCTGATATTTCACATTTTCGGACCGAAATGGGCTACGCCCGTAGATGTGCGTAGGTATCATAAATTTTCTTCAAGAAACCTACTTTATTCATAGTACCCTGTTCAGCTAGCACTTGATGAATCCTAGAATATGTGAGGATATATTTTACCTCTTTACGTCTCCTCGATTGCCATTTTGATTTTCTAATTTTTTGATTGCACTGTGTGAGTTCGGCTTTGTATTCCACCCAGTCTTCGTTTGATTTTGCCCTATCATTCTTCTGCCCTCTGCTATCGTTGATCTCAGCCCCAATGATCTCATAGAGATAAAAAAAGTAGAAAATCAGTGAAAACTCGTTTTTGGATAGGAGACTGTGAATTCAAATTTGGTATACTCTCTAAATTATAAGTCACTGCTTCAAATAACTTTGGTGTATTTTTTTTCAAATGAAGGTGTTTTACTCTTGGTCCACCAATTTTTTCACCTCCCGAAAAGACATAATTGAAATGTGGATAGTGCAATTAGAGTTTGGGAGACGATACAGGTACCTTTATGAATAATAATTTTCTGTGAAATTTGAAAAAGATATTTTTCCTATTTGTTGCCATAAATCTGCTGGTCACTTTATATGGCACATACACGAAAACAACAACAATTATGAAACAGTATAGAAATTGTCCTAATGAATCAATAATGACGAAAAACTGAGTAAAATTTCTGCCGTACCTAATTTCTACTAATACCAAACCGATTACCCTCACACCAAATGCATCCCGTAGCTGAATACAATACATCGTGTTAAATAAAAACAAATCTAGGTATCGCTGGATGGAAAACTCAAAAACAAATCTCTTCCGCTATAGCGTGTATGACCATGTATCTCCATAGCCCGCTTTTGTATAGGTATAAATTATGGAGCTATTATTTTTTCCGCTATATAATGGCTTCTCGGGCCGGGAAATTCGTACGGAGGAAAATGCGGAAAGAATTTTTGACATTTCACAATGGAAAAGCGACATATGGAGTTGATCGTCGGTTGTTATACTGAATCAATTCCGAAGACTAATTCAAGGAGAGGAGGTTTTTATGTATCTGAATGAAGGAGCTGTGGAGTTATAAAAGGAATAATTTTGCATGTTTTTAACGGAAATGTCTGAGAGACTGGTAGGAATTTCGCTACTTTAATGTCAATGACATCAGTGTCGTGTTGAACCACCGGGAAACCGGGAAATTTCCCGGTAAGACCTCACGCAAGAGGCCTCCAAAGGGGCCACCAACTTAATTTCTATCTTCTAGCCGATATTGTCAATACTTTTGAAAGAAGAGGATTCCATTTTACTACTTTTATTACATTACAGGGGGTAATGTTTTACGATATAAGTAATATCTAATTTTTATTAAAAAAAATTTATCGTTTTTCTTTCTGAAGATGAAAGACTAATTTTGTAATATTTTCAATTCTGGAATATTGCCTTCGGAGTTCTTCAAATAATTTCGACATATTTTCCACTGTATCTTTCATTATTTATTATAGAATATTTTCTAATTCCATGCCTGCTCACCCTGCCTTTTCACGCACACCAACAGGCACAAGTATGAACGTCGACAGGTTTTCATTTCTCATGCAGGATTAAAAATGTTGGGTGGGCACGCATATATCTGAATCAGCCTTCAAATATCTAACAGTTTGAGAAGTGCTTACTGCTCCCTGACTGGAATTAACTTTTGAAAGTACGTAGTTTTGCGAAAGTCAACAGATCCACTCTGTGAATTTTGAGTAATTCAACGAGAATCAGTATTATTCAAAAAATCAAAAGAAGTCCAAAGTTGTACCTAAAAACCATGAAAAAAAATTTTGCAGATTAACTTGCAATCCTCACTGGAGATATATACGCAAATTTCATGCAAGGAAACCCAACGTCAAAAAAGTCACGAATAGAAGTAGAAAAGATGAAGCTGGTTAACGGAATAAACAATATTAAATTTTTGTTAACAATTTTACAATTATACTCCTTTCCACTTCAGATGAACTCTTCATATCGGGAACAGTTGAAGATAGAGCAATTCTGCGAGAGCCAATCGATTCAAAATGATCCAATTAGTATAAGCAATGAATTACGAGTCAATCGATATGAATAAATATTATTCGAAAAATTGAAAATATTTCAAAGGAGTAGACCCCTAAAAACCATGAAAAATACGAATTTGGCAGATTCACTTACAATCCGCACCATATAAGCATAATTTCATTCAGATTCCAAAAATATATGATTTGTTTATGCTGATATTCATGGTTTGGCATATAAAAAATTTCACGAATACAAGTAAAAAAAACAGAAGTAAAAGAACAGAAGTAAAAAAACATGGAAGGAAATTACTCCTTCTTTCCTCCAAATGAACTAAATGAATATTGAAAAAAAAATTCGCTTTTCTCATCAGTTCTCAAAGGAAACTATACTTAAGTAAGTGTTGCAGAAGGGTGAGGAGTATAAAAACTCATTCTATTTGTAGATTCTCCAGCGTCCCAACAATATAAGCATTTTGAAAGTACACTATGTTTCATATTATCAACATTATTATATCCCATGACCTCCGTTATATTTCCAAATCTCTCCATTCGTACAGAACACATTTTTACGTGAAACGCATGACATTTGCTCTGGAATCAGGTATATTTTTGGTAGTGAGAGTTCAGAGTAACAATGACTGATGATATGCGTGTACAAAATCCGAAAAATTTCACGAACAGAAGTAAAAAAAATAGAAGTAAAAGAACAGAAGTAAAAAAACATGGAAGGAAATTACTCCTTCTTTCCTCCAAATGAACTAAATGAATATTGAAAAAAAATTCGCTTTTTTCATCAGTTCTCAAAGGAAACTATACTTAAGTGTTGCAAAAGGGTGAGGAGTATAAAAACTCATTCTATTTGTAGATTCTCCAGCGTCCCAACAATATAAGCATTTTAAAAGTACACTATGTTTCATATTATCAACATTATTATATCCCATGACCTCCGTTATATTTCCAAATCTCTCCATTCGTACAGAACACATTTTTACGTGAAACTAGCATGACATCTGCTCTGGAATCAGGTATATTTTTAGTAGTGAGAGTTCAGAGTAACAATGATATTTTCCTTTCAACCTAGGACAAAACTATCATTTGTTTGAATCTTTTAGGTATTGTGCATGGCAGCTTTATCATTAAGATTTCTAAGGTTTGTTCGTTAGGGTTGATGAAAAAAACAAATTTTGAAGAAGAATACTATACTTTTTCCATGACTTAACCAGTATTCACAATTCAATTAATTTAAATAGAGAATGTGTTTATTCTAGTAAAATAAAATAAGAATTAAATGAATTTATATTTTTTACACAGCAAGAAATACAAAAATAACATCCATTGTTTTGCAAAATAATCTGATATCCATCTGGGATTCAAATCTACATCACTTCCATGCGCGGACAAAAATGGATTGATCAACGTGGTCCTAAAAGACCGTATATTATAGAGGTGATAAAAATGCCTTAAATTCCATATGTTTAGATAAATGCAAGGTGAACAAAGAATTAAAAGGAATACAATCATGGACTATTAGTAATAATGATCATTAACTATTATTATTCTCGATCCTGTTTGGAGTCCTTCTGAGATTCGGGATCCCTGTAATTGCTATGTGCTTTTGTTGAAATATTCCGAAAAATGTTCCTCCAACTATAAAGCTGAATTTGAAAATAATTTGATTGTTGAAATCATTAATATGAATCAAGCCTAGTATGTTGAATGGTGGACTCCCTCAAGGTTCCAACTTGGGGACATTGATGTTCTTGATAATCATCAATGATTTTTGGGAAACACCAGATTGCAATGTTCAATTCTATAGGAACAAATCCACTATTTACGAGTACAGGGCTTAATTCCAGGATTCTTTTAAGCCCCTCTTCATTGAACACGAAAGTTTTCCACTATCGTACATTTTTATTTCAGTAGCGGTGTGTTTCATTCACAGTAAATTTAGAAATGAAATCTATACGGTAACCGTTTATATCACTAGATGAAATATAACACACACAGGTAAAAAAAGTATCATCCAAAGTGGTAAAGAACCATTCGATCACCTACTTCACGATATTAAAACATTGACAATAAAAGAAAATACAAAAATTCCGTAAAAAATCTTCTAGCGAATTCTTTTTACTCATTAGATGAATTCTACTGTGACAACTTTCAGTGTTGAGAAATTAAACTTTGTCATCATATCCCAGTGAAATTTTTAATAATTATTGTGTACTGATCTTTTTTTCATATTTGCTAATGTTTTTTATTCACCAGCACAGTACCAATATTTAAATGGGTTACTAATAATTGTTTTCTAATTTTTTACTTATAAATTACTCGTCAATAACAATCTTATTCAATTGATTGATTTTTTTCCTCTTCTTATATAGTATTTTTTATTATTAATTCTTTTACAATTGTTGAACTTTTTTCTTTATTTTTTCAAGGGTTCAGTTTTAAAACAGCATCGGCGGATACTTCGCCTTTTCATCCATATCACAAAACATAATTATGTATGAATTTATATTTTGTACAAGATGAATAAAGACGATTTGAAATTATCATTATTATGTTGTTCGTCAAATAGTGAAGTATATTTTATTTCATCTGATTGGTACATGAAGATGTTGGAAAAACCATATTTGAAAAAAGAAAAGTCAGGAATTTAGGAAATTAGCAGCAATGGCAGCCAGTTGAAGTATGTGGGTCAAACTAGAAGGTCCATGTAGGTACGATTCAAAGAACACATTGCACATTGATAACAGATTTGTTGGCTGATATACTTGAGTTTACTTCAGAGAAGAGTTTTTACTTCAAATACCCTTTGAGACAGAATATTCTTAATTTTTTCTTGTTTGACATAGTTCCAACCACTAGCATGCAAAATTTGGTAATGTTAGAACCGATTCTTGTCTGAGTGGACTAGACTACAGCTGAATAGAAATAGACTGCAGACTCACCGTATACAAAATCAAGTAAAAGATACTGAATGCATTAAAACTGCTATTAATCCCTGTTATCACAGCCTACTAGTCGTTAAAGAGAACCTCATTGACCTACAAGTGAATTTGTAACAATTTCGAATGAAGTAGCTTTTATTGATTTACGACGTAATCTTGATCTGCGGTAGGAACGGTAGCTATGAAATATAAATAATGGCTCAGAAATCTTAATAGATTCCCAGAGAAGGAAATGGGAAATGCTAGGAACAGTAAAAAAACATTAATAAAAGGTTTTATGTTGCAGCTATAATTGAAAACTATCGTGCGGTTGGAAATTAGAGGATGATTTATAATTATAATTAATTTTCGTTGGGAGAAATTAGTTCTGCTTGTAGACATTGCATGAAAAAAATTTATAATTTTTAGCGTTGGTGAGTTTCATTAAGTTATTGATATCGGTGCTGGGCAGAGATCCCATGATTAGCATTGACTGGAAATATTCTTTGATCACATTCAGAAGGTTATTTATTTTGGTCATGTATGGAAGTTGTTTTGTTGTAAAACTGATACGTTGAATTTCTGATTCATACTTAGTGACTTACCATACATATTTCAAATTATTACCGACTACTAGGTCTTTCTGATACAGAGTTGAAAGTCTCGGAAATTCCAAGGGTTAGGTATGAATAATGATCATCATAACTCTCATTCAATAATGACAAACATTTCAATATATTTCATGTGGGATTGTGTGAACTTGACAAAAGGCAATAAATACACAAAATGAAAATTGATTGAAAATAATTCAGCCTCTAACAAATTGAAAAAATGCTCCCATAATATTAATATTTAATAACAAAGTAAATTGTTAATTAACAAGTGCGTTTTTTGTATTTATTCGAACAGAGCTCAAAAAGTTGTCAATAAATTTTATAAGAAACGAGTGTTTTCATATATATCATTATTTTCATCAAGGAATTGATAAAAAAAATTATTCAAAGATTTTATCAATAATGAATTTTTTATTATAATTATTTGAATAATGAAAGATAAAAATAAAAAAATATATAGTTATGTAGATTTCAGTAGGTAATAAGGAAACGATATAACTTTTTGGAAATTTTCACCTTCCACAGTCTGAAATAAAAAATTGTTAATTCAAAGTCATCTGTACAAGTGTAGAAGGGCAATAAATCAATTTGCCCCGAAAAGGTACTGCGTTAGAAGACTGCTGTCTTGGGAGAAATCATTTACTTTTGTCTATTTGCTTATCTGAAAAAATTCTTATTAGCTGATAATACTTATTTTTTTCAAAATGTGTTGACGTTTCGGACGCTATATCTGTCTCCATATCAAAAATCGTTGAAAACTCAATGTTTATCTGGTTGAAAGAAATTTGACTTGGTTTGAAAAAATGTCTTTTTACCGGATAAAAATAATAATAATAATAATAATAATAATAACAATACTTTATTTCCATATGACAATAAAATTGAATTGGAATAGTCAATAAATAAATATATACATATGAACAGAACAGAAAATCACATGATAACATGAATGTATATGAGACACAACAGCAACATTTAACAGTTTACTCTCTAATTAGTACTAAAATATTCTTTTGTGGAATAAAAACATTTTACAATCAGAAATTCATTGACTTTTTTTTTAAAGACGGGCAGTGCAGAACACTCCTTGAGTTCCTGCGGTAGCTTGTTGAAAGCTCGCAGGACATTTTTATCTGGAGAATTAAATTGAATACTATTTTTACTGAATGGTACATAGAATAGTTCTCGATTACGAGTGTTAATTTTTTTGCACATCAGAGTATTTAATAAATGTTAATTTATTTCTAAATATATGAAGGCAAAGTTCAAATAGATATATGGAAGGAAGCGTTAATATTTTGTGACTAATAAATAGGTTTTTACAGCTGGTAGTACTGGACACATTAGCAATGCACCTTATTATTTTCTTTTGTGCTATAAACACATCATCATTCCTAATGGACCAACCCCAGAAACAGACACCATATCGGAGACGACTTTCCACTTGTGCATAATACACCATCTGCAATTGATTGTATGTGAGAACTCTTCGTAAATTTTTCAATAAATAACATTGTGAGTGAAGATTGGAAATTAGGTTTGTACAATGAATTTTCCAGTTTAGATGTTCATCAATGTTCATTCCCAAAAATTTGACGTGTGTAGCTGTGCCTGATATGGGCACATCATTAACAACAATATTAGGTTTGTAGCAAACTCGTTGTCTATTGTGAAACCTCAGATACTGTGTCTTTTCAATATTGAAGAAGGGGAAGGGAGTTCTCAAACGACCAAGACGCCAAGGACTGGATCAACTCATTGCATTTTCTTTCTAGAATCTCATCGGATTTATCCACAACAAGGACAGAGACATCGTCTGCATACATAGTGAAGTGGATATTTTCAAATAGTTTATCAATGCTATTCACATATAACAAAAATGGAACTGGTCCAAGAATGGAACCTTGTGGAACACCTATATCAATATCCACTAGTGGGGATTTTGTGACAGTTACTTCATCATTTCGTTTGCTTCCGAGGCATACATACTGTTTGCGGTTTGTCAAAAAACTGGTGACCCATAGAAGAGCATCGTCTTCAATACCATAACTGGCTAATCTATGTATCAAAATGTCGTGATTAACACAGTCGAATGCCCTGCTGAGATCACAGAATATCCCAACGGGGCACTCGCCAGAGTCAATCAGAGATGTAATTTCACTATAAAAACAGTGAATTGCTGACGTCGTCGACTTTCCATATCTGAACCCATGTTGATTTTTAGAAATAATCCCATTTGTAACAACGAAATTCATTAGGCGGTGTAGAAATGAGTATTCAAATATTTTTGAGAAAGTAGACGGTATCGTAATTGGATATTATTTCCCGATTGCCTTTTTTATGGATAGGAACGACTTTGCCTATCATTATTATATTCGGGAATTGGCCCTCGCAGAAGGACAGATTTATTAAATATGTCAGTGGTGAAATGATAAGTGGTAGGACATTCTTGACAACAAAAGCCGGTATTTCATCAAATCCATGAGATTTTGAATTTTTTTGTCTAGAAAATAACAGTTCAAATAATTCCTCATTTCTAAATGGATAGAGACTCATTCTCAAATGATTGAAAAATTTATTTTCGGTGTATGTATTATTATCTGATTTAGGTATTTTGTTGATAACACCATACGGGACCTGCTTGAAAAAATTTTTGAATGAGAAAACTGAATTTCAAGTTGAAAGGAAGCCCTGGGGAAAAATTTAAACAAGACAAAAACCAGAATAGGATAACAAAAAGTGTATAATTATATGAGAGCCAGATACCACAAGAAAACAAAATATCAATCCCATTTACGTAGGTACCTTATAATTGAAAAAATCCCAGCTGAGAGCAGAACTCCTTGGAAAGTGACCTTTAGCGAACTCCATCGTAACAACACACCAGGTATTCCATAGATTTTACAAATATTCCGAAGAAACACTTCACTGAAACAAGATTATTTAAGAAAATAATCCTTTAAACTTCCATTCAAATGGAAGAATAAACAAAGGCTACTTTCACATTTCTACACTATATTAAATTGTAAACACAACTTAATTCAAACTTTCATTCATATTATAAAATGTATAACGTCTGATCTTTCATAGTCTGTTTTATATTATTCTACAATTAGTATCAGCAACTTTTTTTACGAGGATACTTTCCTGAGAGCTTGCTCGGTCCTCATCTTCTCTGCCAAACTTCCATTTTTCTGGAAAATAACCCAAATGAGATCATGGCAACTTCAAGAGCATCCGTTTCATCAATAATAAGGTCTCTATTACTGCAGTGTATAATTATATCAGGTGGATTCGTCTCATCAATTTTACCGATGACATTTCCTCAGTTTATCGTCCTAGCTTGAGGTCAAATTCGTCTCAGATTATGGACATAGATCTCACCTACTTTTTCATTACTATTTTATTAATTTATGCGTTCAGATATATAAAAGGTCGAAAATATATCATCCTTCTGACATTGCTATTGGAGCTGTACCAGATATACTGCCGAACGGTAGGGGCAGGATGCTACTTCAAGTTTGATAAATTAAGACAAATAGTATTCAGAGACATATCGATGATGAAAAAGCCGAAGATCAGCGGTATTGGTTGTGCCTACAGGTAGATACGCACAATTGCTGCTTTTCATCTTGAGCTGTGCGAAAAACAAAAAACAAAAAAAAAAACAAAAACAATACAAATGAAGATTTTTTCTTTAACTTAGTCTACCGCGGCATTTGGATGAAAACAGACGAGGTTAATACCTCTAGAGAGGATTGTTTTGGGCATGAAGTAATATTTTTTTATATCCTTTTTTGAATTTTTGTGTTGGTAGAGATTTGATTTTTTTTTTGGGAGGCCATTATGTATTTTCATAATTTGAAATGTGAATGATTTTTTGAATGATTCTGTGAGGTGACCTGAGCAGGATATTAGATTATTAGAACTAGCACGAGTATTCAACCTGTGGAAAATTTCAGTGTATGGTCTAGTGTTAAGCCAAGGTTCTTTTCGTTGTCTTTTATTGGTATAGGGATGCCGCTAACTAGTATCTCAACCGAATTTAATATGAGATTTCGTTTTTTAATTGGTCCGAAAACTAACGCTAAACTTTTTTGTGGATTTATTAGAAGAGAATGCTTATTTGCCACGCTTATCAGATTGGAAATATCTTTATTAATGAGCTGGAGATTAGGAAATAGATTATCAGCATTGAAAGAATGATAAATCTGCGTATCGTCTGCGTAGAAATGAGAATTACAATTTGTCAGACAGTCGGCAAAGGAAGAGGTGTATATGGTGAACAAGAGAGGTCCCAGAATCGAGCCTTGGGGCACCCCGGAGGATAGTGTCAGTGGGAGAGAAATTGTATCTTCAATTTTGACTACCTGGGATCTGGAGTGGAAATAATTTTTAAAAAACGATAGGGCAACATCTCCAAAGCCGATGTGCTTCAAAATCGCACACATCAAGACATGGTTAATAGTGTCGAACGCCTTGGAAAAATCTAAAAGCGTTAAGACTGTGACTTGCTTTTTATCATTAGCTCTTAAAATATCGTCAGTGATATTTAGAAGTGCAGTTTCACAACTATGCTTTGGTTTGAAACCCGACTGTTTGGCGTATTTGATTTTCTACTACCCTTTCGATTATTTTAGACAATATGGGCAGTAAGCTTATAGGCCTTAGATCTTTAGGTTCTGTGGGAACTGATTTTTTTGGTATAGGGAGTACGATAACTTGTTTCCAGCAGCTGGGATAGACAATAGTTGACAATGTGACAAATGTGTGTGATTATATAGGGACAACAATGTAGTAACAGTTTTATATTAAGACCGTCTATACCAGTTGCTGCAGTTTTGATATTATATAGAATGTCTTGCACCTCGTGAGGCTGTACAGGATCAAATGTGAATTTGGAAGAATTGTTCAATTTGAGTGTGTCGTCATAAAAGTGTAACAATTCTGGGCAAATATCAATTTTATGGATTCCATTGACATAGTAGACATTTAATGCATGAACATCTGCAAGGGTCCCAGGGATTGGATGGTTCTTTTTTTTGCGAATTCCAAGAGTATCTAATTCTTTCTATAGTCCATTGCTGTTTGCTTTCTGAATTCTAAATTGAAAATATGCTTTTTTTTTCGTTCCTGAAGGCGTTAGTTGCATGTGAAGTTTCTTAGTTGTTTATAATAATTAAAGTGTTCTATATTTTTTGTTCGGCGCCATTAATTTCTGCTTCATCACGCAATTCCATGAGTAATTTCAAATTATCTGTTAGCCATGGGGAGCGATTTTTTGTTATTTTTTTTTTTAAAGGAGCGTGGATATCGAATAGACTTTAGGACGTTAACTTTATCAGTGGCATCTGGTATAGTGAAAATTCTTTCTAAGTTTGACTGGCGGAGGTCTTTTGAAACTACGTATTGTCTTGATACGATAGCGGATTTTAATTTTTATGTATATTGATATGGAGAGAAGTGAGGTCGTGGTCTGAGATGTGACCCATATTAATGACTTTAACGTCATGTACAAGTTCTGCATTGGAGGATATGATTAGATCTAAACAAGTTGCGGAAGTTAAGGTTATGCGGGTTGGTTTATTCACTTGTTGAGACAAGTTGAACGATTCAAGGAAGGAGAGGAATTTACGTTGTTTGTTACTAGCTTTGAGTATATCAACATTGAAATCTCCTAGGCGAAATAGCTCGTCGTAGGAAGGAACTATTATAATTGGTAAACTTTTGTTATTGGGTAAAATCTGTGAACTATTCAATATAATTATAGTATATAATATAACAATAATAAATCTTTATTTCCTGTTAACGGTTGCATGTAAAAGAATTGTCACTATCTAAATATAGAGCTATTAAAGCAAATAAGAAAATATAAAAGATGATTTTACATTAAAAATGAATAGATAGTTTTTCTGGTCTCTTTCTAAAAACAAATGAATCATGTGGTGCTTTATATGTTCCGGAAATTCATTATTAATTTGAAGTCCCATATAGTTTGGAGCACGAAGTGATATATTCACAATGATAGTAATAATAATGATAATATTGGTTCTGATAATAGCGGCCCTTGGTGGAATGAGGGACACACTGCTATCAAGCTTAATAATCAAGCCGGCTTGCCATAATATGGGAGAAATCTTAGCCTGATGAGTACAGAAGGCCGTAATTCTTGGTTCACTTCGCCTACTCAGGGCACATGGTTCTCGGACCCACTTTAGTCAAGTGAAATGTTAACTTTTTTCTCAAAATATACGTACAAAGATATTTCATAGAGAAGAGGTGAAATATTGTACATTTTTCACAATTGTTGACATGATTCACTACACTTGATAGTCACCAGAATAAATTTAAATTTCTCCAAGATCAAATCTACAGAGAATTCATATACTGTTCCATCTGATTTGTTGAAGTTGCACCATTTTTGAATAAATTATAATTTCATGAACCACAATTTACAACGTTTCATTCCAAACATCGACAACTCCCCTTGTCAAACACTTGTTTCCTTCATATCCTGAAACAATCCGCTCTTCCATTGTAAGATGCAGGAATGTAACAGAATCATTTCAATTATAAAACGAACCCAATTTGCAAGAAATTTGTAACACTCCCTTCGATTTAATTATTCAAAGGCATGCTAAGAATGGAAGGAATTCCTTACAGTAAAATGAAAGCGCGTGCATGGGGTAGGGGCGGATACTTGCGATGCACTTGAATCAAGGAGGATGGAAAAACAGGAGTGCTAAGAAAAGATTATGATCGATTCCATATCGTACCTCTAGAATTCGGTTTATAATAATTTGAGGAGCTGCTTAATTTCTAATAGAAAATATCGAGAATATTTTGTTTCAGACACCCCATTTTGACGTTCAATAAGTTAAGTTACCTGAACAAAATTTTTCTAAACGTTCCTACACTATAATTGGAATAACTTGTGAATTGACAGGAATCACTCTCGCAATGTTTTCTTCAATTATAATGAACATGAAAAATAGGATAACGAACACTTGGAGAGAGCAGATTTTTATATTCTGGTTTTGTAAAGTACTGAGTGGGCCAAATTGGACACTTCTTAAGGAGAAGTCCTGTTTTCAAACTCGAAAGATAAAAACCGATAGCCGTTACTGAGGGTCAAATTTTATGATAAACTCGATGGTGGAAACCGCATATCGATATCTATCATCGTTTCTGAGTTACAGCATGTTTTACAAAAATGTGCATTTTCGAAAAGTTGCTGTAACTTTTTTCCTGCCAGAAATTTTTTGTTTGCATAGAAACATGGTGGAAATAATTTTTTTTTCGAACAAACACCCTGTATATTCCTGCATATTTCAATAGAACTCGAAATAGCCTTTCCAAAAATGTGGCGTACTAGATAGTTTGTTATAGTCATCTTTGAAATACAGAGCCTTTATCAAATGTTGAGAAAGCCCACAGCAGTAATTAAATCTCATAATTTCAATAAAACTTATAAAAATGTATACTATAATGAATAAATGAAACTCCAACAATAATAATAATGATAAAGAACAAACAATTAAATATATTACTTCAGAGAAGGTATTCAAAATGTCTACCAGCTCCTCCTACCCACAGGCGACACCTTTTCTGGACGTTTTTTGCCGAGTTAATTAGTTCAATAGGAGTGAGAGAAGCAAAACTTTGCATCACTGCCGTTTCCGATTCCGTATCTAGAATTGGTCGGCAATTTGAAAATAGGATCTTTCAAACTTCCCTAGGTAAAAGTCCATAGGCGTTAGGTCCGGTGATCTGACCAACGGTTGGGTCCTTGGTCGGCTATTCAATTATTACCATCTTGACCTAACCCCTTTATATTTCTTAATATGAGGTCACCTCAAATCTGAAGTATACGAGACCTAGTGTCACTCTGTTCAGGAGGTGCGAGTGCGGATTACAGAAGTGTATGCAACAATTTCTGGAGAAACTTTGCAAAGCGTCAGGAAGCGATAAGAAGTGATCATTTTTAGCACGCTCTGGTGGTTGTTTGAAACTCATTAGGAATCAAGTCGATATATATGTGAATTGTGAGAAATATAATCTATGTTAATTTTGTATTGAATCGTTATTATCAAAAAAGCATTGTTCGTTTGCAATGAGCAATGAGTTAGAACCCTTCAAACAAGAAAAATCTACAATTTTGAAGTACCTTTCCTTCCACACATTTCCACTAAGAGGAAGAGTTCGAAAATAGAATTCAAAGAACAAAAATACATCTTAAACCGTTGAGAAAAAAAATCCGGGACTATTTTGACCCATTTGAATGGACTAATGTTGAAACAACATCAAAACCAAAACAACATCAGATATAATCGACGCAGAAGCAATACATTCTTCATCTGAGATATCAGATTCTTTGGTGCGGAGTGCTCATTGTATTTTATCTCACATTATCTTTGTCATTTCTATTATTGTATGTATTATTGTTTCATGGGAAATTTTCAAAAGATAATTTACCTACCATAATTCACTAAATTACTGAATAAATCTCTATTCCAGAATACATCCATCAAAAACTCCCGCAGACAATACAGATAATGGTTGACTCCACACTATCTCTACTCCTTGGGTATGGAGTTTCTAAATGTCTGAAAAGCGAGCTTTTCACTGCACGATGAAATTTTATCTCCCATTCAGATTTAAATTATTATTATTGCCAATTCAGTGCTTTCAGGTACAAAACGACATTCGAAATGGATGTCGTTTTTTATTTTTGTGCAAATTTTAATTGTTCGTGTAATTCAGAGATTTTATAGTGGGGGAATTATGTTCAGCGTAGTTGGAGTGTAATGAAAGTAGGTATCGGATCTATTTTAATTCAAATATAGGAAGAGGAAGGAAAAAGAGGTACCTACCTACCTTTTTCATTGTGTTGGAAAATAATATCCACAGCTGTCTCAGTTTCAGCTTATCGTGGAAAATTTATGACAGAATGAAAACTTTTCATTGAAAATCTTTGACGTAATATAGGGCGAGTCATGAAGAACTCGCCAAAATTAGCGGAATATTCCTGATGTACTAGTAAAAAAAGTACGTCACACCCTCTATCTGTGGACTCGAGATGCTATTGGATTTAGAATTAGTAGCTTCCTCAGTTACTTGAAGGATATAACTCATGTGGCGATAATAAGCAATGCACTTGATGCAGTGTGAAAAATTCAATACGGGGTCCCACAAGGTTCAGGTATTGGACCTATCATCTTCAATATATTTAATATATGACGATGATGATGATAAAACTGTTCAGGAAGACTTCAATATGGAAGCACATTGGCTGATTCAATACAGAAAGAAACAACTACCCACTGATTAGCGGCAACTCAGTTTTTAAAATGGATCTTAGCTCAGACAAGAAATTATCAGCATATTACCGAAAAAATTTAATTGAATATTTTGGTAAGATAATAGACAAACTTCAGGTGAGACCCAGACATCTAGTAAATATTGAGAGGATTAGAATAAATTCAGTGTTATGAAAAATAATGTCATCTTCGACATTTGACAAACTTCTCGAACTGAAAAGTTCATCCTAAGACGAATGCTGTATTTTTACCGCCAATGTTTTAATGTTATTTCCATATTCGTATATTCCTACCTTTTTCCTATATGCTCTTCAAATGTGAAATCGATTCCAAGTCAAATAGGGATTTGGTAGGATTCTCGGAGTTGTTAAAAATTCCGAGCGAAAAGCTTCACTTTTCAATATTGACACTCTATATTTCGAAAACAAGTTTGGATGAAAAACTACAAGAATTGTTGGTAGATGAAGCCGCAAAGGATGAACAGGGAGTAATGGAAGAGTAGTGGAAGACGAAGAGGAAATGAGTGAAGAAGAAAATAATATATTAAATGCCCACCAGAGAGGAGATAGAAATAGTCATTGCGAAATGTAGAAATGGTAAGGCGCCCGGAAAACATGAAATTAACATCGTATTTATAAAATTCCGAGGACATGAGTTAAAGGAGAGGATGCTTACATCAATGAGGAGAATATAGTCAGAGCAAAAATGACGAAAGAATAGGAGACAGGACAAATAATAACTATCCATAAAAAAGGAAACCCACAAACCACAAAAGAAACCAACTCATGATAGCACTGAAAGAGTTAAAAATCCCACAAAAACTGAAAAATCTGATATTAATGACGATGAAAACAACTAAGATCACAATAAGAACACAAAAAAGGACAAACAGACGAATTCATAATCAGAAACGGGGTAAAATAAGAGGAGTTTCAACGACGTTATTCAACCTAACTTTAGAATATTTGGTAAGGAGAATTAACAAAAGTAATGTTAGGACAGGTGGAGGACGAATAATTGCGTACGCTGATGATATAGCCATAATTACCAAGACCGGAAGAGTAATGAAAGATATGCTGGAAGAAATTATTGAAGAAGGAAAAATAATGGGGCTTAGGATAAACTAAGAAAAAACGAAAATATTGAGATTAGGAACGGAACAAAAATAGGGAAAGATCAAAATAGGAGCAAGAGTGTTTGAAGAAGTGAAAGAGTTCAAATGTCTAGGAGTAACGATAAGTAAAACGGGAGAGAGAAGACCAGAAATACAAGAAAAAATATTAAACGCAAACAGAGAGCATCCTTCGCTAATAAAACACTATTAAAAAGTGAAATATTAACAAAGAATAGTAAAATAATTAGACCAATTATGATATACGGACAAAAAAAGATGAGGAAGACATGAGAAAATTTGAAAGAAAAATTATGAGAGCAATATTAGGACCAAAAAAGATCTCAGAGGAAGAATACAGAATAAAAACGAACCTAGAAATTAGAGGGAATCAAAAGAAGACACAGAATTAGATGGTTGGGGCATGTATGGAGGGTAGGAAAAGGGGCAGTAACTTTCCCAATGTTACAATGGGAAAGAGAATAAGAAGACCAAGATCAAAATGGATGCAGGAACTGGAAGAGGACTTACGCAGGGCAAGAATGACAAACTGGCAAGAAAAAACTGGATTAGATGGAGAAACATAGACAAAGCATACATCAATAGATTGGGCGTGATCTATGCAAAAAGCTAGATCTACATAGCTTTTGCGGCTTGACCCACGAGGGGTGCCGAAATACCAAAAATTCAGGAATATGAAACGAACGCCATTTTCCATAACGTTGATGAGAGGTCATTTGTATGTAACAAGCACATTCGAAATCTAGAGAGCACTTCAGTCCAGAACCATAAAATATTATTATCTATAAACATTCATGCAAACATAAATTGGAAATGCAACCTAGTTCATGAAGCAATTTTCATAAAACCTGAATAACAAAAAGCTAAAATAAAACATTCAGAGCGATACGCTGAGATGAAATATAGCGCTGCGTTTTCAGAATAATAGCCGTATAAAACGATCATCCAGAAAATAAATTATGAAATTGTGTGATTTACGGAGTTCGATGGGTCGACCGCGAACAAAACACGAAATCCGCTGGTTTTAATGTAATATTGCAGTATGAATGGTCCAAATTCCGGAATTACGCTGAGTTCAATACCTACCTACACGGCTTTTTGGGATCAATTCAGGCTAGTGATGATTTAAATTTTTGCATTTGAAATAATAATAATAATAATAATAATAATAATACTCCCTCATAAACACTCGTTGAGTGTACCCAAAGGCGTAGCCTGTGCGGGTAGAGGACGGCTATTATTATTATTTGCCGTGGCGCTCCGGGGCGACTTACTGATGTTTCAGGTGATGTATTCACTTTTCAGCTGTAGGAAAACCCGGAAAACCTACAGCACCACCTCGGGTGGTCGGTGTGCACTCCAAGCTAGCACTATGGCTCAGTTCAATGGTTGAATGATATTCACGCAGTCAAAACAAGAATGTCTGATTTTTTTTTTTTTTTTCAGAGCAAACATTTTAATTATCCCTTATTCATTCGGGGACAAATATATTGTCATATGTGGCTATATCAAATAAAGAAATTGTTAGACTTCACCGTATCAAACAGCTTCCTGCTCACATAATCAAATGGACAAATCCATACTTCCCAACTGATGCAAGAAGTAAGTTACAGCATAAATAAATCATATATTTTCGGAATCTGCAAGAAATTTTACGTATATAGTTCGGATTGTAAGTGAATCTGTCGATTATGAATTTTTCATGAACTTTATCATTGAACTTTTTTCGATTTTTCGAATAATTCTGTTTATCATCGAATGACTCGTTGTTCACAGCTTATACATTCGCAAAATTGCTCTTTCTTTAATAGTTCCCAATTTGAAGAGTTCATCTGGAGTGGGAAGGAGTATTTTTCTTCCATGTTTCTTTCTGCTTCCATCCGTGACATTTTTGACGTTGAATTTCTTTTTTATGTCAAACCTTGAATCTTAGCATAAACAAATCATATATTTTCGAAATCTGCATGAAATTCTGCGTATATAGTGTGGATTGTGAGTGAATCTGCCAAATTTTAATTTTCCATGATTTTTAGGGGTCTACCCCTTAGAACTTTTTTCCATTACTCGAATTATTTTGTTTCACATCGATTGACTTGAAATTCACAAATTATACTAATTTGATCATACTGAATCGATTGGCGATCTTAGAATTTCTCTATCTTTAACTGTTCGCAAGTTATAAAATCCATCTGGAGTTGTTAGGGGTAATTTCCTGTCAAATTCTCTTTTACGATTAAAAATCAGCTCGTCGAAATATATTTTAGGTGATCTGGTGATTTTTTAAATAGCAAAAACAAAACTTTTCAAAAATTCAGTATCAAATATGAAATTACTTGTCTTTAATCAACTATGAATATCTTAAAAATACGAAATCAGTTCTTATTTTTGAATTAGAAAGTAATTTTTTTCAGAAATTGTTGATTTTGTGGATAGGCGCATTTTTTCGACAGAAAATCTGAAATTTTATCAATTTGTCATAGAAATTAATTTTTTAGTATGATTCGGGATCAGCTCGTCGGTACATAGGTACATTTTTGATATTTTTTAATTTTTTTAATGCTAACTCTTGTATCTGGGCATCTAAAAATCATAAATTTTTGGAATCAGCACGAAATTTCGCGTATAGTGTGCGAATTTCAGTTGAATATGATTATTTTTTATTCTCATGATTTCAAAGGGTCTAACCCTTGGGACTGTTTTCGATTTTTTCTATTTCGCCAATCGACTTAGAAAGTAACAGAGTATACTTATTTCATCATTAATATAATTTCTCTATATTCAACCGTTTGCGAGTTGAAATGTTCATCTGAAAGTGAGAGGGGTCATTTTTCACCAAATTCTTTTTCATAATTCGAAATCAGCTCATCGAGATGTATCTGAGGTGACCTGGTGGATTTTTCACCTGCTTCCACCACCTTAACACCATCCACTTTTGCTTTATAGATTTGAATTAATTTGGTCCAAAAACTGTCGTCCATCGTCCAAAACTTGTCTGAATTAGAAGGCAAGAAACATAGTACGCAAGCCCTCTTACAAAATCGGAAGTTGTAACTTTGTATACTGTTTAAGTGTGACGAGCCTGACAAGATGTCGCAGAGAGAAATCCTTGAAAGTGGTGAGTTTTCCTTTGATGCCAAATCGACATCTTTGGAGCGTCGGACTGCTGAAGATCCTTATTAATTTTGTCGGACAATGGTGCAATTTGCCGTGATATCCTATAATGGTCTAATTTCTGATATTCAGTACGAGAGATACTTTCAATGAGTTTGTTTTGGTTTGCTGCCAGTAATTGGGGAATTTTCTCACAGCTTGTCAAGACATCATTCTGCTGATTTTGGATCGTTATGGAAATTCCGTCTATGCCATAATTCAAAATTATCCAAATTAATGTTGCTTGAAAACCATAATTCACACAATTGTGAATGTTGAATTTCATATGAACAATGTGAAGAATAATTAATGATCAATTCATCAGCGCCCTCGTTTAATTAGTGGAATCTAGCAGTGGCAACTTCTACTATTTAATTTACTTCTCTCTCACCGCCACCTTGACGGTCACCGAATGGAATCCTTCGAAGAAACGGAGTAATAGCCAAGAGCTTTATAATTTGTTTCCTGTCTGAGAACATGGAAGATAATGCAACCCACATCAAGATAGTTGGGACCAGGGACACCTCATTGTTTCAGAAAGGAGGACTTAATTAGCTTCCTTAATTAAGTAATTCATTTGGACGCATCAATGTTAAATGAATTTGTGCGTGGAGTTGCTGCAAAAACCTTTCTCTGAAAGTGGACGTATTTTCCAAACAGCACACTGAAAAGAGGCCACAATTGAAGGTATGGAACAATGACAGAGTATATTGATTGACACTCATTTGTGATATGACCGTGATAATAGCAGAACTGTGATCATGGATAATCCCGAAATATGAGTGGGTGGTTTTTTCTCACTGGGCAGCTGTCATGTCACTAATTTGATGCCAGTCGAGTTTTACTGAATCAATACTACCACCCGATTCAGCAAATTGGCAGTGACCATATCGCTACCTATTTAAAGTTCAATATCTGCAATCTGAAAGTTCGATGATTCCTTCATCAATTTTTTGTGGTTAATATACGTTGTTATTTTGGGTACGTTAACTTCTCACTTTCAATTCACTTGGTTATCAAAACAGTGTCAAAGTGTTGAAAATAGTATTTTTTAAGAAGTTGTTTGCTATTTGAATTAAACTCCAGTGCATTCATTCGTATACTGATAGTTCCAAACAGAAGAATTGTAAGAAATACAGCGAAGAAGCAGATGAGATCAAGAAGAGACTGAATACGATGCAACGTCTATACAAGAGGGTACCCTCTAAGAAAATCGATCCTACTGCTTGGAAGCCATTTTCACTATGTCACTGACGAAGTGTGGAGACAAAAATTTGTTTGAGCAATCATCCTGGGCCCTGGAATGGTACCATAGAATTCTATAGTCGACAATTACGTCTCTTTCTCTTCCAGGAATTCAACCAAAATGTCATCTCATCTACCTGGTCGAGCATTAGACATCTGGCCAAAGAAGAATATCCTTAGAGAATTATCCACGACTGTTGAAGCTTTGTATACCAGAAATAAGCTGCAAGACAGTGTATCAGAGCCAACTGAAGAGATGACTCAAGGATACCAATGTAACACTGCATGGGTTTACAGTAGTCAAAAACACACATGCCCCCAAAACTCAACATCAGAGAGGGATGCGAGAATTAGAGAATGTGCTTCAAGTGCCTAAGAGTAGCAGAAGATGATTTTCTTTTTTCGGAAATATGTTGAAGTTCTCGACGTTTACAATTTCACGCTTCTCGCGCTGTAATGTCAATGGTTCTATTATACTCCCTGAAATATTTTTCCTGAAGAAATTGTATGGTTCCATTCCTCAAAAATTTGACCACAGATTTTTTGTAGTTTTCTCCATTTTTTTGCTCATGTTATATGTCCAGTGCTTCATAATGGATGGGATCTGTTCCACCTCGATTGATAACTTATAATTACGTTCAAAGCAAAACTCTAAAAACTGTTTTCATATTGTATTATTGCTTTTTTGTGTTGATTGATATTTTTTGTTTGACAACTGATTTTATTGAATCAGTAGAGCTTTGACTAAATCTCTTTTCGTAAAGTTTCTTCGAATTTACACCAATTAATTCACCTTATTCGTTGGAGAAAATCTCTGACTCCAAATATGACTGATACTTCTTAACGGCGACGGTGCTGAATTTGATAATGTTCATATTGAAGCTGCTTTACCTTGACAACCAAGTGGATGGCTAACTTTCTTATGCATTCATTTAAACAAAAATCTAATCAAAGAACGGGAAAAAATTATCACTTATAATCTCCCTAGAGCATGAATTATTTCCGGAAATTTCCTTGAAGTGCGAATTTTCTTAAAAAATTCGCAACTGAGGAAAATTTCCGGAATATTAATTCATGCTCGCTGGAGACTCGCTAAGAAAATGTTTTACTAAAACTTTTTTGAAATAGAAATTAAATTGGTGACATACTTAGGTCACATATTATTATCCATGTAACGGACATCATAGTAGGCCATTGCTAAGGCTTTGTCTGACAACAGCGAATTGCAAATTTTTTTTTGCGGATTTGATATCAAATATTTCAATTTCCCTAGGCTCTAGTGAAATGTGGTTTAAATAATTAAATAACAGATAACATGTACCTATAATTAAGTTATAAATAAATATCGAAAATATTTTACACCACTGTGTTCATGACAGCTGTCAAGCCAGAGGGAAATTTCCACTTATTAATTTCCCTCTACGCAGGGAAGTTTCTGAAGAAATTAGGTTATTGTCATAGCATCATGTCAAAATGCAGGCATCTGATTGGCTAAAATTAAGTGGTATATGTTACTATGTTTGTAGATCTTACGTTTTTGAAATATATATTGTAATGCATAATAATTCAACTGTGTTTTCTGTTTAATGAAACTTTATAGCGAATAATAAACAGTAATGGTAATTCTTATAGAAATTTTGCATTATTCACAGGTATATCTACAATATTTGATGGTTGTAGATCATATGTTTATCTTTTCAACTGCCAAAAAATTTTTACTTAAATATCGTGGTGCCACGAAAAAATTTCCGGAAACTTTTTTAGTTTCCATGGTAACTAGTCAAAATTAAAAAGTAGAGGAGTGAAATTTTAGCTGTAATTTCTTACTAACAAATTATCAGTAGTAATACTATAAGCACTTCAAAATAATCAGGTTATAGATCGATAACTTGTTGCATAATTATAAAGAGTGTCAGTTTGACAATTTAAATAATCCGACCGCGAAGCGGGAGGATTATTCTGTCAAACTGACACGATTTGTAATTATGCAGGAAGTTTGAGATGTAAAACCGTATTTATTTTGAAGTACGTATTGTATTTGATACGATTAGTTTTTGAGTAAATTAAGTAAATATATAAACAATTTATTAATTTAAATACAAATTGGTGCAATGAAAGTTACAAATATTATATACTACGTTTTTTTTAACTGAGTTATTTTCGGCGCAGGAAACGTGGGCACTGCTCATTGAAGTGCTGGAAATACTGGAGGTGTTATTACTTGAACCTGCAGCGTTTTTAAAATTGGATCTCATCTTATTTATTATGTTTTGGTGATGTTGTTCATCTATCTGTAGGTAGGGTTTGATAGAATTGCTATTACCATGTCCTGTTATTTTAATAAGTTCTTGTTCCAATACACCTGCTTTTGCCAATTGTGAAACAGCAGTGGCTAGGTGAGAATGATTTGAAAATTTTTTGTTTGTCATATTCAAATTTGCCAATTCTGCAGACTTTTTGGTCCATTTACTAATTTCATGCACTCCAATTGGCATATTTTTGTACCAGCCAAGGGTTTTTTCTTTTCTCCAGTTGGGATTTACTATCTGTTTTAGTATTGATGTTTTCGCTTCTTTTCATCATTAGCTTATCTAGAAGTCTCACTGGACAACGACTCACTTCATTATGGTTAGGTACATGCTATTTATTATTAGCGTATGGTTTTGCTCCTCCCTGTGTGGTTTTGGTAAAAATAGGATTATATTGTATTCTACCAGTTGGAGTATCATCATATCCAGTTTTTTTTTGAAAATAATGAGTCAAGCATGACGCTCCTTCATTTCCTCTCCACGCAAGTTCTACAGAAGCAATTAAGAAAAATTGTATTTGTAATCCTTTCGGTGTATTTTCATCCCAAGCTTCTATCATTGCTATGTACTCGTTATCTCTAAATGCTGATGCACTAACCTTTCTCTTGTCCGGTAACATTTGAAGTTCCCTTCTTTTTGAATTTCTTGCGTTTCGTGCGGCTAAAAATATGGGACTAGATCAATTACTCTATTAAACTCCTTCATATATTTTTCTTGTACTTGTTTTGCCGTAATGTTCCACATCGTTTCAACCACATTTTCTTCATAATTTTCTCCATTACATTTTCGCATATTGAAAGCCCAATCTTTCAAAATGGACGCTATCATTTCAGTGGAAATTGATTCATTTAGCACATAGTTTCTTTCACTGCAAAACGTAAGAAATTGTTGCCATACGTACTTTTTTGTTCTCACTGTATTATGAGGCTCAGTATTTTGTATACTTTCGTCTATTGCATTTGATGATAAATCTCCGAATCGACTCATATTTGAACAATTTTTGATAAACGTCACAATTTGACAGTTCTGTTTGTTGTATATTGATGTCGATGTGGTTACTACGAAAATGAAATTATTTTAAAATTTCCGATTGGTGGAGCTACTCTATGTATAATCAGGTATTATCGAAATTATACGAGGTAACTTAACTAAATTGGACATTCTGATTGGTTGAAAATCATACGAAAAAAATAATCAGTGTGATATTGATGCTTTTGGTCAATTTGATTTTTTTTCCATGACGATTTCATTTAATTTGCTGGAACAAAGTTGAGTTTCAATTATGAGTCGTTTCATTTATTTATGCCCATTGAAGTGGAATAAAGTACGACACATAACTTTAACCCGCTCACTGAAATAAAGAAAACACCCACCAATAAATACTTTATTCAATACGATTTGGACGTTTTCTACAATGATATGCCAATCACGTACCAAAAACGGCAGCGGTAGTTAAAGAACTCGTGATAAACAGGACGTAAAAGCATATCTTTCAAGAGGTTATGTAAAAAGAAATTTATTTCCACAGTACACATCTTGCAGGAATTTTCATTTGGAAAAGATTGCGCTGCTGGGATATTGCACCTGCGGGAATCCGAAAGGGGAACAAGGACATTACTCGCCTCCGTTCCCTTAATGCCCAAACTGATTCTTTGGAAATTCTTTCGAGGCATTTCGAGGAAGCGGGCGTGAAGCACTTGGGAGAGCTAGATGGAATTATATTAATAGTTTGTTTTGCTTTCAACCGGAATTCAGTTAAGCTAGCTGAAGTCTCGAATAATCGTTCATATTGTAATAAAAATAATACTAATGACTCGGAATCATATTCAGTGCGATCTATAGGTATGGAAACAAATAATATTTAGCGTTATTAACCCTTGAGAAATCGGGTGCCTGCAAATCACATAAAGAGTCGGATGGGGTCTGTGAGACCCAGTTTTTATTCCGCAGATTACATTAAAAAAATAAAATAAAACTATCTGATACATGAAAAATCTTTTTTCTTTTCATTTTCAATACATATTAACTAATATAAACCCAATAAGTACTAAAATAAAAAAAAAATGGAGAAAATACGAAGAGTTAACAAAAATGTATTTCTCTCACATTGAGTAAAAAACACCCTAATTCTCATATCCATTTTCATTGCATTCTTTGTAAATCGGATTAACATCCTCTAAACATAGCCATTTTTGGCAATTGACACAAAAATACCGCGTAATTTTTGTGCGATATTCCTAATATTTTTTTGTAAACGAGGGTCCCTTGCTCTTATCAGCATATTCTCTCTCGTCAAGGCTAGGCCAATTGCTTTCAGAAACAATCTTCGCTCGGAAATTATGTTGTCTCCACGTGCATTACATTTATATACTAAGTGCGAATTAATGCCTGCAATGTTAAGTAGATTATAAAAGATGACCATTGGCCATCTGCGGGTGTTTCTGCTTGCTTTATAAGCTGCACATTTCTGATCGACTGAGTCTACGTCTGATTTTTTAATATTATAAAATGTAATAATATTGGGCTTACAAGCATCTCCAGAATCTTCGTCAATGGAGTCATCATAGTGAAAAGATGATAACACCGTCACGACTTTTTTTTTGGTATGCATGAGGCCAAAGTCATGGATTTGGAAAATGCAAACATAGACGAGTACTGCGGTCTGCTGGGATCAAGAAGTTCTTTTGGAATCTCCCTTTTGTTTATGCGAATTGTTTCAACAATTGTTATTTTGTGCTTCTCTAGCATGCGTTTCACAATTTGGTAACTGGTAAACCAATTATCCATGGTTATATTTCTACACGTTCCAAACACAGGCTCACACATTCTTTCCACTAAATCGGTGGTTTTGGTACTAACGCGATATGGTCCTGGAGGCTGAATTCCAACATATACTTCCAAATTTACCGTGTAAAAACATCTGACATCTACCAAGGAAAATACTTTTATGTCATATTTGGCTTGTTTATTCGGTATATACATGCGGAATCCGCAACGCGCACGGTATGCAAAAAGCATTTCGTCCAATGTCAAGTAAGATCCAGGAATGTAATTGATCCGGCAATTCTGATTGAATTGGTCAAAAACATTTCTGATTGGTGCAAGTTTGTCCAAGAATCTTCTTTCTTCTCTGGTATTTACGTCGTCAAAACGAAGACAACGAAGCAATAATACGAATCGCCTGTGGGCCATAGTAGTTCGAAACACCTCTTCGCGTTCCATCAGTAGCCCAAAATTCTTTGCAATTTCTGCGACCTGCTTTGAAAACCCCAGCTAGGTATAATAGACCGATTAACGCCTTCATCTCCAGAATATTTGTAGGTCTGGCATCAATAAAACATTTCCAACACTCTAAAGGATCAACAACTTGACGAGCATTTCCTTTTGTACCTGGTACGTATGAAATTATATTACAACTTCTTGTTCGAACATTTTTTGGAGGCACATGTTTTCTCCAGGATACCACATCTTTTGCATGATAAAAGAGCCGCCGGTTTCTCGTAGTAGCTTCAAAATAATCTGGAGTTGCAGGTTTTTCCCCTAGTTCTTCCCTCAATTCTTCTTCAAATTCTTCTCCCAATTCTTGCTCCAATTCTTCCTCGTTGGAGAAATAGTTTTGATTCGATTTTAAGTTGAATTAAATGTTCAAAATGAGCACACTTCTTGGCAATAAGCAGGGCGATCTTAGAATTTTTTTAGAACATTTTGTAGGACGTTGTAGACGATATACAGTCTTGCTAACTTAGGTTTTGGACTTCTTTTACTTTTTCACGTTCCGATGGCTTGTAGGCGAAGGCGAAGGCGAAGGCGAAGGCGAAGGCGAAGGCGAAGGCGAAGGCGAAGGCGAAGGCGAAGGCGAAGGCGAAGGCGAAGGCGAAGGCGAAGGCGAAGGCGAAGGCGAAGGCGAAGATTTTGATACCTAAATTGACAATGATAAACTGTTTCAGTTGGGTCAATATCGACAATGGGAGTTGCTGTGTATAAAAATGAAACCTGGTTTTAAATATCATTTTGGGACATCCTGTGTTCGGGAAAATATTTTGCCATCGGACATATCTATCTATTTATTTAAAAAAATTATTTATTGGTATGGATAGTAAAAAGTTATGAACCATGCACGCACCCTTGGAATGTCAACATCGGAAATTATCCGCAATGTAGTGTTTTTTGCAAGAGTACTTACACAAATTGAAAGTCTTTCAATAATCATATTCTATCGGTATTGGGAGCCGTTAATTAGAGTAGCCAATGAGCTTATCCTCTTCATAGGCAAAGTTACTAAACAGTTCATAGAAATGTTCTATTTCATCAAATGACGATATGATTTTTCTCGTTTTTTCGACTTACAATAACGAAAACAACGATTTTCCATTGCTCATACCGAAATTTGCCGTTTAGTTACAGATTAGATGAAGACATAAAAGAACATGAATCCTCGAAAGACTGAAGTACAGAGACGCAAGTCAGGTCCTGCCACGATCAACCTCGTCATGACTGCTAAGATAGTTCCTGAGGGACGTCGCAGCCATGTTCGGAAGTGTTCTCCAAGGATACCTAACCATCGATGTAGAGTTGACTGGAATTTCCGTCCAAAAATTATTCAGTTGACATTATTTTCTTTGTTCAACAACCGATCATCTTGAATTATGAATTGAGGTCCTCTTCAACTGATATGTAAATGAATAGACTTTCTGCTACAATGATGACGAGTCAGAGAAGAATAACAGAAGAAGAAATGAAGTCGAGGACTTATGAATCAGCTGCAAAGACTGCGAGAAAAAGTATGTGGGTCATACTAGAAGGTCTATAAAAGTACGGTTCGAAGAGCCTTTCTTCTAAACAAGAAAAACATAGTTTGGACCACGGCCACCTATTCAATGACACAAGTTTAAAATCAGTTGGGCAGGGAAATTCTGAAAATTGCAATATGTGGAAATAGTATAAATGCTGATGAGGTCCCCATACCATACAGTCCCTTGTTCATGTTCATAGTACAGTAAAGAACTCATTAGTCAATTATTTCTAAGAGTGTTTTCATCCATTAGTTATCAATTTTCAAGAATGCAGTCAGTGAATCCAAAACAGGTTTGGTAGAAGGTAGATTGAAATAGGTGAACCAGAGAATTGACTAAATAATTGAAACAGGTACATAATTTAATTTAGACAGATATATTGTGGGTTTTAGAGTAATATGTAATAAGTGCAATTAGCCACTTAGATACGTAATATGGGTAAGATTAGCATTAATATAATAAAAATGAGCACGTTCAGCTCGTAGATCAAAGCCTACACCATCTGGATGCCGGAGAGAGGTATACCTAACGGTAGACTAGTGCGGGAATATGACACCTCTCAAACTAAATTGCGTGCGGGAATACGGCGGAACACGCACGCTTGTAGAAAAAAATATATTCGAAATCCTCCCTATCGCGTACAGATGAGCGGGTATTTTCGATTTGAACCATGTCTCACAACATGCACTCCATTCTTAACCAACTCAATGACTACAGTGGCACCGATCCATGTTGTGGAGTTTCCATGATCCACAACAGTGACATTTCCTTCTCAAACAAGCAGTGACTACATGACTTACCGAACATAATTTTATTTTTTCCGTGTTAACCTTTCATACGATAGATGTCACACCATTTTATGTCTGAGTGAAATTGACATTTCGCTTTCATCGATGTAAGGCTTCATTGCATTTATGGATATAATAGCTATTTGGTTGGTGAATTTACGAATATCTTCCCTACGGTGACAAAATTCGGCGCATGAATTGGGTCTTTATAAAGCCCAACAGATGACTATCAGGTCGCTCTACATTAACAAATAAAATCATAGGAGATGGGCGGTATAATCACGAATCGAAGGTGAATTGATTTTCTTCCGGTCAACCTGAGACGGTTGAAAAGTAATTTTCATCGGAAATATCACGAAATTTTACTGGGAAATGTGATGGAAATATAAAGGGAAAATCAGCGCTCTTGAAGTTCTATCAAAACTGTGGTTCCACAATTCTCCTTCAAAACTAATACCGAAGAATATCGATTGTTTTCAGTGGACCAAAAGTCGCTTGTCCTCAAATATTTGGATGTGTACTGAAATAAATGAAACTTTCCCTAAGACCAACAAATGGTAATCGTAAACAAGTTATTTTTTTTCAAATAATCGCATGAAGAATTACACCTGTAATTCAAGCAGTCAGTCTGATACAAACCCTGTACTGAATTGATAGGAAGCAATATATACCAACATCTTTGAATATTGCAGAAAATTTATGTGGAGTACCCCAAAACTCTGTACTAGGTCTTGTTTTATTCTTTTCATACTTTATGTTATCAATTTCCGGAAAATTCATATTATTTGTGGACCACACCACCATACTATGACACAGTAAACTGCACGAAATAATATTTTCTGTTATGGTTATAATCCAAATTTTGTTCGACTCTTATTCACTTCATCTGAATTCTAGGAACAAAAAAATGAAGAGCACATAACTCGATTTAATGAAAAACTTGCATCTGGTTATGTTTTTTGGACGGTGTTAAAAGAATTAGGATCTACTACTGCTAAATTAGCGTACTAGGCACTTATAGACTCCCATTCACACTGTGATATATCTCCCTGAGTATGTAATAATCAACTCTTCAGGATATATTCAATATTAAATATTCTTGAAAATAATAATATTATTTAAAAAAAGAAGAATTAAGTAGGAAACGGTATTTAGAACTCTAATAACTTAGGGTTATTCAGAATGTATTCTTTGATTTTACTTTTATATTTTTTATGTTGGATATTTCTCTAAGATGAAGTGGTAGCAGATTAAAAAAATTTGTACCATAGTAAAACACAACTTTGGGTGTGAGTCTTCTATTAAACCTGTTTTTAGTAATTTTGGATTTATCTCTTCAAAAGTATGAGATGATCAATCAGATTATTTACGTATCCAATTTCGTTTATGTACACCAAAAACAGTATTGGTCCCAATACTGTCCCTTGTGGTACTCCAGTAGTAATCAATTTTGACATTTTGTGTTCTTTGTGACAAGTAATTCCGCAAAAGTTTCAGTGTTGTGCCACGAATCTTATTATTGTATAGTTTGTCTAGAAGTTTGGTGTAAGAAGCCGTGTCGGAGACCTTAGCAAAATCTAGGAAAACAATTCTTCGATCCATCCAATGAGCTTACAATATTTCTAGTCAAATTTGAAACTGCGTTTTCTGTACTTGATTTTTCTGTTGAATTCATACTGTCTATCCGTTATCAGTTAATCAAAAAAATTCAACATTCAACTTTTGGTAAATGTTTACATTTACTTTTATTGTTAAATTTGTTCATATTTTCAAATTTATTTTTGAATTTATCCATTGAAAAATTATTCAATTGAGGCTCAATATTTATGTTTCTTTTATTATCTTTATCATGTGATTTGTTTATCAATTTTGGCAGTGACCAGTGACATAGTATATTTTCATCCATATACTGTCATGTACAATAAACATATATTCAATATTTCTGTCTCTCTCTATCTCTCTCTAAAAAACAAATATTTACACACTAGCCCATAATGCAGTTTTTGGGAAAACCATGGAAAATCTACGAAAACTCCGTTTAATGGAAATGGTCTCCAAATAAAAGGAGTGATACGGCGCAAAAAACCAATTTCTAGTCCGATTTTTCGGATAGAGACAGATTTGCTGTAGAATGAGCAACTCGTATCGAAATGTCGATGCTCAATATTTCCAAGGTGTGCCTGTACACACGAGTCATCAGTGTAAGTTGATGTACATGAATAGAGACTCGCTGATTTATGAAATCAATTCAGACGATATCCATCAAAATCTAATCAAATCAAACATTAAAACATTTTGTTCGAGCCACTATCGCACTGGAATGCCTCTCAAAAATTAAAATGAAAATATCTACTTCTAACCGTACATTACTAAACATTGATAAAAAGATGACTTTTTTTACGAAAACACTTGGAGTAGCAATTTATTCGAATGGATTTCTGTCCATACTGAATATCTTACAGAAATTTCGTACTTCTACGCCTATTTATTTAACCTGAAATTGAATCTTCACTAATTCAACTTCCTAACGCAATAATAGGTTCAAAATAAAGACACATGTGTGAATTTTAAATAGAAATTACTGCTGTTCGTATTATTTTTGAAATCATGAGCATGTGAAGTTATGTCAAGCGATTATTAAAAAAAATACAGGTGTACAGCGAAAGTCATTTTCATCTCATTCACAACAAATTTAACGAATTTTCAGAATGATTCATCAAAACAAGTTTTTCCCATATGATGTCAACTGTTAATTTTTTAGTTTTGATGATTAAGAACCAAAATAGAATAAAGAGAAATGTTAAGATAGAGTTCTTGATTACGTTAGTTGTTGATTAGGTTAATCAATGATTTGAAAATTTCGGTACGCAAGTTTTTTGATGATGTTAAGTTCTGTTGAAAAATTTAAATCACTAAGAGACAGCGTAAGAAGTCAGTGGAAGAGATAATGAGACGTTGAAAATTTCTGATAGTGCTGGTAGATTTTCTATAAATCGAGAAAACAAGGATGTCTGATTTGTGGATCATGAGGGCCAACAAGAGTAGTTTGGCTGGTTTAGTTCATTTGGAGTGCCTTCGAAGAGTACTCGTACGTCATCGACATAGTGTTAAAGTAATACAAAATATGAAAGTACATAGATATACCTACTTTATTAGATTAGTCATACATATCAAAATGAGTGACTGAGTAAAATCATGCACTTGACAATCATACATTTATATTTGCATCAAAATACCTCAATAACTAGTTAAAAACAGGAGAATATTGAAAATAAGAAAAAGTGAATATTTTTCAACTCTGCATGAACTCTTCTACAAAATAAAAAATCTTTTTCATCAAAACTGTATATAAAAGAGATTTGAAGCATTTATTGTCATTGAAATATTTTTCGTTACTAAGTACGTTTTTGAAGTGGTTATAAAATACATATACATATTGGAATTTTGGCCAATGGTTAGCCTTGACAATGGTTGACATAAGCTTTCTGCTCCTCACATATTATAGTTATGATAAGAGCTGTTTTTAGGTAACTCTTGTAATTGTTTTCTAACATTTAAAATAGTTTGAAATACAGTGTGTTTCACTTCTCATGGAAACACCCTCGTATCTTCTTTAGTTTTTGACGAAATATCATGAAATTCTTAGGATCGATAGATACACTAGAGATGAACTTTCTGCATGAAAGGGGTCATCCTACGTGATATACACTGCTCGCCAGCAGCGATGAAACCACCCATTTTTGCGGAAAGTAATATTAGGGAGTAAAATTTGCCCAAAATTCCTTCGGATTCGTGTTCAGGATCCCCAAATTACTACTAATATACTTGTCTCATGAAAAAATTTCAGTTCTGAAAAATTTAATTTTTTTTTTCAAATGCTTCACGGACATGCAGAGAGGTCATCTCTAGTGCATCTATCGATCCTGGAAATTTCATGGTTCTACGTCAAAAATTACGGAAGATACGGGGGCGTTTCCAGGAGAAGTGAAACAAGTTTGAAATTTTCAGGACTGAAAATTTTTCAAGAGACAGGTGTAGTAGCAGTAATTCGGGGATCCTAAACACGAACCCGAAGGAATTTTTGGCCAATTTTGCAACCTAATATATGTTTCTGGAAAAATGGGTGGTTCCATTGCTGTTTTCGTGCAGTGTATATCTCGTAGGATGGCACCTTTTTTGCAGCGAGTTCATTTCTAGTGAATCTATCGATCCTGAAAATTTCATTTCTCTACGTTGAAAATTACGGAAGATACGAGGGTGTTTCCATGAGAAGTGAAACACACTGTATAAACAGTGACGGTACTGTTAAAATAGATAATTCAATAAATATTTGCCTGCAAGATGTTCTTTGATTGACCCCTTTAATTAACCTGGAAATTGTTTTTTGGACAAATATTTTGTCAATATGACTTGAGCTTCCCCAGAATATCAATCCATATGACAGATTCGACTGTACCAGACCATAGTAGACCAACATTGATATGTCCTGAGGTCCTTGAGTTGCCTCAGTACAAAACAATTTTTACTCAGTTTGTTATTCGATATGTTTATATGATTTTCCCAGCTTATTTTGTGATCAAGAGTGATACCTAAGAATTTAGTAGCTATTTTTATTAAAGAGCGAAAATTGTGAGTGATATTTCTCGGAATAAAAGAGGTGAATTTTGTTTTTCTTTATTAACACATAAACCATTATTAGTATACCATTCATAAAATTGTTGCGCAACAATATTGGCAGTGTGCACTGTATTTTTGAAAAATTGTCATGTTCAGAAACGGTCAATTCAAAATTTGACATGAATACTTCAACAAACAAGGGACTGAGATTAAAGCCCATGGCAAAACCTGATTCTTGAAGAAAATAAGAATTGTTACATTGAAAAAAGTTCTGTTTGAGAACCAAATCTACTAGAGAACATACATTCATTATGTCAAAGAAACGAGAATTGGAAAAGAGTGATTGTCTTACCAACATCAGACAGTCTTCAGGGTCCATGCTGGGGAAAAGATTTGAACCGTTTTTAGAGACTAAAATGCAATTAGGAGGAATGTTAATATGTGAATTTTGTTTGTGAGTTGTAGAGAATATTTAAAAGAGAAACGATTGGAAAAATCATCAATAAGGGAAGTATAGAATTCAACCAACTTACTAATCAAGAAGACGGAGATTTTAAATATGAAACAACTGGCCTAGTGGGACTAGCACTGTTTATCGACATCACAAACAGTGGAGGTGCGATACAACTGGGTAGGTAAAAACTTTCAGTCAACTACACCAAAAATCAATCTTCAATTATTGCGAAATGTAGATAAAGCAATTCGAGGACAACACAACCATATCGATATTCGTAATACTCAGTTCTAGTTTCTGATCAATTGCACAATATTTCCATAACATTTATTACTCACCAAAATCAACGGTATTTCAAAAAAGTGACATAGAGGGCCCAAGAGAAACACGAGAGAACTGCCTAACAGAAAGCAACACAACAATGAACTCATCCAAGCCGAAATTAAATACACTCTGTATAGATGATACTGACGTGTGTGTGGGAACATTTTGCTTCATTTACGGCACGTGTATACATATATATTTAAGGATAATGCTTGCGGCTTCCTCACACATCAATAAATTACGAAAGAGGGTGGCTCCATAAAAGATAAATATGAATAGGTAAATATGATTTGTGGGGTGGGACGTATAGGGGGGCTTACGTGGATGAAGGATTGATGTTTTCATGTGGATGATGCAAGGCACAATAATAGTGATATACAATATGACTATTATTTACTATTCTTTCTACTATTATTTGCTCGAGGGAAATTATTTGGAAGCGATTCAGATAAATTCGATTTGTGACAATATTTTGGGCCAATATTGGGCTAAATAACAAAGTTTAGGTGGAACTGAGTAGAATATTTTGGTATATATGACTTGATAACATGGCAGTACATGTAGCAGTTTTAAATAATTATGATAGTTTGAACGTTTGTATGACAACTCTGAAATAATTTATTTTTCATGAGGTTATGGTGCCAGACGGTTTGTTTTTGATTTTTGGACAAAAGTTTGTTGAATTATAATGATTTATAGAAAAAAATAATAATCGACAACTGTACTCTGTGCTATAAGTTTTTTCTGTCTATTAACTAATGTACGCATTTTTGAGCTTCTGAAGATGCCAACTTTGATGGATTTCATCCATAACAAGGCAGGGTTCTAAACATTTATTTAATATTCACTGATTAATATTCATTCTTTGTACGGTTTGAAGCCAATGTTTTGAAAATTCCAAACGAGTTTAGTTGTTTGATTATTTCGGGTATCTTTTGTTTTTTTCACTTCTAGTGTTGCCACGTTTTTCTTTTTGAACCGTGTTGAAATTATGCATGAGCTTTTTTCGAAATTTTGAAGAACAGCACTTTCAAAGTGAATTTTCTATAAATTAAGAATTGTACTTTCTTTGTATAGGGTTTTTGTAGATCTAGTGGAGTGGAGTATATCATTCATATTTCGGTCACAGAGAGTCACTAAACACACTTATGTCGCCTACGATAAACTGAATCGATGATAATATACTGAAATATAAGTTATTTATAAAAAATCAAGTAATTTGACCAGAAATTTCATCCTGATGTGTTTTCAGTATCGAAATTATGTTTGGACATATTTATGAGTTTCGACACACATATTTTCAGTCCTAATTTGTCTGATTTTGCATGGCAAACGAAATACGTTAAATGTTTTTTCAGTCTTATGCCATCTGGCAAAGAGTAAATGAGAAATTTCTGTTATGGCGGACACTGTATAATAATATCCGGCTAACATTTTGGCATTTTTACATGGCAACGATGCTTCAGTATTATACATCCATAATTCAGCAATCAAGTTACTCATTTGTTAAAACAAATGCTCGAAAATTAATGCATTGCACAATATAAAATATAATAGCTGAGTCGCATTGTGTTCAATGATGATGTTCAACAAAGAATGAGTCCTCAATAGCATGAAAAGTTATCCTAATTTACACACAGAATACATAACTAACTGAGAATTCATATCTGAAAGGTATCGAGTTAAAACAAAGACTGACAATTTTTTCAAGTCACTCTTCGAATTTCCGGAGGATCAAACTACCCCTCTGATTGGGTTAGCCTATTAAAATATCTTGCTTTCCACAGAATCATCAACAGAAGAGAACCTTAAAGACCATCACTGTGTTCAACTGTGATGTACTTACCAAATACTATAAAAAGTTATCTCACAAGTGGTTATTTATCAAACTATCCCTTGTAACATGTATTTCGAAGGGTTTTAAAATGATCAAGTTGGAACTGAAGCTGATGTCATTATACCTTCAAGTGGTCGGTGTGTATGAAATATTCATTACTATTTTTAAGACCAGAGACCATATTTCACTTTGTGTGGGAGGATTTAAAATGAATTTTTTGGTTTTAATAATAATATATCAGATTTGTTACAGTATGTTGTTATTGATACAGTCAAATGCTCTGATGAGGTCAGAAAAAATTCCAACAGGACATTCTCCTGCTTCAATATATTCTACCCGAATTAATGGAAAATGGTGGGATATCTACTAATTGTTTGATAGTTTTTTGAATGACCATTGTGAATTGAACGTACAATTTCCTTATTTAGATGTCGTGTTATTCCTGCAATTTTGTCATGCTCGAGCATGACCCGAATTTCTCTGTCTCTTGTTAGTCGTATTTCACATCCAATATCCTCCACTTACACGTACTCCCGCTCTCAAAGTAACGTCTAAAGCAAGTTCCGTTGAATAAAAGACGCGTCGCTAGCATTTAATGATATTAAAGCACAAAGCGCCCCAGTGTATTCGAAACCAAAGGTGCAGACGACATTTAGGCATTGTCTAAGGGTGTCTGTCTCAGGGAGATATTCAGAAGACCGCGAGTGCTATAAAATCATGTTTGTGAACTTTCAACTCTATCGTGCAAGACCTTGCGGACGGTGAAATGTCGACAGAGGATAGCGTCAAGTAGGAATTTCCAAGTGGAGAGTATTTGAGGAAAGGCGTATAGGAATTACACTGGTCGGTGAAACTAGACATTATTGAACTTGAAACTCTGCCACAAACCTATCCGCCTTTTCCACTCATTCCTTTCCCCTATCACAGAATTTCTTCAAATATCACCATCAGTTTTTCCAAAAAGCTATTCTGCAGCTGAACACATCATTTAATACCCTTGCAGAGAATCATTTTTGTTTTGGAAGAGTGGTGTGGGTGGGAGCTTTGGATATTCATCCTATCGAAGTTATGCAAGACGACTTTTCGAATTGATGTTCTCTAAAAACCGACACTTCCATTTTTGAAAAAGTTTTGAGAAAGTTAAATTCTTCATGCATGACGAGTTGTTGCTTGGATCGTAATGAATGTATTCTGACCCACCACAAAGCGGTCGAACTTTTATTGTTTTGAAGTGATCTCAGAAATAGAAATCGAATTGGCCAGCTTAAGGGGGGATCAAAATACATTCATTCCGGTCCAAATAACAACTTCTCATCATCGATGGTCATTGTCGAGTACTCAGAGGACTGTGATCCAACTTTAAATATTTTGAAGTGATCTCAAAAATAGGAATCGAGTTGGCTCACTCTGTAGCGGGTCAGAAAATATATAAAATTCGACCGCACTCCTGTAAGGACCCGACAATGACCTTTGATGATGAAAAGTTGTTATTTGGACCAGAATGAATTCATTCTGACCCACTACAGAGTGAGCCAACTCGAGTACTACTTTTGATATCACTTCAAAATAGTAAAAATTTGCCCGCACTGTGGACCCGACAATGACCATCAATGATAAGAAGTTGTTATTTGGACTGGAATGAATGTATTCTGACCCACCACAAATCGGGCCAACTCGAATTCTATTTTTGAGATCACTTCGAAATATATGAAATTCGACCGCACTCCTGTAAGGACCCAACAATGACCTTTGATGATGAAAAGTTGTTATTAGGACCAGAATGAATTCATTCTGACCCACTACAGAGTGAGCCAACTCGAGTCCTATTCTTGATATCACTTCAAAATAGTAAAAATTTTACCACACTCCTCTAAGGACCCGACAATGACCATTAATGATGAGAAGTTGTTATTTGGGCCGGAATGAATGTATTCTGACCCACCATGAAGCGGGCCAACTCGAATCCAATTTTTGATATCACTTCAAAATATATAAAATTCGACCGCACGTCACAGAGGACCCGACAATGACTAATATTTTCATACCGAATTTTCAAACACTCTGTATATATTACAAACTGATATTTCATTGTTTTATACTCAATGCCCTAGTTCTATGATCCTATATGATCTCATATAATTTTTCAGTCGTTATTTGAACACTAGGTGATCCACAGTATTCAAATATTCATTAACGAAAATGAATTAATCACAAGATAGCATCTAATTACGTTCAATAAACTGTTAAATAATAATCTGATTTGCCATGACAAGGAAGATCCAGGCATGCCAACAAACGGGCCGCTCTCATTAACTCAATAATTAAAATTTGTGAGCCGGAGTGCTTCCTTAGTTAATGAACTGATGACCATGTAAGCATTCTAATTATTTTAATTCGTTTTCGAATTTTGTTTCGTCATTGTGTTCGACAAGCAGGAGCTGCTCTCATTGTGTTTGGCTTTCGCAACTTATTGTTATGTCCGAGATTGTTTTGGACTTGGTTCACATGTTAGTTTTTAATTGAATAAAATTTTCCCTTCTTCTGGATATAACAAATACAAATTTTGGTATGATTATCAATGTTTTCTGTCTTTATACCTTTGCTTTATTCTCTTCGATTTTTATTTTTCAACTGTCTATTTATATTTAATTATTATAATTTAATAGCTCGATTGTCAATATGTTAAGAATTTTTGCGGATCAGAAGTAGGATTCAAGTTTGCCTGCTAAGTGGTGGGTCAGAATACATTCATTTCGGTCCATATAACAACTTCCCATCATCCATGGTCATTATCCGTTCCTGAGAGGAAGCGGTCAAATTTTTACGATTTTGAAATGATCTCAAAAATAGGATTCCATTTGGCCTGCTTTGTGGTGGTTCAGAATATATTCAATATTCATTCACAAAAGACAGGCATCATTCGGGGAACCCATGCTTACTCCCGAAGAATACAACAGCCAACCATTTAAGAACCTGACCAGACTGATACAGGGGACTAGAGTCATGGAGTGTGTGCTGTAAACCAACCCGGAAAACACAAAAAGCCAAGGGGCTGAAATGTGGCTGGTGAGAGGACCAGCATCAGAGGAAAAAAAACTACGCCAACCGACTCGACTGCGGGCAAAGCTCAGTCATTCTCTTCTTGATGATATCCACCAGTTTCTTGAATAACTTCGCCTCAAAATTACTTGCCTGGTCCAACTATATCTCCACTGGTACATTGTATGTATCTTTATCTTTATGATTTCCTCTATAACCTCTACTTCAGTCCGTTGTAACTAATGCGTTCGCCTTCAAACTATCCTCACTCGACCACTTATCTTTGGGTCTTCTATAAACTTCCTTTACTCTCTCAATTCAATTGAAATTTTATCTTTTTTCATAGTTTTTAACTGATATTGAATTATTTCTCGTTCACTGTTTCAATTTTATGTGATTCTATTGGTTTGGAACTACATCAATGATTAACTGTTCATTTCTTTCATCTTACTTTAGCTATACCATGATTTCTGCCTAATTTTAAATCCAATCACTTCCATTATGCCCTGAAATTTGATACATGCTTCATCCTGTTCGAGTTGAGCACCAAAATAAATCCCGTTATTGACTAACGATGTCGAGCAAAGAGTAAGCTCGGATAATCCCTTCAAAAAACTCGACTAGTTGGATGGTTCAGAATTATAGACATTGTTAGACATTGCGGAAAGCCACTGTACTACTCAGTTTTGACAGTTATTACGAGGTTTGGCGATTGGTAAATATGCATTGTTCTTATATATCTTTGACATGACAAGGATTTATTCCTGCTGGAAAGTTCTTGTTCCTCAAAACAATTTTGGAAATCAATATTTCAATATTTCTTTATTTTTTAACCACTGGCAAAGTTGGAATATAAAATAGTAGCTCTTTAGATTCACTCAGTGTTATATCCTTTTTATCAAATGAATTACATAAAAAAACTTTCTCATTATCTATCTCGACATATGTGGCTTGAACAAAAGAGCTTGGTGTGAATTCTCGAATAATCTTTGTAGGTACGGATTATCTGCAATTTCGAGTAGAACATTTTAAAAAATGTGCTAATATGTTCATTTGAAAATATTTGTCTGTAGATATTTTTAATTTAAGTTCATGAAGTATACTGATTTCATCAGTCTGAATCGATTAGTGTTGAAAGAATTGATCTGCCTTTAATCAATCAATTTCTCGAGTTGAGAGGGATCACTTCCCTCAAAACTGTTTTAAAGTTATAAAGATTTTTCCTACCAGTAAATTTTTTACATTCAATAAATTTTCAACTCTAAACCTTGTATTTGAATATATATCATGAAATGAAACGTGGGAAAAAAATAGCACTTTAAAAAAATCATAAAATCAACAAAATTACCATCAGAAAGCCCAACTAGATACTTAGATATTTTCATGTAAATGTTTTACTTTTTTTTTGAAAGATCATTGTCAAAAACTGAAACCATCCAGTAGCATCAAAAAGTAAATATAGTCACTGAGAATCAAGCAAAATCAGAGTCAATTTACAAAATACAAAGCTAAAACTTGCTTAGTTTCTTAGTAAAGACATTACTAATTCAAAAAGGCCAGAATAAAAAAGAGTGGCGGACAACATCTTTGTGAGAGAGCTCCTGGTAATTTTACAAAAATAAATAGTAAAAAGTACAAAGATTCATCTAAAACCTGTGCCAAAGGAAAGCCAAAGTGTTGAACCTGATGCAGAGAGAAATTCAACTTACCAGCACTCCAGAATCTCGAGAAATCTTCGAAAACGAAAAGCCGGTTTCCAGACAGCCTGAAATTTTCTAGAAAGGTACCAATTTCCCATGTTATAACTGATCGTTCAAACAACAAATCCTTAGTGAATCTGCAAAATTTTTCTTCTCCAAGACTTTTTAAAACAGTTCAAGTTAAATTCCGAGTATCAACAAAACTTTTACTTCCTATTAAACCCGCACAAGTGCAAAAGACTTTTAAATATTCATCACAGACTCTGATTTAGTTAGTAGTATAAGAACCTTATGAATCACAAACACTTTGAATGAACTTTTTATTCACTTCATAGCAAGGTTATGTCTGAAAATGCAGAATACCTTATGATGAATTCAAATCCTCGCCTAACTTCAGGTCAATTGCAGTTTTAAAAGTAAAAAATTAAGAAAACAAAATTACGAAGTAAGTTAGCTAGAGCAGAACAGGTAGATTAAGTGTTGGCGACACGAATCCGTCCCAATTGAGGCTTTCCAAATGAAAGTGTTTTTCTATGTTGATTTTAATGTATGATAAAATTAAAACCTTATTGTTTGATGTTTTAAATACGTATTTTATTATGAAAATTTTGATATTTTCGTGACAAATAGTCACCCTTTTGAACTATAAACTAGCAACCCGATTCTTGAACTCTCTCTTGAGAACAAAGAGTATTTGTTTATTTCTACATGCTACAAGACCGACTGAGTAAGGCGCTGCACCAGAAAGTAAGTAAAGTAAGTATTTAGCTGGGCAATCGAAAGGTAAAATTTAGAAAATCTATAAACAATACAAAAATGATATTTTGAAAAATCATAAAAACAAATATTTTATTCACTTTCCATTTCAATTCTACCAAAAAGAAATTAGGAGACAACTACAACAGCCACCCACAAAATATTGATATTATTATTATTCATAATAATACCGTTCTCGAGTTAAAAGTTCATCTGGAGTTGAAAGGGGTCATACATCTCAATTTTTTTTCTCACTCTGTGAAAGTACATATGGAACCGTTCTGAAAAAATTCCCGAAATTTTGAACATCAACTTCGGACTCCGTATGCTTGGAGCAACCGCGATAAATAGTTTATTGACAACAATTGAAAAACATATCGTCTAGTTAATATTTTTTCGCCCAATAAATCTGGGTATAGTATCTTATTCCCCAATATCAACTCCACACCCAGCAAAGATTAGCACATCTGTCTCTGTTGTGGAGACAAACTAACATCCATATTTGATATTTGTGGTTTGGAAATGGGACTAGCGGGGTTTTAATACCATCACAATCGAACGGAAGATTCGAGAAAGGGGTATAAGATAGGGCAAGAGCGTACAAATAATATTCGAAGCATTGAATGTATATGTTAAAATAACGCTGGTTTCGATCAAACTAATCGAAAATTTTTCCATTAACACTTTATGAGCTTTTGTTGCCTCGCAAGAAAAAATACTAGGATATTGATACATGGTCATAGTATTATAATCTACGAGGTTACATTATTTATCATTCATTTTTATTGAATTGTTATTGATTGAGATCTGTATTGACGGTTCAGATATAAGATACAATTTTCCAAAAAAAAAAAAAACACAATTCTGCTATGAATCATTTCATTGCGCCAAAAAAGAAAAATAATGAAACGTTGAGAATAAATGAGGAGTTTTTAATGTAATCTAACATATCAATCATTAAATTATGAGACCAACCCAGCCAGAATCAATTCATCAAAAGAAATATGGTTAGGATTTACGTTATTAAACAACTCAAAACTGTGAATTTCACTACAATAATAAGTATAATTCAGGACAGATAATTTACCAAAAAAGGTTACTCTTCCGGTATACAAAGAACCTACTCACTTCAGATTTGAAACAAGACTATTTTTCTGCCAATATTTAGATGGTGTTGATATGAGGGTTGTTCAATAATTAGGAAACTTTTTTGTACCGATCCTGTACCTGGAAATAAAGTACCTGGTTCCTGGTGTGGCAAATTCGTGAGATACCTCATTTCCCAATTTTCCGTAGAGTCCCAACACCCAGAATTGTGAAAGCTTTCTCTTTCGTGGATCAAGTTAAAACAAGAATGATTGAATTTTCAAGGGAGTCCTTCAGCTACCCAAATATTCACCAAGTTTAAGTTTTGGCTTTGAATTCTCGTTATCCTTGTTTCATCAATTTTCTCGTCCAGTAATTGTCATCGTTTATTTTCACACTTTGAGATGGTCAAAACAGCGGAGCTTTCCGAAAAAATTAAAATTGATTCGGAAGTTCCACAAGGATCTGTGCTAGGTCCTATAATTCTCCTATTGTATGTAGTTGCATCACCAAGATGAATAGTTCTAGAGGGTTCACACTCTTTGCTGATGACACAACTATACTGTGGAGTAATAAAAACACTTGGGACCTGCAGAGCATAACATCAGCAGTTTTGAAGAAACGGTAAAACTAGTGTGAGGTAAACAATTTATCTTTAAATTTTTCAACAAACTAATTCAACATCATTTAGACACTTTCACAGTTTCTTGGAGGGTTCATTGACCACAACTTGAATTTGAGGATCATGCAAAGCAATTTATACGTAAAATCTCATTGGGATGTTATGCTGGGGTATTTCCAATGATTCAGAATTTAACACAGCTGAAATGGTTTACTGTGCACTCATCGACAGCCATAGTTACGGAATACCGTTTTGGGGAGCATGCAGTCCAACTTCATTAGAGAGTTCACTGATTTTGCAAAAAATTCTTATATCTGTCAACCGGTTGCAACCCTACGTGCAACCCCCAGAAATCAGAGACTTGTGCGAGCTAGGAAAAGACGTAGCCCTTATTGGCTGATTTGGCTGTTCCAAGTCAGTTTTTGGTCTATTATAACTCTTCGGTCTTCGTACTTTCACCTTTTGGTGAATGGAACCAGCACTGTTTTGCTAGGATTGGCGTTGAGTCCTTAGCATACCAGCTTCTGATTGTGTTTAGGGCTAATCGCATGCGATCGGAGATCACTCTGTCATGTTTGCCCCTCACGGTGACGACTAGGTCATCGGCATAACCTTGAGACGTGAAACCAGATTCGTGTTGCTTTACTAGCAGGTCGTCGATAACTAGTGACCACAGAAAGGCGATTAAACTCTCCCTTGGAGGCAACTTTCTTCTGCTATCATCTTGACTGTCTCTTCCCCAAGGGTCGCCACAATAATTCTGCTCATTAGCATTGATAGTGTCCATCTGATCAGTGAGGCATTGACATTCCATATTTTCTCTTGCGATCTGGTTATGGAAGCATGTGAGGCGTTCTCGAAAGCACTCTCCATGTCAATGAAGGCGCAAAGAGCCTTTTCTTTTGCCACATATGTCTCTTCAGTGCTTTAAATTGATAAGCAAAACCGCAGTGCCTGTTTTATAAATGTTTATACACTTGTATCATTTGTGATTTCATTATTATTCATTATGTGCACTATTCTTCGTTTCTATATATTTATTCGAAGCTTTGTCAACATATAGTCTCGTGTATCAGTTTCCCGTTCTCAATAAGGAACTCCCGATTTCAGCGACGCCACTGAAAATGGCTCATTCTGGCGAAGAGAAGAACAGACCGTTGTAATGGACTAATTAAAGTGAACGTCAGTTTCGTTAGTGATAGTGCCCAAGGGACAAGTCAGGAAACGGACGTCGCGTCAGATGGAAGCGACTTGGGATGATATTTTGATTTCTCTGATTGAATTCCGTGAATTTCTCGGAAACATTCTCCAAAGTTTGGACGGGAATGGTAATCCACACTTCCAGTTCTGGTCGTTATTTCTGCTCATACTGGGTAAAAGATGGTAAAAAATTATTGAAAATATCGAAAACATATCAATGGTTCACTCCGTCAACTACGATGGTGATATTGTTTTAACAAAGCTTATTTGCTAACGAACATCCGAGAAGCATTACAGAGGACTTTAATGAGTTGATAGTGAGAGTATTTTTTAGATGTTGCCACAACAATGTCACGTTATTCACAATTTTTGTATGACAGATGTTGAGAGGAATTTTGAAACAAATTTATAATTTTGTTAATAACTTCAATAAAGTTAGGGCCGATTTCGTAATGAACTTGAAGTATAATTTAGCTTAAATAGTTGTTAGACTGTGACAAACTGCTGATTGTCACTCGATTTTAGTAGTAAAATTCTAATAGCTACTTAAACTAAATACTACTTTGGGTTCATTATCAAATTGTGGCAGATAGTTTGTAACTTGGTAAATTAATGAAACCATGTTTAATTTTTTTTTCTTCTCTTCCATTATTTTTCTGCAAAAAATTCACAATCTGGGTTTTTTATGCTCTGCTGCAACATCAATTTTGAGTATTCAGGAAATTAATAAAATATTACATTTTTTGTCATGATTTCACTTGCTTAATTATGCCATTTTCAGTTTCATAGGTTGAGACCCCTGCTAGTGGTTAAAAGATATCTACCTCAAAATGTACACTAACAAGAATATCTGGTTTCGTTTAAGTTGGGTCCCCCTGTATATACAAAATCACTTTCATCGCACGCAACGAAAATATATTTTTAGAATAAGAAAGTTTTAGGTACGATCTTTAGGCATACTTCACTATGTGATCTGATTAAATAAACAAAAATCCAACTTTCTGTAGGACTTGGCATACAATCAAGGAAACTGCAAGTACCGACCTGCTGACGTTTTCAAAATCGAATTAATTACTTCTGAGTTAATCTGCATCTCATTATAATTATAAACATTGAGATAAATATAGCTACAATTCTTGGCGATATTTTGCATAAATAGTGCGATTTCAAGTGGTTCTGATGATTCTATATTTATCTTCATTTCTAGGGGTCTACCCCTTAGGACCTTTTCTTCCGCAGATCGACTTGAAATTCACAGAGTGTGCTGATTCCATATTCCTGAATCAACTTTCGAAATTTCGTCAAGTCTACATTGGAATAGATTTTCGTGGTATGAGTCGGAATCACGTCGTCAAGATTATTCTGGTGGAAGTTTTCGATGTTTTGAAAAATGAAATGTAGAATGTTTCAAAATTTCGATTGTGTAAGGAAATTTTCGAGGTTTCATTCCCTTTTTTTGGTGAAACCTTGTGTTCCAATCATATATTTTCAAAATCAGCATGAAATTTTGCATATATAGTGCAATTTTCAAGTGACTCTGATAATTTTATATCTATCTTCTTTTTAGGGGTCTACGCCTTAGGACTGTTTTTACTTTCCGTGCTATTTCTTTGGCAGATCGACTTGAAATTCACAGAGTGTACTAATTCCATATTTCTGAATCAATTGACGTTTGCAGAATTGATCTACCTATAACCGTTCTCGAGTTAAAGAGTTCATCTGAAGTTGAGAGGGTTGTAGGTCTGAGATATATTAGTACTTAGATCTAACATAATCTCAACAGCAGAATATTAATGGTGCACCATGAAAAACTTTACTTGAAATCATTACTGAGAATGTGATATATATGTGAATACAAAAAAAAAGATATAGAAATAAAGAATAATAAATGTCAATATTCAAAGTCCACAAGTTTTGAGGTTAGTTGTCCCGAAAATCAAAATTGACGTTTTGAGGTTAACACTCCGACATGTATGTTAAACTTGAAAATGTTTAACGTGACGGTAAACGAAAAGATAGGATTGTCAGCTTGACAAAATGGTGTCGCTTTCTGGTATGAAACATGCATCGACAAATAAATATTTTATCTGACACTTACAGGTTTCTTGGTAGATCCTTTTCCACGTGATCACACATCAGAATTTGCCCTAGGTGATTAATAACTGCTTATCATCGCAACACTGGATCCAGTTAACTAGAAGGCCATCATCGATGGTTGATCAACAGGTTATTAGATCATTAATTCAGTTGCAATTGGCACTTCCTTCTGGATTGGAGTTGATTTACAATCTAATTCCCAGTGTTATTCACTTAAGCTTCATTCAAAAATACTTATGATCGCATCAATCCATATGGATTTGAATTTATTACCGTCACCTGATGCACACCATCAAGCCAGTTCTTCACATCTCGACAGCCAAACTAAGAAGAGCCTCCCACCTCTCCAATTCTCTAACTGAATTTCAGACATCATGTCAGTGACATCTATATGAACCCAACGTTATCAACTGATGGGTCTGTCTACAAATGAAATTTACCCTTAGACAAGTTCAGCTATTTGCCATCAGCTGTCACTGGACGTCTTAGCTAGTGAGAGAATTCTTTAGACAAGTTTACATGTTCCTTATTAGATGTCGATTCTAGTACGATTTTGGAATTAAGTGGACAACTTAAAAATTTAAATGTAACGATATTTTCGTTACAATCTTGACTTATTTTTATACATGCCTGTTTCAGTTTATTTATTGAAAAGTGGATGTCATAGACATATGTGCGTATCGAAGCATGACTTGGATGGTTTAGGAATAGCGAAGTGTACAAAGTGAATATGAGTGGACCTGAAATTAATCCTTGCTGTACTCCATTTTCTACTATTTAGAATTGAGATTCATTTCAATTAAGGATAACGCTTTGTGATCTGAAATAGAGATAATTTCTAGATAAATTCGTAGAATTGACAGAAACCCCAAAATAATGTTGAAGATTCTAGGAGAACGAGAAGTATTTGTCATCTGGGGCTTTATGAAGATCATCTGTCACTTTCAAAAGGGCAGTAGCGCAGCAGGAATCTTTGCGAAATTCAGATTGACAACTATAAATAGATAAATAATTCTTATTTTTTTATAGTTAGCTCTTTCCAGTACCTAGGACAGAGAACATAATAGTGGTACGACATAAAAAATACGGACTATATATGGAACCGATTAGAATTACTATTTTTTGAATGGTATGGGTTGTAGTTCAGAAGGTTATTTTAATGTTTTGACTGTATTCTTTTTTTTTCGACCCCTAATGAAGAGAAAATCGAGCATCGGGCATCAAACTATCCTTGGTATGTAGAAAGCTATTTCTCCATTCTGATTTTGTGATTGTCTCCGTTCGTTTCTGGAACGTCCAAGGGATTACGCTATCCATAATCGATTCCAAAGTTCATAACTTAACGAGTCATCTACACAATCACTCATTGCATCCATCAAGTTTGATCCATGTTGTTCCCTCATATTCGCCGAAACTTATATGGCCAAGACAATAGGAGAGGGCATTAGAGTTACCTCACAACACCAGAGCGAAGTTTCCGCACAGTAGTTGGAATGGGCAGGTAAGCTCTGGAAATTTCAGCAAAGGGTCGGAATTAACTTGGTTGGCAAAAACTTCACCGAAGCTTTTGTGTTACTATTCACAGATTAATCCAGCTTGGCTCCGAATAACTATGGGCCACGAGAGCATGGAATTAGCAAATCGACTGTTGAACAAAGGGAAATTTCAAATTAGTCATATTGTTCGATAGTTCGGTGAAGTACACTGCGTATATGTACCACGGTCAAAGGTGCATGATAATTTTCTACTAAAGGCCGATTCAGATACATGCGTGCACATGCAGGGTTTTTGAAGCACGTACGGTTTGAATGCCTTTTAGTCACGTTTCTATCACAAGAATATATTTTATTTGGTTCTGTAATACTTCTGTCAATGCTGGAGTATTGCTCTATTTTTGAGTTTTTTTTACTGTTGTATTGAATTTTCCAAAATAAACTGCAAAATGGAATATTTTACATATTGATTATTGTATTCTCAGTAGTATTTGTAGTTGTGGGAAAAAATTAATTTTCATGTATACATATGCCACATTGAAATTGCTGTATTTTGCTTATGCCAGATCATAACATTTTGCAGTCGCGGTTTGAAATGATATCTTTGGAAAAAAGAAGAATTATACTTGGTACAAAATTCTTGCATAAATTAATTAACAACAATATTGATAGTAGTATTCTTCTAGACGATATAATTTCTTAGTACCTAGAATAGGAGGCCGACATGGTTTGAAATTTTATTGCGAAGCATCGCGAACAAATGTTATGATACGATCACCTGTAAATTTCATGTGCAGTAGCTTCAACAAAATTTGTAAGATTTGTGATATTCATTTTGACCCTTTGAACACTGTTATATCATGTATAGTTGATAACTTATAATAATCGTGTTGTATTCTTACGTTATGATTTTTGTTAGTCAATTCTATTTGAATTTTTTTTATTTTTTTTCTCTCTTGTATTAATAATTAGTAATCAACTACATTTTTCATTTATTCTTTACTACGAGATACTTTTCTCACGTGCTGTCTCTTAGAAGATAGTATGTAATTATAATAACATTTCCTGTAACTGGGTACTCCTGATGGAAATAATTTTTTTATTTTTTTTGCAGTGGCGGTTGGCGTACTAAAATAATCACAAGTCATAAGAAAATTAGTCCATAGGAATGATAAATAAAACTTTTCATTGATCTGTTGGCATACCACTCAATGCTAACTAATTTTCCTGAAATCGCTAGTCACTTTCCTAGTAAGCTGAAAAGAGTAGGTTTCGAAGAGTGAAAATTCAAATTATTGAGTTGTCCAAATGACTTTGAAGGACATTCCATCATTTTCCGCAGCTCATTGTACCGGCAGAATCCAATTTGCAAAAACAATACACTAGCAGCTACCTGCCACTCGGATAAATCCGGGCATTTGCATTATCCATCGTAATGGCGTGCTATAACTGACACTTGGCAATCCGGTAGATAAAGTAGCGGCCTATCCGAGGCATATTTTACGTTTTCCTAAAACACTGATTTATCACATAATTAATTCTGCTGTGTTTTATCGCGATACGACAATGGCAAGGATCGTACTTGGTGATGATTAATAGCTTTCCAGATAACCAGCGTGAAATAGTTCCACTGACTGATATTACTTTTGAAATATTCACTGTTTTCGCTACGACAATCGGTTGGCATCGAATGGTTGACTGCCAGGATCAAACGCAATTACATTTCCTGATGAATGGAAATTGGATCAGTCCACAGAATGGGACGGATATGATGAAAGTGTCAAGTGGAATTGATAGGAAAAATATAATGGGCTTTGTTGTTGATGGAAATTTCACCAAAATTCAATAAGTTTGATGAACAGCTTACTATACAGACGAATAGAATATTCTTATACAGTGAGGACCAAAAGTTTCATTCATACAGAGTGTCTCAAAAAAGCACGGTGACTTAGAAGTAAATTTTTTTAAATGGGACACCTTGTATTTCATTGCATTATTACATTCTACGTTGAATTCTGAACAAGTTTGATAAATGGTTTTCTATCAAAGAAGTCAATAGTATTGGACTTATGAACACTTGTAAATAATTATTTCGACTACTTTTGCGCCAGTTCAATGAGAAAATCGTAACAAATGGATCACAATGTATTCCACTTTCCTATCCTAACTTTTTGAAAGCTATCCAATGTTGCAAACTGCTGATGGCACCATGTGTAACTTACCTCGTCGTAACATTTTACAATTGTTAGAGTTGTTGAATCTCACGAAAAACTAGTACAAATGAAGTTGAAACATTTTATTAACAAATAAGGTAGTCCATAAATACAGATCAAGAATCATTCAAAACTGAAGAGATATTTTAATTTATAACTAAAAACGGTGAGTTTTTATCTATTTCAAAAGATGTTCGACATGTCCACCATGCATTTCTTGACACATAAATAGTCGGGTTGTAAACTCTTCCCTAACATTAATCAAGGTTTGAGGTGTTATTTCTGAAAACACTTCAATAATTCGACGGTGCAGTTCATCTAACGACCCACAAACTGTCTTAAAAACTACGGATTTCACATAGCACCAGAGAAAGAAATCAAGCCAGTGGGTGCCGGAGATATCGTAGTACCTGTTAACAAAACCGATTGGAAATCAATTACATATTGTGGCCGAGTCTGTACTGATGAGCGAGTTGAATCGCGAAACCGGTCTGCAGATGTCACATGTTTTCGATTGCCAGTTGGTGGTTGTTACAGGAAGATTGCAAAGTATATCCTTGTAGGAAAACTTTGCCAGGCGTTGAATAGACGTGATTCGGCGGTCGTATGGGGCTCTTGAATTATTTCTGTTCGACGTTTGCCGACAATCCTATTGTATAGGAAAATTTGCGAAAGGCTGGATTATTCTTATAATCAAAAAATTTTGTTTTGAAACTTACTAATATGCTTGCCGTTCCGATTCTACTTGATAAAATGGACTCATAAAGAGCTGCTACAACTTGACGTGAAAGCTCAAGAAATTAAGCATCTCCATAGGAGCTTGCATCCTGAATCGTTTGTTCCTAAGTGATACTTCCCTACAAAACGGGAGGCCGTGGACCTTTCAGCTTGGAGTGTAGTAATTCATGTTCTGAAAAGATGAGGAAAAATGGACTAAACATTGAGATCTACTCTTTGAACTCCACAGTCAAATCATTTTTTTTTCAAATGGTGTTACGATGATAGGGGTGGAATAATGGACACACTGCTCTCAAATTAAAAATCGTACCGGCTTGCCGTGATATGGCAGGAATCTGAGCCGAACGAATACAGAAGGCCGTCAGCCTTGGTTTACTTCGATTGTTCAGAAAACATGATTCTCGGACCCAATAGTCACCTACTCCGTGACTTGGTGAGTGGCTATTAGGGCAAATGATTCACGGTGCCCTCTGGAAGTGTCGGAGCATCGAAGACAGTTAAGTTCCTGACTGGAAAATTCCAAACAAAAAAAAATACCAATACGCTGTGCGGGTAGAGGAGAGTTATTACTATTACTTACCGTGGCGTTCCGGGGCGAGTCACTGATTTTTTTCTGTAGGAAAACCCGAAAAATCCACAACACCATCTCGGGTGGTCGGTGCGTACTCAAGGCAAGCACCATACATCGGAATTTTTCTCATTCTCAGGATGCGAACGGCCGACATCTATCTGCTTCGCCACTGACCACCCCAAGATACTGAGAATGTTAGTTATAGTAAAGTTATATGAATAGCCCAAAGTAGATCATAGAGTGATACTCAACATTGAACCCATGGGAGACTGCTATCCTGGTTCTGTTCTGTTCACAGTTCTTGATGTAACGTGCTACGTCAGCCTTCATTTTGGGCTAGTGGTCCCGGAGATTGATACTTGCCAGCGTTTTATATGAACCACAATATCCACAATGTGGAAGGCCATAATGTCCTGATATCAGGCAGCCATTCATTTGATCTCGATATCAGTTCGGGGTAGTTATGTGGGCTAGTTCGAGTAATCGGCTATTCTCAAGACGCCATACAGGGTACGTACCTGATTTTTTGGACACTTTCTCTTTCATCTCATTGTACCACTTGTCTTTGATCATTTCATCAGTATCGGTGGCCTATCCGACTTTAACGCAAGGGACCGAACCGGAAAGTATATCGGGCACAAAATGATTCTTACCTTTTTTTCTGTAACGTATCTTCGAGGTTCCCAGAGGAAGAAACTCCTCAGGAGCTCCTAGGAGCTTGTGCGAGCAAGAAAAAGATCGGGGACCTGTGGCCGTGCTGAGCTTTGAATACACGACCTTATAATTGTAAGGCGAGCGCTCTACCATCACGAACATCACAGTCTATGGAACTCTAAAGCCCTGACGGTGTATGATTTCTAAATCATACTGCTGTAGCAGTAGAACAATCCAGCCATTCTCTCAACGTTATTCAGCTATATTATGCAGTAGTGGTCAGTTATGACATTGAAGTTGATGCCCTCCACTCAAGTATGAAATTTTTCTATATCATACGAAACCGGATTTCTTTACGGTTGTACCATATTTTTGTTCCGCCCTACTTCAGGAACGACTGAGGCAGGCAAAAAGCTCCATATTTAAAAACTTGTGAAAGGGAGGCTCCTACTCCAAAATCACAAGCATCCGCTTGGATCGCGAAAGGCAAGTCACGCAAGCAAGGCCTCGATCTGCGGTCTTGGCCGGAAATTATCACTCTCATATGCCATTGAAAAATCACTAATTTTATACACCTAATACAAAAATAACTAATCGTAGAATGCACTGCTGCTATTAGCTTATTCCATGATGATTTATCTAATCCTTCAAATTTCATCCCGCCACGTGTACACAGCCTCGAAAATATTCACTCTCGTAGGAAACCCCAAATGCTTCACGAACCCTATATGAGAATACATCTAGTATACATGAATTCCACCACTAATCGCATTGCAACGAGTTATCCCGGCTCTGTTTGCACAGTAATTAGTCCTAACCGCACAACATACTCTCGAATCGGGGATTAAAAAATAATAACAATATAAAGTGGGCAGTTATGATATTAAAACATTAGTCTCACCGGCTCACAATTCATTACAGCCGGCTTTCTATCAATTAAAACTAATGCAATTTTTAAAACCGACGGCAATCTCTTCAGAGGATTTATAATTGATTCTGGGACGCACACTGTAACGGATTCCTGATGGACTTTGTGAAAATCCAGAGGACAACCGAACCAATTATAACAAACGTTGTTGTTTTATACTGAACAACAAAGTTACGAGAGAATAATAAAGATGAGCAGGATATCGATTGGGTTTTATATATTCAAGTGAAATATAAAAAGTGAAAATATGGCCGTATCCCTTCAAGAGAATGAAGGAGAAATGTTTCTCTGAGCTTTCACATGAACATTTCAAAAATGATTTGGGCCTGGTTAAAGAAACCAAACGAACAACTCCTTTTGGTAAATTGAAGAGGCCACTGTGGTATAGGAAGATTAAAACCAAGCTGAATTCAAGATTCATAATAGAGAAGATGAGCTAAGATACCCCCTAAAATTCATAATCAGAGGATATCTATCGAGTGTATTACTAGAAGCAATAACATACCACGCATATTACTTACAGAACTTACAGAAGAAATCGAAATAATCAAACAACCCAAACGGCAGTATCTATCGAAATAAGGATGAGAATTTCAACTCAATTCCTTTCAAGGTCCTTTGAGTGAGAAGAAGAAGATTTTTCCCAACTTGGAGCCATGTAACATTCTCAACTTCCTAATTACAGCACTAGAAGATCCGCTAGTTACGCCGGAAACACCTTTAACTACATAGTAGTGAAAGGTCAGACAAAAATGCCTCCAAAGGACCATTTTTGCCATCCCCCAGATTTCCCAGTTATCTTCAAAATAGCAAATAGAATTTTGCTGCTCTGCCCTCTTTGCGATTTCTACATGACCATTATCGCACATTCATTTTCGCATACTTTAGAGTCCCGTATCTTTAAATGAGCTGCCATAGGCCGTGGTGGCCTGTAAGCTGAGCGCTCGCTTCCTAATCCGATAATCCGTAGGTGCAGGGGTCAAACATTAGCACAGTCACCGGTCTCGTGCATGGCATCACAAGTTCAAAAAAGTAAGGACTAAGACTTTCTTAGATCGCACAAGTCCTAATGGTAACAGCCGGTTGACGAATATAATAATTATAACGATAACAATTTTTAACAATTGCCTCGTTCCATATTGGGTTTGAAAGATCTTTGACTACTTTCACTTTTTCACAACGATTGTTTGTATCCGCAAACGTCTTCAGGGGAATACTGATAGTCACACCTGTTTTCGATCATCATATGGAAGTTGTTACAGGAAAGTATTGTGAAGTATATTCTTGTAGAAAAACCTCACGAGGCGTTGAGCAGGAGTAATTCAGCAGTCGTAAAGGGCTATCGAATTATTTTCTGTTTGACCTTTGCCGATAATCGAATTGTATGGGAAATTAGCTTAAGGCTGTATCATATTTGAAAAATGTCATTATAATTTTTGTGAATTTATTGCCTTTTGTCAAGTACACACAATTTCACATGAAAAATATTTGAATATTTATCATGATGAAATGAACACCTAATTCAGGCTACTTAGAAGTAAATCCAGAGTTGAATATTTCATTTCAATCCTCCTTTACAATTTCAAAAAATAGAGACGAACAATCCGAAAAAGAAAAAACACTGGCACTCCTTTTTAATCATTTGGAATATCAACATTCTTTCGCGTTATTAATTAAAGCCAGCCACATTCGGAGAGAAAAAATTAAGAAGTGACGTACTGTATCCCTAGCGTAATAATGATGAATATTTTCAGAAGTAATTAGTAAATGCCTGGCCATTAAGGCATTATAATTCACAGCTTAATTTCCTCGTTATTTGTGCTACCTAATTATACAGAAAAATGCACGTTCAGGTTGCTATGCAAGATTTCAGGAGCCGACCAGCATTTTATAAGTTTTGTTGTACAGTACAGATCGTTAGAATTACCTTACGAGGTGTAGTTATGGTTAATGAATAATTTCATGAACTATCACTCAACAGATCTTTTTTGATTTTGTTCCACAACGGCGTGTCCTCTGTCGTGTGGGTCTGGATAATGCGCCACACTGTAAGTCTCATTACAAGGATATGAAAAAAGTATCATACATACAAAGTAATAGATATACATGGGAGAATAAACAATCTAATTATAAAAATAGAATAAAATATTTTTATTTTATTTTATTACCATCACCAATTGCAAATAGTGTCCTTCTTGAGGATCATTGCACAAGTGGATGACAGATGTAATTCAATGTCCGTAGGGGCAAGTAGTTGTTTTCTGTCAGATATTTGCCTCATTTTTACATATTTGCCTCATTTTTACATTTTGTGAAAATGTGTGGAGAGAAGGGTATTTTCGGCCGTTTGTTTTGATTGAAATTAAAGTAGGTTAGGTTTTAACGGAAGTTTTTCAAGAGCACCTTTCGTAGCATAGATTTATGCAAAAAATCCCCCCACGAGAGTGAGACTGATTTATAGATTCATTCTGAAACTTTAATAAACGGCGGGAGTAAATATCATTTGAATAAATGGCGGAAGTAAAAATTATTTCAATAAACGGCAAGAGTAAGTATTCTGAAAATCTGCCCGATGAAATATTTTGATATACAGGTCCTACAGAGCACCTTTGAAAGCACAGATTCATACAAAAAAATCCCCTCCACGGAGAGTATGACTGATTCATGAATTTATTTTAAATATTACTTTAATAAACGGCGGGAGTAAATATTATTTCAATAAATGGCGGAAGTAAAAATTATTCTAATAAACGGCAGGAGTATATATTCTGAAAATCTGCCGACAATATATTTTGACATTCTGGTCTTATACAGCACTTTCGGTAGCATGGATTTATGCAAAAAAAATTTTTAGTAGTTCTAGGAATCGCCAATCTGATAATTGAAGAAATTTGTTGGTCATAAAATGAATGACATCGTGCATGAAAAAAAACAACAAATATATATGGCACTCCGAAAAAATTGGGTTTTCATTCTTCTAATCACAAATTATCATTAATTATTACTAATTATAACGACCACATAAATAACTTCAGTTTGTCCATAAAGAATAATCCGTCGTATTCTTTTCAGTCTCTCAACTGCACGAGAACAGAACGTTTAATCAGTTACGATTAAAAATATAACTTGAATTATGCATGAATTAATTTATTAGACCATCAATAATGATTCTATAGCAACAAGCCAAGTGACCCAGTGGCTTTCGTCATACTGTTGATAATTTTGAAACAATAGCTGATAATTTGAAAATATCAGACAAAGTCTGATGGCTTTAGGAGAGAGACAGAAATTTCAGTAAAAACCCCTTATTCTCTCCTTAATTTAGGCAGATATCTGACAGAAAACAACTACTTCCCTGGCTAATACCACGACGGACGTTGAATTAAATCTGACAGATATCTGTGCAGCGTTCTCCCTAGAATCTGGGAGCCACAAGTGCTTTCTGTACCAAGTAGCAGAAGTAGCGACAACTGCAAATGTTGTCGGACCTACCTTGCACTGAAGAGAGGCAATACACCTCGAAACCGGTATGTCTCCCAGTCATATGCAAGAGGACACACTTATTAAATTCTAGAAATGTGTGTTCATCATTCCACCAACGATCAGTACCACCATGTTTTAGAAGAATGATATGGGTTATAGTTCAGAAGGTTATTTCAAGATTTTGATTGTTTTCCTTATTTTTTTTTGGGAAATGTTTGTCCTCACCCAATTTGTAACTCGATGAAGAACAAAGAAGTTCCTAGAAAGTATTAGGTCTCCAATTACCATTCTCTAAAAACATGCATTGTGCCACTGAGGCAAGAACTGCGTATCTTTAAATAACACATCTAGAAGCGTAACACGGTATTTATTCATGTAATATTTCAGCTGTAAGACGTATAATTAACCAAGTAAGGTATCATTAGGGTAATTATGGTATTCAAATGAGGCTCCAGATTCAACTATATGTAGGTAGAAGCTTTGTTGTGGATGCCAATGAGAAAAATCAACATTATGATATATTAACGTTCATAGGCGTATCGGAATGTTAACTATTCAATGCTGTATTAGAAATTTACGGCCGAAAGTGACCGGAATTATTCATGTGAATTCAGTATCTTTCTACACCGACGTTACTGATGTAGGAGCTGATTGAGTGATAATTGTATGACTCTGAAACAATCATCATTTCTAGTATGCATCAGTAAAATATTACATCAATGTTTGCATATCATCGAGCCGTTATTGGCCAATCATTTCTTTGCTCAGAACTGCCATGCCAATCATTTCAAACAATTTACTGAAAAGAAACCAAATTTTATTATTAGGTGCTTACTGATACCTTATTTGCTCCTCCTCATGAGTCAAAAACAAGCAGTGCAATTATGAAAAAAATTGCATTTTTGTTTGTTACGCATACCCAAGTTGTTCACGTGAATTTTATATTTATTCATAATTAACATTTTTGTTACTCCACTAGTTTTACGCATCTTAGAGGTTTATTGGAAATGTCCGTCTCTTTAATTTTTCATATTTTTTTTCATGAAGAGTTATAGTAATTGGACTGCTAGTTGATGAAAGATACCCAGTCATTACCAGTAAACATTGAAGATTACAAAATATTGAAGCAAGTGTGAATGCTTAATCACATTTGATATTAATCTTCACAAATTTGATGTAGGTTTACTGTGAATCTGTCTTTCCAAGTTTTCGTATCTCCAAAGAAGTCACTACAACATTTATTCATAAAATTTACAAAAATGAAATTACTGTAGATTTCAAAAAATGTCTTACTAAAACTTCAATATAAGAGTTGGTGATAAACTTTCACATGTAATTTTTCCTGATTTACGTTGACTGCAATTTCATTCTGTCGTGTAATCCTGAATCCTTAACAAACTCCACACTTCACAAGAATGAAAATGACATGACTTCGGGTTCTTGGTGCAATTTTTAGGTTTAGAAGTAACTCTTTCCATAACTGGTGTTGACGTTGGTTTCTATATATTCGATTGAGAATAATATTGTGGACTGTAAAATGCTTATATTTGCATAAAAATACAATTTAAAAATGTTTGACAACCTTTTCGTAACATTTTTTATTAAAAAAAAAACGAAAACAAAATGTCTAGCAACATCAGTAACTAATACACTGGGTTCTCTTGATATCCAACAACTGGCTTCCCAATTACTACAATTCTGTTGTAGAGATTTCTCAGATTTACAATGGAAATAAATCAATTGATGTAACTCAAGACTTGTGTTCATTTTGTGAACATTCGTGATCAGTTTTGCGAAATGAATGGAAAAACACTTAAATCTGATTTCCGTTAAGTATTTTATTATTACGACTGGTATTATCCTTGATTGTAGGGGATAAAACCCAAAACCGGTCATAATAATAATAAGATACCTAGTGGAAATTAGACATAAGTGTTTTTCAATACATTCAATTCAAGTGAAAATAAATCAATATATTGCCAACTGGCCAAGAATTGTGTACAAGTTTTCATACAATTTCACGTAGATCTCCCGATGATTTCAGTTGTTCAAGCTGTCAGTTAACTTGCAAATCTCAATTTTTCTTTTGTGAAATGATTGAGAGAAAGTTGTCATCTCTGAGAAAACTTGCTGAGAGTTATGTGTAAAGTTCACAAAAACTAATTTTGATGAGAATTTGCAGTAATATCATATCGTTTAGTGGATGTATACAACTTTCCACAATTTCATCTGATTCACATTTCATTAATCAAGTAACAACATTCGTACGTAAGCATGTATTTATTCTTCATAATATCGTAATCCCACACTTGCCTTGTTCCACCTGTGATTCTGTAATTCTGTGAAACTGAAACGTGTTTATAAAAATATTTTTCAAACCCCTTGCATAATACTGTATAGTGTGTACGTTCTGAAAGCGTTAGAAATGAACACCTGGGCTCGACAAAAGGTATTAAGGACCACCATTATTGATCGTGGCCACACACAGACATACCGTGTGATATCTCTATAATGTTCAATGGAAATCGTTGTCAATGTTCGTGAATTATGTCCTAAATGTCCCGAACATGTCGTTATTCAACTCCGAAATGTGGAATGAGTTCCGAACAAAAGAGCTTGGAATCGAAGATTCCACTCGCAAGAGAGGAATGTATGTTTGGTTGTACAGTTCAGGAGATATCCGAGTTTTATTATTTTTATACCCGAATTGCTGTTGAATGAGTTACGAAATGTTAAATTAATACCAGGATCACTTAGATGTAATCCGTTTCTTTAGACGTATTATTTCTGTAGTACATGCAAGTTTTTGTTATCATATATCTTCACTTTTCCATTGTTTGGTTAAACACAATTGTATAAACAACCCCTTTACCTCACTAGCTCACTTCACACCCACACGCATATTCCCATAATTGAGTTATCATCATCTGTAAGTAACCGATATCTTGATTATCAAAATTGTCTATAAATAGGTCTAAACTGAGTAGTGCAGTGAAGCAATCAATTTTTGATATTGATCATCTATACAGTAATAATGTGAAAGTTACATAACTGGTTATGTATTATTTATGTTAATTTGTTACATTCGTTACGTTACATTTATTAGATCGAGAAATACAAAATATATGTGAAGTAGTTATATCATAGGGATGTAAAAGTTGCATAACATCTAATGAATTATTGTAATATAATATGTCAGTTTATTACATTTGTTACGTTATATTTACTCAATGAATAGTATAAAATATATCTGAAGTATTTACATCAGTCTTAGATAAAAATCACTATGTTTTTGTGGCGAATATTTCGTCATGACACAAACGTAAATTTAAAATAACACAGATTCGTTACAAGCACTATTAGTTATGTAACATTTATGTAAATTCTACATAATGGTGTTTGATGGTAGGTGATGAATGATAATGAGCATATAGAAAAAAAAATTAATCTCGAACTCGGTCAGCGGTAACTCCAGTTCAGACATGGAGAATACAAGAAAAATAAAAGGTTTCCGTAGAAAGGAAGGCCAAGAGGGAGGAAAAGATATGAAAGGAAAACTCGTTTATTAATTTCAATTAATTGATGTTATTCTATCTGCAGAAGAAGAAAAATATCTAGGGGTTACCCTCAATGAAAAAACTCACACTGAACGCTCATTTGAAAAAAGTTCTTCACAAAGCCAGAATGTCCTTCTGGACTTGGAGGATTTGTGAAAAATCTTGTGGCCTAGGTTCCAATATATGTGAAGGTTGTTAGACTAATTATCACATACGGTGCCATGAGTATTAGCCACAATGGACACTTACAGGTCCGCTCATTTTAAACCTAACCTTACCTATACACATAATAGTTACCAAATATTTAATATATATTATTCAATATTTATGTCAGTTTGTCACATTCGCTACATAATATTTACTCAATAAATGATATAAAATACATGTAAATTAGTTACATCAGTGTTATATAAAAATGACGTGTTTGTGGCGGATATTTTGTCATGACAGGGACGTGAATAATATATAACATAGATAATGAGCAATAAGAAAGTGAACAAGATCAAATGGAAAAAAAGGTGAGAAGAAAGGAAAACCGAAATACCCGATAAAATGAAGATTGAAAACAAAATTACGACCTGGAGGAGTGTAAAAATGAAAAATGAATGCCAAACTGGATCAGCGGTAACTCCAGTTCAGACATGGGCACAAAAATAAAAGATTCCCCTAGAAGTTAGTGGAAACTACGTTTATGGAAATCGTTGCAGACATTACTTGGAGTATTTTGGTTGGTTTCCGGGTTTTTCCGTGGTCTTCTTTGGTTTAAATCTCCAAACGTTTCGACTGCAACTGCGGCAGTCATCTTCAGTGGCGTGGTCGAAGTACTCGTCTAGACGTTTGGAGATTTAAACCAAAGAAGACCACGGCCAAACCCGGAAACCAACCAAAATATTGACGCCAGCCGTGAAAGCTTACATTCCTACATTACTTGGAGTACTCACGATGTTCAAGACGAGGAAAGAAAATGGTCGGAAAATGAGGAATGAATTGTATCAAAAAAACATTAACTCAAATGTATCCCTTTATTAGTTAAACATTATATTTCGAGAACGAGCCAACAGGGGGAAAAAGTAGTAGTAAGGAAAACTAGATTTTTGATTTACTTGATCTGTCAGATTTCGGTGTATATATTGAAAGTAAGAACTAAATTAATAATAACTATTTGAGAGTCTCTCCCTATAATAAGTAGAGAAGCAGAGAAACAATTTTGGTAGTCAATTAGTGAAACCGAAAATGCGAGACAACAGTACGAACTGACGAATGAGGTATATCCCGAACTTCTAACCAACTATTCGGTATAAATTCCCATGCGAGCGAGAGGATGTATTGAAATATATGCAGTGCTTCGTCTCCATGATTACTCCCCAAAATATATTGAAATAAGTGAGGATCCCACGAGGTATGCGGAGCATTTTCTAAAATAGAATATAACACCGCTCAAGGCAAGACGTCATCAAGGTATTTACAAGAAACATCATTTTAATATCCTGTAGGGAGATGCAAGTTCTCCGAGAATCTTTCAGAGGTCGTTAGTGGAAGCTACGTTTATGGAAATCGTTGCAGACATTACTGGGAGTACTAACGATGTTCAAGATGAGGAAAACGGAAGGAAAATGCGGAGTGAATTGTTTCAAAAAGAACAGTAACTCAAGTGCATCCCTTTATGAGTGAAACATTATGTTCCGAGAACGGAAAGTGGCTTATCTTTCGTTTTGTATCTAGTGCATACTCTGGTGGAATCTGAGTGTATCGAAAATAGGCCTGAGGAATATTCTGGAAACTGACAGAATGGAAAATCGAATATTTTCGACAAGGTTAAGGGAATATTTTCAACATAACAATCTAGGAGATGAACGAGGTTCTATTTTCCGAGGTCGCTGACACTTTCATCATACAGGTGGAAATAATGAAATGTGTCATTTTCTCAGAGAAAATATCATGACGTGGCACGTGAAAAGGACAAGGAAACTTGGTCAGATGTCAATATTCCTGAATTTAGTATATAACGACACGTTATTCGAGTTATCTGAGTAATTCATATATTGTTTATCAATTATTAATTGACCGAATTAGTCATCCTGAAGCAATTGGCATGCGCAGAATTGCTCTATCTCGAACCGTTTTCGAGTTGAAAAATCCGTATGAGTTGAGATCTGTTATTACCAGACAGTTTTTTTTTCATATTTTTCTCATATACCTACTCCTAACATTTAACCTTTTCGTATATGCTCATCAATTTGAAGAAAGTCAAGAGTCAACTAGAGATTAGGTAGGCTTTTTAAAAAACCTCTGCAATTTCATTGAACCTTTTTTCGGAAATAATAATTTTTAAATCTTTTGTATTGTCCCCATAATTATTACTCGCCAAATGAACGATATTATCTTTCACATTCAGTAGTGTTCTCCTGCAATATTCGTAGCGGTAAGTGTTTTTTTCTGACAGATATTTGCCACTTTGTGGAATAGTTTGAACCTCCGAAAATCCGTAGAATTCCTTGAGAAAATAGTCAGTATTCGTTTCAACTTGATACCCTCCATATGTGAATTTTCAGTTAGTTATTTATTGATTGTGTAAATTCTAGTAGTTTTCATCAGAGATACTTCAGTTTCATAAACAACCTCGGGAAAGTTGATTCTTTCAATCAATTTTCTTACCAGCAATTATGATTCTCTGTTCAACTTTCAGTGCATTTATTCTATTTTATTTGAACTAAATCATTGCTTTCATCTCGTTGAGATGTAAATACATCATCTTGCGTCATTTATTGTGATTTATGATCAGTTTCTGTCAAATTTAATATCAGTTTCAATAATACTTAATTGCTCATTGATTATTTGTTATTATTTTATTAATCGATTAAACATAAATATTTTTGAGTGTTGTCAATACTGTTTTTTATTTAAAAAAGTTCATATACTGGCTCTTCTAGCATTGTCAAGTTAATAATAATATTCTCAAGAGTTGAAAACAGAGCAAGTCTAACTCCAGCCTGTGGGAAAGAACTAGTAACAACAGCATTGTGTCCGACGGAAATAGAAGACGATACAGATATTGAGGTGAGAATTCTGATTTATTGACAATAGAGCTCAACGTTCCCTTGTATTTGAAAACCGATTCTGTTCGGTTGTATCAAATGTGACAAAACGCTATTCAATTCAGAAGTAGCTTTTGCTATAATTCACACCGGAACAATTATGACATCGTTTCGACGAAGATTAATTGTATCCTCAGGCATCTTCAGAGTTCATAGTGAATAGAAACATCTAATTTCAAAAATTATAACCGAACGCTTTAAAATATTTCATATATTTACGTAATTTCTTGCAGTAGCAAACAAAAGCTAATGAGACGGACTTATGCGGAAACTCAACAAAAATAAAATTAATTTCCCTTCCAACCCGACATGTAATCCACAAATAAGCACCGATTCATGGCCCTCGTCTTGTTCCCTTGGGCAGAAACACCCTGGCCACTAATTGCAGAATAACAGTTGAAGGGCTGGAAACACATTTCTGCGAGCGCACATATGCCACTCTTGTCGGTCATTTTTCCTGATGGTGCAGTTTGTAAATTACCGTTTTATTGCATATTTGCAATTACCAGGAATGAAGGAAATGGCAAACCGCAGCGGTGTGAAGCAATTTCAAAAATAAAGCTATTTTGTTTCAATGATGGTGATTCATTGAGTTTTGAATTGAGGCAATAGATATGAGGTGATCCAATTTTTCTGTATTTAAAACGAAGCCTTGGGTGAATGAAATTTTGAAACCATCCGAATGGTCGGCTTCTTTAAATTCCATAATACATTCTTACACCACTTCGAATTGTATTTTCCTTTCAACAACAACAACAACCACTTCGAATTGTATTTTCCTAAGCAATAAGTCTATTTGAAAACTTAGAACAAAATTTGGATTGATGCAGAAGTTATCGAATTCAGTCGAAAGTTTAAAAACTAATTTTGAATGAGAATCATGTGGTTAAATTTTGAGAAAAATCCTAAAATCAGTTCCAGTGTGTAGATAGATAGATAGATAGATAGATATATTTATTATCCTTTCAGACAATTACATAAATTGTATAGGACTCGTCACAATACACAAAACTAATACTAGGTATCAAAGAATTCGCTAACGCTATAAAAACAATTGTCAGTTAAAAATATTTTCAAGTTTTTCTTGAAAGAATATAATGTTGAAGATATCTTTATATTTGTTGGCAGCTTATTGAACATTTTGAGTCCAATATTGTTGGGTGACTTATAAACTACATTAGTTTTACAAACCGGTACATGGTAGTCATTTTTTAAGGCGAGTATTAAAATTGTGAATGCTTTTATTCATCTTAAATTTACGATGGTTGTGTAGATTTTCCACTACGAAAACCATATTGATTGTTGGTTAAGATATTGTTTTTCTTCAAAAAACTCGTAAGTCTATCGAGAAATTCAAATATTTTTGAGAACCCTGAGGGAACCGTGACTAGTCTGTAGTTATTCATATTTTGTGGGTCATGTTTTTTATGTATCGGAGTAACTTTACCCAATTTAAGAGATTGTGGAAATTTGCCCGATGTAAATGACAAATTGACTAAGTATGTAATTGGTGCAATTATGTATGGTAAACATTTTTTTTGTCAAAAATGAAAGAATTTCGTCTGGACCGGAAGAAGTTTTATTCTCGCATCCCTGATATGGCACCAATCCACCCCCAAGTCTAACATCCACTCGAAACTTTCCTAACACCGCTTATAATTCCTCCCACAACTTCAGCTAATCGGAATACAACAGATGTGTATCTTCCAATAACAAGAGATAGTCCATTACTCATACCCAAACTAGAAATGTCACTGCGAAAGTTTGGTGGCACTATGTGGTCCCTAACGTGCCTTGTTACGGATATTATGGGGGTCAATAAACAGTAACAGTGAATAAATGGGCCTCAAGATGCGGGCGGCTATTTCATACTTCAATTTGAATGCCTTTTGTATTTGATAATTGATGTATTGTTCTTGAAAAATCTGTGTTGATGATTTTGGATTGGGGACATTTAGGATTCGTTAGTGAGCTCCTCATCAAAGCTGTTGTCTCCTAATTAATGGACAATTGCTGAGTAGGGTTTTTGTCATACACGATGGTGGAATTATTCAACGAGTTCTGAAATTCATTCCAAATAATGCACTTGGATAATTCTAGTAAGAACTCATGATGATGTGTTGTTCTTTCTTTCCTGGATCGATGAGATACTTTCTAAAGTTCACTTCTAATGAGATGGCAATGCTGAAATTCCCAATTAAGAAGAAAATCCTGGTTCTTAATTCAAGCTTAAGGATAATTTGGTGGGAAAATTTTATACGAATATGATATGGAAAATAGATTCAAAATTAATTTCAAACCCAAATGACGTGCATTATGATGTTTATACTGAAATTGCCCATTTCAGCTCTAGATTAACTTCTCAACTAGAGAATTGTTGAAGATAAATAATTCTGCGGACGTCAATTGATTCAGAATGATATTAAATTAATATATTGTGTGAAATCCACGTCAATCAAAAAAAAAATTACTCGAAACAGTCCTTGAAAATCATGAAAAGTACAAAATTATCATATTTATTATATTTAGATATGCTCAGCTAGAAGATGTAAGTACTATGAAAGAGCGATAAAAATTCTCTAGCACCATCAAATTTTCGAAAACTTTCAAGTATATTCTAAGTTTTTCAAAAAATGCAAAGTTCTCTCAAACCTTTTTCGACGTGCTGATTTCTGATATTATTTCAAAAATGCAATTCGAGAAAAGATTAACAAAATGATAGCAATGTTATCGTCGTAATCGAAAAAATTGTCATTATTTCGGAAACCCTTCATCAAATTTTATTTTTGAGCTCACCAAGATACGTTTGAGAAAATTTTGCAATTTATCAAAAAATCAAAAATAAAAATTTTCGAAAAAAGTTTCTAGAAATTGCAGAGGTTACGTAAAAAGCCCATAACATCTCTTTTTGAATCGGAATAAATTTCAAATTGGGTGAGCGTATACCTACATATAAAGTTGAATGTTAGGAATATAAAAAAATATTTGAACACCATTTTTTGCCTGTATATTTCAGCTATCAACTTCGGATGAATTGTTCAACTCGAGAACGGTTTGATATAGAGCAATTCTGCGAACGCCAATCGTCAAAAAAAAAAGAAATTACTCGAAAAAAGTCCAAAAAATCATGAAAATGAAAAATCATTAGATTCACTTGAAATCAGCACTATATACCCAAAATTCCATGCTGATTCCAAATTTATTTAATTTAGATATGCTCAGATGAAAAGTTCACCAAAAAAACGCGATAAAACGTCTTAAATTATCACGTTCCATCGATTTTTAAAAATGTTATTTAAAATTTTTGAAAAAATCGAAAAATCCTTTAAAACGTATATCGACGAGCTGTGGTCGTTATTTCGTTAACCCCTTATCGAATTCAATTTTTGAAATGTTATTCAAAATCATCTTGTCAAGATATCTTTGGGAAAACTTTTGAAATAAAAAAAAAATATGAAAAATTAATATCTTTGAATAAAAGTTCAACTCAAAATTGCAGAGGTTCCATAAAAAGCCTACCAAATCTCTATTTGAAATAGAACAATGCTGCGAACGCTAATCGTTTCCGAATGACGAAATTAGTATATTCTGTGAACTTGAAGTCAATCGACATTACTTGAAAAAATATAAAAAAATTATGAAAAATACAAGAACATCAGACTCACTTGATCCTCGCACTATATACGCTAAATTTAATGCTCATTTAAAAATGAATTAATTGTTTATGTTCACATACAAGGTTCAGCATGAAAAATTATCAAAACACACTTTATATTTATCAAAACTTCTATTTTTTTTAAATCACAAATTACCCTCAAATGTATCTCAACGAACTGATGCTGAATCATATGAAAAACACCAATTTCGATGACGAATTAACAAAATTTCATAAGATTCTCAATCGAAACATGCACTTCTCCACAAAGGATTCACAGGCTATCAAAGTCGAGTAATGCAATATTGAGGAAAACCAAATTTTCGATAATTTTTTTTCACTTTCCTAAAAATCTTCACTTCCAATAAAAAAAATCGGGGTATATCACCCCTCTTAACGTCCCCAACCCTCTTAACTTTAATTCGCGAACTGTTAAAGAGATAGATAATCAACTATGGCCGTTGTACACTTTTTTTATTTGTCTTGAACTTATTGCACTATGATCTGATAACGTCATTTATTTCAAATTCGGGTCAATGCCAATTTAGCGATTTTCAACAAATTGCATTTCAATAGCGAAGTGGTCGTGGTGTTAGGGCATATGCACCCAGGCGTCATGAGTTCGATCCCCACCATCTGCCACTGAGCTAAAGTGGTTCAGAATCCACTTCTATTCAAGCCGTAGGTCGCACAAGCTCTGCTTTTAGGGGGTTTTCTCCAAAAACCTAGCTGATTCGTAGAAACAAAAACAACAAATTGAATAACAAATATCAATTCGTGATACAAGGTTAAATGAAGAAGTTTGAAGCGTTTCCATTTCAAATATTTTCATTATAACCCTTGAATTCCTCCCAGAGAAGTATTCACCGTTTTTATATATTCTCATCCCTCATTTGTACCGAAACTTTCCACTCAAACGCATCCTAATCACAGAAAATGTTCGAAAGGTCTCAATCTGCTTGGAATAAATGAAAAAACTCTCATACATTTGTATTTCAAAGGCGTTCCTCATCGCCTTGACTTCATTCGCGGTTCTGATGAAATAAACAAGTCCGTTTCTCATGTGTTCGCTTCCGCTCGAAAGAAAATCCGCCGCGAGCTTTCCATTTTTCGAATGGAGAACGTGGAAAAAGCAATATTGGAAATACAATTTGACTGAAAGTTGTATATTGGGATGGAATATGGTTTTTATGTTTCGGGCAATCCTGAGGTAGAAGAGAATTATTTTCATCCGGTAGCAAAAAATATGACTCTTCTCTAACCGTATTTGGATTTACTGCAGCTGACTGTGACATGTGATAACTTGAAAAACTTCGTCGGCTTGTGATATTTTCGGACGTAAAGGAAGTTCCGTGAACTGATACTACTTAATAAACTCTGGAAGTCTATTCCTGAAGCTTAACTTGTTTTTGAACTGATATAATTTTTTAAATAACAGAATAAGCAGAATTGAATTCCGTAAAAAGATGATTTGATAAACTCCTCCTGTAGGAGTGACAAAAAAATTTAATTATTTCCAAGAATCTCAGCTTGGCCAGCTATCAACAGCCTCAAACGATCTGCCTCGTTTTGGTGTGAATTTTGAACCAGGTAAAGTTAGCCAAATTGATATCTCCCATTATGATGATGTCAGTAGTATGTATTTTCTGGATAAACTCCAATTTGAGTGATAAAAACTAGAAGAGGTCGCAATGTACTTTGAAAACTTCAACTTATTTAGGAGTTGTCAATTTGGTTTTAGGGCCTATAAAGGATGTAGTTAATAATAGTTATTTACCTAAAATGTGCGGAAAGTAGTACTTTTCAGCACGCGACGGCACATTTTAAAAATGTAATATTTATGAATATGAACATTTCATTTTCTCCGACTAGTTCTGCCAGCGTCTACCAATGGTTATCAAAATCACATTCCTATTTCATTCTTACGGCAGCACGCTCTGACATGAATGAAAAATGTTGATGAGGTAGGAACTATCTTGCGCCGCTCTTTATTTCAATTTAGCTATTCGCTATGGGGTGACGTTAGTGTCAAAAGTAATTGTTCTCATATATTTTATTTTTACTCAAATATATTTGTTGATGACCATATATTTATTAGTTGACACCAATATATATTGAAACTGAACAAATATTTCCATTTTAGCGTTCATTCATAAATATATCGTCTATGCATATTAGCAGTGAAGAGCAATATATTTATTACTTGGTACCAATCCATATATAAAAATGAGCTTTCGATTTCCACCACTAGGTGGCGCTCACATCTTGTTTTCGAATATAATTTGTTTTGCAAACCTGTTATGTTGATATTGCATTCCATTCATACTTTTTGAAGATATGCGATAATGAAAACTCGAACAATCTTTCGATTATTTTCAACATAGCGGACGCGTTGCGACGAAATGGCATGAATCGGTTACATGGCGCTATCTAGTGGTGGTACTCGAAAGCTCATTTTTATACCGGGTGGCTACGGAAGTATTGCCTACGGAATATCTCAGTTATTGTATGAAGTAGGTTTGTGAAATTTGGAGCGTCAATATAATGACATAAGAGCTAGAATTTGAGCATATTCACATGTCGAAGTTAACTTCCGGTCTGACCGGAAGTAACATCAACTTTCTTATTTTAAATGGAAACCCTATTTTCTTTTTCTTTTCGCTTTATTCAGCATTCAATTCCCTTTCTAATGACATATCACAAGTTGGTATCTAACCAGAAACTAGATCAGAAAAAAATTATCATTGAAATTCACCGAGTAGGCCGTGGAAGCAAAATGAAAGCCAAAAATTGAAATGTTGGCTATGGAAACCATACGTCACTTGATAACAGTTGCTACTACTGTGATATTTTATTTTCATTCGTCGGCGTTATAAAAAGCCGCCAAAAAAAATATTGGAAAAATTGGGAAAAAACAATACTCTGTAGGTCCATAACTTAAATAGGAACATACAACTTTTTCTTGCCTGTACTAGTCAGCATAACCATTCCTTTCTAATGATATAATAGAAAGTAATTTTTTGAAATGAAATATCAAAAAATCCAATTATTATTCTTCAAATAACAAAACAGATTATCGCCATACGCAAAAATAACATTAAAAATAATGTGGAATGATAAATTATATCCTGTAGGTTCTAGGTTAAATAGGAACATAAACGTACTTGGTCTGTGCCATCGTCCATAGATATTCTAATATCTACCTATGGACGATGTTTGTACTATTCAGAATAATCATTCCAGTGCAATAATCATTGGAACCAAAATATTAACAAGTAGGCTGATTAAGATGTATTTTGGAATGAAACAAAAAAGAAACGAGAGCTCTCACGAACGCTGCTATCCATATTATTTTGACGTTCGAAGTAGTGTTTTTGATTCTGCCATTTTAAAAGGGTTTGGAAATCGAAATCAGTTAGTGGAATATTCAAAAATTGCCCCGTTATTCACCAACCGAACAAATTGACATGCTTCTCATTTATGGTGAATGTTTAAAAAATTCTTATGCCGCTGAACGATTGTATTTAGAGCGATATCCAGAGAGGCAGCAACCGTCAAGAAGGTATTTCCAGTGGCTTGAAGAAAAATTAAGAACTGAGCCTGATGTTCACGAAGACCAAGAAGCATTTTTTATTAATGAGGAAACTGAAATTAATGTATTAGCTTTAGTACAATATGATAGCACAATTTCCTCAAGGCAGATTGGCGCCGAATTAGCTATAAGTAAGGACTCTGCTAGGAAAATTTTGAAAAAACATCGATTTAAATCCTTCAAGTATCAGTTGCATCAACATTTGTATGAAAATGACGGTGAAAGGCGCCTGGAATATTGTAATTGGTTTCTTCGACAAAATGCTGAGAATCACCTATTTAACTATTATATCTTGTTTACGGACGAGTCAAGATTTACCAACAATGGGTTATTTAACAGGAATAATACAAGGTAGGTACTGCACTTTATTTGGATTATTGTCGATAGTCGAAGTGTAAAGTGCTAAAAGTGTGAACGGTCTTTTGTTTCAGGTACTGGGCGATAGAAAACGAGCACCGGTTTCGACAAGGTGGCTTCCAGGAGAGATTTGGTGTGAATGTTTGGGCAGGAATAGTTGGAACTCATATTGTTGGCCCCATTCTTCTTCAAGGCCAACTAGCCGGAGAGAGATACTTTAATTTTTTAACGAATTAAATTTCGGAATTCATTAACAACCTACCAGCGGAAATAACTGAGAGAGTGTACTTCCAGCAAGATGGCGCCCCTCCGCATAATTCAAGAATAGCGAGAAATTATCTTCAAAATCGCTTTTAAGAGAGACTTATAACAACACATGGTCCAGTCAGGTGGCCACCAAGGTCACCTGATCTTACTCCGTACGACTTTTTTCTATGGGGGCATCTCAAAAATAGGGTGTATTCCACACAGCCTACAACTCTACATGAGCTAGAAGTAAAAATTCGTAGAGCTTTCCAAGATATCACGCCCCAAATGTTGAGAAACGTTTTACATGAAAATATCACCAGAGTCAATAAATGTATTGACGCTGAGGCAATGCATTTCGAACATTTGTTTTGAATTTTTTTTGTTATTTGAATAATAATAATTGTATTTTTTGGTATTTCATTTCAAAAAATTACTTTCTACTATATCATTAGAAAGGAATGGTTATGCTGAATAGTACAGGCAAGAAAAAGTTGTATCTTTCTATTTAAGTTATGGACCTAAAGAGTATTGTTTTTTCCCAATTTTTCCAATATTTTTTTTGGCGGCTTTTTATAACGCCGACGAATGAAAATAAAATATCACAGTAGTAGCAACTGTTATCAAGTGACGTATGGTTTCCATAGCCAACTTTTCAATTTTTGGCTTTCATTTTGCTTCCACGGCCTACTCGGTGAATTTCAATAATAATTTTTTTCTGATCTAGTTTCTGGTTAGATACCAACTTGTGATATGTCATTGGAAAGGGAATTGAATGCTGAATAAAGCGAAAATAAAAAAAAATAGGGTTTCCATTTAAAATAAGAAAGTTGATGTTACTTCCGGTCAGACCGGAAGTTAACTTCGACATGTCAATATGCTCAAATTCTAGCTCTTATGTCATTATATCGACGCTTCAAATTTCACAAACCTACTTCATACAATAACTGAGATATTCCGTAGGCAATACTTCCGTAGACACCCAGTATATGGATTGGTAACAAGTAATGAATATATTGCTCTTCACTGCTAATATGCTTTGACGATATATTTATGAATGAATGAACGCTAAAATGGAAATATTTGTTAGGTTTCAATATATATAGGTGTCAACTAATAAATATATGGTCATCAACAAATATATTTGAGTAAAAATAAAATATATGAGAACAACTACTTTTGACACTAACGGCGCCCCATAATTCGCCGCCCAATGCGGAAATCAAATCAATCTCCCAAACGACATTGTCTGGATATTCCCTATCAGTTGAAAGTTGCACTGTTTTTATGGGTATTTCTATTGAAATAAAACAAAATTAAGTATTGACACATTTCCTTCAATTGCCGACCAAAAAAATCTCAATTTTTGATATCAAATCAATGTCAATATATTCAATAAGTAATCCAATTCTTTCTGAGTTTACCTACCGATTTTGAGTTTTCCAAGTGAAACCGTTTCCAAATGCCCACCTAGTTTGAATTGAAGTCTAGTTTCCGGAATATTTTCTACTCGACATTCAACTGGTTCTAACTCATCGTTTCTTCATCTGACAGCGTCGTATGTAGTTTCGATGTTCATCGACTACACAACTCCTGATTACCGACAACACAAACAGAATTCCTAACAAGAATTTAATTCCGTGCAAACTCAGCATTCAGACTAAAACGTCTACCACTATCCTCCAGTTATCTGAATGTTAGCGGGTCGTTTCGAGTGTTTGTTCTCCAAGTTGAAAGCGGGAGCGGTAAATGCTGGCTTATTTTGTTAGCAGCCTGATGAACGTTCATGTATATGTATGCAATACTTGGACGAGATAACATATGTAGGGTAATCAGCTATTTTAGATGGCTTGGTTGAATCGGGCAGGCTTTCAATAGAACTCGGCTGAGTTGTATTGGATGATTGAAATCTGCTTATAATCGTTCAATCCTATGTTCTAACAGACTCAACAATCAATTCATAAAGTAAAGGAAATTAATAGTTTCAATTACAATTCTCCGAAGGTAGAATTGAAATATGTGAGTGAAGAAGAAGTGTGACTTTTTGTGAGTGAGGAATATAGTGAGTATGGAAAGGAGATATGAATATGTGTCGTCCGTATCATTGATTCAAAATAAAAATTTACATACAATGACACACAACAAAATCGAAAAAAATTTGAAAAGTTTTCATCAGTGCGATTACAAAATTTTGAAAGATCTCTGGGAAAAATAGTGAAAGCGGAAGCGGAAGCGGAAGCTGAAGCGGAAGCGGAAGCGGAAGCGGAAGCGGAAGCGGAAGCGGAAGCGGAAGCGGAAGCGGAAGCGGAAGCGAAACCGGAAGCGGAAGAGCAATCGAGAGAGGCAGAGGAAAAGAGAGCAGGAGTGAGAACGGAAGCAGGAGTGAGAGTGGAGCAGGAGCAGAAGCGGAAGCGGAAGCGGAAGCGGAAGCAGAAGCTGAAGCGGAAGCGGAAGCGGAAGCGAAACCGGAAGCGGAAGAGCAATCGAGAGAGGCAGAGGAAAAGAGAGCAGGAGTGAGAACGGAAGCAGGAGTGAGAGTGGAGCAGGAGCAGGAGCAGAAGCGGGAGCAGGAGCGGAAGCAGGAGCGGGAGCGGGAGCAGGAGCGGGAGCGGGAGCGGGAGCGGAGGATTTTTAGAAGGTATACCTCAGTCTTTGGATAAATCATTTTGTATTCATTAGATACTCCAAAATGGAATCAAAGGCAGAAACCGTATCAAAAAATTGACTCTGCAATGAGTCTGCAATTCACAATGTGGGAAAACAAGTTTGTAGTGATCAAATCAAATTCGATTTTCTGTTATTTTCCATTTTGATTGCTCCAAAAATTACTGAAATAGTATTTGAAAATAATGAAGACATAACATATTCGTTATTGTTTCTGATGATGAATTAGTCATTATAAATAATGGAGCAGTTGAAGGGAATTTTAATGAAACATTATCGATTATCTATTCGTGAACGAAGACATGAAATTCGTGCAGATTATTCAAATTACAGTGAAACATGCCTTTTAGAAGAATTAGCAGATCCCTGAGTGAAGAAGAAGTGTGACTTTTTGTGAGTGAGGAATATAGTGAGTATGGAAAGGGGATATGAATATGTGTCGTCCGAATCATTGATTCAAAATAAAAATTTACATACAATGACACACAACAAAATCGGAAAAAAATTGAAAAGGTTTCATCAGTGCGATTACAAAATTATGAAAGATCTCTGGGAGAAATAGTGAAAGCGGAAGCGGAAGCGGAAGCGGAAGCGGAAGCGGAAGCGGAAGCGGAAGCGGAAGCGGAAGCGGAAGCGGAAGCGGAAGCGGAAGCTGAAGCTTAAGCGGAAGCGGAAGCGAAACCGGAAGCGGAAGAGCAAGCGAGAGAGGCAGAGGAAAAGAGAGCAGGAGTGAGAACGGAAGCAGGAGTGAGAGTGGAAGCAGGAGCAGGAGCAGAAGCGGGAGCGGGAGCAGGAGCGGAAGCAGGAGCGGGAGCGGGAGCGGGAGCAGGAGCGGGAGCGGGAGCGGAGGATTTTTATAAGGTATACCTCAGTCTTTGGATAAATCATTTTGTATTCATTAGATACTCCGAAATGAAATCAAAGGCAGAAACCGTATCAAAAAATTGACTCTGCAATGAGTCTGCAATTCACAATGAGGAAAAATAAGTTTGTAGTGATCAAATCAAATTCGATTTTCTGTTATTTTCCATTTTGATTGCTCCAAAAATTACTGAAATAGTATTTGAAAATAATGAAGACATACAATTTTCGTTATTGTTTCTGATGATGAAATAGTCATTATAAATAATGGAGCAGTTGAAGGGAATTTTAATGAAACACTATCGATTATCTATTCCTGAACGAAAACTTGAAATTCGTGCAGATTATTCAAATTACAGTAAAACATGCCTTTTAGAAGAATTAGCAGATCCCTGAACGTTTCAAGACTAATTCAGAATGGGTTCAAATTACCCAAAATTGCTACCCACAACATGAAAATAATTGCCAAACTTTGACCGCTATAGGGACAATAGACTACTATCAGAATTTTTTATATAAAGATTCGGAATCCACACTAAAAAAGGTTTTGCATTATAATCACCTGAAAGCTCATCAAAATTAAATTAGAATTTTTGTATAATTTGAGCAGTTCGCGCTGGTTATGGAATATAAATTTGAATAATCCGACGGTGAATTCTATGAAAAATTTGTAATGTCGGGTTCGGATGCATAATGGAGGCAATTTATTTGTAGAACATAACGCTGTTATTTAATAATGGTTCTTATTTTGTCGTTACGGCCATAATGTGACTTTAAATGTTTTGGTTGGACTTGCTTGTCGGAGTTTTGTTTGATTTATCTTGATTGGCCAGATACCTCTTCAGCTAATACTAAGTTAGGTGGAATTATTCATCAGAGATTACGATAAACTGAAAAATTTTACCGGCCCAGACGACTAATAAATAATAATAATAAAACAATGGTCCACTTGTTATATTTTTTATCATTGAAAATTGAGCATCTTTCAAGTTAAATCTTAATTATTAATATCATCACAATAACACATATTACATCAGTAACAAAATATAATAATTCAGTTACTTTATAATTCGCTAGATACCGATTTTATTTCAAAATCTATTAATGAAAATTGATATGAATGTTTCGAGAGATTTCACAATTGGTAGATACACCTGCACCATTCTTGACAAAAATGATAGGCATATCCGCTGAATCTTGGCCAGCAACATTCTTATTTAGTTTGATGATTTTTTTCTTACATGAGACTGTGTTACAGAAACGTTTCCAACTTGAATTATTTCGTGCAATGGAAATCTTCTCACGCAAGTTATCTCCCAAATACACTCTTGCAACATTGCTCGATTCCCAACCACCAAGTTCTTATGAATTTAATATGTCTCCACATGCATTAACATGAAAAGTTGCTGAAGAAATACAACGACCAGTATTCATAGTTGCATATTCGAGTTTGAGATAAGTAGCAATTTTCTCAGGTATTTCAGAAAAGAAATGAATATCGCAAGGTTGAACGGTGCATTTTTCGTGTCGGTAAGTTTAAAAAATTGTTGTTTGTTAAAATTGTTTTTTCAGTTAACTAGCTGCCATCCCCCTTACGAACGAGAGCCCGTAACTTGTGCAAGCTAAGGATTAACGAGGTCTTGCCTTTTAACGTGCGATTCCTAGCACGAGACCAGTGACCACGCTGGGAATCGAACCCACGTCCCTCTGACTGATAGACTAGTGCTCTACCATCATGACCACTGCGGCAATTTGTTTGAATATCTTTGAGATTCTGTGAACCAAAGTAATCAGCCAAATTCTAACTTGCTCCTAACCAAGCTATAGTATAAAAGTTGTAGTGTGTTAATATTATGGAAACTATGTGATTGCCTTGTTATGAAACCCAACATTTTATTAGCTGATAAACAGAGGTCAGGAAATCTAACTCTCAAGACTGGGTGGTTTTGCAGAATAAAGAGTGATTCATGAAGAATGGAAAACGAAATACATTTCCTATTTGACATAAAATCAGAATTTTCTTTCGGAATGCGCTACTTTGGATTACTAGGCAGTGTCGAGTATGCAGAAACTAAAATTCAGTGGAGTAGCCTGTGTAATAATTTATACGGTTTTGCGGCCATATTAATTAAATCATGAAATTTCAATTTCAATATTGAATTTCATTGGATTCACTTCCGAAGCAATCAAACTTTCATCTTGCTATTTAAGTCAAATAAGTCAGGCTGTAACATAACCAAAAAATTTTCCAATTTTATTATTACTGTGAGAGGAGTCCCTTGAGGCTTGATAGTAGGTCCATTGCTGTTCAGCAGATGATACACAGATTTACATGTCATTCAGTTTGAATGAATCGGAGTAAACCATCAATTATATTTCCAGTACGATCCCAGTATATTCAATCTTTTGTGATGTACAGCATAACACTCCATCAATATATGGTGTGGTGTTTCTGGATGTTCCCCACAGAATCTGCAGGTGCTGTCCTCCTCTAAGTCTAGCATCCTTAAGTGTTCTTAGAGTCTGCGGTGCCCCGTCAGAAATCCCGTGATTGTCTTTAGACTAGTTTTGCTGAGGTTAATCAGTGTCTTCGATCATGCTCGGTTGAAGTTGCCGAGGAGATCTTTGGCCTGCCTCAGCCCTGGAAGTTTTAGCCAGTGTGTTGCTCTCATTGCTTCTCCAGTTTTATGTTCATCTTGGAAGTAAGATTTTCCAAGTCCGCAAAATGGTTCTGGCCCGATCAGTGGCGTTGATGGCCAGGGTATCTGCTTGTTCATTGCCCTCTACTCCGACGGGCCCCGGCACCCAGAGGAGGATCACCTTGTTGTTCCTGCCTAGACCATTAGGTTTATCTAAGCTTTTCCAGATCATCTTTGAGTCGATGTTATATGAGCTCAACGCTTTGATGAAGCAATCGGATTGTTGTGAAAAAGTACAAAAGTCAACAGATGGACGATGGACTTCCGAAATGTAAGTAATCAGGTTACTATATCGATATCAATAACACCGATTTCTTCCCATTGCTGTGTGATCGTTTTCATCCTGCAACTTGCTTATTTCTATGAAATAACACAGTTTTTCTCTATGATCCCATCAAGATTTTGAAAACAATAACCTTTCTTTAACCTGCGTGTCTGCCGCTGGAATATTCTCTTTTCTCTCTGAATATAAATTGCATAGTAACAAAGCGCTCAAACAAACTGGAACGGTATTTGTTGCCTTCATATTCAACTTGTAAATATTGACACAATACAGTCGATATTTGAAGCTTCGCAGTTGCATATTTCTAGCTTTATACGAAACGCGATAAATATTTATTTTTGATACAGCTGCGTTTTGATTATCCATAGAATTTTAGTTTGAATGGAAAGCTGTCTTGTTTCGTCAAAATAAGAGTATAAAGAAATATGGGTTGAAGAACTTATTTCATGAAGATTTCAACGTCTCTTTCGGCTTTAACAATTTGAATGAGTTTTTCAAAAGGTGGACAAAAAACTCGAATCGAGGATAGTCATGTCGCAGAACCACTTTGGCGTTTTTCTACCATGTGACGATAGTGTTGAACGGCAGGGTTGGGTTCCTATGAAAATAAACTGAGTGGCTTCCAAACACCGTTACGCCATTGCTCTGAGGCGATAGTGACCAAATAATCCGATGCGTCGTTAAAAATACCAAGGTTTAAATCTAATAATCTAGTTTCAGATTAGATAACCAAGTCCTTTGTCGCTAGTAACGAGAACGGACCACATTCCGAAACGATAGTCTTTCAACAACCAATTAAGAGTGCTGGTGCCAAACAGAAATGAGTTGAACGGCTCACAGTTCGAGAACATTCTACAAGGAAAAATCTGGTAAACAGATGGATCCAAGACTGAAAATGAAGTGTTCTCCAGGAATCCGAGTATTGGCATCAGCTAATCACTGGGCACCCATACCTCTGTCTTTCAAGCAGAAGTATACGCCATCCACCAACGCGCCAAGTAAAATAATAGGAGAAACGTTTAAAACGCGCATATCAATATCCTTTCAGACAGGCAAGCGGCACTGAAGGCCTTGTGTAGCAAGGAAGTAACGTCCACATTGGTATAGGACTGCAAAGAATAACTGAGAACTCTGTCAGACCGGAATCAAGTCAAACTAATATGGATCCCAAATCATCAAGGAATCGCAGGCAAAGAGAAAGCAGAAGAACTCGCACGAAGAGGATCGGGAATGCTACCAAACCAAGGACAGATGCTAGGGGTACCGAGGAGTACAGTAAAAACGACTGTAAAAGACTAAATTAGGGACAAGCACAAAAACTACTGTGACAATGTCCCTGGAAACAAACACCTCAAAGAAATGGGGAAATACGATGGAGACCTGACCTACATACTATGCGGTAAGGAACTAGAAACCGTAAAACACATACTGTGTTATCGCGAAGCTCTAGACCACAAAAGACAGGCCATTTTTGGCAGCCATCTGGTGAACCAGAAATATACAGTTTTCACCCAATACGAAACTTGTACAATGGGACAATAGGCCTAAGTGTCACCGGAGGCAATAGTTTAACCGGACCTACACCAAGGTGGAGGTATAGTAAGTATGCCTTATAAGGAGAGTCTCACAGTATTTATTGAGCTTGGAGACTCAATATTTCTCTCCACCTCAGCAAAAAAAAGTCCTCTGGGCCAAATATTCTTTGATGGTCCCAATATCCGTGATTGCTGCTGTTCAATTCACTGGTTTTTTCATCCTCAACATTGTTCTCAAACAGGTCATTCAAAACGATCAGCAACCAAAGAAAATGAGGACAGACTTTGTTGGGATAAACGAGAGCTGCGGGAATGTATTGAGGCTTTAGATCAGAACAAAATTGCCGATGATTTTGCATCGAAAGGAATTTTTTGTAAATTCAACCTTCCAGAAGCTCCAGATATGCCAGGAATTTGGGAGAAATCAATGATCCTAATCCAAAGATCGGAGTGGCATGAGAAAATAAATCCAATTCAGTCAGTAAGAAGTCATTTTTTAAATAGATTTTTGTCACGTTATGAATGATATGCGAAAGTTGTTCCAATTTGTGATTAATTTGGAATTATTCATCGTTGTCAATCTTCATTTGTCATTTGGACTTTTCATTTCATATTCACAATATTGTGACATTGTGATAGGTCTGTAAGTTCTTACTTCTCGTTAAAATTTTGATAATTTTTTTTCTCATTTTTCATGCCAAATCTGTTATCATTAAAACTAAGTAATGTTTATTTTCCATTGGTTTGAGATTGTTCCTGTGTATGCTGATTTGGTTTTGTCGGAACATAGCGAACATAACTGTGCCCTTATCTGTCATCCATCCATTTGACTTTATATATTAGAAGGTATTATGATATACCTAGGTAATATGCCACAATTTGTAGTTATAATAATGATTAAGTAATTAAAACGTACAAAGTTCGAGTGTGTATGTTGGAGAGTTAAATTCAATGAAAAAAAAAATCGTAAAACCGGAAAATACCTGTATCTCCACACAATTGTGGAAATTAAGGAAAATATCTGACAGAAAACAACTACTTGTCTCTACGGATATTGAATTATATCTGTCGTTTATTTGTGCAACGCTCCTCATGGACACTTCCACTTTGTGGAATTGTGTAGAGAGACAGGTATTTTTCGGTTTTATGAAATTTTTGTTTGATTAAGTAATTCCTTACATATATTTTTTTATGTATCATTCTCTTCATTGAATAAATGTATTCCGTCTTAATGATATCGTTGCATTTTTATGTAAAATTTGTGACCAACTGAAAAAAAATCTGATTTATTTCTGTTTACAACTTGCCCTAACAAAATATATTAGGTGACAAGGATATCCAGGACATTCTAGATTAAACACTTTTAAAGTGAAATGAAGATATGAATTCCCAAGTAATTCAACCCCTGTGGCGAGCCTAAAAGCTGAAGAACTAACAAAGAAGTAGGGAAATGTATCATTATAAAAAGGTCGTGCTTATTCCAGAGTGTCACATAAATCTACGGGGAACGTACACATTCAATTGTTTCTCTACAATGCGTGTAAGGTATTGTAAAGAGAATGGAAGTCATTCCCGAGATTCTTGGAAAATATTTCAATGGGTTTCAGAGCTAGCGATTCATTCAACAGATGAATTATTACCATTCGATGATTCGAAAAGTTGTAGTAGCTCGCTCCGTGAAACATAATCCTCATGAATGAGTAGATATACCAAACATAATAGAAGTAGAGTTTGAGTAATCTTATTTCAGATCTGGGCCTATGAACTCTTGAATATTCAACTGAATCCAGACCAGCCGTAATAGTATGGCGGCCAATCTGACCTAAAATTACTGCTGCTTCATGAAAGGACTACACAGGAAGATATTTTTGGGAAATTGACTTTCCGTCAAATTGACTGAAATGGTATCATGTGTACGTTCGAAAAACGTCGTAGTTGGGTGAGATTGACATAGTAAAATCACTGTTTTTCTGGTTGAAATGACACAATCTGTCGATTGTTTTCATTATAGAAATATTTTCCAAAATATTGAAAATTCATATTTCGAACCAAGAGAGGTATCAAGTAAAAAATTACATTTCAATCGACTAAAATAGACTGATACTATTATGTTTAACCAAAATATGACTGGTTTCTTCTGTAATTGCGCTTTAAATAATTAAGAAAAATGATCTTTTTCACTATATCCCGTATATACCCTTTCTTGTGAGCATATGTACGTTTGGTTGAAACCAAAAAGGTAATCATTATCGACTATCATTGCACATATCTCGTTATGCGGTGTTAACATATCTATGATATAATCAACCTGAAATTTAGACACATAATGAATACGATGATTAATCAGGATAGTTCACATATATTCCGGAATACGAAACGCAAACTTCCAATAAATCTGGTCTTTTTAGTGTAGGCAAAGCGTAATTAATTGAGAGAATAATGGAGTAGTGATTTTTATGAGGATTTCTGGGATTTGCATGAAATCTGAAACGGCTCAAAGTTATTTCGTCAGTTATCTTTCAATGTAGCGAACAAATTCAAAAAGTGATATTGCAATGATGGTGATAATAATTATTACTATCACTAATCAACATATATATGATTTCACAAAGTAGAAAAACTCAAATTCTCCACAATTCAATACCGGAATCAATAGATTGGTTATAAAAAAAAGTACATGTTTCGAACCTATATTGGTTCAACATCAGCTGAAGTTGAAATTATGGAGAGAAGTGAAAGGAAGAAAAACCAATGATTATACAGGGTGTTCCAAATTGAAACAGATTCCCCTTGCAAAAAAAATAGGACTTTCCTGATATTTCTTTTCCCAAATGTCGTTCGTTGCAGAGATACAGGGTGTTGAATATGAAAAATTAAAAGTAATTTTTATTCATAACTTCCACAGTTCTGAAAATTTATCAAAAAAATTTTTAAGAGTATTTGTATAATAATTGCTTTATTTCGAAAAAGATAACACATTTTCAGTTGTATTTTTTACGCCACTGGTAAAATCAGGAAAATTATATATTTTTCGCATTTCTCATTCAATTTTCAGTAAAAATGTATACCTGTTTGAATCCGGAAAAACTAACCGTTTTCGAGATAATTGCGCTTTTATGAATGAAAACATAGTAGTAACGAAAAATTTGTTCGGCAGAAATTAATTTTACAACCCCGATTACTGGTCCAAATAACATCTAACTGATTTTTTTCAAAAATAGGCACCCATTGAAGAAAGGCATACCTTCAAATTTAGTTGTTTTTTTTTGTAACTATGAAAGTTGCCTTTTTATTTTCCAGTTTCAACACCCTGTACCTCTGCAAGAGAAATGCATGTTGAAATGTCATTGATTTTTTTGTTAGAATAAATAGTTGTGAGTTTAACCAGTAATTAGGATTCACTTCAGCCGAACATTTTTTTCATTACTAGTTATGTTTGTAATCATAAAAGCGCAATTATCTTGAAAACGGTGGATTTTTCTGAAATGAAACAAGTATACATTTTTTACTTAGAATTGAAAGGGGAATGCAAAAACTTATTAATTTTACTGATTTCACCAGTGGTGTAAAAAATAGGGGAGAAAAGGGACCATAATGCCCTTCTAGTACGCCACTGGTAACAACTGAAAATGTGTTTTCTTTTTCGAAATGAAGCACCTATTGAACACAAATATTCTTTAAATTTTTTTTTCAGAAACTTAGAACTGTTGAAGTTATGAATGAAAATCACTTTTATTTTTTCATATTCAACACCCTGTATCTCTGCAACGGACGACATTTGAGTAGAGAAATATTAGGAAAGTCCTATTTATTTTTCGAGAGGAATCTTCTGTTTCAATTTGGCACCATAGTTTCGGGACACCCTGTATATATGTCACAAATACATGTTTGAAAGAATTAATATAAAAGTAAAAGGGAAGTTACATAGAGAAATTCGTCATTGAATTATTTCTCCAGAACATTTTTCGTGGAGGATTAAAGCCTTTAGCCTAATGAAAAGGACCAATCTACATGTCGATTAGTTAGAAGCATACCTTCAATTGAAAAATGAAACAAAAGAGTTTTCGAAAAAAGGTTCAACTCGAAATGGCACAGTTTCCCTAAAAAGCCTACCGAATCCCTATTTGACTCTGAATCAATTTTAAACTTGGTGAACTTAGGAAAAATGGAAAAAGGTGGAAGTTTACAAAATTAGGAAAAATTTTTGGCGGGATATAACCTCTTAACTCCTTCTAAAATCGGGAACAGTTGGAGCAATTTTGCTAAAGCCCATAGATTCAGAATCACGAAATTAGTATTTCAAGTAGATCAGCGAAAAAAAAAATAATACCAGAAAAAAGTCAAAGGGGTATGTATACCCCTAAAAATCACGAAGTGTTCAAAATTTCATGCTGATTCCGAACATATATGATTTGGTGAAGCTCAGATACAAGGTGTGTCTTAAAATAGCGATAAAACCCCAAAAATTCTCTCACACCATCGAATTATCGAAGATTTTTATTTTTCATTTTTGGAAAAATAGCGAATTTCTCCCAAAGCTATTTTCGAGCTGAGTCCGAATTTCATTATGAATGGAATTGAAAGAATTGTTAACCAAAAAAGAGCAATGATTTTGTTGAAATCGCAGAAATTATTGTTTTTTCGTTAATTTTCAGCCGAAATCAATTTTTGTTACATAGTTCGAAATCAGCTTTTCGAGCAACGTAAGATGGGATTTTACGATTTTTTGGAAAATGAAGCAGGAAAATTTTTGAAAAGCGGTTCAACTCGAAATTGCAGAGTTTCCGTTTGAAGCCTATGGTATCTCCATTTGCCTTGGATTTTATTTCAAACTTGGGAGCATATCCGAAAAAAATAGAATTTTACGAATATAAGAAAAAAAAAACATTGAACCATTTTTGGCGGGAAATAACAGCTCTCAACTCCAGATGAAATTCTTGAATCTAGAACGGTTGTAGATTAAGCAATTCTGCCACCAATGCTTCAAACCAGCACTCGAAATTGGGCCAATGTATGACCATAGCAAATAAGCCATTTTTCGTGGTATATAATCGTTGATTTCTAGGGCCATTGCTGTCATTAATAACCACCAAATCATCTATTTGCAGATTCATTGGATTGTGGAACCATTTTTGCCTTTCGTTCAGAGTAGGAAAGTATTCCTTCAGCCATCTATTCCAAAATTGAGCAGCCAGTTTCTGACTCAACTGCCAATGACTCCTCGAAATACTTTCGCAATTTCTAGTGCCTTTGATCCACAAGATCTGCCATTCAGGAAATGATTGGATGTCAAACATTTAAGGCCATCAGACTCTACAAGAACTCGGATTCACGAAGTGCTGTGAAGGATACAATCAGGAGATGTAGGTTCTGGAAAAATAGTAAATCAACTCCAGCAGTGCCTTAGATAGAAAATGTAGTACTTCCAAGGGTGACTGGATTCGTGGATTTGTTCGTCAATTCACTAACTGTGTAGATACGGGTTCAGCACACCAAAAGGTAGGTTTCGAAAAGAGGGTGTCCATTGAAACCAATTTCTGACAAAGTGGTTACGATTCTTTGTGTTCAATTTCATTGAGTTCTCCTATTGCTAGCAGTTCATTATACAATCTCCATTTTCTCATCATACTTGTCATGTAATTTAATAAATCAGGTATGAAATAAATGTCAGGTCTGACTCTTCATTGAATACTTTGATAACTTTCATCAACATTTCATGTTCAGAATGGAGTAAAATAGAACACCGTTAGAATAAAAGTATGAACATAATCATTACAGTTGCACTTGATATCTATACTGTTGTTTCATTTCGGAACGACCATCGACGAATATTGAATAGTATTCTTGGCACTGTCCCTCGCGATAATTCACAGTTCGATCCTTCCTATTTGAATTGCATTCGCAACCTCAGAGTGAAACCATTCGTTATATTCTGCCGGAGACATAGAACCCTTCCTTCCCAAGCAGTACACCCATACTATCATTATGCACAATTACACAGCCGAGACCTGTCGAAGGACAGCAAAACTAATTACTATTTCCGAATTGCAATTAAGCAATTACCCGACCCAGAATGCCCAAAACGACATTCGGTGCATGCATTCGAGGAGGAAATATCAGTTTGAGACTTTTAGTGGGCGTTGGTATAGCACGAGATGAAGCAGGGTTGGAATAAGCTGTCTAAGTTGACTCGAACTTTGCAACCCTTTCAGCAAAGCAATATCTGTATTCACGAGTATGTTCAGTAACAGGTTTTCTCCTACTAATTTACTAGAAAACTTCATTTTCGACTCCTGAAGAAGGGAGGAAAATGGTACTTTACCACCCGCGAAAAAAAAAACAATTTTTCGCAAATCGCTAAAATAAGTGACATTCCTGACAGAATTTCTTGAAGAAAAAGTCAAGACTTACTGTAAAGAAATGTTATTTCCTTACTGTAAGAAAATGAGATTTCCTCACAGTTGTTAGTGCTCTACATTAATGATTGAAAACACATTGTTTATAAGGAATTAATTTATATTTTGAAAACATCAATACATTGCATAATTCATTTTAAGATCAATTTGTTATATTTACAGCTAATTGACAGTTAGTACAATTATTGAACATTTGAGGAACATTTTTAGAACTATAAGAAACATTTTGGTCAACATGCGGGGTGGTAGGGTTATTTTGTTGAATATTTTGAACTGTGAAAATTTTATTTTCCACCTCAACCTTATTGTTAAGCGATTCTTCGATATATCTTTCAGCAACGTTTGGTGACTTCCATCCGACATGTCTCTTTAAACTAGTTATGTCGCCACCAGTATCAACCAATATTGTTGCAGAAGACCGACGAAAGCAGTGACCAGTATACAGTCTAGCATAAATACATATAAATTATGGCATTATTGTATGGGGAGGAATATCGAACAATTATCTGAAGATCTTGAAAGTGACACAAAAATGGCTGATCGAAATGATATCCAGGAAAAATTATCGATATCCCTGTTAGCACGTGCAAAGACCCAAATATTCAAGTATTTGTGAAGTCCGCCGTTTGAGGTGAAAACAAGAAAAATAGTTAAAAAAATTTCAAGTGGGGAAAATTTTTGCCAGTAACCAGGCTCGGGTGGGATGGATTCCTACGCTGTGGGGTGGAGCTGGACAAGTGTGACAATCGAAAGCAAGGTCCAGAAAATACAAAGAGAAAGACGATAAACTCAGAGACGCCGTCCCTTTCGTCAAATATCACTAGCCCGCTCCTGCCCTAAGACACTGCAAAGCAAAGCGGTCTTTCAATACCCCTGGTCGAAGGGTTATATGCCTTGTAGGCGTGAGAATTACGTGTGTCTTTATAAAGCTTCGACCTTTCTTCTCATCCTTTTTTCTTAGACGCGGAGACTCGGAGAATGGAACGTCTATTGTCTGTACTCACATGTGAATAATATCGAAATAATTGAACAATAGTGGGTGGAAATTACACATTTTGTATGTTATGATGGGCAATTATTTTTCAGGTTGACGCCATCGGATCAATGGGTCTTTTGTTTTTCGTTCGATTTTTAGTTGTGTGCACAATGGTCTATTGAGTATGAGCCGGGTTACGTTGGTGTTGGTTTTCATCGTGCGATGCGACGTCGACAAACGTGAAGGAAATATTAATCAGAATGGAGTTGCGTTGACTGTATATTTCCACAGAATCTCAAACTTTATTCCATAGGAAATAAAATAACATCATTGTGACCCAATTTAACTTATTCATTCCCGTTGTAATCATTATATCAAAGCCATCCGCAGGCGAATTTCTAATGTTAAACACTACCGACATTTTCTTTATACAGTTTTTCACCAAAAAATATAAATGACAAACGCATATGCTCCAGATGTTGTTAGCTGAGAAATTATTTCGAAAACTATAAACTATACAAGGGGGTAAGTGTGATATTCAGTTTACATACTTTTTGTACATTTTGGTAGATATTATTGTACAGGGTGTCCCAGAATAAAGGGGACAAACTCCGATGGTAGAATCCTCACTTCATTTTAGGACTAAAAGTTCCAATAAACATATATCCTTAGATGAGTATTAACCGAGTTACAGGGTGTTGAAAGTGGCAAAAAAAATATGTTTTCCTAAATAACTCCGTAACGGCTCAACTTTTCGTAATGAAATTTGGAATGTCACTTGACAGCAATCAGTTCCAAATTTCAATGCAAATCACGTGTTTGTAACTCAAAACAGGGGCGTACGGCAGAAGGGTACCCCCAATTGTCCCTCCCTAACTTCCACGACACTGGATTAATATCGATTTCGTATTCTTTTTCTTAATTCTCAATATTTCCCATACAAAAAAGGAATGAGTTTCGTTTTCGAAATATCAACGATTTTCGAGATATTTGAAGTGGAATAAGTGCGTGCGTATGTGATTATGGAAAGTCACTGTAGATTATTTTATTAAAAGTTGCTATGTAATTTGTTTTGAACATCAGGAAATTTTGATAAAAAACCCTTCATAAATGCCAACAATTTTCGAAATGTTTCAATTTGTAATCATTGCATGTTATTAAATATGTTGGTTATTTTGTCATAAACAGTTATCATTCCTTCAAGAAATCAGGAGATTTTGATTAACTTTTAAATGTTATTTTGTTAGTTTCACTATGTTTTGCAGAAAAACTACTTCAATAATTTGATGGATATTGCGTTTCAGAGAAACGAACAGGATGGTAAATCGTTAAAATAACTTCAAACGAAAGCATATCGTAGTACATCGGGCAGTAAAAGTATGTGTCTGTCAAGCAATAAATTTGAAAATAATTTCGAAATAATGTTCATAATTTTACTTCGAGTTTGAAATAACATACAATGACCCGATTGAAATGAAGAGTCAATAAATGGAGAAGTTCATTCAAAAGCATGTTTTAATGGGTCACTAAAAAAATACATTTCTCAACAAATAATAAACAAACTGAACAGAAAAATTACAACATAACAATAAATCAAAAACGTACATAAACTATCAAATCATAAATATTGTTCAAACAGGCCGCCTTGGTGGTCAATACAAATATTGCAACGATGTAATAGAGACTGACGTACTCTCTCGAAAATTCCAGGCATATTTTGAATATGGCTACAAGCTGCTAAAATTCTAGCAACCAAATCATCTTCACTTTCCACTGGAGTTTCATGTACCATTGACTTGAGGTATCCCCAGAGGAAAAAATCCGATGGGGTTAGATTGGGTGAGCGTGCCGGCCAGTGTATTTGACCACCTCTTCCAATCCATCTGTTAGGGAAAGTGATGTTCAATTGGTCGCGCACGGTTCTTTGGAAATGGGCGGGTGCACCATCATATTGGTACCACATTCTCTGGCGAACCCAAATTGGCACATCTTCCAATAATTCCTGCAGGGTGTATCGTAAAAATGTGGTGTAAATATCTCCATTCAGTCGTTGAGGACACAAATATTCTTGAAGAAATTGATATGCATTTGGGTGACAGCCACGAGCCAAGAACCAAATCGTTGCTTATCAAAATGGACCAAGAATAATATGAATAGTGGCATTCCAGAAATTACGGGAAGTTTTGGACGCCGTGAAAACTGAACTAGAGAGTCTAAATCCTGTGGAATTTTTGAGAAACTAATGGACGTAGAAGTATCAATCACATCGTCAAACATACGCATTTATATGCGACACAAAAGAAAATATGTATTTTGTGTAACTGTTTTATAATATATTGAACTTGAGAACTGATGTCTTGAGATTTTCCCAGTGTAATCATTTGAGTACATGTATATATACAGTGAGGACCAAAAGTCCGTCGCCCCCCCTGTAACTTCTTTATTCTACACATTACAAAAAATTGTTAAATACATAAGTTGTAGGGTTTCATTCGATCTCTTTAATGGTTTAAGTTTCATTCATACAGAGTCTCTCAAAAAAGCACGGTGATTTAGAAGTTAATTTTTTTAAATGGGACACCCTGTATTTCATTGCATTATTACATTCTACGTTGAATTCTGAAAAAGTTTGATAAATGGTTTTCTATCAAAAAAGTTAATAGTTTTGGACTTATGAACACTTGTAAATAATTATTTCGACTACTTTTGCACCAGTTCACGAATAAATTAATGAGGTAGGCTATGCACGCTAGGCGCGTTTATTTTATCCATGACAACGAAAAAAAAACTCTTATCTGTTTTTGCCAAATGTCATTGACATTTTGTAGGTTTTCAAAACTTTGTTTCAAACGGTCTTCAATTTCTCTTGTTGATTAATATGGCTCGTTCTGTAGCAGACAAAGTTGAAGCCGTTATCATATTTGGTGAAGCTAACCGAAATTACCACGCTGCTATTCGCATTTTCAATGAACGGTTTCCAGAACGTCCGATGTGTCGAAAATATCTGCAGAAATTGGTGGCAAAATTTAACCAAACTGGCACCGTGAAAGATGCTCCGAGATCTGGGAGGCCGAAAATAATTACGGAAGATGTTGAAATTCAAGTACTAGCCGAAATGGTAAATAACCCACAACAATCAACTAAACAAGTAGCTGAGATATGTGATGTTTCTAAAACATCAGTAAAGAGGGTTTTAAAACAAAATAAATTCCATCCTTACAAAATAAAAATTTTGCACCAATTGGTTGAAGATGATCCAGACCGGCGACTTGAATTTTGCGAGACCATGGCAGAAAGAATTGTTGCAAATCGACTTTATTCGCAACACATCTGCTTTAGTGATGAAAGCACTTTTTACCTAAATGGAAATGTGAATACCCAGAATTGTAGATATTGGAGTGATGAGAATCCCCATGAATTCCGCGAGGGGCATACTCAATTTCCCCAGAAAATTAATGTTTGGGCTGGTATTTTAGGTATCCACATTGTAGGTCCCATATTCTTGGAAGAAAATTGAAATGGTCCCAGATACCTCCAAATGCTGCAAGACACAATAAGTCCCAGTATCGATGAGATCGTTGCGCAAAAACCACATGAATTTTACTCGGATGTAACATTTCAGCAAGATGGAGCGCCACCACACTATTTTCGGGAGGTGAGAAATTACTTAGATGAAAGGTATCCAGGTAGGTGGATTGGACGTCGAGGTACAACAGAGTGGCCAGCTCGCTCACCGGACCTCTCACCGTTTGATTTCTTTCTCTGGGGCTATGTGAAATCCGTAGTTTTTAAGACAGTTTGTGTGTCGTTAGATGAACTGCGCCGTCGAATTATTGAAGTGTGTTCAGAAATAACACCTCAAACCTTGATTAATGTTAGGGAAGAGTTTACAACCCGACTATTTATGTGTCAAGAAATGCATGGTGGACATGTCGAACATCTTTTGAAATAGATAAAAACTCACCGTTTTTAGTTATAAATTAAAATATCTCTTCAGTTTTTAATGATTCTTGATCTGTATTTATGGACTACCTTATTTGTTAATAAAATGTTTCAACTTCATTTGTACTAGTTTTTCGTGAGATTCAACAACTCTAACAATTGTAAAATGGTACGACGAGGTAAGTTACACATGGTGCCATCAGCAGTTTGCAACATTGGATAGCTTTCAAAAAGTTAGGATAGGAAAGTGGAATACATTGTGATCCATTTGTTACGATTTTCTCATTGAACTGGCGCAAAAGTAGTCGAAATAATTATTTACAAGTGTTCATAAGTCCAAAACTATTAACTTTTTTGATAGAAAACCATTCATCAAACTTGTTCAGAATTCAACGTAGAATGTAATAATGCAATGAAATACAGGGTGTCCCATTTAAAAAAATTAACTTCTAAGTCAACGTGCTTTTTTGAGACACTCTATATGAATGAAAATTAAACCATTAAAGAAATCGAATGAAACCCTACAACTTATGTACTTAACATTTTTGTGTAATATGGAAAATGAAGATGTTACGGGGGGGGCGACGGACTTTTGGTCCTCACTGTATATCTCATTTATAAAAGTTTTCAGACTGTTACTTTCTCACATCGATTTAATGCTAATACATCTTTTCAAATTATTCTGTGAAAATTTATTTAAAAATAAAAAAAAATGTGTGGGATCTAATAGGTATATATCACCAGGTCCGTACTAATATCTTCGAAATTAATTTCACCAATTTTTCACAAATAATATTTCTCGGTAAAAAATGCAAGCGAGCACACTATTCTTCTATCCACTCCCTCACCTCGATGGAAATCGGAGACAGTAAAGAATTCAATAATAGTCTCAACTTTGGAAAACTTTTCTATTTCCGTGACATTTGGACGCGGAGAGAAAAAGAAAATAGAAAGGATATTTATTCAGCTCTTCTCCAGGACAAGACGAATTGTCCCTCAGGATGTAAAAAATCCGAGCTTCGTACCACCCTTGGGCATTCAAAATAGATTGGTCCTGGGCCTCTGCCTCGACTGCGAATAGTTGTCATCATGGGTCTTCCGATGACCTACATTTTATCACGTTTTCCTTGAAGTGCAGGGCAATTCCTTCATTTACAATGCGTCAGATAAGTCAGATAAGTGATAAAAATATGCATTACAAATGTTCTTATATAATAAAAATAAAGAAATTAACAATACTAAATCACACAGCTCACAAGACAATGAAAAACTCATAGGATCTAATAAAGGTACCTATATAGTAAATATAACATAGATTAATTAACGTTGAATGAAGTAAATACATGAAGTCATCCGGTTCGAAATTCGAGATGACCATCGGCAATCTTGAAACTACCACGTTAATTCTATCATCTTACTTCTCCAGAACACTCGCCGTAATCTCGCGCTAGGTTCAACTGTCTCCATCATCCTTTGTCATCATGAATTTTGTTGCTACGTGCATTTTCATCCAATGAAAAAATAAGTTTAAGTATCCATAATGCCAAGGACACGAGTAGATTGTTTTGTTATGAATGACATCGGCCGAGTTTGACCTTGACTGTATTTATGATACTGAACTTCAATATCAGTATGAACTATTACCAAGGATTTCGGTATCTTATTACATAAACAAATTTTTCAATTAGCGCCTTTCTCTACAATAATTGTCAATTGAATCCCCACAATCACTGAATTCTCTCAATAAACGAACCATACTGAACGACGGAATGAAGCCACAAATTTAAATTTGATCTGTAAAAAATGCTGTGTGGAAACTGCATACCGTGAGCCTGAAAAATCTTTCCCTTCAACCGTTCCGTTGAAATTTATGCAAATTCTCAGATTAGCTCCTAATTTCTCAATTATAAATGTAGCACTCACTTAACGGGCTAAAACTGCATTAAGAAATCTTCTTTTTGCGACCATTTCTCATCTACTTTATACCTCCGCCAGAGCCGAAGGCACTTTGCACAACTTTTAAAACCCTAACTGGAGAATTCCGAAAGTTTCGAACAGTTCATACATATGAAACACTAGACTTCATAACTTGCCCTTCGGGAAGTTTTTGTACCAACTGATTTTATTGAAAAATGGGATTTACATCAAACTCCTCAGCTCTGCAATTTACGACATAAATTTCCTTGTGCGTATTAATAAAAATGTAATGGTGCAGACTCTCTTTCAACATTACGTTTCCCAAGTAATTTCTACAATTGCCAATTTTCTTAACAAATAGGGATTCTATGATTCATTGAAATGGGTTTTAAGATGTTTAATCAATTGTCTTGAATTTTGATAAAACCTTTTTTACCCGTTTTAGCTCATATAAAACAAATTTCAACACTCTAGAAATCAAGGAAAATCACAAAACACTTGAGATAAATTCATCCACGAGCGTAAAATACTTAGGTGTGTATATCGATAATCATTTGAAATGGAATACTCATGTAGAATTCATCACAAAAAACTTAGATCATTAATTCATTTATTCTACAAATCCCGAAAATTTCTTTCCCAAAATGATCTGATTTCCCTGTATAATGCCTTGGTAGTACCACACCTCACATACAGAATAATTGCTTGGGGTGGAATACTGAAAACCCATTAGCTCCAATTAGAAAATTTATTGAAACGTTTTTAAAAAAGTATTTTAAGAAAACCCCAAAATTATTCTTCATTCCAGTTACTAAATGAAATTCAGCTATTCAATCCAAGACAAATATATTTCTATAACGTTGCTAATTACTTGTTTAAAAACAAACACACTCTTGAGATTGCTCACAACTCCAGATATGACACCAGACTAAAAGATCCCTTTTCTGTCCCACATATGAATAAAACTGTTGGACAAAGGAGTTTAAATTACTTAGGCCCCAAAATTATGAATTCGCTTCCAAACGAAATGATAAATATACATCTTCCATTTAAATTCAACAAACTACTAAAAAAATTCGTACGTGTGTATGTGTAGATATTGTTATACCTATCACACAACATACCATTTTTATCATAAATTCGTAAATGATTCTTTTTATCTTATTTCAAATATGTATTATGTTTTCGTACACAGTGTCTAGTGCTTATCCTTAATAAGCGCTTGACACTCGCGAATATATTCCAACGTTTATATAAAACATAGGAAGCATCCTCCTGTAAACCTTGATGAATAACCGTTATTAACATTATCTTCAGATATAAGAGAGGCAAATTTGACAAAGTTTATAAACACGAAACACAGTTAAAACATTTTACCTGATAGGCCCTATTCAAATTTGCAAGAATATTGTAATGATGAAAAAAATATTTCGTAAAACCGAAAAATACCTGTCTCTCCAAACAATTCCACAAAGTGAAAATTAGGGCAATTATCTGACAGAAAACAAACAAGTCATTGAATGTTATTCTTCATTTTGTTGGAAATGACCACCTGCATATATGCATGTTTAGAAAATAAACATGAAAATTTAAAAGTCTATTAGTCAATAAGAGAGTGAACCAGATCTCGATTCGAAGTAGTTTATGATTGTATTTTCAATATTTGACAAGAATTTATATTCATTATATCAATTTTTATTCAGATTAGCATTAACATGATTTTTTTTCTAGTGAAATGTTCATGGTCGATGTGATTTAAAACATGTACTTTTTTGTGCATAAATTGTGTAAGTATGATATTGGGAAATGTTTGTCTTATATTCCATATTTTTGCTGGTGAAAAAAGTAAATTGAGTTTCCAAACATAATTAATTTTCAGAATTCATTTCTGAATCGTGTCTACCCTTCGAGCAACCCCTCCCCAGCTCAGTATGGCATATTGAATACGACATCTCGCTAGAGAGAAATAGATGATTTTCGAGTGGTGAGGGTAAAGTATTTTGATCAAATATTTGAATTTGAATAGCATACTCTTTTAAGTTTTTGTAACATTCTCAGTGTGAACGTCCCATCTCATATGACTGTCCATTGCAAGCCCTTTTATTGCTAAATGATAGGCCGAGCACTATACTTCTTCAAAAACTGCTCATCACTTCTTCATAAACTTCTTAATCATCCCAGTGAAATGTTTCGCCCTTATATACTCGAGTAGTATAACCAGATTTTTCTGGATTCCGCTCTAGATTACTCACGAGAGAATTCCACCCAAATAATCTTTTTTTGGAACCAATTATTGACGATAACTCAGCGGCGTAGCTAGGGGATTTTTATAAATCTCGTAATAGTATTTATCCTATATGATGGATAGATTCCAAATACAACATATTATATATCGTGGCAGATTGTATAAAAACAAACCTGTTAATTTTATTATGGATTCCAGGGTAATACTTGCCCAGGTTGTTTGGTAACAAAAATACTCAACATCATACTGTGTTTCACTTCATTACTATTCTTTCTCTTTCAATGAATTAATGTGTTTGTAAATGTTTGTCTTTATATTCAAAAAGGTATAACAATCATTAGATTCTTCATCATTTTATAATAATTTGTCTCTCAAAACATTAATCGAGTATTCACTAATTCACATTCAACTTGTCATTTTATTCTGTATTGTATTCCTTTCTCTTGAATGGAATCATCATCATTATCATCAATTGATTCCATGTTCCAGATTTCTGGAAAAGCCCTTCATCTCCACCTGGCTCTCTACCGACATGCCAACTACAATTTCATGCCTTCTAGAAGACATTTCCACCAGGAAATACACTGTTCTTGTGCAGTGGTCGAAGCGGACGAGCCACGCAGAGATTGCCATTGTCAAAGGAAGTGTCAGGAAGGCAGATTTACTCTTGGAGTAGCACGCGTCACGGTCGAAACTCAGTCGTCGGTGCAACTGGCACTTGCTTTACATGCTTGCCAGAGTTCCACTGAATTTTGATCCATTTGCTCCGGACTGTTTGAACAAAACGTTGGTGATTCTATCATAAAGCTAATAACATCTCAGGAAACTACTAGACTTCATGATATATACACAGTGGGCTGATGAAAACGAAAAAGCTGTAAAAAATTTTTGAAGGAGTTTTGAAGATCTCTTTGTCTCTTGGGAGCGTAAAACTTTGTAGTGGACAAAATTCTTGTTTTTGATTTGAGATTGAGGTTGAAATTCGTTGAAAATTACTTCAAGAAGTTTGTCAGTTGAAATGAAGGACTCAGTACTGGATGGTTTTGAAATAAAATCCTCGGATTCTGTCTTGTAGTTTTCTTTGAGAGATATTTATCTATTGAATCAAATATAGTTTACAAATTTCATAAAATACAATTTAGAAAACAATTCTTGGTCAGGCTCCTGGCGATCCAGAACCAAACTGAATGGGTACTATGGCAGCACCTAATATAGATAAGATACCTGTCATCGGAGGCAACAGCCTGACGAATCTGGTGATGGAGGTTATAGTAAGTAGCCCTGTGGTACTGATAGGTCTTGAGTTTTGAGACTCATTACATATCTAACAAAGGTCTTCGTCAACTTGGCAAAAATCACAAAACCTGTTTAGATGGGTAGTGACTTGATAGATGCACTGTTCACAAATATCAATTTTGTATTGCTTCAATAAGGATTTACTGTATCTTCACTTTCACCCTTTCTTAGTTGTTGCGATATAAGTAGTTTATTCAATAATCCCAATCTTAGACAGCGCTTCTAGTCATTTCATTCGTGATTTAGTGCCTCTTTTCCACAACTAGAATTATTCAAAGTAACTGGGGCTGATAAGTAATTGAGATCGCGAAGTTGACGCAAGACGCGGTGATACGTCCATGTCACGGTCGGTAAATCAACGCCGACTGTTGCCATTTTGCCTTCTGTTACGGTTTTGAACGCGGTTTTGTGTTCACGCTAAACAGCACAAACACAGGGGACGCTACGTCCGCTCTTGTTTCGGCAGAATGAAGTCGTGAACCAATATTCGAAGTGCAGATCACAATTGAATTCAAGCAGAATTTGTTCGATATAACGCTTCCGAATTACTGAATTATTCAAAAAGCTGATTTTATGGATTCCATTTTATTTTCTGATGAATCTACTTTTCACTTAGTGAGCAGACACAATTTCCATTATTATAGTGATGTGAATGTATTCTTTGAGCAAATAAATGTCGTTTCAAAGCTATCTTTATTCAAAAAATACATTGAAATAAGAACTACTATTTGAAGGAGCCAATATCTGAAAAACTATTTAGGTTAGGTATGGGGAACCACAATATGAAATGAAAGATAATCAAATTTTCTATTATTCAGAGCAAGAAAATACAGGGGGTTCCATTTGAAATAACAAAGTTTTCTTTGTTTGAAATAATAAAAATGTGACAATGATTTTTGAACATTCTGTATAATATTGAGAAACGGGTTTTATCAAAATCTATAGCCCAAAACCTCTGTCATGCATGGTCAGAATTCGAAGGGATGATTTCTAGTCATTACGATGTTATTTAGTTTCTAATTGTATCTAGCATTTTTATAAAAAAATCAATAACTCGAGAACGGTTACAGTTAGGTACATAGTACCATATGCAATAATATTTTTTTCCTGACCTATTCAAAAGTGTAACGAAATACAGCGTGTTTCATTAAAAAAACACAACTTTGATGTGACATATCAACTTTTTTGTGCAACTCTGTAGACTTGAAAATGATTTCCTTTTGTAGCCTTAATCAATATAACTACATATAATGAAATGGAGAGCAAGGAGAAAATGTGCGAGTCATTTTGTCAGGAATCAATTTCAATAATGTTTAAAAACGAAAATTATTCGATTTTTCAACATAGAAACATTCAATGTTTTATATACAAGTTCATATATTATATTCAATTAATATAAATCAACCCATCAGTTTTTTTAATACGGGGTATTTCTGTAATTTTTGGTAATATTGATTTTATTAATTTTTCAGTCACACTATATACCTAATACTCAAAATTCACGTATTTTCAAGTCGTCTTATGACATATAATCATTGCATTGAATTGATTGAATCACATAATCACAAAAACAAATATAACGGAGACACATATACTTTCATTCCCCTCTGTATATAAAATGAATTTTCATGTATTACGGGTTCAGCCGATCTCATCAAATATATTCAACACAAACATCAATTTTTATACTATCCTACTTATGACATTGGTGCTTCATTCTGAGATTATTTTTATTTTTCGTAACTTGGAATAAGTCATGATTTATTCTACCCAGTATATTGTTTAAAAAAATGCCTAGGAAACATAGTGTAGGTTAAAAACCCACTGATAATTTTGTGATATTACCACCAATAAGGAACATTGCAACACTCAGTTTTTCGTAGGTAAACTATGCATAAAATTTCTGTGTACCCACGGTCTCTTCTGTCCAGAAGGCCGTGTTCAACAACATATTGAAATTTTGAGCAATCCGACTGAAAGACTTTTGCATAATTTTACGTCTTCACATATTCCATTTCAGACCAGGGTGGTTCATTCTGAGACTAGTTGATTAATGTTTCCATTACAAAATCCACATAAGTAGGTTTAAAATAATAATGAATTGACAAATTTTTTTCATTCACCTTGTGCTTTTGCTGGAGAAGCTGAAATATACAACATCGATGCAAACAAGCACTTTTTCTTTTCTTGTGAATTTGTTGATTATCGAGTTTGAGATACAGATTATGAAGTCAATGCTTTCATCACTCATCGGGCAAGACATCTTCATCAATTTTCACGAATGAAATGATTAGATTGTTCTGACACGGTTTCACGACACAGAATCAAAGGACTATCAGAATTCTCGCCCAATCAGGCAAATTCGCCAATTGCAATTATTTCCGATGTTAATGTCTGGAACAAAAAGTGAGATCTCAGCGTTAATGACAATTTTGTTCTTCGATAAATTAGTCGACTCGGGGATGATCGAAATGTCTCATTATAGCTATTATACTTCCATTTGGAAATTAGTTCGAGAAAGTATTTTATCAGGGCCGTATCTGATATACCTAAACTGGATTTCATTTCTTCTACATGATAAATGAAAAACTGTTCAGTATCAACGTTAAAATTCAACTGGCGAAATTTGTACTCAAACCATTTCATCATGGAACAAAAGTAAGATTCAGTTTTACTTTGAGGTTCATCCAACTTTCAGATTAGTACAAGATAACTGTATTTTCCTTCCATTCGAATAGCTCTTCAATAGTTCTAGGAAAATGCCTCCAACACCGATATTTTGTTGTTAATACTAAAATTGTCTCTTCAACTGATATGTTTTCTCTGAATCCGAACTGATTTTTTGATATACACAAATGTTACGAATTCACTGTCGTTAGAATAATATTGATGACCTAGCAGTCAAAATTGGTGAAAACATCTTGTTTAATTCACATAGTGAGGTTAGATTTTTGGGAATCTCTCTGGACGAACATCTCTCTTGAAAATCAATTCATGATCAGTGTTGGAAGTGGATCAGATGTTGAATGTTTATCATGCTCAAATTGTATCGAGACTCAGGTATGGCATTTGCCTCTGGACTGGTTCGAAAGGAGTGTTCATTGTCCAAAAATGAATTTTGAGATGTATTGCTGGAATTTCTAACAGAGAAACGTGTAGAACTGTTTTCAAATTGTTTAAATGTTTTGATGCTTCCTTGTCTATTCATTTTTGAAATGTGTACTTATGTTTTGAAGAATTGAGAACACTTAAAAAAAACTCCGATGTTCATGAATATGAAACAAGGAATATGTACAATTCTCATATTAATCCTTCGGAAAGGAAAATCCAATCCAGTGCACCTGATCACATGGGTCTCAAAATATTTAACAAACTCCCTGTATTTATTCAAACGTAAATTGAAATATTTTTTATTGGAAAAATGTTTTTATAATGTGAATGAATTCATAGAAACCTGGACCTCGTGATGTATTTCAATTAATGTGATATCTGTGCTTTTAAGATTTTAACTTTTGATTGTATTTTTTACTTATTTTATATTTATATTTTATGTATAGTTTTGAAGCCATGTACTAGTTTTTTTTTATTGATTCATTGACAATTCCAATACATCCAATAACAAGTCAAAAAACGGAAATAGAGATTGATTGATTTAATCTCTGTTAAGGTAGGAGACTAATCTGTATTTCAAGATTTTTTAAATATTTTTTAAAATTTTTGGACATTACTGAGAGTTACTATCGCATATTTGAAAGCTGATTGGTATATTCTCACATTATTATACCTGAAACATTACGCCAAAGTGTTTGGGCGAATTACGTGAAACACATACTGGGATAGTACAAATAGAAGCATTTGCTCGATCTTTTATTTGGTAGCCAAAAATGTCGAGAATAAAGAGATGACTAAGAAATGTCAAAGTTGTTAGTCCATGTAACATGAGATGGCAAAAATTCCACCATATCAACATATTGATGTTGAAAAATCTTTTCAAGGTACTCGCAATATTGTGATTTTTGACCAAAAATATTCATAACAAACTCTGTAAACACTCAAAGACAGTTTCAATTCTACTTAGTATTTTTGCATACTGTTACGAGATTGATAAAAATCCCCTAGCTACGCCGCTGAGTCGATTTCGTAAGCGTGTCGTCGATAATTGATTCCGGGAAATTTGCAGAAGATTTTCGAGATTCAATATTCGGGACAACGGAAGTATTTATCGCGAATGATCTATAGCTACGCTACTTGAGAAGTTAAGTGTTTGAAATATTCAGCATAGATCTGAGTGGTTTATTAGTCAGTGAAATAGTTGTATGTTTATAGTGAAGTTAGAAATAAACAGGCTTAGTAGTGTGCTCGGCTTATTATTTAGCAAATAACGTTACAATACTTTGAGTTGCGGGATAAGCTAGTGAGTGACAATGTTGAAACATTTACGTTACAAGAATTCAAGCATGTCTTTAGAAGTAATAGAATGATATTCAAGTTCATGGCGCCTTATCACCCAAAATCTTCAGAAAAGTTGATAGTATCATTAAAAAGTTTATTCACTTCATTCAATACCTCTGAAGATATCATCAGTAAATCAACGAAGAAGTTTCACGACTGAATCCTTTTCGGATTTTAGCTTGTCCTTTAGGTAATATTTTGAACTCTGAAACGTATACTTTGTACATATAATTCACGAAAAACGAAACACACATAATTTGTGATCATTGCCGACGAAAATTCAATGAGACACGGTAAGCCGGTTCTGCATACCAACAATTAATTATTTAAGCCATTGGAACAAGCGACAGTTCCTTAAGACATTTGTTAATGAGGATAAATGAGAGGAGGGGTCAAATAGGCAGAATTTTTGGATCAATAATATGAGACCAATCACTTCAGACAGTTGAAAGTAATTGTGAAAGCTCGTGGTGTATTCGAAAACACTTTTTTTTTCTACGGAGATTATTATTAATGAGTGATTAATGAAAGGATTCTTTCGAAATGGTATTCTAATTAAGTTAATCGTTTGGTCAAAGAAAGATCAATTATGTTTAACCCAATCGATTAAGAATGATAAAATTATTATCCCCTGTTAATTTCAAGTCGATCGACGAAATGAAAAAACTATAATTAATATATCATCAGATTTGTTCCAAATTTGCACTATATCCGCAAAATTCCATGCTGATTCCAAAAATATATGATTTGTATGTGCTGAGATACAAGGTTTACTATAAAAAAAATTAAACGTGAAAAATTTCCTGTCAACTCTAAATGCACTTTTCAACTGAAGAATGGTCAAAGAAATATCAAATATGTGTAAACCACTCGACAAAAAAAATCTCGAAAAAGTCAACTAAAAATCATGAAATATACACGCAAAATTTCATGCTGATTCCAAAAATATATGATTTGTATATGCTAAGGTCGGCGTAGCCCATTTTGGCCCGAAAATGTGAAATACCAGGTAAGATGAATTTTAATGAGCTTGGGTAAATGCCCATTTCGGCCCACAACGATAGGTAAACTAATTAAAAGGTAATTTGAAGGATATTTGGATTGGGATAATTATTTATATATTGTTAGGGGCGCTTATTGTTAGGGTTAAGTTAGTGAGACTCGTAAATTAGTCATTATTTACTTTTATTCAAATGGAACAACAGATTTTCCAGCCTTGCAAAGAGGCGAAACTGTCACCAGGTTAGTTCGTTCAGGAACAATCGAGTCAAAAATTATAAAAAATCGTCTTTTTTGGTCGTCGACGATGAACATTCCACAGGATTAGGTTAAAACTTTTATTGGTATTATATTGGTATTATTTCTCTGTGTATATCTACCTAATTACTAGTCCACCGTTAAACCCTCCGGGCCGAAATGGGTACATTTAAAATAGGTACATTTTGTGTTTGGGGCCGAAATGGGCTCTTTTTATGCACGGTACCTGCCATCTCGGGCCGAAATGGGCTACGCCCGCTGAGGTTTTACCATGAAAAGAAAATAAAATATAAAAAATGTTCTCTTAACTCTAGATGTACACTTCTCATCTGAACTCATAATTGAGCTAATTATGCGTAAACGAATCGATTCAGGAAGATGAATTTAGTATACTCTGTTAAATGTCAAGTCGATCAACAAAAAAAATCTCGAAAAAAGTCTTAAACTAAAAAGTAGCATTGAAATAATGTATTTTAATTTGTGAATCATAATTCTTGGAACGAACATTGTGAGTTATCGGGTTAATGATTACAATGGAATCAAACTGCCTTGATCTCTTCAATAAATACTGAAAGAATTGTGCAGTAATGCCATAAACTGAGATAATCAATTTCCGATGGCTTACTTACATGGAATAGTCATAAAGACATCAGAAATTATTGATGGCCACTGACATATTTTTTTATACGACTACTTTAATGACCCACCTATAAATGATTATCCTGAAATATTTATCGACACTGGTTAAAGAGAAAAAAATCAGTACGTTGAATGATTACACAAATCCATTCGTTGTAACTATATTATTTTGGAATCTGACAGGTAAATAATAGCTTTCAAATGTAACTAGACCATTTATATGGTTTTGTTCAGTTAGTAGAGATGGATTTGTGGTATAATAAAAATGAAATTATGGAACTTCATTTCTTGTTACTCAAAATTCTCCTCAGTCTAGCAGATTCCGTTGGGAAATTTATTGCCCCACAGACCTCCAGCAGGTTCTTTTACATCATCTCAGCTCTTTTTATAGTTTTCTCACTCTTTCGCACTGCCCGCTTTGATGGCTTTGTTATGGGTCCTATTGGTCACTTTACTCAGTCCTTTCAACGGCTAGAATTCCATATATAGTAAGAATTTCAAGCAAATCTGATTATTTTTCATGATTTTCAGTAATTTTTTCTGGTAATTTTTTTGCCATAAACTTAAAATTGCCACTGTATACAAACTTCATCATTCTAAATCGATTCATTTTCGCAGAATTCATCTACTAAACTGTTTTCAAGTTAAAAAGTCGATTCCAAGTCGGTTGAAGATATCATAGACTTTTTACGGAACCTCTACAATTTCCAGATGAAAATGTTCGAAAATCTGCCAAGGTATTGAATTGAAAATTATGTCTGTTGATATATTCATCTCAAATCAAATCATAGTCCGTTATTTTTCTATTGATTTTCGAAAAATTCATTCTATTTTGAATATGCACACCGAATCTGAATTCGATTCCATGTCAATAATTGAAGATATTGTCAAAAATGTTTCGAACCATACCGTACATTAAATTTACTATTATTATTCAGTAAGTGGATTATTATACTTGTTCTTGATTACGTTTGGTACGTTTTCTGTATGGGTATTTTCAAGAGAGAATTGAACTCAACAACAGTTTATCCAATTTCAAGAAATGTTATTTTTTGATGATATGACTTTGCTCATTGTACCATAATCAGCCCTATACTGTATCACTTCCGCTCAAAATAACGTCACCGTTATTTGCCATTTCCGTTATTTTGCTATTACCAATCATACTCTTTTGATGGTAGAGCGATGAACATGGAATATTCTTGCAACATTTTCATAATTACGTCCATCTTCAACAGAAGCAACAGCTTTTGCGCAATTTTAACGAAATACTCAATGTGAAAGTTGAAACTAATAATTTCATCTACAGCTTGACGGAAAAAAAAATAAATCGAACTAAAAATAAAATAACTATGACACCTCAAATTTTACCAAATATTAACTTGTTGCGTTTTTTGCATGTGAGTATAATTACGTCATGAGCCACCAGCCGGATCATTTCCATGTGAGATACCAAAAGTATTCTCCTGCTGATTATTCTGACTACATTAAATCCACACAATTCTTCCACACTTTATGGTCTCGATCTGTAAGTGATCGGTCTCGCCTCCACGGTCCAAACTTGATTTCGAAATGCAGCAGGAGCACGGAATCGACCCCTAGGGATACATACACTTCGACAGTGAAAAACTATCGGACCGCTTTCAATTTATCACGGAAGATTCTAAACGAGTCGATACTTCTTGGATGTATGCATGGAAATTAGTGGTATTTCCGTTTACGTATGCCAAGGTTTCCGATATGAGAGTATAAGCAATTTTTTAGATAATTTTTTTGACATGTTAACATGTTCCCAAGTACAAGATAGGACAATTGGATTTTGTTTCCATTCTGACATACGCAGACGGTCACAAAAACACAACTCACATCTTTATTACTTCAGTCGACAACAATTTATTGGCAATTTACAGAAAACAACTGCATCCCTAGCTGATACCACGACGGACATTAATCAACATCTGACAGATATTTGTGCAAGGTTCTTCCAAGAAGACCCAATTGCAATTGCTTGTCTTGTAATTGAGCAGAAGATTATCCTTCATTTGGCTGGAAATGACCACCTGCAGACATGCATGTTTCGAAGTTCATTGCCGCTCATCAGTGACAGGGTAGGTCGGACAACATTATAATTGTCCTGTCCCTGCCAAATGAATAATGTCACTTCCAAAAGTTGTGCATTGTTATACACACTACTTGGGCAGAATTTAAAATGACTCACTTTCAGAACACTGACACGGTGATATACGGGCGTATAGATAATCTGTGCTCAAATTTGAGGAAAACGTGTTACTCGCTAAGGTTCATGGCGAATCATTGTAGTGAAAAAGTGCTGCTGACCCTATACTATGCTAATATCCTTTCACATTCGGAATATGGTATATTGAATTGGAATAATTGTTCTGCTACAAGCAGGGTTTTCATTTTGCAGAAATATGCTTGGCAGCAACGCATATATTAAAAACTTGTGTATGCATTTTTAATAATCAGAATACCATGGCAGAACTCTCACATGATTACAATACAAGGAGAAAAAACATTACATTACCATTACCAACACAACATCGTACTGCTCTGTTCCAGAGAAGTTATACAATTGATGGTTGTTTATTTTATAATAATATATAATAATAATAATCCCTCATAAACACTCATGGATTGCCAAAAATTTACAAGTTTGTGAAACTCGAATAGTATTTTTACGATCACTTCAATATATTTAAAATCCGACCGCACTCCACTGAGGACCCGGCAAAGACTCATGATGAAAAAAGTTATTATTTGGACAGGAATAAATATATTCTGATCCACTACAAACCGCGCCAACACGAATCCTATTTTAGAGGTAATTTCAAAATATTTAAAATCCGACCACACTCCACTGACGACTCGGCAATGACATTTGATGATGAAGAGTTGTTACTTGAACAAAAATAAATGTATTCTACATCACCAAAAACCGCGACAACTCGAATCGTATTTTTGAGATCACTTCAAAATATTTAAATTCCAACCGCACCCCACTGACGACCCAGCAATGATTTCTGATGATGAAAAGTTGTTATTCAGATAGAAATGAAAGTATTCTGCTCTGCTACATACCGTGCCAACTCGGTTCGCATTTTTGAGATCACTTCAAAATATTTAAAATCCGACCGCACTCCACTCACGACCTGGCAATAACTTTTGATGATAGAAAGTTGTTATTTGGACCAGACTCAATGTATTATGCCCCACCACAAACCACGCCAACCCGAATCCTATTTTTGAGATCAGTTCAAAATATTTAAACTCCGACCGCACTCCACTGACGACCTGTTAATGACTTTTGATGACGAGAAGTTTTCATTTGGACAAAAATAAATGTATTCTGCCCCACCACAAACCGCGCCAACTAGAATCGTATTTTTGAGATCACTTCAAAATATTTAATCTTCGACCGCACTCCACTGACGACCCGTTAATGACTCTTGATGATAAAAAGTTGTTATTTCGAAAATGATGAGTGTATTCTGGCCCACAAAAGACCGCGTCAACTCGAATCGTATTTTTGAGATGACATCAAAATATTTTAAACTCCGACCTCACTTCACTGACGACCCAGTAATGACTTTTGATGATGACAAGTTGTTATTTGAGAAAAAACGAATATATTCTACCCCACTATAAACCGCGACAATTCGAATCCTACGTTTGAGATCACTTAAAAATATTTAAACTCCGACCGCACTCCACTGACGACCCGGTAATGACTTTTGATGATGAAAATTTGTTATTTGAACAACAATTAATGTATTCAGCTTCACCACAGACCGCGCCAACTCGAATCGTATTTTTGAGAACACTTCAAAATATTTATACTCCGACCGCACTTCCCTGACGACACGGTAATGACTTTTGATGATGAAAAGTTTTCATTTGGACAAAAATAAATGTATTCTGCCCCATCACAAACCGCGCCAACTCGAATGGTATTGTTGAGATCCCTTCAAAACATTTAAAGTTCGATCGTACTCCACTGACGACTCGGTAATGACTCTTGATGATAAAAAGTTGTTATTTGGACAATGGTGAGTGTATTCTGGCCCACAAAAAACCGCGTCAACTCGAATCGTATTTTTGAGATCACTTCAAAATATTTAAACTCCGACCGCACTCCACTGACGACCGGGAAATGACTCTCGATGATGGAAAGTAGTTATTTGGATGAAAATTAATGAATTCTGGCCCAACACTAACCGCGCCAACTCGAATCATATTTATGAGATCACTTCAAAATATTTAAACTCCGACCGCACTTAACTGACGACCCAGTAATGAATTTTGATGATGGAAAGTAGTTATTTGGACGAAAATGAATGTATTCTGGCCCACCATGAACCGCGCCAACTCGAATCGTATTTTTGAGATCACTTCATAATATTTAAACTCTGACCGCACTTCACTGACGACCCGGTAATGACTTTTAATAATGAAAAGTTGTTGTTTGGATAAATACGAATATATTCTGCCCTACCACAAACCGCGCCAACTCGAATCCTACTTTTGAGATCACTTCAAAATATTTAAACTCCGACCGCACTCCACTGACGACCGGGAAATGACTCTCGATGATGGAAAGTAGTTATTTGGATGAAAATTAATGAATTCTGGCCCAACACGAACCGCGCCAACTCGAATCATATTTATGAGATCACTTCAAAATATTTAAACTCCGACCGCACTTAACTGACGACCCAGTAATGAATTTTGATGATGGAAAGTAGTTATTTGGACGAAAATGAATGTATTCTGGCCCACCACGAACCGCGCCAACTCGAATGGTATTTTTGAGATCACTTCATAATATGTAAACTCTGACCGCACTTCACTGACGACCCGGTAATGACTTTTGATAATGAAAAGTTGTTGTTTGGATAAATACGAATATATTCTGCCCTACCACAAACCGCGCCAACTCGAATCCTACTTTTGAGATCACTTCAAAATATTTAAACTCCGACCGCACTCTACTGACGACCCGGTAATGACTTTTTATGATGAAAATTTGTTATTTGGACAAATACAAATATATTCTGCCCCACCACAGATCTTATCGAATTTCTACTTCGTGATACAAGTGATGAAACAAAAAATATCAATACAGTAATATTCCACAGATATGTACGTCACTGGTGAAAATACCACGATGGACATTGGTATTAGCCATGGAAGTAGTTCAATTTGTTAGGAAATATCAGTTGAACAGTTGATTATTCATTGAACAGGGACAGGACAATTATAATGTGGAAACGTGTGGAGAGAAGTGTAGGTACTTCGTTGATTTTATTTGTTTCACTATATTGATACTCTTCGACATATATTTTTTCCATTGCTACGACGAAGGCTGTTTCAGATCACGTTATCGTCAATGAAAGCTTTCATTACTTACCAGAGAATCACCCATGAAACATCACTGTTTTCTATCAAGTGAATACCATGATAAAGCGATAATCTATTGAATACTCCTCTATTTCCCAATAATCGGGGACAACAAAGAAAATTCAAGTCATCGAAAGCGCATTCAAATTCAAATTGTTCGTTTAGCCGGCATTATTTAGCTTTTATGTTACCATCTGCCATCATGTCTCGGGAATTTTATGTTTTGGGACAACGTATCCGGAATTGACTAGGTTCGAGGAGAAACAAGATTCTGATAAATCCTTTCATCTCATTTAGTTGTCATTTCAGAGATCGGATTCGGAAATAAGCGGGCATGAATAAAAATAGCAATGGTCCTATATCTACATTTCTGAAAAGATTCAAAGAATTCTAGTGTAATCCAGCTATTTATCATAAAACATTGATTGAGAAACTATCCCATTTGTGACCTAGTTGATATATTATGAGGTTTAATATCGCTCATCAGATTATCAATCTCCTAACTTATCACACTACTTTCTGCAGATAATTCCGACAAGAATGAAAACGGCATTTGTGTCACAGATTTTGAATGAAAGTATTGCCCCAGTTCTGGAAAACTATCGACCAATTACTATTCCCACAATATTTTCAAGAACTACTTCTGTGGAAAGCCTGTCGACCATGACATTCTACTAAATAAATATTAACATATTGTTAAGAGATTGATAAAATTTCCCTATCTACACCGCTGAGTACACCATAAAAACAAATCGCATAAGTTGACGCCGCAAGTATTTATGTAATCGAACAGTTCCAAATGGCCTTCTGTCCTGATTATTCTCGGAAATATCGTGAAAGATCTGGTCTGGACAAATGGAGTATATAAAGCGGCACATTTAACGCAGTAACTAATTCATTTGCACTTCTACACTTGCAAAGTGTTTCTTTTTCAGACTGAGGAAGGTTAAAATACCCAGAAAACCATGTCAATATCTATAGAAAATTATTCATATACTTGATTTTGGTCTAGTAAATTTACGGTATTGAGTACCGCAATGAAAAATTTTAATGGACTATTCCCGTAATGTTTTTGCCATTAGCGTTGATATCTGGAATTTCTTGTTATACTCATTAATGGTACTACTTATACGTAATGATACATTTTTACTTCTTTGTTGTACGTCAATGAAATTTTCCCAGTTTTTACTATCTATTGATTACTCGGTGTATTTTTATGCAACGAAGAACTATTCCATCCCCAATGTCTTTTAAACAGTGAAAGATGGGCTCTAGCGTCCACCAGTAAAGCGGTAGACGTTCTTTGATAATAATTCCCCGTGTATTTATCGGCATTGGATAATCTCAGAAATTTTGCCTTTTTTCAGGGAACTCGTTTCGAAATTACAGATTCAGGTAATCCCCGTAGTCCGGAATCATCTCAATCGTACTGAAAAAAAATAATGAAGTGACCTTGAAACGTAAGCATTAGGGGTTTTAGGTCTATGTACACGAAATATTATCTAATCATTTGTTTCTTATTTATCATGATTCAGATGAGAAATGATATAGTGAAAGCATAATCGTTCTTTAATTTCAATAAACTTATTTAAAATAAAATGAATTGTAATTGCATCTACACCCTGTAACACAATTTTCCATCTCGTACATTTTTGAATGCCTACTTCACTCTTATCATTCTTTACCTTCTGGAACTCGTGCTTTTCCAAATATTTTCGCCGTGTCTGAATATTGACAGCTACGTTGCGGCGCTCATTTTTCATGAAGGAATTTTCACATATTAAAAATGTCAATCAAACAGAATTCATGGCTCAAACTGAGGTGGGTACTAGCAACGTTATGAGTAATAACTGTTCCAAAATGATATATGTTTTTTTTATTGCGGAAACGAGAAGAATGAATGATGTCTTTTCTGAAATTAATATAATACCTTCGGTGTATTTTACTTCAATAACACTTTGGGAAGAATTAATTTCAAAGAAGGATATTCTCTGCTCTGCTCTGCTCTGCTCTGCTCTGCTCTGCTCTGCTCTGCTCTGCTCTGCTCTGCTCTGCTCTGCTCTGCTCTGCTCTGCTCTGCTCTGCTCTGCTCTGCTCTGCTCTGCTCTGCTCTGCTCTGCTCTGCTCTGCTCTGCTCTGCTCTGCTCTGCTCTGCTCTGCTCTGCTCTGCTCTGCTCTGCTCTGCTCTGCTCTGCTCTGCTCTGCTCTGCTCTGCTCTGCTCTGCTCTGCTCTGCTCTGCTCTGCTCTGCTCTGCTCTGCTCTGCTCTGCTCTGCTCTGCTCTGCTCTGCTCTGCTCTGCTCTGCTCTGCTCTGCTCTGCTCTGCTCTGCTCTGCTCTGCTCTGCTCTGCTCTGCTCTGCTCTGCTCTGCTCTGCTCTGCTCTGCTCTGCTCTGCTCTGCTCTGCTCTGCTCTGCTCTGCTCTGCTCTGCTCTGCTCTGCTCTGCTCTGCTCTGCTCTGCTCTGCTCTGCTCTGCTCTGCTCTGCTCTGCTCTGCTCTGCTCTGCTCTGCTCTGCTCTGCTCTGCTCTGCTCTGCTCTGCTCTGCTCTGCTCTGCTCTGCTCTGCTCTGCGAAGATTTACAAAGGGACTGCGATTTTTTTATTTTATTGGGTAATTCATTGAACTGATTGAATCCTTTTAAAAATGATGAACTCATCAACCTTTCCTTGTTCGTTTTTGTTAGGCAAATCTAATAAATCTAGTATTGTAATCATGAATATCTGAACTGAAGCAAATCAGTTATTGAAAATAAATTTTTAATATAAAAATCATCGCCATATAGAGCCATCGCTGGGAAACAGACATCCATTGCAGGGCATCTAATATGAATGATATAGGAGTGACTTCACTACAATATGAAATGATTCTCATGCCCCTATTTAAAGTTCTTGTAGGTGATCAGTTGGGTCAAATCGAGTTATCATCAGCATTCAAATTGGGAAATTCACATTCAACAAAGGAACCTATATCATCAAGAATGGACCTAACATACTACCCTGAGGAACGCCAATATTGTTAAATGTTTCATTTGGAAAAATATCATTAGCTCTAACATTATGTTCACGTCCAGACGTGTAATTAGATAACAGCTACTACTTAATTTGTTTGACCATTATTATTTTCATCATGATTGGTTTATGGTTCAGCTTCCTCATCATTTTGTTATCATTCAAGAGATTTGCTGATAGTGTCTTTTTCATCAATTCAATGAACAACGGTAAAGGTTTGGAACGGATAACCCAAAGAAATGAATTTATTTATGTTTGCAATTCTTTCATCATCAATGACTTCAATTCGTTTTCATTTCGTATAATAATCCCGTATTTGGGCAACAAAACAAAACAATAAACACCTACTAAAATGCAGAATACCCTTGGAATTTTCTTCCCCATTGCTTTCCGTCACAGGAATTTTCCGCGAACATTTCGATTTAATGATGAATCGTCTAGAAAGCACGTCGTCTAGCATGGTTGATTGCTGTTCCTGAGCTAATTCCAAGAAATTTAATAACCCGCCAGTTAATGCTTGTAATATGCAGGTTCATTAAATCTTTACGGCACCTTCACGCACTTAAGATGCATGAAGCATCAGGCAACTCATTATTACATCTTTCAGAGAATGTGGACACTATAGTTCAACGGACTGAAAGTTTGGCACAATCCTCAAGATTTCCCAGTCTCAATTCAATGAGAAAACTCTGGAAGTATTTCATTTATTTGAAAAACAAAGTGTCCGTATATCACTTTTCATTCTTGGTGGAACGTCATTCATAGAATAACTAAATTAGGAATATACAGAGTGACCCATTCGAAAGCGTTCAATCTCTCTAAAACTGTTATTTATTATCTATTCAGAAGTTATTTTTCAGTAGATAGAGCATCAGAAGTTCTAGTTGACAGCTGTAAATTCGAAATAAAAATTAAAATTTCAAGATCAATTTTTTTTCAAGGTCAAAAATCCAAAAAACATTCTAGCGATTTGTTTTAATGACGACATTTGACGATGCCACTGGATCTGTGATGCTTTAAAATGGGTGTGACCAAAATTCCACGATACATTATTTTTTCAACAGAATCATAGCTCAAGTTGAACTCTTATCATTTATCTAAATATTTCGAATAGTCGTCATATAAATCGCAATATTTAAAAAAATATTGTTCGAAATGCTCTTTCAGGTCATTAGCAATCGAGTTATGAACAGCAGTTATTCAACGTGGTGACAAATTCTGTTTTTTCCAAACCTAAATTGATGGTTTGAGAGATGCCCAGTCAACACTGGGTAAACATCCACATCTCAGGGATGTCAATATCGTCAAAAATGGGATATGTGATATCACATCGTTGGCATTCCTGCGAGATTACACCGCAACACCTCTTAGATATCAAAATTAATAATAGCCGGATATAGATGTCTCTGCGAACTGCGATATCCCTGTGTTATCTAAATTAGTTATAGCTGGATTTAGATGTCCCTGCGATGTCAAATTGTTACTTGCCATAGATGTCATACCACGACATCATTCAGACATCAAAATCTATACTTAGATATATCTGCTTCTATATTTTTATTGAGTTATGATAGGACTTTCACACGCATTCACTTCATTGCCGACCACAAGGACGTCATCTGTCATCCACCACGGTCAAAGAGCGAATCCACAATTTGTGTTAGATGTTTATTTGGAAGTAACGCGGTAAGTTAGCAACACAGATCGTTGGCAATGTTGGCCAACCTGAAAGCGGGAGGCGACCGCGTGACCGGCTATTACCGTATCGTATTACCATATTTAGTTCTAGTCCTTTTAGTCTAGTCAACAAGTGCCATTTAGACCAACTTTTTTCAGCAGTCTCCGAAAATTATGATTGAGGTGTCATTCGATTCGGAATGACATCCAGATGATTTTTGAAAAAAATGAAGTTCCGCATGAAAAAATTGTAAAAGTTATTAACAATTAACTAAAAAAAAAAGATGGCTTTAGTATTTTGTAAATATCTCAAAAACTAATTAAAATTTTTTAAATCTAAAAAAAGATTCAAAAAGAGGAGGAAATTTCCTAAAAAAAAGCTCAATTCCCGGAATTGTAGCATCAATATTTATAATTTTCCCAGAGGGATGAAAATACGGCCGAAAACGGGTACTCTGGCTCGGGCAAGCCACACCCACTTTGGACACTTTAACAATAAAAATTATTTTAAAATACTAAATATGAAAATAAAAAATTGGAAAAATTCAGGCACTAACTGAATAGATTAATGAACAATAATCCGCTTGAAAAAAAATTTTATCACAATTTTTCAATTAGTTAATCAATAGTTAATTAATAATTTTTTTCTGCTTGAACATGAACATTGCAAGTGTGATAATTGTTAAACTATAAATTTAGGATTTTTTTCCTCTTTTGGAGCAATTCTTGAAAGGCTTCAGAATAGAACCCCGTTGGAAAAATTAAAAAGTTTTTATTTTTCAGTTTTTTATCAACAATTTTCGTTGTTGCAAAATTAAATACTTAAATTAATCATTGAAAAAAAATTTTTTTTTAAAATATTATCAATAATCCGTTTTTATGTTATCAGGATCTACATAGAAATAATTTTTTTAAATTTTTATCTCTAATTGTTTAAAAAATTGTTATAAACAAATGCGTTGTTTATAAGATAATTGAAAATTTTTTTATGGAATTTCAATCTTTGATACAAATAATGATTTTTAAAAGAAAAATTGTTCCTTAAAAAAATTTTTTTATTGCTTGAAAACGCATTTGTTAATTAACAATTATTTTCTCCCGCTTCTAATTAATATTAAGGAACCATTTTTTTTTTAAATCATTATTTGTCTTTCTTTCTGATATAAAAAAAAAATCCATTTTATTTAATTTTTCATTGTTTATGCAATAAACAATTTGTTATAAACAAATAAATAATAATTTCTGTCACAAAAACAGACATGATTTTTTTTCTTTTTTAAATTTTTTTTTATTATTTTTTATTTAATTTTTAAATATAAGTTCTCTCTAACTTCGTCATTCTTACCTGGTCTTCATCCTTAAAATTATTATAATTTACAAACTAATGGAGATACGATGAAAATACTTAAGACTTATTTATTCTCCATTACATAAAAAACAAATTTAGCAGAAAAGTTTAGTTGTTACTTATTTATTTATTGAATTTATAGCAATTGTTGTAAAAATGTTGAGTAATGAACAATAATTGATAAGATACTTGAATGAAGTAGTCATATTTTTAATAGTTGATATGATTTTTAAGCAATAAAACAAAAAAAAAAATTTTTCCCTTAGTATTTTTCAACAACAATTGCTATAAATTCAATAAATAAATAAGTAACAACTAAACTTTTCTGCTAAATTTCTTTTTTATGTAATGGAGAATAAATAAGTCTTAGGTATTTTCATCGTATCTCCATTAGTTTGTAAATTATAATAATTTTAAGGATGAAGACCAGGTAAGAATGACGAAGTTAGAGAGAACTTATATTTAAAAATTAAATAAAAAATAATAAAAAAAAATTTAAAAAAGAAAAAAAATCATGTCTGTTTTTGTGACAGAAATTAGAATAGAAAAAAAAATATAAGGTAAAAATTTATTTGTTTATAACAAATTGTTTATTGCATAAACAATGAAAAATTAAATAAAATGGAATTTTTTTTTTATATATCAGAAAGAAAGACAAATAATGATTTAAAAAAAAAAATGGTTCCTTAATATTAATTAGAAGCGGGAGAAAATAATTGTTAATTAACAAATGCGTTTTCAAGCAATAAAAAAATTTTTTTAAGGAACAATTTTTCTCTTAAAAATCATTATTTGTATCAAAGATTGAAATTCCATAAAAAAAATTTCAATTATCTTATAAACAACGCATTTGTTTATAACAATTTTTTAAACAATTAGAGATAAAAATTTAAAAAAATTATTTCTATGTAGTTCCTGATAACATAAAAACCGATTATTGATAATATTTAAAAAAAAAATTTTTTTTCAATGATTAATTTAAGTATTTAATTTTGCAACAACGAAAATTGTTAATAAAAAACTGAAAAATAAAAACCTTTTAATTTTTCCAACGGGGTTCTATTCTGAAGCCTTTCAAGAATTGCTCCAAAAGAGGAAAAAATCTTAAATTTATAGTTTAACAATTATCACACTTGCAATATTCATGTTCAAGCAGAAAAAAATTATTAATTAACTATTGATTAACTAATTGAAAAATTGTGATAAAAATTTTTTTCAAGCGGATTATTGTTCATTAATCTATTCAGTTAGTGCCTGAATTTTTCCAATTTTTTATTTTCATATTTAGTATTTTAAAATAATTTTTATTGTAAAAGTGTCCAAAGTGGGTGTGGCTTGCCCGAGCCAGAGTACCCGTTTTCGGTCGTATTTTCATCCCTCTGGGAAAATTATAAATATTGATGCTACAATTCCGGGAATTGAGCATTTTTTTAGGAAATTTCCTCCTCTTTTTGAATCTTTTTTTAGATTTAAAAAATTTTAATTAGTTTTTGAGATATTTACAAAATACTAAAGCCATCTTTTTTTTTTTAATTAATTGTTAATAACTTTTACAATTTTTTCATGCGGAACTTCATTTTTTTTCAAAAATCATCTGGATGTCATTCCGAATCGAATGACACCTCAATCATAATTTTCGGAGACTGCTGAAAAAAGTTGGTCTAAATGGCACTTGTTGACTAGACTATTTGTATCGAAGATCAATGCATCGATACAAAGAACTCGAAGCTTTGTTGCTTTGAACGCTTTGTATACCATTCATGTTCTGATATTTACAACTGAAGCTGATCACATTTGCGAATTTTAGTATACATAAACTGAAAGTGAAGAGTATCGTTGTGTAGTATCAACAAAGTGAGATTCCATTATTTCTATTTTGATTGAAAATAATTATGTCCAAACGTTCTTTTTCGAGTTCTTCGTACCGACATAAAAGGCGTTTGATAAAGAACGCTTCTGTTATTTTGGACTGTGTTCTGGATAGCGATCAAAATATCATCAAAGGCCCGACAGGAAAAGGAACCAAAGCAATTGAGTTTTAGTTTTTTTATTTATTTATTTTCATTTTTCACTTTGTTAATTTTTAATTTTGTACTCTGTTGATGCTGTGCCAGAATGTTTTCATTTTTATTATTTTTTAACTTTATATTTCTGTTATATTTATTTTTTTTCATATCGAAAATTTATTTTCTTTTTCTATTTGTTGTTTCTGTCTGGAATATCACACAGAAGTTGGCGTCTCTTGAATATAACAGTGAAGAAATCGCTGCTATGTCGCTCTGTTACATCCCTGATACGTTATTGAAAGGCATCTTTGCGGCGTCTCAAAACTACATCGCAAAGACGTCTCAGAACTACATCGCATAGACGTCGCCAGTATGCATCATGAGTGTGACAAAAGTAAGTCGCTGGGACGTCTGTGCGACGGAACGATGCGAGTCGCAGGTCACGAAGTGACATCGCAGCAATATCATATCGAATAGTAATCAATATTTAATAATAAATAACCAAAAATAACCAATATTCAGGGTTGCCAGCGCTTCAGAGGGTCAAAAATAGTAGAATAGTGACTTATCTTTCACGGAAATAGTGACATAATAGTGACTTTTTTGTCTGAATAGTGACATTTTCCCAACCAGTAGGGAAACTTTTTTGAAAGCTGGTCACATTTTTCCTCATCATTCCAGAGCTCATTTGCAGTATTTTAATGAGAAATTCTCAGGACATGGAAAGTAAATGAGGGACAAATACTACAATAAAAGTATAAAAATATTCATTAAGATTAAGGTAATTAAAGTAATTTGTACTTTGAACATTGTACTTAAAAACTCACTGAAACTTTTACCTAGCATTCAAAGTTAAGCTTTGGAAAGAAAACTTTTTTTATTAGGCCAACGTTTTGAACTATGTTTAATTCATCATCAGAGTTCTGTAATAACGGATTTTATTTTTAATTTATTTGTTTTACTTGCCACGATGTACTAAACTTCGACGAGAATAAAAATTTGGATATTCAGGAGGACTGACGAAAATTTCGTTTTCCTCTACTTAAAATACTTGAAATAATTTCAAGAACGGACATTTTAAGATTCTTTGAACAATTAAAACATCAACACATACACGAATAGTGAAAACCAAGTACAAATTTATTTTTTTTTTCTGAAAATTTTATAAAACGGACCAAAATAGAAGAGGAAATGAAAACATCAAAGACATGAATATATGATTAACTTAAATATTGTGTTTGAACCTTCAATATTTCACCTGGTATTGGCACAGTATGTTTGAATTTATGTGAATAATTTAACTGGGTAGTCTTTTAGACAAAAAGGGTTGCGTATCAAAAATGATGGGTGTCATAAAGTTAAAACTGTGACATTTTTCTGTGATGTGTTCAATCAAAGCGGTAGAGTTAACATTTAGTTTTTTGCATCTCTTTCGTGGTCCACTATCCTTGTTTACAGGTAACATTTAGTATGTCCTATATAGCCCTGAGGGAAATTCTCGCACTTAATTTAGTTAACCACATTTATTTTGGTGTCATATCTAGGGGGTTTTTATTTTTGGTGTGAAGAGAAATGTCTTCCAATGGTGTGGTTATTTTCAGACGCTATTTTTGAATGTTCATCTTTAACAACAGCTGCAAGTCTTCCTGAAAGTTTTTTTACATATGGTATTTTGTTATATGTCGATTTTTTTGTTCTATTCGTTTTTTCAGGGTTCTGTTTTTCGCTTAGTATTTTTTTTGACTAATGATGTTTGGTAATTGTTTTGTACAAATGTGACAACATTCAAAAGTCTGGGAACGTTCCATTATTTTCAATACGAATCAAGAAAAATTCGTGAAATTTCATACGACGGATTGGTAAATTCATTGCAATGTGAATAAATAGGGTTTTCCATTTGAAAAAATTGAGTTACCCTCAATATCTGAAAAACTATCGATTTGGCAACATTGCCGATATCATCATTGAATCTGGCATCATCAAAAATCAGCATGTATAATATTTCACGAATTTTTCTTGAACCGTGTTGAAAATATTGGAACGTTCCCAGAGTTTTGAACGAAAAAGCCATGTTGACATATTTCAAAAACTGCATTAAGTAATTTAAAATCTGATACTTGAGACAAAAGTAATGAGGCATCGCTGAATTGATTGCAATCAAAACAAATAGGGTGTTCCATATGAAAAAATTTAATTATCCTCAAAATCTGAAAAACTGTTGATTTGGTAACATTGCCGTTCATAAATTTTCTCTGGGTCGTTTCTGAAATATGAGACCGTTCCGATACTTTTGAAAGACACTGTATGATAGTTGATAGAATTTCGTAGTGATAATGAATACCGTTTAACGACGCGACGGTCAGCAATGTGGCTGGCCGCTATATTGACGAACACAAAACAAAAATACCATTTGATTCTAATCTAAAATATTCTGATTAACCAGGTATTCTGACAAATATTTTAATTTTCTATTATTGGATCACCTGGTACACAAGATACCATAGAACAGATCATCGATTATGAAACAAAATCAAACCCATAGTTAGTTCTTGGGCCCCCTGTATACTTCCTTTCGTTTTACCCCGTACTATTTTGCAATTTTCACCCCAACTAATATTTGGTTACGTTCTAAGTATCAAAACTAAAACAGTTACTATCTTTGAGAAAATCTAATCATGATTATAAGGTCATGAATATATGGAATGCAATATTCATAGAATATTTGCTACAGAATGAAGATATTCCAAGAATATTCTAAAATAAAGTATATTGGAACGTTGTCAGAATATTCATATGTGCTGTCTGGGGATCTGTATAAAATGAGATAAGAAGAATGAAACGAATAAAATCGAAGTAACCTTCTCGAACGTTAACCAGCAATTAATTTCCACCAACGATGAGTTGGCTTCCTGTTCCAGTCAATATGATGCATTTGCATATCAATAAATAATTGACTTATTAGTCATCATTTCAGAAAGAATGCCTGCTTCTTCTCGTAATAATACATCTCGCATCTGTGCATAAATTCACTGAAATCAACGCATAATTCTTAGTCAGTTGTTTATCTTGCATGCGTATTTTGTCATACATGTTCCACGAAGAGTTATTACTGAAGGTTCGATGCACTGTCTAACGATTAAACATGCCTCTGGCTCGTGAATACACTGAGCGATTCCATAGAAAAGAGAAAATCCACGATCCTCATTAAAATTATTTTTTTTAGTGTGATAAAACTGACCTTGGAATTCGACGAATCATTCAATGATTTTCCACGTTTTTCATGATGAATATTCACTATTTTATGATAAATACGAATATGTAAGTGAGCCCCTTCTTTCTGATTAGTTAATAGCTCTATTCACTTTGTTGTTTTTTATGTTTAGTGGGATGGAGTTTCACCATAAAATCATGATTATAATGAATCTGAACCCAATAGAAACAATCAAGTTTCATATGTCCGAGCGAAGCCTTTATTGTCTATTTTAAATAGGGAATTGTGTAACACATATCAGAGGCAAACATGCAATTAGCCCTAAACACAATCAGAAGCTGGTGTGCTAAGGAAGGACTCAACGTCAATTCTAGCAAAACAGTGCTAGTTCCATTCACCAAGAGGTGAAAGTACTAACTTAAAGCCCCAACTCTGATTGGAACCCAGATAACATGTTCCAAAGAGGTGAAATATTTGTGAATTATAATAGACAAAAAACTGACTCATAACAGCCAAATCAACCACATTCTTTCCCAAGCCATAGCAGCAAGCTCGACATGCCTCAAAGTCTTTGGTAAGACATGGGGGTCTGAAACCAAAAATTATTCATTGGTCATGCCAAACAATCATTAAACCCATGGTCACCTACACCTTACTGGTATCGTGGCCGAAAATTCAACAAATTTTGGCACAAGTCAAGCTGCAGAAAGTGCAGCGGCTTGCCTGGAGAAATATTTACGTGCCCTACTGCAGCCTTAGAGGCAATGCTAAACCCTCCGCCATTGCACCTATGTGTAATGAAAGAAGCAGCGAACAGTGCCTCCAGACTGAGCCAGACAAAAAACTTATAAGCAGAGGTGATCTGATCGGACACTTAAAGATTTTGGAACACATTTCCCTAGAAGCCATGTCTAAACCGACAGATTTCATGCCAGTCAGGTACGACTCCGAAATGGAGTTTGAAGTGGTCATAAACAGCCACCAAACTGGCACAGAGAACGGACCTCAACTGGTAAAGGATGCATCAGGTACACAAATGGATCTAAGTTGGACGAAAGGGTAAGAGTGGTCGTTTCAGGACCAAATTTCAGGCTCTCAAAACCCTTTGGTAATACCCCAACCATATTCCAAGAAAAAGTACATGCTATAGAATTATGTGTCCAGGAATGCCTTGGAAGAGACACTCGAAGGGCAGAAATCTATATACCGTCAGATAGCCATGTGGCACTATAATCTCTGAGGTCATACACCTGTGAGTCTAAGTTGACTTGGGACTGTTTTCAATCCCTGAGATAACTGGCAGGTGCAAGGTCCAAGAGGCATCAAATACAATGAAGGAAGTAGACTGCCTTGCCAAAAAAGAGACATTCACACCAATTCCAGTCCAAGAACCCTTTTCTGTGGGCTCTCCAAAACCCACTTAAAAGACGAGTTTTCATGACATACAATCTCACTGAAATAAAGTGCCAGGACGAAGACAAGCAAAAAGGCTAGTGAGCCTATCGATGAGGAAAACTAAAGAGCTTCTTGAATTGGACAAAAAAAATCTCAAAATTGGTTACGGGGCACCTCACATAGATGGGCAAGTCAGAGAGTGATAGTTGCCGCTGCTGCAAGAACTTCGCGGAAACTGCAAAACATCTGGTTTGTGAATGCCCAGCGCTCTTTTGCTTCTGCAAGAGCAAAAAGCTCAAATTCCTGAAAGGGACTTTCTCAATCCCCTCCGACATCAGGAACTCAGCTCCCAAGAAACTGATAAACTTCGAACGAAGTCTCAGAATCCTGGGTCATGCACAAAAAACCTTACAGGTCGAGGTGCTTGTTAGACTGCACGTTTCCCCTTCAATCTGGAATATACAATGAATCGTTCATTGTGCCACAAAAAAAAATATATAATGAAAAATCAAGAATAAATAACAATTATATTTTTATTCATTTCCCAAGAAACATACAGTTTATAAGAGTAATTTGAAGGTTAATCTCAAAGAAAGAACTAAATAATAAAAAACAGTCAAAGAAAAAAAGAAAATTATGAAATCAGAGTTCAAAGTAGTAAGTATTTTTTCAGAATATTTTTGGATCGCAATTTACCATATTTATTATGTTTTCAGACGATTCGAAGTTCATTGTAAAGTACACCATTGAAATAAATTGATTTCTCTCCAATGTTAGTTTTAATTTTGGTAACATATAAATTTTCGGCATTTCTGGTCAAGTGGCTGTGTTGATCATTATCATTATTTCACTTTGAGAATTGAAGTAGAATGTCTCAAGTTTTTCCTAACAAGATGAATAAACGTGCATATTTTTTATTTTAATAAAGAACCTATATCCAGCAGGTTTCTTGGTTTGTATAACTTTATTGTTGGTTCTTGATAATTAAGTTTGAAAATACGTTTAATAATATTGTTTTGAAGTGTTTTCAATGGTTTGAGCAGGTAAGTTTGAGCTGTTCTCCAAACTGAAATCAAGTACTGAAATTTTGAGTACGCCAAGGAATAATAAAATGGTTTTGAGGTATTTCGTATTTGACCCAACTAGTGGTGAAATCTGCCTCCTCAAGTTCTCAATATGTCTACCCACGATAAATTTTTATCAAAATAGAGACCTAAGAATTTCAATAATGAACAGTATTTTATACTTTCATTATTGAATTTGATTGGGTCTTTAAAATCTATGCTTGAGGACTGTTTTGATGAACATACATGAAGATTTGTTGTAATTCAATGTTAGTTTATGGCCGTAATGATATTTTTCCTAGGTCACTTTCCATGTCATTTTTTATATCCTGTAGCTAGGGAATTTATGTATATTAAAAAAAGAATTGGCCCAAGATGGATCCTTGAGGAACTCCGCAAATAACAGTTTTCTCATTACTGTATTTATCACTTATATAGACAAATTGTTCTCTGTATAAACAGGTCTTTTGATACCTATAATATCATGCATAATATTGAACAAAATTTTGTGATCCACAGTGTCAAAGGTTTGTCAAAGATTTAGTGACAGTATATCACTTTTTTTTTGGAGTCTATATCAATCTGAAACTGAGTAATAACATCTAAGACAGCTGACCGTATTGCCCACTATACAATAAATTTGAATTTTTCAGTTATTCCATCAACCTATTATGTATTGTTTTCTCCATAATTGTTGAAATGATGAGGTATGTACCAACCCAGCTAGGATCAACTTATCAAACAAATCGATAAGATATTTACGTTCCTTGTGAATTCTACTAAAACATTGAATGATAACTCATTCATTGATGATTTGACAGAAAAAGTTACTCTTTCATTATACAAACAACTCACTTCAGATTTAAAACAAGTCCTTTTGGCCGATATTCACCATTCAAATCGCTTTTGAGACCTGGATAAGGTCTCATATAAATAATATACTAATTCTCGGTTACTGAAAAGAACCAGTTACTATATTTCTACGTCAACCGATCACTATATTTTGCGAAATACACCTTCCCGTTCGAGCCAATGCTCTCCGGGGATATATTTATGTCTGCAATGTTGCTTTGTGGAGACAAGTACCAGTATGTTAATGATCACGATTTGCATACGAAGACAGCTATCATAAAGGTGTTGCTCGGTATGAGACAAAGGCGTCTGTCATATTCATTATTGTTAAGGGTGATATACAACCGATGTGGCAAAAATACTATATGGAAATTCTCATTGCGGTATTCTCTAACAACTGCTGGGTGAAAAATTGATGATTGTTGTATTTAGTATGCGTCATTGAATACCCAAAGAATTCGGAAAGCTTAATTCCTTCCAAGCTGTTTTCAAAGGAAATCACACTAAAAGGAGGAAAATACTCGTACAGCATTTTTTTAAATAAAAAAATTAATGACGAAAATTTTTAATGGTAAACTTATTGAAGATCGAAGGGTGATAAAAAAATGATTTGTTTCAGAGATAACTCGAAAGTTTAGAAACCCATTCACACCCATCAGATTTGAACTGGAATCAGCTGTGGCATCATATTGCGTTTGTGAATTACTTCTTAGAGAATTATTTTGAAAATAGTTAGCGAATGGCCACCTCGTTCGCCCGATATCACTCCATTAGATTTTGTTTGGGGTCGTATAAAAAAAATTGTATATGCCGGATTTTTAGGAAGAATTCATTAATGTTTGTTCACTTTTTTGTTTGCTCTTGTATGTATGTTTCGAAATTGTGGATGAGCTGCGTTTATAATTGTCTACGACAAGTTTAATTTTGTTTTACTTTTCAACAAACTACCCGTATGTTTCACATTTGTGAATGATCTGCATCATGTTATGCAATGTTCATTTTTGAATATTGAAGTGGACATAATAAAAAATATCACTACACTTGAATGCTAATTATTATTGTTTGTTGGCACTCCAGCATTTGTCATTTATTGTTGATTCTTTCAAAAAAACAACTTTTTCTGAAATCATTCAAGAATGCCCACTTTCTCGAAGCAACTTGAGGCCTCAAAATACGCTAATCTAGGATTTTAGTCCGTTGCTAAGCAACGAACTGTTCCGGACCGTTTTCGGCACTAACCCGTACGGGAATAGTTATTATCCTAACAAGTACGAAAAGAGTACTATTCCCGCATGAGACTGCTGTTACCCGAACGACGCAAAGCGGAGTTCGGGTAAGCAGTCGAGTGCGGGATAGTACCTTTCCGTATGAGTAAGGATCAAGATTTTTTCTACAAGAGCATTGAAACATCTTATGTGATGCTCTTGAACAAACTTTCACGTGCGGGAAAATTTTTGACGGCTTGTATACATTTTAGACAGTAAATGAATGCACGCAAACAATAAGTATAATTCCTTTATTTATGATAATGCTGATTCCGATTTCCAAGTTTCTACAAAAGCCGTTTGTTTTCGATATAGAGTTATAAGCATAAACTCCCCCTAAAAAAATGAGGTTGTCATTTGGAAAATTTTTGAAATACCCGAGTTCTGAGACAATTTCTGAGAAACCTGTAGTTTTTTGAAGAGTTTCCAAAGATTTGAAAAGATTAACGTTTCATTCAAATTTGATGAAGGACGAAGCGAGAACTGAAAATGATTTTGTCGAAATCGCAAAAATTTCAATCATTTCGTTTATCCTTGGTGGAATTCATGTTTTGATACTCGATTCGAAATCAGCTTATTGGATAATGACTATATTCACACAACTCTCCTCCGTTTTTACTGGCACTTAGTTCGATTATGGACAACTAGAATATATCGATATCGAACTTAATATTCCAGCTTGGTAGTTGTCGAGAGATATGTTTCTGAAATGGAATACAATTACTCAAGATCCAATAACATGCGTCCACCTAAAACCCATCTCGTTCGTCCCTGAGGCCTGCATACAGAAAGCTCGAAATCAAACTCTCTATCGCCGACCGCCTGGGGAACTTTCTGTATTCAATATCGTCCTCGAGTGAAGCTTTAGTTTACGCTGAAAAAGATCAAGCGAAACCCGATTCAAATCTGGAAAATAGAAGATTAAGTATTCATTGTGTTTGAATCCTTTTGAATCTCGAATCGATTTGAAGGGTCATAAAAAGGAAACGGCTATTTGTTTTCAAAATTTAGTGCAACTTTGTTTCTACGAGTAGGATATTCGGGTTTATTCAGTCCGGAATCGCTTTTTCTGGAAGACTGTATCGGAAACGCGTTCGTACATTCAGGGATATGGCGAGAGGAGGACAGGTGTGTTTATACAGGGTGTTCCTTAAAGACATGCTAATATTTGAGGGGGTGATTCTTTGACTTATTTTAAGGAAAAAACTTTCTATAAACGTATGTCCTAAAAGTCCTAACTTTTGAGATACAGTGTGATAAAGTTTTGAAAAAAAATCAGTTTTTAATAATAACTGAGATAATATTCACACACTTAAAAATCAAGTAAATAATTGTGCGCTTCGCTATTCCTATAGCTTTTTCAAACACAAAATGGTATTCATAACCAGTGAAAACACAATATTTATAGTGATTTGAAAAACAAAATGCTTTTAATTAGAGATAGGTAGCTGAATTAATATAATAAATCCATATATAAATCCATTCAGGTATGCATTTATTATCATTAATACACGCCTATTCTGACAGTCAATGAAATTACTTCAATTTCTTAGAATCGACCAATCAACGGTCGATTACACTGATAAAAACCTACATAGGTAGCTTTCCCAATAAGTGTAAAGTAAATTTCCGGCAATAATTCAAGCACTTGGGAGATTATAAGTGAAAAGATTATGAAGTGGTGAAAAGAAATTTCAATTATAAAGAGGTAGCTAAATTACTATCGGACGATTTATTGTCAACAAAATGTTAGGTACCTACTGCGATATGAAGCAATTTCAATTTAATTATTTTAATCAAGAACCGAGCATCTGACAAGAATTACACATTTTTTTGGATTCTCATTCATTTTGGAACAAATCTGATCCCTCAATTTGCTTTCAGTCGATGCACAAACATTTCCACACCGCATCAGATTTTTGAAGAATTGATCCTGAAATGAAACGATTTTTATTTTTTTAAGCGAAAACCATGCGGCGGACAAAGAAAACTCAAGAGATCAAATTTGCTCAAAAATGAATGAGGATCTCAAAAGTATTTTTTTTTTCAGGAGAAAGCAGTGGCGTAGTATTTTTTTTCTCCAAAAATATTCAATGCAAAACCCGTACGGACGCCACTGGTTGAGAATATAAAAATGTTTGTGCATTAAAAAATGCACCTTGATGCATAGAAGACATGTACCAAATTTTATAATAACGTCTACAATATTATCTCAGTTATTATTAAAAAACTGATTTTTTTTCAAAACTTTATCATCCTGTATCTCAAAAGTTAGGACTTTTATGACATACGTTTATAAAAAGTTTTTTCCTTGAAATAAGTCAAAGAATCACCCCCTCAAATATTAGCATGTCTTTAAGGAACACCCTGTATAAGGGATCACAAAAGCTTTTTATAAGTGGATTCAATGTTTTGGCGGAAAATTCACGAACGAACGAATGATTAAACGAAGAATATTTGTATTCCATTTCTTTAGCGGTGATCAAAATTTTTTCTTTTGTAGGATGGACCCTGAGTTGGCCTCTTCATACCCTAAATATTATATTACGGTTTTTTACCATGTTTGGTATGTTTTAACGTATTGATTGTTGTTGTTTTTTTAAATAACCTCTATTACTGTCGTTTGATAATATATTTTGTACAACGCTGACTTGACAAAAGTGTTTTTGTAACTTGATGAAATGAACCTATCGTATTCTATTCCATCAGTACGGTGAATCAGTTTTAACGTCTTCTAATTACTTATATATTTCTTAGACAGAATGTTCTGCAGGTATATACCTACAGCCTTCATCCACAGTATTGTCTATTATTAATATTGTAACATTCCTGGAGCTGAACCCGACCGCGCCTGTTCAAGGTCTTCCTGAGTCAGTTCTACCTGCCAGTATCTACTCTTCAGATCAAAATTCAGATCTATCCTCGAAGGGAGGTAACTTTCCTTTATCGCCACGTTATTTAGTTCTACGCAAAAATGGGTCGACCCATCTTTCACCTTCGACAGTACTACTGGAGAGAACCAGGCTCTTTCTCCTTAATTCCCCTAGTTTGGGCTGTCGAGCTAGTTTTATGCCATTGTAAGAGGTGACAACCAACTTTTCCAACTCCGCTGGCAAGTTACTGGCTTGGCTAACAGTGCCGCGTACACTCCTAATCGTACAAGAAATTGACGAGCAGTGACCCAAAATTTTTATTTTCTTCAAAGTCGTCCCATAAAAATTGACATTCAGTACCCTACCGGAAATATTCAATCAATACGTTACAAGATCTTCCCTAGTGCAATTCCTTGTCCAATTTTCTCATCATGGAGCTTCAGCTCAAACATCACCACGTCTCCACTGCTCGGTCCTCTTAGGTACGCTCAAATCTTCAGCCAACAGAACACGAATCATTCCTTCACTTATCCATGAAGCACCAACTCTCATCCATCTGAAATTCAACTCAAACTATCTGGAATTCATGATCCATCCCTATGGTCGCAGTGGTCATGATGGTCTAGTCTATCAGTCAGAGAGACGTGGGTTCGATTTCCAATATGTATTCTAGCTTTTGAATTTTTTGTTGTCAGTCTTTTCACACCAGCATTAAGTTCATCTCAACTTTAACAATAATTTCATTACAGAAATATCGAAAAAAAAACTAATGTCACTCTTTTCAAATATCATTATCTGAAATTGCGCCTTGAAAACCACCACTGCAGTAAACCATTGCTCTATAAGGAATTTAATGATATTTGAATGTTTGTAAGAAGAGAAAATATGTTTAAGTGTTGAGCACAATTTATCTCCATCAGATATTTTTAAATAACCCTATCCTTTACAGTATTGTGTTTTCTCTTGTAATTATTCTGGTATAAATATTTCAAGGAACACATTAGTAATTTATCCAGAAAGTTATACAAAGCTTCGACAAAGAAAATTTATTCTTGTTCAGAAATCTATCTCCAGTAGATTATTTACTATCATACTAGTCGAAACTTCCACTTGGTAGATTATCCCGATGATTATCTTCTGTATATCCATTATCTCCAATATAATTATGGTCATGTGATTAATAGTTATGCATTTCGTCACTGTTTTGAACTGCTTCAGCTTCAGTAGCTTCCTCATGAAGTGAGTCATCACAACTTTCAGTTAGTGGACAATCAAGCGAATTCTCAGAATGTACCATTCAATATGAGTTATCTGAATTATCGCCGTAAAGTTCACTACTGCTCGCCCACTTCTACAATTTTGGTAACCTCTACTGTCTCCGTACAAAAGGATAAGGGATCTGAAAACCCTCTAACAGAATGCTTGATACATATAGAAGTGTTTCTGTCAATATTGTTTCTACAAACTTCAATCCAACGCAGACACTTCACAAGGTTCCTCCTTGGTTTAGGAAACGGATAAAATTTCACTGTTCTGGACTTGAAACATGAGTTACTTTTGCGGTTCCTATAAACACAAAAGTAAACCATTTTCAAGACAAGTTTTGACTTCTGAGGGCTGTCAATTTTTTTCACGGCGATGTGAAGATGGAATAAATTTCGTATAAATAATTCAGGATTTTCTGTTCAAAAAATCCGTCTTTGAGTCTTCCCGCTTTTATGAAACATACAGTATCGTTCAAAACATTTTCAAAATGGACTACTCCAGTAATTGAAGAAGTTTGTTTCTTGAAATTTTTCTCTGGTGGTTGTGGCCTTCGAAATATCGAAATAAATGGACACACTATTCAATAGAAAATTTGCAAAAGGTTGGGTTATCAATAATCCATTTTCATTCAACTGGTCTATCAGAACAACGATCATTGCAAGTATGGAATTGCGTTTTGTTGCTAGAGAAACTAATATAATACGATAGAAACGTCCAAAACTTGAATTCCAAATCTCATTTCGCCTTCGCAGTCCTCTTCCTTTTCTGAAGGTATATATGTTCAAACGAAACATTTAATAAATTGGCAAGCATCATTAAATTGTGTTCATACATCCCCTTCTATTTACGATCCCGAACTTCAAGAGCACTGAAGACGAATAAAAAGAAAACGTGTTCGCAAGAGCCGTAATAAAATGTTAGTTTTAGGTGGTAGTCATTAAAACTTTGGAACTTCCAAGTTGCAGACTGGTTCCAGCGAAAAACTATTTGGCAAGACATTGTGCTGAAATAGACGGTTGCTTGTTAAAACGTTCAATGAGACGGAATAGTTTTCGTTAATGTCACAAAGCTTTTTCTCCAAGGGGAAGGAGGGACTCAAGAGTATACTGCCATCAAATAGGTACAGAAAACTCGATGAATCATTTTCACCTCTTTTATTGATGACTAATTTACTTTTTGAAAATTCATCAACTCGGTATTGCTTCAGTCGTCAATATCGGTTTCGGTTTCTACATAATTACTATAATAGTATGATAATACTCACTCATAAACACTAATAGAGTGTACCAAAAGTCCTAGCCTGTGCGGGTAGATGACGGCTATTATTATTATTTTGCGTTGCATCATCAAGTTACTTATCTGAATATTACGTAGAGTTTAATATACAGGGTATCCAGTAAACAATAAATAAACGTTCAACTGCGAATAGGAGACGCTAGGATCATTCAGGAAATTACTTTTAGTGTTAAAAAAACTTCTACGATTTTTATCGTATCCCCAAATCCAAATTTCTTCGATTCCTAGCTAAATAAATTGTGCATGATATAGCCAGTTCATGACTTTCAGTTCCAGTCCACATGTTTTTCTAAAAGCTCTTCTGCACATTATGAATGAGCTTTTTCGTCTATAGTCCTTGGCTTGGTCAGGTTTTGAAATGAATACCACCTTCACAGATTTTCAGGTTTGTGGTAGCCGGATAAATGCCAGGCTCATCCTGTACAGTCTGCATAGTTATGGTTCTAGCACTTCATTAGGTCCATGCGATTTATATGGGTTGAAAGAGTTTATTGCCCATATTACTTTCGGGTACGTTACGATCCGCTTTGCCACCTCCCAGTCAGCTCTGTTCACCCTCAGTTGGAGTTTAATAGGGGTATCATTGCTGGTATTCGGTTTGGCCACGACTCACCAATATTGAATCGTTGGTCTCACGACTGTCGTGTACAGCCAGCGCAAATATCTGGATCGGTTCTCTAATTACTTCCTACAATCCTCCTCAGTTGCCATAGGAGTGTTTTTTACAAACTTTTAAATAGTCCTATCTACATGAGTTGTCCATGGAAATTTGTAGTCCAGATCTACCAACATGTATTTGACCAATTGGACCAACTTTTGCTTTTGGATTCATAGTATGTGTGACCTGAAACCATCTTTTCTCTTCATTTGGTGAACAGAATCATCTTTATTTTTGTCAGATCAACTGAGATCCCTGCTTCATTCCCAAATTTTTCAATAATTCTGCAGGAGACCTGCATACGGTCACATACAACTCTATCGTCCGCTTATACTTGCCCCTTGAAATCTTCATATGTGAATTTATTACTCAAGAGTCCGTCACAGCTCTCCTGAGGGCAGCATTTCACCACATCGGCTTCCTTCACCCTTCTTTTCGTTAGCGACAATACAACCAAACTGATCAAGTGAGTACGTGTTCATCTGACCATCAATATTGTTAAGAGTGTCTTCCACATCGAAGAATACTCCTAACGTTATCTCTTCGAACTTCAAAGTCCTCTCAACACACTACAGTGTGATATATCATATGAGCAAGCCGTAATATTCAATTTTATTTGAACTGCACGAAATGTATCATTGATTATGTCGTAGGCAAAACATTCCCCAGTTTATTCCCTTATGCTCTGAATCCTGTAGCTATTTTCCCACAACTCGATTCCAAAAGCCAATGTTCATAACAGGCCGCATCAGCTACTCCAATCATTGCAATTACTTTCATTGGAAAATAGCTTTCGCCATCCTTATGCCCAACGAACCATTCTTGCTGAAAACTTCGTCAGCACTAAATCAGACGAAATCGCCAGTTTCCGCGTTGATCGATTCGAAAATATAGTAAAGAATAAAAAGATCAAGACGTTCCGGTGGTGGCAATGTTGAAATTCAATTTCCTTCTTATGTGGCGGTCGATAATAAGATTGATTCATACTTCGTAGCACCGTAACTGGATGATAAGGCCATCTTGACCCATATTTCCTTTCTTAAATTCATAAGATTTTCATTTTTCCATGCTTTATGTATCGTCTCGATCGGATTTCCATTGAAATATGGAGTGAAGTACTGTTTATTTCCGTTCAGACTTTATGTGTTATTTGGTAGTTGGTGATACCGTGCAATATTTTATTGGGACTATCTAACGCTGTCGGAATACTCTCGGAAAAGGAAGAGGAATAGTTTGGCGAAAAAATCAGGCAGGCTTTCATGATATGTAGATTTCATAGACGGGACTCTAACGCTTGGTTTGTGCATCAAAAAATGGATCAATTCAAAATTGTTGAGCAGGAATATCGTGAAATGCTCAAAACAGGACAAATTATGTCATTGGGATTAATTTTTGAGAATATCAAATATGGAAAAAAGTTATTTAGAATCGAAAAGTACGCTCACACTGAGAAAAATCTGAAGAACATATTGGTACATTCAAGAAATTATGATAAAAATTACAATATTTTTTGGTAACCCTAATAACTTGGATAGTAAGTGGCGAAATACCAATAAATTGTTGAAATAATTTATAGTTAATGTTGGTATAAATTATTGCTGTCACATATAGTACCAGAAATTATTGTAAATATCACTATACATTTTTCTCCGTGCACATATCCACACAAATCTTTTTATGAACAATACATTTTTATTACTGAAATCAACAACTAACGAAAAATGTATTATTTTTTTATTTTTATAGTGGTAGATTTGATTGAATATCTCAATTTGAGGTAATATTCGGAATCAGCTCGTCGAGACACGTTTGTGGAAAGTTTGCAATCTCTATGAAATTTCAATATATACATTGTCGAAAATTCGATGATGTGAGGGATTTTCATACTACACCTTTTATCTGATCTTATCCAAACACATGTTTTCGAAATCAGCATGATGTTTTGAATATATACTGCTAATTTCAAGTGAATCTGATAATTTTGTACTTTTCATGATTTTTAGGGGTATACCCATTTGGAATTTTTTCAATTTTTCGAAATATTCTGTTTCATATCCATTGACTCGAAATCCACAGATTATATAGTAATTTTATCATTCTGAATCGATTAGCGTTCACAGAATAGCTCTGTCTATAACCTTTCTAGGGTTAAAAAGTACATGTGGTGAAGGAAAGGTGTAATTTCTTACCAAAAATATTCAATTTTTTTCAGAGACTTGGTAGGCTTTTCACAGGACTACAGATTCTGAATAACATCCCAAACATTTAATTCAGTAAGGGTTAACACATTTTTTTGTCAGGATCAATTGTCCGTTTGTTTTTTTTTTTTTGTTTCGAATTTTACTATCAGCTTGTCGAGATTTTTTTTTCTGGCCCATCGACTTTCATCCTGAACAGAATTGCTCTTTTCATACCGTTCTCAGGTTGTGAAGTTCGTCCGGATTTGAGATCGGTAATATCAAAGCAAATTTTTATTGAACTTATTCTCTTTGAATTCTCAAAACTCAAACTTTTTTGTTCATGCTCACCAAATTTGAAGTCGATTTCGAGTCAAACAAAGATTTGATAGGCTTTTCACAGAACCTCTGCAGTTTCGAATTGAACTTTTTTGCGAAAATATCAATTTTTTCATTTTCAAAAATCGCAACTTGTTCTCAAGCGTATCTCGACTAGCTGATTATTGATAACATCTCAAATATCGAATAAGACAAAGTTAGAAGAAAAAATGTCGTTATTTCGTTAGTTTTTTTCGAATTTGTGGTAATATTCAGAATCAGCTCATCGAGGTACGTTTCGGCAGAGTTAGCGATTTTTCCAAAATCATATATTTACGGAGTCAGCTTAACATTTTGGGAATAAAGGGCTCATTCCAAATGAATTTGTAGACTTTGTACTTTTCATAATTTTTTTCAAATATTTTTTTTCTGGCCGATCGTCTTTCAGTTTGGAAAACATACTAATTTCGTCATGTGTCCATTTTTGTTACTCCTTTTACTCTTCTCAAATACTTTATTTCAATGGCCTGTATTCTGCTTTTTTTATTTGTAAGAGTACCCTGGACTAAATGTCGAAATCAGTTTCTATATTTTTTTGAAAATGTTCATTTTAGATATCTTAGAATTCCTTTTTCATTTAGTAAGCTCGGGTAAGTGTGACCGTGATTTTCATTAGTTCGCATTGAATTTAGTCCTTCTGATGAACCTGAACTAATATAACAATGAACTTTTGCAGGTATTCACTTCGAAGGTCAGTCTTTGTAATACGCCACAGAAAACTGTTGAAAAACGTATTCTATACATTTTATTTCTATATTCAGATATACATCTCCATAGGTCACACTTCCCCGGAAATTTGGGGCAAGTGTGATTCTGGCCAAATTTAAAGATATTAATGCACGTAAATCTCTCTTCGGGGCAGATGTGAGTAAACAGTAAAGGAACTTTCACCACAATTTATTTGTTTCGAGATATCTTTATTCAAAACATAGTTAGGAACTTTTTAATATTGAATTTGAAATGCCCCATTGGAAAAAAACAAAAAATAATCGTGAAAGTGAACATTTGTTGAAAAGAAAAATTTACAGGTAGAAATCGAATGACGAGTGGTGATGGAAGCACAGTTGTTATTTCATCCTCTGAAATTGTATCTTTCACATCTAGCCAGGTATATTGTTTGGCTCTCTGAGATTTCCATATATAATTTCGTACTATAGCTGAAAAAATATTACTGTTTAGATTGGCCAAATGAACCAGGTTTCCACTTACCCCGACTGATAGGTCACAATATCCCCAATAAAATTTAATTTCGTGATAAGTGTGACTGACATGCAATGGAAAAATGTAAAAAAAAAACAACTTCATGCTAAAACGACAATCTATAGTCAGATTCATTGTTTAGGTAGAAGAAAAGTGTATAAAATGGATTCTTACCTTAGATTTTAACAATACACTCAAAGCTTGAACTAAAATCGTTATACTCGTTCGGGTTGATGAATTGCAGGTTAGAAAATTGGGGAAAATATTTGGATTTCACAAGATCTCTTTGGTATTTTATATGATGGTTATGGATTCATTATGAGTGTAGGCTTTTCGTCAATAGATGGCATTGGGCTGTCGCCCGGTTTAGCGAAGATAGCGAGCAAACTCACACTTGCCCCAAATTCACACTTACCCGAGCTTACTATATAAACGTTTCATTCATTAGGTAGTATGGATATAATGTGTTTTGTAACCTATTTCTTAATCTTGGTTTCCATTTCCTTGCATTTCTATTCCTAAATATTTGTAATGTTTCACTCGTTCCATATTCACTTCTTGAAATTGTAACTATATCGCTTTTTTGCTTCGTTAGAGATCACCATCACTTTTGTTTTTGATAATTCTCATCACGTATTCTTCAATAGTTTTATTCCATATCACTAGCACGTAATCTGCATTTTTCCACTTCCTACTTGCTGAAAGAAAATAAATTCAGGCATTGAAGAACGAATTGAATCCTCCAACTTGACTAAAAAATATTGAGGGAAAACAAATATTTTTTCACTAATGAATTCCTTTTGTGTGATTATTCGTGCTATCATGCATGAATAACTGGAAAGGGACCTTTGCCCATACACCAAAGAGATTATAAAATATGTGGGGTTTATGGAAAAAGTCCAGACGTCTTTTTTAGGGGATGCGAACATTTAATCCGCATGCATGCTGTAAACCCAAACCAGTATAAAGTCATAAATTATATTGTCCAACGAATGAAAGAAATATGGAATAATGATAACTCTCGTTTGTTTTTAGGCCAGAACACAGCGGTTAATCTTCTTTATACGGTGGTCCAAATAGTGACGTCCAAAAAACAAATCTGGATTCTCTTCACCCACATATCGTCCCTCAAAACACGTAGTAACGTATCTCACAAATATCCAATCTTGAGATACGACGCATAGATACTAAACTTTGCATGCTCTTTCGATTGCACGTAGTGGCGTACCTCCATAGATGATAGTTTCCGAGTATTTTGCTATCGTTTCCTCGGCGTATCTCAATTTAAATGAGATTTCTCCATCACGAATAGACGTGAGTCGACTTACGCCACTTTGTGATTTTTTTTTCTGTCTAATATGTCCAAACACATAGTGGAGTATCTCAATTTTGTCTGTTATGACATGTTGAAACGTATCTGCTGCAAGCAATTGTTCTGTTTTGTCTCAGTCTGAAGAAGTCTGTCTCAGAGGTAACTGCTAAAATATTGTTGCTGATAATATTTTCAAAGACAATGGATGTGCTAGTACGTTGGAGAGATGGAACAAAAAATATCGTTTCGTCTAGTGAATTGAAAATTACGTCTAGAATTTTAAAAGTAGGAAGTAAAGTCAAAATGTTATACAAAAAGAAGTGGTATAGTGGTGTCGTAATAGATATGGAGGAAAATGTGGCTGCAGAGTGGTCTTCAGAAGATGATGTACCTTTAACAAACTTTTCAAATGTATTGAAAAATTCAAAAACATTGCAACATAATAATATTGGTAAGAACGTCAATGAAAGAAAATACGTTATAGAATATACCTATTAATTGTTACTTTAAAAATTGTAGGTTTTCATAAACCAAAGAAGGACCAATGTTGCCTCTGTATCACATTCAAAGATGGTGATGATAATACAAAATTGAAACTAAAAGACATCTATGACAAACATAACTCAGAAAAAATTAAGGTCAGAGAATTGAAGAATCAATGCAAAACAAGAGCTACTATTGACAAAAAATTCGTATGTAGAAGTTTTGATCTACAACAAGTTCTATACTTACCAGTGTCCAACGAAAGTGCTATATTTTATAAAAGGCGCTCATCTTACTATAATTTAACGTATTACGACATAGTTACCAAAGCATGCAAATGTTTTACTTGACATGAAGGTATCAGCAAACGAGGGTCGTGCGAAATAGCAACATGTATCTACAGAGTTCTACAATCTTATGATAATAATAATGTTCAATTCGTTTCGCTATATTCAGACGGATGTGGCGGACAAAATAAATATTCTGTTGTTGCAGTTATGCTGCTTTTTGCAGTAGTACACAGTAGGAATATAGAAGGAATATAGACAAAATGAAGGCGATTCTGTACATAGCTGCATATCAGGAGACCTGTTTGTACCTGCCTTAAATTGGCTAGACGTCAAAGGCCATACGATGTTTTTCCTTTAGGATTCGAAGATTTCATTGACTTCAAAAAGTTATCTTTGGATCTTCGAATATTAAAAAGTAGGGAGACGGATTCTATCGAATGGAATGACATTATGGAAGTTAAAGTTTCTAAACTACATCCAGACACATTGTTCTTCAAATCAAGCCACAATCAACAGGAATACAGTAAGATAAATTTGAAACAACAGAAGATAAATTTGAAAACTGTTATTCTACTTCATCTCAACGAGGAGCCTAATAATATTGGGAAGGTCAAGTATCAAGATCTGATGTCTCTTTGTCATGGAGTAATTGAGGTGGAAATGTGAAAAGTATAAACCATGTATTAAAACTTTAAGTTCTGTTTGAATAAATAAAAAAAAGGTATAAGCTTCATTTCGCTGAATTGAAAAAGAACCTGAGTGGCGTAAGTGACCATACTGTATTCTGAAATGAAAAATATTATTATCACAAAGTGGCGTATCTTATTTGTTATTAATTTTTCATGAACTGGAAGGATTTAACCTTGCAAGCACAAACGTAAATGTAACTACTTATCCAACGGTACCTACCTGCGAGGTTCAAATTGAGATCATAGCCTCAATTACTATCACAAATATCCTTCATAGTTCGCGAAAAACTTTAAATGCTTCTCCTGAAAAACTATGGAATATGAGATACGCCACTACGTGTTTTGAGGGACGATATGTTCAGCGATTTTTTGTAGTTTTCGAATGATCTTTTTTTGTAATTTGTTTGGGTGTTCTGCCGGTGGGGTTCAAATATTCATATCTGTTTTTGTGGTGGGTATTTTAATTTTTTTTTCTGTGACATGATTGTCTTGAATGCTATTTTCATAACAAACATAATAAATTTCCTAAAAATCATTCATGATACTAAAAAAAGTATCGAAATCATTAAACAATAAAAATTAGTATGGGTTTTTTTATTTGTCGAAAGTTTTTTTTTAGCTTGATTATTACTTATTGATTTATTCTCGAAACACGAACATTAACCAATTTTTAAACATATTTCACATTTGTGCTTTGAAAAAACAGTAGTTTTTTCTTGGAATTATCGTTGTTGCTTTATGAAATTCTATTCCAGTCAAAAACTGCATGAATGTTAGGACTGAATCAGGCTATAGAGCTAAAGAGCGACCAAAGAAATAGCCCAAGCTATAGCGCCGTTATTTTCTGTGCCTGTGCGGTTAGTGAAAGGTTATTATTATTATTTATTATGAGTGACCAGCAAATATGATTATCGGCTCTGATTTTCATATGAATACATTGTTTTTCCAAACATTTTCTGATATCTTTTTTTCCTGAGTTCACTTTGCAAAAATTGATTCTCGTGCAAAATAAATAAAAAGGTACTTTTCTCTTTAATTTTTTTATGTAGGTGATGAAAAGCGAAAATTACTTAATTTTATTGAAATTTGTAACATAGATGCATTAATGAACACAAAATTAAAGTATTGTGATGAATTACTTCATTGAGTTCTTTTGAAGGTTGGAAGGAGTCATTTCCCTCTACTTTTTTTCAACTTCTTTTCGTGATATTTTTGACGTTTTATTCCTTTTATATGTCAAACCTTGTATCTGAACATACACAAATAATATATTTTCGAAATCTGCACGAATTTTTGCGTATATGGTGCGGATTGCAAGTGAATCTGCAAATTTTGCATTTTTCATGATTTTTAGGGGTCTACCCCTTTGGACTTTTTCCGATTTTTTTTAATAATTTTGATTCACATCGATCAACTCAAAAATTCACAGATTATACTAATTTGATCATTCTGAATCAATTGGCGTTCGCAGAACTGCTCTATCTTTAGACGTTTCCTTCTGAAAATTTGCCTCCATATTTTTTTCCAGTCCTGATAGTGACTTTTTTGGCGTTTTATTCCTTTTATATGCCAAACCTTGTATCTGAATGTACACAAATCATATATTTTCGTATTCTGCATGAAATTTTGCGTATATAGTGCGGATTGCAAGTGAATCTGCCAATTTTGTATTTTTCATAATTTTTAGGGGTCTACCCCTTTGGACTTTTTTTACAAGTTACAATTTCTGTCTATCAAAATTATATTATCAAACTCCTTTTCTCAACTACAGGTTGACTGCAACAGTTTTCATGAAATATTCTGATAAAAAAATCAAGATCTAGAACAATATCAAATCGAAAATCAACAAATAGCTTTATCCGATTTCAAATAATAGGTGTATCGGTGCCTTCGCTGTGTCTGGCCAACATTGGTAGGGTGATTCATCAAAAAATGGAAATGATATCTTAAACGTAACGTAAATACCTACATTTCATTCAATCTCTACCTAAACGTCCGAATCACACTCGCTCTGACATTCAGCCATTCCCCCGTGTCACCCCGCCATTGTCCTCGTAACAGAGTACGTATGCAGGTTGGGGCCCACCCGTATGGGTCCGCCACTCACCAGAACAGCGGGATGTCACACTTACCCCTAACCAGCTGTCCCTGGCGTCCCTGTCATTATACAGCGGGTAGCGTTCGATTGTGTATGTTTGTCTATCCCACATTTCAGGGTCAATAGTTCAGTTAAATCGATTGGGAAGATTCCACTGGTAAACGTTTGTCAATTTTAAGCATAATTCAAGTGCGAAATTTTCCCCTGAAGAGGGTTATTATTCAATTGAAAGGAACATTGAAAGATGGCAGGAGTGAACGTAAACCACATTATAATACAAGAAATCTCAAGATTGTATAACAAATGCTACCTTATAATTGAATAGCGTTTTGTCACATTAGATACCACAAAGCGGAATCGTTAATGTTATTAAATATATGGACACGTTGGGCTCTTTGTCAAGAAATTAGAATTATACCTCACAGAATCAAAGATATTTATCCCCCCTTAGTTTCTTTATCATTCTGCCCCCTTTGGATTCTACGCTGTAATTTTTATCCACACAGGGTGGAATTGGAACTCGTCGCAAAATTTACTACGTTTGCAAAATGAACACTTGCTTGGTTTACAAGTCTTGAGATTGCTACCATCATTTTGATAAGGCTAGAAGACCATATATGAAGTTTTATAAGTGAAAAACAGGATGCAACAACACTTAAATATTCACAAACAATCAAAGATTTAATAAGAGAAATTCAGCAAGTAATAGTTATTGAAACCGATATGAAATTGTAACAAGAACTGAATATGAATGATTATAAAAGAGGGAAGATAAATTATTAACATCTCAAGGAGATAGAAGCAATGCTTTGGTTTAATGAAATATAATGAATGCACTGGAAGTTGAATGAGAGAATCATGATTAATATGAAAGTTGATTGAAAGAATCAACTTTCCTGAGGAATGAGAGAGAGAACTAAGTTATTTAAAAATTGAGGCATTTTTCATACTGAGAGTTGAAACTAGAAGACTTATGAAAAGTTACCCGAAGTTACACAGACAATACACAACAAAACTGAAAGCTCACATCTGAAGGATCTCGAGTTGAAACTACGACTGACCATTATTTCGAAGTTTGATCCAAATTTCGAAGGAACGGGGTGGTTGGTCTATTGAGATATCTTGCCTCTCATAGAATTATCAACATATGGATCATAAAAATTATATCTCTGTTTGACTTGAACGTCACCGTTTAGAAATGTCACAATCCAATACTTGAAAATAACCTCACAAGTGTTTATTTATCAGAGTATCGTATCCTTTGTAACATACATTTCGAGGGATTCTAAAGTTGAAGATGGAGTTGAAAACTGAAACTGAAATTTTATACTTTCTCGAGTGGTTGACTTTCATATATTATTTTCAACCAAAGACAATGTTTCCTTTGCGGGTAATTTTAAATAACATTTCCGGTTTTAATAATTATATCTGCGCGTTTGGTTACAATTGTCATAATAAAACATCAAGTACAGAATGTTTCAAATGTAAAAGGTACGGTCACAAATCATTCGAATGTGCATGGATAAATGATAATAATTATCACTCAGAAGAAAATATGTCACAAAGAAATCAAGAATTTACTCCAGCCACGGCTCACGTAATGATAATCAGACGATATACTACACTGTTTCCATTTAGTGCGTAAATGTTCGATATTTCAAAAACCATAACCTCTAGAAAAAAACTTTCAGGAGCAAACTTCTTTAGTTTCCGAAGTGGCTCATTTCAAACATATTTTCATTATTACTGGGTGTTTTTAGAAAGTGGGACGTCTCAAAGACGAGTTTTTTCAATTATCACCCTATATTATATATTCGAAATTTATTTCATCAAGTTTCACCTTCACACCTCCGTAAAAAATGAAAGCAGTTGCGGCGTTGACAAGCTATAATTGATAAACCTCTTTTTCACCACTGTTGAAGGGACATGGTATATTTTTTTTATTTATACAACTTTCAAAATTTTTCTTGCATGCAGTAGTAGAAAGGTATCACGTACACCAATCCAGTAATTTTGTTTTTATATAGAGTGCTCAAATTTAGAGGTTGAATATTGTAAAATTCAGACGAAAATCATTAAAAATTCTCAAATAAACACCCTGTAATTTTTATTAGAAATTCCTTCAGAAGTCTTTCGCCTTTCGAACACTGGAATGAAAATGAAAATCGGTTAAGCCGTTGTCAAGTTACGAGTTATTTTTTATTTTCACTATTGTTTCAGGATAATTTCTAAGTCATAGTTCTTTCGTTGATTACTCTTGGGGAAATATTTCGTTCCTATAGTGTAACAAATTTTTACATGAACCATTCATGTATTTTAAGGATAAGATTATTTACAATGAAAATTGATCAAAGAAAATGGAAAGACTAAATAAGTACAATTGTCTGTTCTTGGCAAATGATTTAATTTTTGGGTCATTTAATCGACAACAGAAAAAGATTCCCTTCCAAAACTAAAACTGAAGCTGGAGTTTTCAGAACCCATAAATGTAAAGCAAGTTAGTTTTTTGAGTCTCACAGGATACTTCATATACTCTCATTGACCTAACGAAAGAAGAGCAGAAATTCAGATTTGGCTATAGTAAAGAAGCAGCATTTGGGAAATTGAAAGAGATACTATCGAACAAATATACAGCTCACACCAATCAGAATGTTTTGCAGACCTAGAAGCTTTGAAGAAGTTTAGAGATTATCTCTTGAGAACAAAATCCAAAGTTGTAACGTTCCAGAAAACAATATATAAGAGAGATCTTACCCCACAAGTTGCGAGATGGTCTCTTCTATTAGAAAAATTCGACTATACAGTAGATATGATAGATATAATAGTCGTATACCATGTTGACGCTCTTAGCAAGTATCCCAAATCAAAAATACTCCTTCACAATCAAACAGTGGATGATTGTTGAATCAATTTTTATTCACTATCCAAATATCCCGAATAATAGTCAGCATCACATTCATTACCTACCCTAATTTAACAAAAATGTTCAACACAGTAGCAACAACCGTGTCATGGCATCCCCTACAATAATATACAATGCGATGTCACACTCGAACCATAAATCACACCGACAATTAAATCAGTTAGACCATGGTTAAGCGCTGTCAACTTTACCGGGGTCACCTGGACCAACATCATATATCACAAGGTATCGGCTGATAGTTGGGGAGATGTTCTGCAGACCAGGACTCGCTCGATTTTATTATCAGTTTCATCTTTCAACCCATAAAAAAGCTCTATCGAGAAATTCTGTAGCCAAGCGACTTTGGAGTATTATAAAGTGCACCTTTAATACTTGTACGAGCTAGGAGAGACAAGGCACTTACCTTTCAACGTGTGATGCCATTCACATTTCCAAATCTAGGTTTATTGTTAGGTGTTTGATGTGAGATTTATTCAATTCCATTGCCTATACAATATGTTTACAAACTAATACAAGTTCAAACAGAAATAGGAGCAAATAGAGTTGACATTAAGGTTGTAGGTGATGTTATTTAATTGAATGATTAAATAAATAACAAACAATTAATTAATTAAGTTATCCTAGAAAACCACAAGGACTTTATTTTACTGTACACCGATGCCTCAAAGACATCTGAAGGAACCGAAGCAGCATTAGTAGGCAACAATTTATCCTTCCAATTCAGTTACCCCCATCTAGTACCATTTTTACCGGTGAAATGTATGCCATTTATCGAGCAACCACTTTCATTAACTCATCTGACAATCAGAAATTCCTGGTATTGACCAACTCGCTTAATTAGTTCACTGGATACTCTCCAACAAATGTACCCCTCACACCTCTGCGCAGTAGAGATAAAAAATCAACTTTTTCTAGCAGAACAGAAGGAAAAAGTCATAAAATTTATCTGGATTCCATCACATATAGGGATAGCAGGAAACGAAGAAGCGGACAGGAGAGCAAAAGAAGCCATAACCGATACTAATTCTGAAACGGTATCTCTAGCAGTGGCAAACGATTTTCGCTGCACAATAAAAGACAGTATACAAACTGCATGGCAAAATCGATGGCCTCAATCCACCTCCAAAGTACGTGAAGTAAAGACTTCAGTAAGACCATGGCAAAACCTACCTTAACATTGTAGTGACCAAGTGCTCCTTACTCGTTTGCGTCTCGGACACACCCGACTAACCCACGACTACCTCCTGAACAACAAAACGAACCCGTCTGTGAAAGATGTAACAAAAAATTATCCATCAAACATATCCTGGCAGAATGTCCACTCTACACTCCGCAGAGAAATGCCAACAAGATACAGGGAACTCTGGAAACAATCTTAGGTCCAAATTGTATATTTCGCAATGTTGCAAGTTTTCTTAACATGATAGATATTAGAAACAAACTGTAGCAAATGAATATTGTATTGTGTCGCTAATAACCGAAATGGTTGATGCGAATTTTGTGAAATAAAAAAAATAAATAAATAAAATTAATTTACTCAATAGGTTAACTTTATGGTCTGAGAAAGAGATGTCACAACTTCAATTTTCTTTGAGAAAAAACAGGGGATTTATTAACAGTATTTTTGACTGGATCTATTTTGCACATATCCATCTCAGATAGATAGATGCACGTGATTATATATATAGAATAGAATAGAACCTTATTCAAATTCATCTTGTACAGCTCTGAAACCGAACCGTGTTTCACTCAAGGAATTATTGTGCTCGAAATATTTAGTGAGTCTTTTTTTCGAGGATTATTTCAATTACTTAGAAATTGTTAATGATGCTATAGCTTCTCTCACATCAAAAATTGTCAAAGGCTACAAAAAGAATGAGTTACCGGGTGTTGGAGAATAATCTGATTTGAGGAAAAATTTATTATTTATATTAGATAATGTTTTGATGACCGTTTAGGCTATGGTCACGAAGTAATCATCGAATTCATCTACTGTTATTTTGCCGATACATATGCTCATGTTAGTGGTCGGTGGATCAGCGGTCTAATGCACAGGCCGTTCGAAACTCCGGCATTGCGATAGTCTGTTCGAGCCCGATGTAGTTACTAGAGAATTTTTCTCATCTACTTTTTACCGTATGGATAGACGAACCCCTTCAAACATGTGTTCAGTGCCATATCCTTTTGTTATGAATGTTAAGTATTTTATTTTCACAGTGATAAATCATTTTCATGCCATTGTTTATAAAAAAATTCCACTGCTTCAATATAAACTCAATGTAGCTATCTTTGGTAACAGTAATTTCGAAACATTGTATCATATAAGAATAATGAGATCAAATTTGAACCATGATGAAGGTATTCATTTAGACATTCGAAGTTACCTAAATTCCCACCAAGCTGAAAATCGGTAAGATTGTTTAAAATATCATTAAAAACAAAATTTGCAAGTTTCCCATCTTTCCCCTGTAAGGAAAAAATTTTATTCAAGGTCAAAGGTGAAAAAATGAGTTTTTCGCGATTTTCAGCAAAACGGTAAGTTTTATCATAAAAATATTTTAAACAAAAATTGTAGATCATAAAATTATCTACAAAAAATGAATCAATACTTTTTTTTCTACGAGCCACCGTTTTTGAGTTATAACGATTCAAAAAGTTGTAAAAGTTTCCTCGCCACCTATGAGGTAGTGTACTTAGCGCGTTTTTTTTTGTGGTTTCCCCAGTAGGCCTATTCCACGGGTCAGTTTTGATCCTGTTTAATTTGAAACTATTGAAAAATAATGGATATTAGCAGAGATTGAAAAGATAAAAGCAATTTAAGTTGAAAAAAAGTTGTGAAATTTAATCGTCCCAGTCGTAACTTTCAAAATCTTCTTCTTGTTCTTCTTCTTGATCTTCTTGTTCTTGTTCGTCTTGTTTTTATTCTTCTTGTTCTTGTTCTTCTTCATCTTCATCCTGAGTGCATGTAAACTGCGGTAATAGCGATGTATCGCATGTTTGCCTCGTTGGAATCAAACGGATCCTCTACTGTTGGTGATTCAATATTAGAGCACAACCGGCCTTGACAATGTGTACATGCCGGAGAACAGAACAGTCCGACTTTTTTGCAACCACATTTAGCACTGCATCCCTTTTTGCAGTTGCAAAAAATCGAGTTCAGCAGTTTTTCCGGCGCAGGTGGAAGTAAAGTGTGCACTGGTTCTAATAAATTGTTGACCAACTTCCAACCCCAGTGTGTAGGGTCTAGCTGATAACCAAGCCACACTTGAACTTGGTACTATACCCTAAAAAGATGTTGATGAGCAGCAACTGAGGTTGGAGGAAGACAAGCTAATTGTACTTGTTTTTTACTTTTGGTGTTTTTAACGAAACATGCATATCTATAATTATCTAAGCAGGTAGTTTTTTTAGGAGCTCCGTACATAGAAAGAAGAAAGCGAATGCCGTTAGTAATAATTTCTTGTCGAGTAGAACTACTATTTTTAAAAACTTCAGCTTATTCAATTAAATTTTGTTTGTCAAATAGTTTGAAGACTGTTATTTTACCCCTCCTGTAAAATGCAGATGTCGTATCACAGCCAGTTAATGCGTGTAAAAATAGTTCATGATTTTGACACTTTGCAAAAGTAGATAAACTTTTTGATGAATACATTTCCGATTGATGTTGAGCTTTTCCTGGTTTTAAGAAGAAAATAGTTTTTTCAGTTGGAGTTCGAGCAGTCAGTAATACGAGTAAGTCTATATCTTCACCAACAACAATAGTTGTATTTGTCAAATTGAATTGCTTAATTGCTGTTTCAATTATCGATACATCAGCATCATTATTAGCTTGTCTTACCAATATATTTTCTTTAGTAAATCTTTCTTTCAACATTGAAATGAACCTAGACTTGTTGTGAGTAATAGAAAGAAATTTTTGTTGGTTGGTTGGAACTGTCATATTTTTATCAAATAAAATATCAATTCTGATATTCTTATAGTTATAACTCATGTATATTTTATATTAGTAGTGTAAGTTACAATAACCGATAGAAAAATATTTTAACATATATTACAACTATAGAGATGTACATATACGTGGCGTACTCATGCATATTATGACGATTACAACTTTTACAACTATTTGAATCGTTATATCTCAAAAACGGTGGCTCGTAGAAAAAAAAGTATTGACTAATTTTTTGTAGATAATTTTACGGTCTACAATTTTTGTTTGAAATATTTTTATGATAAATCTTAACGTTTTGCTGAAAATCGCGAAAAACTCATTTTTTTACCTTTGACCTTGAATAAAATTTTTTCCTTACAGGAGAAAGATGGGGAACTTTCAAATTTTGTTTTTAATGATATTTCAAACAATCTTACCGATTTTCAGCTTGGTGGGAATTTAGGTAACTTTACTCTTATTTTTTGGTCTAATTTGACCGGACTACATTGACGAAAGAGTTTTGGGCACCCATCTGCAGTTTGATTTCCATGTTCTTTGCCTTGGGAGATTTTTTATTGTGCTTTTCTACTATGAGTAACAAATCGTAACTCATATCATCTAACTTCATGTAAAATGTAAATGAAAGAGACTATTCTATCATCCCATTTTTATTATACTATCATCACCCCCTTCAATGAAGCTGAACCTGCAATTTCCATTCAAAACCCTTTTCCTGGCTATATGAATCAACAAATTAGAGCTGTCCATCAGAATTGGCAAACTAACATCCAATTACACTCACCACCGCCGGACTATCAATTATGAAATATAGGGCTAGAATGTGAGTGAATGAGCGGGTGCGAAAAACAAAGGCCATGACTCACTGTATTACCGACTGTCCGTTTACGTGAAGGAAATGGTGGTTTCTGGGAAATGCGATATTTCCTTCTGCCTGATTGGTTTTGAGTCGACTTCACAGGGTGAGCGAAAGAGAGACCGACAACTTCGAGTGCGGATTCAACTTATGCCAGGATATTGTCCCTAGGAATGTTTATGAGGGAGTGTCATTATTATTATATTATGGAGCTGTCTGGGTGACGAAACTGAATTAAACTTCTATACTGAATTACATAAAACCACTGACATGGACGAGATAGTATTGGGATTGAAAGAGAACAATATTGTTTTTGCAACTAGTGTTAAAAGAACTTGATATTTCTGCATTTCTATTGATGCGTAAATGTTTACTTTTTTCACCGTGGAAAAAAGCGTTTTTTTCACCGTGGAAAATAGCTTTTTTACACCGTGAAAGAGATACTTTTTTTCACTGCCAAAATAATTCATTAATTGTAAGTTTTTTTTCTATGAAAATGTAAAAAAATTAAATAAAATCACTGTAGATATACAGTGCCCGTCTAAAGTCCGTTCCCCCCCTACTAATTTTTGAACCACCTGGTATATCGCAACTAAATTTGGAGGGCTTTAATAAGAGATGAAAACCAACTTTTTCATGAAAAACTCATAGCTAAAACTTTTAAAATGGTGGCTGAACGCCATCTTCAATATTTTTTTTAAATAGAACACCCCGTATATTTCTTTTTTTAGGACTCTTTGGACACTTTTCGAACTTACTCCACAGGACTCAGCAACTGCAGACGTCGACTGAGTCGGATTGATTACCATTTCAGCAACAATTTCTACCTTTTTTTCTTCTGAAAGAGGCGGTCTTCCCGATCTTGGAGCATCTTTCAGCGTATCAGTTGCTTGGAGCTTATTTAAAAGTTTGCGCAAATATATCCTTGAAATAGGATTCTCGGGAAATTTATCATGAAACATACGGACTGCTAGATGATAATTCCTTCCAGCTTCACCAAATATCAAAACTGCTCAAGTTTATCGACTAAACTACGAGCCATGATCACACTTTTCATAAAATGATTGAGGCGGTCTGAGCAAACTGTTGAGAATTATGAGCAAATTTCGAAAATGCAATAATATATGGGGTGTTCTATTTAAAAAAAAATATTGAAGATGGCGCTCAGCCACCATTTTGAAACTGTTGGCTTTAATTTTTTCATGAAAAAGTAGTTTTTTATCTCCTATTAAAGCCCTCCAAATTTAGTTGCGATATACCAGGTGGTTCAAAAATTAGTAGGGGAGGAACGGACTTTAGACGGGCACTGTGTGTGATTGAATATCTTCATGTAGTTTTCTCTATGATTTTTTCTACATTTTTTCCTGGATAAAAACTTGTAATTCAAAAAAATCCTGTATAAATATCTGAACGTAGTTTATAATTCTAAGCAACTTTTTTCGATATTTTTTTATTTTGTAACTGGAATTCCTAATTTTCAAGAAAACTCGTATACGACTGAAACTTTTTTATATTTGATTGTTATATTTCAGGTTTTATATCATGCAGAACTTTTTATAGGGAATAACTCCTCTTCGTGAAACTATTAATAAAAAAGTTTCCCATAAGCTGCAAAGTAAACAAACGGTATATACTCATGGATGAAAAATGGTAACGAATGAAACAATCACACTCTTATATATATATACATATAATAAAATGTTCACTGAATTCATGAAACAAAATAGAAAAAGATGATGTAAGTTGTTCAAAATTATTGATGAAAGATATGTAAAATAAATATAGTTTTAAAAAGGCTAAAAAATACGCTTCCATGACACATTTGACTGAAAAATAAAACATTATTGTTTATATAGGCAGAAAAAAAAATAAATGAAAAAATCTATCAGTGTGAAAAAAGTGTAGGGCGCTTCGTTTCTTATTTTCGTAACTTTCTTCTCTAGGAAGGAAAAGTGCCATTTTCAACCCTGAAACTAAGGAGAAAAAGTCAACTTTTTAAGTGGGTGCCAGAAAAAATTCTTCAAGTTCTCATTGAGTGACACCAAAGGCGTCCAATATCCCATTTTTGCGTTATTATGAGGTAACGTATTACCATATTCTCTCCCTCAATAATTTTTGATAAAATTGTTTGATCTTTGAACAAAAAGCCTTCGAAAACTACCGCAATTCCCAGTCACTTGCACTCAGTCGATAGTTTTAATTAAAAATGGCAAGCTGCGATTTATTCACAATTAGAAAGACAAACGGAAACTCAAACCGAGAACTCTGTTTGCTGATATCAACGTAGAACTGCGCTAATTAAAATTGTTCAGCTACTTACAATTTTGTTCCTTCCGAATTGCATGACCTTTTGGGGCTCTCCGAAGTTTTCCTATAAATTTCTTTGAATGAGATATCCAATGGGAATCAGTGGACGGGAATGGAGTAGGATTACATTTCACCTGTTCGAGAGAGTACGTAATAATGATTTCGAAACAGAGATGTCACTTCAATAGAAGTAATAGGAATTGAATAATTTATGTAACTAACTTACCGATCTATCACAGATTAGAGTTGTACCAGGATGTGACTGTATATGAGAATCTCCTGGGAGTTTCGGGAATATCGGGAGAAAATCATGAATGTTTCGAGGAACTTGTTTCAGTTGAAATATTTCAAGTGATCTACGATTTCCGGTTCCATTTGTATGAAACACTCTGTTTTTCATCGCATTTTTAGAATCTAGAATTAATTTCAATATAACTTCTTTCGAAATATTATGTCTCGAAAACTCCAGATTTCAGTTATATCAATCTGATCAAAGATCTCACAATGGTTGGATTTTTCTCTATTCACCCTGTTGTAGAGTATAAAAGTTTAATAGATAGGTACGTATACCATCATTGAGACATAGTATTTTCAGTATAAATAAGGCGATGTGTCAGATCTCGGAATCATTAAAAATTCTGAGAGGCAAGCTTCACTATGAAACTTTGACACACTGTATCTCAGAAAGTAGTCAACCGATTTTTTTGTGCCAGTTTACACTTTGGCCAAGGAAGTCGGAATCTACAGTATACCTAAAATTTGGGGAGTTTAACTAGAAGCCTTTTTGCATAGGGGTGGTGCGAGGTCCTTTGTGATTGTACTAATTTTTAATAATAACTATGAAATACTTGTGAGATTTGAAACGAAAAACACGAAACGCGTGAAATGGATAATATATATTGGGAAATGTAGCTGGTTATTATAATTCATAGTGGATAGAATTTAAATCAATCATAAGATTTTCTGCTCATTACCGCAAACTAGAGAATGAAAACTAACAAATTCCACATGATCTATTTCAAATTTTTTAGGGTGTCATACAAATTAATATGGTCCTAATTGAAATTTATTTAAAAGTGTGGCAAAAATCATTGCAGATATTGAGATTCCCAAAAATATACTTGCGGCTGCTAACACTTTTAGATCAGATTTGCTTCCGGATAAATCAAAAATCCATTATATGGCGAAATACAGAACAGGTTTAAGGTGCTGGAAAAACGGTATTGCTTTCTTATTTTGTGGAACTCTCAAATGTATATATCATCTTTGTGGCTTAAATATTCTATGTTACGAGCTTATTTGGAGTTGAAGGAAATAGTAGAAATCGACAAGTATGGCACTTTGACACGATTTGTCAAAAAAAGTGTCAGATATAGAGCAAAAAAATCGAAAGTATTCACGAAAGAACAGTTTAGTGAATTTGTTCGTACTGCATGACCCAGACGATACATTTTTGATGATGAAAGTAGATTTCTTGATTGAAATTGGTAGAACCAATGAATTAACGAAAATGTCCATGGAAAATGTACACATTCTAGAGAGCAAGCTAGTAATCACAATTCCTGATTCAAAAACCCATGAGGAAATGTTTTTTTCGCGGTGATATCTGACGGAGACGTTAACCTCTGACATGATTTAAAAAATATATAGCATTACGTCCAGCTCATACTCCACATGGAAGATTGTTCGTATCATACAGAAACGAAAAATGCACCGTTCAACATTGCGGTATTCATTTATTTTATAAAATACATGAGAAAATTGCTACATATCTCAAACTCGAAAATCCTACTATCATTACTGGTATTAGAAGATCTTCTGCAACTTTTCAAGTTAATGCGGGTGGAGACATATTAGATCTACAAGAACTTGGTGTTTGGGAATCGAACAATGTTGCATGAAGGTATTATGACGGATTAATACTGGTAGGTGTTCATTTCCAGGAACACAGTTTTTTCTGTGGTAATTAACTTGTTTTTGTTCCATATATTATTCAACTTTTTACTTGTGTGTATTCAAGTTTCACTAATGGTGAGTGATTATTTCTCTGTTTAAAAGTCTGGGTAGGTCCAAACCTTCTTGAGGGCCTATGGAACTTTTTCAAGGCATTGAGTTCCAAAACTTTTCCTTTCGTTGGAAGTGAGAACAAATGTACCTTCCAATTGATCAAAGTGTTTTCTTCAGTAATATTATGAGGTTACAAATGCAGTTTCATCAAACTTTTGTTCCTCAACTTCCATGCAGCCAAATTGAGTTGATTTCCTGTTTGTGGCCAATTCATAGGACGAAGCGGTATCAATTACTGCATAAAACAGGACTTTCTGTGAAACATCAGGAATTCATCAAAGACCCGAGTCTCGCCATTAGACCCTCAATTACCAGACCAGCTTGGAGAGGCCTCGTTAAATTTTGGTCTTTTGCGGCAAAATTTGTTCATGTGTACGCGTGAACATCACATGCCGACGAATTAGCCTGATAATTATGCATCGAACAGGCGAAATTGATATTTTACAGTATCCACTGAGGGGCAGTAGATTTGCGGCATTGCCTCTTTTTTTTTTCGGAAGACACCAAATATCCATAAAACATGTTAATCCTGAATCATTCAATTCTGTTATAATGTAGCAAGTCGGAAGAGTTTCTGAGAATCCATTCAAAGTCAAATAATAGTTCGACGTATTTCAGTAGGATTTACACTGATGAGTAGATTATCCAAATATATATCAATTGAGGTGTGATATTCTTTTATTCACAATCACCTCATAATTGAAGTTTCATCCACACTTATGAACCGTTCAAAGTGCTACTTTATCCACTGACGGAATAATGAGATCACTTCACTCCACTAGTAAAATGATGGATTATATCCAGAAAAACTAAAATTGATGACAGTAACAACAAAACCAGAAATTGCAAATACTTTAGAAGGGATGAATTTTCGCCCTGTTTACAGTGTGTCCCGCTTTTCATGAATACACCCTAATATCTCAGTTAATAATAATGCGATTTTCTTGAAATTTTGGTGGTGATTATATGTTAGGTAAATGAAGTATTCTGGCATATTGAACATTTTCATCGACCATAGGCGTGCGGTGTGGGGGGGTAAAAAAAAGCTGTTTTTTGGGAAAAGGATATTAGGGCTCATTTTAGATAACTTTTTTTATCAAAATTAGAATCAGCATCCCCAAAAACCCCCCAATCCATATTTTCGAAATCTCAAGAGATGATTTGAGGAGAAAAAAAAATAAATTCACTTTTTTCGTCAATGCACCCGAATATCTGTTATTAGCGATTTTCTTGAGATTTTGGTGGTGATTTTATGTTAGAAAAATGAAGCATTTGGCATGGTGATCATATTCATTCACCATTGGCGTGCGAAGTTGGGGAGAGAAAAAAGGCATTTTTTGGAAATGAATACTATTGCTAATTTAAGACAACTTTTCTTATCAGATTCGGAATCAGCATCCCCAAAAATCCTTTAGTTCATATTTTCAACATCTCAATTTGAACAAAAAAAAAATTTAAGTATTTTTTTTAATAAGTTCTTTATTTGTAACAGTGGTAACACAATTACGAATTACTTTATTTTAGATTCTTGTGTTTTCAACATAACTACCTTCTGAAACAATACACTTTTCAACAATTCTTCTCAAACGTACATTCACTTTTCTTAAAGTTTGGGGAGTTATTTCCTGACACGCTTGCCTAATTGCAAAGCAAAGTTCCTCTCTATTACGCGACCGAGTAGCATACACTTCATTCTTCAAATGCCCCCACAGAAAAAAGTCACAAGGGGTAATATCTGGCGATCTAGGGGGCCATGGTTCCAAAGGAGAATTTCTACCTATCCACTTCATAGGGAAAATTGCATTTAAAAAGTTCCGAACTATCCCAGAATTGTGTGCGGGGGCCCCATCTAATTGAAAGATTAAGTTTTGTCTTTGTGCTAATGGCAATTCCATAAGGAAATCATAGAGACCATTTTGTAAAAATTTTTGAAAATTTTGTCCGGTCAGGTTATCCAGGAAATAATGGCCAACAATCCGTTCGTTGAATATGCCACACCACACGTTAACTTTTTCACTGTATTGGTTTTTACAATGAATTACCCAAATCGGATTTTCAGCTGCCCAAAACCTACAATTTTGACTATACACCACACCGTTTGTTGTAAACGTTGCCTCGTCAGTAGACATCATGTTCTTCAGAAAAAGTCAGTCGTTTAGATAGTTACCCTGCAACCATAAGCAAAATTCAAACCGTCGTTCAAAATCACCATTTAACTGAGTATGTAGAAATTTTGGTTTAAATGCCCTAATCCTGTTGCGTTTCAAACATCTCCATACTTTGTTTTTCGTTAAATTCATTGTCCTCGCAACTGCTCTTACAGTACCATTTGGGTTGTTTCGAAATTCTGCTAAGATACGTTCGTCGTCTGGATAGTGTCTTTGATTTAAATTGTACCTCCCTGGTCTTATTTTGAAAACCGCTCCAGTCCTTGCGAACTATCTGTTGATTTTGGCAACGGTATCGTGAGAAATTGATTCTCGATCATGATGCCTTCCATTGAATATTCCAGCAACTTGACGCGTAGATCTTTCATTATTACCAAATAAGCGGATAATGTCTACTTTTTCTCCAATTATAAGAACTACTTTTCGGTTGTGTGCCATCTTATTAACAGTTAAGTAACACTGCTTGACTTATTGACATTTCGGTCTGATTACCGATGTCAAACAAAAACTTTTGTTTCAAAGCACTCTTTCATTAATTTGCATGAAAACTCAAATTGGCAAGCCAACGGTAACAAAGTGTGCGTATCTTCGGAAATACCTAAATTGTAGTATAAGGGCAGTTGCAAACGATACAGACTATAAGGAAACGAAGGTGTTTGAAATTTAATATAGGATTAGGGCATTTGAAATAAAAAGTTAGAAATAAACAATCTATTGAAAAAAAGTGAATTTAATTTTGTTTTCTAATCAAATCAGCTCTCGAGATTTCGAAAATATGAATTGAGGGGTTTTTGCGGTCACTGATTCCAAATCTGATAAAAAATTGTCCAAAATGAGTCCCTTATATCCTTGGAGGAGAAGTGGAGATTATCCGATTATTTGGTAATAATGAAAGATCTACGCGTCAGGTTGCTGGAATATTCAATGGAAGGCATCATGATCGAGAACCAATTTCTCACGCCAAAATCAACAGATTGTTCGCAAAGACTAGAGCGGTTTTCAAGACAAGACCAGGGAGGTACAATTTAAATCAAAGACACTATCCGGACGACGAACATTTCGAACTTCGAAACAACCCAATTGGTACTGTAAGGGCAGTTGCGAGGACAATGAATTCAACGAAAAACAAAGTATAGATATGTTTGAAACGCAACAGGATTAGGGCATTTAAACCAAAATTTCCACATACCGTGTTAAATGGTTATTTTGAAAGACGGTTTGAATTTTGCTTACAAGGACTTATTGAAAAAAGAGTTGAATAATTTTTTATTCAAATCAGCTCTTGAGATGTTGAAAATATGAATTAAAGGGTTTTTGGGGATGCTGATTCCGAGACGAAAACAGTGAATTTATTTTTTTGTCTCCTCAAATCAGCTCTTAAGATTTCGAAAATATGGATTGGGAGGTTTTTGGGGATGCTGATTCTAATTCTGATAAAGAAAGTTATCTAAAAAGAGCCCTAATATCCTTTTCCCAAAAAACAGTTTTTTTTACCCCCGCACACCGCACGCCTATGGTCGATGAAAATGTTCACTATGTCAAAATACTTCATTTACCTAACATATAATCACCTCCAAAATTTCAAGAAAATTGCATTATTAATAACTGAGATATTAGGGTGTATTCATGAAAAGCGGGACACACTGTATACATTACCAGTACTGAGAAAGATTTTAGAGATAGCGGTATATAAACAAGTTGAAGAGATTTTGAACTTGATAAAATTATCATATTGAACCAATTAGCTTTCAGAACAGAAACACTCATGTGAAACATCACTGCAACTGACTTTCGAGATGAAGAAAAAATATGGATCAAGGAAAGTTTATTGTGGCTGTTTTCATTGATTTGGAAAAGGTTTTGAAACTATCAATTGATAACTTGGCTTAGCTTTTCGCCGGAAACGTAAGGAAACTATTCCAAATCACGACGGCCTTTAAATCCGAATCAGAATAGTGATAGTATCAAAAGATACATTTTAATTAAAACTGATGAAACGGAGGCAAATAAAAAAATAATTGGCGTGTTGCTTCTTCAGCCTCCTCAAGGATTTTTTCAGGGACAGAATCATTTACTCGCATTTTTTAGCAACTTCACTAATTGTAAAAAATGGAATCGTTATTTTGTACGTAATTTCAATGATTTTTGAGGAGGTGGCAGCCTCTGTTAGAAGAAAATGTTGAATCATTTTTTGATGAAAAATTTCGCTGATTTTGATTCTAAATGCATGTGATTCTGAATGAATGAAATGAAGAAAATGAATCTCTCGAGCTTTGCTCTCGCCTTCCGCTAATGAAATGCTGTCTAAAACACTTATAAAATAAATAACTACCATTTTCGAAAATGCCAATCCACTACCTACCTAGCTTTTTCAATAATGAAAATTCATGTGGACGAAACGGGAGTAGATTCATCATGGTTCGAATTTGAATAGTTTATTAATTTCAGTGAGCGCGAGTCAACTATTTAGCAACTCGCTGAATGTCACAAACACACAACGATCTGAAAATATTACTGTTCAATGAGCAGCTCTTGCACACTGATAGCTTTGGTGAGACCATTCATGAACATGTTATCAATCCACTGATTCCATTACACGATTACTCATAAACGAATATATACGACCGAGCGATGATTTTTCGAAAGACGACACTTTAATTTTTTTATTTTCGAAAGTCAAAACTACATGTTTATTGTTGTTGTTGAAAGGGCACACATAGCATACACATCTGGAATAAAATTATCGTAAAATGGGTCCAGTCGACCAATACAAAATATAACAGGTAGACGCAATGGATTATCAAGTATTCATGTATTGTGTACAGTCGTTCAGTCAAATAGTGGATTATCCGTCGCAAGTATCTGGTCGACTGTTGAACTGAAAGGCCCATAATTTTATTCCAAATCTGCTTATAACCTTGAACAAAATAAGATGTTGGTAGACACAATTTTTTCATGTTTCAATTTTCTTCGGTACACGAACACAGGGATCTTCTCTTGAAATATTCACAGCACGCAGATTTATCATTCTAACGAAAAGTGAAAAAAGGTCCCTATTTCAGTGCAAGCGATTTTTGGAATCCATCCAACTGTTGTGTGTACTGTCAAAACCAAGCCATTTCACAAGAACCTCACTTCCAATGATTTTCTGTTCGTAGAAAGCGTCCTTTCAAGTCCTCCAGCAATTGCGTAATTGGTTGGTTGATTTACACATTGACTACTTTGAGAAGTTCCGACGTCCAATTCGGTGCATACCCCTTCCCGAATTGGCTTTGCTGATCCTCACAAAGTCCCCAATTTTGAATTTTTTTCGGCCAGGACATTCAGCATAATCATACGTGGACATCACTTTTCCATCATCTTTGGTGATTTCGCACGTTTTCATGCTATTGGTTCAATGTTTGCGCTGTTTATAGGGCTCGGCTATATCCAACAAACTGTCCAGCCACTTGTAGGTGCCATTCAAACTGAAATACTTGATGAGATTCTTTTTGAGAGCACATATAACTCTTTCCGCAATGGCAGCTTTCTTCACCGTATACGTCCTATAGTTTTTGATGTTCTTTTTTACGACAGCCTGAAAGATCGGATTACAGGAGCGCAAGACATCTTTTCGCTTTCGACAATATGTCACTCATCGCTTCGTTGACGTCTTGACCAGTTTTGTTCTTCAGAGTTAGAGAAGGTTTCAATAGCCACGAGAATATTAGTGAAGTTTTTATTGACTATGGAGTGATTTTGAAAATAAGCCAAGTGTATCTGCCACAGATTGTCGAGTCCTTTGGTGATGGTACGTCTGCGAGAAAAATTCCGTCAACCAACTATTAATCAATCAGCGGTGCATCATAAAAAGATTTATGGGCGGAAAAGGATTTGACACCTGAAAAAATATCTTTGTGTCACAATTACTCGACATGCTTATTGATGTGAGCCATCAAACTCAATCTCCAAAAGTGAACGAATAAAAAATCTTTAAACTTCAACACTCTATAAATCAGCAACGAAACGTTTGCAGACATGTTTTTGAACGAAAATATTTTATTTTGAACTGAAAAATACGGCCCTAAAATCTTGATATTAAATTTTCAACCCCCTGTAAAAATTATGATATTTGTAACGCATGCGCACAATATGATCATCCCAATAAAGTTGCCTGTCGCAAAGAATCGCTCATTCTGAATATATCTTTGTCAGGTGTCTTGTCAATGTTGAATATTTCACTATCTAGTCAAATCAAGCTTGCCATGGTGTGCCTCAGATACACACTCCACTAATTCCTCTCCAGCCAGATCTATTGAAGCGCAAATCACATGATATTCCCTAATGATGAACAAATCAACAATGAGAATTGCATAATCCCGATAGCGCGTTTAAATTCACAACGATAACCAAGCAAGCATAGCTCGTTGCGAACTGTTTTTATGTGTCACACACATGTCATAATTTATCCGAAATACCTAGTTGAAATTCACAAAACTCGCCATATTCCAGGATAATACATAGAATATTTATTCAAACAATTATTGTTGTTTCACGCCGATAAAACTTGAATTATGGTAAAGCGGATGATTTCGAATTATACCCCAAAAGCCTAGATAAATATGGGAATTTAGCATGTAAATTTCAAAGTGTTATTTCGCTGTTTCATGAGTATATATAGATACTGCATGAAGCATTGAATAGTTTTGTAGTTGAAATAGAGAGAGGGAATTAGTGGATAATTGTGAATGGTTTTCAATTCAGTACTCTATTATAAAATACGTATAAATCTAAGCTAACCTAACTTTGTGCGAATTGATTCCTCTTTCGCTAGTTCATAGTGTGTAAAAAATGTAACAACTGTTTCATTGTTTCTTGCAACTATTGAAACTTGTCCTGGAAATACAACTTTCCCTCTATAATTGAAAGACAAAGCGAGCAGATTACGACCAACGTCATCCAATTATTCTTGCGATTTCCTTCCCATATCTCTTCATAATAACAAATAAATTATTCCTGTAATTGCCCTCTCAGCTCATTAGCAGCGGAACAATGCGGGGAAACGAAAATTTGTTATATTGCCTGGTAATTTAAAATTGCAAGGCATGCACTAGGGGTTGCAGAATGTCTATTAGGGTCCGATAAGAACCTGCTATTCTTGTCGTATATCCCCTTGTTTCTGGATAAGGCTGAGTTACAGACATGTGAAGAGGAGTGGACGAAGGAAATTATTGGCTTGTTTTGAATTTTTTCGGATCTTGTCGACACATTAATGACTACAGAGTTTGCCTGATGTATATGGATGCTCACCGTGAACTTGGGTTATTTTTTGATGCATGTAAACATACCCCACTCCACAATGGCTCCCTATTTCTCAAAGCGCCCAATAAATATCAATATATTTTGAGAATGTTTAGTATTTACTAGAACAGTAAGGATACTAATACTCACCAAAGAATGTTTTGAAAGCACCCGTAGCTATGAACGAGGTGAGAAAATGATATTTAGCATTTAATTCAATCCAAGCAAAATAATCACAAAAAATTCCAGCCATATTACCCTTCAAACGAGGAACTGCGAGGGTTAGGGTGAAATATTATACATTCACTAGTTTGAAACAGAAGCCTATATTTGAAGAAATACTAAAAATGTCCGATCAACAAATTTTTTTCAGTTTTTCGGCCACTGCGGATTGCATGCCATCGATTAGTAGCGTTCCAATTTGTTTGAACTTCCGTATATTACAACGGCAGGCAGTATGATATTGCGGAAGAACACGAAAATTCTCCACAAAAAGAAAAGCACTTTTCCTTATGAAGTGCACACGTGCGGTGGCCAGGAACCCGTCTATTTTTCATAATTCAGGTTTGATTTTCAAGCCTTAAAATGGCATGCAGTGTAAATTGGTAGAACGTCACCTGTCACCAGCTCCTGATCTAGATATCCAATGCACGAGATTTATATTTTTTGTAAGCTTTCTTTATCTGTGAACATCAAAGCAGGCCAATATACCACATCACAGTACGCAAGATATGACAATATCAGTGAATCGCAAAGTTTCAATTTTAAACAGGTACTCAGTAATCACGGTGCATATAGAGCAGTTTGAATTTTCCATAAGCTTTCTGTGTGAGATAATTCACATGCCCATATGAAGTCCCAATTATCATGGTCATGTTTTGAAATTCGTGGATGGAAGTCTCATATGAGTAGAGAAAATATATAATCTAAAAATATCTTGCGTCAAACGTATGTCTTCAGGTGGGGTATAACTGCTCCTGGAAGAATTACGCTAGGTAACTATTTTCGCAACGTACCTTAAACTATCCACTGACACTCAACCTGACAACCCCGCCCTGTAAACGGATCATAAAAGCGTGGGTCTGAAACAGGTGTGAATGTTCATTTTCCATTTTGATCATTCTCGCTGTACTTTTCGTTCGTGCCTCGTTTGAGACCCTTCGCGAAATGATTTAATTCCTTTCCTAGGGTGCACGTCGAATATAAGAAGGTTCATTTCGCTCAGTGGTTGTATTCTCTTCATAAGATTTGGGGGAAACACGAAGGGGCGAAGGATTAGTGTGCACGTGAAAGCACACCTGAGGCTCCGGAAAATATCAAAGACAATGTCAATTCTGGAATTTTCTGCCCCCGAAATGATTTTCATTTGGTGAATATTGCAACAGTCACTTTGCAATATCCAATTTGATAATTTTTCAGTTCTCTCTCGTCTCGTGTATGTAAAAACTCAGCAACATTTAAAACAATATTTTTAAGAAGGCCATAAAAGTGCCCCCCCCCCATTCTATTTCTATCCTTCGGCCTTTGTTTTCAATATTTTTAGAAGGGGAAAATTCTATTTCAATAGTTTTATGATACTTTCGGGGGTTACAAATAATCATCGTAAAGAAATAATAGAAACAGTTTGAATATTAAATGAAGGGTTAAAAATGCAGAATGGGCACGCATGTATTTGAATCAGCCTTTAAGTATCAAACAGTTTGAGAAATGCTTAGTGCTTGGTGATCCCTGACTAGAACTGATTTTTAAACGTGTTTATGCATTTGTCTGAATCAGCTTATTTTGAGTTTAATTGCTTTTCAGAAGTGATATGTGTGATGAGTTGTGTGCTACAATGGTCTTTCGCAATTTTAAAAACTGTAGTGTCATGTAATAGTGAAGATGTTTCTTTTTTGTGCAATTCTTTCTCGACAGAAAATTTATTTTTGGATGATCTAACCACACTGTAAAGATTTTACGAAAACGAATGGTAAAATAAGAAAACTAAACAGCTTGATAATATATGCAAAATTGATAGATTTCAGTAGAAGTGGTGATTTTTTTTTACTTTGTCACGAACTTTCGCAACTTGAACTTATGGAATATTTAAAGAAACAGTAGGGTATAACAACACGCACCCAGTTGATTGAATCGATTTGAAAAAATGTTTGCCATGTTTATTAGAGCATGGCGAATAAAGAAATAAAATGTAAGTTCCAAATTGGTTCTAAAGTATATTTTACAGATTTTAAGTAGTAGGTACTCACTTTCGGTACTAGACATAAATGAACTATTGTGTTCATCTCTCTGAATTCTGTCCACACAAAAACGAATTATGGTTAACTTATTTAGGAAAATAATATAAGATACAGAAAAATAAAGAAACGAACATTATTAATAGTCAATAATATTGCACTACGAAATTTTTGATTCTGTCACAACTATTTTGACTTTCAAACGGTATTTACATTATTTTAAAAAAATAACACATTTTGTGTGGTGTTATTTTTCCAAAAATTTGGTCTTCCACTTCGAGTATGGAAACTATATTGCTATAGAGTGATATTTAAAAAGTTTATTGGCATTCCGTCAAATTCAATCAACAACAATCACAATCACTATGTCCCTGGAATATTGACATGAGCCGAGACGCCATCTCTGGATCCGATCACAGAAATAGACCACGAATTCATTTGTTTTGTCTTCAAAAAAATCTAAACAAAATCTAATCAGTCGACACAACAGGGTGTTTAGGCATCTTAGGTTGAAGATAGAGCAATTCTGCGAACGCCAATCGATTCGAATCATTCGATTTCAACATCAACATAGGGACTAGCTGTGAATACATTTTCAAGATATTAATAGCCCTGACAATATTTAAAACGAAAGGTATATGAATGATCCTATGCTGTTCAGGAAATAATCTTCCTGAATGACAGTCGACCATGACAAATTGAGGCTATCATTTTCTTTAATTCATCTCGAGTAACTTGTATTTTCAGACAATTCAATTCGACCCTATGAACAATAATAATCAAAGAATAACTTCCCAGACAATAATTCTATCAGTATTCTGCTTCCCCTCGTTCAGAAAGTGCCACCCATAAGCTTGTCCGGATAACAGCATTTCCTCCATATCAACGAAATAATCACACTTTTCCGTTCTCCATCAAAACAAGTCCATCAATTCCAGCTGATTAACTCGACCAAGAAGAAACTTAAACGATATTATTAATGAAAAGGGGTTGATACCATGACAGGCACTCACCCTCGGCTTGAATCTCACGATTTGAGATGACTGGCGTATGTTAATGATATTTTGACTGCACAATTAGATGATTCAGACAGCATTAGAATGGATGTTATCAACGGCTGAGTTTAACGGCTTTATCTAAAAGCTCTACTCTCGGGGTAATTGATACTCCTCGGTATGAAAGAGTTTATCTTTCATTTTTATCTCTCTTGGGCATGAATACGAGTAATTTTTGTTCGATGTGGAGAATGTTTTGTACTAAAGTTACGCAAGTCATGGGCTGCTTTAATGGGTGAGTATCGTTTTGATATCTTTGATTGGGGTATAATAATATTTCCTGGATGTGATACATTCTGGAATTCAATTCAGAACTGACACATTCCTAAAACATGACTCACTTCAATTGATTCAAATTAATTCATCTTTCGAATATTGAATATTCTTCAAAACTCATTAGTGACGATTATAATATGATACACAATAATGATAATAAGGAATAAAATGAATGACTTTTTTTGTTGAACAATTTTCTTAAGAACTTACGCTAAAAAGTAACGAATAATTTGACAGGTCTCTATTTACTATAGTCTAGATTTAACAATAGCCTTAATGGCACATTATATATTTTTGAGTTCGATAGAACATTATTCACCCCTTTACTCCACTCACCCACCCACAGATTTTTTTTAACTGAATTGTATTTCAACCAGACTAAATCATTAATCTGAAAACCGTATGTTTTTATCTGTTTTCATTCCAAAGTTCTGTATTCACCCCCTTTACACCCCTCGCCCATCCCCTCCCTTCGATTTCTGTTCATAAAATCGTATTTACACCAGATCAAATCATAATTCTGAAAACCGCATGTTTTTTTTGGTTCCAAAGTTCTGAATTTCCCCCCCTGTACACCCCTCACCTACTCCAGTATTTCTGATTTATTTTTTTTCATAAAAATGTATTCTCACCACGAAAAATCATAAATTTTAAAACCGCATTTTCGTATCTATTTTGGTTCCAAAGGTATGAACTTATCCCCTTCACACCCCTCAACCACTCCCTACCACCAAATTTTTCGATAATATTATATTGTCATCGGACTTTCATCACTGTGCCAAATTTCATTAAAATTTGTTGATGGGAAGTGTGTCAAAAATTAAAACGTACAAGGGTGAACGTAGAAATATTGTCCAATATTCTGCATTCGGTGTACATCTGAAAATATAGCATCAAAGACGTTTCAAGTTTACCAGGTGCTATACATGTAATGTATTACAATGGTGAACGTATAGATGTGGTCCAGTATTCTACATCCAATGTACATCAGGTTTTTGACAATAAAAGACATTTTGTTGACTACTTTCTATTCATCCAACATACGTAAAAGGATGGAAGTTCAAATGTTGTTCATACATCTAATATACATCCGAAACCGTACCACTGAATACCTATACAGTTAACCAGGTGCTATACGTCCAAAATACATACAATGTAGTCCTGTATTCTATTCTCTCAGAAACAGTACAATAAAAGACGTTTCGAATTGACCAGATACTGTTTGTCCAATCTACGTATAACGGGAAAAAAGTACAAATGTGGTCAGTATTCTACATTCAGTGTACATTCAGTGTACATTTAGTGAACATTCAAATACAAGTTGGCTTCAAGTTGGCTAGGTGCTATACGTACAATGTACTCAAAATGGTGAACGTACAGATGTGGTTCAGTATTATACAAATGGTGTCCCGTTCACAAGAGTACAAATCTGGTCCAGTATTCTATATTTGGTGTACGTCTGTAAATTCGCAATTATGAATGTTTCCAATTGATTTAATTTTGTTTAGTCAGTCAACATACAAAACCGTAACATACTGTGCAGTTAACAATGTTCGATATATACATCTAAGTACATACATCTCAAGGTCGTTTTAAGTTGATCCAGCATAGTTTGTCCTGGATGTACAAAAACGTATGGTAAGTAATGTTCGGATAATTTGTTGATTGTTGTACATCCAAAATCGTTCTCTTATTGATGTTTGAGGTTGGTCCAATAATTTACGTCTACTATTCGTACAATATGGAAAGTACAATATACCGGGTGGCTACGGAAGTATTGCCTACGGAATATCTCAGTTATTGTATGAAGTAGGTCTGTGAAATTTGGAGCGTCGATATGATGACATAAGAGCTAGAATTTGAGCATATTGACATGTCGAAGTTAACTTCCGGTCTGACCGGAAGTAACATCAACTTTCTTATTTTAAATGGAAACCCTATTTTTTTTCTTTTCGCTTTATTCAGCATTCAATTCGCTTTCTAATGACATATCACAAGTTGGTATCTAACCAGAAACTAGATCAGAAAAAAGTTATTATTGAAATTCATCGAGTAGGCCGTGGAAGCAAAATAAAAGGCAAAAATTGAAAAGTTGGCTATGGAAACCATACGTCACTTGATAACAGTTGCTACTACTGTGATATTTTATTTTCATTCGTCGGCGTTATAAAAAGCCGCCAAAAAAAATATTGGAAAAATTGGGAAAAAAACAATACTCTGTAGGTCCATAACTTAAATAGGAACATACAACTTTTTCTTGCCTGTACTATTCAGCATAACCATTCCTTTCTAATGATATAATAGAAAGTAATTTTTTGAAATGAAATACCAAAAAATCCAATTATTATTATTCAAATAACAAAAAAACAGATTTGTCGAAAAAAAAATTCAAATTGATAGGATTAAAGATAAAAGAAATTCAAAACAAATGTTCGAAATGCATTCCCTCAGCGTCAATACATTTATTGACTCTGGTGATATTTTCATGTAAAACGTTTCTCAACATTTGGGGCGTGATATCTTGGAAAGCTCTACGAATTTTTACTTCTAGCTCATGTAGAGTTGTAGGCTGTGTGGAATACACCCTATTTTCAAGATACCCCCATAGAAAAAAGTCGCACGGAGTAAGATCAGGTGACCTTGGTGGCCACCTGACTGGATCATGGGTTGTTATAAGTCTCTCTTGAAAGCGATTTTGAAGATAATTTCTCGCTATTCTTGAATTATGCGGAAGGGCGCCATCTTGCTGGAAGTACATTCTCTCAGTTATTTCCGCTGGTAGGTTGTTAATGAATTCCGAAATTTCATTCGTTAAAAAATTAAAGTATCTCTCTCCGGTTAGTTGGCCTTGAAAAAGAATGGGGCCAACAATATGAGTTCCAACTATTCCTGCCCAAACATTCACACCAAATCTCTTCTGGAAGCCACCTTGTCGAAACCGGTGCTCGTTTTCTATCGTCCAGTACCTGAAACAAAAGACCGTTCACACTTTTAGCACTTTACACTTCGACTATCGACAATAATCCAAATAAAGTACAGTACCTACCTTGTGTTATTCCTGTTAAATAATCCATTGTTGGTAAATCTTGACTCGTCCGTAAACAAGATATAATAGTTAAATAGGTGATTCTCAGCATTTTGTCGAAGAAACCGATTACAATATTCCAGGCGCCTTTCACCGTCATTTTCATACAAATGTTGATGCAACTGATACTTGAAGGATTTATATCGATGTTTTTTCAAAATTTTCCTAGCAGAGTCCTTACTTATAGCTAATTCGGCGCCAATCTGCCTTGAGGAAATTGTGCTATCATATTGTACTAAAGCTAATACATTAATTTCAGTTTCCTCATTAATAACAAATGCTTTTTGGTCTTCGTGAACATCAGGCTCAGTTCTTAATTTTTCTTCAAGCCACTGGAAATACCTTCTTGACGGTTGCTGCCTCCCTGGATATCGCTCTAAATACAATCGTTCAGCGGCATAAGAATTTTTTAAACATTCACCATAAATGAGAAGCATGTCAATTTGTTCGGTTCGTGAATAACGGGGCATTTTTTGAATATTCCACTAACTGATTTCGATTTCCAAACCCTTTTAAAATGGCAGAATCAAAAACACTACTTCGAACGTCAAAATAATATGGATAGCAGCGTTCGTGAGAGCTCTCGTTAATTTTTGTTTCATTCCAAAAAAACATGTTAATCAGCCTACTTGTTAATATTTTGGTTCGAATGATTATTGCAATGGAATGATTATTCTGAATAGCACAAACATCGTCCATAGGTAGACATTAGAATATCTATGGACGATGGCACAGACCAAGTACGTTTATGTTCCTATTTAACCTAGAACCTACAGGATATAATTTATCATTCCACATTATTTTTAATGTTATTTTTGCGTATGGCGATAATCTGTTTTGTTATTTGAAGAATAATAATTGGATTTTTTGGTATTTCATTTCAAAAAACTACTTTCTATTATATCATTAGAAAGGAATGGTTATGCTGAATAGTACAGGCAAGAAAAAGTTGTATGTTCCTTTTTAAGTTATGGACCTACAGAGTATTGTTTTTTTCCCAATTTTTCCAATATTTTTTTTGGCGGCTTTTTATAACGCCGACGAATGAAAATAAAATATCACAGTAGTAGCAACTGTTATCAAGTGACGTATGGTTTCCATAGCCAACTTTTCAATTTTTGGCTTTCATTTTGCTTCCACGGCCTACTCGGTGAATTTCAATAATAATTTTTTTCTGATCTAGTTTCTGGTTAGATACCAACTTGTGATATGTCATTAAAAAGGGAATTGAATGCTGAATAAAGCGAAAAGAAAAAAAAATAGGATTTCCATTTAAAATAAGAAAGATGATGTTACTTCCGGTCAGACCGGAATTTAACTTCGACATGTCAATATGCTCAAATTCTAGCTCTTATGTCATTATATCGACGCTCCAAATTTCACAAACCTACTTCATACAATAACTGAGATATTCCGTAGGCAGTACTTCCGTAGCCACCCGGTATATCAAACCAGTGCTGCGACTTTGATCGATAGAATCTTCTTATTATGGACGCTTCTTTTCTTCCAATATAATTCTATTTCGGAATTCAAAAGAATTTCCTGTCCAGTGTTGCCACTCAAGAACACTCTAGATATACCTCTAGAATGAATTCAAAGATAATCAACTTCATTGTCTCCATCTGTTGTACTCATTTTTTAGTAAAATGGTTAATTTGACGTGTTAATTATGTTTTTATGGATTTGGTACATGGACTGGCGTATTGAAAATATTAATGTTGAATGGACATCTATTCGTAAACTTTATAGGTTTTGTAATAATTCTTTAGAATGAAATACTTATCCATGCTTCCAGTCAGGATAATTTAGTGCACCGGATTCTCCATCAGTTCTAATTTAACAGATTTGTTGGTAATTTATGAATTGTTTTGAATATCCTAGTCCATTGTCAGTAAAAAGCAACCAAAAAATTCTCTCTAACAAAAATTTCCATCGCAACTATTGGATTACCTTCCTTAGATACTTGGGCGAAGACCTATAGTGAAATTCTGTTCTAATCACTACAGGTTTCGCGTTAATTTTTCAATATCGAATTGAAAGAGTTTTCAATGTGAGTATTTTTTTGTGTAAATCACTACGCCTTCGGTCAGTTTTCCGTCGAATGAGAACTCTCTCTCACAAGTTTGCAATCACTTAAAGCGATGGTATTTCCCCACTCAGTTACGTATCATTAACTCATTTGCAAACATTATTCCCTATATCGATAAGGGCAGTGATGAGAGTTATATATATCAGAAGAATCCGGCCAGAAAATTTCCTATGGAATTTTCACGGTTAATTTACGTTTCTGAAAGAAACGAATGTTCAGGCTGGCAGAAATAATATCAAACGAGAACTGTTTTATGCCAGTCATGATCTCCAAATCTAATTCGACTCACAAAAGAATCGGAAATTGGGCAAACCAAAGGGTTGTGGTCCATGGAGACAGTTAGAATGAAAAAGCAGTGATGGTAACATGGTATAGTCGAAATTTCAACCGAAACAAGTTCGATTGCGTAACTTTTTTTGCTCATCAAATCATATTTGAAAGGTAGGGCTACAAAATTGATTATTCGCAACACCTACTTCTTCAAAATTAGCAGTCATCGAGCAAAAAGTTCCACAAGGTTCCATATTGGGTGCTGTTATTTTTCATGAACACAAACGACTTATTGCACTATTTCAAAACCTTGCGAATACTCATTATCAATGATCACAATGCATGTGACCCAGCAACGAAAACAGATCTCTCAGTGACCTTACTCATTTTACCTCCTGTATTGATTAGAGCAAATGTTTCAATTTGATAAAAGTATTCCAAACCTGCCTAGCAGACTCCTGAAAACCAAAATCATCAGAAGGTTACCAAAAGCTGCAAGACCGCTTTCTACTTCTACGCTCTCCACTTTTTTTGAAGATTGTGTGCAGCATAATACAGCTGGGAAAATCTGCAGATGTTTCCTTACAAGTCTTTCAAATTGTGTGAATTCCATCAACAGAAAGGTATCGTTAACTATTTCAATATAGAGAAAGATCAATAATTCCGATGTGATACTTTCCTCGCCCACACCTTTTAGAAACAGAAAATCCATAAAATTTCTGATGGAAATTTCTCAAGAGCAATTAAAATTTTATGTTCGGATGTCGTGTTAGCATATTTTGATCAAACAACTATTTCAGAGACTATTTTATTTTGTTGCTCATTCTGATTAGAACATTCCTTTATAACTTTCTATTGATTTACCAAGTTGTTTTATTTCTTGTGTTTTATGTTTATCATAATTTTGTTTTGGCTTCCTCAGCATCGATTTTCATTCATTTTTGTAATTTGTTTCTTCTATTTTATTTTGCGAAATAGGTGTTTGGATTTCTTGTGTGTTGTGAGGAAACTACATCTCGCTATTGTATTGATGATATTACCCACTGTTTCTTTTTGGCGAATGTTTCCAGATTGATTATGGTGGTAGATTTTTCCGTCATTAATGTAGGTTTCAACATAAATTTGCCTATCGCCGTATCTGGATCATCAAATTCTTTGAAATCGTTCCAAGTTTCTTCACTATCATTACTCTCCTGGTGAGTCATTTCCAGATCCGATGAAACACTTGAATTTCTGGCTTACCTAGATTGATAACAGTTTAACTTCGTATACAGCCCTTTTTGAGAGTTTTACCTTCTACTGCTGGCCACTCCTGCCATCCATCATTCACCAAAACTATTACTTATCTGCCTTGCGGGCCGTCAAGCTGTCTACGGAACCGTATAATTTACAGGAAATTCCCGCGTTTAAAATGCATCGCGAAATATATTGCACCTTTCGTCAAGTATGAAGGATTACCTACTCCAAATCCGACTTTTTGGCGTATTTTGTAACAACAATTCAATCTTGGTTGTTGAACACGGATAACAAGAAAATTTATGAGTGTTATGAATGTGATTTTGGAACTGGAAGGAGAATAAAAATGTTTGGAATGGTTCAAAGCTTGCAATGATTCCATGCCATATTCGTGTATATACCAGCTGTCAGAGCAGATTTGCTACAGCCAGTTTTTCCGCTTTATGTTTCTATACGTCAACGTAAAATGTCAGGTTTTTTTCGTAGAACTGCCTAGTATTCCCAAATAGACATTTTTATATAGAGGAACTGAGGAGCTTGAATTTAAATAAATGACGGTAAAACAACTTGTTGCGTCTTGCTTCATTCATTATTATTATAGTCAAACAGAACGTCGAAACGTCTAACGTATGCCTTCTAGAAGCGAACTTTTTTTTGGGGGGGAGGTGGAGGATTTCTTTTAGAAATATTGAGTCTCTAATCTCAATAAATACTCCGGTGACACTCAGGCCTATTGGTTGGCCCATTGTATCCTGATCCACACTCTTAACCTTAGCGTTTTAACTCAATTGTTTAGTTGTTCTGCTATTTCTCGAATGTCGAGCTCACTGATCCTAAAATTTCCCTTACAAACCATTTTTGCTTCAAAGTAGACAAGAAAATTAAATTACTCTTATTTCTATAAAAAAAAATACATTTTCAATATGAAACCTACACCATCACACCCTGTCAGCCCTATGCACTAAGTTCTCACTTCACTGGGTTTTTGTGACTTCACGAAAATTGTCAATGCCGTCCCCAAGTCGATGAAGAAATCCACAGAAACCTTTATACGCAGTATGTGAATTTTTGTGCGCAAATCGCAACATTGTCGCACTTGAAGACAATAAGAGGGTCCCTCAAGGATCCATATTGGGACCTATTTTACTTGCAACCAACAACTTATATGCTTGTATAAAACATCCAGCATATATTGCACATGATCAAGATATTTCTGTTTCAGTTTCATCTGATAATTGTAAACATTAGGCTGCGAAAAGTGTCATTATTAAAAATATTTCTAACTATTTCAATAACATTGACTCATTTTTCAATACTGATGAATCAAACTTGGTCAGATTTTTTACATTTGGGACAATTCAAGATACTCTAATAATGCTGACAACTTCAATATTGATGTCCAACATGAACCTATTCGCTATTTACGAATTTTCATTTATAAAAAGCTGGATTGGAAATCTCATTGCTGTCAGTTGATTAGCAAAACTGATTCATTAAAATTTCTTCTCATTAATCCTCGTTCGATACTAGAACTTTGCACAGAAACAAATTCTACGATGTATAGCGAACCTGAGAACGATTACTTCCAGTATTTTTGAGGCAGGGTACTTTTTTTACCTAAAAAATTTTTAGTAATGACGTTTTTTATTGAAAGTGCAAAATGTTTACTGTCTAGAAAGTTAGGGCATTTTTGAATAAATAATGACAGCGTACGCAGAGCCGTCCACATAAAAATCAATACGATATTATAATTTTCCACTTCAAAAAAAACCCGGGTACCAAATTTCATGCAAAAAACTTTTCTTTGAAGTTATTTCAAAGTAACGAAAATAATATTTCAATTCAACACCCTGTATAGAAACGAAGCAATTTCGGCACAGGTACACTATTATTTTTCTTGAAATCGTTTGAGTAAATCGTCATTCAAATATGTCAACGTACTTATGTTACACCCTGTATATATAGCAGCAACTTTGTCCATTTCCGACAGTTTTTAGGATAATATCTGTCATTTCTATCGTAACCATGTTCTTATGATTTATAGTCTTGTATTATTCTCCCTGAAATAAAATCGAGATAATGTTATGAACGAATGCATTTTAAATTTGATTCAAAATTCATTGGCAAAATATATCGAATCAGTGGTAGTAGAAAAAATCACTCAAGCAAGCTCTCAGTCTCGATTATTTGCCATAACAACATGACAAGAATCGCTTTATATTCTAGTATAAATAATAAATGAATAAATAAACAAGTTTCATTGAGAAAAATATGCATATACAAGTCAATAAATTAGTAACAAATAAACGTTATATGTCAGGAAAGCTCGATTGGTGTGATACACATTTTTAAAATACTATTAAGAAATTACATTTGAAAATGAAGAAGAACCGACAAAAAATCAATGAATAGTTGATTAACAACACCTTGATATTGTTTTAACATTTTTTTTTTAACGAAAAGAGTGTGAGTGAACTTATGAATAAACTCTAGTGTATGTTTGTATATCAGTACAGGCTTTGGAGAAAATATATTGTTTCAGTTGATTTTTGAATGCAATTAGGTTTTTGATGTTTTTCAAGCTGTCCGGTAGATTGTTGTATAGTTTCAAATACTAATATCTGTGGCTTTTTTGTCCAATACTTTTATACATAAAAAGAATTACATTTTTATGTTCTCTACTTCTTATTTGATATTTATGGTCCATTGTTTGTAGTGCGTAGGTACTCACTTTTATGTAACCATACATTGTTGTAGTGGAAGAAAAGTTATATTAGTCCAATATTCCTATTTTTGGATGACGATTTTCTGAAGGGTAGGTTCTTTTCTGTCGTTAATGCTTTTAGGAGGCGCTTTTGAGTTATTGATATTTTTTTCATTGTTCTACCAGCTACTTCCCATGCTAGGATTCTATAAGAAATATTTGATTGACTAAGGGCAATATATAGTGTTCTCAAAGATTTTCATCAAGGATAGACCTCGGTGTTCTATCAAATATTGACGTTTTTTGACTAGATGGTTTATATAGATATTCCATTTCAAATTGGAGACTATTAACTATTATGACTATTATGTATTTACCCTTAAAGAGGCTGTTAGCGTTGACTAGCTGAACGTGATTCCCTGTTTTCCTTCAAAATGGATAAATACGTTTTCCATAGACCTGCTCGTTATATTCCTTTGGGACACCAAATGTTACATAACTTCATCATCACGGTCGTGGAACTAGTATTTATTTAACAACAGAACTTTTGGCATAACAGTATTGCGATCCGGCCAATTATGATGCATCACCGGCAAACACTGACCCAAATTCGATGTAAAAGTGAATGGAAAATGAATGTCACGCTGGAAAACTCTACCAATTATTTTTCTTTTGGATCCGTATTATTGTCGATTAACGCAAATAGGCAAAAAAATGAACATCACCAAATAAAGCCCCCAGCATTTTCGAAATATATCGATCAGGACTTCAAAGAGAAAATAATCCAACGAGCGTTTGTAATTTTGTCATACTGGATGGAAAATAAAATGTCGGGTTGATTGCGGATTTGTAATACAGACCCCCTATTGAATCACTGGGGAACTTAATTCAAGGGGTCAACAGGAACAAGTAGATTAAAAAAATATATAATAGTAATGTTCTTTTCACCCCGAATATACTCTCACATATCTCTTTGATTTTGCGTGACACCCCATTATTTCAAAGATTCATTCAGTCACACTGTCATAATGAAAACAGCGACCTAAAAAACTTCTATAAGTTTACATGCACTTCCAGTCTATTGTTAGAAAGTATAAGGGCGTATTTTATATCAGTGGCCGTAAATTTTGGGGATGGTCTTTGTCAAGTTTATATCTTCATTCAAAATTATATCTGGAGTGGAATTATTATATATTTTCTGTATAGGTGTGATATAGGCAGATGTCTAAGCGTAGACAGTCATGTTTTCATTATCTATCTGATGTTATATTCAAAAATTCATGAATATATTACGACAGGTACATTTATTTTATAATAATACTCTGACTTTGATAAGTTTCGTGCACTTTAACATAAATGATATGTAAAATATGGAGTCTTTGGTTATATTTGTTACGATAAAGATGCAGCAAAGTTCCATATATGTTTATAATGATGATAATAATAAAGATGCCTCATTGTCCAAAGAATATTTCTTATTGGATATATCTTATGACTATTTGTCTTTTAGTTTTTTCAAACTATATCTTATTCATCACCAATTCACAATATATTATTAAAATAGAAAATATTCCAGAGTGGAAACCTTTAAAAAATAACGACTCAATCTATCAAGGAAGGCAGCAGGTGCATTAATTACCCAACCACGATGCGGATTTTTTAAATTCTAGCGAAGGCTCTCACAAAGCGAATAAGAGGCAAATTATTCAATTCTGGCGATCCTGATCATGATAATGAGACAATCTCATCAAATTATTGAATTGTCACCGGATTTTGATAACTGTAGAAAGTTTTAATCGAATCTGTCCGTTTATAGTGAGTCAAAATTGGGTGTAAAGGAGTCGAATACAATATACACATATACAGGTGAAGCTAAATAAATGCGTGTAAAAAAACAGGTAAGGAGAGTATCATCATGTCGAGAGAGGATATTTAGCGAGGATATTACGACAAGGAAACAGCTATTTATGTACCAAGGGCATACAAGATTTTATTTTTCACGAAAAAATTATCTTAAACGACGTTGTTTACTTCATAAATTTTTTATTTTTCAGGAAAAAATTATCTTAAACAACGTCGTTTACTTCATAAATTTTTTCTCATAGTATTTACTGCTTTCTGGTCGGCAACTGAGCACAAGTGAGCTTCTATGCAATTGGCATGAATACATTGAAGATACGAATTGACTAGTGAATTGTGATTGTGTGTGTGAAGTAGAGATCCTGAAAAATTGTGTTTTCTCCAGATACCACCATCATAGTATGGACAAAAGTTACATCAAAAGATACATAAGAATGTAAGCATTCTTAAGAAATAGGAGGAGTTCATGATATCTCAAAATTAATTACCCAATCATTAAAATGCATGAAGTGTATCGTTCTGCAAAGTGACAATGCTTCAATCCAGTTTTTGTTTTTATTGTCGAAAGAAATAAAGGAGATAAGAAGCGAGAAGTAAAAAAAACGTGCGCAAAACAAGCAAACAAGTAAATAATTAGAACAACTGATTTATTGAATATAATCCAGGAGAATTAGTCAAATTTTAAAGACTAGCAGAATAAACAAAAATGACAATGTTCAAATGTTGTAAAACTAGACCGGCACCATACTACATTTGTGTTATTTGCTTCAGCATATATCACAAATCATGTGCACTCGGCAACAAAGGAAAAATTAATTTTTTAAAAGGTCCAACTATTATGTGTTGCAATAAACTAAAACTAGAAGAAACAGATTTCATCAATTTAAAAGAACAAAATAGTATTTTGGAGAAAACTATAGAAGACATGGTGGAAGAGGACGAAATGAAAAATAAATATAGTGCACAGATAAGACTGGGAGAAGAAATTTGTTGAGGATGCAATAAAAAATGAAGAAGAACTTAAGGAACTGATTAACATTCGAGAAGAGGAAATCTTGAAGGCCAAAGAAAAAATCGAGGAGTTGGAGACTCATTTGAGAATCTACATAAATAACGGAACTACTGACTCAGAAACTCAAACACACAATTCTTCAAATAAATCCATTGGGGTACAAACTGTAACTCTACCAGTACGGAAGGGGCGAAGGGGCACAGCTCATCGAGCGTACAAACTGAATTAACAGAAGAGGGCATTATAGCCCTTTGCCACCAAAAATTTGTTCTAGGTAAGGAAGTTGAAACAATGAAGTGTGAAATGAAGAAGCTAGAAAATGAAATAATGGAGTTAAGTAGACAAAACGAAGAAATGGGAACATCACTGACTGTAATAAAATACAATTATATAAAAGACCATACCACATTGAAAACAAACGAGGATTTTATTGAAATAAGTGAAGAATGCAGTGACACCAGTAATCTGATAAAAATAAGTGAAAATAACAGAAAATCGAAAATAAATATGACACGCATGATGTTGTAGAAAAACAGACAAAAGTCCGCAACAAAAATGAAGCAAAAATAAATTCCAGTGGAGGGCATCTGGTAGTCCGGTCAAATAAATCAGGTAACAACAAAGCCGAGTTGGTTGATTACAATATCACTGTGTTAACGAATCCAAATCTCCAGGAAGAACTCTCAGATATAGGAATCAAGAAAGTTGAAACCCATAAAAATTGTCATTCAGAAGATAGTTCCTTGGTGGCAAGCTCTTCATACCCATCTAGGAAAATATTCGTCTATGGCGACCAATATGCAACTGGTTTTCCAAGAGTTGTTACAAAAATCCTAGGTAACTCAAAATATGATATAAGTGAGAAAATCATAAATAATATTGAAATCAGTAAACTTACAGAAAATATATTTCATGAAACTATAGAATTTGGTCATGATGACCTTCTCAATGTTGGACCTAGGGTATCATGTAAACCTCTTTTCTTGGAACTCAAAATCCTTACCCTTCCAACTTTATTTATTCTAGAGACTGTATGTTTAGTGCACAGCAATAAATCGTCAAATGAGACGGTTGTTAGTTCTACCCGCCAAAATAATAATCTAAGACTTCCCATTCCATCATCGAATTTAACAAAAAAGTCTCTTATAATGCTTTGATACTATTCAATCATCTCCCAATTACTACCTGAAGAATTATCTCTCCAGTTTTATTCAGGAGGTCTGTGAAAAATCTTTTCATCAATGAACCATACTACAGTGTTCAAGAGTATCTAGATAAAGATTGGAATTGCTCTAACTTATCTTAATCTCAGACACTCATGCTCATTCTCTTCTATTTTTATGACATTCGCTTCTTGGCGTAATCCAATTTTAACTACATGTAGTATTATTTTACACATGAACAAAACTGATACCTATGTTATTGTTTTTTAACTATTTTATCATTATTGTACCATGTATGTAGCATTATTTTCTCCTATGATGGGTATGTTTTTACATCATACTATTATATTTTATGATGATTCTATGATGAACCTGATCTTCCTTCTTTTGACGACTCATGTTTTTTTCAACACATATTTACGCTTACCATTTTTATATTTCTTTACGTCTTTATTTTTATATGTATAAAAGCTTTGTCAATAAGAATTCATTCTTCGGACAATAAGTATATTTTGATTTGATTTGATTTGTTGCTAAAGGTTGTTTATTTAATAAAATGACGCTGCATTTTTGTGAGAATTGACAAGCTTTTTAGTGTAGGAAACTAAAAACTGTTGTGTTCATAATAATTATGGAGATCCCACAGAAAGTGGCGCTCAAAGCTGAAAAAGCGCTAGGAAATTTACTGTCTGTGAAATACAAATAATTATACGAGAAGAAGTATGACCATTTTTTAAAATGGAAAGATGAAAACAGAGAGAATACCGTAAATGAAGCTGTCTTAATGGCATACTTCCAGGAACTGGTAAGTTTATCTTAATTTTACATTATTTCAGTCTGAAAAATCTTGTGCAAATAGTCTATAGACCAAATACTCACAGCCGAAATCAACATTGATTGCTGAAGAAAACATTAATATATCAGCATTCAGTCAACTAATGACCTTTCTGAAAGTTAATTCAAAAGCATACATTACTAAAAATTCAAAGTTGTTGTAAGGTGGACAAGTATTAAGTACTTTTCATAAGAAAAGCTTCAAATGATACTTTTTGCTACATAAAGTTATTGTGGTAATGGGCGCATTTGGAGGCTTGAGACATGATGAAATGGTCAAGATGACAATTGATGACATTGAAGACAGAAGAGCCCTTTTACTGATCAACATACCAGAAACCAAGACCTGCACCTCAAAAAGTTTCACCATTATTGAAGAAAGCGAAATAGGAGCCTTGAACTTAGTTAAAATGTACATTGAACTACGACCAAAAGGATGTAAAAATCGTAGGTATTTTTAACCTACAGAAATAATAAATGCATAAAATAGGTAAAAATACTATAGGTAGTGTTGTTTCTTCTATCATAGCAAAATACCTCAATTTGGAAAACCCGAAAGGTTACACCGGACATTGTCCACGCCGAACGTCGTGAACGCTTCTTGTTCAAGGTGGTGCTTCCTTTGAAACACTAAAATTACATGGAAAATGGAAGAGTAGTACGGTAGCGGAGAACTATATTGAAGAAAGTATCTCCTGGAAGAACAAAATTGCTACAATGATAGCCCATTCCGTTTCCGAAAAAGAAAATGTTAACGTTCCGAACAAAACCGAATGCACATTGAGGAGTTCATCATCGGTCAACTCACAGAACTTCAAATTTGGTACTAATTTTTCAGGAACATTTGAAAATTGTAATTTCTATCTGAGACAAAATAGTCGCTTTTTCATTGTTATAAATATAAATTTTCTACAGAAAAAAACATTTAGCGGGCGTTATTATTCATAATGCCCTCCACAACAAGGTATTATAAAGCAATAATGATCAAAATTGTTTCAAAATTGTTTTTTCCGTTAACCAGCTGTCACCACCCTACGAACGACAGCCCTCAGAAGTCGAAACTTGTGCGAGCTAAGGATTAACGAGGTCTTAGCTTTTAACGTGCGATTCCTAGCGCGATTCCTAGATCGAGTGAAAAATATATAAAATTTATCTTTGGTACGCATGTGTATCTTAATTATACCTTGTGCAGAGTCTGTTACCGTTCTCCACTGTGATAGGATACTTCTTATGTGATAATACAGGAGAAAGTATCAAGAAAATAAATGCTTCAATGCATAAACATAACTATTCCATCATCCTTCTCCATATCGTCGTCTATAAAACACCCACATTACATCGTGAAAAAATAAATCAACTCATCCGATGCCGAAAGACGAATAATTTTCTTGAACACGAATATATTAGCTAAATGAGATTGGCATAGCGGGCCAGAGGAGCAATAAAAAACCTTTCGCAAAAATCGGAGATTCCATCCATTTGGGTAGGTGTATTATCGAATGCCGATTGCTGACCTATAAAGTTTCCTTTCAGATGGATTTTCTCGAATTCTCTGCGTGCAGCAAAGAGATAGAAGTTGCGATACTGGATACGACGTCGTCAGCGTTGAAAAATTTTTTTATCTGAATAAGGCATCGAATGAAAATTACCAGAATTGGCATTGGAAGATTACTTTGGCGAAGGTCAAATCAATTTCCTATATAAGGTGATTTTACCAAGCTTATTTCTAGAAATTATACTAATTCACTGAAAGTAGGCACTCATATTGGTAGTTCCCCATCACGACTCACAGTCTATGAAAATCCAATTTTACAGGAATTGTTCGTACGAATTCAAACTTCAACTTGAAATTGGGATTAGTGCATAGATAAAGGTTGGCGTTGAGATGTGATGAAGCTATAGTTAAGCCTAGAAATGAAGTTGCAGATAGATTTTCGAATAACAACATTGAAAACATCCTATTTCAGATTTCAATAAAAAATACCCCTACCTGCTTTGAATATTTTACAAGAGATGTAGAAAGTATCATCTCCTTAATATCAGTCGTTTGGTAAAAAAAAGCCTGAATAAAGTTATATCTGTGGTTAATTCTTCAAAAGGCGGGTAGAGGACGACTATTACTATTATTTGGCGTGGCGGTCCGTGGTGGCTTACTGATTTATGGTGTCGTAATCAATATTCAGCTGTAGGAAAATCCGGAAATCGCGTAGCACCACCACCATGGTATATTCATTATGTGTTTCGTCTCGATTTTTTTTGAACATATTTGAGTACGAGGAAGATTCGGAAAAAAAATGGTGGAAATTGATATACTACTTCTGAAATAAATTGAAAGTTTGGGTTAACTTACTAAATGAATAATGAAAAATTAGTATGATGACGACCAAGAAGGTCCTGAAACGTATTGACACTCATCACGTATGCTAAATCATTTAAATCAGAATGAAAATAATTCAAAAACCTGTTAACCCTTCGAAACAGGATTGTATTTAATAATATTGTTGTTGGATAACGAAACGTCGAACAGTACAACTAATATTTTCACAAGAAAGCTTATACAAAGTTTATGTGAAGAAGTATTTTTTCTTCTTCCATTTCTGACGATAACACCAATAAAAAATAAGAAATCGAAATAATCAGTTTTTCCAATATTAGTTTCAAATCCAAGTATTTTTGAAAATTTCATACTTCTATTCAGATGATACCCATTTTTTCCCATTAAATCTTATCTTGAACTCACTGTGTTATTACCTTCAGATACATTCTACCTGATATTTGATTAGAAAATTATATTAAAGAGTGAAAGAGTACGGGGTACCCTTCTCTCTATGCGTTTCAACCAAGTGGAAAATTAAAGACAAACATCTGTCAGAAAACAACTACTTCCCTGGCTAATACCACGACGGACATTGAACTACAACTGACAGATATTTGTGCAACGTTCTTCAAAGAAGACCCAATTGCAAGTGCTTGTTTTCTAATTAAATAGAAAGTTATCCTTCATTTGGCTGGGAATGACCACCTGCAGACATGCATATTTCGAGGTTTATTGCCTCTTATCAGTGACAGGATACGCCGGGCAACATTATAATTATCCTGTCCCTGCCTAATGAATAATAATCAACCGTTGTAACTAATATTTTCACACGGATGACACTACGACCCACAATAAAGTTGATTGCAACACCATTCGCACGGGAAATCAAGAATAAGACAAAACAATCCTAAGTAGCACAGACTCCTGGGAGGAGTAAACTGTAATATTTCGAAACAAATTCGAAGATAATGTGCCAAAGAGGTATCAACAATGTGAAATGAATACGGGGTACCCTTCACTCTAAGCGTTTCCACCAAGTGGAAAATTGAAGACAAACATCTGTCAGAAAACAACTACTTCTCTGGCTAATACCACGACGGACCTTTCTAGGGCTTACCGTTTACAATGAAGTAAAATTTAGAGAACATGTCATAAAATCAAGTGAAAAAATTGCTTCAGGGTGTCATGCTCTTACAGTAATTTCAAGCAAACTGGGATATTCACCGACAATAACATCATATTCAGCATTGATTGATTAAGATATGGTATTAGTTTCTGGGGAGTTTGTTCAGAAGAGCTGCTAGATATTGTTTTTGTACAAAAAAAGCGGTTCGGTACATTTGCAAAGCAGGCATGAGAGATCACTGGAAAGAGTGAGTCTAATTCATAAAAATAAAACTTTCTTCAAAAGTACCCCTCTTCTTACAATACCCTCGTGCCAATTAGCAATATTGAACTACTTATTCCAAGTAGTTCACTAGTCAAGGATTCGGTTATATTTCATGGAATCAAGATGTATAATGATTTGCCAGTGTACATCAAGGAAATTGGAGTCCATAAAGTCTTCAGAAAGGCTGTGAACAAACTCATTGTCGAGTAGGCTTATTATACTCACCGAGAATATTTTAATGACTCATTCCGTAGTAACGAACACTTTGTGAAATTTCTCACCTCATATTTTTATGCTTTGTCAAAAAGAATTTTGATTCTTTGAAAAATAAAGTACATTTCGATTCATTTTGATTGATTGATTGTTATTATTCATCCTCAAAATAATTCGAAAATTTGGTCGATTGAGATAATAGGTCTTGGGACATGATATATAAACATTTATTTTATGAAATATTATTGACTGAACGTAGGAATTGTATTATTCACCAAATTATTTCTGAGAAATGTGGAAATATACTGAAATATTCTGGATATATTTTTCCATCTTGTTTTTTTGTACTCTTGTTAGCAGTTCGCCATTAACTGAAATTGAAGTAAGCAGATAAGAATGGTCTCCATTCAAGCCTTGAATCCACTCTTAGCAACGCAGAACTTTTAGCAGCTTCCTTTTATTTGTATCCCAAACAAACAACATATCGCGGAAATCTACAGTTGGTTATCACCTGGCTGATTTGAAACGATCCGAACCAAAACCGCTGTGAGTTCGACCAGGATCAATTTCCATTCTCGACCATATCGATAACTGTCACCCAGTTGATTCAAACCTAACCTCGCTGAATCAAAATGAACGAGATATTTAATTAGGACCGGTGCACCCTGGATGATAAATTCGAAACTGTCACCCTTCACCCACCCCTTTTATCGTCTGTATGGACGGACTCTTTGTTATCGCGTCCCTTTGTTTACTGTGAAAAAATGACAATTTGTCACGACCTACATTCAGGTGGGGATCTCTGAGAATAATAGGGCTGTTTTAATTCAAAGATTGATGCGATTGCCTGCGTGGTATCATTCGTCATTGGATACTGTCTAAAAATAATCGATCGCTGGTAAATAAAAATGGCTGTTTATGTACCAAGTGCGTTATATAGATCCTAACGTCCGGAGGGTAACATTCACCCGAGGGCCTTTAGGAATGTTGCTCGATGGGCGTTAGGATTTAGTAACGCTCGTGGTGGAAACAAGATTTTATTTTTCACGAAAAAATTATCTCAAACGACGTTGTTTACTTCATAAATTTTTTATTTTTCATGAAAAATTTATCTTAAACGACGTTGTTCACTTCTTAAATTTCACAAGAGAGGTTGTAACGAAATGTAAAACATTGCGGTACCATTTCTTCGGTTTGTTGAATTTTATGTTGGTAACACCATCTCATTGAGCTGTTCCAATTTATTCAATTGTGCTATGCGATTGGTAACACTGACGATAGACAGAGTGAGAGAGATTGACTTCCTCCCTTGGAGAACTTCTGTCGCCCCTTTCTGAAGTGAGCATTCGAAGCGGTGGTTTGTTTTCTCAGTTTTTCCATCGGGAAATTTAAAATTTTTCTATAGCGAGGAAATGAAAGGTCGTATATATTATTATCTTTAAAATGATTAACTTCTATCTGATTCGTTAATCGAATCGATATTCTTTTGGCACGTTTAATTTGAACTTTGAAAATTCAATTTTGATACATTGTAAAATGGCCGCATGTGCGTCACTCTGTCACTCATGAATTTCATGATTAATTTGAAAATCTTCAAAGTTTGAGTATTATGCGTGATCATAATCGAATGTCATTTTGTACTCGTACCCTCTTTTGACGAGTCGGTCCTGAATCCTGAAATGTCACAGATCACATCTAAAATAAATTTTAACCTGTGAAAGTCGAGACAATTTTCATTAATTCTATCAATCTTGAAGTTAAAAGATTATGCATTAGATCTGTTTCTGTTTGTGCTTTATGGATTTCAGTGATACAAGTGTTTCCACAAGTTTTTCCTGAATGTTCAGAAGTTATCAATCTGCTTAAAAGGCAAGAACAGTAAACTAGGATCTAAATTCCTGAACCTGGATGATGATCGGTGAGAAAGTCTGATCTGGCAGCTTGGAGAACAGGATTCATGGGTGAGTAAATGCTTTGAATTCCTCATTCCTTTATCTCAATCAGAAGAAGCTACAATCACTCATGAAGCTTTGAGCTCCTGGTAAGATCTTTCGCTCTCTTCTACATCACTACCCATGGTTAGATGCCTAGCCAAAAGAAGTTTGATATATTTTGATAACCTTTCGTTTTCAGTAGTTCTGGACACAAATAAAGCCATCTGCTTTCTTTGTGACTTTATAAGAAAGCATTATCTCAACCCTCTTGCTTTCTCTCTCTCTGTTTCTCCTCAGTCAGGAGATACACATTTCCTTTTCATCCTTGATGAGATAGATCAAGTTTCTTATCATTATTTTGCTTGTCAGTTCCACTGAACGTTTGAAATTGACTATTAAATTGAAAAATAATAGAAAACAATATCTTTATGAAATTTTTTTTCTTATGCTCGCTTGAGATTGAACTCTTCTCTAACATTGCTTGAGAAATTACCAAATTTGAGTTTCATTGTAAAATTGAATTCTTTCTATACCTATTGAATATTTCAATCATTGTTTAACTCAGCAAATCTTACATTTATTGTAAATTTAAATTCTTTATCTCATTTATATATTCCCTGAATAAACTATTTATTGTAAATTTCATCATCATTCATTAGTTCATTAGTTCAATTAGTCTCTTTGATAAGAAAATTGGCAGAAGTGGCGTTTTATTCCCTAGGGCGATAATGTAACATATTTTCTCACTAGAGAGTTTATATTATCATTTGACAATAATTTAAAAGTAATAGTATCAATGCAAACTAACTCAAGAACTTATTTATTTACATTTACAATGAATGAATCAGCAATGAATATCTGGAATAATTAATATCTGCTTTATCTGCATTTTCATTTGTATAGTTGCTTGCTTTTTATGCAGCAGGAGTGGACCATTTCAAATAACATATCAATATTTCTTTCGACGCCAGCTGAACTTTCAGAGGGTTTATTTACAGATAAAAAGAATTTGTAGTTGTGAATGAAAATCTGTTTGTAGTTTTCAATCGATATTGTTTATTCGGAAAATCCGTTAGTTCCGTTTCCAGTGGGTCACTTGGTATAATGAATAGAAGAGAAACAAACGAGGATATTCCATAGCGGCACCAATTCTCCAAAAGCAACCATCCAAATTCCATTTTCCGGCAATCCTCTTGCGTTGTCTTCGAACTCCGTTCTCATATTAAGTTCATCGCTCTTATCTCATAATTTAAACTCCACAATTGAACAAATAAATCACGACACATATCGCGCAATCTCGAACCAATATCAGATACTGTGGCGGTTTCTCCAGGAAGGAAAGCCTCGCGATTGTTTGTTCGGCATACTGGGAACGCAAATACAAAAGAAGCAGGGAAAATTTAATATTCCGTGTGCGTCCGGAATAACTGGAATTAATAGAATTATTGATACTCCAAGCATACGAAATCCGAAATTGATGTTTCCTGGAAAAAATCTGGGAAGTTTTATATGTATTTTCAATCGCTGAATCCGTTTTCAACCCAGCCATCTCGTCAGAGGTTAGCTAAATTCAGTATGATGAAAGTCTGTCGTCATCTTCTAGAAACTCTTTCAAAATATAAGAAACTTAAAATGATCCGTATATTGGGGGTTTAATCTATGCCGGAGCTGTTCAATTATGTAATCTGAAACAAAGTTCGAGTGTGTATATTGAACAGTCCAATTCAATGCAACAAATATTTCATAAAACCGAAAAATACCTGTCTCTCCAGAAAATTCCACAAAACGAAAATTAAGGCAAATATCTGACAGAAAACAACTACTTCCTCCTACGGACACTGAATTATATCTGTCGCCCATTTGTGCAACGTTCCTCACGGACATCGAAGTCCTTATTCGTTTCTCGAATTATCCAGCACATTTCAGAAGTATCAAGAACTATATATATATATATAAATATATATTTATATATATATATATATATATATATATATATATATATATATATATATATATATATATATATATATATATATATATATATATATATATATATATATATATATATATATATATATATATATATATATATATATATATATATATATATATATATATATATATATATATATATATATATAAATATATATATATATATATATATATATATATATATATATATATATATATATATAGCAAATAGATATATATATATATATATATATATATATATATATATATATATATCTATTTGCTAGAAATTTCTAAAAAAGTTCAACCCTCCCACTCCGCACTTCCGAGAATTTCACTTGTGGAGTGACTAATGTGAGTATAAAATCTGGTTTGGGAGGGGATGTAGAACATGTCCACGTAAAATGAGTTTTATTTATGTTAATAATCAACTTTTCTTCATTTTAAAATCCACTGGTATTGAATTGACGTAAAAATTCAAATTCGGGTTCCATTGTTACCTCATTTTTCATCGACTGATCCACCACTGCTCCAAAGGCAATCGAATGCGTAACGTAAATCAAAACAGAGTAATTTGGTATAATTAGGAAAGTTTCCAGAAGTTCTAATTGTCTTTTTTGTTTGATTGGAGTTGTGCGTGAGAAGTTGGGAGAATTCCGGGAACGCCCGAAGAACCAGTTTGAAGATTATTCGGAACTCACTGAAAAGACAAATATGGTGTTTTATCATTCGCGAAACTCACGAAAGAAAGTGACAGAAACGAAGACTATAAATAAATTGTACACTCATTCGAAATATACTTGGGTGTAGGGTTTATATTTACTTTTTCATATCCGTCATAAGTTTACAATTTATTTATTTGTACAAACATTCCCATTCGCTTTTTCACATGCATCAACGACGTCCACTTGGAATAAGTATCGTGGTGCTTGCTGTTTAGGGGTTCTCATTGTAATTTTTGGCGGATTCGCCACTTCTAAATCTTTTGGTGAATTCGCCAAAAAATTTCAAAATATCAAATTAATCCAACTGAACACCATACACGGAAAAATTGTGTAGAAAATGCGTTGATTATTTTCGTTCTACGGATGTAGAAGAAATTCAGATAGAGTTTCAGTGCTCCAAATTAACCAATTTCAAAACTTGTCGAATATTTGGCGGATGCGATACGTATGATTTGGCGAACTCGCTGGGTTATTAATTGTGTTTTTCATGCTTTCCATAATAAAAGCACAATATTTCATATTAACATACATGAGAGAAAAGTAATTCTTTAATATTCATCCAAGAAGAGTTGATACTATTCTCGAATATTTTGGAAAATCTTTTTATATTACAATGAACACAGTTTCGCCAACTGTTGAAAAACAACTTTCATTTCCTCTATTTGTCCGTTATTGGAATTTTCGTTGTTGTTGGCAAATAATACTAGATCAAATAAATATTCATGACAAAACACCTCTTTCAACGTACAAAAACATATGGAACATTGCCACTCAGTCAAATCAGCTGAATTTGTATTATGCTGTAGTAGCATGGGTCGTATATGTTGTTTTTGAGATATAAGCAGTCAAAGTGCGTGAAAACGTTGTAGCTGGGTGGGAGTCTTTCTTAAGATTCCATAGGGCAAATTATCGTTGCCATGGGGAGTTCGGTGTCCATGGATAATTTTGAGACAATGCGTGTACTTTGGAGGACAATAGCTACCCGGTTGCTGTCCAACTGGAATCCAGGTACACGCATTTGTTGACATTATAAGGGAATGCATAAAAAACAATGCTAACCCGGCGAGTTCGCCAAATCTTACAACGCGCATTCACCAAATAATTGAACAGTTTTGAAATTGGTAATTTGGAGCACTGAAGTTTTGTTACATTGTAATACATTCTGTTCAGATTTTCAATAACCGAAAGATGTAAGAAAGCATCCTTCCTTATCGTCGCTTCCTGTCGTCTGTTCGATATACTTTTTTTTACAAAATGCTTTGATCATCATCACAGAGGCCGCGATTTTTAGATCTCGTTCAGCTAAATTAATTTCGAAGTTCGGTCCAGTGGGGAGCGAAATATCACGGTATACCTCGAACACAATTTCTGTGATGTAAATTCACTCAACTGTGGGCACTCCGTACTCACGAACGAAACGTAACAAATGGCAGTCGGTTAACGACCTTAACCACCGCCTCACTCTCCATTACCCCCTCACACGTAGTTGCACAGAGTTTTTTTAGCGAAAATAAAGAAAAAGCACTGTGTTCTGCTTTTACAATCACTCAAAAGAAAAACGTGGTAGTAAAAAGTTCCGCTTTACGCACCTCCAATCACAAGCCCTATGGATGGCCTCTTCGTTCTGTTTATATGTGGCAAAAGGGGCTGCGGTAGACCATGCGAACCGACCTGACATATTATGGGTCGGGAGCCGAGCAAAAATGTTGTGAAATGCTTCTATTTCAAGGAGCAAATATGCTCATTACATTTGGAATTTGAATTCATGAATTGAAAGCCTCAGAAGTTCATTATTTTTTAATGCAGTAAAACGAAACAATCATTATTTTAAAAAAGGGAATTTCCCAGATGAAATGAAAATAGTGAATGTCATACCGTTACCTAGAAGAAGAGATCAATCACTCATTGTCAACCATAGTTCGATCACAGCACGCACCAGCTTTTTAAATGTGTTCGAAGTTACAGTCAACAAACGATTTTTGACTAACAACCACTGAAATTTTGTCATTTTCTGTAATCATACAATTTCACCCAATCATGTCAATATTCCACTGATAATTGCATTCAGTGCAATTATCAATCACTATGACAAACTTCTTTCCAAATAAATTTAAAAATATCACATTTTGACAAAGCGAATGTTTAAAGTATGAATGCGCTAATCAAATAAGAAATTACCAGAAATACAATATACACTCACAAATATATTTGGGAAAATTTCCTGCAAACTTTCGCTAAAAAAGTACTATAATGACTATACTATTATGATTGAGCCATTTAACAGTTTTTAAACCCGCCCGAGATACCCGCGATGCAATCAGGAAGAAACTACAAGCAGATCCATGTAAACGTAAGTCCAGTTCAGTTTCGTTAAATTTGTCTGAAGTTAACAAAGTAATTTTTTTCAAATCGAGAAAAATAACGATGACTCTCCAACAAATTGCATCGAATAATACCCGGTGTTCAGTAAAACGTGCCAAGGTGGTTCTTAAAGCTGTACAAGTAGTAAATGGTTGGTTTCCAATATTGAAAGACAAAGCTGCCCTGCACGTCTTTTTCATAAATTGATATCAAAACGAGGCAACAATATTACCTCACCATAACTATTCTTAAAACCAAATCGACACTGGAATAATTAAACTGACCAATGGCACGATAATGTACTTGCTGAAAGAAATACAATAAATGGGTGGACTAAATCTGCTGCTCAAGCAATTGGCAAAAAGTGGTGTAGAAGAACAACATTTGCTGAAAATTACTGGTCATAGCAATCAAAATTCTATAAAAACATACTTCCTCCTAAATATTATTCCAATGTTCTGGCTTCAGATAGTGGCCTATATTGGATATTTTGGCGTTACAATACTCTGAACCATGCCACCTTTTTTATTCATGTAGCACACTGAACAGTTCTGAAATTTAATTGCGTGATGAACAACCATTGTCACAACTGTTATTCAGTTTTAAGTTTAGCAGAGGAATTTCGCTAATTTAGTTTTTGACAAATAAGCTCTGAGGATGGAGTAGTAGCCGAAAGCTTAAAAATTGATACACTTCAAAATACTCCCTCCACTCAAGAAATCTCAAAAAGTCTCAAAATCATTTAAAAAAATACTCTTTAAATATAAAATAATAATAATAAATAAAATACTTTTGCAGTGAACTAACAATATCTTCCTTCCTCAGAAGGAAGATGAAACATTTTTAAAACTCCGATGAATATTTGTCATTAGTTAGCGTGGTGATTTCATTTACAGTACGAAGAGTCCAAGTATGCTAAAAAATGAACTCGTGAGTTGGGCAAATATCTAATTTTTTCTCCAAAGAAAATTTCATCTTGCATTGTATTCAATAGGAGGGTTATTGAGAGTTACATAACAAAAATTTTAAATCGAAATATGGAGTTTCGTACTTCAAAATACTGATCAACCGTTTCAATTTTTACAAAATTCATAAACGTGCCAATATCTTAAAAACTATCAATATTCGACTGAGGTCATATTTTAATATTCTGGTCAGTCACGAGCTAAACTATCATTCCTCCAAAGGATAGCGTTGAGTTTTGGGACACCCTGTATAACTGAATATATAAAAAAGTCCATATCCCGTGATATATGTTTTTGAAATGTGGAAATATAGGTTCTATGAAGTACGTGTGGAGCTTTTTTATCACGAATACAGAGATCTTATGGGGACCTAATGAAGTATGATTTTTTAGACTCAAAATGATATCGTTCACCTCATTACTTATTGTTACTAACTGTATAAATACTTTTTATGCTGGGAATGTGGGCTTTTTTATTTAACTTGCCATATCTGCACCATTTTCAGCAAAAAACCTTCTAATAATGAATTAAGGTGGATTACGTAATCCAATCTTCCGCAAAAAAAACTATACAATAGGTATGGTCGTCGGCAAGTATTCAACAGAAAACAACTACTGCCCCCTACGACCATTGAATTATATTTGTTTAATACTTGGCAAAGTTTTCTACAAGAACCACTTTGCAATGCATTTCAAATATCAATGCTGAAATTATTTTTCGATTTAATTGGGGGAACACCTCCGTACCGGTTTCATGGTCATAGCCAATCATCAGCGAAGACTAGTTCGACCCAATTGAATCGAAAAATCCTTTCATCCTAATTGGAAATCCCTGAGACAAACACTGAAGTATGAATTACGGGCCATCTCTGGGTTCCAGATTAAAATGCACTCCGACTACGTGTCGACTTCAATATGAAGCCAGAAACATCATGAAAGATGGGCGACACTACTTGACGGAAGATCATAAAACTAATAATGAATTATGGTGGATTACGTAATCCAATCTTCCGCAAAAAAACCTATACAATAGGTATGGTCGTCGGCAAGTATTCAACAGAAAACAACTACTGCCCCCTACGACCCCAATTAAATCGAAAAATAATTTCAGCTTTGATATTTGAAATGCATTGCAAAGTGGTTCTTGTAGAAAACTTTGCCAAGTATTAAACAGATATAATTCAATGATTTTGTGTCCGTCCTCATCTTCAATATAATAAATAGAAAAATAGTAGATTTCTGTTTTGCACAGTTCGTTATCTCGTTCACTTTATTGAAATCATTTTCAATCACCACTACTCTATCTGTAAAGATTTTTTTTCCCGGATAAGTCTCATCAGGCAGTTTGTGCAAAATTTATATTTGTTTTGTTTTTCTTTTGAGGAACTCATATAATTTGTCTCTGAGGTGAATGAAAATAAGAAGACCATCTGTCATCTATAATTTCAACTTTGTTTGTTAATTTGTCGATATGGTTTTTAAGTTTATCAATAAAGGGATTTCATACAGACTCTGGGTCTCTGGATTGTATAATTGATTTACAAGTTTCTGTATTCTGTGTTCATAAACTTATTATAAATAATAACGTTTTATGATTTTTCCCTAACGTACCAGTTGTTCTCAACTTTCCTTCGATTTTCGAAGCACCCTTCTCTCCACACGTTTCCATGAAGTAGAAAAATGAGGAAAAAATCTCATCCGCAGACAGCTGTTTCGTGATTTCCCACTCATCAGGACGGCTTCATGAGATCCTTTGAATTAAAACTGAATTAGTATCCTACGGCCATTACTTTATAAATGAAAAGTAACTCGTGACATCTAGAGTCACTAATTGAAACATAATTTGAAACGACTCATGAAATCCAAAGTTAAATGATTATCTGCTTATTGACAGGCAGGCAGCCAACAATTTTGTTGTTCTGACCAACCGAAAGTTCAATCAAGTTTCTAGTGCGTTAAGCAAAGTGTTTTCGATTTAATGACGAGAGCCCCATCATCCCCAGACAGCTGTTTTGTGGTTTCCTACTGATTTTTTTTTCTGTTATAGACCATTGTATACCTATTAACTAACACTAGCCCTTATCGCCTATCACTTGTTTCTCACGATGTTTTCCGAATTCTACGTACGTTTCCTCTCCTGATAACCTTAGCGGCTCCTCACCTATAAGAACATCCCTTCCCAGTGGTTTTTCTGTTTCCGTTGTACAAAGAGCTGAGACAGTCCATGCGAACTGACCCGAATATTAATCTTGAGCCATTGCGATTATTTCATTAGATCCGTATGTGTGTGGCTGGGTTGGGTCTGTGACACCGCACACCTGTGCGTTCCGAAGGGATTATAGGGCAATGTGTTCTTCCTAGCGAATATGGATGAGTCATAGCCCTTTGCTGAACCGAAAACGTTAATAAGGTTGTCAACCGAACACGTCCGCAGAGGATTCAGACAGAACCAAGGAAATATTTGAATAGTGACGATAGGCATGGATATTTAGAGCATGTTTTGGCGACGTGGAGGGTATTCAATTTATAAAATAATCCATGACAAGTAAATGCAAGAGTTTGGTCCTGAGTTATATTTTAATAACGAACTGAATTTCCTAGATCTTACTAATAATAGATGAAAACAATAGTAATTAAAATTTTAATGTCTAAAGAAAACCCACACAAGCTGATCATGTGATAACTATCTTCTTTAATCATACCCATCAACACAAAATGGCAGTTTTCAATTGTTTTATCCATAGATTCCTGGATATACTCTTTCTATAGTTGAATACCAAATGGAACTGAATATTATCAAACAAATAGCTTCCTTCAACAATTATAATCCTAACATCATCAATCTAATTCAAGAAAGTAAAAATCTCCGATGAACTAACAAAACCTAGATGAGTTACTCTCACGCCTTGAAATATTTTTGTAAGGGACATCCTGCAATACAATAAAATAGAAATAATGGAAACCCAATGAGGAATGAAAACCCGAAATCACGATGGAAGAATCTCCACAGGATTTTGAGACCAGCCGATGCTCTAAATGAAATGTTTTTTCATAATTCATTCTCTTTTTGAATTCAGTTTCCTTTTCTCGATAGTTACGACACTGGTAGCTTACCTATGAAGACATAATATTTTGATATCCAACTTCAAATGGTCTCATACACATTTCACAATGTTTCACCACTGCTCAATAATGAAAACTAATCACGGAAAAACACTTCAATATGCCAAAGACGAAAACAAACAGGAATATTTTGTTGTTGTTCTGTCAAATATCAAATGCAGTGTTGCTGTACTGACCAGACTATATGGCCAACGAAGAATCTCCGGCGATAGAAATACTGTCCTTTTCACATGTTCCCAACAAGCTGCAATGCAATTGCCTTCCTATTGTTATATATTTCATCCAAGACAATATTTTTGGGTTTTCGTTGCCACGAATATACCCGACAGGAATCAAAATCTAGTTGCTTATTGCATCCTTGAAAAATTGCGACATGGCAACAATGATATAATTTGAGGGATTACATTCTGAAAAGATGTTACCTTCAGTACTATTCGAGTATTACTCTTCTAGGTTGTGTTACTTGATCGGAGGTGAAAATAGAAAAGAACACAGCCTAGGTTATCCTAAAGAAGGAATTACTGGACATTACTTTCTTGAATGATAATATTTCTAATACATTAGCTGGTTACATCAAAAGCAACATAGACAATGATAAAAGCTCTCTCAAAGCTTCAATGTTAAAAGGTTATATTTCTATAATTATCTCCTATAGGTCTCAGGTAAACACCTAACTAATAGAATTCACCAGTCCTAATTGTATTTTCTATAAGAATGGCGATACCATAACAAAAGCTTTCTTAGGTGGTATCCCCTTCTGTAATTTGATGTTCATCCAACTAATTATAATTATAACTAATGATATTGGTTGATATTTTCTTAGTTTGAAGATTACATTCATTAATTTATTAATGCATTGTTATAACTTTCCGTACTCATATTCCTAGTTACAGTTCGATTATTGCATCTTTACCCGTAAGTCATCATCACTATACCATTCTTAGCTTAGAAGACAAATGTTAACGAATTTTGATTCGCTCATAGCGGTTGTTAGAAAGAGATGTTCGCATGGGTAAAGATAATATAATCGAACACAATATCTCTTTTCACATTATTAACTGAATAAATGACTTCCTTACCTTCAGACCACATGGCAAACCAAGAATATTAATTTCATTTGAATTGACTTTAACACATAACACTAGAAAGACTAGGTCGGAGCTGTTGAAGCTCCAGCCGCCTTTCACATAACTTCATCGATTCCCTCATACAGACACCAAATTTTGTTTAACTCAATCAAACATAAAGGTTTTACTTACGCTACTGGTTCTTTTTGCTGAAACTACCCCAAATAACCTCTCCACTTGTTGCTTGGTAATGTAGAGTCCTTACACAAAAAATATTTACTCGAAAAACGACAAATTTTTAGCATTCGACTTCAACATCATTTATATGTATATAAATATTTTTCGAAGTAACAATCTCTATACTTAGACAATAATCAAAGTTATGACTATTCCTGTGACAAATTTTTGCTCAAACTGTAATATCTATATTACAACTGTCTATATCTTCTTTGTTTATTTCGTGTTATTGAATTATCTGTATGCTTTCGACAAAACCTCATAGTCTAATGAATGAATAGAGACTATTCTATTCACATCAACTAATTATGATCTTTAGGGCACAGAATCGACCTGTCCTGGAACACTGTTCCCTTATAAGTAGTGCCCCAAAACACACACTGAAATTTCTGCATTCAAAAAAGAGCAATTCGTCTCGTTGGTGATGATTCGCTTACAAGCTCGCTCACTTCTTTGGAACACAGCAAAGCAGTTGGCGATCTGTCTCATTTTTACACGCTTTCTTTTATCTTTACTGGTATGTATGAACGTTTGTAACCGACTCCTTTACACTCGATTTTGACCAACTTCAAACCGACAGATTTAATTGAAACTCTGTACACTTATCAAGAACCAGTGACAATACGATAATTTGATGAGTTTGTCTCATTATCATGATCAGGATCGCCAGAATTAAATAATTTGCCACTCATACACTTGGTGTGCGAGCCTCCGTCAGAATTTAAAAAATCCGGTCGTGGATGGGTGATTAATGCGCCTGCTGCCTTTTTTTTTCATGCTTTCTCTCCGGAGATTTTTTTTTTATAATAAATTCAGGACTTTATAGTACATAAAATATAGTTCAAAGCTAAGAAACACGCTTTTATAACACATTGAATTAAAAAGTAAAAAAATAATTGTTTGTATAGGCGATATACGAAAATAGAAAACAAAGCGTCCCACGCTTTCTTCACAGTGGTACCAATATTTTTCATTTATTATTATTTTCTGCCTATACAGTGTGTTTCACTTCTCATGGAAACACCCCCGTATCTTCCGTAATTTTCAACGTAGAACCGTGAAATCTTCAGAATTGATAGATACACTGGAAATGAACTCACTGCACAAAAGGTGTCATCCTACGTAATATACGCTGCACGCGAACAGCGATGGAATCATCTTGTTTCTCCGTAGAGTCCAAAACTACTACTAAAAAAATTTCAGTCTTGAAAATTTCTAATTTGTTTCACTTCTCATGGAAACCCCTCCTTGTCTTAAGTAATTTTCGACGTAGAATCATGAAATTTCCAGGATATATAGATACACTAAAACTGAACTAAAAGAGTGTCGTCATACGTGATATACACGGGGACGATTCCATAGGAAGTGAAACAAATAGAATTTTTCAGAGCTGAATTTTTTTCAGCAGATTGGTAGACTAGTAGTAATTTGGGGATCCCAAACACGAATCCGAAGGAATTTTGGGCTAATTTTGTCCCCTACTGCTGGCGTGCAGTGTATATCCTCTTTTGTGCAGAGAGTTTATCTCTAGTGTATCTATCGATCCTGAAAATTTCATGATTTTTCGTTGAAAATTACAGAAGATACGAGGGTGTTTCCATGAGAAGTGAAACACAATGTATAAACAATTACCTAATTTTAACATTTTACTTATAAAAGAGTTTCTTCTTAGTTTTTTAAATTATTTTCCTCTTTTCTGAGGCTCGTTTATGCAACGAACAGCAAAGCTACGGGACTCTATGCCTCGGGAAGTGTTCCCTGAGACTTACAGCCTGCAGAAATTCAGGAAGAAGACCAATTCCTAATCACTTTCCTCAGGCTTCTAATATATGAGAGGATTTTCTTTTTAGTGAGATCCAGTATATAAAATAGTGATATGGAAATGATAAATTCATCTGAATGTATGATAACATTCGTTTTGTCGGTTTCAACTCAAACAAAAACTAAACTTCAACATTTTGAGAAAGTGCTCAGGAACAAACACCTTTCGTTGAATTTTTTTGCAATACACAACTTCGACAAATAGTTAACGCGTAAGAAACTCCCAACAATCTAATTCTCGGAAATACAAAAAAGTTCCGCGTCCCCAGACTCTTCTGGTTGAATTCTATTCATGAAAGTCCACAAAAGGAAAGTGGTGCTCGTTTAGGACCTCCGAAAAAGTTAACATAAAGAAGTTGCCCGCCTCAATTGAAAAAAAAACTTTTTGATCTCCAATTTTTCATTTTGAACAAAGTTGGGATTCTGTTAGGAAAGTTTTATTGAAATTTGTGTCACATGAGTTCACTCAACCGGTGGTGGAAAGCCTTAGGCCAGTTAGCAGTGAGTTGGAAATGCGGATTGAGAGGAGAGGCGTAGAATCCAATTCGATGTGCTTTCATAGTGGATATTTTAAAATCCGATGCTGATTGCCCACCTCAGTAGCACGGAAAATATTCAGAAATTAATCTACGAGTAATTAAATATCTTACTCAATTGATAAATAATAATGATAATAATAATAATTCTAATACGGGCGGATGAACTAAGGGACGATCTTCTGCATTGCTTTGAGAGCAGTGTGCCCGCCTGAAGAGGATAGATGGCATAGGTGGTGTGCTGGTGCTAAAAAAAACTGAATGGAACGGCTCAAAGCTAAAGGACATTCTACAGGGAAAAAATCTGCTACACAGATGGATCCAAGACTGAGAATGGAGCGTGCTCAGGAGTGTTTTCCAAGAATCTGAGTATTGGCATAAGCTACTCACTGGGCACCCATACCTCTGTCTTTCAAGCAGAAGTGTTTGCCATTCTTCAATGCGCGAAGGAAAATAATGGGAGAAATGTTGGAAACGCGCATATCAACATCCTATCAGACAGTCAAGCAGCACTGAAGGCCTTGTGTAGCAAGGAAGTAACATCCAAACCGGAATCAAGTCAAACTGATCATCATTGCAAAGGACACAGTCACCACAGCCAGGCAATTTTGTGGAGCCTTGCCACAAGAAAACAAGGAGAGTCAAGCCAAGCCCTACCATACCAAAGCTCCGTGATGTTTCGTCAGAGTGAGCCAAACAGGAGTCCAACTGAGCCAAGCCACACCATGCCAAGCCCAGTAGAGCCATGACATGCCCAGTAGAGCCTTGCCATGCCCAGTAGAGCCTTGCCATGCCCAGTAGAGCCATGCCATGCCCAGTAGAGCCTTGCCATGCCCAGTAGAGACTTGCCATGCCCAGTAGAGCCTTGCCATGCCCAATACAGTTAAGCTGACCTATGCCAAGTCTAGAAGGTTTGGGCCAAGCCATATCTAAGCCAGCCAAGCCAACCCAATCAAATTGAACAAGCAAAGTCGGGCTACGCCAAGTCAATTGTTAGCCAGACAAGTAAAGTAAAGTAAAGGAGCACCTCAAAATCATGGAGACCTGACCTGTAGACTATGCGGTAAGGATCCAGAAACCGTGAAACACATACTGTGCTATTGCGGAGCTCTAGGCCGCAAAAGACAGACAATTTTCGAGCAACCATCTGGCGACCCAGTACTATACATATTTTTGATAACATTAACGATTCTACTCGGTCTGATCACATATAACAAAACGCCATTCCATCAGAAAGTAGCTTTGGATGCAGTACACATTCCCCTCAAATATTTAGTGAATCGATCACTAACAATGTGCTTTCTCTCAATGCATTCATAATATTCCGTGGAATCCTTCAATCACACACAGCATTTCCACTCCAACGTTGAGTCGTCTCATTTTCATCGAATTCGCTCCCTATGTTCTCCGTATTCCTCTGACGATATATGCGAAAAATGCCGCTTTATATTTGCCTTTTGATATTTTCCAGTTGTTCCCTTTGAAGTGCGCGAATTGCATTCAGTATGAGTTTTGGTTAAGTCATTCAAATCCTCTATTCTATTCAGACGCCTATTTATGTTTTTATACCGAACCAAATCGAACGACGACGGTGGAAAATTTATTTCGGTTTAGATTCGAGAGTTGAGGGGGATTGAATTTCGCTAAGCGTGGCACAGGTTCACTTGGCGGATGGTGACGGGTATGTTTATGGGAAAATATTCGTTCGACGATAGACAGTCTGCGGAGCTGTGGCATTACGATTTTCATTATTTTTTCCTCATATCTAAAAGAATTTCATGCACTGAATTCAATGAATTAAATATGAAAAACACCCAATTGAATATTTTACGCGTTTTCTCTCTGTCGATCGCCATGCCTACTCGACTGACTAGAACCTGTTAAGTTCGAACTAGATTTTGAGTTGGAGCTGTGATTACCCAAAGAAACATCTACCTTCTTTGATGATCTGACCATTCCCCTGCTCCACTTAAAATGGCACAAGAAGGTTTCGTTTCAGTGGTTGAAGCTGAAAATTATTTATAAATGTTGGCCAGGATTGTTTATTTTGTTCTCAATTTAGGTGATCCGAGTTTGGTTGCTAGGGATCAGCAAATGAAATTTCTAGTTCCTTAGCAACTGAACTCAGTTTGGTTGAACTGTTGGTGAACTTGTTTCGTACAACCCACCCTTAGAGTTTTCACTCATACACTATCGTATACCAAAGGAATGAATATGTTGACAAAAAAGATGATCTTACAACAAATACTAGTGAACATTTCAGTCATCAGCCGCATTGGAAAATCAAAGTACTATGACACTATCTTCTAAAATCTTGAGATCTCAAAAGACACCGTAATAGAATGGACATGTTTCTTCTGCCTATATCTTTTTATTATGCGAAGATTATATAAAACTGTTGGCTTTCAATAGCATCGTTTTGTAGACTATCCAAATAATCGAATAGAAGTCATATACAAGGTATTGTACAAACTTATTATATTAAAATATGGACCTGTATTTTTATTGCAATTTTTCAAATGCCAAGAATCATATTTTGTTCTGACATAGAGTTTTGATCTGAACTAGAAAAAAGTCAGAGAATAAGTTATTCAAAAACAAGTTGACAATTTTCAATTGCAGCTGTAATGGAATTAAAAACATTCTGAAATTTCACTAGTAATAGTTCAATATTTAAAAAAAACTCAGTAGTTCAGATAAAAATTCTACACCAACACAGGTATGCATTTGAACATAAAAAGTTGAAGATGGCCTAATTTGTACGATACATCGGATATAGTTTGTATTCGCTCAATTGAATAGTTTACAGAAAGTTGATATGGAGAAGTGCAAAAATTTAAAAAAAAAACTGATGTGGTGACAATCATTTCATCACTTCTTTCTTAAGAATTGGATTATTATCAATAATTTGGTATACAGTTAAAGTTTGCAGAACGCTCAGTACGGTTTTTACAGTTTCTATGGTATTTTTTACTGAAATATAATGAATTCATTAGACTCTTCGAGTTTCGACTCCTCTGATGGAAAATTAAGGCTTGACAATCAGTTCATCATTGCTCTCTTATGGAGTGGATACTTATTAACAATTCAGTATAAGTTTACCAGAGTTTGTCTAAATTTTTGTGGATAAATTCATCTGTCCTACTTTCGCCCCTATAACAAAAAACTGGTGCAAGTCTGCAGAAAGTACGATACAGTTTTTATGGAGTTTATCGAAATATCATGAATTCACCTGACTCTTCGAGTTTCGACCCCTCTGATAAAGATACTGAACGGGTGAAAATCATTTCATCACTACTCTCCTCTGAAGTGGATAACTATCAACAATTTTGTATATAGGGCAAGTCTGCAGAACGCTCAATATTCAATTTTTTACCGGACTTTGTCAACATTTTTGTGAATAAATTCATCTGTTCCTGCAGAACGTGTATGCTACACTTTCCATATGGTGCTTTGCCTTCACCGAGAATCCAATGCATAGACTCAAATTTCAATAGCCCTATTTTTAGTAAACGCTTTTTTTTGAGTAACCTGAAGAAGGGGTCATCAATCTAATCTGATCCCACAGGAACCTACGATATAATTAATACGATTAAATTAATAAATATCAATTATCTCACCTCAATGTCTCAGTCGTTCTCTTCATTCGTATTGAATATTCTGTTTCATCTTCACGGATCAGTATTAGAAACTCACTATGACAACACTTACTCTGATTGTTCATTACTGTTATTCGAGATTCCTATTCTCGAATTGACAAGGCTATAAAGGCCAGAATAAGAACTTTCATAAATGATAGACATAGGTCAACATTAAATTCATGGAAATATTTTCAAAACTACTAAATATTCAGCAGTCAAAAAACACATAGAAAAAATTATCAACATTGAAACATTCATCGGCCAAACTTGAATTTCATTCTTCATTCAGAGTGCGTTAAAAAATTTGCTGACTTTTGGAAAATTTACTGATTTCGAGCGTAAATATTTAACTTTACTGAAGTGAGTAAATATGTATTGGTCTCAATTAACATATACAAAAGGCAAGTCAAAAACAGGTAAAGATAAAAACAAAATCACAATAAATCACAATAGATCACAATAAATATCTGTAAACACTAGTTCGAAGTTAAACATACATAGTCTTACATACAAATTGTATAATATTTTTTTTTATTGAAACTGGTTAGAATCGTCAATTGAAAGAAACTATTAATAGAAACATCACGCAAAAGTTCTTCTCTGATATACAGGGTGTATCTTAAATGATGACTTTAATTTCAGGTGGTGATTCCTTGTCATATTTCATGACAAAAAGTTCACAGAAATGTGTGTCCTAACTTGCTCCGTTTCCGAGTAACGGGGTGTCCAAAGTTTAATGAAATATCGGTTTTTCATGAATTACTCAAAATTCTGTTTGCCGATTTTGATTAAATTTCGTGTGTTTGTAATACGAAGCTTCTTTTCATGAAAGTAGATTTTGAATTTTGTTTCCAGTGATGTGGCAGAGGGTAACCTAATTGATATTCAAACTGCTAGTTTATTTCTATTTTATTCAGAAAACAGCATAGGAAATAATGAACAATAATTAAAGCAGATGCTCAAAATGGGAACCTCGACTAGCAATACAAGCATCTAGTCTCCTTCGCATTGACTGTCGCACACGTTCAAAAATACCTGGGGTGTTGCGTATGACATTACAAGTATTCATAATTCTATTCCTCAAGTCATTTTCATCGACAACTGGTATCGCATAAACAAGCGATTTAAGATATCCCCAAAAGAAATAATCCAGAGGGTTCAAGTCTGGAGATCTTCCACTGGTGAGCAAAAGTATTATTGAGATATTCACGAGCGGTTTAATTGAAATCCCGTGAAAAACTTGCCTCATCTGTGAATAACACTTCAGACGTAAAATTGGGATTGTTTCCAATTTGTTGACGAAACCACTCACAAAACTCCAATCGTCTGGGAAAATCTCTTGGTAATAGTTCCTGCACCCGTTGCTTGTGGTATGGATACAATAAATTCGTATGCAGAACCTTCCAAACACTTTGATGACTGACATGGAACTGTCGGGCTAATTTTCGGGTAATTGTTGAAGAATTGTTGTTAACTTCTTGAAGAATTGCTTCCTCTAACTGTGGTGTCATTATTGTCCTCGGTCTACCAGGACGCTCAGCCTGTTTAGTTAAAGATCCAGTTTCACACAGTCTAGCATGTAATCTGATGAAAGTTCTTTCTGTTGGAATATATCTGTTAGGATATCGTTCTCGATAGAGTCGACGGGCGTATGCAGCATTTCCATCTGCAAGTCCATAAACAAAATGCATCTCAGCTAATTCGCTGTTGTTCATATTCACTCGACACTTGACAACTTACTTGACATAACCTATAAACATCATGTAAACAATCAAGAATTTCGTACAACCAGTGGCGTGGGTAAATCATTTGATGTAATTTCGGTAATAATGTCACAAGTTATTTCAACCTTGTCGGGTTTGAGATGTAATTAATTCAAAAGTAATTAATTTTTATCTCTTATTTTATTACATAATCGGTACCGATTAAACATTTAAAAAAATGTAAAAAATAACAGAGAATTATAACGAATTATTAACCCCCCATTTCTACGCCACTGACTTTGATCGCATAAAGTTTAGCTACTAATTTCCAATAATATCAAACTCAGCGCCATTAGCGTACAATAGTTATTATCGTAAATATCAATCAGGTTACCCTCTGCCACACCACTGGAAGCAAAATTCAAAATCTGTTTAATAAAAAACACACGAAATTCAATCAAAATCGGCGTACAGTATTTTGAGTAATTCATGAAAAACCGATATTTCATTGAACTTTGGACACCCCGTTACTCGGAAACGGAGCAAGTTAGGACACACGTTTATATGAACTTTTTGTCATGAAATATGACAAGGAATCACCACCTGAAATTAAAGTCATCATTTAAAATACACCCTGTATAAAAAAAGAGCATTAAATGACGATAAGCAGTAGTAATTTGGGGAAGTTCTGAAAGTAGATGTTTTGTGTTTCGGTATTTTTAAAATTATAGTTCTTGTTTCATAGCAATAGTTTTCCCCTTGGATTTCAAAGTCAGATAAGTGTTTTCTGGTAAAAGTGACGCATTTCAAAATATAAATCGATGGAAGGTGAGTATGCATTTTGTTTGAAGTTTGTCGATCACTTCAGCGATTGTTGAAAAGTTTCCTTAATATTTTTTTTTGGAATATAAATTCTCTGTTTACGCCAGGCACATCGCCCCAAGCCATTAGGTTATTTAACAGATGACTATAAACCAAAGCGTAATACAGACTCATCAATCCCGATTCATCCAAGTAAGCCTTCATTTGAAAAATAGCAAAAAAAGTTTCGTTCAAACTTCCACATAGGCACATGATTTATATGTTGCTGAATCCAGCCTGGATCCAAGAAGTTTTGAATGAGACTGTTAATCCAAATTAAATTCATGAAAACCTCTGGTATGATTTTTTTCAAATGGAAGTTAAAAAATACTGTTATTGAGTATTGATGAATTCCTCTGTAACCAGACCTTCATATCAAATGTATGTCTAACATTTCCTTGGAGTTCCTTATGTCGTTCACATATAATGGAAATAATAGCGGCCCCAAAACAGAACCTTGTGGAACTCCAAGAGATACAATCTTAACAATTATGCCACGGTGTTGAAGAAAAAATGTTTTCCAATTTAAAAGTATACCTCTTATCCCAAGTGCTGATATTTTTTCTTTAGTATTACTAATACTTAGATATATTCTTTATATGGCAATATCCTAGAAATGTTCAATTTTTTTGCGAATTCCCTATATTCTATTTTTGAAAATAACAAAATATTATTTTTCAAAAGATTATAATTTACGTCTCCTGTACAGAAATCCTTTGCAACCACTAACGCCCCTCCTATTGACTTCAGTGCAAAACTTAACGCAAGCAATCATTAGAATTCGTTTAACCCGTGAAGTTTTCCTCGTTTGTGAATCGAGGGTTTTTGTGAGGTTCCAGAGGGCGAGGGAGAGAGGGGATTAGGTCACGTGCCACACGCTATCCTGAGATTAGTTTTATTATGGGATTCTATTGTTCCCCGAGTGAAATGGCATTAAATACATGTCGATGGCTGTTGCATTTTTTAGTGTCATCCCTCTGTTTTTGCATGATTTGATGATGAGCAGATATCTCTGATAGGGAGATGCCAAGAGATTGAATTTTTGTAAATGATTATTGCACGCTATAATATTCATATTCATGTCATATTATGTATTTCTTCAAGATTTACTTCAAATATTAATAATATTGGTATACATGTAATTCCAAAATTGAATTAGAAATGCCTCTCAATCGCCACAGAATATTGAATTTAATTGATTCTCATATTTTTCCTTATAACATTATTTTCAATAATTATCACTCATTGCAGCGACGCCTGACGACAAGAAAAACCTATTCCAGTTATCATCAGGGACAAACAGAAATTGACGCAGTTTTGATGTATGCATGGTTAGCATTATTTATCCCAACAAAGAGTAATTAAAAAAAAAACGTTTCATGAAATCCTGTTTATATCAATGACTGAATAACAGAATCGTCGACAGAGTATGTATCTATGGCCTTTTTTCCATATATCTGAGCCCTGAACTTCTAATTGGATACCAAATTTCATGGGAAACATTCATCGTATAGATAGGGCTGAATAAAGGGAGGATTAAAACTGCCGGTTTGTCTCGTTTCACTTCCGCCCTTAACTACGTCCATACATTTCAAGTGAAGTGAAGCTAACGAGGACCAAGCGTGAAAATGGAAAAGGTAGGGTGCTACGGTCGTTGAAGATGCAGGGGATACACATTGTATCCTTTTCCTTGGACAACACAACTACTCTCTATGAAAATATTAATCATTGTCAACTTTATGTAAATAATTTGATCTTATGAAATTAAGTTTCCCAGAGTGAAAAGGACGTTCGAATCTGGCTCAAATGACGACATTTTCAACACTAGTGCGAACAAGATACTTAATTTTCAGTACTTGCAAGGAAACCTTTGTTATAAATTCCAAACATATAAGATTTTGTTTCGTGAGAAATTGAAAGATCTATTGAAAACCGTGAATGTTCGTTCGCTTCTCAACCATGACGGTGTGAGATCAAATCCCAGGACGGACCCAAATAAATAATATAAGAGTTTACCGAAACCCAATTCCAAAAATTTGTATTTTTGATTGAAGTGTCGAATCTAGTAATGTGCATTTCAGGTTTCTTTTTTGTTTTATCTTCAATGGTCTATTCTGCCTTGCTCTGCTCTGCTCTGCTCTGCTCTGCTCTGCTCTGCTCTGCTCTGCTCTGCTCTGCTCTGCTCTGCTCTGCTCTGCTCTGCTCTGCTCTGCTCTGCTCTGCTCTGCTCTGCTCTGCTCTGCTCTGCTCTGCTCTGCTCTGCTCTGCTCTGCTCTGCTCTGCTCTGCTCTGCTCTGCTCTGCTCTGCTCTGCTCTGCTCTGCTCTGCTCTGCTCTGCTCTGCTCTGCTCTGCTCTGCTCTGCTCTGCTCTGCTCTGCTCTGCTCTGCTCTGCTCTGCTCTGCTCTGCTCTGCTCTGCTCTGCTCTGCTCTGCTCTGCTCTGCTCTGCTCTGCTCTGCTCTGCTCTGCTCTGCTCTGCTCTGCTCTGCTCTGCTCTGCTCTGCTCTGCTCTGCTCTGCTCTGCTCTGCTCTGCTCTGCTCTGCTCTGCTCTGCTCTGCTCTGCTCTGCTCTGCTCTGCTCTGCTCTGCTCTGCTCTGCTCTGCTCTGCTCTGCTCTGCTCTGCTCTGCTCTGCTCTGCTCTGCTCTGCTCTGCTCTGCTCTGCTCTGCTCTGCTCTGCTCTGCTCTGCTCTGCTCTGCTCTGCTCTGCTCTGCTCTGCTCTGCTCTGCTCTGCTCTGCTCTGCTCTGCTCTGCTCTGCTCTGCTCTGCTCTGCTCTGCTCTGCTCTGCTCTGCTCTGCTCTGCTCTGCTCTGCTCTGCTCTGCTCTGCTCTGCTCTGCTCTGCTCTGCTCTGCTCTGCTCTGCTCTGCTCTGCTCTGCTCTGCTCTGCTCTGCTCTGCTCTGCTCTGCTCTGCTCTGCTCTGCTCTGCTCTGCTCTGCTCTGCTCTGCTCTGCTCTGCTCTGCTCTGCTCTGCTCTGCTCTGCTCTGCTCTGCTCTGCTCTGCTCTGCTCTGCTCTGCTCTGCTCTGCTCTGCTCTGCTCTGCTCTGCTCTGCTCTGCTCTGCTCTGCTCTGCTCTGCTCTGCTCTGCTCTGCTCTGCTCTGCTCTGCTCTGCTCTGCTCTGCTCTGCTCTGCTCTGCTCTGCTCTGCTCTGCTCTGCTCTGCTCTGCTCTGCTCTGCTCTGCTCTGCTCTGCTCTGCTCTGCTCTGCTCTGCTCTGCTCTGCTCTGCTCTGCTCTGCTCTGCTCTGCTCTGCTCTGCTCTGCTCTGCTCTGCTCTGCTCTGCTCTGCTCTGCTCTGCTCTGCTCTGCTCTGCTCTGCTCTGCTCTGCTCTGCTCTGCTCTGCTCTGCTCTGCTCTGCTCTGCTCTGCTCTGCTCTGCTCTGCTCTGCTCTGCTCTGCTCTGCTCTGCTCTGCTCTGCTCTGCTCTGCTCTGCTCTGCTCTGCTCTGCTCTGCTCTGCTCTGCTCTGCTCTGCTCTGCTCTGCTCTGCTCTGCTCTGCTCTGCTCTGCTCTGCTCTGCTCTGCTCTGCTCTGCTCTGCTCTGCTCTGCTCTGCTCTGCTCTGCTCTGCTCTGCTCTGCTCTGCTCTGCTCTGCTCTGCTCTGCTCTGCTCTGCTCTGCTCTGCTCTGCTCTGCTCTGCTCTGCTCTGCTCTGCTCTGCTCTGCTCTGCTCTGCTCTGCTCTGCTCTGCTCTGCTCTGCTCTGCTCTGCTCTGCTCTGCTCTGCTCTGCTCTGCTCTGCTCTGCTCTGCTCTGCTCTGCTCTGCTCTGCTCTGCTCTGCTCTATTAACCATGTATGGATGCAGTCTACATACCATATCACAATTTGCCCACTGGTTTTTGCAGAAAAACAGAAATTCTCATCTTCATCACATGATTTTCCTCTGCTGCCATATGTACTGATCTTGAAGCAGATGATGGCCATTCTTTTTGTTGATATCTCGACTTTTACACTCGTTCCGTTTATGAGCGACGAACCCACGCTTTTAACATTTGATACCTTTTTGTGACTAAGAATCATGTTTCGCCTGAGTGGTGCGGTGAAAGCTACTGAAGATGAAAAATCATATTTGGACTTCTCTGCCTCTCATATTCTTTTAGATTCCTCATCTAACAGTCTGTTTTCAATAAAATTCAAGCTCAATGCTTCAGATGACAATGTTTCTAGAGCAGTAACTACTACTTCATAATCTGGAGGTATAGTGAGTAACAAATGGCACACAATATCCATTTCTTCGAGAGTTGCTCCAATTGATTTTAGTTCACGAACGAGTTTGTGTCAAATTTCAAGTAGTTATCTGACAGACATCCTCCCGCTATGTGGTATTCTATTGTGAGCAGAGTTTTCCTCAGTAATACCATTCCTCCCGAATGTATTGGAAAGAACTTTCCATATATCATAGGCATTTTCCTTGTCTTTAACATATTCCAAATGGCTATCAGCTATTTATTTAACAGCAGCAATGTTTAATGAAAAGAAAAAAATCGTATCTACTTGCAGCAAGATGGAGCTCCACCATACTACTTTCTTCCAGTTAGAAGGAGCAATTGAATGGCCACCAAGATCACTCGCCTTGGCGCCTCTAGATTTCTACTTATGAAGGTATCTGAAATCGGTTGTTGTAAAACACAACCTCGAAATTTGGATAAAAGCTGCGTATACAGAAATTCAGGTGGAAGTTTTTCGTAAAGTTAGAGATGAGTTTGAGAGCAGACTATATTACTGTTTACAAAATAATGGACAACATTTGGAACATTTATTAAAATAAAGTTTTATTTGTTATTTTGTTTATGTTTGATTGCAAAACACTGTTAGCTAAACCTTTTTAGAGTTTCCACCTGACTTCTCCAAAAGTACTGGAAAGAAATATCGAGTATGTTGTATTTTTGTATAGGTGAGATTGAACGGTCTTCAAGATCAGGTATCACTCGACCCCCGTTTCTATTCAAGATTTTAGGGGTTGTTTTCACCCCCACTTCAGTGTTGTCGTAATTTGAATGAAAACCATTCTACAAAAGATCCCCCATGAAAATGAAGTTGAGGTGTTTTTGCATATCTCTAGATTTTCTACGGAGGCTGAAATATTCGGTTCGTTTTCAAATTGACACATTGTATATGAAGATATAAAAGATGATTCGCTTCTTTTCATCAATTATCAAACCATCTTTGGATGAGAGGAAGATCGGATTCTAGTTTCCTTTTTAATTTCGACCAAGATTCTTCTTCGTACAGAATCACCGTATGATCAGCAAAACTTTCAATGTTTTCTCCCAGATTCCACCAAGAATAATATTCAGCTATATCATGAAGAGCACCGGCCCCAACAACATTCCTTGTGGTACCCACAATTTGATCTGTCAATCACTGGGTATCATAATTATAACACTGAAACTTCATTATGAAATGTGATCAGTTTTTTCTCCTCACAAAACGTAACTCCATTCGAGTCAAAAGAACTCAGCATGTCGCCAGCTGCAGACAGGTCAGCCACTGCTAGGGGAATCAGACGTCCCCCTCCGAGCCGTCGAGAGGTTTATCGTCCTGGCGTTGACAGTTCGAGATACCGCAAGACCCTGAAATAAAATTTGAAACTCCTGAAAGGTACAGACAGGAGTCACCCGCGGCGCTAGATGTTCATGCGTGCTGCGTGCCCGGTCTTGCGTGTCTTGCATTATCCTGCTGGCTCCGGAGAAAACCTCGCTTAAAAAAATATGTGCACGAACGCTAGTCGGTTTTGTTACGTGATACGCATACATTCGAGATCGACGGCATCTACGAGGGCTGGAGGATAATTGAATGAGAGGGATGCGTTGCGGGATACTGTCGTCTGGAATGATGGAGACCTTTGAATTCATCTGATTTTCGAAGCAGAAGATTTTTTTAATGTCGGTTCTGCCATGTTGGGATTAGCAATGAGGTCTGGTGGTAATTCATTGTCAATGCTTCAGTCGTTCCTTCCACTGAAATAAAAAAAATTGTTTATGTAATATTCGCATGTTCTCTGAGCTTTAAATCTTCCAAAAACTTCTTCAAAACTTTTTCCTCCGAGTGAAATATGGCGCCTTATATTAATGTAGCGTAGCTGACTTTTAGCGAGCCCCTATGCCAGAACCTGCTTGCGCCCCTCCCCCCTAACCCCCCTAACCCCCCTAATTTTCAATAAACTCACATCTATAAACTGATCGATGATTATATACAAATTTTCGGTTTCCTTGCGCCCCTATCAAGCTTGCGCCCCCTCCCCTGCGCCGCGGGGATTGCGGAGGTGTTAGCTACGCTATTGCTTATATACTCAATTCGAGCAGAGTAGATTTTTCTGGATTCTTCCGTTCTCCAGAATGATCAGTACAAAAAACATCAAAAAAATTCGTCAGTAATGAGGAAAGATTTACTGCAATTAGTGGGTTTATTTATTATGCAAATGAGCTACGTTTTATGATCGGTACTAAACAGTGGCGTAGCTAGTGGATGTTATTCAATCTCGTAACATTATCCCCTTCTCAATTTCGATCGTCCCGATTAAACAATGCCTCATTGTCTTCATTATAACGTTTAATTCGTTCTAGGTGAAGGACCTTCATTTTCGCTCTCGGGCTGCGTTGAATCGCATAGACCACGTTGTTTATTCTTCACTATCGTCGAATAGGGTCCTTCCCAGAATAGTGTTAATTTGGGAGAAACTCCCATAAGTTGTACAGCCACCCTATATCTCCTTTACATCCACCACCAATATTGGCCTTAAGATCGTATCGAACCATCATTCTATCACTAGTTATCTTCAATCTTTTTCTTGAACTTGCTGACCCGAACACCAAGTCGTAGGGCAAACAAAGACCTCTCCCATAGATAATGCTAGCTAAAGTGAGCTTTGTGGAATCGTGCTCAGAAGCCTTGTAGTTCATCAAGAATAGTGGAAGATGTCGATGCCAGTTCTTTTAGTGCTCTTCTACTACTTTGGAACTATATTTCTCCATAGTCCTGTTGAACCTTTCAACCATGCCATCAGACTGTGGTTGAAGGGCAGTTGTTCTGGTCTTGATAATTGCCAACAATTCACAAACTTTCTTGAATGACTTCGATTCAAATCCATCCATCCATCAGAGCTCTTGTAATCGTCGATGCTTCTCGATTAGCCAGGTCATGAGCTTCAACCCATTTGCTGAAGTAATCCATTACGAGGATGTATTTGTTGCCATCATTCGTACTCGGAAACGGTCCTTCTACATCGATGGCGATTCGTTCGAAGGGAGCGCCTACATTGTATTGTCTCATCTCTCCTCTCGATCTTGTCTTGGGACCTTTTCTTGCTTCACACTTCGGACATCTTCGGCACCATCTCTCTACATCTTCACGACATTGGACCCGATGGAACTTCTGTCGTATTTGATCCCAGGTCTTATTCACTACAAAATGTCCACCTAAGTTGCCGCCACGAATCTCCCCCAAGACATTACTCATTGTCGACCTAGGCACAACCAATTGGAAAAACACTTTTCTGTCATCACTTGATTCCCTTAGGACATCTGCATTATTGTGCAATCGTGCTGATCTGCGCAAGTATGTTCTGAATTGTTTTTTTTTCTGCGAGATTTTTTATTGAGTTCACTCTTGTAAAAATAGATTATCGTGTAAAATAAATAAAAACAATATTTCCTTTTAATTTTTCATGCAATAAGAAACTTAACACAATAATTTGTTCATTTCACATGTGTCATTGAAATATGTAACATAAGTACATGCATTAATGAAACAGAAAATTAAAATATTATGTTAATTGACTCCATTGAGTTTATTTGGAGGGAGAAAGGAGTCATTTCCATCCATATTTTTTCTACCTCCACACCTCTACTCCTGAAAGTTTTGACGTATTTCTTTTATATGCCAAACCTTGAATCTGAGAATGAACAAATCATATATTTTCGGAAATTTCGCGTATACTCGTATAGTGTGGATTGCAAGTGAATCTGCCCCCTTTGGACTTTTTTTGTTTTTTCGAATGATTTTGTTTTACATCGATTAACTCGAAATTCACAGTCACTAACTTGATCATTCTGAATCGATTGGCGTTGGCAGAATTGCTTCATCTATAATTGTTTCCTTGTTGAAGCGTTCATCTTAAGTGGGAAGGAGTTATTTCCCTTCATATTTCTTTCCGGTCCTGTAACTGACATTTTTGAAGCTTTATTCCTTTTATATGCCAAATATGAACATGAACAAATTATATATTTTCAGAATCTGCATGAAATTTTGCATACATAGTGCGGATTGCAAGTGAATATGCCGATTTGGTATTTTTCATGATTTTTACTTTGGAATTTTTTCGATTTTTCGAATTATTTTGTTTTACTTAGATTGACACAAAATTCACAGTCTATACTAATTTGATCATTCTGAATCGATTGGCGTTCGCAGAATTGCTCTATCTTCAACCGTTACCGAGTTTTTGTGGAGCAAATTTTTTTCAAATTTTATTGGTTACATTTTTGACGAGGTATTTCTTTTATATGCCAAACCTTGAATCTAAGCATAAACAAATCATATATTTTCGGAATCTTCATGAAATTTTGCGTATATACGAGGATGTATTGATATCTAGTTAGCCTAGACCAGTTCCCTGCATACACAAAATATTGCTTTACCATAGCAACGAACAATAACTTAGAAGTGTCAGTGTAAAGTTTGACGTCAAAAAAGTTACGCAATAAATTAAAAGAAAAAATATGTCCACCGAAATTGTGAAAATCGAAATATTGGAGTATCGAGCCATCATCAAGTACCTGTATTTAAAAGGGTTAAGAGGTAAGCAGATTTACGAAGATATGCTTAATACCCTTGGTGGTCAATGTCCTTCGTATGCCAGTTTCTGTGTCAGTCCCCGAAAATATCGATGCAGTTCATGTCATGATTTTAACAGACCGTCGAATTGGGATAAAACGAATATCTGAAGCACTGAATATTTCATACGAACGCGTTCATCATATCCCCAAATGTTTGAATGTTGACCAAAAGCGTGTAACAATCGATGGAATGGCGACACTCCGGTTCTCCAAGACCTAAGAAGTTTCGTTTCCAAAAATCTGCTGGAAAAGTTCTTGCCTCAGTTTTTTGGGAGTAATCATGATCGATTTTTTGGATAAGGTTAGAACAATAACTGGGGATTACTATTCGACATTACTGACCACTCTACGGGAAAAAATTAAAGAGAAAAGACGCGGAAAGCTATCCAAAGGTGTTTTGTTTTTACAGGACAACGCCCCTTATACCAGATTTGGCTCCGTCCGACTATCATCTCTTTCCTTAACTGAAAAAAAGTTTAAAAGGTCGTAAATTTTCTTCCAAAGGGGAGGTAATAAAAGCTGTGGAGGTCTGGTTTGCAGAGCAAGAAGAAACATTTTTTTTGAAAGGTCTAGAGACGTTGCAGGTTCGCTGTAATAAATGTATCCAATTAAGAGGAGAATATGTTGAGTAATAAAATATTTTGACATTGAAATTTTGTTTGGTTCTATAGTAGGATAAGAGTTTTTCAATATATCCTCGTATTGCGGATTGCAAGTGAATCTGCCGATTTTATATTTTTCAAGATTTAAGGGAACTACCCCTTTGGATTTTTTTCGATTTTTCGAATAATTTTGTTTTACTTCGATTGACACGACTATTCACGACGAATTCACAGACAATACTAACTTCATCATTTTGAATCGACTGGCGTTCGCAGAATTGCTCTATCTTCAACCGTTCCCGAGTTGAAAAGTTCTTTTGGAGCAGGCAAAGGAGCTAATGCTAAACCTTGTATCTGAGAATCACCAGTCATATATTTTCGGAATCTGCATGATAATTTACGTACCCATATACTTAGTGCAAATTTCATGATCTGATTGAATTGATATTATGACATGATTTTTAGGGGTCTACCCGTTTGCAATTTTTCGATTCTTCGTATAGTTTTGGTTCACATTGATTGGCTCGTAATTCACAGCTTATACTAATTTGATCAATCTGAACTGATTGGCGTTCAAAGAAGTGCAGAATTGCAGAACTGAAAAGTTCATTTCAAGGAGAAAAAGGGGTCATATTTTTTTTACTCCTATCGCGACTACTGAGTACTCACAAAAAGTAATTTAAGTCAGGATAGATACTTAAAGGCCGAAGAAATTATTCGAAAAACTAGTATCTTCTCTTTCGAAATTATTGTCATCAAGGCCAGAGAATGAAAATTGAATTTGTGGCCACTTTGAAGGCCTCTTGCGTGAGGGACTACGGTAAAATTTCCCAATATCCTAGTGGTATATAAAATCCGATGCCGCTGATTAATCTATTATTTAAGATAAAACTGAGACAGAAACGGCAGCGGTATTGTAAACACGATGAAAACTGTGCCTGAATATTGGTTTTCGGCAGACTGCATAGTCCAGGCACTCTGGCCGATCCAAGGATGAAATTTGATGGTTTCTATCAACAGAATATTGTATGCTTGGAGAAAAATTTTCACGAATTGATTTGTTAATTGCATGGGGCTTTGAAAATATCTGACCGAAGCTAGAAATGCCCTTTGGCATTTGACAATATCATAACATGCGGAAATTATATTAATTTTCCCATATCATTCCGGTGGATTGTATGCAAAATTCAAGAGTCATGTGCTATTAAGTTATATCATTAGGAGGTCTCGTACATTTCAGCATAATAGGGAATTACAATGGTAATTTTTATTCATTTTTTCAAATCTCTACAAGTCAGACTGAGTAAATATCCGATTATTTTTCATTATCTTTGATCCAGAAAACAAAAGGTTTAGTTGAATTGAAACACTAGCTCTAATTTGTGCCAAATATTTCATTGGACAAATACAAGTGACGTCAGTCTCTTCAATTTCCAGTGCATACTGTGATTCAAAATGGGAACAAATCTCCCTTTTTCGAAACACTCACAGAACGAACGTTTGTAGTACAATACAAGTGACGTCAGCCCGCGAATATGGCATTTGAATCTCTCTCAATTCAGAACAGTTTTGAAGTGGGTTGTAGTCGAATGAAATGAATGAAAAGAATCGTGAAGATCATATATGCAGATACAATCATTTTTTACAATTAAAACGTTATTTTCTCTTACAGTGTAATTCCCTATTACTAGTGCTAACAACTCCAGATTACCAGCAAAAGTCTAGAAGGTACTTTATACATTGTCACACCGGGTCGTAGGGAATTGTTTCTTGTTGTTGTTTTTATAATTGTTTTTCCCTTAACTAGCCTTCATCCACCAACGGAAGAAAGCCATCAGAAGTCGAAAGTTGTGCGAGCCAAAGATTAACGAGGTCTGATCTTTTAACGTGCGATTCCTAGCACGAGATCAGTAACCATGCTGGGAATCGAACCCACGCCTCTGTGACTGAGAGACAAGCGCTCCACCATCACGACGATTACGGCCCATAAATGGCCGTAGTGGAATGGTACTAGACTTGAGAGGCTCCCCAGGAACAAGCGCCTGATCCAGACAATATAGACGCGTAAAAATTCGAACGAGTTCGAATATATTGTGCCAGAGAGGTATAAACAATGTGAAAGAATACGGGGTACCCTTCTCTCTAAGCGTTTCCACCAAGTGGAAAATAAAAGGCAAACATCTGCCAGAAAACAACTACTCCCCTGGCTAATACCACGACTGACATTGAACAACATCTAACTGATATTTGTTCAACGTTCTTTCGAGAAGACCCAGTTGCAAGTGCTTGTCCTGTAATTAAACAGAAAATTATCCTTCATTTGGCTAGGAATGACCACCTGCAGACATGCATGTTTCGAGGTTTATTGCCTTTCATCAGTGACAGGGTAGGTCCGACAACATTATTATTGTCCTGTCCCTGCCAAACGAATAATAATCAACTGTTTAACTAATATTTCCCTACGGATAACACTACGAACTACAACAAAATTGATCGCAGCGCCATCCGTTGACGTTTGACCGCATCAACAATGTACTTCTTATATATCTTCTAACTGATCTTAGATTCACACCAAATGCATCTGAATTGATGAAGAATCACTTACAATGTGTCACCGATCACAATATTTCACTTTCCAAGACTCTACGTCTAATCTCATCAACGTCTACAACGGTGTTCCGCAAGGATTCATATGAAGCCCTCTATTACTTATGTTAAATACATCATAATATTCAGATTGTTTCCAACATACGCCGATGATACCCAAATCTACATAGAATGCGGTGGAGATACAAAACAGAACAAACCAATGAAATAATTTAAAATTTTCAAACCTTCATTAGGTTTACTCTATAAGTCAATAAAACTCCACTCAATTCCCAGACTATAACAAGATAACGAGTAGGAACAGTGAACAACGAACGGAGAGTGGCAGGGTTGCCAGTATGTGAGGACATTACCAATTCGTGAGGAATTTTTTTGGAAATTGAAAATTTGTAAGGAGTTTGCAAGGATTATTTTATTATCGTTATTAGAATGGCACTAAACACTATTGCTAGAAAGAACGAATGAAAAGAAGTAACAAGTGTAACTATTAGAAGTGAAAATAAAAGGAACGGAATGCTTTTACTTCTGTAAGGGCAGCTTGGGTATACGTGACAGAGATACTCGAAATTTCGAAAAGTGTACGTAGGTACATCTAATATATTATTTGGGATGCCCGCACATATAATAATATTGTTGTGGAAGGTGGATATACCTGACAGCAACTTTGTGGACCTTCTGGAAATATCTTTTTGGTATGACACATGCCCAAAATTATTTCATTTTCTCTTAAATTTGCCGAATTTATTACTGAAAACCATTACGTGACGTGAGGATTCGAAATTACTTCACCGAGTATATTATTGCAAAAATTAAAAGATTTCAATCAATTTCGACTGGCAACACTGGAGAGCGGATAGTTGAAATGTCAGACGCGTTGTACCTACGTTTATTTTAAAAATATGACTTTATACTTTTTATAATACGGTCATTGAGTTAAAATATGTTTAATTTAGAAAGCCTTTTGTAACGTAGTGCTGTGTGACGTGTAAAGTGTTTGGTATGTATTAAACTTTGTCAAAATAAGGTGTCATTCCTTTGGAATGATTTCTAGGTTAGAATGAGAGAAAATAGGAAGTGTCAAATACTCCGAATGTACGGTAAAATAATACTATCGATTCAATTACTACGGGGAATATGATATAGATGAATAATTCTAACGTCCACATATTCTATGCATGATAAATTCAAGATCCTTGATCGCATAAATCTGATGAATTACTTTTCAACGCGTTACCAAAATTGAAACACGATGCCCGTCTGAAAGACTATGATTGTCTTTTAAGTAGGAAAATTATTCTTGTTCGAGTAAGTGATAATTTCCTTCAGTAAAATATACCACTACTACTACTACTACTACTACTACTACTACTACTACTACTACTACTACTACTACTACTACTACTACTATACATAGAAAACCAAAATACTGATAGCTTGGTTGTCGATCTGTTTGTTGCCATTTTTTTTCAATTGCACCTACACAGTTTTCTACAGAAAAAGTTAAATGTAGTGATTTTCTCCAGAAAACGCATTTTGTTATTGGATTCTGCATGTACGTATGTATGTAACTTATAAGTGAAGCTTTTTAGAATATCGTTTTTCCGTTCGTGAATTCTGCATGGAATCCCATAGAATCGTTGAATATTTGAGTCATTAAAATTATCTTTTTGAGTCTTTTCAGTCACAATCTTGACTCTTTCAGTCAATCGGATTTGACTGTCAGTCATTCGGTCCCAATCTCGAGTCTTTGAGTCTTTCAGATTCAATATCGAGTCATTTCATTCCTACTCTTGAGTCGTCATTTGGATTTGATTTCGAGTCATTTCATTTCCAATCTTGAGTCTTTCAGTCCATCGGATTTGGCTTTCAGTCATTTCAGTCCCAATCTTGAGTCTTTGAGACATTTGGATTTGATTTTGAGTCATCTCGTTCAATCTTGAGTCTTTCAGTCCATCGGATTTGGCTTTCAGTCATTTCAGTCCCAATCTCGCGTATTTGAGTCATTTGGAATTGATTTTGAGTCATTTCGTTCCCAATCTTGAGTCTTTGAGTCCCTTAGATTTGATTTCAGTCTCAATTTCAATTCTTTCAGCCGACAGTCCCAATTTTTGAGTCATTGAGTCATTTAGACTCCATTTTTTGTCTCAATCTTGAGTCTTTCAGTCGACAGTCCCAATCATGAGGCTTTGAGTCATTCAGATTTGATTTTAAGTCTTTTTAGTCACAATCTTGAGTCTTTCAGTCCATCGGATTTGGCATTCAGTCATTTTAGTCAAAAGCTTGAGTCATTGAGTCATTTAGATTTGATTTTGAGTCATTTCGTTCCCAATCTTTAGTCACTTAGATTTGATTTCAGTTTCAATTTCAATTCTTTCAGCCGACAGTCCCAATTTTTGAGTCTTTGAGTGATTTATATTCGATTTTTGGTCTCAATCTTGAGTCTTTCAGTCGACAGTCCCAATCTTGAGTCTTTGAGTCATTTAGATTTGATGTTAAGTCTTTTCAGTCACTATCTTGAGTCTTTCAGTCCATCGGATTTGGCTTTCAGTCATTCCAATCCCAATCTTGAGTCTTTGAGTAATTTGGATTTGATTTTGAGTCATTTCGTTCCCAATCTTGAGTCTTTGAGTCACTCAGATTTGATTTCAGTCTCAATTTCAATTCTTTTAGCCGACATTCCCAATTCTTTAATCTTTGAGTAATTTAGATTCGATTGTTGGTCTCAATTTTGAGTTTTTCAGTCGACAGTCCCAATCTTGAGTCTTTGAGTCATTTAGATTTGATGTTGAGTCTTTTCAATCACAATCTTGAATCTTTGAGTCCATCGGAATTGGCTTTCAGTCATTTCAGTCCCAACTTGAGTCTTTGTGTTATTCAGATTTGATTTTGAGTAATTTCATTCCCAGTCTTGAGTCTTCATTCAAGTCATTTAGATTTGATTTTCAGTCTCAATTTTAAGTCTTCTAGTCGACAATCTCAATCTTGAGGCTTTGAGTCATCTAGATTTGATTTTGACTAATTTCATTCCCAATCCTGAGTCTTGGAGTCATTTAGATTTGATTTTTCGAAATTACTTGAAACCGTAACAAAATTCATTTGCATTTTTGTTCAGGAGACCAAACTATTAAAGATTAATTTTTTTTTTGTAACTTCCGTCTATTAAAGGAATTTCAACCTCATTTATAGCTATGTTTCTGTTATCTATTGTTTTTTTTTCTGATTCGATTGATGAAGTAAATTTTATCTCCGATGTGCTCGGTTATATTGATATTTCGCCATGGTTAGTGAAACTGAGAAAAAGCTTTCATGATTGGCCAATTATCCCCTCATATTTACTATGCGGACTTCGGTTCACAAAAGTGGAAGTAACATTGTCATTTTGACGTTTTCAGGTGATCCAATTATCTGTCATTTCCGACCGACCGTCCAAATTCCAGTGAAACAGCATGTTCTCCAAAGGTTTCATGAGCCAGCTCCAAAAGGCAATCCAGAGTAAACCAAATACCGCCCAATTCACCATGTCGAATATGCCAGCGTTTCACCACATCCCCATAGTCGTTGAACAGTCAGGAAGAGGAGAGAGAGCCTTCGACATATATTCAAGGCTGCTCAAAGAAAGGATAATCTGCCTGATGGGACCTATCAACGACATCACCAGTTCTCTGGTCATCGCCCAGTTGCTTTTTCTTCAAGCAGAGTCTTCTACACGACCGATTCACATGTATATAAATTCCCCGGGGGGCGTCATTACTTCCGGATTGGGGATATATGATACAATGCAGTATCTCATGCCGCCTATTTCTACTTGGTGTGTTGGACAGGCATGCAGTATGGCTTCTTTGCTTTTAGCAGCAGGTAGGAGGAACAGCTGAATAAAGTATTTGAGTTTTTGGGAATGACAGGTAGAATTGCACAATAAGGACAAAACGGGTTGTGATGAAACTTCCACAGAATATTTTGGTTGGTGTCCGGGTTTTGCCGTGGTCTTCTTTGGTTTAAATCTTCAAACGTTTCGACTGCAACTGCGGCAGTCATCTTCAGTGGCGTGGTCGAAGTACTCTTCTAGACGTATCAACTGAAACGTTTGGAGATTTAAACCAAAGAAGACCACGGCAAAAACCGGACACCAACCAAAATATTGACGCCAGCCGTGAGAGCTTGCATTCTTCCACAGAATGTTTGAAATTCAATAACAGCATTGTATCGATCAAAATTTTAGCGTGCAAAAAAATTATTATTATGTTTTCATTTTGAAAAATATGTCGTAGTGGTCACTTCATGATTGCACAAAAACACGCTGATGGATGGAAACATTTCATGTATTTTACAATCCAAATAATCTGCCTTCAACTGTCGACAATAAATTTTGGGAAAATGTAGGGATTCATTGGCCAGATAAAACCCAAAAAAGTGAATGAATATATTAATTTTAAAATGGAATTCATCTAAGTTGACCGACTAACACTCACTCTGCGGTAATCACATCTGATAACTGGCAGCTCACAAAGTCAGAATTGGAAAGAGCGACGTTGCAAATTTTAGGAATTTAGCAAAACTTTCTTTTTCTGGTAATTTATAAACCGCGAGCGCAGTGATCATCAGTTTCGATTTGTCTTTTTCATACTGATCGAACTATGAGCAACTTTCATAGCAAGGTAAGGTAGGTTGGGTTGTGTCTCCTTCTTTCACGTTGAGAAATTAGGTCCATGACTTTTATGATTTGCCTTTTTTTTACCTGGCCACTTTTTCGCTACAGCTACTTTTTTATCCCGCCTATTTTTTCATTTTGCTCATTTTTTTATTCCGACCACTTTTTCATCCTGGCATCTCTTTTCGACGCCCCTTTTTTTGACTTGCCCCATTTTTGACTTGTCCCATTTTTGACTTAGCCTTTTTTAGACTATTCCCTTTTTTAGACTTGCCTTTTTCTCACCACGGTCACTTCTTCAACCTGGCTACTTCCTTTTTGTAACCCTGGCCTCTTTCTCATCTCACTCACTCTACCATGGCCACTTTTTCTTCCCGTCACGTTCACTTTTTTATCTCGGTTACGTTTTCAACCTACCCCTTTTTTTATTCTAGTGTCTCTTTATCCTGACTTATCGTTTCCTTTGCCTCTTTTATAACTTGCCTTTTTTTACCTTGCCACTTTTTTATCCCCCCAATTTTTTCCTCCCGCTCACTTTTTTATTCCGCCCAATTTTTTATCCTTTCATCTTTTCCCTGATCTTTTGTTTCCTCAGCCTATCCTTTTGACTTGCGCATTTTTTGACTTGCCTCTTTTTTAAACTTTCCCCTTTTTCACCTCGGCTACTTTTTCAACCTGGCTACTACCTTACCCCTGCTGCTATTCAACCTCATCGGCCTTAACCCCGGTCACATTTTCACCCCGCTCACTCTACCTCGGGTACTTTTTAGACCTGGTAACTCTTTTCCCTGTCTTTTTTTTCATCTTGCCTCATTTCGACCACGGCAACATTCTCAACCCGGCTACTATTTTATCCCTGGCACTTTTTAACCCCGGACCCATCTTTAACCCCGCTCACATTTTCACCTCTGTCACTTTTTTACCCTGGTCACTTTTTTAACCCAGCCCCTTTTTCATCCCCTCTACGATTTTATCTTGGCATCTCTTTTGTTTCCTTGGCCTCTTTTTTGACTTGCCTTTTTTTACCCCCGCCACTTTTACACCCTTATCACTTTTTTACCCTAGCATATCTTTCTCCTATCCTTTTATTTCTTTGGTCTTTTGTTTGACTTACTTCTTTTTCACCCCGAGCATTTTTTACCCCTGCCACTTTTATTCTCGGTCAACTTTTTATCGTTGCTATTTTGTAACCTTGGTCCATTTTTCAACCCCAGTCACATCATTATCCTGACCACTGTTTTACCACGGCCACTTTTTCACCTTGGCCACATTTTCGCCCCGCTCATTTTTCTATCCCAGTATCTCTTTTCACTGACTGTTTGCTTCCTTGGCCCCTTTTTGACTTTCCTCTTCCTTTACTTCGGTAATTTTTTTAACTCTGTCGCTTTTTTATCCTGGCATCTCTTTTTCTTGACCCTTCATTTCCGTATTCACTTTTTTTGACTTACATCTTTATTACTCCTCTTACTTTTTCATCCCGCCTACTTTTTTACTCCGGTTACTTTTTTAACCCGACCACTTTCCTTATCCTGGTATCCTTTTATTTTTGACTTGCCTCTTGTTTATTCGGGCCACTTTTTACCGCGGCCACTATTTTATCCCGACCACTTTTTTATCCCGACCACTTTTTTACCCCGGCCACTTTTTGACCCCTGTCACTTTTATACCTTTTTCCTGGACCTTGATTTTCCTTGTTCTCTATTTTGAATTGCTTGTTTTTTATTCCGACCACTTTTTTATCCTGTCATCTCTTTAACCTGTCTTTTTTGTTTCCCTGACTTCGTTTTGGACTTCAAAGTCACAAGAAATAAATATACGCCCATTTTCTTTTTTCATTGATTTATATTGAACCTTTCAAAGAAATTCCTAATAGGAATCACGGATATGTTTGGTTGCTATTTCAGAAATTGTGTATTTTAGAAATAAAAAATAGACAGGAAAACCATGCCGACGAATTTTGCTATCATTACTGTATCACACATTGATGGCATCTGGTTCTGAATAACACGGAATTTTTTATTCGTTCACAGGCACCAAAGGCATGAGAAATTCGCTGCCAAACTCCCGTATCATGATACATCAGCCTTCAGGGGGTGTTACTGGTCAAGCCACGGACATCCAAATCCAAGCTGAAGAGATCCTCAAGCTCAAAAAACAGATCAATCTTCTTTACGTCAAGCATACCGGACAGGCTCTGGAAAAAGTCGAATTTAGTTTGGAGCGAGATCATTTTATGTCACCGCAAGAAGCTTTAACCTTTGGTCTCATCGACAAGGTCTTGACCAAGCCTGTTGATGAACGACAGAAAGAAGGGGAATGTAACGTGGATAAGGTTCTACCCAAAAACGTAGTCGGTGCGGAAAAACCTAAAAGTACCCCGCAGATTATAAGTAGAAATTATGCTAGGTATAACAGTGGTAAAGATTGAGTAGTAGTTTTGGACAATATGTACAGTTTTAATCTTTGTTTGGTTCTTTTCTTTTTTTTATTTCTGTATTTGATTTTTTCCGTGAGTACATACTCATAATCATAAAGTCTTGAAGTTCCTGATCCACTTATTTTTATATAAATCTTGCTAGTTACAAAACAGTACTGGATGTTCCTGCGACATTTATATGCCTAACAATGGATTAAAAGAAGTATCCAGAATATTTGGGGATTATCTTTTTAAAGCTTCGATGATTTGTTATTGTCTCTCGAAATTTCGTCCTAATTACTATTTTCACTGTACTCAAAGTCATCAGAGGAAAAGGATGTTCTCATCTGAGTTAAAATTCTGATATAAAATTCTGATATAAGTAAAATTCTTTCTGCAAATCATCAAAGTGGCCGTTTTAGTAGCATGCATTCGTACTTCCAGTTGGACTGCGAATTGGTGATACTCGACAAACTCAAATTTAGCAAATGCATCTGAAATCATGCACACGTACTTGTTGAATATATCGATATTCATTATTTTATTATTATTAGAAATCCACAAATCGATAAAGTACACGTTTCGCTGCTACTTCAACAGAAAGCCCCATTGAAATAGGTGAGAATATAACAAAAAGTAAGTATATATACACCGTTGTTGAGAAAAACAACTAGAAATTCATAAATTGTCGCTGTTCACCCTTCTAGTTCAGTAGTTTGCAAATGGATTGCGCCACAGTTGAATTCAATCATGACAATAGAAATACTACATCAATACTGAATCAAAACGGAATGAGGGTTTGATAAAGGGTTCCATTGTAGTCATCAAACGTAGAGTGGTTTCAGAGCAAAAAATTATAAAATTAACATGTAAATTGAGGGTTATAGCAATCATTCTAGAGCTCTAGGAATACACCCCCAAAATTCCAAACTACAGCTAAACAAAAGGCACGTGAAAAATTCATAAAATGAATGATAATTTCCAAACAAGGAGTCCTCCTAATGAAATAAAAAAGACCAAGGAATCTCTCGAAATTCGCAGTCTTATTTAAGCAGAGACCATATATTGTGAATGACGAGATTCCGGATGTCTCCATCTAAACAATACCATGCGAATTTCATAAAATTCGTAGACAGGATGCAGCACAGCCCACTGATTTATAACTGAATGAGATTCCCGAGTTTCCACCTGAAGAAAAAATGGAGGCACTGCAAATTCCTGCAAATTCAGACACTACTCAGTAGTCACCACTGATTTCGAACAACGTGGTCTCCGTAGCCTCCACAAATCAAAACAGGAACGCTGCAAATCTGGATAAAGCTGTAAATAAATTGATTAGACTGTTTAAAAAACAATAAGAAAGTGGTGCCACTAAAAAATCCCCATAGGTAATGATTACAACAATCCTACAACACTGGAACATGCAGATGATCGCGGATTGGCCCGCCTGGAGACTAAATTTATTAATTTTTTTGGTTGATTCTGAATCAGCTCGTCGATATACATTTAACAGACTTTTTTAAACATTGGAATATAAAAATTTTTGAAAACCTGCTCGTGCGAGGGAAGTTAAACGTTTTATTAATTTTTTATGCTAAACCTTGTATCTGTAATATATAAATCATATATTTTCGGATTCTGCCTGAAATTTTGCGTGTTCTATAGTGCGAATCTCAAGTGAAAAGTTGTCTTTGTCGAGAATGTATGAGCGTAAATTTTTCTCCTGTCGATCGCCCACACGAATCCTCTTGAGAACTAAAAACGTAAGATGAAAAATTCATGACGAAACAAGCACGAGGAATTCAGAATTCTTTCACCTCATTTCACATAATGCTACATGCTGCAGGATATCTCAAACTCTGGCACACAGCATTCGTGTCTGATTGGTTGAAGTAAGGAGCTTACTTTCGGGTCAGTTCTAATAAGACCGAGACGTTGCGTGTGCTTGGGAAATTCGAATCTTGAAGGCAGGTGTGGGACTGTGGGGAAACGCTGCGTCCCCCATCTTATGAGCTTAGTGAATTCATATGAAATTGTTTGACATAAGGGAAACATTTCACGTGATAAAGTACACTGCTCCAAACAATATGTCTTCAATGGAGCTGTTTTGGTTAATCAGTGCAAACAGGATGACCCAGGAATGCGTACATGGACCATAACTTTTTTGTGTCCAGATTTTTTCAAACGATAGGCCCGCAGTCAAGCACATTCTGAAAATATTTTCATCCATATCCAGGATGTTCCAAAATAAAATACACTGTTTTTTCAAATGGTGACCCCTCATGTTTTTTACAATGTTTATGATCGAATTTTAATGTACACATAAATTGTTTATTTCTTGCAAGCATGTTTCTTAACTTGCTTCGTGTTTGACTCTATCTTAGTAGTTCGCTTTGTATTGCAAAATATGGTGGTAATTTTGAGCACTATGATATTTTTTTGAGTTACGCATTTCAAAATGAAATGAAGGACCACGCGTACTTCTGCAAAAAGTCTTTCTGAACAGAGGTTACTGTGGGCACACAAAAATTCTATGTTTGCGGGATACAGAGTGTTGAAGTTGTAAAATGCACTTTCAGGACATTATCAACTTTACTGGTACTTCTTTAATCTAAGTTTCTACATGGATGACCTTAAACTATATGCCTCTGGGGAAAAGGATCTTCATTAGTCCTTAGGGGTGGTGCAAGACTACACGCATGCTATCGGAATGTAGTTTGGGATCGACATATGTGCCATGGTTCATCTCAAAAGAGAACGATGCGAGGAATACAAAGAGAACTATTAGCTCGTAGACGGAAGCATCCTACATCATCTGGATGCCGAAGACACGTAGGTATACTTATCTATAGTCTAGTTCCTGAATTGTAGATAGTGAATCATCAATTGTACGGTTCATAATTCATATGAAGCACGTCAGAAAATAGAACAGAAATAAGCTAGGTACTTTGGCTTCAAATCTAGTTTTACTTTGCCACTTTCGTACATCCCCTCCGCACCTTCAAATCCCGTAAAAAACAGAAAATGTACGACGAGTCACCATCTACAATTTAGGAACTAGACTATAGGGTTGGAACAATGTCACACCCAAGAGGTAACCACTGTTGAAGATTCTCCGGGGCAAGTATCAGCATAAACTCCGACATACTTGGTCATCAGAACTGTCGAGGGAGAACAAAGTTGCTGCAACTAATATACTTGTCGTTCTCATTCTACTTCACTTCTTAGGAGTGATGGAATGAACCCAGGATGAGTTGCAGCTCGACGTAAAAACTCGCAAAACGATGCATTTTCTAGTACATAAGAATGAGCCAATGCATGGGACCTTCTTCAAGAACGTTGAAGACCTTGGCTTATCCAGAAACCTGACCTTCTCATTTCTCAGGTCCTGTGGGTAGAATTTGGAAACCGAGGGATTCATAATGGCATGCCACTATGGTATCTTCAACACCCTCGTCTACCGTAGTCGCGTGATGGGTATAGAGGTCCCTGACACTAGATGCAGAGCGTGTTGTGGGGCAGCTGAGACCATAATGCATTTGCTGTCAGCTTGTCCAGCTGATGTGGTCTCAGCCTATATCTACAGGCATAGCGTGGCCTTACGAGTGTTGTACTACCATCTACGATACTCGTACGGTGTAGACGAGACACCGGTGTTGCCTTATGCTCCGGGGGATTTTGAGTCCATTGTGGAGAATGAGAAGTGCTGCGAATCTATTAGAACTCATCATTTTCAGGCAAATATAAGCCAATAAGGCTGACCATCAAAGTAGGACGATTTTTGTCATAGAGTTTTCAGCTCCTGACAAAACGAACAACGTCCGAATAGAGGAGGACATTATATACAGTGTGTTTCACTTCTCGTGGAAACACCCTAGTATTTTCTGTAATTTTTGACGAAAGATCATGAAACTTTCAGGATCGATAGATACACTAAAGACAAACTCTCTGCACGAAGGGGGTCATCCGACGTGATATACACTGCATGCCACCAGCCATGTAAAAAACATAATGCTTTAAGGAACAAAGTTTGGCGAATGTCTAGTATACTTGCCTCTTTGTACAAGTCGTTTGATGGGTAAGTTCTCTCTTTCTTGAACATAATTGTGAGGAAGTATTTTTTTGATAGATCCAACTTTTTTAGATATACATTTGCCATCCCATCCTATAATGACAATCAATAGTTATTATCCCTGGATTTTTCATTATATCAGTTAGCTTTATTGATGTATTTTTATTGTGATTATTTATTTCTAATCTGTTAAACTGATTTGATTGTATTTTAACTTGTTATTGGAAGAAACATCGTTTTATCAAAATGAATAGTGAGCAATTTATGACTGAAACAGTCAATGATAATGTTCATATCAGACTGGATTTAATTTTCAGATTCTTTCAGTTATTTGACCTATAATATATAGCAGTATCATCAGCGAATCTTACTATGTTTCTAAGTGTTCTAATGCTTGGTAGACTATCGATATAGATGATGAAAAGGATTGGTCCAAGAACCGTTCCTTGGGGTACTCCGCATTTTACCAGTTCGAATGAACTACACGTTTTATTAATTATTTTGACACGTTTTCTATTATTCAAATACGAACTAAATGAACGTTGTGCTACTCCACGTATTTCCGCATCCTGCAAAGACCCTAATTGCTGTTTATATCCACAGTGCCAAACGCCATTGCAATATCTAGAAATACACCAATAGCAGATTGGCTATTATCGAGCGTTCTATACTTATTTTCGGTTAAGAACAGAATGACTCCTCCTGTAGACTTTCAGCTTTGGAATCCAAATTGATTTTCAGGAAGCATTTGGTGTTTGTTTAGAAAGAGTTCCTCTCTTAATATATTTATTAATTTTTGAACTATTTTCGTGGAATTATTTACAAGAGATTCAGACCTATAATGTGATATCAGTTTTTCTATGTATTGGTTTGATTACTGATATTTCAATTTCGGTTGGACAAATTCCATTTCCCATTATAGAATTAATAATATAATACAAGGCTTCTATAGGTTTGATCAAAATTGAGGAAAGGATAATTACTCTGGGTGAGGGTAGTGTTCGTGAATTTGAAAGCTTATGCTAATTCTAGAATAGAAAAAAATTAATTGATATTATCAGCTATTTCTTTACTAGAATATAGAACTTTACATTCGTTTTGAGGGAAACATACTCCTTAAATCAGCTTCAAGGCTGTTATAGTATCGCTTTCTCAATTAATGCTATCACAGACATTATCATCGTCTTTCCTGAAGGAATTATTTTATCCTTATTCCTCACAGTGAATTCCAGTGAAATATCTGAGACGCCAGTGTTCATTCCTGCTCTTCCAACCATGTCAACGATTTTAATAAAAATATCTACGCGTCGTAAATAATAGTCGGTTCTCTGTAAGAGACAGGGGGAAATTAAAATTATTGCAGCGTAATTAAAATATCCCTGGGAAATATAGACATTCGAATTGTTCCAATTGAGCTGCTTGGTTGGCACGAAGCTCTCCATTGGGATAATTTTCAGCGTCGAGAAGTTATTTCGCATTTCTGATTATTTTAACCAACAACTGGCCCGTTCCCAGTATAATCGGGAGTGTAATATAACAAAAGATATTTGTCCATGTTTCTCCACTCATATCTTCAGATACTTGATATTTTCATAATCATAACCGTGAACTCAATATCACAATCTAATGTTCAAATCAGTAACTACGAATGAATATTATATCGAACGATGTAGTTGCATTTAAACAGGAATGTCATACGCCAGCACGAAATCAAATAAATCGATACCAATTGAACGTTTAATACTACCAATTGCCTCCTGGAAAGACAAGTTATATCAAACTTCTCCGAACATTTCCACAAGAGAACCATCATTGTCGATTCTAATTCGTTAAAGTTCGCAAGTTGAAGACACAGTCAATTTTCATCGGAAGATTCAAAGGAACTTGATTGAACCATTGACACGGCAAGAAAGTTCAAAACTATCCATTTTGTGTAATTTCCGTCTTGGGAAAACTGGAAAAATACGGGAAAGATGTTAGGTGTGTGGCTCGAGTTTTATGCGAGGTGAATGTTAGGTTTACGAGGGAGAGAAATTACATTTATTCTTGAAATGAGTGAGAGAATTTCTGGAAAAAAAACGTGGCAAGGAGTTCGTTAAGGTGTAGGCTAAATAAGACATTAGCCCTTCGTCATGACCAATATTGTACTGATGATCGGCAGAACCTGTTTTGATTAAAATTTACTAGTTGTTACGAAAAATATTGCAGAGTATATTTTCCCAGACAAAGATTATTTTTTGTTTGCCGACAAAACTCCCATAGCGTAGGAAATTTGCAAAAAGCTCATTGTTTATAATCTATTTTTATTTTATACATATACCTAACTAACTTTCAACATATCTTCTGCTAGGTTTCAATAAAATCGGAATAGTTTTTTCTGCCATCTCTAGAGGTTGGTCTGATAAGGAAGTGAAATGTGTAGGTAGGCACAAAGATGGCTGTATTTGTTTGAGAATAAATAGCAGTAGTTATATTGTACGAGTGCAAATAAATAAAGGCAATAAACTTGTTTGTGATTACGTATATTTCGGCGAAAGGCGCTGAAAGACAAAATGTTTGCCTGGTGGATTTGAAAGTCGGCGATTTGAAGCAAAAGTTGGAAGACCCGGAACTGAAAACAACCGGTGAGGAGAACGTTCTCCAGAAAAGACTCTCAAAAAAGTGATTAAAGAAGGAGAAGACCAAGAAACCTTTTTGGAAATAATTTGAGTTCAACAATGAATAAATTCGACGAAACTACCTAATATCTGAAGAAGGGTCTAGACACTTCGGTACCTAAGCTTGAAGGAAGAACTAAAAAGCTTCAAGAAAATTGCGAGTATTCTGAAAGAAGAACTTGAAGGAAATTATAAGATTCTGGAAGAGAAATTTATAAATTTTATTACAATACGTTCATCATGGATTTTTTTTCAGATATTTTGCAATATCTCTATCCATACCAATCTACGAATTGATTTTTGTCAAATCACTGTTTTGTAGTACATTTTCTCGAAAAAACATTGAAAATAAATCCTTAATTGTTAAGATTTTCAGAGATTTTAGGATCACAAAACCAAGAGACTGAGCTCATGAATTCCACTCTCACTACGATGACTAGATGGCCAGGGGTATCAAGAATGTTTTCATCAACCCCGGTAAATTTTCCATACACTTGCAATGCAGACGTAGAATAGCTACTAGACGAACACGATCGCCTTGCTGCTGAAAAAAAACAACACGCTTTCCATTACTCTGGCTTCCCATTGAAAGAAAAAGAAGTAACCAGAAACATCTTTCTACTACTTAACGCGTTGCCGCCCAACTTGGCGAAGCTTTTCAGCGAAATCACATGAGTAATCTGATGAATTGAAAGTTTGAGTAATGAAATTTAGTTGGTCTTCTATAGAAAAAGAGAACGTGTCTCGAATGATGTATGGCGACAAGTTATTCTTCATTCGATGTGCTGGGATTTGTAACTTTGTATTAAGTATCATGATCGTTTCTTTCATACACCTGCTCATTTTTGATTGGTTGGTCCGATACTCAACTTTGTCAACTCGTCAGAAGTGAGCTAACTTTAAACCGTGAAAAATTCACAGGCAAATGGTTATGGATACAGGGATATCGGAAACTATAAGAAATATGAAGATGGTTGAATTTGGACAAAGTTGCGCATTTACCTAACTAACAATATGCCGTTGAGAAAGTTCTGAAATTCCGAGTATATCCGGAGATATCCGAAAAAAAAACAGAAATTTTGGAAAAATTTTCTGGTTTTATTTTTCAAATGATTCGAAAATAAATTGCACCTCCACGTTGCCACTTTTTCTTTGCTACATAATGGTGTTTTTAGACTTACTATCCGACGTTTCGTCTTCCGGTCACCATTACCAACTATATTTTCTCTTATCGGCGCTACATTGGATTCTTTCTGTTTTGAATGGAACCAGATAATATCTTTTCAATAAGTTATCATTCTCCATCGAAAAACCGGATATATTTTAGGCTTTGACTTTGATATTTTTGAATTTGACTTTCAATTTGTTACACTCAATGATATTTTGTTATTGTACAATTCATTGAATTTTTGTCGAAAAATTGCTTTTATGAATGAAGAAAACAGAGATATGATACAAATTTATTAAAAATACTATAAAAACAGTGTTTAGGGTTCCCACAGACCTGAAAAACCTGGAAAACAGGGAAAAGTCAAGGAAATCAAAAATTTTTAAAAAAATCAAAAAAAAAGTCAGGGAATTTTGGAATTTTCAGCAGAAGTCAGGGAATTCAACGAATTTATATGGAAAACCAAATCGATATACTTACATAATTCCGTATCAGTTGATTTCAGATAAAAAAAATTATTAAGCTGTCCCTGTTGTCTTCTTCATGAATTTTAAATTTCGCGGTCTTTCGTCGGCCACTGCTCTTTACTCGCACATGATTGGCAGAAATTTGAATACGCCTAAGATGTTTACTTCTACCTCGTGAGTTTTCGGTTTCCCTTTGTCGGAAAGCAGAATATGCTTCCTTTTTTATGTATGATTCGAGGTTCGAGGATATAGTAACGTCAGAGCGGGGGGTAATTACTAAATTTTTTTGTGAATTTTCAGTTGCCATTGATGCAAGCAAATCGTTAATTTCGAATTTTTCACGGAATGGAATATTGGTGGTTGTTGCAGCATTGAAATACCTCTTCGATGGTTTTTATTTTTTTTATATATCAAGTATGAACTAAATTTTGATGAACAAGAGTATTTCATTTACTTATTTGTATTAATCACTCTATGAAAGTTGACTTCTGGTCCTGAAAAAAGTTGCGCATGGTCAGGGATAACCTGGAAAAGTCACGGAAAATTTTCTCGCTTCCAATGTGGGAACCCTGTGTTAGGACATTGGAAATGTATTTAAATTTGTACCCCGCAAGACGGCAACCACATCGAATTATTTTCAAGTTATTATATCGAAATCTCACCGAGTTTGGATCATTTGAAAAGTCAATAAAAAAATACGGAGATAGAATCAACCAGGAAACCAAAAAAATGTTGATAAATGAGGTCTGGTATGAGGTAAATTATAAATTGTGTTCTTTTTAACAGAAATAGAACTTTGAACATTTAACAATAATTAAATAAAATGTAAAGACAAAAGTAAATCACACCGAATGCTCAAAATGCTGGCCTTGTTCATAATAACACAACTGTGCCCTTCTTCGAATTGTATCCACTGCACGATTAATTTCCCTGCTTCACAATCTTCCGAACTCTCCGAAAATACTGTGTTGAAGGTCCTCAATATTTTGATATTCCATCTGATCATAAACTCTATTTATCAGTGTTCCCCATAATAATGTATCCATAACATTTAAGTCTGGAGACCTTGCTGGCCACCTCACCGACCCATTATTCCCTATCCATTTGCCACCAAACCTTTCAGTCAGGTATTTAAATACTCTGGTGAAGCACCATCATGATGAAACCAGATGTTGTTATAATTATCATATAAATAGTCTTCGAAAATCGACATTAAAAACTGGTGATAAGTTTCTCCATTCAGAATTCCGTCAAATAAATGGGGACCTAAAATTCTATCTTTGTAAATTTCGGCCAACACATTAATACTGAATCGCACTTGAGGTAGAATTTCTCGGTATTGCCTGGGGTTGGTTTGTGGTTGGTTATGCTTCAAATGTGCTCGTTATTTCGGTTTAATATCCCACAATTCGTAAATATACTTTCATTTCAAACAGACAGTATGGCTTCAGGGAAGGTAAATCGACAGAAGATGCAATACTTGCTTTAACTTCTTATATTTATGATGCACTCGATAAAAAAAAATCAACTCAATGCATATTTGTCGATTTATCCAAAGCATTCGATACTGTCTGTCACCAGAAGCTCCTTAAAAAAATCTCGTCCTATGGACTAAGAGGAAAAATATACAATATACTGAAAAGCTATCTATCTGGAAGAGAGCAGCGAGTAAGTATTGATGGAACAATAAGTGGATCTAGGACTGTTTCCTATGGAGTCCCACAGGGAACGGTGCTGGGACCGTTATTGTTTACAATTTACATAAATGACCTGCTCGAGATGAAAACCAAAGGTAATATATTAAGTTTCGCCGACGACACGGCTATTCTCTATGAATTCAATACATGGCAAGAATTGAAACTGCTAGTGGAGAATGATTTCCTGGAAATAGAAGCATGGTTCAGATATAATAAACTGACCTTGAATTTTAATAAAACAAAGTACTTGCCGTTCTCCTCTTATGCCAGCGGCTTACCGAATATGGGTCCGTTGAAAATAGGAGAGAGCTACGAAATCCCAGAAGACACATCAATAAAATATCTTGGGATCGTAATTGATCGCCATCTGCGGTGGGACCTGCAAATTAAAAATGTTGTAAGGAAAGTAAGGGGATTATTACACAAATTCAAATATCTGAGGGACTTTCTTGATATTAGAAATTTAAGAACATTATACCATGCCCTAGTCGAGTCACAGTTGCAGTACGGAATAATTGGATGGGGAGGGGCGACTGATGCACATCTAGAAAATTTGAATACTGTACAAAAATATATACTTAAAATAATATATCGAAAAAAACCTACTTACCCTAGCGATGATTTATATAAAGAGTCTTATATACTCGACTTGAGACAACTCTATTGTCTGAATATTTTAAAAAATATTAAAAAAGGTTCCATAATTTTACAGCCTATGAACCATTGCCATGATACTCGAAACAAAAAGAAAAATTTATTTCATCCACGTTGCGAAAAATCTATAGGTCAACGTAACGCATATTACCTTGGACCTCGTCTTTATGACATTCTACCTATACGCGTAAAAGACATTAAACATATAAAAAGTTTCAAGAAAAAAGCCAAACAATGGATGTTGAAAGAAAATAGATCTTTTTTTGGAGATTTCATAAATCAGGTATGATCCGGACATTCATCAATGTTCACTGGTAGATGTGATCGAGTTATTTTTATAAAACTTGAATTACCTACAATGTCACCATCAAATTTTATAAAACCTATGTTATTGATATAATTTTAATGTGTTATGTATACATGTGTATATATATATATATATATATAAATATATATATGAAAACTAAAAGTTCGGGTTGAACCGCGTCTAGAATTTGTTGAAATTCGACGTTTCGGCTCCGATTTTGGAGCCATTTTCAAGAACTGAAAAAGAAAGAAAATAAGAAAATTTATAAATGGTTGAAACGTAATTCTTCGCTGAGGTCTCAATCTGCCTACTCCTCAGGTATAATTACGTTCGGTTTTTGTGACTTGACGTCGGGGTCTCAATCTGCCTACTTCCCATGTCTCGTCACTGGTTCTCTCTAAGGTCTCAATCTGCCTACTCCTTCGAGAGAACTGAGGAATTGTGGGTTGAGGAACTGTATTTATAGTGGACGTGGCTGTAATGGCCGTGTGCAATGTATTGGCGCGAGGTGAACTATGGGCGGGAACTGAGTTGGCGCTAGATGAGCTGTGTGCGGGAACTTGGTTGGCGCTAACTGAGCTGTGTGCGGGAACTGGGTTGGTGGGAAATGAGTTTATGCGTGCAATGAGAGGCTTTCAGGTATTGGGAAGTCTACGTCCGTCGTCGCGAGTGTTGAGGCAATTGGGGCGCTTCTCTATCTCAAGGGCTTCTCGGATGATCCTGGTTTGCAGAGTTTTCTCGGTGGAAATTGTTTTTGTGTTTTTGAAGTCTATTTTGTGACCTGTGTCTTCTCGATGTTTATAAAGTGCGGAAGTGGAAGATGCCTGACGCACAGCAAGTTCGTGTTCGTAGACTCTGGAAGTTACTCGTCTATTAGTCTGACCAATATAAGTTGAATCTCTTCTGCGGTGGGGAATTCCATTTTGGGTTCCTTCCGGCCAGATCCTAACGCAAAGTGTCCTTCAAAAAAGAAATCTGAAATTAAAATTTTAAATAAAAATACGAAAATCATGTAGACCAGTTTTTTTCGACAGAAGATTTCGACGATTTGAGTATGAAATTTTCATTTCAGAAACGGTACATGAATAAAGAGAAAAGTTCATAAACATCAACAGGAAAAGACCAACTCGCTAAGAAAAACAATTTTTTTTCCTTTCCTGTTTTATCTCTGACGAGATAATTACTTATTTATAAAAGTGAACAAATCAATGACCATTACAGCTATCATCTACCGAGAAAACTCAATTGAATACTGTGTATATCAATTCTAGTTCTTCCATGATTTGTGAAATTCACCATCGATTGATTATTAAGTTTGGAAATGTCTTGGCATCATCTTTTTATTTCGATAATGTCCTAATTCCTAGAAGTTTATTTTCATTAAAAACTTGCGGATACATCTACCATCTTGTATGCAGTTTGGATCGTCTACAATTAATTTATTATTGTGGATAATTAAAATTGAAACTCATGATAAGGCTATTTTGATATTGTGTATCTCATATAATTGAATTTCATTTGCTATAGGTACTCGGTAAAATAGAGGAAATATACAATCAATCTGTTAATTGAATCGAAAGCCCCAGGGAATGAGAATAATCATAATTCTCATTGCAAACATACATTTGAACTAATGGGAAAAACAATGTCAAATGGCGAATAGAAATGGATGCATAATTCATGAACAAAGCATGCAAGTTTGGATTCAGAAGATTTCACCGATGATAATCAAAAAAGTTTGAGTACGATACAGTTTTCTCGAATACTTATATGAATTCATAATGACTAATTTGGTAATCATCCCTTCAAGACAGTGGAGGTAATGAAAAAATTCGCTTCCTCAACATTTGATAACTGCTACATGAAAAAAACTAAAAACTCTGTATTTCAAAGATAACTCTAGCAAAACATCGAGCGTTCTACATTTTTGGAGAGGTAATTTTAAGCTCTATTGAAATATGCAGAAATATACAGGGTGTCTCGTTTGAAAAACTATTTTTACATCAATAACAACAATTCAACGTAAAAAGTGCTCTGAAGATATTTCAATAGAAACAAGAAATGTCGTATTTTTTATTCAAATTTGTAAATGGCATCATAAATTGCCAAGAGATGTTAAAAACTCTAGAACCACCAGAACTTGTCACACTTTCTATGTGCAAACCCATCGTACTAATTATGGTCGCACTGCTGTTGTAGGCTTCAAGAAAACTTCAACAAACATCATACATCAATAAATATATTCAATGTCCCTTTTAACCTATTTAAGAATCAACTGAAATCCCTCGTCAATGTATTTCGTCCTTTTTATCTATATTTTTATATACATGTACCTGAGTTTCTATTGACTTTTTATGCAGGGCTTTCAAAATTCAAGTGTATGCCTGGAGATCTGGGTAACGGTCATACGCCAACATGAAACACGACTCTTAGCATTTGAATAAATGTTATAAAAAATACAGGTCCGTATTTGAAAATAAAAAGTTGAGGGTGGCCTGGGTTGTACGATACTTTGTATATAATTTTTATTTGCGTATTTGGATAGTCTACATGAAGTTGCTATAGCAAACTGTCAACATTTTCAAAAAATCTTCCCAAAATAAAAAGATGTAGGGAAAAAAAGAATTTCGAAATTTTTTATTTTCCCTATATAACTCCAGAACCAAAAAAGCTAGATCAGATTTTTTTTTGTCACGTAATTGGCCTCTGAAATACGCAACTTTGCCCTCACTCATCCACCCTTCTATTTTTTACCGTCACCGAGATCCCCATGCATAGACTCGAATTTGAATAGCCCTGTATATACACATTTTTGTTGTTTTGTTTTGTAGGTTACGTAAATTAGTAGTACCTTTCAGAATTTGTATCGAATTTTGTACTATACTTGATTGAAGCCAAAGCGAAGCTGATTTTGACTTTAGACCCGTCATTGAGACTTGATAATTATTGTGAATCGATTTTCTCAGAAATTAGAGAGAAGTGGTTTCGAATTGATTCAAGAGTTAATTGGAAGTTTGATGCTTGTTGGTTTAACTAAAAAAATTGAGCCCATGGTCATTGCAATAGAACATTCAGGAATTGACGTGACTGCAGATTCCATTTAAAAAATCTAAGGTATTAGATATGCACCTAGCTGGCGCAGAGTCAATCGTATGGCGCGTTTGTGAACAAAGTTTCTAACAAAGGTGGTAGAGATAGCAGAACTCGGAAGATAAACAAAGAAAAATTGCAGTTACTTGCTATAAATAAATGTAAGAAATTTGGCCATTATATTAGCCGATGTCCTGAAAATAAAAGGAATAAAGAAACAATTCAGACTGGTATATTGACTCTGAATATAGTGTTAATCTCGCATCGAAAAAAAACTGGGTCAAAAGTCCCCAAAATGATTTTAAAGTGAAGGAAGTTACTGTGGCGAATGACAGTAAACTTGCTATAGAATGTTCTGGTGATGTTAACATTCAGACAATAGTTGAAAACAAGGAACATTTCATTAGAGTTTGTAATATTCTTTATATACCTAAATCGACGTCTATGGAGCGTCGGACAGCTGAAGATCCTCATTAGTTTTGTAGGACGATGGTGACATTGAAAATCTCATTTAATTTTTATATTTTCCTAGAAAAACCAGATAGTTGCCCGTCGCCAACGTAAGTAGTAATATCGACACGTTTAGAATACCATAATACCATAAACTTCATAATACCATGGTCGTTAAGGTAACCTTTCAATTTTTCAGAAGAACATAAATACCCTGTAACTCCAGCACTGTCGCGAGAACTGACTGGGACTGGGGCAAATACCATAGCATGACATTCTACTCTGATAGAATGAAATAAGGTGATTTGCAATTATATAAATTATTCATAGCCCTATTACTTTTTCCTAGTTTGGGAACAAAGTCCGCTATGTTGACTTTGCATAGTTTGCATAGAGATTCACAACTCCAGACGCAGTCTTATTATTGCCCTGCTTGAAGGTGAGGTATACATTCTGTTCTGGTCCCAACGAGCTTTGCATAAAAGCCAATTTTTCTTGTTGAATAAGAAAGTGGCATTAATCTATTGTTGCCCTCTACTACGACCCAAATGGCTTATAGATTCACGAACGAAGAAAAGTATTGGTTCATAGCGACCCTATCCAGGGAAGGCAGCAGGCGTATTAATTACCAATCCACGACGCGGTTTTTAAAATTATGGGGAAGACTCTCACAAAGAGTATATGAGAGGCAAATTATTTGATTCTGGCGATTCTGATCAGGATAATGAGACAAACTCATCGAATTATCGTATTGTCACCGGTTCTTGATAAGTGTACAAATCGAGTGTTAAAGAGTAGGCTACAAACATACATTGTCACACATAAAGATCGCGACATATGGAAGTTTTTTTTATTAATAGATATAAGGAAAATTTTACTTAGCAGTTAGATTGTGCTTGAAAAATGAGTGAAATACAGCATCTCTCTTTTATTCATGTGCTACTGTAAACCTGTAAAATTTGCCATTTTTTCGAAAATTCTTAAAAAATCCTTTTTTTTGGAAAGTTCGAAAAATGCCAAAGAAAAAAGTTGCTCAGTTTCCAATTTTATACCTTTGCTCCAAATTTGGACTGTCTACTGTCACTTCGACATTTTTAATTTTTTTTATATTTTCGAATCTTTCTTTCTATCGATTCGAACGAAACATGATTCAAATTTCATAATTTTGATATATATGAGACTTCGATGTCATATCTTGCCCAGAAAATACCCACATTGGCCTGTTATCACAAAATAAAAAAAATGCACTTCCAGAAATTTGTCTTTGTTGCCAAGTTCATCTAGTTTTTTCATTTCACTGTTAAACTGATGTGGATTTTCAGTAGGGACGTTAATATGTCAGTAATCGAATACACGAATTTCTCTTCATTCTTATTACACTCGTATTTCTTTTTTTAATAGATTTTTATCCACTTAGATTATTCTTCTGACCAATAATTCAGTTAGAAACAAACCTGAAATATCATACTTTTCTGTAAACTAAACAGTGACATACAGTTTCATAACTATTCAAAAGACTTTCGTTCTAGCGATTTGTACTAAACATGAATAATTTTTCGTTTTTTGAAATAATTTCAAAAATCTTATATTCTTTATTTCCACCATTAGATGTGTTAAAAACACAAAACTAAAATAACTATGACCAAATTTACAACAAAACATCGTAACATTTATTAATTCATCTCAATAATCTTATTCTGTATGCCGCCCTTCCCGTTCTATACAAATTATAGTCCTTTCATTCAAAGACTTTCTGCATTTTTTAATAAATAGGGGATTTATGTAAGCACAACACTCTCGAATGGTATTCTCTAAATGTTCTTTGTTCGCAAATGGTCTGTATTCATACACTTTTTGTTTCAGATAACCCCATAGAAAAAAGTCCATTGGAGATAAGTCCGGTGATCTTGGTGGCCAATAATCTTCCCAATCTCGTCCTATAACTTTGCCCCTAAACATCTGACACTGTTTCACTGCTGTTTCACCACACCACACATTTGTGTTGAATGAATATTGGTAACGGCATTCTTTTACAAAATTTGGATTATTGTTGGACCACCAGCGACAAGTTTGGGAACTGTTCCTTTCGACGTGAAAGTTGACTCGTCAGTCCATAAAATCCTGTAGGGAAATGCGATACAATTTTCTTTCTCACCTTGGAACCAACATGAAAATCCTACTCGAATATCAAAATCTCTTTCTCTGAGAGTGTGTATGAACTTTGGCTTATAAGGATGGAAATAATTTTTGTGCAAAATTCTACTCACAGTTTCTCTGCCAACCCCTGTATTTTCACTAATACTGCTAATATTAGTTTTTCCGTTTTCAACAATGCTCAAACAAACATCGAGTTGTTCTTCTTCATTATACTTTATTGGATTATGTGGTTTCTTGAAACGATTGTCCACAGAGCCAGATTCTTTGAATGTTTTCAGTATCCTTCCCACGGTACTAAAGTGAATATTTCTTTCTGGATGCCGGTGAAAATTTTATTTCGATTTGATCAGTAAGGTAAGCTCGGGTAAGTGTGACCGTGATTTTCATTAGTTCGCATTGAATTTAGCCCATCTGATGAACCTGAACTAATATAACAATGAACTTTTGCAGGTATTTACTTCGAAGGTCAGTCTTTGTAATACGCCACAGAAAACTGTTGAAAAACGTATTCTATGAATTTTATTTATATATTTAGATATACATCTCCATAGGTCACATTTCCCCGGAAATTTGGGGCAAGTGTGATTCTGGCCAAATTTAAAGATACTAATGCACGTAAATCTCTCTTTGGGGCAGGTGTGAGTGAACAGTAAAGGAACTTTCACCACAATTTATTTGTTTCGAGATATCTTTATTCAAAACATAGTTAGGATCTTTTTAATATTGAATTTGAAATGCCCCATTGGAAAAAAACAAAAAATAATCGTAAAAGTGAACATTTGTTGAAAAAAAAAATTTACAGGTAGAAAACTGAAAAATCGAATGAGAATTTCATTGATCCCCATCTTCTGACGAGTGGTGATGGAAGCACAGTTGTTATTTCATCCTCTGAAAGTGTATCAATGTCTTCCACATCTGGCCAGGTATATTGTTTGGCTCTCTGAGATTTCCATATATAATTTCGTACAATAGCTGAAAAAATATTACTGTTTAGAATGGCCAAATGAACCAGGTTCCCACTTATCCCGACAGATAGGGCACACTATCCCCAATAACATTTAATTTCGGGGTAAGTGTGACATGCAACAGAAAAATTAAAAAAAAAACTTCATGAAAAAACGGCAATCTATCGTCAGATTCATTGTTTAGGCAGAAGAAAAGTGTATAAAATGGATTCTTACCTTAGATTTTAACAATACACTCAAAGCTTGAAATAAACTCGTTATACTCGTTCGGGTTGATGAATTGTAGGTTAGAAAATTGGGAAAAATATTTGGATTTCACAAGATCTCTTTGGTATTTTATATGATGGTTATGGATTCATTATGAGTATAGGCTATTCGTCAATTGACGGCAATGGGCTGTCGCCTGGTTTAGCGAAGATAGCGAGCAAACTCACACTTGCCCCAAATTCACACTTACCCGAGCTTACCGAAATGTTGCATTAGTCTTGTATTGTTTGAAATCTCAAAATTTTATATCATGTCTAGTACAAATCGCTAGAACGAAAGTCTTTTGAATAGTTATGAAACTGTAGGTCATTGTTTAGTTTACAGAAAAGTATGATATTTCGGGTTTATTTGTGACTGAAATGTTGGTCAGAAAAATAATTAAACTGGATAAAAATCTATTAAAAATTGAAATACGAATGTAATAAGAATGAAGAGAAATTCGTTTATTCCATTACTGACATATTAACGTCCGTATATTGAAAATCCACATCAGTTTAATTAACAATGAAATGAAAAAACTGGATGAACTTTGCAACAACGAAGACGAATTTCAGGAGGTGCATTTTTTTATTTTCTGGTAACAGGCCAATGTGGGTATTTTCTGGGCAAGATATGACATTGAAGTCTCATATTCATCAAAATTATGAAATTTGAATCGTGTTTCGTTCGAATCGATAGAACGAAAGATTCGAAAAATTAAAAATATGGAAAAAAGGCGAAGTGACAGTAGACAGTCTAAATTTGGAGCAAATGTATAAAATTGGAAACAGAGCCACTTTTTTCTTTGGCATTTTTCGAAATTTCCAAAAAAAAAAATGATTTTTTGAGGATTTTCGAAAAAAATGTCAAATTTGACAGGTTTAGAGTAGCACATGAAAAAAGGAAAGATGCTGTATTTAACTAATTTTTCCAGCACAAACTAACTGCGAAGTAAAATTTTCTTTATATCTATTCTCCTGAGTATTTTCTCAAAAATACTAGAGAGAGTCATATATAACAGACTCGTGAAATTCTTGAACAAAAATAATATATTAGCAGAATCTCAACACGGATTCAGGGACAGATCCACTGAAACTGCCACCACTCTCTTCACAGACTTTTTACATAAAGGGATTGATGATAGAAAATATGTTGCGGGAATCTTTTTTGACTTGTCGAAAGCATTCGACTCTATTGATAAAGACTTCATGGCCTCAAAAATGTATAATATGGGTATTAGGGGGAATGTTCTGGATTTAATTACATCATTTTTATCTAACAGAAAAATCTTTGTAACCTTGAATGGGGCAGAATCGGATCAATTTACAATAAATACGGGAGTGGCCCAAGGCTCAATTCTAGACCCACTCATTTTTCTCCTTTTTCTTAACTATCTTCCATTGAATATCAGTAATCGATTTCACCTCATCAATTCTGTTGATGAAACAACTCTGGGTATAGACGAGTCTAAATTCTCGAAAGACCAAAATCAATTTCTTCAACAAAAACAAGTTAGCCAACGAATTTCCCCATATGCACCACTCCACAAAGTTCCTAGGTGTGACGATTGATAGATCACTTTCGTGGTCTGACCATATCGAGTTAACATCAAAAAAACTCTCTAAGTCATGCTTTGCCATCACTCAATTGAGATACGAGCTTCACGAATCTATCTTAATTCAGGTATACTATGCAATTGTCTACTCTGCCATATCATTCCATATCCTTCTTTGGGGAAATGCAAGCGAGGTCAACAGAATATTCGTAGCCCAGAAGCGAATTATTAGATTGATGTTCAATATGAAGCCACGTGACTCGTGCAGAGATACATTCAAAACCAAAAAAATACTGACTGTTTGCTGCACTTTTATTTTAAAGTGTTGCTTACTTATCAGAAAAACTGAGCAAAAATTCGAAAAAAATAACATCCATCATCAATACAAAACAAGAACTGGGAATAATTTACTGACCACTGTTCACAGAACAACCTTATTTGAAAAATCACCTTCTTATGCGAGCACTAAAATATACAATAAGCTTCCTAATTATATTAAAAGTTGGCGTACTATCAATACATTTAAAAAAAAACTGAAATATCTGCTTTACTCGAAAGCTTATTATTCATTATCAGAATATTTTGATGATACTCATATGGCAGAACCCATATTATGAATTTGATGGCCAAAATGTACATTTTATACTTCATTCTTATAATTTTTTCTTTCATTACTCCTATACATATTCTTATACTTATTTTAATGTATTACTCAATTATCCATAGGTATGTTTATTGATTCGACATTTATATATTGTATATGTTATATTATTTTACTCAATTATCCATAGGTATATTTTTGATTTTTTTATTTTTGATAACAGTCTATATGTTTGTGCCCATGTATATGTATATACCTATGTGTGTATATATCCTTAGAATATTTGTTTTTAGATCTTCTATACTGGTTTTAAACGATAGTTTTTACCTCTTGGACCTGTTCAACACCATGTATGTGGTTTTAATGGATTAATAAAGTTCTATTCTATTCTATTCTATTCTATTCTATTACTTAATAAAAATAACTTCCATATGTCGCGAACTTTATGTGTGATACTGTACATACATACAGGTGAAACTAAACAAAAGCGTGTAAAAAACCTGGACTAATAGTCATGTTGTATATAATCAAAAATATGTACTCGTTCATTCTCTTTTGAATAATTTCAAACAAGAACCATTTACTTTACCCATTTCATCACAATGAAATATGATTTACGACAATATTTATTGGCTATTATCTTTGTGGATGGAACGAATGAAGGGGTCACGATACAAGTGAACTTGTATTACTGTACCAGTTAGAGTTGTGCTCCGTTTACTTTCATGCAGCTGTTTTCGTAATCATTTCAAGATCAGAGACTAATCAATAATTTTAAATAAAGTAATGGATGGACCCATCAATACGCGGTAGGAAATCATAATAAAACTTTCTGTGATTTTCAAATCGTTTCTAAAGCATTATCTATATACAGTGTGACTTACGGTCACACAGGGTTCTTCTAAATAATTCACATCTCACATTTCCTCACCTGTTCTATCGATCTAAAATATTTTCAGCATTGCGACTTTGCCGCTTCTGTCTAAAAGTCCTAGCAAATTTAAATTTTCAAAATAGAACACCCCGTATATAAACAAAGTTTTAGCATCGACCTTTCATTATTATGCTTTTATTGTAAGAAATGCCATATACCTATCTTAATCGGTTTTCGACATAAAAAATAATTTTTGTTGAATTTGCTCCAAATCAGCACTAATAGAACTTAAATAAATTAGTGCAAAAATATCTCTCTGCTCTTTCTTGCAGTACAAATATTGAGGTCATTAATTGGTTAGCGCGGTATCCCCAGAATAAAGTGCCTCAAAATTACCGATAATTCTGAAAAAAAAAATCAATTCTTTCATAATTGTTCGATTCTTAAAGTACGAGTGGTATTCAGTGGAAAGGTATTGGATAGAATATTTCAAGAATACAAAAAGGAGTGGTCCTAACATGGTTCCCTGTGGTACCCCAAAATCAATAGTTCTGAAATCACCGATGATACCATTTACTTTGACACACTGTTGGCGATTTTTAAGGTAGCTTTCGAATAGTTCGAGGGACTTATCTCGTATTCCAATATTTTGGAATGTTGAGAGTAATATTCTGTAGCTTACGGTGTCAAAAGCTTTCGCAAGTCTATGAACACAGCAAGCCAGGGTTTGCTCTCATCTAGAGCTGCAAAAATATAGTTGGGGTTCTATTATGTCATCTTGAGTTGAATCGAAAATCAGGAGTAAACTATTTATTCATAATGTAAACTGTACGAATCAAGAGACGACGTGTCTCGTCGATTTGCCTAACGAGTTAAATAGGTGGGGTAGCGACCAAGTTTTCGCTGTATTCATGAACAAAAATTGTCATCAATGAAAACTGAGTCACATGTATATATGACGCAAGATTAATGAATTCTAATCCTCAATAAATAAAATAGAATAGTAGAGGAAGTAGTGCTAATCATAGACGAATGGAAAATTAAAATATTGAGTTTAAATCGAGATAAACTCAAACAAAGTCCGAAAAATGTGCCGGGGAGTTTAAAATAAATATAACGAATAATTTCGACGATGTCGAAATCCCTTTTTCTCCACACTATTCCACAAGGTAGAAAATTTGAGGCAAATATCTTAATGAACATTGCACAAATGGATGTCAGATGTAATTCAATGTTCATAGGGGACAGTAGTTATTTTTTGCTAGGCAGAATCGAAGAATGATAACATTCCTGTGATCAAAATCATAATAACAATGATAGTTTCGTGTTCAAAATGAAATGTATTGCTAACAACAAAAAACTACAATTGTTTCTCAGCCTGAATAGTGAGCGTTTTGTTTATGATAAAGTTCGAATTCATGAATTTATTAGTATATATAGCAGAACAAACACCATCGAAGTGGCTATGGGTAAAAAACAGTTGCCTTAGCTTAAAATACGAATATTATTAAGCGGAATTTCAGTTTCTTGAGAAACGCTACCCATCCAAAATCAGAAACAGGTATAAGATAATGCCTTCACAGACTGTCTGATGCATCGTCGAGGTCTTTTGGAGTTGAATTGAAGTTAACTTCGTAAGTGGATATAAATCTTTAGTTAAGTTCCGCGATATGAACGACTTTTTAAATCTAGATTTTGAAAAGTTCCATAACTTTCCTGAGGTTAGAATCGCGTCTCCAAATATTAAAGTTTCTTCAAGAAAAGTGATTTATTTTGATTCCGACTGGATAGCGAACAGTTAACTAATAATGTTACCGCCATAAGGTACCTTCTTGGAATACTCTTCGGGAGGAAGTTGGATTTATTATTCTCTACCAACTTGAAGAAAACTTCAAGATCCTTTTCACAACCCCCGCAACTGCTCTACTCACATATAATTTTCTTATCTCTTATCATAATGTTACCTTCGGAGATATCGCAATTCCTATACAAGCAATAACAAAAATAACTATCCCAGTAAACATAAAAACATAACTTAAACATAATTGTTATATCACATTGTGACTTGGTGATGTAATTCAGAGATATGCTTAATGTTACAGATACGTTGCGTCCATATGCCTTTGTGCCTCTTTTAAATATTACAATGTAATGTTAATTATTTAACATTACATAAATGTATCATATTTTGCGCAACTTCAATGTGACTTTTTTACATACATATAATGTTACTCAAAACATCTATGCAATATTTGTAAAATGTAACATTGTAACATCAGGGTGGAGCATATACTCATGGTTTACCAACACTTTTTTCTATATTTATAGGTATATTTCTGGAATTTCAGTAGTCACTTTTCAGTAGATGAATAACAACAATAGCAATTAACAAAGTTATTCATCAAAAAACTTTATTGTATGATAGAACTGAAATTCAATATGAAAATGAGGCAATTACCGACACTATTACATTTTCACTATTACTATTTTGATTCGGGTTTTAAGACCGTCATGATTTGGTAAAGGAACACCATCTTAGCATCTTCAAGAAGAATTGGGGCATTTACGAGCGTCCTTGAGATCGAATGGGTAGAGTATAGCCGGGATCAACAAGGCCATGAAACCAAGGACTTCCACAAGTCAAAATAGAGAGGAGACTTCAACGGTTGCACGTGCATATCTACATCCTTAGGGTCACGGATAGAATCTGAAAACTCTTGGGAAAATATAAAATGAAGACGGTTTTCAAGCCCACTAGGAAAATACAGCAAAGCTTGGGGTCAGCAAAGGAAGAAAAGGACCCACTATCGGTCACGGGGGTATATCACATACCGTGTACTTGAGGAAAAGTGTATATCGGAACCACGAAAAGATCCATATAGACCAGGAGCTGGTGACAGGTGACGTTCTCCCATTTTACACTGCTTGCCTCTTTGAGGCTTGATAATCAACCCTGAATTATGAAAAATAGACGGGTTCCTGGCCGCCGCACGTGTGCACTTCCTAAGGAAAAGCACTTTTCTTTTTTTGGAGAATTTTCGTGTTCTTCCACGATAATATACAGCCTGCCGTTGTAATATACGGAAGTTCAAATGAATTGAAATGCTACTAGTTGATGGCATGCAATTCGCAGCGGCCAAAAGTGCTCAAAAGGAACTTACGTTTTTTCAAATTGCATGCCGATGTGAATAATTGAAGTTTAAGTAACGAAAACATTCTGGAAAAATTGGCATGCACCCCTCGTCTGACCAACGGTGGAAAATTGCGGGAAAACTCTGTACGTTATTTGTATAATTAATTGATAGTAGGTGATTTGACTGCACATCTGACTTCGCAAAATAGAGGCATCCATGAAGAAAGCTGCAGAAAACACTGTGACAATTTGTGTGACTTTGTTTTGAGAAATCCTGGTGTGCATGCCGAATTACCTACTATCAATTAATTATACGAATAACGTATCTTTCTAATGGCATGCAGTTTGAAATCACGTAAAAACTGCATTAAATTTTCACAGAGTTTTCCCGCAGTTTTCCACCGTTGGACAGACGAAGGGCGCATGCCTATTTTTCCAGAGTGTTTTTATTACTGAAATTTCAATTCTTTATATCGGCATGCAATACGGAGGTTCCCTTTATTTTTTTCAGTTTTTATCCCTTTCAGCCGCTGCGGATTTCATGCCATTAATTAGTAGCGTATCAATTCGTTTCAACTTCCGTGAATTACAACGGCAGGCAGTAAAAAAACAAGAAAATTCTCCACAAGAAGAAAAACGCTTTTCCTTATGGAGTGCACACGTGCGGCGGCCAGGAACTCGTCAATTTTTCATAATTTAGGCTTGATTATCAAGCCTTAAAAAGGCATGCAGTTTAAAATGAGAGAACGTAACCAGCTCCTTCCTGGTCTAATAGGAACAAGGCTGAAAGAACACCAGTGATACTGTAGATTAGGTTGCTTTCAAATGAGGGGAGAGCTATCGACACAAAGTTATCAACGTAATCTCTGGCAGAACTTGGCATTGAAAGGAATTCCCGACCAGTAATAATTTTACTTGTAATTTAACTTTTTCTTGTCAATGATTCTGCTACATGTCTTCCAGCAATCTTCCCAGATTCCCAACCTCCATGCTGCTTGAGTGTCACCAAGACACCACCTCCCTTGGTATGTAAATAGCTATTTGGTAAATAATCATTAATTTCATCAAACTTGTGAAGAGCAGAAATACTCTGAGAGCAGAGTACATCTCTCGTAGCATTTCAGTCAGAAACATCTCCACTGGAATGAATGAAACAGTATTGAAACTCACTGGAACGTGAATTTTGGTTGAAAATTGATTTTGAATAATCCTAATTCTAAAGACGGTAACGAAAAGAATGGAAACTTTTTCGCGTTCTAATTGAATTTTGTTGGATTAACAGCTCCACTTATTGAAACTTTTTTACGTTTGTGACTGAAACATGGACGCCCTCCGAGAGGGTCACACTGACAGAAATGGGACTTTGGCTTCATGAAATGAATTCGAAAGTAACACGCTTCGATTGGTAGAGTATTGTACGAGTGTATTCGGAAAAGTAATCTGAGGTCCGGAATGTTATTTACACAAATCAACATTTACCAGTGGTATAATACAACGGCTTCAAATGTGACAATAATCAAAGCATGAGCTTATCATGCATTTGGTCAGATTCAGAGCTGATACCGCTCTAGAGAATTCGCTTCACCATAACATCCAGTCGAGCCAGATTCCAAACAGAGTTTATATTTAGAAGGGGCGTGTTTCAGCCCTCTTCTCTTCTGTATCTCCCTATTGCCATTGTTCGTTGTATTATGGAAAATTTGCGGAAACGGAGGCATGAGGTCACCCATCTGTTTCACATGGATGACCTCAAAGTATAGGCCTCGGGAGAGAAGGATCTTCATCAGTCCCTAAGGGTGGTGCAAGAGTACATGCATGCTATCGAAATGGAGTTCAGGATCGACAATGGTGCCAGGGTTCTTCTCAAAAGAGGACGATTAGAGGAATACGGAGAGGACGTTCAGCTCGTAGATGAAAGCATCCTACATCATCTGGATGCCTAGGAGTGGAACAACGCCCAAGAGGTAACCACTATTCAAATCTCTCTTCGCGAAATAAAAACCGACAGATCTGGTAATCATAACTACCGGGGAAGAACAAAGTTGCTGCTGGTATGCTTGCCGTTTCGATTCTACTCTACTCTCTTGAAATGAGTGATTAAATGGATTCAGGAAGAGCTGCGGCAACTCGAAGTGAAAACCCGCAAAATCATGCATCTTCATAGGAGCTTGCATCCTGAATCGTCTGTTCCACAACGGGGAGGCCATAGACTATTGAGCTTGAAGTGTCTACTTACATAATAGTGTCACGTAGTCCAGTAACCAATTCAGAATCAAGTACGAAATCACTTTTTCATAAAATAATTTTCCATTAATCAATTTATTTTTCATTCGTAAGGTTGTTACATACGAACATTCAGGTGATGATTACCCAGTACATAGGAAATCCAGATTGCTCATCGATGAATGGCAATCTGGTGCAATGTTTCTATGATGTGGTGATCGTCATCACTTAGGTCGAAGTACTTTGCTGCCTTGCAAATGTCAGCACAAACAAACCAATGACTAGGGAATGTTTTTCACTATTAAGTTGAAAGATACTAGAGACTCTGTTCAATTCAGACGTAGTTGAGATAAGCTCAGATCTTGACTTGGTCAGTATTTGAAAAATATTATTTTAATGGCACATCTTGAGGCACTTCTCTCTTCAGGGATATTTTTACTGTTTTCCACTATTAAGTTGAAAGATACTAGAGACTCTGTTCAATTCAGACGTAGTTGAGATAAGCTCAGATCTTGACTTGGTAAGTATTTGAAAAATATTATTTTAATGGCACATCTTGAGGCACTTCTCTCTTCAGGGATATTTTTACTGTAACTAAAATTATTCTGGGTATAACCGTTACAGTCGATTTTTGTCTAAATTATTTTGTAACTTTTTGAACTTGTTTTTGTCTGTCGATTATGCTCGTTCCACTTTTCATTCAATAAATGTTATTATTTTAAATTTTATATGAATTATTTCATATCGTAATGCAGGCTTAGAAATTCACTTGGGCACCAAGGGTACGCGTGACAATAGAATGGCATTGGATTGAGCCTGTAAAGTTCAGATCCCCTTCTCTACTAAATATGCGATGATGAAACTCGTACAGCCGATGAACTCGGACTCGTAGTCGACACAAACGAACGAACCCAAACTGTGTCCGAGTTGGAACCCGTTCAGAAAGGAGCTCACGTCAGAGCTACTAAGGATAAGCCAATGCATGGGGTCTTCTTCAAGAACATTGAAGACCTTGACTCATCCAGAAACCTGACCTCTATATTTCTCAGATCGAGTGGTCCCTGACACTAGATGCAGAGCGTATCGTGGGGTAGCTGATGTAACAGTGGGTACTGTTATATGTTTTCAGCGCACCCTTTTAAAATTTAAGTGTGAGATAAGAATTTATACCTACGTTCGAACCGGGGAAAATAGTTTTTACATATAGAAAGGTCGCTCTGGGTTGATAAATTTAATGGCTTAGGATTAGATAGGGTAGTCTGAGACGTCGTGCCTAGAAACAAAATGTTAAGATTTCATAAAGGGCATTCGGTGTTGTGAAGTGCAAGTGATCGCTAGGGTTTGGGAGGACCACCCACCCGTGAGGATGTAGGCAAATATGCCACTCTCACACTAAAACAGGTATGAATTTTTCGTAGGCCGACATATGTGTTTGTTAACTGCGTATAATTTAATAATAAGAGTAATAATAGTTCCGTTAAAAGCTGGGCGTGTTTGGTCTATTAATTTTAAAGCATTGATAGTTTGAATAGAAATATGGAGTGTTTACTGAGATATTCAATATAAGCTTGAGGCATTTAAATAAGTTCCAGGTAAATGATTATAATTATTACTTAAAAATGGGTGTTTGTCATTTTAAATTGAGGGTAGCTTCATTATAATTCTGAGAGAGTTATGAGGGCGAATACGACAGAATAATAATAATAATAGTTTAAATTTGGCCCTAATTTTTGTTGTAATTATAATAGTAGTGAGTTAATTTGAAAAGTATAGCTGTTGATTTAATATCGGGAATGTTGTTGAAAGGGTTGTTGGCTTTTTAGAAAAATGCATGTTTAACTGTAGAGCGATCTTTCATGTTTTGAGAGGGTGACCAATTTTATTCAACTATATATTTTATTTTTCTTGCGCTTAGTTGTGTATGAATTCTTACAGTTGGTATATTTTACAAATTTTTACAAATTATACATTTTTATTTTTATATTTTACACATTTTCTTTTATATTTTCGTTACTATTTTCCACCATTTTTTGCTTTGGTGAATAAAGCTGGTTGGTGGAACTTTGCTTCTTAATATTACTCACCCCTTCAACCCCTCATACAAAGTCCACGCATTTGAGAAGCCGTGGCCGAACCTACAAATCTTCATCTTTGCCTTCGAGGACAATGATGAACCTACGAAAAACAGTAGAGCTGTGAATTGCAAGGTTGAGCATTCTAGCTTTTGGCTATCCCCTTAGCCTAAATCCGGATGATCCAGAGCGGATTCAAAACTATACTCTGGGTCTGGTGGCAGCAAAAGTATGTAACATCTATACTTTAATTTAATTTGAATAAAAAAATACTTCCTAGGGTAGGCGACTGAGTAGTGGTTGTTTGCTTTGGTCAGTTTGAACTGAATCAAAGATATCGTCGCCTAACACCTATAGCGATTTATTACACTGAGACCATAATGCATTTGCTGTCAGCCTGTTCAGCTCATACGGTTTCAATGAATGCATAGTACTCCTTTATGAAGAGTCACCGGTGGTATGGAATTCCATTCTGAGGCTCTGGCAGTCAGGTTTTATTGTAGGATATTTTCGTTGTTCAGACTTTAAGAGTAATTTGATTTGAAGATGCTAGACTCGTGTAGACCACTTTTCTGCAATAACAAATTACTCACAATATTTGAAATTTTCATTTCCACTGCCCATATCATCTTTGACCAGATATTTTGTAATCTACAGAAGTAGACAAATATATAATCATTTTCCAAAACAATTAACAACAACCACTGACAAAATCAATTCCGAAAATCAGTGAAAAAACTTTTGAAAGTGTTTTTACAGTTTGGAAGAGTATTTTGCACATTATTGCTAATCTTTTTATATTCATAGAACGTTTTATAGTAGGTAATTTGAAATTGTGTTTGTTCATGTTTTAGTTTTATCGTATACTTTCATTGCAATCAGTATATGTATTTTTATGATTATATTTTACACATGACACAATGTATATCATTTCAGACAATAAAGCACATTTATCTATCTATCTATCTATCTATCTACCCATCTACGTGAATTTTTTGAACAAACAACTGAATACGTTCCCACAGTTCTCAAATTATGGCGTTTGAACACGACACTCCTCAAATCACTGAAACTATCCTTGCAAAGGTCACTCATCTACAGTTCTGGTAGTGACCAAAATCCTCGGGTCCTCTCTCTTGTACAAAACAAGTGACGATGCTGCATTTCCCTTACTTTATGCTATTCTCTCTGAAATCCCAAGTCGGTATCGCAATTGACAGCTCCTTAAGGATTAAGTCTCAACCGAACGACATTAATGAAGGTGTAGAACATTGGGCTAGGATTAAAAACTTTTCTAATTCTATGAAATCCTTCTCTGGATCCACAGATAAACTAACAGGGCTTAAAATGGGGGTCTCAACTCGGGAATAAGTTTATTTCACAAGGTAGATTTGGTCGTTTGCTGAAGCCGCAAGGATTTGTTCTGAAAGTGCGATTGGAATTGAAGAGAAAGTTTTGATTGATATTCGTTAATTCCAATGACCAGCATTGTGGCTATCTTAAATTTGAGTATAGATAATTCTTCAATAAATAATGTGATTCTATGCTGACAATCGACAAGTTAAGAGTTGTCTACACAAAGTGGAAGCAACATCTTCATTTATTTGAGTTCTGACAAGAAATTAAAATGTCAGACACAGTTTTTTCACACAGAATTTTCAAGGATACAATAAGCACGTCAGCTATCTGTCGGGTATATTCATGGCAACAAAAACCCAAAAATACTGTCTTGGATGAAATATATAGCAATAGGAAGGCAATTAAAACGTTCATTGCAGCTTGTTGGGAGCATGTAAAAACGATAGTATTTGGAATATCGAATGTCGAATATGACAACAACAAAACATATCTGTTTTCTTCGTCTTTGGCTCATTGGAGTTTTTATTGCTAAGCAATGGTTAAGCATTGTAAAATGTGTAAAAGACCATTTTGGAAACAGATGGATTGCTACAAATGGTCCTGTTAAGTGGCATCCTCATTCACCAGACATGACACCTCTAGATTTTTATTTTTGGGAATTTCTAAAAAATGAGGTGTACAAAATGAAACATAATAATGTAGATGAACTGAAAAATTATATTGAAACTATAATTAATAGTATTGATGGCCGAACTTTGTTGAATGAGTGTCAATAGAAGGACCCAAATATGTGTTCAACAAGAAGGCGGTGTTTTTGAACATTAACTCGATATTTTATAGCGCTTTATATATTCCGTTTGTTATAAATGTTTCCTATTGATAAAACTGTCTCTTTTTCACCTTTACGAAAAAAAGTCAAATGAGATTTGTTGTTGAGAATGTTATTACAAATCAAAATGCATGAAAAAATATAGGGTGTTCCATTGAAAGGAATATCATTTTATGAAATATTCTGAAAACGCTACTGTCAATTTTTGTTTGTTTTCGGCATCGAGAAGGCCATTAAAAATGCTACTAGTTTGCCCACTTAACCGAATTCGTATCATCAATAATAACGAAATTGGCAATGGTGCCGACTTAATTTGAAACACCCTGTATATCTACTCATGTCATTTCTGTCTCGATTTTATTTAATTTAGGTAGACTCCTTTGGCATTGAAGCACTTTTCAAGTTTTCTCCTTGTCTCTGAAGAAAGTTTTTGTATTTAATCTGATTGATCTGAAAAATATCCTTTTGTATTTCTCCAACTGATTCTTCATATACATTCAAGTAGACAGGAGAGTTCAATGGAACGTACTTTTTCTTGGCCACATCACATCGTATTCTGTGCACCACCCCTTGTCGCTCTTTATTTGAATTCTATCGGTCTCTTCGGGAATGCACTTTTGAGATAAGCCTTATAACTTCCGAAGGGCTGCAGGGTGTTGATTTGAAGGGGACGAGTACTTATTGACAGACCCGGGATTTATCTTCTCCCAACACCGCTCCAGGTTAGTGATGACAGATAACTTAATTTAATTTGTTTTCCTCAAAAGAATACGTGCAGGACTAAAAGAGAAATCATTCAGACTTTACCGGGATGTGATAATTCCACTGAAATGTACAAGAAAAATCCATCAAGATGGTGTCGAAGGACAGAGAGCAATTTAAAATGCTTCAGTTGTGAAGGAAATTGGACCATATGGAAATTGGAAAAAGTATATGGAAAAGGGTAGTTCTTGCAGAACATCTATTATACGGTGGCATAGCCTGTGCAGATAGAAGACGGTTATTATTATTATTATTTTCTGTAGGAAACCAGCGAATATAATCGCTGATAATCGGCCCTGATTTTCAACTTAATGCAATAGCTTTCTTTTAAACTTTTCCTGATAGTTATTTGTTCAGAGTTGAAAAAATAGATTCTTGTGCAAAATAAATGAAAATACATTTTTCTCCTTCAATTTTTCATGTACCTGCCTATTGAGAAATGGACAATATTTAACAAAATAATTTTCTCATTTCACGAAATGATAATATTATGTTGATTGAGTTCATTGAGTTCATCTGTTGAGAGAAAAGAGTCGTTTTCCTCCACACTTTTTTCTACTTCTTTTAGTGAAATTTTTGACATGCATTCTTTTACGAGGATGTATTGAAAAATTCTTAGCCTACTATAGAACCAAACAAAATTTCAATGTCAAAATATTTTATTAATCAACATATTCCCCTCTCAATTGGATACATTCATTACAGCGAACCTGCAGTCTCTAGACCTTAAAAAAAAATGTTTCTTCTTACTCAGCTTTTATTACCTCCCCTTTGGAAGAAAATTTACGACCTTTTAAACTTTTTTTCAGTTAAGGAAAGAGATGATAGTCGGACTGAGCCAAATCTGGTGAATAAGGGGGGTGTTTTAGTAATTCAAACCCTAAATCACGAATTTTTGCATGGCAACATGAGATTTGTGTGCAGGGGCGTTGTCCTGCAAAAACGAAACATCTTTGGATAGCTTTCCACGTCTTTTCTCTTTAATTTTTTCCCGTAGAGTGGTCAGTAATGTCGAATAGTAATCTCCAGTTATTGTTCTACCCTTATCCAAAAAATCAATCATGATTACTCCATGGCAATCCCAAAAAACTGAAGCAAGAACTTCTCCAGCAGATTTTTGGACATGAAACTTCTTAGGTCTTGGAGAACCGGAGTGTCGCCATTCCATCGATTGTTGCTTTGTTTCTGGATCGTAGAAATGTATCCAAGTCTCATGCATAGTAACAATTCGGTTTAAGAAGTGTGCATCGTTTTCAAATCGAGCACAGATCGAACGCGATGCTACTACCCTCGCACGCTTATGTTCAACATTCAAACATTTGGGGATCCATTTTGCAGCAATTTTTCTCATGTCCAAATTGACGTGAACTATATGATGAACGCGTTCGTATGAAATATTCAGTGTTTCAGATATCCGTTTTAACCCAATTCGACGGTCTGTTAAAATAATGACATGAACTGCATCGATATTTTTGGGGACTGACACAGAAACTGGCCTTCCCAATCGGTCATCATCTTCAATGGATAATTTACCTCTTTTCAAGCTTGCAGTCCAATTTTTCACGGTCGCATACGAAGGACATTGATCACCAAGGATATTAAGCATATCTTCGTAAATCTGCTTACCTCTTAACCCTTTTAAATACAGGTACTTGATAATGGCTCGATACTCCAATTTTTCGATTTTCACAATTTCGGTGGACATATTTTTTCTTTTAATTTATTGCGTAACTCTGGTTTACTTTTTTGACGTCAAACTTTACACTGACTTCTAATAAGTTATTGTTCGTTGCTATGGTAACGCAATATTTTGTTCATGCAGGGAACTGGTCTAGGCTAACTAGATATCAATACATCCTCGTATATGCCAAACCTTGAATCCGAATCTGCATGAAATTTTGCGTATATAGTTTGGATTGCAAGTAAATCTATAGATTTTGTAATTTTCATGGTTTTTAGGATTTTTTCGATTTTTTGAATAATTTTGTTTAATATTTATTGACTCGAAAATTCCATATTAAACTAATTTAATCATTCTGAATCGATTGGGTTAGCTGATGGTATATTGTCATTGTCTGCTTTCATGATCACTATGTCATGATTACCCTATTTTCAGTTTTTTCTGGACTGGTTCCTAATTCTTTTTCAAAGACAACCTGGATTTTCTCATCAGTTTTTCGGTCTTTACATGAGAAATAAAAGGTACTTCATAGGAGTCTTCTTTTCGAAAACCTTGACTTGTTTCGAGATTTTTAGTATATCAGTTTTTTTTTACAAAATTCTTCACTCATAATAATTGAAATTATAAAGTTGAATTCGTACTTCATCACAAAATTTACGATAACTGTATCAAATACAGAAATATACCAATGATATGTTTTTTCACAACTACTAAATATGTATATAGAAGTAATTGAAGTAGCTAAGAAAATCTACTTTCATAAAAGAATATTATAAAGTGACAATACAATTGGAGAGTTCTGTCCTTTTATAATATCTTCAACATCGGTTACATCCATATCTGATATGAAGATCGATTTGTGAAAATACTTTGGAGGAAAATTGAAATGTGGAACGGGATCTGCAGTACTGGCTGGTGATTCATGAAAGTTTCTACAATTTCATAAACTTAAAGTTTTTCCGTTCTTAAATCTCACTTATTTCATTCTACTATATGCTGTAATTTTATTCTTTATACCATTTTTTCATTTCCGAAGATTGCTGAAGCTGTTATAGTTTTGAAGATTTTGTTTTTGTAGAGTTCGAATTAGTTTTCTTGATGAGCACTTTCAGTTTGGAACTTAATTTTTGGTTCACTGAGTTATAATAATGATTAGGAGATCATTGTGTAAGTACACCGTTATGTTTCTGGAATGATTTTATTGACGAAATGAAAACATCGTTAACGAAAAATAAATAAACTGTCATTCATAAGTCCTCCTGATGAGAAATGAATCATGCTTCAATCATCTAAAGATATCAGTAGTAACAGGCAATCACGGTAACGATATCCTCATCAGTTTCCTACCCTTTCCAGACGAACTTCGCCCGGTCTTCTTCAATCAATTTTCTGGGCTCAATTATAAGGCAACGGCAGCAATGACCAATTAATAACCTCCCATTATTTGTGATAGTCCCGCGCACAAACACTCACATATCGCCATTCGGCTGGATAACTCTAATCCCTGAATAATAATTGTCCCCATTCGGAAAGACATAGCCAACCCAAAATGGGGCTATGAAATTCGGGATAAGTTATGCGAGTCGAATGCGGATTATATTGAACGGAGCAATTTTCTGGTACGAATGTGTGAGAACCAGGAGTAAACTGATCAGCGGAAAGCAAGGAACAATCGGGAAACATAATTTGAAATTTTCCTTCTTTACAAGGCCAAGATACGATTCAAATTTGGTATTCTAACAGGTCCTGCTCATTTTGGTCATTTGCCAAAGCTGGGAGGAGAATCAACATCAAATGGATGTCAGATGTAATTCAATGTTTTTAAGGGAAATTAGATGTCTGATAGGAAGAATATCACCAAGTTTTGATTTTTACCTTATAATACTTAAAAATTTAAAAAAAATGCAAATTTTTTTTTCGATACATTCTATAGTTTTCGAAATACAGCGTGATTTACGTAGGCCGTGCATTAGAAGTTTTTTAACTTGCAGTTGGACTAGAAACTTGAAATTTGGTATGATGTCATAATTGATTATGTGCGTTCTACCTCAAATGTTTTTAGTCCTACAACTATACAGGGTATGCCAAAAGTCGGTACCAACTTTCTTATTTTAAATGGAAATCTAATGTTTTTTTGTCATGGTTCGATTGGCCTTCTGATTATGACTTTGGACAACCTAAGTTATGTTAACTTATCTATCACAGTTTTTGAGATATGTCCATTTTTCTGAAAAAAATTACGGCTGTAGTAGTTTACGAAAACACGTGTAGCCCGAAAACCGTTCCGAATTAGGAAACCAAATTTATGGAGCAGTTAGCTGGTAGTCCAGGCTAACACCTGATGTCCCATCGACGGTCCCATTTTATACCATATGGGCGCAGCCGATTTTTGAATGTCGCAATATAAAATTGTCAAGAACTCAATTTTTTCAAATGGCACCTACCATTTCATAATTAACCATTCAAAAGAAAATTGACTTTTAGGATGAGTTATTTCAGCTTTCCCTATACCCAAGTTCAACCTCTATCGAGTTATTCAATAAAAATCAAGAAATGCCTTATCTTACAGAATGATTATGGGTGTATGCCATGGAAACAAAAGAAAATTGTAATAATTTAATCAAAAATATTGAACAGTTTTGACAGAACTCTAGCGTAAATGTTCAATATGACCACCATTGTTGTTCAAACATTCTATTATTCTACTTTCAATAGATTGCGTAGCACGTCTGATTTCGTTGGGATCGAGACTGTCAAAAGTCTGTATTATTCTAAGTCTCAACTTATCTATATTGTGAACTGGTGAAGAATAGACCAAATCTTTTACCCTACCCCAAATATAAAAATCTAAAGGGGTAAGATCTGGAGATCTTGCAGGCCAGAGAAAGGGTCCTCGATTTCCCCACCAACGGTGCTCGAACATGGAAGTCAATTTGGTATACACAGTTCGTGTATTGTGCGGTGGTGCCCCATCCATCTGGTACCATGAACGTGCAGCTCTAACCAGTGGCAAATTGTCAAGAAATGTTTCTATTACGTTTTGAAGAATTTCTACATATCTGTCACTATTCAGATTTTCATCGTACATAAAGTAGCGTACCTCTTGGTTCATTACCAAACAAAACACATTTATTCGAAATTGTACTTGATTTTCAACTTCGAACACCATATGAGGATTTTCAGAAGCCCAAAAATGTCGATTGCGCCTATTGTAAACTCTTTGCTGATAAAATTTTGCCTCATCAGTCCAAATTATGTTGTCTAAGAATCCGGCGTGCTCTTGTATTTTGAGTAATAAGTCCTCGCAGAAGTTTACTCTACGGGGAAAGTCACCTGGGTGTAATTTTTGCAATCGTATAAATTTGAAAGGATGTAGCTTATGGCGATGTAAACTGGTTTGTATTGCAGAGTATGAAAATCCCAATTCCAAAGACGCTGTTCGTATTGAGGATTCAGGATATGCTTGAAAATATTCGAGAATGGTAATTTGATTATCGTCATTGCCAGTTAGTGGTTTGACTCTCGTAACGGGTCTAGCCACCTTCCCAAAATGTATAAAATTAGTTTTCAATCGTGACAACTTGCCCCGTGTCATCCTCGGTGAGTTTGGATATTTCAAATTAAACTCTCGGATAGTTCGCTGCACAATTTTTTGACACATGCCGTGGATAACAAACAAGACAAACACAACTTCGTTTGTATAATTTTCCATATTCCAATCAATTTTATTTAAGAATTAGCACGACTCGTTTTACTTTGACAGAATAGCACCTTCTCGTTTACAGTTGTTTTTCGATTTCATGGCATACTTGAATAAACACAAAAGCATTCGGCAGGATAAGGCATTTCTTGATTTTTATTGAATAACTCGATAGAGGTGGAACTTGGGTATAGGGAATGCTGAAATAACTCATCCTAAAATTCAATTTACTTTCGAATGGTTAAAAAAAATGGTAGGTGCCATTTGAAAAAATTGAGTTTTCGACAATTTTATATTGCGACATTCAAAAATCGGCTGCGCCCATATGGTACAAAATGGGACCGTCGATGGGACATCAGATGTTAGCCTGGACTACCAGCTAACTGCTCCATGAATTTGGTTTCCTAATTTTGAACAGTTTGCGGACTACACGTGTTTTCGTAAACTACTACAGCCGTAATTTTTTTCAGAAAAATGGACATATCTCAAAAACTGTGATAGATAAGTAAACATAAATTAGGTTGTCTAAAGTCATAATCAGAAGGCCAATCGAACCATGACAAAAAAACATTAGGTTTCCATTTAAAATAAGAAAGTTGGTACTGACTTTTGGCATACCCTGTATAGTTATAGGACTAAAAACATTTGAGGTGGAACGCACATAATCAATTATGACAGCATACCAAATTTCAAGTTTCTAGTCCAACTGCAAGTTGAAAAACTTCTAATGCACGGCCTACGTAAATCACGTTGTATATGACTTTCGAACTCATCGGCCGCTGTGACGTCACTTTACAACGGTCGCTCATTGCATGCTCTGCTCTCGTCCTGTGAATTTGAAGTCTGCGTCGAAAATTAATGAAAATTTCAAATCCCGAAACTAGAAAATCGATTATTATGCCAAAGTGTTTGAACACAACTACTAATGCACCCAAGAAGAAATTGTTTTTTATTGTTCCTTTCGAACCTTAAATTCAAAAAAATTGATGCAAATCATGAAGAGGGATTCACCCGGACACAAAAGTTGTGTCTATTGTTGGAAACATAGTTTTGATGTGAGTATAAGTTACTGCAGTACACATAATAAATGTAGGTCTAACTAATAATTGATGAAGGATGAATTTTTTGTCATTTATCTGGGTCATAGGTACCACTTTGGACGTTACTTCTTCGCTACACCAGGCCTTCACTGTCTGATAGGATGTTGATATGCGCGTTTTCAACGTTTCTCCTATTATTTTCCTTCACGCATTGAAGGATTGGCTACAACAGTGTCCTTTAATACAGTGATGTGTATCAATCTATTTCTCAGAATTGAGTTTATCCAGGCCTCATATGGTTCCTGGAAAAGTGACACTTTCAAAACTAAAATGCGCGCGGGAAAGTGGGTAAAAACAGTAGTAGAAAAATACTATATTTGCAGCAAATTAAATAATTCCAATGAAACAGCTGACTAGTTTATTTTTTCTGATGCATAGAAACAGGATAGTAGCATAGAAAGTGGTTACGATAAATTGAAGTAATCGTCGTTTTGGCGAACGGAATTGTTATGGCTGGTGATCAGACTAACCGTAATGCTTGCTATGTATCTCTTTTTGAGGCTGTATTTTCTTCAGCATCGGCAGTAATTGATGAGTGTGCGAGGGTTTCATTTGGGTAATTGTGGTTGCTGTGGGCTGATCACAGTAAAATACGATCGATTCCAAGTGGAAAACGAGAATATTGAATCGGTAATTGTTTCGAACTAATGAAAAAAGGAATGCTGTAATGGTTGAAAAACATCGTGAGAGTATAAAGGAAATAGGAAAAGAATTTCAGACCTTTGTCGTTTGTTAAATTTTTTTTTTTCTGATGGAGATATGTTCGACAGCTCTGTAGGCCAAACAAGATGAATAGAGTGATGTTATTAGAGTGATCATAGATAGATTCCTATCAGATACTACATATTTTGGGTAAAAAAGGACCTGAACTTCTACCAATATACCAACTGGTGAAGCTATAAAGGGTGTTTTCAAATTGGGATCTCGAAAACTATAAGAGATAGGAAGACGGTTGAAATGGGACAAAGTTGCACATTTACCTGACTAACAATATTCCGTTGAGAAAGTTCTGAGATTCTGAGTATATCCGGAGATATCCGGGAAACAGAAATTTCGGAAAATGGTTTTTAATTTTTCTGACTTTATTTTTCGAAGGATTCGAAAATAAATTGCATCTTCAAATTGCCATTTTTTTCCCTGCTACAAAATGATGTTTTCAGATTTGGTATCCGACGTTTCTTTCTTTCTTTCTGTTTTTAATAGAACCAGATATTACCTTTTCAATGATGTATCATGAGTTATAATTCTATTTTGAAAAACCGGATAAAATTTATTGAATTTTTTTGGAAAAATGGCTTTCACAAATGAAGAAATATAGATATGATACAAATTCATTACAAATACTATTGTTTAAGGACATCTGAAATGAATTTAAACTTCTATCCCGAAATACGACAACCACATTGAAATATTTTCAAGTTAATAATCAAAATCTCATCGAGTTTGGTTCATTTGAGAAACCAATGAAAAAATTCGGAGACAGAGTTTTAAATTTGAGAAATTGTGTACTTTTCAATGAGAATAGAACTTTGAACAAATAACAATAATTAAATAAAATGTTAAGATAAATGAAAATCACAGCAAATGTTCAAAATGCTGGCCATGTTCATGATAACACAACTGTGCCCATCATCGAATATTATTCCCTGCACGATCAATTTCTCCTCCTCCTTAATCTTCCGAATTCTCCAACAATACTGTGTTGAAAAAGTCCAAAGGGGTACCCCTGAAAATTATGGAAATTACAAAATTTGCAGATTCCGAAAATATATGATTTGTTTATGCTTAAATTCAGGGTTTGGCATATAGGGGAAATACTTCGTAAAGAATATCAATAGAAGTAGAAATAAACGAACAACGAACTATCGAACTTTTCATAGGGAAGTGTTGAAGAGCAATTCTGCGAACGCCATTCAATTCAGAATAATAAAATTAGTATAAGCTGTGAATTTCGAGTCAATCGATATAATAATAATTATTCGGAGAATCAAAGAAAGTTTAAAATAAACATAAAAATCATGAAAAATACAAAATCCGCACTATATACGCAAAATTTCATGCAGATTCCGTGAATATATGATTTTTTTATCCTCAGATATAGGGTTTGGCATATAAAAGGTATACAACATCAAAAATGTCACGAGTAGAAGTGAAAAAAGGGGAATTACTCCTTCCCACTCCAGATCAATTCTTCATCTCGGAAACGGTTGAAGATAGAATGATTCTGCGAAAGCCAATTGATTCAGAATGATCAAATTAGTATAATCTTAGAATTTAGAGTCAATTGATATGAAACAAAATCATTCGAAAAATCGAAAAGTCCAAAGGACCCTGCCCACCAACCTGGAAATCATGGAAAACCTGGAAAAGTCAGGGAATACATTTTTGTGTCCTGGAAGTCAGGAAAAAACGTTAAAAAAATGCCCAAAGTCAGGGAAAGTCAGGGAAATCTATTTCCGGCCATCTAGGTAAATATATAAATCTTGACATCATCGATAATTAACCTACAATTCCTTTCCTAAACATTCTCATTGGGAAATTGAAATTTTCTTTCACAAGAGAAATGACTTTCATTTTTATTCAACAATTTTTTTTTAATGATAATTTATGACACTTTACTCATTGAATCTATATCTGATTATTATGGATGTTTTGTCCTTGGCTGGAGGATTCTGTAACATTGTTTTGATCTGTTGGATTGAAAGCTATTGCTTTCTCTCTGTCCCTAGGTTATCAATTGAAACTGTTTCCAAATTGACACGTTACTCAAAATAGTATTCTTACATGCATTTTCGTTGATTTTCTTAAAATTTGATCTAAACCATTTTCGAATCATTTTTCCATTTTCATGCAAACAGACGTCAGATCAAAAGTATCAGTTGTCACCTAATAAAAACAAAATACCACAATAAATTCCCGCGGCAACTTTCAAGGTAGAAAATTCCCACTATAATAATGCTGTGATTGGCCTGAACCCACATGAATTCTTTGAATTGATGGTTTCGATTGGTTTCTAGAATTGTCAAAAAATAATTTGGCTCAGAGTCTTTTTGCATCGTGAAATTTTTTTTAACTTTTTCGTCACTGGTCATGGAAAATTCGAAAGTTAGACCTGGAATACCTGGAAAAGTCAGGAATTTTCATTTTACAAAATTAGTAGGCACCCTGAAAGGAGTAGACCCCTAAAAATCATGAAAAATACAAAATCGACAGATTCACTCGCAATCCGCACTCTTCCAACAATATATGATTCGTTTATGCCCAAATTCAAGGATTGGAAAATAAAAGAAATAAAACGTCAAAAATGTCACGTATAGAAGTGAAAAAAATATGAATGGAAATGACTCCTTCGTGCCTCCTCTCCGGTTGGGACAGAGTCTGAGCGACGTCGTGAATAAACATTTTTTTCCATCAGGAATATCCTAATCAGACCCTTTCTCCGGGGCCTCGATACTTCCGGAGGGCGCGCTGGTGTGTCATTAACCCCATTAAACACTCCCCACGTCCGTGAGGTAAAAGTGATCACTGTGTCCGATAATGATGTGCCCTGAGTAAACGGAATGAACCAAGAATTACGGCCTACTGCAATACGGCATTTATGATTATTTCCGAAGTTTAGTTTATTTTCACGTCATTGTAGTGCAGAATCGGGCATAGCCCATTTCGGCCCGAAAATGTGAAATACCAGGTAAGATGAATTTTAATGAGCTTGGGTAAATGCCCATTTCGGCCCACAACGATAGGTAAACTAATTAAAAGGTAATTTGAAGGATATTTGGATTGGGATAATTATTTATACATTGTTAGGGGCGCTTATTGTTAGATTATTTAGTTCCACAGTAACTTCTAAACTGTAATAATCTAGTAAAAAAGGCGGAAAAATGGGTGAATCGGCTAAGTTAAGTGAAATCACAAGCGGACGCGGTAAAACACAATTGGTGTTGAATCAGTTCAATTTCAAAGAACAAAACCGAAAATTAAGTTCGGGAGAAACAAAGTGGAGATGCATCAAAGATAGTTGCAATGCCTACTTAAAGACTATGGGCAATTCTTCTGATCGAGTTTTGACAACATCGAATCAAAACCATTCACACGAGGCAGAGTTGGAAAATGTCTTGCAACGGCAAATATTAAGTTCTACAGAGAAGAGGAAAGCTGAATCGGACATATGTGAGAAACCCGCAAAAATAATAAGAAAAGCTTTGTCGAAGCTACCAGAACAGGATGCTCTCACCCGGAAGGACTTGAAATGTTTGAGGAAGAACATCTACTATGCTCGGAGGAAACCGCTGCCAGCATAACCCAAGTCAGTTACAGAAGTCCACGCAGTGTTAGCTGCAATGGAGTTAATAAAGGTGAAGATTTTGTGTTAATTAATGACGAAACCTTAAATTTAATAATATTTTCCTGTCATTCTAATTTAAATTTTTTGTGTAAAGCAGAGATTTTGTATATGGATGGGACCTTCTCTTATTGCACAAAATTTTTTAAACAACTTTTCACTATACACGGCTATTTTAATGGACACTATATTCCGTTAGTTTTCTGTTTGTTAAAAGATAACCGTGAAGAAACATATCGCTTGTGCCTGTCTAAGATATATGATTTATGTGACAATTACAATTAGTTTTTTCACCAAAAAAAGTAGTAATAGACTTTGAAGTTTCAATTCATAACGCTTTAACTCAAATTTGGACAAATATCAAAATTTCTGGCTGTAGGTTTCACTTGACCCAAGCATGGTACCGTCAAATACAGAAACTAGGTTTGACACTATCTTATAAAGATGATAAGTCAGATGTTGGCAAATGGCTGCACTATTGTTTTGAACTTCTCTTTTTAGAACCCAATGAAGTAGATAATTTCTATTATTTTGAGTTATATGAAATTAAGCCTCATAATACAAATTTAGAAAAAATTTCAGATTATCTTCTTGAAAATTATTCAACCAACGAATCAAAATTTCCACCTCACGTTTGGGCAAGTGCTTCTGCAGATTTAAATAAAACTACCAATGCTTGTGAATCGTTTCACGCACATTTTAACAATTCAATGTATCATACTCACCCATCTATATTTATTTTTGTTAAAGAACTTTTGAATGTACAAATAGAAACATACGTAAATTGTAATAGTATTGGCATTACAAATATGTCTAGAAATTTAGGAAAAAAAAAAAACAAAAGTTTATGGAGGAACACATACAAAAATATAAGAACAAGGAAATTTCAAAATTAGATTATGTGAAAATTGTATCATATTATCATTCTATTAAGTAGCATTAAGGCGATTTTTGTACATATTGATAAATTAATAAACCTTTTAACAAAATTGAATGATATATGTTGTTATTTCTCTGTGTATAGTTACAGATCTTGTGAACGTATTAGATTTAAAATTCTAATTAGGTACCTAATTACTAATCCACCGTTAAACCCTCCGGGCCGAAATGGGTACATTTAAAATAGGTACATTTTGTGTTTGGGGCCGAAATGGGCTCTTTTTATGCACGGTACCTGTCATCTCGGGCCGAAATGAGCTACGCCCGCAGAATCTCGGTCTGACCATTCCCTGCGCCAAACCGATGTACCCACGCCACTGAACGATTATCAGTATGCAGCTCTGGTTACCTTCTCACGGCTCGAGGCCGCATTTATGACTGAGTAACATCTAACAAATGATATTCAGATAAACTACCGCTGGCCGCTCTTCCATCCCATTTGAATACCAAGTTTAACCTCTACGGTTTGGCTATTTGATTTAATTCAGTTGCTATCCGAGTACCGTCCTGACTTAAAGGAGGTACCGGTTTCAGAGTGATAGTGCACTGGTCATTAAACCGGGCGTGAAACGAACCTACCTCGTAGATTTGTTATTTTCACTGACTTCGGCCTTGTTATCTTCAAATGTCATTCCATTAAGCTTATCGCAATTTCATTGGAAATAATTTTCGATTGTTGATGGAACAGAATCGTTGAAAATAGTAGCGTATGTGATATTTTAGTGTGGCCTGTGATATGTTTTGTTTGTTTTAGACTGTGAAAGTGAAAGTTTCGGCAGAAGGTCTGAAGATGGTGGTGAAGGTTCCCACATTTTTGTTGGAAAGGTGTTTTGGCAGCTTCAGTAAATACAACGTATGTGCACGATTCTTGTACAGAGTATTTCTGAAATATATTACTGGAAGAACAACAGAGTCTAGGTCGAGACCATTCGTACAACATTTTATCCTACCCTGTCAAAACACGGAAATTCGATGGTGGATGTCTACAAGATATCCACAAGGATGTCCATAAGACATTGTTCACAGATATCCAAAAGATATGTTTTAGGGATAACAATGAAATTATCATTGAGGAAAGAGAGACTGATTAAATGAATACATATGAAAATTGATACTGTACTCTGTATTAATTTTATATTTGCTTCGGATATTCATAGCCATCTGTAGAATTTCTTCTAATAGATATCAATTTCGAATCCATGAATGAACGTCTTCAAGTTCATATAAATTCCAGACAGATTACGGTCCAGAAAAAAGATACAATAGTCTAAGCAACAAGTCCTTTTTAGGTCAAAATTTTTCCGCTTCCTTCGAAAATTATGACTGAGGTGTCATTCGATTCGGAATGGCATGTAGATAGTTTTTGAGAAAATGCTAAGGCCGCTCGCAAAAATTGCAATAGTTATAAACAATTAAGTGAAAAAAATAAGAGGGGGCAATGTCTCAAAAACTATTCAAGATAATTCAAATTTGAAAAAAGATTTTCTTAATAAGTGGTAAAAAAATTGTTATTTAACAAATTCATTCTTCAGCAATAATTTTTTTTTTGAGAAACGGTTTTTTTCAAAAATTCAAATCATCAAAAAATAATTTTGAATAATTTTCTCTTCCTATTTTCCTATTTTCCTATTTCTCTTCCCAGAGACTGTGCTACTTGGGAGTGTTTTGTCTTGTTCCGTGCGGATGGCGCTTCGATCAACTTGGTTGTAGATCGTGGTGTTATCCGTGGGGAAATATTAGTTGAACAGTTGATTATCATTCATTTGGCAGGGACAGGACAATTATAATGTTGTCCGACCTACCCTGTCACTGATGAGAGGCAATGAACCTCGAAACATGCATGTCTGCAGGTGGTTATTCCCAGCCAAATGAAGAATAATTTTCTCATTAATTTCGAGACAAGTACTTGCAATTGGGTCTTCTTTGAAGAACGTTGCACAAATATCTGTCAGTTGTAGTTCAATGTCCGTCGTGGTATTAGCCAGGGAAGTAGTTGTTTTCTGACAGATGTTTGTCTTTAATTTTCCACTTGGTTGAAACGCATAGAGAGAAGGGTACCCCGTACTCTTTCAACATTTTAAATTATCTCAGAAACAACGCATTTGTTAATGACAATTTTTCAAACAATAGAGGAGAAAAAAATTATTAAAAATAATTTTCAAGTAGCTTCTGATCATACGAAAACGGATCAATAATAATATTAAGACAGAATTTTTTTTTCAATGTTCAATAAAGCTTTATATATTTTCACCTTAGTAAATTGTTAATAACAAAACGAAAATTAACAATTTATTAATTTTTCAAACGGTAAACTTTTTTAAGACCTTTGAAAAATAGCTCCACGAAAGGAAAATATTCTCAGATTAATAGTTTAACAATTATCGCACTTGCAATGTTAATGTTCGTGCTACAAAAAATGGTTAATTCATTAATGGATAATTTATTGAAAAATCGCGATAAAATTTTTTTGACCACGGATTATTGTTCATTGATCTATTCTGCAGGCGCCTGAATTTTTTATTTTCATATTTAATAAGTTTAAATAATATTTATTCATTAAACGACCGAAGAGGAGGTGGCTTTTTGTAGGAAATTTCCTTCTCTTTTTGAATCTTTTTTCAAATTTGAATTATCTTGAATAGTTTTTGAGATATGGACGAAAAATCACAACCCCTTTTATTTTTTTCACTTAATTGTTTATAAGTATTGCATATGTTTGCTAGCGGCCTTAGCATTATCTCAAAAACCATCTACATGCCATTCCGAATCGAATGACACCTTAATCACAATTTTCGAAGAAGACGAAAAAAATTTGACCTAAAAAGCACTTGTTGCTTAGACTAGAATTGGTATACGTTAGAAAGAAAAAACATCGATATCAAAAATTCACACATTCATTTATATTTGTTCAGACTTCAACCGCAATTCGTAAAATATTTTCTGAAAAAACTGATTAGCCATTTTCAAAAAGATCTAATTTATGTTCGATAAAGAGAGAAAAGAAAACACCAACATTGAAAATTCAACTTGATATTTATATTTGTTTAGGCTTGCCTCTGATATTTTATTTTCATCTGTTGAATATTCTCTGGAAGATATCCGTTTCGAATCCATCGACCATCGATAAATATCTTTTGGATGTTCATCTCAAGTCCAAGAAAAAACAATGATACGAGCTATATAGCATTTCTTGAAAAAAAAATTTATTCGAAATTGAAAGGTAAAAAAAATAGGTGATGAGGCAAAGTTTCGTCAGCAGGGAGCTTACAATAGGCGAATTCGAAATTTTGGGGCTTCTGAAAATCAACATATGATGATGCTTAGAGTTGGAAACCAAGTAGAATTTCGAAAAAATGTGTGCTGTTTGGTAATGAACCAAGAGGTGTGCTTTTTTATGTTACGATGAAAATTTGAATGGTGAGAGAAACTTAAAAACTCTTTAAAACATGGTAGAAATATTTCTTGAAAATTTGCCACTGGCTCTAGATAGATGGGGCATCACCGCACAGTACAAGAACTGTGTACTCTTTGCATCCTTGTTCCATCATCGTTGGTGGGGAAATCAAGGACCATTTATGTGGCATGCAAGATCTCCAGATCTCCCCCCCCCCTTTTATATTTAGGGAGGAGTAAAAAATTTAGTCTATTCTTCATCAGTTTACGACAAAGATGATTTGAAAATGATACAGACTTTTGACAGTGTCAATCCAAACGACTTTATAATAATAACAATAGTTGTCATATTGAACATTCACGTTAAAGATCTGTCAATATTGATCTTGATTACTTGGGTTTCGGACGTACATCATCTTAATGGGTTGAAAGATGTCTGACTTCCTTCACTTTTTCACAACTTTTCGATTGCTCGTATCCGCAATAGCTTCATGCAGGTTTGAAACCTCCTGAAGCTTTCCATAATGCTGCTGGTTATACTATCAGCTATACTCGGCAAGTTTCAGCACGAACCGTAACAGATTTGTTCACCAAAACTGTCTGAACAGAATCATGTCTTACCCTTCAAAATTTAATTTTCAGATCGGGTATTTGCCATCAATCTTCCAAAATGCATTCCACCAACGACGAAGCATGTATACGTTGGACCCAATCAATTTGACAGAGCCAACTTTCAGCAAAATATTGATAGCAAACAGGGGAGAGATAGCATGTAGAGTAATCAAGACTGCTAAAAGAATGGGAATCAAAACAGTTGCAGTATATTCTGTGGCGGATTCTCAATCAGTGAGTATTCAATAAATACCTATTGGTATATTTCCTTATTACGTATTTCACTAGACTAATTTGAGGAGGAGGAAAGGTTTCATTATGAATCAATTACCGATATTTCTGATTGCTCACATCATGTAGAACTTTGACTACCTCTAAACCTAGAGAAATCTACGGAACCAGTTAATATAGCTCTATATCGTATTCGTTCAAAGCTTGCTAGGTACTCTCTGGTGACAAGCCTAAAATAATTCAATCTTCTTTATACTATGAAAGAAAGCCATTATTCACTAAGAACCTGATTTATATACTGTGTCTTTTCTTGTAAAACATAATAACTTTTTAGAGGATCAGAAGATATAAGAAGCTATTGATCTTCTGATGACTTCTCCGTTCAGTTGTGTACTCTGTTATCAAATCATTTTTCAGTAATATCCTTTCATAGAGGAATCGTTATTGCCTTACCCTTTCTTGTCATAGTTTTCTTTTTTAAAAAGTGATGTTTCTTTCTTTGTTTCAACTAGCTCTCTCAATTCATCATGTCCAGGAAAATATCTTATGAAACTCTCCTAACCCCATATGTGGAACATAAACTCTTATGATTATTTCAGATGCATGTGAAGATGGCGGACGAAGGGGTGTTTATCGGAAACTCTCCTGCATCTGAATCTTACTTAGACAAAGGAAGAATCATGGAGGCAATCAGACTCACCAATGCTGATGCTGTTCATCCTGGATATGGATTTCTGTCTGAGAATGCTGATTTTGTTGAAATTTTGGTAAGAATTCTGTTTTCCACCATAAACTAAAAGGGGTCTGCTTGACCAAGATAACTATGACTCTAAAAAACGCAAGCAATAGTAAATGTGGGACAAAGATCGTCAACCATTCTTCAAAGAAAACAAAAAAACATTGCTCCGTTGTTTCAAGTCACGATGTTTCGATTGTTGGGTAGGAAAATGTTTGGACTTCCATTGCCTAAAATTGAAAATAATAATGAACCATATCTCCATGGTTGGTTTCAAGTGTTTGGTATCTACAATCGTTTTCAAGTGACTTACTTCCTATCACTGTGTGAGGAAATTCTATATCAATATTCATTGCTGTTTATTACGAGCGTTATTTTTCAGCACGTGCGATAGAGATATACAGACAGGCTTCATTTTCGAAAATGAAAACATTTTGTCGACGGAGTCAATAAAAATATAGTACAGAGTACAAAGTAACACAATGTAAATATTTACTCATATGAGTGAAGCAAAAAAACATGCATGGATTAGAACATCATCGTTATACAAAAATTATAACGAAACGACATTTTAAATCTTGATAGTCAATCGTAGTTCAATCTCACAAATAATCATTTAAGGGCTAGAATGGATATGAAAACTATTCATTTAAATTGTTAACGTATTTTTCGTCCAGAATGATTAATTGGTAGCTGTTATTTGATTCGGTATTTGGTTGTAAATTAGTTTACTTCCATGAATTCGTGATTATCTCATATCAGAGATAAAACAAGAAAGGGAATAGCAAGTTGTTTTTCATTGCAATTTAACTTTCCCTGTTGGCGTTTATGAACTTTTCTCAATATTTGTGAAGCAAATACACCGTTTCTCAAATGACAATTTCATATATCGGCAAAATCCTACTGTCGGAAAAACTGCTCTACATGATTCTCGAATTTTTATTCCAAATATGAATCTCAGAGTTAGCTTTTGAAGAACGAATACACTTTGCAATGGAGCTTGACTGGCAGAACCCCAAAATGGAATTCCATATCGCAGATAATGATAGAATATCTTTATTGTTAATAAATTAATAACTCTTGTTAACAAACACAATGTACCCTTCTCTCTAAGCGTTTCCACCAAGTGGAAAATAAAAGGCAAACTTCTGCCAGAAAACAACTACTTCCCTAGCGAATACCACGACGGACATTGAACTACATCTGACAAATATTTGTGCAACGTTCTTCCAAGAAGACCCGATTGCAAGTGCTTATCCTGTAATTGAACAGAATATTATCCTTCATTTGGCTGGGAATGACCCCCTGCAAACATGCATGTTTCGAGGTTTATTGCCTCTCATCAGTGACAGGGTAGGTCGGGCAACATTATAATTGTCCTGTCCCTGTCATGAGATATATTATATGAGATATATTACAAGTGAAAAACATGTAGCATCATTTGATTTAAACATTACAAAGGTATAATTAACCAGTCAAATCAATGTAAACTGTTAAGTTAACATACTGCAGTTTTTACATTACTTGATATGTAGTTGAAATGTTATTCATTCAACTAATAATAAATTTAAAATAGACAGCACAATATGAAATATCAAATAATAGTAATAACAGTATCATTATGTGCCATCAAAGTAGTTTTGCAAGTTATAGTTATCACTTAGAAGTTCTTTTATTTTCTCCTGAATGCGGCTAACTAAAGCTGTTTCTTTTATACAAGTGCAGTTTATTGTACATTTTCATTCCATTTTATATGAGTGAATCTTTCACTATATTTGAGGTTAGAATTGGGAGTCTCAGTTATAATATGGTTCATTATCAACTATGTAGACTAAGTTTACCGTTAGTATTTTATGTTGAAGAAAAAGTGGCTACTTGATTCTCTCCATTTCGTCTGACAAATATATCTAAATGCTCTCTTTTGCAAGACAAAGACAGACTGATTAAATTGATCACTGCAGACTCCCGAGAAAGTTAGCTGAGCTTCAAAGTTTTATCAAATGAAGACCTATGAATTTTGACATGATAAAATTTTGTTTGCCCTATTTAATCCTGAAGGGATATCAGAGATATATTACTTCTGAAGGCTATCATATTTGTTTTTTAGCGTTTACTGTTAGAAGATTGGAATCATAACAATTCTTTACTTTATTCATATCTTCACACATCCTTGAATTCAGTGTGCCCTTGTCATTTTCATGCCACAGTAATGTAGTATCGTCTGCAAAAAGAGTGGATAAATTTCAAGGTCATCAATATATAGAAGAAACAAGACAGGGCCCAGCACAGAACCTTGGGGTACACCACATTTTACGACACTGATATTTGAATCGGACGCCATTTTGATAATTTGCTTTCTTTCGAAAAGATAGAATTTAATTCAAGAAAAATTGTTGCATCTAAAACCAAATCTGTCAAGTTATTATGACTGACGCAGTCAAATGCTTTGGAAAAGTCGTATAGGATAGCCGCGGAGATTTTTTCATTGTTGATCTCGTTATACAACAGCTGCAGGAATATAGATATGGCGTCGGTGCTGTTCTTGTTATTTTGGAAAACATATATCGAGAGATTTAATTAATGAATGGTAGACCATCAATGAAGTTGACCATCCAAGTTCGCGGCATATTATATTGATGGCAAAGCAACCAGATGATACTTTTTCCTTTAGAGCTGTTATATGGTCCAATACGGGCTTGTTTTCGATCAGCTGATCTCCCATTTTAATTTATTCAGTATTTCATTTTTATAGCAAGTAATTTTTTCGTAAAATTATTAATAAAACAGTTTCCCATGTGCTACAAACTTAATTGGACACACTGTATATGAGTACTAGCTTCAATATTAGTTGTGTTCAGACATCGCTTTACTAGAGCTAGGAGGGTAGTTGTTTTATAATAGGCACCTATCTTTAAATCAAACACAATTTTAACTGGCGCCTGTAATTTTCATTAGTTTGCATAAAATCAGCTGCTATTTATATAAACATATGTCTTATGAAATGACAACAAAACGGATAGCGTAATCGATTTGTTATTGTGTAGAAATGTTTCGCATAACAATATTTATTTATATTGAACTCTCTTTCAAATTTTGATTGACTGTCATATTCTAATAACAGCGTATCTCAACGTTTATTATGATAAAGTAATCAACGAAAACATTGCACTCAGAAACGAAAAATATTCAAAACCTTTTTTCTCCCATATATACCCACATTATAGGCTTATCATGGCCAACCTGTCAAAAAACAACTACTCTCCTGGGTAATTCTACGACGGTTATAGAATTATATCTAACAGATACTTGTGCAATGATGCTCACTAGTTTAGTGGATGGAATTACAACAAAGGAGAAGTTTCACCATACTTGAAGAAGGCTTTCCAGTTAACCCGATCATTTTGTGAGAAAAATACATGTCTTTGAGACCAACGAATACTAGTTATAGTCGCTTTTTTGGTTTTTTAAAAAATGGAAGGTGTACCAGCCAGTGTGTGGGAATAAATACGTTGTCGAAGATACCTTCAAGAATTGCAATGTTTTTGAAATTGGAGGAACCAGCGTTCTACACTGGTCACTGCCTCAGAAGGTTTTCGGCGCCTCTTTTGGCCAATGCAGGGGCTAATATGACTACTCTGAAGCGTCACGGAGGATAGAAGTCCTCGATGGTAGCAGAAGGATACCTAGAAGAATCGGTGCATAACAAAATACAAATTGCAGAAAAAATACAAGGTTCTAATATGTCGGCGTCTTCCAGCACTATCAGCAGCTGTACTGATATGGGAACGTCTGGTTCTAATGAACCAACGAATCTTGCATTGACTACAAATTTCGAATAAACCGTTAGCGTTTTCCTTCAGTTTCAATATCAATGTGAATTCTGCTTGTTACTTGGTGATCCTCTGTACGAAATTAGTGATATCTATACTCATGAATGGACATAAAACAAATGTCTTTCAAAACGTTCTCTTTTAAAGAGTAACTAAATAATTTTGTGTATTCTTCGCAGAAGAGGACTTTGCATTTGACTGCTTTTATGCTTGTTCTGTCTCTTTAATTTCATGTTATATTTCAATATTAAGGATGTATATTTAAACTATGTAATGCTGACGTACCGAAACAAATCGCTTGTGATACTGTATAATCTCTTTACATGCTTTCATATACCGATTATGTATCTTAAAGTGAATAAAGATCTCATCATATCTTATCTTTTCTAAAAAATAATTGTTGCATGAGGCACTTCTCATATTTTAGAATGAACGGCAAAAATCTGATCCTTGTGGTACACCAGATGTTGCCCTATTATCTTTATTTGTACCAAATAACGTGTGATGCGACATCCAAACAATGCATTACATAAAAATCAATAGCATTTCTGATTTTCTGAACTGGATCATTACCAGATAATCACGCTAAAATCCTGCATTAAAATCCTCATTCCAACGCTTCAAACTTCGTTCCGTCCATGAAATTTCTTTCTTTGCAGGAACAGGAAAGCGTTGCTTTTATAGGACCATCAGCGAGGGCCATAACAGGAATGGGTGATAAACTGGAGTCCAAAAGATTGGCCATGGCAGCCGGGGTGAACACCATTCCGGGATTCGATGGGATAGTGGAGAATGCCGACCACTGCGTCGAAATTTCCAAGAATATCGGATATCCGGTAATGATAAAGGCGTCGGCAGGTGGCGGAGGAAAGGGGATGAGGATCGCGAGGAACGACGAAGACGCAAGGTGAAATTAGTGTTTTAAAGAAAATACTGAAGGATCTTTCAGTTCCTACTAAAAATAATAATCTTGTTCGCTCCCATATCAAAAAATTCAGCCTACTCAACTCCAGAATTGAAAATAATGGGGATATTTTGCAATGAGAAAAAATATTAAACAACCCACACCAGGAAAAACAATATTTGTGAAATTTTTTGAAGTTGACTAAGGTTGTACATCTCAACTTCCCAATCATAAGCTCCCATAGACTCGAAATATTTGAAAGCAGAAGACTTTTAACGTATTTCATTATTGCGATTTCCTTCCATTACATATTCAGAATGATCGAGAATTTTTGTCAAAAACTATTTGGAGCGACGAATTAAAATTTACGTGCGTTGAGATTTGTAATAGAAGGAATAAGAATTTTTGGGCTGATCACAATCCTCGTTTGACAGAAAAATGTTTTTTCAAGAAAAATGTTGCCTACTTTTTTTATTTCTATTTTGACGAACAATAAAGTTACTTTCTTTATTTATAATGAATGCTGAGAGATATCTCCAAATACTTGATGAATATAGAAATTCGTGGTTTCAACTTAACAAAATATTTGAAAATGATTGGTTTTGGCATTTGAAGCCCTAGGTTTGGCCACCGAGATCACCCGATCTCACACCTCTTGACTTTGCATATAAGGTGGTTTGATGTACAGTACCTCTTATCTATAATATAACTTTCAGAAGGCACCAACAACTGTCATAAGCATATTTCCACTGCTACCTATATTAAATTAAATTCTTAAGAAAATTCTTAAATAAAATAGTTTTTCCAAACTAGTTAAAATTTTATGAATGAGAGTTGGACCATATTCAACACAAATTATTTTTAATCTCGCAAATTGATAGAGATAGGTACGGGGCATTATCGAAAAAAAAAATATTTTAATAAAAGAGCGGTTCTAAAAATCTATCAACATTCGGGGTGTTCCATTCAAAAAAATTGAGTTGCTAGGACTTTTTGATAGAAGCGGCAACGTTGCAATGCTGAAAATATTTTCCAAACCTACCATCGACGGTAAATCACAATATACTGATAATCATGCTAGAAAACGACAATCAGCCCAGCCCTATGCTGTATCACTTCCGTTAAAAATAACGTCACCGTTATTACCTATTTCCGTTATTTTGCTATGATTGCTAAAATCGAAATAACGGAAAAGGCGAATAACGGTGACGTGATTTCGAACGGAAGTGACACAGCATAGGGCTGAATGGTTACGTTCCAATATTTGCTAATGTCGACATTGTTTTACAAGTTGAAAATCTCCAACCTTGGATGGTATGACTTATAAGACATAAGAAATTGCTCAAACATTACTGCTATTCAATAACATTGAACTGGTTAGTTGAATAGAAGACAAATTAGGTAACTTATGACTATTTTTTCCAGGGAAGGGTTCAAATTGTCAACCCAAGAAGCTCAGTCCAGTTTTGGAGACAGCCGAATGCTTGTAGAAAAATTCATAGATAGACCTAGGCACATAGAAATCCAAGTATTAGGTGACAAACACGGAAATGTCATCTACCTCAATGAAAGAGAATGCAGTATTCAAAGAAGAAACCAAAAAGTAATTGAAGAAGCACCAAGGTAAAATTTCATTTCGTATCATTTTCGAAAACCACAAACCCGTTCTCCATTGATCTCTTGGATGCTTCAATGTTGACTTTTAACAACCCACGTATTATTTCACAGTGTAATCTATCACAGAAAATTGTACCTTAACGTTGTTGAATGTTCATTATAATTCGTTCTCTTTGTGTATTAGATCTTTCTTAAAATACTTCTTCTGTCAATTCATTTGATATTATTGATAAGACAGGGCCAAAGCCTTGGAAAATGGTAAGAAGTGAAAAAGAATTAGAAAAGGATCATACCATTGGAAAAGTAAGAAAATATAGAATAAAAATAACAATAATTTTCAGGCGATTTGAGGTCGGGAAGTGGAAGGGGATGGAATTTTTAAGGGTGGAAAACGGTGTATCACGATTTCAGACAAAATTACAAGTCCTATCGAAAAAAAAGTCAAAGAGTAAGTTATAGGTAATAAAAAGATTCTCAACTTTTGTGGATCTACTTTTTTCACATAACCTCAAAATTGATGAAAATATCTAAAAAACCAGCTTTTTCTTTTTTATTTTTATATCCCACAAAAACGAAATGTTTTCACGAAATTTGGTGATAACTCACCTTGGTATGTCTCAAACACACAGTACTTTTTTGGATTCAAAGTAATTATTGTTTTCCCTTATTTTGGTTTAATATCGAAAAAGCAACCTAATTTTTCAATAAAAAATTCTCACGTCAAAATATCTGCGTTTTCAAAAAAAATCGGTATGCTTTTTGTTCATTGAAATTATACTTTCTGACGGTATTAAAAATATACACATTACTATGGCAATTTTTTTCAGAAACTCGGAACACAGCTGCAGTATTCAAATCTGCTCAATTGTTTTTGTTCCATGCATTTCTTTGAATTCTTCAAGCTATTCCCAGAAATGATAAGAACGAACTGATAAGGTATTTGGATTGGCAACGTCATTTTATGAGATAAAGAGATCAAAAGCCAAGGTTGTTGATTCACATATCAACAGATGCACGTATACATTGTGTAAGAGATATATTCTATTCTTTAACGTAACTCATAATCTTCTTTTGTAATACTTTGCAAGAAAATTCTAAAGGGAATTTTAATTTGGAATCCTCCAGTGAATTAGTTAGTCCGTCAATTCATCAAGAAATTAATGTTCTTGAGTGAGGACACTCTTACTTCAGTGCATGAGTCAGTGTTTTCTTATAGTTCCCGTTCACTTTGAATTTATCCTTTACCTTATATGGATAGTGTCCATTATCACAGTTTTTTCCGTAACACGGAGACTGTCCACCTCGCGAACACTTATTCGTTTGAAAAATCCAACTTCTGACACCACTGTGATGAAAATAGCCTTAACTCTGTTCCACCATTATTATTTATACCACTGAGCCAACTTTTTATTTTCTACTACAAATTGTCCTCTACAGCTGTCTGCGTTTCCTTATTCATCCCCGCAGATCGCCAGACAGACCAGTCTAGACGGTTCTACAGTAACACCATTAAAGTTGACAACGACGAACGATCAAGAAACCGAGTTGTGGTCAGGTCTGGCTAAAGGATCGTTACAATAATTTACTATTATATAACAGGGCAATAATGCGTCAGAATCAATACGCAATCTCAAATTTCTGAGAAAATTAAATACTTTTCGCTTCAATGTTTCAGCGTATTCCTCAACAAAGAAACGCGAAAAGCTATGGGCGAGCAAGCAGTGTCTCTCTGTAAAAAACTTGGCTACTCCTCGGCAGGAACAGTAGAATTCCTGGTGGACGAAAAACAAAATTTTTTTTTCCTTGAAATGAACACGAGATTACAAGTAGAACACCCTATAACCGAGTGCATCACACGAGTGGACTTGGTTCAACAGATGATAAGAGTGGCTAAAGGGCACAAGTTGAACATTCGGCAGGAAGATATCAGTATTAACGGATGGGCGATCGAGAGTAGGGTATATGCTGAGGATCCGTACAAAAATTTTGGACTACCCAGTATAGGTCAGTAACATGCACATGAAAGTTGAAGTGAACAACTGATGGTATAGACACGGTTTGAGTATATTGGAGTAGTGATAGATGTATGTTTGGCTCGATACAGTCCATTCAAAAAGTAAAAACGAAGTCTGGAATTAGCTTTACAATAGTAGGAGCTTTTTCTTCAGCTAATTCCTCATTTTTCATGAAGTGGTGGTGTTTTCTCTCATCTGGACTATTGTGTAAATGGGTTAGAGTATCATCATTATAGTTTATAATTATTATTAATTAATTCAATTCATTTTAACATTATCATTAAGTAAATGAAGCTTTGTCTGAAAGTTTTTATAACTTTGACAGTTAGTATTAGTAACTTTTGAACGGTTTGAAGTACAAACTTAAAAAGAAACGTTTGGAGGGTTTCACCGATACTACTTTTTGAGATAACACATATTGTGATTGCTTGATAGATGACGAGGGGGGGCACATTAACTAAAAAATTTTTAATGACAAGGGGGTCATGCGTTACATCATTGAAATGATAATTCAATTCTCTTTCCAACGATGTGATGAAATATTTTCGAACCAACAACTTTTTTTGCAGTAATTTCCGGAGTAGAGACCCATTAACCCGAGTGTACCGTAAGGATCGGTTCTGGGCCCGCTTTTGTTTGTCATGTATGTTAACGACTTCCACAACTTATGAATCCATGAATATTAATTGCCAACTATTCGTCACTGATATAGTTCTCTATTTCTCTATCAATTATTCCTCTCTTGTTGAGAATTGCCAGAATTTCAGTGCATTAGGTTTCAATTTAGACAATTGGTTGAATTAGATAGCATTGAATTAGACATTATATTATTACTAAAACCGTCATAACATCAACAATTAAAATAATGTGCCAGAGAGGCATCAACAATGTTGAAAGAATACAGAGGTACCCTTCTCTCTAAGCGTTTCCACAAAGTGGAAAATAAAGGCAAACATCTGTCAGAAAACAACTACTTCCCTGGCTAATACCACGACGGACATTGAACTACAACTGACAGATATTTGTGCAACGTTCTTCAAAGAAGACCCAATTGCAAGTGCTTGTCTCGTAATTAAACAAAAAATTATCCTTCATTTGGCTGGGAATGACCACCTGCAGACATGCATGTTTCGAGGTTTATTGCCTCTCATCAGTGACAGGGTAGGTCGGACAACATTATAATTGTCCTGTCCCTGCCAAATGAATAATAATCAACCGTTTAACTAATATTTCCCCACGGATAACACCACGATCTACAACCAAGTTGATCAAAGAGGCAATAAACCTCGAAACATGCATATTTGCAGGTGGTCATTCCCAGCTTCTTCTATTCAATTACAGGAAAAGCCTTGCAATCAGGTCTTCTTAGAAGAACGTTGCACAAATATTTGTCAGATGTAGTTCAATGTCCGTCGTGGTATTAGCCAGGGAAGTAGTTGTTTTCCGACAGATGTTTGCCTTTATTTTAAACTTTGTGGAAACGCTTGGAGAGAAGGGTACCCTTGTATTCTTTCAACATCAACCATTCAAAATAAATATTTTTAGGTAGGCTCTACAAGTATATCGAGCCCACTCAAATTGAAGGGGTCAGATGTGACAGTGGCATCGAAGAAGGAAGTGAAATCAGCGTTTACTATGATCCAATGATTTGTAAGCTAGTTTGCCACGGCAAGAACAGGAAAGAAGCTATAGAAAAGAGTATTACAGCTCTAGATTCATATGTGATAAGAGGAGTCACGAATAACATTCCTCTTTTGAGAGATATTCTGACTGAGGATCGTTTCAATGAAGGAGATATCAGTACCAATTACCTGCCTGAGGTTTATCCTGATGGATTTAAAGGTGAGTATTCGAAGGAAATATTTTTGATAACGCAATTTGTCGTCAAAGAGCATTTCGGCATTGATGACGAAAGATCGTTATGAAAATGAAGAAAAATGGATATCAAAAATCGAACCTCCTGCTATCTGCTCATTCTATAGGAATTTTCATCGGCAAGATTCCAATAGAAAACAGAGTAAGTTTTGTAGAAGCTTTCCTCAGCTCTTTTCTGTTGAAATCTTGCTGACGAAAATGTTTCTCATTCCATTGTTGACTATTCATTGATTTTTGTTGTTTTTTTTTCCAATTTTACAAAACTTTTCACATTTTCTGAGTTTTATTAGGTCTCCAACTAAAAGAAGACAACAAACATAAACTTCTAGCCATGGCCTCTACACTTTTCGCCACGAACGAACTGCGTAGTCGAAATTTTATTAATGTGCCCAAACACAAGATTTACGGAAATACTCTTCACTCGTGGAATTTATACATTGAAATGATGGAGGAAAAATGTAAACTCAATGTCAGTCAGGATGACGGTCACTTCGTCGTGGAAATCAGTGGAAAGACGTTCAGGATAGATAAGAGTCCTATAAATTTAGCTTTACCTTTGTTGGAAATGAAAGTAAATGATGGAGAGGAAATTATACAGTTGCTGTCTAAAAATGCCAGTGGATATTATCATATAATGTAAGTATCTATTGTATTACTTTTCAATAATTCTCAATATATAAATGAAACAAAAACTGACTGAAATAGTTCATGAAAGATCCTTAGACATTTAGTTTGGGACTTTCAGTGCCAAAATGGTACGAAGGCGTAGAAGGGTAATTATTTTTGCTAATTCCGAGACACTACGTTTTAAAATGGATTGAATATTATGAAATAACTTTTCACGCCCTATACAGATTCCTCACCCCATAAATAGATTGTTCTGAAATTGCTGTGGAAATACTTGAAGCAATCTCAAGTGTTTCACCTATTGAAAATTCATTGGGAGAGAAGGGGGCTTTCGACATTTGATTTGTTTGATTCTGTCCCTAAAACATTTTGAAACTTCGTATATCTCAAAACGATTATTATAAAATGTATTCTATTTTTTTTATGATTTATATTTTGTAGATATCAAGGCACCATATACAAACTCTACATCTTATCTCAAAGATCAGCCGATTACCTACATTTGATGCCCGAAAAACTCAAGTTTGACGTTTCAAAACAAGTGAGATCACCTATGCCAGGATTAGTGAAGTCGGTTGCTTGCAATGTTGGTGATATAGTAGCAGAAGGACAGGAATTATGTGTCATAGGTAATTGCTTTTTCTCACACAACTGATGAGTCTCAATTGAGCTTAAGTGGGTATCTGAGATATCCCAAAAAAATATCTGAAGCTCGCCAAGCGCCAAGCGCTTTCAGTTTGAAAATATTTGTTCAAATATTTGTTTTATCGAAAAAATTGTTCTGTGGTATGTATCTGTAGAAGGTTACCATGTCTAGTGTTGTAGGAGTGGTTATCACTGTTTGTCGAAAAGTCGGAAAGTGTTGATTGGCAGTATTGATCGCCCGTTCATACATATCATTGAGATTTTTACCAGATTATATAGATTGTATACTTCATTGTATTGTATGTTGACGATTTCCGAATTGAAGTCCGAGGAGATACCGTATTTGCGAACAATTACACTACATCTCGATAGTGAACTAGTAAACTGGCAACATTTGAGTAGAAGTATCGAGCGTTTTTTTTTCTGGATATTGTGGTTGTAGAAAAAATCTTGGGTGTAATACAAAAATAACTATCACGATCTTGTATTGGAAAATCTTAGGCAGGTGACATAGCAACAGAAAATATACTGATTCGTATTGATTTGCCAAGTAGTCGACAGCTGTAATTTTTCTCATCTATGTCTATTGTTTTCATTCTTGTGTGTTGTTTGTTCATTTTGTTTATTTTTCACAGAGGCGATGAAAATGCAAAATTCCATGGTAGCTCAAACTACAGGAAAAATCAGAAGTATAAACATCCACCCAGGAGATACAGTCGGAGATGATGATGTTCTTATAGAACTGGCTTGAAAAACTTTTTTTATTGAAAAATAGATATTATGAGAATATTCGAATTTTACTTCAACTTTTCGCAACTAAATATTGTGGAATTTTACTCAATTCTATTGCTACTTGTGACATTGAGTCCGTTGAGGAGAATGAGAAGTGCCGCATCTATTGGAACTACTTATTCCCCACGCTTAAGCAAATACAAGCCAATAAGCCTAATGTCTTGACCATCAAAGTAGGACGATTTTCGTCATAGAGTTTTCGACTTCTGGCGAAACGAACATTGTTCTAAAAGAGGAAGAAAAATGGACAAATTATTGATATTCACTCTTTGAGCCCCGCAGGTTTAACTCAAACCATTCCGTTAAAATGGTGGTTCTTATCATAGGGATACTTGGTGGAATGATGGAAGCGCTGCTCTCGAATCTGAAAATCATACCGGCTTACCGTGATACGGCAGAAAACTTTGCCGGAAGAATGCAGAAGGCCTTAATTCTAGGTTCACTCTGCTTACTCGGGGCACATGATTCTCGGAACCAGTATTCACTCACCTTACGTGGGAAGTGTTTACTAGGGTAAGTGACACACCAGCGCCCCCTTCGGATGTATCGGAGCTCCGGAGACAGAGCCTGACTGGGATGTTCCTGACGGAAAGTTAAAATACCAGCCTTCCCCAGAACACCGCTAAAGATCTTATATAAGTAGAATATGCTCCATTAGTAAGTTGATCTTTTAGGAGAATAGTTTTGTCTATTTTTAATTTCCGTGTTTTAAGATAGTCTTTGTTACATCTTGTTCTCCTTTCAAATTCATTTTACTTATTCAATTAATTTGTATAACATATACATGCAAGAAGAGAGAACATATTTACCAAAGATCTGGCACACAGCATTGAAAGGGGCCAAAACGAAGCCATGTCACCCGAATCGCGCGGAAAGTGCGCGCGAACCCGCCATTACAGAAAGTGCGCGAAAAAACATCACTATAAATAACATGGCAAACCCGAAAGCATCAGTTTCAGTTGATACGTCTAGAAGAGTACTTCGACCACGCCACTGAAGATGACTGCCGCAGTTGCAGTCGAAACGTTTGGAGATTTAAACCAAAGAAGACCACGGCAAAACCCGGAAACCAGCCAAAACATTGACGCTAGCCGTGAAAGCCTAGATTCCTACATCATATCGATTGAATTATACTATTTTGATCATTCTGAATCAATTGGCGTTCACAGAATTGCTCTATCTCTAACCGATCCCAAGATGAAGGGTTCATCTGGAGTGGGAAGGAGTAATTTCCCCCCATATTTTTTCTACTTTTTTTCGTTACATTTCTGACGTTGCCAAACTTTGAATTTGAGCATGAACAAATCATAAATTCACGGAATGGTGTAAGTAAATCTGCAAATTTTGTAGTTTTCCTGATTTTTAGGGGTCTACCACTTTGGACTTTTTTCGATTTCTCGAATAATTTTGTTTCACATCGATTGACTCGAAATTCACAGACTGTACTAATTTGATCATTCTGAATCGATTGGCTTTCGCAGAATTGCTCTCTAACCGTTTCCGAGTTGAAGAGTTCATCTGGAGTTCCCTCCTTATTTTTTTCTACTTCTATTTGTGACATTTTTGTCAAACCTTGAATCTGAGCATGGACATATAATATATTTTTGGAATCTGCAAAGTGAAATGCCAATTTTGTATTTTTCATGATTTTTAGTGGTACCCCTTTTGACATTTTTGTAATTTTTCCAGTTTGTTTCACGTCGAATTATTCGAAATTCACAGTGTTCTAATCTAATTTCATCAATCTAAATCAGCTGACTTTCGCGGAATTGCTCTAACTTTAACAGTTCTCGAGTTGAAAAGTTCATCTGGAGTTGGAAGGAGTCATGTTCTTCCACATTTTTTTTACTCCTATTTGTGGAATTATTGATATTTCATTTATTTCATTTGCCAAACAGACCTGTGCCGAGCACTGACAGGAAGTGCTTCGAGTACTCTTGGAAAGTGCTCCGAAATCTTGAAAACTAAGCACTTTTATTTATGAAATACTCGCTATTACTCAGTACTCTCAAAAAGTAATTCTAGTCAGGGGGCACTAAGCACTTTCCAAACTGTTAGATACTCAAAGGCCGATTCAGAGACATGCGTGCTCACCCTACATTTTAATAGCTGTGCCTGTCGCCGTGCGTGAAAACCGCAGGGTAAACAGGCACTGAATGAAAAAAATTTGTATATTCAATAATCAAAGATACAGTGGAAAATACGATGGAATTATTTGTAAAAATCATATGGCAATACTCCAGTATTGACAAAATTATAACTGGCGCATTCTTTCAGCTTCAGAGAGAAAAAAATAAAAATGTAAGCAAAAGTGAGACATTACCTGTAGCGAAAAACATAACCCCAAAAATATTATAAAACAAGTAAAATAGAATTCTTCTCTTTTTTCAAAATTATTGACAACAAAGGCCAGAGGATAGAAATAGAATTGGTGGCCACTTTAAAGGCCTCTTGCCAACAGAAATATTTCACAGTATCCCGGTGGTACAATCCGACCCTGCGTTCACTAGATAATCAAATGCCTCTACATCTCTTGATTCCGCTAATGTAATTCCCAAAAATCTAACGATTCATGAGTTTTCAACTTTTTGTCCCAAACTTTGCCTATAACTAATATAAACAACTCTCGCTGTCCTTGACACCGTTCATCTACTCCACTACCCTCGCAGTTTCGTCAACTGCTTTCTTGGAAATTCAGTAAGTGCATCACGATTTCCCTTCCGGTGAAAAACTGAAAATTTAATCTGAAGAACACTCCGGAAACATTATTAAATTGCCGGAACGAGGTTTTATACACTTATCACAGGCTAGGTTCCCAAGCCCACCCCTGGCCACCCCAGGCAACCCATGCCATTGTTGGCAGCTTAATGAGTTGTAGTGTATTGTTACATGAAGCACTGTGAAGGGGAGTGAGGGATATTACATTTATAGAATTGGGGATGACGAAGTGTGTCCTGCTGAATACAGGGGTATTCATGGAAGGCATTCATCTGACATTCTTCCAGAACTGTTCGAAAGGTTTCCTTTTGTGGGTTTTTCTTCTATAATCAGACAGAATTTTATATATATTGTATGTATATATATAGCGCTGTCTTTGCTAAATTTTATATATTTTATATCCTACTGTACCACTTAAATATTATATATACTGAATAAACATTATTATTATTATTATTATTTATATATTATATGCCACTTTTGTTTACATTATTTCTGATAATTATTGTCAGGTTCGTGTCAATTTGCAGAATTTTTGTCCACAGGCCTCTGAAACAATGTACCGAGTAATTCAATTTTGAGTGCCACCATTGGAATTTCAGAAACTATAAAAGATCGAATGTGGTTAAATTGGGACAAATTTGCACATCTATGTGACCAGCAATATGCCGTTAAGAAAAATTCAAAATTTCATGTACATCCGGTAATATTCGGAAAAAACCGAAATTTTCAAGAACTATTTTTTTTTTGTGGCGTTATTTGGAGATGGATATCAAAATAAAGAGCAAATTTACATTTTCAATCTGTCCCCGCTATACGACAGTATATTCTGATTTACCATGCGACGTTTTGTCTTTCTGCCACGATCATCAACTTTACTTTGTAATAATAACGTAGGCAGAGGTCACCCATCTGTTTTACATGGATGACTTCAAACTTTATGCCTCCGGAGAGAAGGACCTTCATCAGTCCTTAAGGGTGGTGCAAGAGTGCACGCATGTTATCTGAATGGAGTGGATAGACAAATGTGCCACGGTTCATCTCAAAAGAGGACGATGCAAGGAATACGGAGAGGACGTTCAGCTCGTAGACGGAAGCATCCTACATCATCTGAATGCCAGAGAGACGTATACCCACCTAGGGGTGGAACAACGCCACACCCAAGAGGTAGCCACTGTTAAGAACTCTGTTACTGAGTTGGAACCCGTTCAGCAAAAAGCACACGTGAAAGCTGCGGAGTGTGACAGGCTCCTACAGCTACATAAGGATACGCCAATGCATGGGGTCTTCTTCAAGAACATTGAAGACCTTGGCTTATCCAGAAACCTAACCTTCGCTTTTCTCAGGTCAAGTGGGCTGAAGTCGGAAACCGAGGGATTCATAATGACCTGCCAGGATGGTGTCTTCAACACCCTCGTCTACCGTAGTCGCGCGATGGGTATAGAGGTCCCTGACACTAGATGCAGAGCGTGTCGTAGGGCAGCTGAGACCATAATGCATTTGCTGGGAGCGTGAATTTCCAGCTCCTGGCGAAACGAACATCGTCCGAAAAGAGGAGGAAAAACGGACTAAATATCGAGATCTACTCATTGAACTCAAGATGGTGGTTCTGCTAATGGGGGTCCTTAGTGGAATGATGGCCACACTGCTCTCCAACTTGAAAATTATACCGGCAGAAAACTTAGCCGGAAGAATGCAGAAGGCCGTAATTCTTGGTTCACTCCGCCTTCTCAGGGCACATGACTCTCGGACCCAGTAATCACTCACCCCACGGACGTGGGGAGTGTTTGCTGGGTTTAATGACACACCAGCGCGCTCTCCGGAAGTGTCGGGACTCCGGTGACAGGGCCTGACTGGTACATTCCTTATGAAAAAAAATAATAATAATAATCGTAGTGGAAATTAGACAAAGTTATTAGTATCTTCTCTATCCTACATCTTGTCAATAAAATATTTCACCAGTTTTCAAGCTTTGTTTTCTCAATTACTTATTTTCATTCTGTTCCCGCTGAAAGTTTTCGAAATTTATTTTCAACCAACTTTAAAATAAATGCAATACATAGACCGTTTATCACTTTAATGAATGTTTTAACTGGAATTCAACTGCTATATCAGATTTCAGACTCATTACCTTCAATCTGGCTACAGCTTACGTAGTATCACTTCCAGTAACAACCACCGTACATACGATATAAATATTTATTGGTAATACAGCACTCTATGAACTTGGCGTAGTACATGGCTAAGTGCGGAATTCTACCCATTCAAGTTATTAGTAAACTCAACGTTTAGGGGTGGCTCACCCGAAACATTTCATCAAGAGTTAGGGCTCCATACATGAAAATCACGCTGATCCGCGTTAGTTATTCTTTATAGGGCATCACATTTCATAATGTTGGTCGGTGAAACTTCAACTTGAGCCATGTGATTGATTGTACGAATAAACTATACAGTATCAACATTCCTTGGGCGTATTCTTCAGTCAGTTTTTGAGATATTAAGATCAAATTTGAAGTATGAGTTACAGTTTAACACAGAGACATCCCAAAAACGTCTCTTTTATGTCCTAAAGTGTACTATCGGTACAATGACATGTTTGGGACTTCCCAAGAATGTTCCACAGATGATAGCCGGTGGATGTCGTAGCTGGTACATCCCTGGGATGTCCCAGAGATGCCTTTGGTACCAAATGTATCATGCAACCTCCCATATTGGTCCTTTTTGGTAGCCAGCGGATGTTCGTGGAAGCACTCACTTATTTTAAAAGTCCGACTTCCAACACCACTGTTATAAAAATACACATAACTGTAAATCACTAATTCACCTCATATCTAATAAAAGTAAAATATCAAAAATTTCAATACGCTCGCTCAAAACTTATGCAGGTAAGGTGATAACAAACAAAACTCTAATTGACAACGAATTCAATACGAAATTTGAAAAAACCAGAAAAGCACTTGCTGATAAAATTACCAGAGACCCAAATTATATTCCAAACAGCTATCTCAATGCAAACTCGGTTGTTCTTTTACCTACGAACGAAAACGAACTGAAAATGACATGGAAAGGTTTGAAGGATAAGAACTCGGTTGGAATTGACAAAACTAAAGATGAAACTCTTAAAATTATTGGTGATCGTTTTATGAAATCTCCATTCCATATAATCAATAAATGCTTAGAAAGTGGTATATGGCCGTCAACCTTCTAAAACTCTATTATAATACCACTTCCCAAAAAGGAAGACAAAACAAAAGAAGACAATTATAGACCCATATCACTATTAACGCGCCCACCTATCAAAAATTTTCGTAAAATGATTAAATAATGGATTGACTATATGAAACCATATGATTTTCTATGTAAAAATCATTTCGGTTTTGAAGAAAACGCGCCGATAGAGGATGTAATCATGGCGCTAACTATGAAAGTAAATAAAGCTTCGAATGAGAACAAGTCTATTAAATTTCATAGACCTTTCGAAAGCTGAAGTCACGACTTATTTTTGCAAACATTAGAGGACAACAGTATAAGGAATGTAAACCTAAAGTAATTTGAAAGCTTGAAAGCAATAGACGGCAGATCGTAAACGTAGACGATGTTCTCAGTGAGAAAAAACTATTGAATATGGTGTGCCTCGAGGTAGTGTTCGAGGACCACTTTTATTCAATATTTATATAGACGGATTGTTCTAGTTACAAATCAGTGGTGGATTAATTAGATTTGCCGATTACACAGCAATAGTGAACGGTGCTAAAAACTGGGACATACTGCAAAATAAAGCTCAGGCTGACTTCTCACAAGTAAATAACTGGCTCGAACATAAACTATTGACGGTTAACGTTGACAAAACTAAACACCAAGAGCAAAATGTAATAAAATCTTTCTACCAGATTTCTTTATCTGATTCATTTCACTTATTTTATTTATCATGCACTGGTTCTCTTTCTATAACAATTTTTTTTATTTATACAATGTGTTCTGTGTTGCAATTTCAAAAAATCGTGCTTTGATAACTTTAACATGTAAAATTTTTTGTACTTCTGAAATGTTTTTATTATTGTGTTGCTTTGAAATAGTCTTATCTTTTCTATGTATCTCTAAACAAATCTTTGCTCACTAAAAGAGTATGTATCATTTATACATCCATCGTTTTCAAGACACAACTGCCTCCTGTTCATAACAACCTAGGTTTATATTCCTCGGAGACAACTTCTGACACTAAGTGCGTATTTTGTGTATGAGGTCCTCGATATCTTTATAGGAGCCCTATCATATACACTTTCTTCGAGATATGGCCAGTGAGAAAAGTCTAGTGGGGTAAAATCTGGCAACTCAGCAGGCCATTTTCCCCCGTACCATTGCTACCGATCTATCTATCGAGAAACATTTCATTTCATTAATCCGTAACAATTCTGCTGGGCACGAAGTGTGGATAATTGCAAGAGTCATTCAATTGCATTTAATTAACCATTCAAACATTGTATAAGGTAAGTTATGATGTTTTCTTCAAATAAAACTCACCTTACCTGGTACTAATTTACTCAATTCTGGAGAAAACTATGTTGATTGAGCCTTACATAATCGAAAGAAACATGGATCTCTTCAAGAAATCGCCTGTATAATACGCACATGAAAGACACTTCAAAAATCCTTTTCGATGACACCAAATAATATCCTCAAGATAAATCATCTCAACCATATTACAACAGAGCTCACAATAGTCCCATTTGCGGTCCATTGAAAGGAGAGGACGGTGCCAGAAGGGCATGTTTATTGAATTCAGGCTCTCGACTGACAGGCCCTGACAACTGATATCCGATGTAATTTCGATTTTCAATATGCTTTGATATATGGCGGTGGTGTATGGGAGTACTTGCTCTAGTATTAGCATTATGTTTTATCTTGTCAAGTATACACGGATTGACACCCCCATTGCAAAGCTCTCACTGTATCAAATTAATAAGGAAATTGATAGACGAAGAGGGTGCGTGAGAATGAGAGAAATTGAATTTATTACAGGGCGATCCTTCTAGAAAGTATCAATGGAAAATACTTTTTTTTTCAGTTTTCTACTTTAGATTGGGCTTGATATCATCATACATCTGGTATCACAAACAACAACTGACTTCAACTAGCTAGATTTTCTAAATACTTCTTAAAAATTTCTTCTTCCGAGTAAATTGTGTCGCATCATATACTCATTTCGAGCAGAGTAGATTTTTCGGTATTCTTCCGTTCTCCAGAATACTCCGGACAGAAAAATATAAAAAAATGATTAAAAAATAAGAAATACCTACTGCGATCGGTCGGTTCATTTATTATGCAAATGAGTAACGTTTTATGGTTGACACTTAACAGCTGCGTAGCTAAGGTATTTTTTTCAATTTCGGAACATTATCCCCATCTCAATTTTGATCGTCTCAATCAAACAATGTGTCGTTGTCTCCATTATAACGTTTAAGTTTTAAAAAAAATGTTTTTTCCTCCTTTAAATCCACTAATATTTGCCTTAAGATCATATCGAGCCTTCATCCTATTACTAGTTATCTTCAATCTTTTCCTTGCTAATTCCTGAATCCCAGTCAAGCTCTTGTGATCCGAACACCAAACGAAGATCTCTCCCGAAGATAATGCTGGCTGTGGTGAGCTTTGTGGAATCGTGCACAGATGCCCTGTAGGCCATCAAATATGGTGAAAGATGTCGATGCCAGTTCTTTTCGTGCTCCTCTACTACTTTGGAAATATGTATTTCCATAATCTTGTTGAAACTTTCAACCACGCCGTCAGATTGTAGATGGAGGGCAGTTGTTCTGGTTTTGCTAATTTCCATGAATGGAATGAGTTCGATTCCAAACTCATTCCTTGATCGGAATGAAGCTCCTTTGGGACTCCAAACCTTGGAAACATGTTATCCACTAGAGCTCTTGCAACTGTGGATGTTTCTTGGTTAGGCAAGGCATAAGCATCAACCCATTTGCTGAAGTAATCCATGGCAAGGATGATGTATTTGTTGCCATCATTCGTCATCGGAAACAGTTCAGCTACATGACGATTCGTTCAAAGGGAGCTCCTACATTTTATTGTTTCATCTTTCTTCTTGATCTTGTCTTGGGGCTTTTGATTGCATTGCACTTCGGAAATCTTCTGCACCATCTTTTTACATATTCACGACATTGGACCCAGTGAAACCTCTGCCGTATTTTATCCAAGGTCTCATTCACACAAAAATGTCCACTTGATTTGCCGCCATGAATCTCCTCCAAGACATCACTCATTCTTGACGTAGGCACAGTTGATGAATCACTTTTCTGCCGTCGGCTGATTCTCAAGCCATCTTCAGTAGATCATTTTGAACAATCGGGGAATTTCATTGTGCTCACAATGGTGGGTCTTTTTGCTCGCTCCCCTATTCTTCCTGCTTAGAATATCTGCAACGTTTGGACAGGGTTGCCAGCGCTTCAGAGGTTGAAAAATAGTAGAATAGTGACTTAATTTTCACAGAAATAGTGACTACTTATTGGCTTTTTTGTCTAAATAGTGACATTTTCCTAACCAATTGAAAGCTGGTCATATTTTCCTTCATCATTCCAGAGCTCATTTGCAGTATTTTAATGAGAAATTTTTAGGATATGGGAAGTAAATGAAGGCCAAGACAAATACTACAGAAAGAGGATAAGAATATTTATCAAGATTAAAGTAATTGAAGTAATCTGTACTTTGAAAATTGTACTTAAAAACTCACTGAAACTTCTACCTATCATTCAAAGTTAAGCTTTGGAAAGAAAAACTTTTTTTTGGGCCAACGTTTCGAACTATATTTAAATCATCATCAGGGTAACAACAGATTTTTTTTGAAAATTTGTTTTACTTGCCACGATGTACTGAAATTCGACGAGAATAAAAGTTTGGATATTCGGGAGGACTGAAAATTTTGTTTTCCTCTACTTAAAATGCTTGAAATAATTTCCAAAACGGACATTTCAAAATTATTTGAACAATTAAAACATCAACACATACACGAATACTGAGAGCCAATGTTTTTTTTTTCTGAAAATTTTATAAAACGGACTAAAAAAGAAGTGGAAATAAAAACATCAAAGACATGAATATATGATTAACTTCAAACTAAAAAATATTGTGTTTGAACCTTCAATTCCTTCTGGTATTGACACTGTTATGTTTGAATATGTGAATAATTTCACATAGTAGTCTTTTAGATAAAAAGGGTTGCGTATCAAAAACGATGGGTGTCATAAAGTTAAAACTGTGATCTTTTTTTGTGATGTGTTACAGGTAACATTTAGTATGTCCTATTTAGCCCTGAGGGCAATTCTCACACTTAATTTGGTTAACCATATTTGATGTTTTTGCTTTTTGGTGTGAAGAGAAATGTCGTCCAATGGTGTTTTATTTTCAAACGCTATTTTTGAATGTTCATCTTTAATAACCGCTACAAGTCTTTCTGAAAGATTTATTACATATGGTATTTTGACATATGTCGATTTTGTTGTTCTACTCGTTTTTTCAGTGTTTTGTTTTTCGCTTAGTATTATTTTTGACTAATGATGTTTGGTAATTATTCTGTACAAGGTATTTTATCATTTCTAAATTTTTTGGTGGTAATCTGGATTGGTAATTGCAAGTGCTCTTGGTTTTAGATTTTTAACGATGCAAGGTATTCTAACGAGCACCTTATTCTAACCAATTCTAAGCTCTGAAATAGTGACAATAGTGACCAAATTTCGAAAATAGTGAGAAAAGTGACACAATTTTAAAATAGTGACCAATAGTGACAATAGTGACTCACTGGCAACCCTGCGTTTGGATCAACTTCTAGGTCTTGTCTCATTTTCGCTGTGGTCCAATTGTCGTTAACCATCAATCTCACATGGTTAATTCCTTCACGACATTCAATTCGCTCAAAATGCTACTTTCGGTCTTGTGATGTTGAAGGCCGTCTCCACTTCTAGAGAACGTACCAAGGCATCGCTACTACTCTTAAAGTCGCAAAATCCTTTGGATTTCGGTGTCTCTCAATCCTTGAATGAATAACTGCACCGCTAGCTGTTCCTTGAAATCTCTCGGTGCTTCTGGTTAAGCCAGCTGGATTAAGCCTCTCAGATTTGCTACAAATTCTCTTTCTGGATATTTGAGGACGCGTTTTTATTTGAGCTCGATGCAGCTGTTCTCGTATCGTATCTCCAATGCAGTCTTCATATTCAGTTTGCTGTAAGACGGGTATTTTCTGCAACATACCCAAAGCTGCCCCTCTCAAAGATACTATGAGTGCTGCAGTTTTTTCTTCTTCGTTCCCTCCATTAGCCACTGCCGTAGCTTCAAATTACCGGTGATACATGAACCAAGAGGGATGTCCATAAAAAATTGGTCTTTGAGGAGTCCTTTCATTTTCTCTTGCACTGTCTCCACTTCATTTTGAGCTCATTTTCTTGACACCTTTCTTTAGTTTTTCTTTCAGTTCCTCCACTTTTGTATTTCGGTTTTCTGTATTACATGTTGGAAAAACTGGTCTTGATTGATTTTCTACCACTTTTTGGAAGTCTGTTTTCCTTTGTTTTTCTATTCGTTCTTATTTGTTCGCTTTTGGTCGTTTAAAAATTTTCTGGAGTGCTTCTTTTCGTTCTTTTTTCCATCCAACCGTCGCGTTTCCTCTTTTTGTTTTTCATTTTCTCGTTCTTGTGTTTTTTCCTGGCACCTTCTTTCCAAATTCGCAAATTGCTTTTGGATAAATTTTACAATGTCCTCCATCGTATCGTAACTAATTTATTAGTTTCTGCTTTTTACTCATATCCCACTTCCGACACCATTGTAACGCCCCTAAAATCTTGATGCTGAATTTTGAAACATCCTGTATGTTGGCCAGGAATATTCCCCAGAACATATCCATGGAATAATCCTGTCAAATGCTGTCAGTGATCGTGCTGACTGAGAATATTCCCTGATCATATTATACTGTATCACTTTAAATCAATATTTCTAGAAAATACAGAGCATGAATTTATACATTCCTTGTCTAGTCTGACCCAACCTCTGTTAACCGTCCTCGGCTAGAGTTTCCAAGCGCCTTTTGTGTCCCGCAAGACTGGACCCTCTTAATCCCATTTAACACTTTCCTATCGGTCCCAGGACGGTCTCATCTGCGTTGTCTTATTTATACGACCGCGACCAAAACCGCCCCACTGGAATTGTTTAGATAAGGGCTCGGCATGGTCCCGTTAGTCGGTTTTGGTTCGACGTTGAATTCATCAAAATTACGAATGGGAACGAGATCCCAACGAGAAGTCATGTTGGAGGAACTACAGGGAAGCGAAATGAAAATCCTACATTCTAGAGAAGGCATATCAGCATTGACGGCTTGATTGATGATCCAATTCAATTCCTTGATTATTCATTAGAACCAGTAAGTCTTTCATCAAAAAATCTTCCGAATGCGTGTAGAAAAAAAGCAAATTCGAAATGTCTTGTACTCACAGCTTCAGAACATACAGTACATGATAAATTGTGAAAGGCTTTCGCGACCATTGTTACTCACACGATTACTTTTTTGGTTGTAAAGGCTATTCCACATAATGGCAAAAGCAGTGGTGTCACCCCCCTCTACTGTCAAAGTAGCCAATGAAACATGTTTTAACGATGCTGAAAATTCAAGGTCATGCTGCCGAGAGTTTGAATCATTTCAACTTTTTACAGCAAAAGTAAAAGTTTTCAAATTCTTCGATGAGCATTGCATCCGTATTAAACTAATGGAAAATGAAAAAGACAACACGAATGCGCAGTATCCATCGATGAATTTGAAAACTTATTTATATCCAGCAGTGTTCCCGTTTCTAACCTTAAAATTGAGGTTGCACCAAATATAAACAATGGAAAATGTTATATATTTGATAAATGGTATTGAGGTAGTGCTACAACTGAAAATAAAACAGCTTGGAATGAATGAAATTACGAGCTGGTAAGTTTGAGTGATTCAAGAACAGAATATTTTATTCCTCGTTTCATTTTACCTTAGGTATAGACCTAGAATTCATAAATTCGTTCTTTCTTGGATTAATGAGAAATGGAGAATTAAAAGAACATCGATTCAATAGATAACATAACTCTTAAGACAAGTATATTTGTTGAACCTTCCAAAAAGACAATCTGGAAAGATATATATGATGCTATGAGAGTGCATTGCACTATCAGAACTTCCAAAGGAATGGAAAGCATAAAGAGATCGATACTTGAGAAAAGCAGCCATCAGGCTCTGCTGCTACACCAAATCCTACTTGGAAATATTATAAACTGCTGAATTTTGTTAACGAAGATGGTGAAACTTAGAAAACAACATCTTGTATCCCAATAGTTCCTTCAACCCCCACCAGCAAACCCCAATCAGTCCCATCATTAAAAAAAACAAAATAAAGAAAGTGATGAAAAATTTCTCAAAGCCATTAAAAATATCGAGAACACCTATTTGGATGAAGTAGATCATTTTGCCTTGAGACTATCAATTGGTTAGAAGGGTAGGAGCACACTTGAAATTGCTTATTTACAACAACTCCATGATGTTGGATTCAATAGTATTTAGACTTCAGTAGTATTTAGTAAGATGATTTCAATATTTCATTTGTGAATTGTAGTTACCTAGTAGTTTCAGCTTTCAGATCTCGAAATGAAAAAATGTTGTTCGTTATAAAAATATTTCAAAGATTCATTTGTTTGAAAAAGAAAGGAATTCTAGTGGCATTGGGGCGTTTTATTAAGATTTTACCAAAATAATTGTTATTTTTTTAAATTTTACATAATTTCTTATACAGTAAGTATGATGGATGATCTGCAACTAACTATTTATTTATACTTTCCCATTTCCACTCAACTATTCTTTCCTGCATGAAGTGAATTCTTTTCTGTAAGCAGCTGGGGTGGAGCCGCAAAAGCTATCTAGATCTTGTTTTTGGGTAGATCACGCCCAATCTATTAATTTTGCTTTTTACAATAAATAAATGAATAATATAAAAAAATAGATACTATACCAAAGGCAAATAAAATAGGTAGGTAAAAACATTCATAGAAATTTCTCTTGATAAAATTAAACATTCACAAATATTAATCATTATTAAAACCTAAAATTAGATGAAGTCGAGATGAAATAACCGTGCTACTGGTACATAATATGGCACGTCATAATGTATATACTTGCAATAAATAAATGAAAAATGGAATACTATCTATACAAATAACTTATAAAATTGTTGAGTACATACATAGCAATTCCAATAGATAAAAGTGAACATTTACAAATTGACAGGCATTTTTAAAATCCATTAAACAAATAAATATTAAGGTATACTTATAAAAACAATTATTTACAAGACATTTTTTCACGTCGGATTTGAATTTAAGTCTGTCAGGAATTTGCTTAAGTGATAGAGGGAGCTTATTATATGATTTGATAGCATTATAAAGTGGTGATTTCTCATTAACTAGCGTACGATGTAAAGGTACCATTAAAGTGTTGCTATTTCCGGTATTGTGTTCATGTGGTGTTGAGAGAGTGGGTAGATATTTCAGATTTTCTCCAAAGTTACTGCCCCTCTTTCGGCCCTCCATACATGCCCACACTGTCTAATTCTATGCTGTTTTATTTTACATATTGTCTTCTTTTAATTCTTGTCTAATTTCTAGGTTATTTCTTATTCCGTATTTTTCTTCTGAGATTTATTTTGGTCCTAATATTGCTCTCATATTTTTTTTTTCAAATTTCTTTATGTCTTCCTCGTCTTTTTTTATCATTGTCATCGCCTCCGCTCCGATTTATGACATAATTGGTCTAATTATGGTACTATAAATATTTATTTTGCTATTCTTTGTTAATATTTTACTTTTCAATAATGTTTTATTGGCAAAGTATGCTCTGTTTGCGTTTAATATTTTTTCTTGTATTTCTATTCTTCTCTCTCCCGTTTTACTTATCCTCACTCCTAAATATTTGAATTCTTTTACTCCTCCAAACTCTCTCGCTCCTATTTTGATCTGTCCCTGTATTTGTTCAGTTCCTAATCTCAATATTTTCGTTTTTCCTTGGTCAATCCGAAGCCCCATTATTTCTCCTTCTATAATTTCTTCCAGCATATCTTTCATTACTCTTCTGGTCTTGGTGATTATGGCTATATCATCATCGTATGCAATAATTTGTCCTCCCTGCCCTATTTAAGAATCCTGTTGTTAATTCTCCTTACAGCATATTCTTGAGTTAGGTTGAATAACGTCGTTGAAAGTGAGTCCCTCTGTTTATACCTCTGTTGACTGAATTTCTGTTTCTACTTTTTGTGTTCTGATTGTGGTCTTAGTTGTTTTCATCGTCATTATCATCAGCTTTCTTAGTTTTTGTAAGGTGTTTAACTCGTTCAGTGCTATCATGAGTTGGTTTCTTTTTATTGAGTCAAATTCTCGCTGGAAATCTACAAAGAGCTGTTCGAGGTTTATCTTGTGTTCATGGGCTTTTTCTATCACTTGTTTTAGTGTATGAATCGCGTCTATGGTTGATTTTCCTTGTGTAAATCCGCTTTGATATGATCCTATTATGTTTATTGTAATATTTGTCAACCTTGATTGTATTATTGATGTCATTTTTTTATACGCTGTGTTGAGTAGTGTTATTCCTCGGTAATTCTTACAGGTTTGTTGGTCTCCTTTCTTATGGATGGTTATTATTTGTCCTGTCTCCCATTCTTTCGGCATTTTTTCCTCTGTCCATATTCTCCTTCTCAATATAAGCATCCTATCCTTCAACTCATGTCCTCCGTATTTTATAAATTCGATGTTAATTTCATGTTTTCCGGGCGCCTTACCATTTCTACATTTCGCAATGACTCTTTCTATCTCCTCTCTGGTGTGCTCATTTAATATATTATTTTCTTCTTCGCTCATTTCCTCATCGTCTTCCACTGCTATTGCTCTGTTTATCCTTTGCGGCTTCGTCTAGCAACTATAGGCTTCCGAAAAAAATTCCACCTGGAAACCCAAGGCCGAAACACGCATGTATCGGCCTTTAGAAGTGATAGAGGTCTTGCAGTTGCCGGGGCAACATCAATACAAACAAAACCTTTTCATTGTCGTTGACGTGTGTGTTGATGTTGACGAATTTGAAATTATTTGATATTATTCTGTTAGAATAATGAAGTTCAAGATATCACTTGCCGAAAAACCATCCCATAGAGCTCCTGTTACTTGTGTTGGTTGGAGCAGTACCCAAGAAGTTTATTCTGCTGGGTAAGCTGAACATTTTCATGTATGTTTCGTTGAGTTCAATATCAAAAATCATTTGTCAATAATAGTTGCGTCTTCGCGTATTCCACAGAGCCAAAGTTGTGAAAACAATTTGAATTTGCTATTCCTATTTTTCATATTTGAAAGATCACGATGAATAAGTACCTACAGTAGCTTTGTCGAGAATGAAATGGATAAAACAGAACAAATAATAAACTTGGTAGAGAAGTAATCAATCCAACCTATAACCTGACACGAAATGTCTATAAGAAAATTTAAAAAATATTTGTAAATATTATCCCACAAAGGATTATCTTCAAATTTGCTTTCAGTGTTTTCGAGAAGTTTTGTAAAATCAAAAGGATTTTTTATTGGATGCAAAAATTTTCATTCAATATATTTGGTAAAACGGGAATCAGTTCCAAGCCTACAGTTTTTTTTCTAAAGCAAACGATTCAATGTTTTTGTGTAAATTCGGAAACTTCAGTGATTTTTGGTTATGATAATTATTAATTAAAAAATATTGAGAAGTTTCCAAATTTTTATGAGACCATCGTGCCCCTAAAAAATATCCCTTTCATGAAATCAATGGTTTTTTGCAAGAAACTACAATCATGAAATTCTTTCATGAATTAGGTATATTTATTGTGATATAAAATCTTTTAGATATTCAGTCTATTTGATAATGATAATAATAGTAAAAATAAGACGTTCAGCTCGTAGAAGGAAGTATTCTCATCTTCTTGACGCCAGAGACTGTTAAAAACTCTCTCTGTGCAGCAAGTATCAGCACAAACTATGACAGATCTGGTCATCAGAACTGTAGGGAAAGCGTGCTTTAAATATGTAAAATGTGGCACCAAAAAAAGTTACTCAAAGAATAATCTGAGCAAAATAATTGAGGGTACACCTAGCCTCCATGCGGGAAATTTTTTTTCGCACTAGTGTGGAGAAATTGCACTTTCTAAACAAAACTGAGTGCAGGTGAAGGATGAATCAGACGCGCATGTAGAAAAAAATTATCTGAACGTTGAGACGCTATAAAATTAGTTACCTCACAGCAGATTTTTTCTGAATCGCACAATTTAATACAGAAAATTTATTGGTGATAATTGTTTCGTTAAAATCTGTTTTTGTAATCTCTGTCAACCATCTGCACCCTAACTATGAACTCCTAGAAGCCTTCAAGATACTTGTGCGAGCTAGGAGAGACCCTTACCTTTCAACGTGTAATATCATGCTCGGAACCGGAGACCATTCTGAGATATGAATCCACGTCCCTATGTTACTCCATTACCAACAATTGAACAAAGAATTTAATCGATTGGACGTTCATGAAAAGTTCACTATATTTTACTCAGTACCTATATTTTGACTAGTATTTCAGACAAACGAGGTTTTTTCCAGTGAACTCTGAGATAACATTGCAAAATTTATAACGAATCGTCTGAAGGATTTCATTGTTCAATTCTCTGCAAAATCCACATGATTGAAGATACAAAATGAAAATCGATTACACTCAATCCAAAGTTAGACGTGTGGCGATACATTGAATGGTGTGAGAATGCCTGAGGACGTGTCAATTTCAGGAACTAAGGTCGATCCATATCATACTGACGTCATCCAGTGGCTAAATGATGTGGTTGATACTCCTACTTGCTAAAATATCCATTCATTCTCTCAGAGGTTTATTTGGAGGTACATCTACGACTGCTTGTAATGGAGGGTAGTCAGGCGTTATAATTTCGTCGATTTCTTGTACCTGTTTTCTTATACTACCGTGACGTTTCTTAGTCACTGGTCTTTTTTGTAAAATGTCTCTCGTTTTTTCCGTATGTTCTGCAAAATAACAAAAAAAAAGGTATTTTATCCAACACATGACAGTTATAACAAGTAAACTATCAAATAACTCACTAGTGTGTTATAATCTATAACTCACTAGTGAGTTCGTATTTGAAGTAGTTTTCTAGTTGTTTATTACATTTACAAGCAGAATTCACATTGATATTGAAATCAAAGGAAAACGCTATCGGTTTATTCGAATTTGAAGTCATTGTAAAATTCGTTGGTTCATTGGAACCAGACGTTCCCATATCGGTACAGCTGCTGATAGTGCTGGAAGACGCCGACATATTAGAACCTTGTATTCTTTCTGCAATTTGTATTTGGTTGTACACCGATTCTACTAGGTATTCTTCTGCTAAAGTCGAGGACTTCCATCCTCCGAGACGCTTCAGAGTAGTCATGTTAGCCCCTGCATTGGCCAAAAGAGTCGCCGAAGACCTTCTCAGGCAGTGACCGATGTGCAATTCTTGAAGGTATCTTCGACAACATATTCATTACCACACACTGGCTGGTGCACCTCTCATTTTTATAAAAAACAGATACTAGTATTCCTTGGTCTCAAAGGCATATTTTTCACACAAATTGTTCGGGTTGACTGGAAATCCTTCTTCTAGTATAGTGAAACTTCTAGATTTCTTGGTTTGAGTGTCTGGAAAAACTACATGAAAATATTTCCCTTCGTCTTGAATATTTTCTTTTTTCAAATTGACCAATTCATCGCATCTACAAGCACCGCTAATCCCCCTTGTAGAAGCCACTTTCATCAACAAGTATTCGTCGTAGTTCTACCCGCCAAAATAATAATCTAAGACTTCCCATTCCATCATCGAATTTAACAAAAAATTCTCTTATTTATAATGCTTTGATACTATTTAATCATCTCCCAATTACTACCAGAAGAATTATCTCTCCAGTTTTATTCAGGAGATCTGTGAAAAATCTTTTTATCAATGAACCATACTACAGTGTTCAAAAGTATCTAGACAAAGATTGGAATTGCTCTTCTGTCATTGGGGTGGTTTGACCAAGCTTTATGCTGGTTAAGGTAGCGACAATGACGGACCGTCCGCGAACGTCCAACTAGGACCAAAATTTCCAACACGTGTATTCTTATTGCGCAACTTACACTGAGTGATCGTCCTCGACCGTTTTTCAAAGACCATGTTTGTAATTCCATTCTGCTGAAAATTTTGGTCGATCAGTGTGAGCTTGATAGTTTTCATTCATCCCTTTCAATTTTTGGTCGTTGCTGGATGGTCGTGGACGGTTGGTCCTGGTCGGTCAGTGTGTTTTCTAGCTAAGTGTCACCAAGTAACCAAACAACGCAAATCATGGACCCTTCCAGAGAATATACCTCTCAGGAAGATGTATTCACTAGAAAGGGTTAACAAAGTATCTTGTAGTTATAATAGACGCCAAGCTGACGTGGCAAAAGCAGATCGCTTATCGACACATGCTCGTACTGGGCATGCAGAAGGGCGTTAGGAACGACTTGGGGTCTGACACCCAAGACCCTACACTGGATATATTCGTCAATTATTTGCACAACCATTACGTACGGACCTATTGTGTGGTGGCAAGGTAGGATGAAGAGTAAGACCAGAAATGATCTAGACAAAGATCAAATGCTGGCCTATTTAGGAATGACAGTCGCCATGAGAACAGCACTAACTAAAGCTCTGGAAGTTCCACTAGGATTGCCACCTCTGCATCTGTGCATCGAACTTACAGACTCGAAGGCACAAACCAATGGGTCGGAGTAAAAATGGACCATGGACATTCCCTCATCTGAAATGAAGTACAGGAGAGCTGTCCCATCCTACTGATGGGACGGGACAGCACCCTGCCACTTCTGAACTTCAGAAAATGCCCGAATATTGTCATTTCCACGAGGAAAGAAGGGAATGACATAGCATAGTACGAGTTTGTACAAGTTGCGTATAGGGTGGGAACTGTACCTATAGTTCTGGGTCGGCAAATGGCTGCCGGAAAATTGCCTGTCTTTTGACGTTCTTTTGTTACACGATCCTTTGATATATTGTTTCCTGGGACATTATCCCTGTGGTTTTTGTGCTTATCCCCAATCCAGTCTTCCACAGACGCTCTTACTTCACACTTTGGTACCCCTAGCATCTGCCCATGGTTTGGGATCATTTTCATTCCTCTTCTTGCGAGTTCGTCTGCCATTGCGTGCGATTCCCTGATGACCTGGGACCCATATCAGTTTGACTTGATTCTGGTCTGACAGAGTTTTCAGTTCTTCTTGGCAGTCCCATACCAGTTTGGATGTTACTTCCTTACTACACAAGAACTTCAGTGCCGCTTGACTGTCTGATAGGATGTTGATATGCGCGTTTTCAACGTTTCTCCTATTATTTTCCTTCGCGCATTGAAGGATGGCGTACACTTCTGCTTGAAAAACAGAGGCATGGGTGCCCAGTGAGTAGTTGATGCCGATTCCTGGAGAACACTCTTGAGCTCGCTTCATTCTCAGTCTTCGATCCATCTGCGTACCAGATTTTCCCCTGTAGCCGTTCCATTCAGTTCTGTTTGGCAACAGCACTCTTAATTGGTTGTTGAAGTAGTACCTTTTCGGAATGTGATCCATTCTCGTCCCTAGTGCGTCCCTGATCACCGTTCTAACGATTCTCATGTGTCCCGTTCCAACGTTCAGGTTGGGTGGGCACCAAGCCTTGCCTCGCCCTGAACCACAAAATGGAGAGGTGGCAGTCCCATTGCTGCAGTTGGTGTTGATTTGATGGCCCCTGTGATTCCAAGACAAGCAAGTCTTTGCACCTTGCTTAGTCTCGTTTCGGCTCCTCTTTGTTGTGTCTTGGGCCACCACACTAAAGAAGCATATGTAATGGAAGTCATGACCATCGTGCTATACAGCCAGTGCAGCATATGTGGTGTTAGTCCCCATTTTTTTCCAAAAGTGTGTCTGGCTATCACTAGTGAAGTCACCGCTTGTTTGGTCATATTTTCGATATGCTGGTTCTAGGTCAGCTTGGAGTCTAGTTTTACTCCAAGATACTTGACTTCTTCCTTTAACTGTATGTCCTCCCCTCGAAGTTGTATGGGTCCTAGGCCCTCTGTTTTTCGTCTTCGGGTGAATGCTACTATGGTTGCCTTGTTAGGATTGACGTTAAGCTCCTCCAATGGGTCTTAGCAGTCGAAATCAAGGTGGTGACAGTAGCTGCTGAATTAATTCTCGGTGGTATAAGTTGTGGACCTACCACCGAGAATCAATTGGTTTGAGGTTATGCCAACTTGGCTAGATTACTCCCAGTGCAAGAAAAATACACTATATGAAGACATCAAAATAGCGGCAGTAGGTGGGATTTATAGACTAGGAAAAGTAATCCAAGTAACGTTTATAAGATATACCACAACAAAAAACAATTATACTCAGAACCTATTATACTCTATTGATTTCTCAGTATAATTGCATAGGCTGTTGAGGGTCTAGTGAAAGGGTAGCAAGTGAAAGGGTAGTTTTTGGTTGCTGTTAATTTTTTATTTTGAAAGTAATAAGCTTGAGATGAGCCGTTTAGTGCTTTCGTTTCATTTCATTTTAGACAATTGCATTTTTCTCTTTCAACTAATCTACAGTCGATTTTCCCTGACAATATTTCCAAGCTACCGGAGTCTTAACACTTCCAAAATAAATATCTTATTTGCGTAATGCTTTTTTGTAAAACATCATGTTTGTCAGTAATACAGAAGATTTATCGTTATTATTATTATCAAATCATTCTAACATAATATTCAGTAACTATGTTTTTCTTCACTGAATCGCACTCATTCTGACAAGCTATAGAAGATATCTTGGGTTATCATTGAGGTCAACTGAATTTTTGTTATGAGAACAAAAAAAGATACCAGTAATTCTCAGTATTTATAGTTATGAGTTCACACGTTTTTAAGAAGAATGACGTTTACTGTTCATCAAGTACGTACCTATATTGTTGCTGTCCATGATCACGTTCATCAACGTACCTTTCTCATAAGCACAAATGTTCCATATTAGACAGAGGCAAATAACACTAAGTAGAAAAGCTTTCATTATATCGTATTCGACTGATGGCTTGTCAATTTTAATATGGAATGATAACACAAACTTTCAATTCGCTTCGATTCAAAATATATTATTTTCGTATGGCCACATGATCACTGCCTGATCAGTTCAATCTAAGCAATTCGTCGTGAATCGGGAAATACAGGGAAGATAACAGAGAAATTTAGTTCCTTATTACTTCTCTGATATAAAGTTGTTTTTGTTATTGTTGTTATTTCCGTCAATCAGTAGTACCCTCACAAAATCTTCGGAAGACTTGTGCGGGAAGACGAGGCCCTTACTCTTCAACGTGTAATCCGTGCTTGCTTGCTACATCGAATGAATCGTAAACTGTGTATTCGTATAATTTTTCCTCTGATGTCAAGAAAAGCCATATCATTCACATAGAGTGAAGTACAGTAGAAAGTCGTTTCTAGAGAACGGTTTTCTTGGGGGTGCATTTAATTTTCCTTTATTTTAATTCGTGCTTAACATTGATGACTTTTCCAGTCCACAAGACGCACTTTCCTCAAGAACCATTTGTATTTCAGTGTCCTAAAAGTTTATGTTTCCGATATCCGAAAACCATTCACCCCACGAACACATAATACTTTCATCTCCACCAGTCTATTTTACGCGAAAAAAAAGTTTATCAATTCAACGTTTTGCAATAAAAAGACTGTCTACTTCACAAACTCTTATTTATTTCCAAAATCCCACTTGCCATCGTTGATTCCTGCATTAATGGTGTCAAATTATAACAAAATCTACATCACTGAAAGGATTTCAGTCCTGATTGGCAAAAGTAGTAAATCAAGATTATTTGAATACCTATTACAGCTATTTATGTACCAAGTGCGTTATATAGATCCTAACGCCCGGAGGGTACATTCACCCAAGTGCCTTTGGCCCTGAACATCGGGCTTCATAATTATTTTATTTTTCACGAAAAAATTATCTGAAACGATGTTTTTTACTTCATAAATTTCTTCTCATCGTATTTACTGCGGCAACTGAGCACAAGTGAGCTTCTATGCAATTGCCATGGAAACATTGAAGAGGTTGCTAAGGGTTGTTTATTTAATAAAATGACGCTGCATTTTTGTAAGAATTGACAAGCTTGTTAGTGATTGGCAAAAGTAGTGTGTTGTCATTATTCTTAGTTTATTAAGATATTGAAGGAATCTTCCTAAACTAAATATATAATTTTTTCAGAGATGATAGTCAGCTTCTTTCATGGTCAGTGTCAACTAACCAGTCGACGAAGATCACACAGCTCGGTGTTGACCTTTATCCAACTGACATGCAATTCCTGCCCAGGGTGAGTGGTACGTTGGGAAAGCATGGCGACTTGATACTGATCACTTCCGTGGATGGAAAATTCCACATCATGAACAGAGCCGGTAAAATCGAACGTTCAGTAGAAGCCCACAAGGGAGCCATTTTGGTCGGACAGTGGGGTAACGACGGAACAGGATTACTGACAGGTACTTTATGATTAGTGTGGGGTAGTGGATTTTCTTAAGAGCTATGACTCATACCGTCGCAGAAAACAAATTTACGTTTCGGCAGTAGTCTACTGAACGTAGGCTGTTATAGGCTATGCTATTATAGTGAAGTAGTTGAGTCATTGTTTTCGGATTACATTTTAATAATTTTGTGAGTTGTTGCCTGTAAGTAACGCGCAGATATATACAAGGTCATAGCTCTTAAGAAAATGCCATTTGAAAATTTTGGGGTGATTCCTTCCCCGCTTGGGTGACAGTGGCGGAGTCAAAAATACCGGAAAAGAGTGTCCCCTTTAAATGAAAAATCGACGGATCTGAGCGTTTTTCCAAAATGTTGACGCAGTTCCTGAAAATGGTTATTGCGTTTTCAGTAAGCCACCCTGAATGACAATTCTTGAATTAAATCAAACACAATATATCGCCTGAATTCCCAGATGAGAGAACGGATAAAGCCATCTTGACATCGGTAATGAACCCTTGTCTTCCATCTCATAACCAAAATGAATGTCGCAATAGTTTCGAAGCAAAACAAGACAATTTCACGCGGGATTGAACATCACATTCTGAATTATTCCAAGTTTCCCACTAGACATGACAAAACGTTTACGTTAAGAAGGAAAACTGATTATATCATAAGATGAAGGTAAACCTTAGGGTGAGCATAGTAGCGATAGGACAAGTGAATTCAATCACATAGGGAGGAAGTGGTTGAAACCATCGAGCCCAGAAGGTCCGTTAGATGATTTGTTTACATGAAATTCTAGGATGTGGCAGATATGCCGGATGGGATGCGGCAGGGCTTTATTTGCCTGGATGTATCACTTAGTTGCGGTGGAATGGAAAATGGCAAAATAAATCAGGAATGATGCGAAGATATTCACTAGGAGATTCCACGTTGCATGTACATTATGGAGGTCTGTTCTATAAAAAAAATCCCATTCCAGCCTCTTAAGAACCTCCGTACCTCCATACATCAATATACATCATCATGGGCCGTGATGGTCATGATGGTAAAGCACTTGTCTCTTAACCTAAGGGTCATGGGTTCGATTCCCAGCATGGTCATCGGTCTCGTGCATGGCATCACACGTTAAAAGGTAAGGGCTGCGTCTTCCCTAGCTCGGACAAGTCTTTCGAAGACTTTTGAGGGTTGTTCTCTTAAGGGTGTGCAGCTGGTTGACGGAAATAACAACAACAATATTATTTTATTTTTTTGTTGGAAAACTATCTGTTCTATGGAAGAAACAGGAGACGAAATTCTCGAATTCACGAATGTCAAAGGATAATTTTACGCACGAGAATTGTATTATTTGTGGGCAATTTTGATCAGTCCTTCCAAGAGCGGATCAATAAATAAAATTTGATAAAATTCTTAAGGAAATGGCGGATGCTATCTACATTGATACTGTAACGATATTTCTAAATAATACTTCCTTGATCGGAATGTAGCTCCATTGGCACTGCAAACCTTGGAAACATGTTATCCACCAGAGCTCTTGCAACTGTGGATGCTTCTTGGTAGACCCCTAAAAATCATGAAAAATGCAAAATTAACAGATTCACTTGAGATTCGTACTATATATGCAAAATTAAATGATGATTCTGGAAATGTATGATTTGTATATGGTCAGAGATTTGGTTTAGCATAAAAAGGGATAAAACGTCAAAAATTCCCTTACAAGGTCAAAATTACGGAGATGCCGTCAAAAACATAGAAAATCTTAAATTGACTTGGAATTGACTTGAAATTTGGTGTGCTTATTCAAAAAAGATTGCATTTCACGAGTGGGACAACAAAAAAGGATGTATAAAGAATTGGAAGAAAATGACCCCTCTCAACTCTAGATGAACTTTTCAACTCGAGAACGGTTGAAGATAGATCAATTCTGCAAACGCCAATCGATTCTGAATGATGAAATTAGTATATTCTGTTAATTTCAAATTGATCGAAGTACGAAAGAAACTTTTCGAAAAAAGTCGTAAGGGGTAGACCCCTAAAAATCATGAAAAATACAAAATCATCCGATTCACTTGAGATTCACACTATATATGCAAAATTTCATGCTGATTCTGAAAATGTATCATTTGTATATGGTCAGATATTCGGTTCAGCATAAAAAGGGATAAAACTTCCCTTACAAGGTCAAAATTACGGAGATGCCGTCAAAAACATAGAAAATCTTAAATTGACTCGGAATTGACTTGAAATTTGGTGCGCTTATTCAAAAAAGATTGCATTTCACGAGTGGGACAACAAAAAAAATGTAAAAAAAATTGGAGGAAAATGACCCCTCTCAACTGTAGATGAACTTTTCAATTCGAGAACGGTTGAAGATAGATCAATTATGCGAACGCCAAACGCTTCAGAATGATGAAATTACTCCAAAAATTTCAAGTTGATCGAAGTACGACAGTAATTACTCGAAAAAAGTCGTAGGGGTAGACCCCTAAAAATCATGAAAAATACAAAATCATCCGATTTAATTAAGATTCACACTATACATGCAAAATTTCATGCTGATTCTGAAAATGTATGATTTGTATATGGTCAGATATTCGGTTCAGCATAAAAAGGGATAAAACTTCCCTTACAAGGTCAAAATTACGGAGATGCCGTCAAAAACATAGAAAATCTTAAATTGACTCGGAATTGACTTGAAATTTGGTGCGCTTATTCAAAAAAGATTGCATTTCACGAGTGGGACAACAAAAAAAATGTAAAAAAAATTGGAGGAAAATGACCCCTCTCAACTGTAGATGAACTTTTCAATTCGAGAACGGTTGAAGATAGATCAATTATGCGAACGCCAAACGCTTCAGAATGATGAAATTACTCCAAAAATTTCAAGTTGATCGAAGTACGACAGTAATTACTCGAAAAAAGTCGTAGGGGTAGACCCCTAAAAATCATGAAAAATACAAAATCATCCGATTTAATTAAGATTCACACTATACATGCAAAATTTCATGCTGATTCTGAAAATGTATGATTTGTATATGGTCAGATATTCGGTTTAGCATAAAAAGGGATAAAACGTCAAAAATTCCCTTACAAGGTCAAAATTACGGAGATGCCGTCAAAATCATATAAAATCTTAAATTGACTCGGAATTGACTTGAAATTTGGTGTGCATATTCAAAAAAGATTGCATTTCACGAGTGGGATTACGAAAAAATAAAAAAAAAATTGGAAGGAAATGACCCTTCTCAACTGTAGATTAACTTTTCAACTCGAGAACGGTTGAAGATAGATCAATTCTGCGAACGCCAATCGATTCTGAATGATGAGATTAGTATATTCTGTTAATTTCAGATTGATCGAAGTACGAAAGAAACTTTTCGAAAAAAGTCGTAAGGGGTAGACCCCTAAAAATCATGAAAAATACAAAATCATCCGATTCACTTGAGATTCACACTATATATGCAAAATTTCATGCTGATTCTGAAAATGTATGATTTGTATATGGTCAGATATTCGGTTCAGCATAAAAAGGGATAAAACTTCCCTTACAAGGTCAAAATTACGGAGATGCCGTCAAAAACATAGAAAATCTTAAATTGACTAGGAATTGACTTGAAATTTGGTGCGCTTATTCAAAAAAGATTGCATTTCACGAGTGGGACAACAAAAAAAATTTAAAAAAAATTGGAGGAAAATGACCCCTCTCAACTGTAGATGAACTTTTCAATTCGAGAACGGTTGAAGATAGATCAATTATGCGAACGCCAAACGCTTCAGAATGATGAAATTACTCCAAAAATTTCAAGTTGATCGAAGTACGACAGTAATTACTCGAAAAAAGTCGTAGGGGTAGACCCCTAAAAATCATGAAAAATACAAAATCATCCGATTTAATTAAGATTCACACTATACATGCAAAATTTCATGCTGATTCTGAAAATGTATGATTTGTATATGGTCTGATATTCGGTTTAGCATAAAAAGGGATAAAACGTCAAAAATTCCCTTACAAGGTCAAAATTACAGAGATGCTGTCAAAAACATAGAAAATCTTAAATTGACTCGGAATTGGCTTGAAATTTGGTGTGCTTATTCAAAAAAGATTGCATTTCACGAGTGGGACAACAAGAAAGGATGTATAAAAAACTGGAAGAAAATGACCCCTCTCAACTCTAGATGAACTTTTCAACTCGAGAACGGTTGAAGATAGATCAATTCTGCGAACGCCAATCGATTCTGAATGATGAAATTAGTATATTCTGTTAATTTCAAATTGATCGAAGTACGAAAGAAACTTTTCGAAAAAAAGTCGTAAGGGGTAGACCCCTAAAAATCATGAAAAATACAAAATCGTCCGATTCACTTGAGATTCGTACTATATATGCAAAATTTCATGCTGATTCTGGAAATGTATGATTTGTATATGGTCAGATATTCGGTTTAGCATAAAAAGGGATAAAACGTCAAAAATTCCCTTACAAGGTCAAAATTACGGAGATGCCGTCAAAATCATAGAAAATCTTAAATTGACTCGGAATTGGCTTGAAATTTGGTGTGCTTATTCAAAAAAGATTGCATTTCACGAGTAGGACAACAAAATAGGATGTATAAAAAACTGGAAGAAAATGACCCCTCTCAACTCTAGATGAACTTTTCAACTCGAGAACGGTTGAAGATAGATCAATTCTGCGAACGCCAATCGATTCTGAATGATGAAATTAGTATATTCTGTTAATTTCAAATTGATCGAAGTACGAAAGAAACTTTTCGAAAAAAGTCGTAAGGGGTAGACCCCTAAAAATCATGAAAAATACAAAATCATCCGATTCACTTGAGATTCACACTATATATGCAAAATTTCATGCTGATTCTGAAAATGTATGATTTGTATATGGTCAGATATTCGGTTCAGCATAAAAAGGGATAAAACTTCCCTTACAAGGTCAAAATTACGGAGATGCCGTCAAAAACATAGAAAATCTTAAATTGACTCGGAATTGACTTGAAATTTGGTGCGCTTATTCAAAAAAGATTGCATTTCACGAGTGGGACAACAAAAAAAATGTAAAAAAAATTGGAGGAAAATGACCCCTCTCAACTGTAGATGAACTTTTCAATTCGAGAACGGTTGAAGTTAGATCAATTATGCGAACGCCAAACGCTTCAGAATGATGAAATTACTCCAAAAATTTCAAGTTGATCGAAGTACGACAGTAATTACTCGAAAAAAGTCGTAGAGGTAGACCCCTAAAAATCATGAAAAATACAAAATCATCCGATTTAATTAAGATTCACACTATACATGCAAAATTTCATGCTGATTCTGAAAATGTATGATTTGTATATGATCTGATATTCGGTTTAGCATAAAAAGGGATAAAACGTCAAAAATTCCCTTACAAGGTCAAAATTACAGAGATGCTATCAAAAACATAGAAAATCTTAAATTGACTCGGAATTGGCTTGAAATTTGGTGTGCTTATTCAAAAAAGATTTCATTTCACGAGTGGGACAACAAAAAAGGATGTATAAAAAACTGGAAGAAAATGACCCCTCTCAACTCTAGATGAACTTTTCAACTCGAGAACGGTTGAAGATAGATCAATTCTGCGAACGCCAATCGATTCTGAATGATGAAATTAGTATTTTCTGTTAATTTCAGATTGATCGAAGTACGAAAGAAACTTTTCGAAAAAAGTCGTAAGGGGTAGACCCCTAAAATTCATGAAAAATACAAAATCATCCGATTCACTTGAGATTCACACTAAATATGCAAAATTTCATGCTGATTCTGAAAATGTATGATTTGTATATGGTCAGATATTCGGTTCAGCATAAAAAGGGATAAAACTTCCCTTACAAGGTCAAAATTACGGAGATGCCGTCAAAAACATAGAAAATCTTAAATTGACTCGGAATTGACTTGAAATTTGGTGCGCTTATTCAAAAAAGATTGCATTTCACGAGTGGGACAACAAAAAAAATGTAAAAAAAATTGGAGGAAAATGACCCCTCTCAACTGTAGATGAACTTTTCAATTCGAGAACGGTTGAAGTTAGATCAATTATGCGAACGCCAAACGCTTCAGAATGATGAAATTACTCCAAAAATTTCAAGTTGATCGAAGTACGACAGTAATTACTCGAAAAAAGTCGTAGAGGTAGACCCCTAAAAATCATGAAAAATACAAAATCATCCGATTTAATTAAGATTCACACTATACATGCAAAATTTCATGCTGATTCTGAAAATGTATGATTTGTATATGATCTGATATTCGGTTTAGCATAAAAAGGGATAAAACGTCAAAAATTCCCTTACAAGGTCAAAATTACAGAGATGCTATCAAAAACATAGAAAATCTTAAATTGACTCGGAATTGGCTTGAAATTTGGTGTGCTTATTCAAAAAAGATTTCATTTCACGAGTGGGACAACAAAAAAGGATGTATAAAAAACTGGAAGAAAATGACCCCTCTCAACTCTAGATGAACTTTTCAACTCGAGAACGGTTGAAGATAGATCAATTCTGCGAACGCCAATCGATTCTGAATGATGAAATTAGTATATTCTGTTAATTTCAAATTGATCGAAGTACGAAAGAAACTTTTCGAAAAAAGTCGTAAGGGGTAGACCCCTAAAAATCATGAAAAATACAAAATCATCCGATTCACTTGAGATTCACACTATATATGCAAAATTTCATGCTGATTCTGAAAATGTATGATTTGTATATGGTCAGATATTCGGTTCAGCATAAAAAGGGATAAAACTTCCCTTACAAGGTCAAAATTACGGAGATGCCGTCAAAAACATAGAAAATCTTAAATTGACTCGGAATTGACTTGAAATTTGGTGCGCTTATTCAAAAAAGATTGCATTTCACGAGTGGGACAACAAAAAAAATGTAAAAAAAATTGGAGGAAAATGACCCCTCTCAACTGTAGATGAACTTTTCAATTCGAGAACGGTTGAAGATAGATCAATTATGCGAACGCCAAACGCTTCAGAATGATGAAATTACTCCAAAAATTTCAAGTTGATCGAAGTACGACAGTAATTACTCGAAAAAAGTCGTAGGGGTAGACCCCTAAAAATCATGAAAAATACAAAATCATCCGATTTAATTAAGATTCACACTATACATGCAAAATTTCATGCTGATTCTGAAAATGTATGATTTGTATATGGTCAGATATTCGGTTTAGCATAAAAAGGGATAAAACGTCAAAAATTCCCTTACAAGGTCAAAATTACGGAGATGCCGTCAAAATCATATAAAATCTTAAATTGACTCGGAATTGACTTGAAATTTGGTGTGCATATTCAAAAAAGATTGCATTTCACGAGTGGGATTACAAAAAAATAAAAAAAAAATTGGAAGGAAATGACCCTTCTCAACTGTAGATTAACTTTTCAACTCGAGAACGGTTGAAGATAGATCAATTCTGCGAACGCCAATCGATTCTGAATGATGAGATTAGTATATTCTGTTAATTTCAGATTGATCGAAGTACGAAAGAAACTTTTCGAAAAAAGTCGTAAGGGGTAGACCCCTAAAAATCATGAAAAATACAAAATCATCCGATTCACTTGAGATTCACACTATATATGCAAAATTTCATGCTGATTCTGAAAATGTATGATTTGTATATGGTCAGATATTCGGTTCAGCATAAAAAGGGATAAAACTTCCCTTACAAGGTCAAAATTACGGAGATGCCGTCAAAAACATAGAAAATCTTAAATTGACTCGGAATTGACTTGAAATTTGGTGCGCTTATTCAAAAAAGATTGCATTTCACGAGTGGGACAACAAAAAAAATGTAAAAAAAATTGGAGGAAAATGACCCCTCTCAACTGTAGATGAACTTTTCAATTCGAGAACGGTTGAAGATAGATCAATTATGCGAACGCCAAACGCTTCAGAATGATGAAATTACTCCAAAAATTTCAAGTTGATCGAAGTACGACAGTAATTACTCGAAAAAAGTCGTAGGGGTAGACCCCTAAAAATCATGAAAAATACAAAATCATCCGATTTAATTAAGATTCACACTATACATGCAAAATTTCATGCTGATTCTGAAAATGTATGATTTGTATATGGTCTGATATTCGGTTTAGCATAAAAAGGGATAAAACGTCAAAAATTCCCTTACAAGGTCAAAATTACAGAGATGCTGTCAAAAACATAGAAAATCTTAAATTGACTCGGAATTGGCTTGAAATTTGGTGTGCTTATTCAAAAAAGATTGCATTTCACGAGTGGGACAACAAAAAAGGATGTATAAAAAACTGGAAGAAAATGACCCCTCTCAACTCTAGATGAACTTTTCAACTCGAGAACGGTTGAAGATAGATCAATTCTGCGAACGCCAATCGATTCTGAATGATGAAATTAGTATATTCTGTTAATTTCAAATTGATCGAAGTACGAAAGAAACTTTTCGAAAAAAGTCGTAAGGGGTAGACCCCTAAAAATCATGAAAAATACAAAATCGTCCGATTCACTTGAGATTCGTACTATATATGCAAAATTTCATGCTGATTCTGGAAATGTATGATTTGTATATGGTCAGATATTCGGTTTAGCATAAAAAGGGATAAAACGTCAAAAATTCCCTTACAAGGTCAAAATTACGGAGATGCCGTCAAAATCATAGAAAATCTTAAATTGACTCGGAATTGGCTTGAAATTTGGTGTGCTTATTCAAAAAAGATTGCATTTCACGAGTAGGACAACAAAATAGGATGTATAAAAAACTGGAAGAAAATGACCCCTCTCAACTCTAGATGAACTTTTCAACTCAAGAACGGTTGAAGATAGATCAATTCTGCGAACGCCAATCGATTCTGAATGATGAAATTAGTATTTTCTGTTAATTTCAGATTGATCGAAGTACGAAAGAAACTTTTCGAAAAAAGTCGTAAGGGGTAGACCCCTAAAATTCATGAAAAATACAAAATCATCCGATTCACTTGAGATTCACACTAAATATGCAAAATTTCATGCTGATTCTGAAAATGTATGATTTGTATATGGTCAGATATTCGGTTCAGCATAAAAAGGGATAAAACTTCCCTTACAAGGTCAAAATTACGGTGATGCCGTCAAAAACATAGAAAATCTTAAATTGACTCGGAATTGACTTGAAATTTGGTGCGCTTATTCAAAAAAGATTGCATTTCACGACTGGGACAACAAAAAAAATGTAAAAAAAATTGGAGGAAAATGACCCCTCTCAACTGTAGATGAACTTTTCAATTCGAGAACGGTTGAAGTTAGATCAATTATGCGAACGCCAAACGCTTCAGAATGATGAAATTACTCCAAAAATTTCAAGTTGATCGAAGTACGACAGTAATTACTCGAAAAAAGTCGTAGAGGTAGACCCCTAAAAATCATGAAAAATACAAAATCATCCGATTTAATTAAGATTCACACTATACATGCAAAATTTCATGCTGATTCTGAAAATGTATGATTTGTATATGATCTGATATTCGGTTTAGCATAAAAAGGGATAAAACGTCAAAAATTCCCTTACAAGGTCAAAATTACAGAGATGCTATCAAAAACATAGAAAATCTTAAATTGACTCGGAATTGGCTTGAAATTTGGTGTGCTTATTCAAAAAAGATTTCATTTCACGAGTGGGACAACAAAAAAGGATGTATAAAAAACTGGAAGAAAATGACCCCTCTCAACTCTAGATGAACTTTTCAACTCGAGAACGGTTGAAGATAGATCAATTCTGCGAACGCCAATCGATTCTGAATGATGAAATTAGTATATTCTGTTAATTTCAAATTGATCGAAGTACGAAAGAAACTTTTCGAAAAAAGTCGTAAGGGGTAGACCCCTAAAAATCATGAAAAATACAAAATCATCCGATTCACTTGAGATTCACACTATATATGCAAAATTTCATGCTGATTCTGAAAATGTATGATTTGTATATGGTCAGATATTCGGTTCAGCATAAAAAGGGATAAAACTTCCCTTACAAGGTCAAAATTACGGAGATGCCGTCAAAAACATAGAAAATCTTAAATTGACTCGGAATTGACTTGAAATTTGGTGCGCTTATTCAAAAAAGATTGCATTTCACGAGTGGGACAACAAAAAAAATGTAAAAAAAATTGGAGGAAAATGACCCCTCTCAACTGTAGATGAACTTTTCAATTCGAGAACGGTTGAAGATAGATCAATTATGCGAACGCCAAACGCTTCAGAATGATGAAATTACTCCAAAAATTTCAAGTTGATCGAAGTACGACAGTAATTACTCGAAAAAAGTCGTAGGGGTAGACCCCTAAAAATCATGAAAAATACAAAATCATCCGATTTAATTAAGATTCACACTATACATGCAAAATTTCATGCTGATTCTGAAAATGTATGATTTGTATATGGTCAGATATTCGGTTTAGCATAAAAAGGGATAAAACGTCAAAAATTCCCTTACAAGGTCAAAATTACGGAGATGCCGTCAAAATCATATAAAATCTTAAATTGACTCGGAATTGACTTGAAATTTGGTGTGCATATTCAAAAAAGATTGCATTTCACGAGTGGGATTACAAAAAAATAAAAAAAAAATTGGAAGGAAATGACCCTTCTCAACTGTAGATTAACTTTTCAACTCGAGAACGGTTGAAGATAGATCAATTCTGCGAACGCCAATCGATTCTGAATGATGAGATTAGTATATTCTGTTAATTTCAGATTGATCGAAGTACGAAAGAAACTTTTCGAAAAAAGTCGTAAGGGGTAGACCCCTAAAAATCATGAAAAATACAAAATCATCCGATTCACTTGAGATTCACACTATATATGCAAAATTTCATGCTGATTCTGAAAATGTATGATTTGTATATGGTCAGATATTCGGTTCAGCATAAAAAGGGATAAAACTTCCCTTACAAGGTCAAAATTACGGAGATGCCGTCAAAAACATAGAAAATCTTAAATTGACTCGGAATTGACTTGAAATTTGGTGTGCTTATTCAAAAAAGATTGCATTTCACGAGTGGGACAACAAAAAAGGATGTATAAAGAATTGGAAGAAAATGACCCCTCTCAACTCTAGATGAACTTTTCAACTCGAGAACGGTTGAAGATAGATCAATTCTGCAAACGCCAATCGATTCTGAATGATGAAATTAGTATATTCTGTTAATTTCAAATTGATCGAAGTACGAAAGAAACTTTTCGAAAAAAGTCGTAAGGGGTAGACCCCTAAAAATCATGAAAAATACAAAATCGTCCGATTCACTTGAGATTCGTACTATATATGCAAAATTTCATGCTGATTCTGGAAATGTATGATTTGTATATGGTCAAATATTCGGTTTAGCATAAAAAGGGATAAAACGTCAAAAATTCCCTTACAAGGTCAAAATTACGGAGATGCCGTCAAAATCATATAAAATCTTAAATTGACTCGGAATTGACTCGAAATTTGGTGTGCATATTCAAAAAAGATTGCATTTCACGAGTGGGACAACAAAAAAAATGTAAAAAAAATTGGAGGAAAATGACCCCTCTCAACTGTAGATGAACTTTTCAATTCGAGAACGGTTGAAGATAGATCAATTATGCGAACGCCAAACGCTTCAGAATGATGAAATTACTCCAAAAATTTCAAGTTGATCGAAGTACGACAGTAATTACTCGAAAAAAGTCGTAGGGGTAGACCCCTAAAAATCATGAGAAATACAAAATCATCCGATTTAATTAAGATTCACCCTATACATGCAAAATTTCATGCTGATTCTGAAAATGTATGATTTGTATATGGTCTGCTATTTGGTTTAGCATAAAAAGGGATAAAACGTCAAAAATTCCCTTACAAGGTCAAAATTACAGAGATGCTGTCAAAAACATAGAAAATCTTAAATTGACTCGGAATTGGCTTGAAATTTGGTGTGCTTATTCAAAAAAGATTTCATTTCACGAGTGGGACAACAAAAAAGGATGTATAAAAAACTGGAAGAAAATGACCCCTCTCAACTCTAGATGAACTTTTCAACTCGAGAACGGTTGAAGATAGATCAATTCTGCGAACGCCAATCGATTCTGAATGATGAAATTAGTATATTCTGTTAATTTCAAATTGATCGAAGTACGAAAGAAACTTTTCGAAAAAAGTCGTAAGGGGTAGACCCCTAAAAATCATGAAAAATACAAAATCATCCGATTCACTTGAGATTCACACTATATATGCAAAATTTCATGCTGATTCTGAAAATGTATCATTTGTATATGGTCAGATATTCGGTTCAGCATAAAAAGGGATAAAACTTCCCTTACAAGGTCAAAATTACGGAGATGCCGTCAAAAACATAGAAAATCTTAAATTGACTCGGAATTGACTTGAAATTTGGTGCGCTTATTCAAAAAAGATTGCATTTCACGAGTGGGACAACAAAAAAAATGTAAAAAAAATTGGAGGAAAATGACCCCTCTCAACTGTAGATGAACTTTTCAATTCGAGAACGGTTGAAGATAGATCAATTATGCGAACGCCAAACGCTTCAGAATGATGAAATTACTCCAAAAATTTCAAGTTGATCGAAGTACGACAGTAATTACTCGAAAAAAGTCGTAGGGGTAGACCCCTAAAAATCATGAAAAATACAAAATCATCCGATTTAATTAAGATTCACACTATACATGCAAAATTTCATGCTGATTCTGAAAATGTATGATTTGTATATGGTCAGATATTCGGTTTAGCATAAAAAGGGATAAAACGTCAAAAATTCCCTTACAAGGTCAAAATTACGGAGATGCCGTCAAAATCATATAAAATCTTAAATTGACTCGGAATTGACTTGAAATTTGGTGTGCATATTCAAAAAAGATTGCATTTCACGAGTGGGATTACGAAAAAATAAAAAAAAAATTGGAAGGAAATGACCCTTCTCAACTGTAGATTAACTTTTCAACTCGAGAACGGTTGAAGATAGATCAATTCTGCGAACGCCAATCGATTCTGAATGATGAGATTAGTATATTCTGTTAATTTCAGATTGATCGAAGTACGAAAGAAACTTTTCGAAAAAAGTCGTAAGGGGTAGACCCCTAAAAATCATGAAAAATACAAAATCATCCGATTCACTTGAGATTCACACTATATATGCAAAATTTCATGCTGATTCTGAAAATGTATGATTTGTATATGGTCAGATATTCGGTTCAGCATAAAAAGGGATAAAACTTCCCTTACAAGGTCAAAATTACGGAGATGCCGTCAAAAACATAGAAAATCTTAAATTGACTAGGAATTGACTTGAAATTTGGTGCGCTTATTCAAAAAAGATTGCATTTCACGAGTGGGACAACAAAAAAAAATTAAAAAAAATTGGAGGAAAATGACCCCTCTCAACTGTAGATGAACTTTTCAATTCGAGAACGGTTGAAGATAGATCAATTATGCGAACGCCAAACGCTTCAGAATGATGAAATTACTCCAAAAATTTCAAGTTGATCGAAGTACGACAGTAATTACTCGAAAAAAGTCGTAGGGGTAGACCCCTAAAAATCATGAAAAATACAAAATCATCCGATTTAATTAAGATTCACACTATACATGCAAAATTTCATGCTGATTCTGAAAATGTATGATTTGTATATGGTCTGATATTCGGTTTAGCATAAAAAGGGATAAAACGTCAAAAATTCCCTTACAAGGTCAAAATTACAGAGATGCTGTCAAAAACATAGAAAATCTTAAATTGACTCGGAATTGGCTTGAAATTTGGTGTGCTTATTCAAAAAAGATTGCATTTCACGAGTGGGACAACAAGAAAGGATGTATAAAAAACTGGAAGAAAATGACCCCTCTCAACTCTAGATGAACTTTTCAACTCGAGAACGGTTGAAGATAGATCAATTCTGCGAACGCCAATCGATTCTGAATGATGAAATTAGTATATTCTGTTAATTTCAAATTGATCGAAGTACGAAAGAAACTTTTCGAAAAAAGTCGTAAGGGGTAGACCCCTAAAAATCATGAAAAATACAAAATCGTCCGATTCACTTGAGATTCGTACTATATATGCAAAATTTCATGCTGATTCTGGAAATGTATGATTTGTATATGGTCAGATATTCGGTTTAGCATAAAAAGGGATAAAACGTCAAAAATTCCCTTACAAGGTCAAAATTACGGAGATGCCGTCAAAATCATAGAAAATCTTAAATTGACTCGGAATTGGCTTGAAATTTGGTGTGCTTATTCAAAAAAGATTGCATTTCACGAGTAGGACAACAAAATAGGATGTATAAAAAACTGGAAGAAAATGACCCCTCTCAACTCTAGATGAACTTTTCAACTCAAGAACGGTTGAAGATAGATCAATTCTGCGAACGCCAATCGATTCTGAATGATGAAATTAGTATTTTCTGTTAATTTCAGATTGATCGAAGTACGAAAGAAACTTTTCGAAAAAAGTCGTAAGGGGTAGACCCCTAAAATTCATGAAAAATACAAAATCATCCGATTCACTTGAGATTCACACTATATATGCAAAATTTCATGCTGATTCTGAAAATGTATGATTTGTATATGGTCAGATATTCGGTTCAGCATAAAAAGGGATAAAACTTCCCTTACAAGGTCAAAATTACGGAGATGCCGTCAAAAACATAGAAAATCTTAAATTGACTCGGAATTGACTTGAAATTTGGTGCGCTTATTCAAAAAAGATTGCATTTCACGAGTGGGACAACAAAAAAAATTAAAAAAAAATTGGAGGAAAATGACCCCTCTCAACTGTAGATGAACTTTTCAATTCGAGAACGGTTGAAGTTAGATCAATTATGCGAACGCCAAACGCTTCAGAATGATGAAATTACTCCAAAAATTTCAAGTTGATCGAAGTACGACAGTAATTACTCGAAAAAAGTCGTAGAGGTAGACCCCTAAAAATCATGAAAAATACAAAATCATCCGATTTAATTAAGATTCACACTATACATGCAAAATTTCATGCTGATTCTGAAAATGTATGATTTGTATATGATCTGATATTCGGTTTAGCATAAAAAGGGATAAAACGTCAAAAATTCCCTTACAAGGTCAAAATTACAGAGATGCTATCAAAAACATAGAAAATCTTAAATTGACTCGGAATTGGCTTGAAATTTGGTGTGCTTATTCAAAAAAGATTTCATTTCACGAGTGGGACAACAAAAAAGGATGTATAAAAAACTGGAAGAAAATGACCCCTCTCAACTCTAGATGAACTTTTCAACTCGAGAACGGTTGAAGATAGATCAATTCTGCGAACGCCAATCGATTCTGAATGATGAAATTAGTATATTCTGTTAATTTCAAATTGATCGAAGTACGAAAGAAACTTTTCGAAAAAAGTCGTAAGGGGTAGACCCCTAAAAATCATGAAAAATACAAAATCATCCGATTCACTTGAGATTCACACTATATATGCAAAATTTCATGCTGATTCTGAAAATGTATGATTTGTATATGGTCAGATATTCGGTTCAGCATAAAAAGGGATAAAACTTCCCTTACAAGGTCAAAATTACGGAGATGCCGTCAAAAACATAGAAAATCTTAAATTGACTCGGAATTGACTTGAAATTTGGTGCGCTTATTCAAAAAAGATTGCATTTCACGAGTGGGACAACAAAAAAAATGTAAAAAAAATTGGAGGAAAATGACCCCTCTCAACTGTAGATGAACTTTTCAATTCGAGAACGGTTGAAGTTAGATCAATTATGCGAACGCCAAACGCTTCAGAATGATGAAATTACTCCAAAAATTTCAAGTTGATCGAAGTACGACAGTAATTACTCGAAAAAAGTCGTAGAGGTAGACCCCTAAAAATCATGAAAAATACAAAATCATCCGATTTAATTAAGATTCACACTATACATGCAAAATTTCATGCTGATTCTGAAAATGTATGATTTGTATATGATCTGATATTCGGTTTAGCATAAAAAGGGATAAAACGTCAAAAATTCCCTTACAAGGTCAAAATTACAGAGATGCTATCAAAAACATAGAAAATCTTAAATTGACTCGGAATTGGCTTGAAATTTGGTGTGCTTATTCAAAAAAGATTTCATTTCACGAGTGGGACAACAAAAAAGGATGTATAAAAAACTGGAAGAAAATGACCCCTCTCAACTCTAGATGAACTTTTCAACTCGAGAACGGTTGAAGATAGATCAATTCTGCGAACGCCAATCGATTCTGAATGATGAAATTAGTATTTTCTGTTAATTTCAGATTGATCGAAGTACGAAAGAAACTTTTCGAAAAAAGTCGTAAGGGGTAGACCCCTAAAATTCATGAAAAATACAAAATCATCCGATTCACTTGAGATTCACACTAAATATGCAAAATTTCATGCTGATTCTGAAAATGTATGATTTGTATATGGTCAGATATTCGGTTCAGCATAAAAAGGGATAAAACTTCCCTTACAAGGTCAAAATTACGGAGATGCCGTCAAAAACATAGAAAATCTTAAATTGACTCGGAATTGACTTGAAATTTGGTGCGCTTATTCAAAAAAGATTGCATTTCACGAGTGGGACAACAAAAAAAATGTAAAAAAAATTGGAGGAAAATGACCCCTCTCAACTGTAGATGAACTTTTCAATTCGAGAACGGTTGAAGTTAGATCAATTATGCGAACGCCAAACGCTTCAGAATGATGAAATTACTCCAAAAATTTCAAGTTGATCGAAGTACGACAGTAATTACTCGAAAAAAGTCGTAGAGGTAGACCCCTAAAAATCATGAAAAATACAAAATCATCCGATTTAATTAAGATTCACACTATACATGCAAAATTTCATGCTGATTCTGAAAATGTATGATTTGTATATGATCTGATATTCGGTTTAGCATAAAAAGGGATAAAACGTCAAAAATTCCCTTACAAGGTCAAAATTACAGAGATGCTATCAAAAACATAGAAAATCTTAAATTGACTCGAATTGGCTTGAAATTTGGTGTGCTTATTCAAAAAAGATTTCATTTCACGAGTGGGACAACAAAAAAGGATGTATAAAAAAACTGGAAGAAAATGACCCCTCTCAACTCTAGATGAACTTTTCAACTCGAGAACGGTTGAAGATAGATCAATTCTGCGAACGCCAATCGATTCTGAATGATGAAATTAGTATATTCTGTTAATTTCAAATTGATCGAAGTACGAAAGAAACTTTTCGAAAAAAGTCGTAAGGGGTAGACCCCTAAAAATCATGAAAAATACAAAATCATCCGATTCACTTGAGATTCACACTATATATGCAAAATTTCATGCTGATTCTGAAAATGTATGATTTGTATATGGTCAGATATTCGGTTCAGCATAAAAAGGGATAAAACTTCCCTTACAAGGTCAAAATTACGGAGATGCCGTCAAAAACATAGAAAATCTTAAATTGACTCGGAATTGACTTGAAATTTGGTGCGCTTATTCAAAAAGATTGCATTTCACGAGTGGGACAACAAAAAAAATGTAAAAAAAATTGGAGGAAAATGACCCCTCTCAACTGTAGATGAACTTTTCAATTCGAGAACGGTTGAAGTTAGATCAATTATGCGAACGCCAAACGCTTCAGAATGATGAAATTACTCCAAAAATTTCAAGTTGATCGAAGTACGACAGTAATTACTCGAAAAAAGTCGTAGAGGTAGACCCCTAAAAATCATGAAAAATACAAAATCATCCGATTTAATTAAGATTCACACTATACATGCAAAATTTCATGCTGATTCTGAAAATGTATGATTTGTATATGATCTGATATTCGGTTTAGCATAAAAAGGGATAAAACGTCAAAAATTCCCTTACAAGGTCAAAATTACAGAGATGCTATCAAAAACATAGAAAATCTTAAATTGACTCGGAATTGGCTTGAAATTTGGTGTGCTTATTCAAAAAAGATTTCATTTCACGAGTGGGACAACAAAAAAGGATGTATAAAAAACTGGAAGAAAATGACCCCTCTCAACTCTAGATGAACTTTTCAACTCGAGAACGGTTGAAGATAGATCAATTCTGCGAACGCCAATCGATTCTGAATGATGAAATTAGTATTTTCTGTTAATTTCAGATTGATCGAAGTACGAAAGAAACTTTTCGAAAAAAGTCGTAAGGGGTAGACCCCTAAAATTCATGAAAAATACAAAATCATCCGATTCACTTGAGATTCACACTAAATATGCAAAATTTCATGCTGATTCTGAAAATGTATGATTTGTATATGGTCAGATATTCGGTTCAGCATAAAAAGGGATAAAACTTCCCTTACAAGGTCAAAATTACGGAGATGCCGTCAAAAACATAGAAAATCTTAAATTGACTCGGAATTGACTTGAAATTTGGTGCGCTTATTCAAAAAAGATTGCATTTCACGAGTGGGACAACAAAAAAAATGTAAAAAAAATTGGAGGAAAATGACCCCTCTCAACTGTAGATGAACTTTTCAATTCGAGAACGGTTGAAGTTAGATCAATTATGCGAACGCCAAACGCTTCAGAATGATGAAATTACTCCAAAAATTTCAAGTTGATCGAAGTACGACAGTAATTACTCGAAAAAAGTCGTAGAGGTAGACCCCTAAAAATCATGAAAAATACAAAATCATCCGATTTAATTAAGATTCACACTATACATGCAAAATTTCATGCTGATTCTGAAAATGTATGATTTGTATATGATCTGATATTCGGTTTAGCATAAAAAGGGATAAAACGTCAAAAATTCCCTTACAAGGTCAAAATTACAGAGATGCTATCAAAAACATAGAAAATCTTAAATTGACTCGGAATTGGCTTGAAATTTGGTGTGCTTATTCAAAAAAGATTTCATTTCACGAGTGGGACAACAAAAAAGGATGTATAAAAAACTGGAAGAAAATGACCCCTCTCAACTCTAGATGAACTTTTCAACTCGAGAACGGTTGAAGATAGATCAATTCTGCGAACGCCAATCGATTCTGAATGATGAAATTAGTATTTTCTGTTAATTTCAGATTGATCGAAGTACGAAAGAAACTTTTCGAAAAAAGTCGTAAGGGGTAGACCCCTAAAATTCATGAAAAATACAAAATCATCCGATTCACTTGAGATTCACACTAAATATGCAAAATTTCATGCTGATTCTGAAAATGTATGATTTGTATATGGTCAGATATTCGGTTCAGCATAAAAAGGGATAAAACTTCCCTTACAAGGTCAAAATTACGGAGATGCCGTCAAAAACATAGAAAATCTTAAATTGACTCGGAATTGACTTGAAATTTGGTGCGCTTATTCAAAAAAGATTGCATTTCACGAGTGGGACAACAAAAAAAATGTAAAAAAAATTGGAGGAAAATGACCCCTCTCAACTGTAGATGAACTTTTCAAATCGAGAACGGTTGAAGATAGATCAATTATGCGAACGCCAAACGCTTCAGAATGATGAAATTACTCCAAAAATTTCAAGTTGATCGAAGTACGACAGTAATTACTCGAAAAAAGTCGTAGGGGTAGACCCCTAAAAATCATGAAAAATACAAAATCATCCGATTTAATTAAGATTCACACTATACATGCAAAATTTCATGCTGATTCTGAAAATGTATGATTTGTATATGGTCAGATATTCGGTTTAGCATAAAAAGGGATAAAACGTCAAAAATTCCCTTACAAGGTCAAAATTACGGAGATGCCGTCAAAATCATATAAAATCTTAAATTGACTCGGAATTGACTTGAAATTTGGTGTGCATATTCAAAAAAGATTGCATTTCACGAGTGGGATTACAAAAAAATAAAAAAAAAATTGGAAGGAAATGACCCTTCTCAACTGTAGATTAACTTTTCAACTCGAGAACGGTTGAAGATAGATCAATTCTGCGAACGCCAATCGATTCTGAATGATGAGATTAGTATATTCTGTTAATTTCAGATTGATCGAAGTACGAAAGAAACTTTTCGAAAAAAGTCGTAAGGGGTAGACCCCTAAAAATCATGAAAAATACAAAATCATCCGATTCACTTGAGATTCACACTATATATGCAAAATTTCATGCTGATTCTGAAAATGTATGATTTGTATATGGTCAGATATTCGGTTCAGCATAAAAAGGGATAAAACTTCCCTTACAAGGTCAAAATTACGGAGATGCCGTCAAAAACATAGAAAATCTTAAATTGACTCGGAATTGACTTGAAATTTGGTGTGCTTATTCAAAAAAGATTGCATTTCACGAGTGGGACAACAAAAAAGGATGTATAAAGAATTGGAAGAAAATGACCCCTCTCAACTCTAGATGAACTTTTCAACTCGAGAACGGTTGAAGATAGATCAATTCTGCAAACGCCAATCGATTCTGAATGATGAAATTAGTATATTCTGTTAATTTCAAATTGATCGAAGTACGAAAGAAACTTTTCGAAAAAAGTCGTAAGGGGTAGACCCCTAAAAATCATGAAAAATACAAAATCGTCCGATTCACTTGAGATTCGTACTATATATGCAAAATTTCATGCTGATTCTGGAAATGTATGATTTGTATATGGTCAAATATTCGGTTTAGCATAAAAAGGGATAAAACGTCAAAAATTCCCTTACAAGGTCAAAATTACGGAGATGCCGTCAAAATCATATAAAATCTTAAATTGACTCGGAATTGACTCGAAATTTGGTGTGCATATTCAAAAAAGATTGCATTTCACGAGTGGGACAACAAAAAAAATGTAAAAAAAATTGGAGGAAAATGACCCCTCTCAACTGTAGATGAACTTTTCAATTCGAGAACGGTTGAAGATAGATCAATTATGCGAACGCCAAACGCTTCAGAATGATGAAATTACTCCAAAAATTTCAAGTTGATCGAAGTACGACAGTAATTACTCGAAAAAAGTCGTAGGGGTAGACCCCTAAAAATCATGAAAAATACAAAATCATCCGATTTAATTAAGATTCACACTATACATGCAAAATTTCATGCTGATTCTGAAAATGTATGATTTGTATATGGTCAGATATTCGGTTTAGCATAAAAAGGGATAAAACGTCAAAAATTCCCTTACAAGGTCAAAATTACGGAGATGCCGTCAAAATCATATAAAATCTTAAATTGACTCGGAATTGACTTGAAATTTGGTGTGCATATTCAAAAAAGATTGCATTTCACGAGTGGGATTACGAAAAAATAAAAAAAAAATTGGAAGGAAATGACCCTTCTCAACTGTAGATTAACTTTTCAACTCGAGAACGGTTGAAGATAGATCAATTCTGCGAACGCCAATCGATTCTGAATGATGAGATTAGTATATTCTGTTAATTTCAGATTGATCGAAGTACGAAAGAAACTTTTCGAAAAAAGTCGTAAGGGGTAGACCCCTAAAAATCATGAAAAATACAAAATCATCCGATTCACTTGAGATTCACACTATATATGCAAAATTTCATGCTGATTCTGAAAATGTATGATTTGTATATGGTCAGATATTCGGTTCAGCATAAAAAGGGATAAAACTTCCCTTACAAGGTCAAAATTACGGAGATGCCGTCAAAAACATAGAAAATCTTAAATTGACTAGGAATTGACTTGAAATTTGGTGCGCTTATTCAAAAAAGATTGCATTTCACGAGTGGGACAACAAAAAAAATTTAAAAAAAATTGGAGGAAAATGACCCCTCTCAACTGTAGATGAACTTTTCAATTCGAGAACGGTTGAAGATAGATCAATTATGCGAACGCCAAACGCTTCAGAATGATGAAATTACTCCAAAAATTTCAAGTTGATCGAAGTACGACAGTAATTACTCGAAAAAAGTCGTAGGGGTAGACCCCTAAAAATCATGAAAAATACAAAATCATCCGATTTAATTAAGATTCACACTATACATGCAAAATTTCATGCTGATTCTGAAAATGTATGATTTGTATATGGTCTGATATTCGGTTTAGCATAAAAAGGGATAAAACGTCAAAAATTCCCTTACAAGGTCAAAATTACAGAGATGCTGTCAAAAACATAGAAAATCTTAAATTGACTCGGAATTGGCTTGAAATTTGGTGTGCTTATTCAAAAAAGATTGCATTTCACGAGTGGGACAACAAGAAAGGATGTATAAAAAACTGGAAGAAAATGACCCCTCTCAACTCTAGATGAACTTTTCAACTCGAGAACGGTTGAAGATAGATCAATTCTGCGAACGCCAATCGATTCTGAATGATGAAATTAGTATATTCTGTTAATTTCAAATTGATCGAAGTACGAAAGAAACTTTTCGAAAAAAGTCGTAAGGGGTAGACCCCTAAAAATCATGAAAAATACAAAATCGTCCGATTCACTTGAGATTCGTACTATATATGCAAAATTTCATGCTGATTCTGGAAATGTATGATTTGTATATGGTCAGATATTCGGTTTAGCATAAAAAGGGATAAAACGTCAAAAATTCCCTTACAAGGTCAAAATTACGGAGATGCCGTCAAAATCATAGAAAATCTTAAATTGACTCGGAATTGGCTTGAAATTTGGTGTGCTTATTCAAAAAAGATTGCATTTCACGAGTAGGACAACAAAATAGGATGTATAAAAAACTGGAAGAAAATGACCCCTCTCAACTCTAGATGAACTTTTCAACTCAAGAACGGTTGAAGATAGATCAATTCTGCGAACGCCAATCGATTCTGAATGATGAAATTAGTATTTTCTGTTAATTTCAGATTGATCGAAGTACGAAAGAAACTTTTCGAAAAAAGTCGTAAGGGGTAGACCCCTAAAATTCATGAAAAATACAAAATCATCCGATTCACTTGAGATTCACACTATATATGCAAAATTTCATGCTGATTCTGAAAATGTATGATTTGTATATGGTCAGATATTCGGTTCAGCATAAAAAGGGATAAAACTTCCCTTACAAGGTCAAAATTACGGAGATGCCGTCAAAAACATAGAAAATCTTAAATTGACTCGGAATTGACTTGAAATTTGGTGCGCTTATTCAAAAAAGATTGCATTTCACGAGTGGGACAACAAAAAAAATGTAAAAAAAATTGGAGGAAAATGACCCCTCTCAACTGTAGATGAACTTTTCAATTCGAGAACGGTTGAAGTTAGATCAATTATGCGAACGCCAAACGCTTCAGAATGATGAAATTACTCCAAAAATTTCAAGTTGATCGAAGTACGACAGTAATTACTCGAAAAAAGTCGTAGAGGTAGACCCCTAAAAATCATGAAAAATACAAAATCATCCGATTTAATTAAGATTCACACTATACATGCAAAATTTCATGCTGATTCTGAAAATGTATGATTTGTATATGATCTGATATTCGGTTTAGCATAAAAAGGGATAAAACGTCAAAAATTCCCTTACAAGGTCAAAATTACAGAGATGCTATCAAAAACATAGAAAATCTTAAATTGACTCGGAATTGGCTTGAAATTTGGTGTGCTTATTCAAAAAAGATTTCATTTCACGAGTGGGACAACAAAAAAGGATGTATAAAAAACTGGAAGAAAATGACCCCTCTCAACTCTAGATGAACTTTTCAACTCGAGAACGGTTGAAGATAGATCAATTCTGCGAACGCCAATCGATTCTGAATGATGAAATTAGTATATTCTGTTAATTTCAAATTGATCGAAGTACGAAAGAAACTTTTCGAAAAAAGTCGTAAGGGGTAGACCCCTAAAAATCATGAAAAATACAAAATCATCCGACTCACTTGAGATTCACACTATATATGCAAAATTTCATGCTGATTCTGAAAATGTATGATTTGTATATGGTCAGATATTCGGTTCAGCATAAAAAGGGATAAAACTTCCCTTACAAGGTCAAAATTACGGAGATGCCGTCAAAAACATAGAAAATCTTAAATTGACTCGGAATTGACTTGAAATTTGGTGCGCTTATTCAAAAAAGATTGCATTTCACGAGTGGGACAACAAAAAAAATGTAAAAAAAATTGGAGGAAAATGACCCCTCTCAACTGTAGATGAACTTTTCAATTCGAGAACGGTTGAAGTTAGATCAATTATGCGAACGCCAAACGCTTCAGAATGATGAAATTACTCCAAAAATTTCAAGTTGATCGAAGTACGACAGTAATTACTCGAAAAAAGTCGTAGAGGTAGACCCCTAAAAGTAATGAAAAATACAAAATCATCCGATTTAATTAAGATTCACACTATACATGCAAAATTTCATGCTGATTCTGAAAATGTATGATTTGTATATGATCTGATATTCGGTTTAGCATAAAAAGGGATAAAACGTCAAAAATTCCCTTACAAGGTCAAAATTACAGAGATGCTATCAAAAACATAGAAAATCTTAAATTGACTCGGAATTGGCTTGAAATTTGGTGTGCTTATTCAAAAAAGATTTCATTTCACGAGTGGGACAACAAAAAAGGATGTATAAAAAACTGGAAGAAAATGACCCCTCTCAACTCTAGATGAACTTTTCAACTCGAGAACGGTTGAAGATAGATCAATTCTGCGAACGCCAATCGATTCTGAATGATGAAATTAGTATTTTCTGTTAATTTCAGATTGATCGAAGTACGAAAGAAACTTTTCGAAAAAAGTCGTAAGGGGTAGACCCCTAAAATTCATGAAAAATACAAAATCATCCGATTCACTTGAGATTCACACTAAATATGCAAAATTTCATGCTGATTCTGAAAATGTATGATTTGTATATGGTCAGATATTCGGTTCAGCATAAAAAGGGATAAAACTTCCCTTACAAGGTCAAAATTACGGAGATGCCGTCAAAAACATAGAAAATCTTAAATTGACTCGGAATTGACTTGAAATTTGGTGCGCTTATTCAAAAAAGATTGCATTTCACGAGTGGGACAACAAAAAAAATGTAAAAAAAATTGGAGGAAAATGACCCCTCTCAACTGTAGATGAACTTTTCAATTCGAGAACGGTTGAAGTTAGATCAATTATGCGAACGCCAAACGCTTCAGAATGATGAAATTACTCCAAAAATTTCAAGTTGATCGAAGTACGACAGTAATTACTCGAAAAAAGTCGTAGAGGTAGACCCCTAAAAATCATGAAAAATACAAAATCATCCGATTTAATTAAGATTCACACTATACATGCAAAATTTCATGCTGATTCTGAAAATGTATGATTTGTATATGATCTGATATTCGGTTTAGCATAAAAAGGGATAAAACGTCAAAAATTCCCTTACAAGGTCAAAATTACAGAGATGCTATCAAAAACATAGAAAATCTTAAATTGACTCGGAATTGGCTTGAAATTTGGTGTGCTTATTCAAAAAAGATTTCATTTCACGAGTGGGACAACAAAAAAGGATGTATAAAAAACTGGAAGAAAATGACCCCTCTCAACTCTAGATGAACTTTTCAACTCGAGAACGGTTGAAGATAGATCAATTCTGCGAACGCCAATCGATTCTGAATGATGAAATTAGTATATTCTGTTAATTTCAAATTGATCGAAGTACGAAAGAAACTTTTCGAAAAAAGTCGTAAGGGGTAGACCCCTAAAAATCATGAAAAATACAAAATCATCCGATTCACTTGAGATTCACACTATATATGCAAAATTTCATGCTGATTCTGAAAATGTATGATTTGTATATGGTCAGATATTCGGTTCAGCATAAAAAGGGATAAAACTTCCCTTACAAGGTCAAAATTACGGAGATGCCGTCAAAAACATAGAAAATCTTAAATTGACTCGGAATTGACTTGAAATTTGGTGCGCTTATTCAAAAAAGATTGCATTTCACGAGTGGGACAACAAAAAAAATGTAAAAAAAATTGGAGGAAAATGACCCCTCTCAACTGTAGATGAACTTTTCAATTCGAGAACGGTTGAAGATAGATCAATTATGCGAACGCCAAACGCTTCAGAATGATGAAATTACTCCAAAAATTTCAAGTTGATCGAAGTACGACAGTAATTACTCGAAAAAAGTCGTAGGGGTAGACCCCTAAAAATCATGAAAAATACAAAATCATCCGATTTAATTAAGATTCACACTATACATGCAAAATTTCATGCTGATTCTGAAAATGTATGATTTGTATATGGTCAGATATTCGGTTTAGCATAAAAAGGGATAAAACGTCAAAAATTCCCTTACAAGGTCAAAATTACGGAGATGCCGTCAAAATCATATAAAATCTTAAATTGACTCGGAATTGACTTGAAATTTGGTGTGCATATTCAAAAAAGATTGCATTTCACGAGTGGGATTACAAAAAAATAAAAAAAAAATTGGAAGGAAATGACCCTTCTCAACTGTAGATTAACTTTTCAACTCGAGAACGGTTGAAGATAGATCAATTCTGCGAACGCCAATCGATTCTGAATGATGAGATTAGTATATTCTGTTAATTTCAGATTGATCGAAGTACGAAAGAAACTTTTCGAAAAAAGTCGTAAGGGGTAGACCCCTAAAAATCATGAAAAATACAAAATCATCCGATTCACTTGAGATTCACACTATATATGCAAAATTTCATGCTGATTCTGAAAATGTATGATTTGTATATGGTCAGATATTCGGTTCAGCATAAAAAGGGATAAAACTTCCCTTACAAGGTCAAAATTACGGAGATGCCGTCAAAAACATAGAAAATCTTAAATTGACTCGGAATTGACTTGAAATTTGGTGCGCTTATTCAAAAAAGATTGCATTTCACGAGTGGGACAACAAAAAAAATGTAAAAAAAATTGGAGGAAAATGACCCCTCTCAACTGTAGATGAACTTTTCAATTCGAGAACGGTTGAAGATAGATCAATTTTGCGAACGCCAAACGCTTCAGAATGATGAAATTACTCCAAAAATTTCAAGTTGATCGAAGTACGACAGTAATTACTCGAAAAAAGTCGTAGGGGTAGACCCCTAAAAATCATGAAAAATACAAAATCATCCGATTTAATTAAGATTCACACTATACATGCAAAATTTCATGCTGATTCTGAAAATGTATGATTTGTATATGGTCTGATATTCGGTTTAGCATAAAAAGGGATAAAACGTCAAAAATTCCCTTACAAGGTCAAAATTACAGAGATGCTGTCAAAAACATAGAAAATCTTAAATTGACTCGGAATTGGCTTGAAATTTGGTGTGCTTATTCAAAAAAGATTGCATTTCACGAGTGGGACAACAAAAAAGGATGTATAAAAAACTGGAAGAAAATGACCCCTCTCAACTCTAGATGAACTTTTCAACTCGAGAACGGTTGAAGATAGATCAATTCTGCGAACGCCAATCGATTCTGAATGATGAAATTAGTATATTCTGTTAATTTCAAATTGATCGAAGTACGAAAGAAACTTTTCGAAAAAAGTCGTAAGGGGTAGACCCCTAAAAATCATGAAAAATACAAAATCGTCCGATTCACTTGAGATTCGTACTATATATGCAAAATTTCATGCTGATTCTGGAAATGTATGATTTGTATATGGTCAGATATTCGGTTTAGCATAAAAAGGGATAAAACGTCAAAAATTCCCTTACAAGGTCAAAATTACGGAGATGCCGTCAAAATCATAGAAAATCTTAAATTGACTCGGAATTGGCTTGAAATTTGGTGTGCTTATTCAAAAAAGATTGCATTTCACGAGTAGGACAACAAAATAGGATGTATAAAAAACTGGAAGAAAATGACCCCTCTCAACTCTAGATGAACTTTTCAACTCAAGAACGGTTGAAGATAGATCAATTCTGCGAACGCCAATCGATTCTGAATGATGAAATTAGTATTTTCTGTTAATTTCAGATTGATCGAAGTACGAAAGAAACTTTTCGAAAAAAGTCGTAAGGGGTAGACCCCTAAAATTCATGAAAAATACAAAATCATCCGATTCACTTGAGATTCACACTAAATATGCAAAATTTCATGCTGATTCTGAAAATGTATGATTTGTATATGGTCAGATATTCGGTTCAGCATAAAAAGGGATAAAACTTCCCTTACAAGGTCAAAATTACGGAGATGCCGTCAAAAACATAGAAAATCTTAAATTGACTCGGAATTGACTTGAAATTTGGTGCGCTTATTCAAAAAAGATTGCATTTCACGAGTGGGACAACAAAAAAAATGTAAAAAAAATTGGAGGAAAATGACCCCTCTCAACTGTAGATGAACTTTTCAATTCGAGAACGGTTGAAGTTAGATCAATTATGCGAACGCCAAACGCTTCAGAATGATGAAATTACTCCAAAAATTTCAAGTTGATCGAAGTACGACAGTAATTACTCGAAAAAAGTCGTAGAGGTAGACCCCTAAAAATCATGAAAAATACAAAATCATCCGATTTAATTAAGATTCACACTATACATGCAAAATTTCATGCTGATTCTGAAAATGTATGATTTGTATATGATCTGATATTCGGTTTAGCATAAAAAGGGATAAAACGTCAAAAATTCCCTTACAAGGTCAAAATTACAGAGATGCTATCAAAAACATAGAAAATCTTAAATTGACTCGGAATTGGCTTGAAATTTGGTGTGCTTATTCAAAAAAGATTTCATTTCACGAGTGGGACAACAAAAAAGGATGTATAAAAAACTGGAAGAAAATGACCCCTCTCAACTCTAGATGAACTTTTCAACTCGAGAACGGTTGAAGATAGATCAATTCTGCGAACGCCAATCGATTCTGAATGATGAAATTAGTATATTCTGTTAATTTCAAATTGATCGAAGTACGAAAGAAACTTTTCGAAAAAAGTCGTAAGGGGTAGACCCCTAAAAATCATGAAAAATACAAAATCATCCGATTCACTTGAGATTCACACTATATATGCAAAATTTCATGCTGATTCTGAAAATGTATGATTTGTATATGGTCAGATATTCGGTTCAGCATAAAAAGGGATAAAACTTCCCTTACAAGGTCAAAATTACGGAGATGCCGTCAAAAACATAGAAAATCTTAAATTGACTCGGAATTGACTTGAAATTTGGTGTGCATATTCAAAAAAGATTGCATTTCACGAGTGGGATTACAAAAAAATAAAAAAAAAATTGGAAGGAAATGACCCTTCTCAACTGTAGATTAACTTTTCAACTCGAGAACGGTTGAAGATAGATCAATTCTGCGAACGCCAATCGATTCTGAATGATGAGATTAGTATATTCTGTTAATTTCAGATTGATCGAAGTACGAAAGAAACTTTTCGAAAAAAGTCGTAAGGGGTAGACCCCTAAAAATCATGAAAAATACAAAATCATCCGATTCACTTGAGATTCACACTATATATGCAAAATTTCATGCTGATTCTGAAAATGTATGATTTGTATATGGTCAGATATTCGGTTCAGCATAAAAAGGGATAAAACTTCCCTTACAAGGTCAAAATTACGGAGATGCCGTCAAAAACATAGAAAATCTTAAATTGACTCGGAATTGACTTGAAATTTGGTGCGCTTATTCAAAAAAGATTGCATTTCACGAGTGGGACAACAAAAAAAATGTAAAAAAAATTGGAGGAAAATGACCCCTCTCAACTGTAGATGAACTTTTCAATTCGAGAACGGTTGAAGATAGATCAATTATGCGAACGCCAAACGCTTCAGAATGATGAAATTACTCCAAAAATTTCAAGTTGATCGAAGTACGACAGTAATTACTCGAAAAAAGTCGTAGGGGTAGACCCCTAAAAATCATGAAAAATACAAAATCATCCGATTTAATTAAGATTCACACTATACATGCAAAATTTCATGCTGATTCTGAAAATGTATGATTTGTATATGGTCTGATATTCGGTTTAGCATAAAAAGGGATAAAACGTCAAAAATTCCCTTACAAGGTCAAAATTACAGAGATGCTGTCAAAAACATAGAAAATCTTAAATTGACTCGGAATTGGCTTGAAATTTGGTGTGCTTATTCAAAAAAGATTGCATTTCACGAGTGGGACAACAAAAAAGGATATATAAAAAACTGGAAGAAAATGACCCCTCTCAACTCTAGATGAACTTTTCAACTCGAGAACGGTTGAAGATAGATCAATTCTGCGAACGCCAATCGATTCTGAATGATGAAATTAGTATATTCTGTTAATTTCAAATTGATCGAAGTACGAAAGAAACTTTTCGAAAAAAGTCGTAAGGGGTAGACCCCTAAAAATCATGAAAAATACAAAATCGTCCGATTCACTTGAGATTCGTACTATATATGCAAAATTTCATGCTGATTCTGGAAATGTATGATTTGTATATGGTCAGATATTCGGTTTAGCATAAAAAGGGATAAAACGTCAAAAATTCCCTTACAAGGTCAAAATTACGGAGATGCCGTCAAAATCATAGAAAATCTTAAATTGACTCGGAATTGGCTTGAAATTTGGTGTGCTTATTCAAAAAAGATTGCATTTCACGAGTAGGACAACAAAATAGGATGTATAAAAAACTGGAAGAAAATGACCCCTCTCAACTCTAGATGAACTTTTCAACTCAAGAACGGTTGAAGATAGATCAATTCTGCGAACGCCAATCGATTCTGAATGATGAAATTAGTATTTTCTGTTAATTTCAGATTGATCGAAGTACGAAAGAAACTTTTCGAAAAAAGTCGTAAGGGGTAGACCCCTAAAATTCATGAAAAATACAAAATCATCCGATTCACTTGAGATTCACACTAAATATGCAAAATTTCATGCTGATTCTGAAAATGTATGATTTGTATATGGTCAGATATTCGGTTCAGCATAAAAAGGGATAAAACTTCCCTTACAAGGTCAAAATTACGGAGATGCCGTCAAAAACATAGAAAATCTTAAATTGACTCGGAATTGACTTGAAATTTGGTGCGCTTATTCAAAAAAGATTGCATTTCACGAGTGGGACAACAAAAAAAATGTAAAAAAAATTGGAGGAAAATGACCCCTCTCAACTGTAGATGAACTTTTCAATTCGAGAACGGTTGAAGTTAGATCAATTATGCGAACGCCAAACGCTTCAGAATGATGAAATTACTCCAAAAATTTCAAGTTGATCGAAGTACGACAGTAATTACTCGAAAAAAGTCGTAGAGGTAGACCCCTAAAAATCATGAAAAATACAAAATCATCCGATTTAATTAAGATTCACACTATACATGCAAAATTTCATGCTGATTCTGAAAATGTATGATTTGTATATGATCTGATATTCGGTTTAGCATAAAAAGGGATAAAACGTCAAAAATTCCCTTACAAGGTCAAAATTACAGAGATGCTATCAAAAACATAGAAAATCTTAAATTGACTCGGAATTGGCTTGAAATTTGGTGTGCTTATTCAAAAAAGATTTCATTTCACGAGTGGGACAACAAAAAAGGATGTATAAAAAACTGGAAGAAAATGACCCCTCTCAACTCTAGATGAACTTTTCAACTCGAGAACGGTTGAAGATAGATCAATTCTGCGAACGCCAATCGATTCTGAATGATGAAATTAGTATATTCTGTTAATTTCAAATTGATCGAAGTACGAAAGAAACTTTTCGAAAAAAGTCGTAAGGGGTAGACCCCTAAAAATCATGAAAAATACAAAATCATCCGATTCACTTGAGATTCACACTATATATGCAAAATTTCATGCTGATTCTGAAAATGTATGATTTGTATATGGTCAGATATTCGGTTCAGCATAAAAAGGGATAAAACTTCCCTTACAAGGTCAAAATTACGGAGATGCCGTCAAAAACATAGAAAATCTTAAATTGACTCGGAATTGACTTGAAATTTGGTGCGCTTATTCAAAAAAGATTGCATTTCACGAGTGGGACAACAAAAAAATGTAAAAAAAATTGGAGGAAAATGACCCCTCTCAACTGTAGATGAACTTTTCAATTCGAGAACGGTTGAAGATAGATCAATTATGCGAACGCCAAACGCTTCAGAATGATGAAATTACTCCAAAAATTTCAAGTTGATCGAAGTACGACAGTAATTACTCGAAAAAAGTCGTAGGGGTAGACCCCTAAAAATCATGAAAAATACAAAATCATCCGATTTAATTAAGATTCACACTATACATGCAAAATTTCATGCTGATTCTGAAAATGTATGATTTGTATATGGTCAGATATTCGGTTTAGCATAAAAAGGGATAAAACGTCAAAAATTCCCTTACAAGGTCAAAATTACGGAGATGCCGTCAAAATCATATAAAATCTTAAATTGACTCGGAATTGACTTGAAATTTGGTGTGCATATTCAAAAAAGATTGCATTTCACGAGTGGGATTACAAAAAAATAAAAAAAAAATTGGAAGGAAATGACCCTTCTCAACTGTAGATTAACTTTTCAACTCGAGAACGGTTGAAGATAGATCAATTCTGCGAACGCCAATCGATTCTGAATGATGAGATTAGTATATTCTGTTAATTTCAGATTGATCGAAGTACGAAAGAAACTTTTCGAAAAAAGTCGTAAGGGGTAGACCCCTAAAAATCATGAAAAATACAAAATCATCCGATTCACTTGAGATTCACACTATATATGCAAAATTTCATGCTGATTCTGAAAATGTATGATTTGTATATGGTCAGATATTCGGTTCAGCATAAAAAGGGATAAAACTTCCCTTACAAGGTCAAAATTACGGAGATGCCGTCAAAAACATAGAAAATCTTAAATTGACTCGGAATTGACTTGAAATTTGGTGCGCTTATTCAAAAAAGATTGCATTTCACGAGTGGGACAACAAAAAAAATGTAAAAAAAATTGGAGGAAAATGACCCCTCTCAACTGTAGATGAACTTTTCAATTCGAGAACGGTTGAAGATAGATCAATTATGCGAACGCCAAACGCTTCAGAATGATGAAATTACTCCAAAAATTTCAAGTTGATCGAAGTACGACAGTAATTACTCGAAAAAAGTCGTAGGGGTAGACCCCTAAAAATCATGAAAAATACAAAATCATCCGATTTAATTAAGATTCACACTATACATGCAAAATTTCATGCTGATTCTGAAAATGTATGATTTGTATATGGTCTGATATTCGGTTTAGCATAAAAAGGGATAAAACGTCAAAAATTCCCTTACAAGGTCAAAATTACAGAGATGCTGTCAAAAACATAGAAAATCTTAAATTGACTCGGAATTGGCTTGAAATTTGGTGTGCTTATTCAAAAAAGATTGCATTTCACGAGTGGGACAACAAAAAAGGATATATAAAAAACTGGAAGAAAATGACCCCTCTCAACTCTAGATGAACTTTTCAACTCGAGAACGGTTGAAGATAGATCAATTCTGCGAACGCCAATCGATTCTGAATGATGAAATTAGTATATTCTGTTAATTTCAAATTGATCGAAGTACGAAAGAAACTTTTCGAAAAAAGTCGTAAGGGGTAGACCCCTAAAAATCATGAAAAATACAAAATCATCCGATTTAATTAAGATTCACACTATACATGCAAAATTTCATGCTGATTCTGAAAATGTATGATTTGTATATGGTCAGATATTCGGTTTAGCATAAAAAGGGATAAAACGTCAAAAATTCCCTTACAAGGTCAAAATTACGGAGATGCCGTCAAAATCATAGAAAATCTTAAATTGACTCGGAATTGGCTTGAAATTTGGTGTGCTTATTCAAAAAAGATTGCATTTCACGAGTAGGACAACAAAATAGGATGTATAAAAAACTGGAAGAAAATGACCCCTCTCAACTCTAGATGAACTTTTCAACTCAAGAACGGTTGAAGATAGATCAATTCTGCGAACGCCAATCGATTCTGAATGATGAAATTAGTATTTTCTGTTAATTTCAGATTGATCGAAGTACGAAAGAAACTTTTCGAAAAAAGTCGTAAGGGGTAGACCCCTAAAATTCATGAAAAATACAAAATCATCCGATTCACTTGAGATTCACACTAAATATGCAAAATTTCATGCTGATTCTGAAAATGTATGATTTGTATATGGTCAGATATTCGGTTCAGCATAAAAAGGGATAAAACTTCCCTTACAAGGTCAAAATTACGGAGATGCCGTCAAAAACATAGAAAATCTTAAATTGACTCGGAATTGACTTGAAATTTGGTGCGCTTATTCAAAAAAGATTGCATTTCACGAGTGGGACAACAAAAAAAATGTAAAAAAAATTGGAAGAAAATGACCCCTCTCAACTCTAGATGAACTTTTCAACTCGAGAACGGTTGAAGATAGATCAATTCTGCGAACGCCAATCGATTCTGAATGATGAAATTAGTATATTCTGTTAATTTCAAATTGATCGAAGTACGAAAGAAACTTTTCGAAAAAAGTCGTAAGGGGTAGACCCCTAAAAATCATGAAAAATACAAAATCGTCCGATTCACTTGAGATTCGTACTATATATGCAAAATTTCATGCTGATTCTGGAAATGTATGATTTGTATATGGTCAGATATTCGGTTTAGCATAAAAAGGGATAAAACGTCAAAAATTCCCTTACAAGGTCAAAATTACGGAGATGCCGTCAAAATCATAGAAAATCTTAAATTGACTCGGAATTGACTTGAAATTTGGTGTGCATATTCAAAAAAGATTGCATTTCACGAGTGGGATTACAAAAAAATAAAAGAAAAATTGGAAGGAAATTACCCTTCTCAACTGTAGATTAACTTTTCAACTCGAGAACGGTTGAAGATAGATCAATTCTGCGAACGCCAATCGATTCAGAATGATTAAATTAATATACTCCATGAATTTCAAGTTGATCGAAGTACGAAAGTAATTACTCGAAAAAAGACGTAAGGGGTAGACCCCTAAAAGTCATAATCAACAGATTCACTTGACATTCGCACTATGTATGCAAAATTTCATGCTGATTCCGATAATTTATGGTTTTTGTATGCTCAGATACACATTTATGAATAACTGTACCACTAGCTGTGCCTTGAAATCTCCCGGTGCATCTGGGTAAGCTAGCTAGCTTGATACAGCTGTTCTCGATGCTGATCTTTATACCGTTACTCAAGTGCAGTAATCAGGACTTCGTATTTTATTTTGCTGTTCGGTGGGTATCGTCTGCAACATACCCAAAGTTACTCTAATTGATGCCATACTTATTAATCTTACAGATTGCTTTTTTCTTAAATCCTCGAATCTTCGTCGCCAATATAATTATCAGGAGGCCAGTGGTAATAACTTTATTAGAAGTATGAAAGCAGTACAAATTAAAAATGATTATTTTCTTTCAGAAGTCAGAAAAATCAATTTTTAAGCAAATATTTTCGTGACAATAACTCCATCATACTTCCACTAATAATATAAAGTGAATCACATATTCTCATTACATTACACGTGTAATTTCATATTTTCATCATGATCTTTCAGTGAATCCATCAGTTAGTTATTTTTCAACGATTCAATCCAGTGTTAATTGGTTCCAGATATTAAAGTCTTTCTATCGATCTATGAAAGGATAAATCTAACACCATAACTGAATATAATTTGTAATAGATCTGTCGAACAATTCAACCCAATATAAAATCTTAGAGACGGCCTTTGACTCAGTTGATTCCGCTATAAACTGACGTTTCTTGGAATAAATGAATAGGAGTAATATTTTTATGGTGGTATTCAACAATATTTTATTTCAGCCGGCGAAGACGGCCTCATAAAGATCTGGTCCCGAAGCGGGATGCTGCGGAGCACTGTCGTCTCCAGCGAAAGTTCCGTGTACGGGGCTTCGTGGTCTCCGGACAGCCAGGCCATCGCATACACGCAAGGGAAGTGTCTCGTGGTGAAGCAGTTGGCGCCCAATACCAAACCACTCAGGGTAAGAGGGTCAACGGCTCTGTGCGGGAATTCAATGAGATTTAGGGTGTCCGAGAGGGCTCAGGAGCTTACAATTTCAGTGTTGGGTTGGATTATGATAGTTCGAGTCGAAATTTACATGTACAAAGGACTCGTCGCTAATCTTATGGTCAGAGGATATCGGACTTTTTGGTTCCTCTGTTATAGTTGTACGTAGTTGGAGTTGAAAGTCAAAATAATCCCCGAGCCATATTCATAGTGAACGAATAATCCGATAGCTGCTTCTGTTTAAGGATGTTATAAATGTAATTGTTCATCCACAATCGACTTATAATTGAGGTTTCATCAGCTTCAATGAAATTACTTCATTTCACTAGTGGGACAATAAAAATATAATCTTTAATCAATCATATTTTGCATTAACATTAACATTTATATTAATAGACATTTTGTTCTTTGTTTTATCATCTTTTCGTTTTCATTAAAACGTGCTTGTGGTTGTCATCGGTTTCAGAACGCATAGTGTCGAAGTTTTTGATAATTCCTTAGAATCAATGCATATCTTTTCTCGTTAGGAACGATTAGTTCCAGGAAATCCTTGAATTCTTCTTAGTATATCAAACCTATTAGATACAGAACACTTGATATAACTTTCTGCTACAGCTGAGCTTCTCCACTACCCACCATGTCGTTCAATTGTTGTAAGATCAGAAGCTTCATTAGCCAGCAAGGTTGTTGAAGTGCGTCTTATACAATGGCCTCTATGAGCTTCTGAGTTTACCAGATTAAAAAATGGAGCAGCTCTTGAAGGAAATTTGTTGATTCCAACAGGTTGTGAAGTACATTTCTTATTAGCGTATCATAAGAAAATTCTGTCGTTGGATAACTTCTTCTGGCGTAAGGACATGTATTCTACACGTTTCCACAGCATTGATAGTGATCTTGCTTCTATAATTGTGAATTTTCGTGGAGTTCCGGATCTTATATCTGCATGTCACTGATTTTAAAATTCGTCAATTCACAGCATCGACAGGCTCCAAATACCTCCATTATCAGTGCTACCTAAATATTTCAAAACTTATTATCTAAACTTGATCATCAAATATTGTTTATCGAAAGCTACCGTCAAAAATTCTTCAACAAGTGCTTTTCTTGATACTGCAGCTTTTTTAGTATTCTCCTGACTCACTTTTAAGATTGGTCAAAACCAAGAAGCCAACTTTATTCAAAATTAAATTTACAATTAGCAGATCTGTAATAAATATCGACTTTAAATAAAACTAATTCACTTTAAAAACGATATGCATTAAAAATTATGCATAGCACTCGACGGATGAGATTAATGAAAATATGATCCCGCTATCTTATGGCAAAGAGAAGAAGAAAGAAAAAGAAATCCTAACATAACCTCAACTAACCTCGCTTTCCAAGTTGAATACATTCCTTTCACACAACAATCAATAGTTCATCTAACCTTACTGATAACTTACCTATGCTCATTATGGGTCAAGATGGAATTGAAATGTAGCCATTTGTCGATTTCAATTTTTTAGGTAATATTCGGAATCAGCTCATCGAAAATTTGAAAGTGCGAGATAATTTTTGAAGATTTACAGCTTTTCGTGGTACAACTTGCATCCGAACATATCCGTATTCATTTGAAATTAGCACTTCAAATAAATGTAAAGATTTTGTACTCCTCATGATTTTTAGGACGTTTTTTCGAATAATTTTTTTTCTGGCCGATCTACTTTCATTTTGGACAGGTTACTAATTTCGTCATCCTGAATCCATTGGTTTTCGCAGAATTGCTCTATTTCAAACGTTTCTGGAGTTGAAATATTCATCCGGAGTTGAGAGCGTTACTATACCAACAAACAATTTTTTTGCCATTTTTTTTCTCATATTCGTAAAACTCAACCATTCTTATATATTCTCACCAAATTTGACGTCGATCATGAGTCAATCACATATTTGGTAGGCTTTTTCGACTTGGTTTTCCTTTATTAAATTAAATTTTTAAGTCGTTATTCGATATCAGCTCGACGAGATAGGAAAATGGAAATAATTTTTTTTTTTTCGATGGTGTGAAGGAAGATTTAACGATTTATCGCTTTTTCATGGTACACCTTGTATCTTAGCAAATCTTTAGCGGATCCTTTCCTTACTCACACACTCTATCTCTGGAAACCTGGAAGAATCGTTACAAAATAAAAAAATATCCGAATCATACATTTTTGAGATCAGCATTGAATTTTGGTTTTATAGATTTATAGGGGTACACTCCTTGGGACTTTTTTCGAGTAATTTATTTTTCATTCCGATCGACTTTGAAATCACAGGATATGTTAATATATTAATTTCGTCCTCCTGAATGGATTGGCGGAATTGAGAACGGAAATATCCAGAAAAACTATTTTTTTCGAAATACTTTTTCACATATTCGTGAAATTCAATTTTTTTTGCATATGCCTATTAGAGTTGAAATCGATTCCGAGTCAATTAGATATTTGGTAGTCTGTTTAGGGAACCTCTGTAATTTCGAGTTGAACCGTTTTTACCAAAAAATTTTATTTTTAATTTTTCGAAATCACTTACTTTTTGAGAGCATTTGGAAGCTGGTAATTTAAAAAATATGAAATTCAATTATACGTTCTAATACTAATCATCTAAAATTTTTCCAGTGGAAAGCTCACGAAGCTCTAGTTCTCTGCCTAGCCTGGAGCACTGCCTCCGATCTGATTGTTTCTGGGGGAGAGGACTGCAAATACAGGGTATGGGACAATCAAGGACGCCAAATGTTTTCCAGTAGTCTACACGACAACCATATCTCATCTATCTCTTGGTCTCCAGCAGGCGACATTTTCGCCATTGGATCATTCAATACGTTGAGGTTATGTGATTATTCAGGGGTAAGTACATTATTGAATATCATGAAGAGGGGCGACACTACTTGACGGAAGACCATCAAACTAATCATGAAAAATGGTGAATTACGTAATCCGAATCTTCTGCAAAAGAGTACAGGTATATTTCAACGATCGTAGAGGGCAGTGGTTGTTTTCTGTTGAATACTTGCTGACGACAATACCCACTGTGTAGGTTCTTTTACGGAAGATTCGGATTACGTAATCCACCATGATTAGATCAATATACCTATTGAATATTTCATTTGATCAATATCACTAATCTCCATCTAGTAAAATACATGTCCGAACCTCCCTGACCTTGAATTGTTTTCCATAGGAAGTCCCATCCAGTTCAGTTTTCATCATTATTGGTGTGTATCGGACGTTTCAATCAGTACATCTCATATAATGTCCCTGCTAGGACTCACATGGGACGTCCCAGATGATACATTCAATAAAATCTCCCAATTATTTCACATGATGCCCCTGCTTGGATGACCGTCGAATTTTCCCGAGAGTACATCTTTCAAAAATATTGAGAACAGCAGGCTAACGATATGCCAATCGGAACATCTCATATTATGTTCATACTCAGCCCTATGCTGTATCACTTTCGTCAAAAATATCGTCACCGTTAGTCGCCATTTCCGTTATTTTGCTATTACCAAGCGATAGCAAAATAACGAACATGGCGAATAACGGTGACGTTATTTTTAACGGAAATGATACAGCACAAGGCTGATTATGTCCTTGTATGGATGACCATAGGATATTCCCGAGAGAACAGGTTTCAAAAGTATTGAAAACAGCAGTCTATGGATGTGCTAATCGAGAAATCTCATAAAATGTTCCTGGGAGGACGTTCATAGCATGTACCGGATAGTACATGAAATAAAGACATGGGAAAAACATCCTATGGACACTTCCAACTTGGTATATCCTATATAATTTCCCAGGGAAGACGTCCATGGATTACATACTGTAAAAGTTCCAATAACATCTTGAAAACGTCCGATTGGTACATTTCCTGCATATACGACCATAGAAATACGATTGAATCTGTCTATTCCGTATTATGTCCCTGAATAGACCATTATAAGATATCCCCAAGAGTACAACTTTCAAAACTATTGAGAACTGCAGTCTATGGATGTGCTAATTGGGAAATCTCATATAATGTTCCTAAGAGGACGTTCATAGCATGTACCGGATAGTGCATGCAATAAAGACATGAGAAAAACATCCTATGGACACTTCCAACTTGGTATATCCTACATAATTTCCCAGGGAAGACGTCCATGGATTACATATTGTAAAAGTTCCAATAACATCTTGAAAACGTCCGATTGGTACATTTCCTGCATATACGACCATAGAAATACGATTGAATATGTCTATTCCGTATTATGTCCCTGAATAGACCATTATAAGATATCCCTAAGAGTACAACTTTCAAAATTATTGAGAACTGCAGTCTATGGATGTGCTAATTGGGAAATCTCATATAATGTTCCTAAGAGGACGTTCATAGCATGTACCGGATAGTGCATGCAATAAAGACATGAGAAAAACATCCTATGGACACTTCCAACTTGGTATATCCTATATAATTTCCCAGGGAAGACGTCCATGGATTACATATTGTGAAAGTCCCAAAAACATCTTGAAAACGTCCCAATTGGTACATTTCACATGATGCCCCTGCTTGGATGACCGTCGAATTTTCCCGAGAGTACATCTTTCAAAAATATTGAGAACAGCAGGCTAACGATATGCCAATCGGAACATCTCATATTATGTTCCTGGGAAGACGTTCATAGAATGTACCAGATAGTACATAAAAAAAAGATACGACAAAAACATCCCATGGACACTTCCTACTTGGTGTATCCTGTATAATTTCCCAGGGAAGACTTCCATGGATTACATATTGTGAAAGTCCCAATAACATCTTGAAGACGTCCCAATTGGTACATTTTATATGATGTCTCTGCATATACGATCAAAGAAAGACGTTCGAATTGGTATATTTCATACTCAGCCCTATGCTGTATCACTTTCGTCAAAAATATCGTCACCGTTAGTCGCCATTTCCGTTATTTTGCTATTACCAAGCGATAGCAAAATAACGAACATGGCGAATAACGGTGACGTTATTTTTAACGGAAATGATACAGCACAAGGCTGATTATGTCCTTGTATGGACGACCATAGGATATTCCCGAGAGAACAGGTTTCAAAAGTATTGAAAACAGCAGTCTATGGATGTGCTAATCGAGAAATCTCATAAAATGTTCCTGGGAGGACGTTCATAGCATGTACCGGATAGTACATGAAATAAAGACATGGGAAAAACATCCTATGGACACTTCCAACTTGGTATATCCTATATAATTTCCCAGGGAAGACGTCCATGGATTACATACTGTAAAAGTTCCAATAACATCTTGAAAACGTCCGATTGGTACATTTCCTGCATATACGACCATAGAAATACGATTGAATCTGTCTATTCCGTATTATGTCCCTGAATAGACCATTATAAGATATCCCCAAGAGTACAACTTTCAAAATTATTGAGAACTGCAGTCTATGGATGTGCTAATTGGGAAATCTCATATAATGTTCCTAAGAGGACGTTCATAGCATGTACCGGATAGTGCATGCAATAAAGACATGAGAAAAACATCCTATGGACACTTCCAACTTGGTATATCCTATATAATTTCCCAGGGAAGACGTCCATGGATTACATATTGTGAAAGTCCCAAAAACATCTTGAAAACGTCCCAATTGGTACATTTCATATGATGTTCCTGTATATACGACCATAGAAAGACGTTCGAATAGGTATATTTCATATTTTGTCCCTGCATGGACGCGACCATAGGATATTCCCGAGAATACACCTTTCAAAAGTATTGAGAACAGCAGTCTATGGATGTGCTAACCGGGAAATCGTATATACTGTCCCTAAAAGGGCGTTTATAGCATGTACCGGATAGTACATGAAGAAAAGACATGAGAAAAGGATCCTATGGACACTTCCTACTTGGATTATCCTATAAAATTTACCAGAAAGGACGTCTATGGAATATCTTTGAAAGTACATATTTTGGAAGTGTCAATAACAACATCTTGAAAACGTCCCAATTGGTACATTTCATATGACGTCCTTGGAATATCCCAGATTCATCAAAATATCCTAAACATTATAGGTGAACTTTGTGAGAGATGTGTGAATGGATTCATTACATCGTAAAGAGCTTTCGGCTATTATGCCATCATCAGTCAAGTATGTACCTGAAGTTACATAAAATCGACAACCATTGTGTTAACAATGCTCTGAACGGACATTACATTGAGTGCACCCTTTAGGTTTGAAATATTGTTACATTTTGTTTAAAATTGTTTCATGTTCAACGTGCACGTGTGGACGAAAGTTTAAATCCACTTAGTGGACACGTTTGGAGAGAAAGGGTAGTTCGACTTTACCGATTTTTTTCGTTTCATGTTGCCTACCATATTCTCTATAATCTATTTTATAGATTAGGCGCAATGTATTTTTTTGGTAGACAAAGATTTTATTGAGTTTTGTGGATCAACCCCGAATGGCAGTATTGTAAGAAATATGGGAATATACAACGGCAAAGTATACATTTGAAAGTTGGGCTTTGTTGAAATTGAACCTCAATTGTCTGATTGCATAGTATCCAATTTTAACTTTCTTACGTACATGGTTTATACCTGACTCACAGGTCAGGTTACCTAGAAATTTGGTGTTATCTGATGATTCAATTATTTCATCACCTACTCTTACGTAGAAATTATCGATTTTCCCATTTCTACTGGTGAAAAACTGCAACAGAACAGTTTTCTTTACATTCACCACCAGTGAATTTCTATAACACCAATAATCAAACTCGAGACTCAAGTTGTTCAATATTTCTTGAAGATTCTCTGGATTTTTGTCATTCGCTACGATCGTTGTATCATCTGCATGCAAAATTATTTCATCTGTTGGTGAGGGGACCCAATATAGAACCTTGAGGAACCCCAAGATCAATATCATACTGCTGCGACTGACAATTGTCAACTTGAACATGTATATTTCTGATAGTCAGGTATGATGATGATCAAGTGAGTCATACAAGCACCGGAAAAAATACCAAAATGCACTTTCTGTTGATTCACCTTGGCAAAAACTATGCTGTAACTTAGGTTTTATGTCAAATTGATCTACGAACGCTAGCATTTTCACATAAACGGATCTTCCGATCATTTTACATGATACTGTAGGAACTGTTTTATAATATCGTCTCTAATTTTCAATTACCACTCCTAGAAAGAATTCTGAACACGTGTTTTTTTTCCCTTAGCAGACTTTTCATTCTGTTTTTTGTCAGTGGTCTAGGTCATTGGAGAAGCCCAAAACAGGATGCATATACAAAATGGCTTGGTCCGCGGACGGCACCCAACTAGCGGGCGCATGCGCGAACGGACAAGTCCTATTCGCTCACGTGGTAGGAAGGGAAGTTCAGTTCATGAACTACGCAGCCGTGGTGGGCGAAAAAAAAACCGTTACTGTTCAAAATGTCTTGGACGAAACTAACGAACACCTGGAACTGCCTGAAAGAGTGATTCAGTTGGCACTGCGGTATAACCATTTGGTGTTGACGACGCCAGGTCAGTGTTACATTTACAACACGAGTAACTGGAACACCCCCGCCATATTCGACCTGAAGGATGGATCTGTCATTCTGCTGTTGCTGTGTGAGAAGTAAGGGCTCTCTGGAAAACTTTGATTTAATTTTATTACAATTTCCCTATTCATTATGTACTTAAGGATTAATATAAAACTGTATAAAATAGTATTTTATGGTACACGTGTATAAGTGAGTCTTTAAAATACGCACGTTACAAGTGCTTCAAAGGCAACATACGCTATTTTTTGTTATGTTTGCATCATGACTTCAAAAACAATGCTAAAAATGAATGTCCCGTATATGTTATTACATCTAAGAAGTATGTGATGAACAATTGATGTCCTGTATTGTTGACATAGGGGCTCCTTGATGTCACAAGCTACTTTTCATTCACAACGGACTTTCACGACCTGTACTTATGGAAGAAACATTAGCTCCAACAGGACCATACACTGAGAATCTGGAGATTCACCACCACTTGCATCAATTCAAAAGTATACTTTGAAGATTATTTTCAAGAAGCCTTTTGATTATTCTTCTAAAATTCTTTTTGAACAATATGAAATTTTAACTGTTGAACAATTGTTTTATCAAGCATCGACAGCTTACATAAGAAAAAATCTACAAATTGAAAATCGTATACAACATAAATATGAAACAAAGAATAAAGTGGATAGCTGGATATCAACCGAAAAATTTTCTACAACTTTAATGCAACAACATGCCATTTATATAGGTAGAAAGATTTATAATAAATTACCTATTTCTTTAAAAAATAATAGTTATTCTGGATTTAAAAGTAAAATCAAACTCTGGTTGATTGAGAATTCCGAAAATTTGAAAAATTATTTGTATGTGAAATAATATCATTATTATTATTTTTATTACTAATATTATTTTAAAATGTACCTATTTAAATTTTTTGTCATTGTTTTTATATATTCAAGTTGTGACCAATTATTAATTTTTACTATTTTTCTTCCTTTGTATGTATATACAGTGAGGGGCAATATTATGGAATAAATTCATTTTTACGAGAATAGGCAACTTTTGAGACAAATCCCGAAACACGTCGATTTTTATTTCCAAATTATGATTTTGTGGCAGATATGTCATACTAGTGACGTCATCCATCTTTGCGTGATGACGTAATCGATGATTTTTTTAAATGAGAATAGGGGTCGTGTGATAGCTCATTTGAAAGGTTATTCAATTCTCTATGCAGTGATATGAACATTAACATAATTATTTATACAGGGTGGCCAAAAAAATATTTAATTTGTAAATGAAATTAATTGTCACAAAAAGAAGTATTATCATTTATTTAATACAAAATTACATTGTACTACTGTCGGAAAACAGAAAAACAAATTAGTTGACAAATAAAAATTGCTTTTCGCTTAAATTAAATGTTCAAATTGCCACCCACCTGCCTCTTGGCAGTAATTGAACGGACGAATACATTCTTCTTGAACATTGTGGATCATTTCTGGAGTTGAATTACGAATTTCCAATGTAATGCTATTTGTCATATCTTGGAAATGTGTGGTCTATCGGCGATCTGGATCATCCTCATTGATTTTGTCTACTATTGAAACACTTGAAACAGTTTATAAATAAATGTTTAGAACTGCTGTGCTTTCTACTACTATGAAGAAACAAAAATAAATTCCGATATTAGGCAAATAAATAATGAGAACTAAAAAGATAGTTTTTACAAATCGAGTTGGCTTGGGTCAAATGTAAGTCAGTTCTTGACATTTTCTCATAAGGACTAGTTTATTTCATGAAATAAATAAATAATGGCCCCATTAACTGAAACACAAAGAATCGAAGTATTAATTATGGTTGGATATGGAGATAGAACCAGAACACAACAAGAAGTATGTAATTTATTTACCATAAAATATCCTAATACGCCTATCACACAATCCACTGTTAGTAAAATTGAGAAGAAATTTAGAGAAACTGGACACGTGAAACATGTTGCAAATGCTGGTCGTCCACCAATGAATGAGGATGTGAAACTGTCTGTATTATTAAGTGTGGCAGAGAATCCTCAAATTAATTCTAGGCAAATTGCAGCTGATACAAACATTTCTAAAAGGTCTGTTTTACGTGTGCTGAAAAAAGAGAAATATCATCCGTATAAAATTCATAATGTCCACGAAATCAATGAGGATGATCCAGATCGCCGAATGCAGTTTTGTGAAGTAATGCAAGATTTATGTAATCAAAATCCACGCTTCATTCGTGAAATCCTTTTTTCTGATGAAGCAACCTTCTGTTTAAATGGAACAGTGAATCGGCAAAACTGCAGATATTGGAGTCAAGATAATCCCCATTGGATGACTGCGGTACACACTCAGCACCCTCAAAAACTAAACGTGTGGGCAGGGATAGTCGAGGATAGAATTATAGGTCCTTTTTTCTTCGATGGGTCTCTTACGGGGCAAATATATCTTGATTTTTTACAAAATGAACTTATACCCGCCCTTACAGACATGTTTCCAAATGAAAATGATCGTAATTCGCCAAATGAAAACATATGGTTTCAGCAAGACGGTGCACCTCCGCACTTTGCACGTCCTGTTCGTGATTTTTTAAACAGATGTTTCCCTAGGAGATGGATTGGTCGACGAGGAACAATAGAGTGGCCCGCAAGATCTCCAGATCTTACACCACTTGATTTTTTCCTATGGGGTTACTTAAAATCAAAAGTTTACATCGATAGACCACAGAATTTACAAGATTTAAGAAATAGAATTAGATTGGAAATTCGTAATATACCTCCAGAAATGATCCACAATGTTCAAGAAGAATGTATTCGTCGGTTCCATTACTGCCAAGAGGCCGGTGGGTGGCAATTTGAACATTTAATTTAAGCGAAAAGCAATTTTTATTTGTCAAATAATTTTTTTTTCTGTTTTCCGACAGTAGTACAATGTAATTTTGTATTTAATAAATGATAATACTTCTTTTTGTGACAATTAATTTCATTTACAAATTAAATATTTTTTTGGCCACCCTGTATAAATAATTATGTTGATGTTCATATCACTGAATAGAGAATTGAATAACCTTTTAAATGAGCTATCACACGACCCCTATTCTCATTTAAAAAAATCATCGATTACGTCATCACGCAAAGATGGATGACGTCACTAGTATGACATATCTGCCACAAAATCATAATTTGGAAATAAAAATCGACGTGTTTCGGGATTTGTCTCAAAAGTTGCCTATTCTCGTAAAACTGAATTTATTCCATAATATTGCCCCTCACTGTATATTATGATTTTTCAGTATTTTTATGTATTATGATATATAATTAATTACTTTTATTAATTTTACATGATCATGGACAAGTTTTAAAACTTATTTTATCATGTTTTCATGAAATATTGATGACTTTTATTATATTTGAAACTATGTATTTGTCATTTTCAAACAAATAAATAAATAAATAAGGGTTGATAGACCCAACGCTATGAGAGGGGGCGGTGTAGCAAACATAATAAGGACAAGTATACCCATCGCATACACGGTTGTCGCCAAGGAAAAGTTCAATCGAACACTAGAGGATGGCACAAGGGTGTATGCGATATACAACCCCCCTTGAAATAGGATAGCGCCAATAGACCTGGAGAACTTCTGTAACAGCGGGCACAAAGTGCTACTGTCAAGAGATTCCAATGCCTGAGTGGAACTGCGCCTACCACTCCAATGCGAACGGGAGGACGCTCTGGAAATATTAAATGAACAACAATGTTGCAACTGACTTCCTGGACACTCCAACGCACTTTTCCTGGAACGATACGTCGGCCACGACTATCGACCTGATAGTGAATACAAATGTGGCAGGCATTTCATAGCCCCGAACTGTCTCAAAGCTCATCTCTGATCACGAGACTGTGCTCTTCACACTTCGGGGTGGGAGCAACCCCAAGAGGGTGAGGGTCGCGTACACCGCGAACTGGAAAGAGTACAGAAAAGTTCTAAATCACAAAACCGTGATGAATCGAAACATACTGGAGGAACAAATCGAGAGAGAGACTCTGAAGCTCATTGAGGATTTACAGGCAGACAGAAATGTCAATATCAGGATGAAAGCCGTGAGACAGGACCGGGACTTGCTTCCAGACTTCATCTTAGACTTGATAAAACTCAATAATCGATAGCGGAAGAAATGGCAGGACACCAAAAACCCCCGACACAGAGAACGGATGCTATCTCTGGGAAGGTAAATCGCAGATTTGATCAAACGTTACAGAGGTGAAGCCTGGAAGAGTAAACTCGAAAGTCTCAACGTGGGAGACAATTCCGTGTGAAGGATGAACAGGCGGCTATAAAAAAGGCGAATGGACATTCCTGCCGTGGGGAATGGTCGAACGCAGGCGATGACGAAACAGGGGAAGGCTGAGATGTTTGGAGAATATTTCCAGAGTGCCTTCCGGGCCGGTGCACACCGAAGCATACCGGGGAGTCATCAAGGAAGTCTCGGATTTTAGCAAGCCCCGCGTGTCAACTTCATTTTTTATATCAGTTCTAGTATTTGTCTTCTCGTCTTCTGTGCCAGAACTTTATTCTCGATTTCAAATTCTTTAACATACGTCAAAACTACTCCATTATCTGTTATAATTTTTTGGCGATACCACCAATATAAAAATTTCATTAGTTGTGCATGTAAGAATAATTGTTTAATCACATAATCAAAAATTAACTCTTATCAAACGCGTACTCAGATCGACCAGACATCGATATAGAAATATATCAACAACACGGGACATCTATACTTTAGAAGTCTAAAGCCACACCTTCTTAGATGTCGCTTCTAGTAGGTACTGAATATCCATGAAATTGATAGGGACTGTGCCTCCACTAGACCATTAGTTCAACTCAAACAATTATTGTACTCACTATTTATTTTCTGTTCAGTTTTGAAATTGAAATTTCGTTCTCCTCAGGCACATGCTATTGGTTGAAAAAAGCACAGTGGGCATATACAATTACCAAGGTCGCTTGATAGCCTCGCCAAGATGGCCGAATATGAGATTAGACTATTTGAGAGGATCGTACGTAACTTTATCCCCCGATACTCTGGCTGTTAGAGATACCACCGACGCCAAGAGTAAGTCATGATTTCTTCCGACGTCAGCTCATTCTCTAACAATTTTTTTTAGCTATTCATTTCATCGATATATCCAACAATCGATCTTCAACGGAATCAACTTCAATTCAGCATTGCATGCAAGTTGTTCAAATATCCTTGGACCAGTGGGGGGAGTTGTCTAGTAGAAAACTTGCAGTTCTAGATAAAACAGGGGATATTTACTTGGTGCAGGCTAGGAGTACAAATAAAGCGTTTTCCAAACTAGGTACGATGACTGATCAAACATAAAACAAGTACTGATGAAAATTTTATAAAATTGTAGGAAGGAAAATTGACTCGTTTCAATGGAACTCTAACGAAAATATCATAGCAGCCATCCAAGACACTCAGTTGATCGTCTGGTACTGCCCAACTGCTTGCTACAATGTGAAACTGCTGAAACTCTGTTCCCTGCAGTACGATTCTCCCGAGTTGGGTCGTACTCCGAGAATCCACGATTTCGTAGGGAACTCCGTATCGGTGAGGAGAGCTGATGGATCGCTCTTGAACGTTCCTGTTTCGCCATTCCCAACGTTGATTCACAAGTAAGATTACCAGAACAGATAAGATATATACTGGGTGGCCAACTAAAAACTAAACAAAGCCATTTTGGAAAATCGCTCAAACTCGTCGAATTTTGATTGAAAGGGGCACTCTTTTCCGGTATTTTTGACTCCGCTACTGTTACCCCCAAGCGAGAGTAGGAATCACCCCAATAATTTTAAATGGCATTGGGGGCCCTGTAAGATTTGGGGGTGGAGTGAAATTTATTTCAAAAGCTCTTACAATTTTTCATGTAAAAGTCTTAAAATTTCAAAATTCCACCCATTACTTATTGAGACATTAAAATTCTTTGGTTATTGTTTTCATTTATTAGCGTGAATCTCTACGGTCACTTTGGGAACTTGCCAAACGTCTCTACTGAGAGAACATTCTTTCAAGGATCAACAAAACTTTGAAGCTCATTGCCTTCAGAAAACCACCAAGTCCTAACAAAAATCTCTCAGTTCTCAGGATTTTTGTTGACCATAACCGATGTTTTCTCTTCGTGAAAACTACATATTTGTTGACTTTGATGATTTGTCAGCGTTAGAAGCGGTAAACCAACCCCTACACAAAGACTTATATGCCTACACAACTGGCAAATCCTCAGACAACAGCATTACACCAACTCGTAGAGAAGGTGAAGTCTGCACTAAGAAACAAAGAGGTCTTGTTGGATGCATTCCTGGATATCTAGGGAACATTTAACACCACATCTCTATATTCAATCTCAAGAGTTTCGAGACTAAAAGGCATCGATGACCACCAGGGACTGTCCTGTCCTCATTGCTGTGGAACCTGGTGATGACGGATCTGCTCATCACACTCGAAAGAAGCGAACAAAAAATACTTGGGTACGCAGATGATATAGTCATCATAGTCCAAGGAAAATTCGTTACCACGGTTAGGGAGGGAATGCAAAGGCCTCTAGTCTGGTCAGCACATGATTAGATAAAGAGGGTTTAACTGTCAGTCCCTCCAAATCTACCATCGTACGTTTTAACCGGAGAAGCAAAGTGGAGAACTTAGGACCTCTGAACCTTCAACATACGCTCATACAGCTGTCAAGGGAATTCAAATATCTCGGGGTGATTTTAGACTCGAAACTCACTTGGAACCAACAGCTGAATAAAGTAAAGAAGAAAGCCGAGGCAGCACTGATAATGAATATGGGGGCTAAGTTCCAAATGGTGTATTGGACATACAACATTGTGGTGAAACCCATGATCGCATACGCATCTTTGGTATGGTGGACCAATATGACCCAAAAAATAGCCGCGGCTGAATTGAGCAATGAACAAAGACCTGCCCTGCAAAATGGGAGCTATGAAAACAACACCAACGTCAGCCATGAAGGCAATGTTAGATCTCCCCCCGATTGACATAACCATCATGGGGGAGGCAAGAACGGGACGTCTGAGGCAACAAAACACGAGTGATAGATCGGACCACAAGATAAAGGTAATAGTGGAAGGTAACATTTCCGAAATGAAATCAAAAGACCACATGACTCTCAAATTTTACTTCAACATTAACTTCGAAGTGATCATACAAGATCGAAGCGAATGGACACAGAGAACATCCAGGGCAAACCTGGAGAGATAATCTGGTATACAGACGGATCCAAAACCAAGGAAGGAACTGGTGCTGGAATATACAGTGAAGGAAGAAACTCCCAAGTAAGTGACTCGCTAGGAACAAACACCTCTGTATTCCAGGCGAATCTTGCAATGCGTGAGAGTAAACAATATGAGGGAAATGCGCAATACACGGATCAAAATATGCACAGACAGTCAGGCGTCACTAAAGGCTCTTATGAACCCAAAAGTGATATCAAGACTGGTATGAGAATCCCTCGAAGAACTTAGTGTTCTTGCAGTACACAACAAAATAACCTTGATGTGTGTTCCAGGACACTGTGGCATCGATGGCAACGAAAAAGCTGATGAATTAGCCAGAATTGGCTCATCAACTCTATATATTGAATCAGAACCCGCACTCGGGGTTACTAAATTGGACATCCGAGAATACATACGGGACTGGGTCATACGAGAACAAAAAATAGGTTGAACGAAGCCTCTCTTATGCACCACGGGAAAACATTCATTAAAAAACAGTCAAAACACAAAACTGAGGAGCTGCTTAAGTTGAGTGAAATCAAGTTAGGACTATAACGGGTCTTCTCACTGGTTACAGTCCAATAGGAGGACACCTGCACAAAATGGGGCTGTACAATGGAGAACTTTAATGCAGACAATGTGGCAAAGGGACAGAAACGGCCAAATACGTTTTGTTAGGATACGAGGCGTTGGTTCACAAAAGGCAGGCAATATTCGGGAAACCTTTGATTACTCCCGAAGAACCCGAAGAATACAACAGCTAACCGTTGAAGAACCTGCACAGACTGGTACAGGACACTAGAGTCATGGAGTGGGTGCTGCAAACTAACCCGGGGCAATCGTTTCAATTAATTTAAAAATCTAACAAACCTTCTCTCAAATTTTACAAACATACGAAACGCCCCAAAAGTAGATGACACTCTCAATACTTTCACATGTTTCAAGATCATAATGTGTTTTCATCTGTAATAATGAGATAATGCTACATGTATATATTATAAAAATGGATTCGAAAAACTTTTTCAGATATACACAAGAAAACCAATGGACAGAGGCTCTCAATCTCTGCCGAACAACAAATAACGAAACCGCATGGGCGTGTTTAGCTGTTTTGGCGACACAATCAAACTCTGAAACCATCGATATAGCCGAAGAAGCATACGCTAACATCAATCATCACGAAAAAGTGTTCTTCCTGCAGCACATCAAAGTAAGTTTTTACACGAGCTCTGGTGTCTTTTTTTGAGTAAAGGCTTCACTATGAAACACATGATCCTCAACGGTATTTTATTAAAACTGGTGTCAGAAGTGGGATTTAAGACATTAATATGTGTCGCGAAAAATGGACTAGTGACTTGTTGAGCAAATAAGTGTTTGCGAAGTGGACAGATTAGCGTATTACTGGAGAATGAGTTGATACACTTTTTGTGTGTCTGAAATCACAATCGAAGGCGAAATGTTTTCGAAGAGACAGCACTTTGTGGATTGAAAAGTCGCCGAATTGAAGTTGGAATTGAAAGATAGGGAACTTGAAACAACTAGTGAGAAACCCCTCCAAAAAATATCAAAAAACGCATCAAATGCCAAATGAACCGATGAAACTGTCTTCATTACCTTCTGAGACAGAAAAGGAAATTTGGTGATCTGAAGCATTTTCATCAAGGCATTTTGGACTGTTAGATTTATAATGGGGCAGTTAGAGAACATTGATTCGTCTACTACTTCCTTTCGGAATTATATCGTATATCTCGTAATAATTATGTCTCAGTAGGTCGGAAATACAAAATAGTAGGTTGTAATTTGACAACTACGACTTTTATTTCGTAATTACGTCTTAGTAATAATAATAATATTCTCAAAGGCCCTACTCCTCAACATAAATGTGCAAACAACGTGAGTTCACCTAAAATTTCTAGATTTGGTATATGATTGACATATAATGTAAACAGAATTGGGCCTATATCTGACCCTTGTGGTACTCCCGAGTTTATGTCAGAGGTCCGTGATAATTCCTTAGTAAGTCGTAATTGTTGGTAAAACTCCTGAAACGGATTTCGATCATTCAAAATTCCAAAGTGCCACCATGTTTACAAATTCCACGATCAAAATATTATTACTTGATAATGCTCCGAAGTGGGTTGAATGTTGACACAACTTTGACACGTGGCTCATCATCGTTCTTTAACGACATTTTAATGACCGTCTATAATTAGGATTCCTGCAAATCACTTATTTCACTTATCTTACCTAACAAACATTTATTTCACATGTTCGTATAATGCATTTTATAATATGAAGACATGAAGGATTTTAAAGTGGTAGTGATATTGAGTGGAGCGTGTGAATTATACAGGGTGTCTCAAAAGTATTTGGGAATGAAATATCCTGCAATTCTGGAACAGTATGAAAGAAGTTACCGAATTATCCGAAAACGGAGAAGGGTCCAAAGGGGTCGACCTCAGAAATACAAAATCGGCAGATTCACTTACAATCCGCACTATATACGCAAAATTTCGTGCAGATTCCGAAAATATATGTTTTTTTTTTTGCTTAGATTCAAGATTTGTTATACAAAATTAATGAAACGTCAAAAATGTCACAAATAGAAGTAGAAAAAAATATGGAGGGAAATTACTCCTCTACACTCATCAAGAGGTATACTAGGAAATAGATTCTGCACATCGAAAGAAAATAATTTTGCGTTATCTGGAAGGGTTATGTAAATCATTGAATGGTGATTTTGAGTCCTCCAAAGAATCTTCTACTTATTTCTGGTAAAAATTAGTTTTAGTAGTTTTATCTGCTCTGGTAAATGTAACACCATTATCGCTAATTTTACGTCGTATAACAAGCTACATTTCATTCAAAGAACTGCTGTCTCTCAAAAATTCTGATTTTATAATATAGGACGCTTGCTATTTGTTATTGATGTTATTTAGAGTTCCTTTCAATGCTATTTCTGTTTCAATACCAAGAATTTCAAAGTTGTTGGTGCTATTTTCATTTATAATATTATATTCGAATCCTTTCTCCATAAATATATTTTCCCCGTCTGTGAACTGAGTTTTCGATGAATTTACGAACCTGTCAAAAAATTGATGATCCGTAAACTTATTCGTTGGTGCTTTTGTTTGGTTTCTTATCTATTTGTGAATTTAACTTTCTTTTTTGAATGAAGTATTTGCTATGAATGATCTGACTAACCTTTTCTACAACATTTAAATCTAAATTATCAAATTCTATACGATGTAACCTATGGCGTAATTATGTATGTATTACCTAAAGATGTATATTGGCATTATCTCTTGCTCTTGCTGTATTCCAGTTTTCGTAATTCTTCAATCCATAAAAAAACAAGAGTCTATTAGTTAAATATTGTATTTTTCTTTGTTCTGTAACAAATCGCTAGATCTTTGGTTCTACTTCATTTTATACCAAAGCAAACAACGACCTAAAAACACACCATCAATACATAAAAGTACCCAGTGTTACAATTATTCGATTTAAATTAGACATTGTGATAGGTTCGTATACAAAAATCATGTAGACATTCAATTGGTACATGAAATATGAAGAAAAAGTCCAACGAAATTGATTCGTATCATTACAATGAACTTGAAAAATATTTCCTTTGTTCTCGGTGAAGTCGTTATCGTCCAAAACTGAACAGAAATGTCAACTGGCTTTGCTTGGAGGAAAAACTCAAGAGGCTGAATCGATACTACTACACAACGGGATGGTTTTCCAAGCTATATATATGAATATCACCTCGCACAATTGGACTAGGTGAGAAATTTCATAAACCTATTTGAATAAACAAACAAACTGACTTATTCAAGATTTCAACCTTTTCCACAATTTTTACAATTATTGATGACTGCAAGTTCTCGTAGGTCATCCAGTCGAGTGTATCCATCAATGATTGTACCTTGTTCTGCATGCTATCAAGCATAGCTAGCTTGTTTTTTTTAGGTTGCAGAACACTGGATAGTTTCACAAACAGCACGTCAAATGACAATTTAGCCATCTTCAACATTTAACTGAAGATTTGTTGACTGATACAATTGAATATTGTGTACAGGGAATAATGTTAAAATTTTGTTTCAGGGCGTTAGACTTGGCAGTTAAACATAAAACCCACATAGATACGGTTTTATATTTGAGGCAGAAATATTTAGAAAACTTGGAAAAATCTGAGAATAATAACAAATTCAGTAGTCTCAATGACACGGTGAGAAATTTCAACAAATGAATTACTAAAGATGAACAATACATTAGATATTACTTTCACTATTTTTTTTTGAGTCATTTAGTTTTTCTATTTTATTATAGCTATGCCTATCAGTTATTTTTTGAGTCACAGACAAGGAATTCTTTGCTAATATTCAATGTGTTTTCACCGTATTATACTCATTCCATCCCTCATTGACGAAAATAAAAGTAATGATGATAATTTCAGGTTCAAATCGATCCGGTGAAAGTGGAACAGAAACTTGCTTCAGAGATGCAAAGAAGGAATTCTAACAATTGATTTTGTACTCTGACCTCAAGTGACGAGAATTTATTATGCAGAAGTTGAACATGTAAAGAATTCGAATAAAATGACTGTTCAATTTTTTTTGAATGCAATTGTGTTTATGTAGTTTTCATTTCTTGCTTTTCCTCTATGACAAAATTTTGTTGATTAGATTATGTACTATATAAAATTCACAACAACTATTAATCGAGTATGTATTCCGGCAGTAGTGAGTTGGAATTTCTTTTTAACGTTTTCCCATAAAACAGTGTTCCAGTCTATACATTTCTACCATATAATTTCCTGGAAGTAAATGCACAATTGGTACGGCACTGGTTGGAACCTGAACTGAATACACCCGGTACTGCAATAGCAAACTACTATTTTTAACACTTCGACACGTGTTTTATCCACCAAGTGACAATCTTCTGGAGGAAGTTTAATCTTTCTCCAGACACATTTCGTCGATTTATTGAAAATATCGTAAAGTACTTATGGTGTCTCTAAATCAATATTATTACGAGATTGAGAAAAAACCCTTAGCTACGCCGCTGTTGAGTGCAAACCATAAAACGTTACTCATTTGCATAACAAATAAACTGACCCATCGCTGTAAATATTTCCTCACTCTTGGTGATTTTTTTTATATTTTTCTGTGCTGGAGAACGGAAGAATCCCGAAAAATCTACTCTGGACGAATTGAGTATATAAAGCGAGACATTTCACTCGGAAGAAGTTTCTGGAAGATATAGCTAGTTGAAGTTCAGTTGAAGCTAATAAAAACAGTTAAGTGTGCTCGGAGTAATATTTAGAAATATAACAGTGGTGTCCGAAGCAGGATATTAGTGAAAAGCAGAAACTATTTATGTACTATTTATGGTAAATACGAGTACATCGGATGTAAGGATGGAGGGCATTGTAAAGTTTATCCAAAATCAATTTGCGGATTTGGAAAGAAGGCGCCAGGAGAAAAAACAAGAGGAGGAAAAGGGGCGCCAGAAGACAAAACAAGAACAAGAAAATAAAAAACTAGAACAGGAAACGCGACGTTTGGATGAAAATAAAGAATGTGAAGAGGCACTCCACAAAATTCTCGAACAACAAAAGAACTCATTGGGACGGATAGAAAATTAAAAGAAAACAGACTTCCAGACGGTTCTCGAAGATCAAGACAAGTGCTTCCAACATGTATTACAGAAAATCAAAGTACAAATGGAGGAACTTAAAGAAGAACTAAAGGAAGAAGTTGAGAAAATCGACGATGAATTCATTGAGAAAGTGGATACAGTGTGAGAGAAGATGAAAGGACTAGAAAACCAGAAAGTTCTCCCCGAGAACCAAGATGGTCGAGACAGGGTTCTGGGAATTCCGTACAACCACCGACTTTTGATAAACAGTCTTGATCCATGTATCGCCGAAAATTTGAAGCTGTAATAGTGGATAATTGATAGGGCGAAGAAGTAGCTTTGAAAGCTTTTGGTATGTTGTTGACGATACTCTTCGAACAGCAATCTAAATATGAAGACCTGATTACTACATTAGAGTTACGGTATGGTTATCAACATCGAGAACAGCTGTATCAAGCACAAATAAAAACGCTCACTCAAAAATCTGGTGAGAGTCTGCAAGAATTTGAATCAGATGTGAGACGTCCAATCCAGCTGGCTTACCCAGAAGCACCGAGAGATTTCAAGGAACAGCTAGCGGTACAGTTTGTTATAGATTGATTATTTTTAACGTTTCATACATAAAGTTTGCATTGATATGATTCTGAATTGCTTATTCATTGAATTGTCCTACCGAATTGCACTCGATGTTTATATTGATACCAGGTAAATTTTTGTTGTTCAAATTCTAAACTGTTTCCTTTAGCAATTTAAATAAATAAAATTTCAACTTAAAAACGATCTATCTTCAGTGTCTTCAATAGTTGACAATTTTTTCAGTCTAATCGCTAGGCAACAGTTTCTCATTGAAACAACCCAAATTTACCCGATACAATATAAATCTCTGTTGCAATTATAAGTGAAAAAAACTATTTGGATCAGTCTTTACTGAGAATTCTCACAACGTCATTGTATACAAATTCTGAGACATCTCTGCCATACAAGAAATCCAGATGCCCCCATAATTTATCGGATATCAACAATTTAGCTCTGGGATTAGGTAGTTTCTCAAACAGCTCTTCGACATCTTCTACTGCATTCAACCAATCATTCTGAGAGTATATGATGTTCACAGGTGCAGTAATTTTCTTCAAATCATATTTCGGAGGTGAGCTCTGACCATACTTCTCCATGTTACCCAAGTTGCCGTAGTCATATTGACAAAACTCTTTGGATGATATTTCCTGAACAAAATGCATGAGCGCTTTTGTTGCAGCTCCTGCTGGAAAGTGATCTATAGGAACGCGCGTGATATTCATTTGCTTGGGATCGTAGCCAACTATTATATGAACGATACTATTACAGAGAACACTCCCTACCACCGTTGAACATATCGCTTTAGCTATCTTCGCCATACCGCTACCAGCTGGAAGGAGTTCGTACAAACCTGCCTGTTTCAGAATGTAGCTGAGAGGTTTCTCCACAGTTGCCATAATACGCAGAACGGGGCTCCGCAAGCGTCCCACAAATCCAATCGGTGCTAAACCCACGTGAGTTATAATTTTCTCGTTATACTCTGGTCTGATTGAAGCCATCACATAGAAAGCTGTTGATCCCTGAGAGTGTCCAATGTAGTATACACCATCGGCGTTAGTTTCATTTAAAATGTGATCTATGATAGTGGGTACGTCGATGACACCCATTTCGTGCCACGAGAAATCCCAGAACTCGGCGTCAGTGTTAGGGTTGAAGCGGGTGTGATTTCGCGAATAGGTGTTACCTCTTGTATTTCCCATCCAAACGTCGTATCCCTCGTCAGCCAAAATGTACCCCAATGAATTCACTGGTCCATATTGTACCCAGTCAGAAGAGGAACTCAAACTGCCATGTTGGAGATATGCTATTTTGCCATTTTTCTTTCCCGATTTGCCTCGCGGTATTCTATGGATGTTCAAGATATAGCCATCGGACGTTGTGATGTAAATACTTTCCGCCGGGTATTCTTCAGCTGCTATCATCTGAGGCGTAGACTTCCAGTGACCTTTAGAGGACGTTTGGTCGATGTTTCCTGGAATCGATGCACTTTTTCCAGAAATGAATCGTGTTATCACTAAAAGAGCCGTAAGAACTATTTCAACGTTCATCTTAATTTCTATTCCAACTGGAGTGTGCGACGTTGAAGTTATGATTAGGACGAATGAAATTTGTATTTATAGACCTGATCAATTCAAATTATCTGCGAACATCACAATAAATTCTACAAGGTTGGAGAAAAATAATATATGCTACCTCAAACTCGTTGAACTGTTTTTGAATCAGTTGGAACTGCAAATGGTAGTTATTTGAAACCATAATGGTGTTCAGATGTAATCAATTATTTGGTAGAATGGACAACTTAATCATCGGCAAACAATTAGAAGGAATGAACATATGTAAGTGAAATGCATTAGACGATGCCAAATATCAGGAACCCACGTGTTTGTATCATTTGTAATTATTGAATAAACATGACGTTACCTTGCATTCAATCCTTGGTAGAGATACTGAATATGTTGATAATTTCCGCATTTCTCCGTGTTTTTTTTAAGCTATAGATAAAGGACCATGCACGAAACCATATGGGAAATTGGTTCTCGGTCAAATTGGTTGAAATTGTATTTTGTTGTAGTAAGAAAAATGTGTAAGTTTAAATGAATTTGTATGTGTCGTTTCTGAGATATAAACGGTCAAAGTTTGTAAAAACATCATAGTTGGATGGAAATGACATAAAAAAAACTGTTTTTTTTTCAGGATGAAATGTATTTATCGAAATTGGTTAGTATATGCAATTATAATCTTAATAATGATTGTACAGTAGGGTCAATATGGGGTATAGTCAAAAAGATCGTTTTTCGGACAATTTATATTTTGGAAGAACATCATAGTTTTATTCTATTCTAGTGGATTGAAACGTATTTTGTTCATTGATAATTCTCTCTGTTTGAAATATGAATTTTAAAAATTTTGGAAAATACCTCTCTAATTAGAATGATTGACAGATCGTATTTGACTTCAAAAAAATTATTCATTGTTAGTGTTGATTGATAAGAAGATGAAGTAACTTTGTAATGAATTCAGTTGTTGAATATTACCTTTCATTTAGATACAGGGTGCGTTAACTTTTTTTATCATTCATAAAGTTCTTATTTAATATCTTAAAAACTGTTCCGGTAATTTGGACCTAATTTCACTAGTACCATTTTGAAAAGTGGAATTTTCTTCAGTTACATATGTTGCGCTTCTAAATTGCATATTTTGAAGTTTACGATATAACGACATTTTTATTTAGTTTTTATTTATTCATTTGTTTGAAAATACATTGTTTCAAATATAAAAATTGAATGTCACCATTGATTTTCCTTTAGAGGGATTGTACATGAGTAATTATCATCTAAATACGTCGTGAGCAATGAGGCCTATGTCCTCTTCTATGAACAGGAAGACACTAACTCACACTTTTGTGATCATATTTATTTTTTTTAATATATTTTATGTTTCATTTGTATCTATATTCTCAGTTTTACTAATAAAAAAAAGCAACAAAAAAATAACAAGTAATATATTACTCATGGAAATATGATCAAAAACGTTTTAAACTTGCCCATGATCATGTGGGTAAATAAATTAAGAGAATTCATTATAAATAATAATTTATACATTTGAATATATTGAAAACAATAACAAAAAATTATTAATTATTATTATTAATAGGTACATATTAAAATAATAATAATAATATAATTTCACACACAAATAATTTTACAAATTTTGAGAATTCCCAATGAATCATAGTTTGATTTCATTTTTAAATCCAGAAAAATTATTATTTTTAAAATTAAACTACTCGAAATCAATTGTTTTATACTAAATACTAGTCTCAACAACAAAATTAAGCTGAACAATAAACGCAAACACAAGAACAAATGATGAATAACGACTTCAAACGACTTCAAATGGGACGTGATGGTCGTGTGGTAGAGCGCTCGCCTTACAAGCATAAAGTCGTGGGTTCAAAGCCCAGCACGGCCATCGGTCTCGGATCTTTTCCTTGCTCGCACAAGCTCCTAGGAGCTTCTGAGGGGTTTCTCTCTGGAAAAGATTCGTTACAAAAAAAAAACTTAAAAACTCAATTAATATTGTTATTGATTGAGTTTTTGTTCTTCAATTTATTGTTGAGTTCTATCTTGTTGTCTTGTTTGAGTTGTTTATAGTATCAAACCATTGGTTTCGAAAAGTCACGTGATAGAATTTAATTTATCGGAATGTTCCCTAAAGTATGGTCATGTCTTGTAAACGCAGTATATAAAGTTGAACTCCAAACTACCAAATTAACGAAACAGTTCTTAAGATATTCAATAAGAGCATCATGAATGACCAAAAAAATTTAATGCACCCTATATCTAAATGGAAGATACAACTTATATCATCACAAATCTTCTGTTTCATCTCCTGTTCAATCAACAATACCCATGAATAACTTTTTTTTCTGTCTATTGTTTTCATTATAGAGGTATTTTCCAAAAATTTTTAAATTCATATTTTAAACGGAGTTACAAAATACGTTCAAATCGACTAGAATAGAATAGAACTATGATGTTCTTTCAAAATATGACTTATTTGTTCTGAAATGGTGCAAGAAAAAAATCCTAAAAATGATTTTTGACTATACACCGTATAGACCCAAATGTATAATCATCAATAAGATTATAATTGGATATATTAGCGAGTTTCGATAAATAAATTTTAATCCTGAATTTGTCCTGATTCGACCAACAAAACAGTTTGATTTTCATGGCAATCCCAAACAACTACGATGTTTCTACGATCTTTGGCCGTTTATATCTCAGAAACGGCACATACAAAATCATTTAAACTTACACATTTTTCTTACGACTCATTGGTATTGGTATTGGTATTGGTATTGGTATTGGTATTGGTATTGGTATTGGTATTGGTATTGGTATTGGTATTGGTATTGGTATTGGTATTGGTATTGGTATTGGTATTGGTATTGGTATTGGTATTGGTATTGGTATTGGTATTGGTATTGGTATTGGTATTGGTATTGGTATTGGTATTGGTATTGGTATTGGTATTGGTATTGGTATTGGTATTGGTATTGGTATTGGTATTGGTATTGGTATTGGTATTGGTATTGGTATTGGTATTGGTATTGGTATTGGTATTGGTATTGGTATTGGTATTGGTATTGGTATTGGTATTGGTATTGGTATTGGTATTGGTATTGGTATTGGTATTGGTATTGGTATTGGTATTGGTATTGGTATTGGTATTGGTATTGGTATTGGTATTGGTATTGGTATTGGTATTGGTATTGGTATTGGTATTGGTATTGGTATTGGTATTGGTATTGGTATTGGTATTGGTATTGGTATTGGTATTGGTATTGGTATTGGTATTGGTATTGGTATTGGTATTGGTATTGGTATTGGTATTGGTATTGGTATTGGTATTGGTATTGGTATTGGTATTGGTATTGGTATTGGTATTGGTATTGGTATTGGTATTGGTATTGGTATTGGTATTGGTATTGGTATTGGTATTGGTATTGGTATTGGTATTGGTATTGGTTTTGGTTTTGGTTTTGGTTTTGGTATTGGTATTGGTATTGGTATTGGTATTGGTATTGGTATTGGTATTGGTATTGGTATTGGTATTGGTATTGGTATTGGTATTGGTATTGGTATTGGTATTGGTATTGGTATTGGTATTGGTATTGGTATTGGTATTGGTATTGGTATTGGTATTGGTATTGGTATTGGTATTGGTATTGGTATTGGTATTGGTATTGGTATTGGTATTGGTATTGGTATTGGTAGGTATGGTGACTGATGCGCTGCGACCTAATTAGATCTATTGTGCCCCATCTTCTTCTGCTATTTCAAGGTATTCTCGTTTACAGCAGCTCCTCAAGCCCCAATTCTTTGAGGAATTTGAGGATTTTGAGGGGGTCTTTTCGTGGTATTTCTCCCACCGTCAGCTGGTGTGATCCCAGTATATTCAATCTCTTGTGATGTTCCCCACAGAATCTGCAGGTACTGTCCTCCTCTAAGCCTAGCTTCCTTAGGTGTTCTTTGAATCTGCAGTGCCCCGTCAGAAATCCCGTGATTGTCTTTAGACTAGTTTTGCTGAGGTTAATCAGTGTCTTCGATCTTGCTCGGTTGGAGTTGCCGAGATCTTTGGCCTGCCTTAGCCCTGGAAGTCTTTGCCAGTATGTTGCTCTCATTGCTTCTTCAGTTTTATTGAGTTCTTCTTGGAAGTAAGATTTTCCAAGTCCCGGGAATGGTTCTGGCCCGATCAGTGGCGTTGATGCCCCTTTTCGTGACAGGGTACCTGCTTGTTCATTGCCCTCCACTCCGACGTGCCCCGGCACCCATAGGAGGATCACCTTGTTGTTCCTGCCTAGATCGTTAAGTTTTTCTAGGCATTCCCAGACCATCTTTGAGTTGACGTGATATGAGCTCAACGCTTTGATGGCTGCTTGACTATCGGAGAGGATTGCGCTTTCCTTGTTCAGTATTTCCTGTCGAGGTTGAATTGAATGCACCTTTCTATGGCGTGAATTTCCGCTTGAAAGATACTGGGGAACTGGCCCATGGGTTCGGAGTATTTGGTGCGAGGCCCAAAGACTCCTGCTCCAGTTCCGTCGGGAGTTTTGGACCCGTCCGTGTACCATGTTATGGTATTCTTTCCCAATGCTCGAATGGATTCTATGATCCATCCACTCTTGGTATTTAATTCCGTTCGAAATAATTTTTCGAAACTAAATTTCCTGGTAATTTCGTCAGTTGTGAAATCGGCAAGATGTGCACTTTCGGTAGGGGTTGAGCCCCTTACGTTGTGTGCTGTCCCTTTGAGTCAGACTTTAGCCAACTTGAGGTTTGCTCCCCAAGCAGTTCTCCTCTTGGAGTAGACCTCATTGCTCCAGTTATGGAAAGTCTATGCACTTTCTCCAGGATTTTCTTTGTTATGGCGAGTTCGATTCTGCCGTGTCACACAACTGCTCCGTAGGTGATCATAGGTCTCACTATCATGGTGTACATCCATCGCAGTATTGATGGGTTAAAGTCCCATGTTTTTCCTGCAATGTTCCTGCACACCATCAGTGATGATTTTGCCTTGTTAACGTTCTTTTCTACGTGTCTGTTCCAGAGTAGTTTTGAGTCTAGGGTAAGCCCTAGGTACTTCACCTCTTGCTTCCATTCTAAGTCTGCTCCATCGAGGCGAACAGCCCTTAGGTTCTGAAAGTTTGCTCTTCTAGTGAATGGTACCACTGTGGTTTTTGATGAGTTAATTCTCATCCCAATAGAAAGGCACCATCTTCTGGTAGTCTCCAGCTCACTCTCTATGAGATCGCAGAGGGTTCCTTCGAATTTGCCTTTGGCCATAATGACTATGTCGTCATAATATCCAAGGCAATGACTCCGTTCCCGGTTAGTGTTCCGAGTAGTTCGTCTACTACGAGACTCCACATCAGAAGTGATTGTACCCCTCCTTGCGGGCATCCCCTGTTTGTGCTGATCCGAAAGCAGATATCGCCCACTTTCGTTTCAGCAGTTCTTGTAGCCAGCGTTTGTTAGGGCCCTATTTATTGATTCGTGAGAGGTGTTGTCGAATGCCCCTCTATGTCTAAGAAGGCGCATAGGGCCATTTCTTTCTGCTCGAGTGATCTCTGGATGCTTTCGGTAAGCACGTACAGAGCGGTTTCCGTTGATCTGCCCGGGGTGTAATGGCACCCTCTCCAGTATCTCGGTTCTAATATAGCTATCTACCATCTTCTCCAGTGTCTTCAGTAAGGAGGATGAGAGACAGATTGGTCTGAATGACTTCGGGAGGGTAGGGTCCTTCTTTCCTACTTTCGGAATGAAGGTTACCTGTGCCCTCCTCCAGTTGCTCGGTATGTACCCGAGCGCCAGACTGAATTTGGTTGCTTTAATAATAAATGGCAGTAATTCATTTAAACAGTAAAATCATTTGAACTTACACATTTTTCTTACTACAACATAATACAATTTCAACCAATTTGACCGAGAGCAAATTTCCCATATGGTTTCTTGCAAGGTCTTTGATCTAAAGCTTTAAAAAAAAACGCGGAGAAATACGGAAATCATCAACATATTTGGTCTCTCTACCAAGGACTGAATGCAAGGTAATGTCATGTTCATTCAAGAATTACAAATGATACAAAACACGTAGGTTTCCGATATTCACCACCGTCTAATGAATTTCACCTACATATGTTCATTCCTTCTAATTGTTTGCCTATTAAGTTGTTCTACTGCGGAATAATTGATTATATCTAAACACCAACATGGTTTCAAATAATTACCATTTGCATTTCCAACTGATTCAAAAACAGTTCAACGAGTTTGAGGTAGCATATATTATTTTTCTCCAACCTTGTAGAATTTATTGTGATGTTCGCAGATAATTTGAATTGATCAGGTCTATAAATACAAATTTCATTCGTCCTAATCATAACTTCAACGTCGCACACTCCAGTTGGAATAGAAATTAAGATGAACGTTGAAATAGTTCTTACGGCTCTTTTAGTGATAACACGATTCATTTCTGGAAAAAGTGCATCGATTCCAGGAAACATCGACCAAACGTCCTCTAAAGGTCACTGGAAGTCTACGCCTCAGATGATAGCAGCTGAAGAATACCCGGCGGAAAGTATTTACATCACAACGTCCGATGGCTATATCTTGAACATCCATAGAATACCGCGAGGCAAATCGGGAAAGAAAAACGGCAAAATAGCGTATCTCCAACATGGCAGTTTGGGTTCCTCTTCTGACTGGGTATATTATGGTCCAGCGAATTCATTGGGATATATTTTGGCTGACGAGGGATACGACGTTTGGATGGGAAATACAAGAGGTAACACCTATTCGCGAAATCACACCCGCTTCAACCCTAACACTGACGCCGAGTTCTGGGATTTCTCGTGGCACGAAATGGGTGTCATCGACGTACCCACTATCATAGATCACATTTTAAACGAAACTAACGCCGATGGTGTATACTACATTGGACACTCTCAGGGAGCAACAGCTTTCTACGTGATGGCTTCAATCAGACCAGAGTATAACGAGAAAATTATAACTCACGTGGGTTTAGCACCGATTGGATTTGTGGGACGCTTGCGGAGCCCCGTTCTGCGTATTATGGCAACTGTGGAGAAACCTCTCAGCTACATTCTGAAACAGGCAGGTTTGTACGAACTCCTTCCAGCTGGTAGCGGTATGGCGAAGATAGCTAAAGCGATATGTTCAACGGTGGTAGGGAGTATTCTCTGTAATAGTATCGTTCATATAATAGTTGGCTACGACCCCAAGCAAATGAATATCACGCGCGTTCCTCTAGATCACTTTCCAGCAGGAACTGCAACAAAAGCGCTCATGCATTTTGTTCAGGAAATATCATCCAAAGAGTTTTGTCAATATGACTACGGCAACTTGGGTAACATGGAGAAGTATGGCCAGAGCTCACCTCCGAAATATGATTTGAAGAAAATCACTGCACCCGTGAACATCATATACTCTCAGAATGATTGGTTGAATGCAGTTGAAGATGTCGAAGAACTGTACGAAAAACTTCCTAATCCTAGAGCTAAATTGTTGATATCCGATAAATTATGGGGGCATCTGGATTTCTTGTGTGGCAGAGATGTCTCAGAATTTGTAAACATTGATGTTGTAAGAATTCTTAGTAAAGACTAATTCAAATACTATTTTGACGATATATGGAATTTTCATTTTAGGAACAGTGTGTTTGCTAAATAAATATAGAGAAAAATTCACGAACGTCAACAGGGAAAGACAAACTCGCAATGAAAAACAACTTTCTCTTCCCTTTCCTGTTTTATCTCTCACGAAATACTCACTAATTTATTGAAGTAAACAAATGTACAACCACTTACCGAATCAAATAATAGTCATCGATGGTCTGATACGATTCAGAAAATCTGTCAAACAGCTCTTGATGGGGAAAAGCTTCTATGGTTTGAATGAATACTTTGCATATCAATTCTAGTCCTTCTATGATTTGTGATATCCAGTTGTGATTGATTATCAAATTTTAAAATGTTGTTTTGTAATCATCTTTGTGTCGCTTATATGCTTGATGACTGTGATGGTCATGATGGTAGAGCGCTTGTCTCAACCTAAGGGTCATGGGTTCGATTCCCAGCATGGTCATCGGTCTCGTGCACGGCATCACATGTTAAAAGGCAAGGGCTGCATCTTCCATAGCTCGCACATGTCTTTCGAAAACTTTTGAGGGTCATACTCTTAAAGGTGTGTAGCTGGTTGACGGAAATTGCAATTTTAACAACAATTTTTAACAATTTATACATGTTTTTCATTTTATTTATATTTATATGCACATCAATTCTAGTTCTATGATTATGAGGCTCAACTGTGATTAATAATCAAATTTTAAAATGTTTTTTTGTTATAATCTTTATATTACGTCGATGTCCCAATTCATACATGTTCATTTTATATTTTATACAAGTTTAAATCTACATTATGTTGTATCACTATGCACTGGGCTGTGAAAGTTATTGACTTTTATTGAATTTGTCGACAAAATGTTCTCATTGTTGACAATAAAGCATATCTATCTATCTTGTTCAATTTCATTTTTACCTAATTCGCTAACTGCTACCGCTCTATTCAAGTGATTTGAGATTTTGACACGTTTGACATCTATACCAATGCGTTGTGCTGAGAATTCAGTCCATTTCGAAATTTCATTGATTCCAATCGGCACATTCTTTTATCAACCTTTAGAATTTTCGTTTTCGAACATAGAGCATTAGGTATACTCGATTCGTCCAGTTTCTTTTCCATTATTTTCAATTTCAGATACGAAATGAGTGGTTTCGCAGTAAGCTGCTTCTCCTCCGCGCCAAGCTAATTCAAACGCCAAAATGTGAAATAATTTCTTTTGAAGTATTTCCAGTTCATTTTCGTTCGTCAGTGCTTAGAAATCCAATAAGTTGTTGACAAATATGTTAAATCATTTATTTTGGCAACTAACATCGCGACAATTGATAAAAAATAAATAAGTGAAAAAACCACTAGTGAATTTTTTGCTGTTAAAGTGACAATATGTACGAAAAAAAGTATGACATTTTACTAAATTGGATGAGCGGAAAAGAGTGAAAGAAATCAGTAAAGAGATAATTTTGGTGTATTTTTTCAAAACTTTCAAACCCCTCTCAAAAAATGTTAATGAGGAATGCTTTAGTTGCTTGTATGCTTGTCGCGGTCTGCTAGCATCGTGCCTTGGTAGTCTGAAATCTGCCGTATTTCCGAAGATGCTGATGGCAATTTATAAAAGTTTTATAGTTGAGAAGCCAGTGATTAGGACATTCTAGCCAGTTTTTAATCAAAATGGATGTGATGTTCGCTACCGTCAAATGAATGATTTATGCAATGTGTTTCAAGTAAGAAAAACGCAAAACTTGTAAATCCAATTTTTCCTCGTGCATGGCATCACACGTTAAAAGGTAAGGACTACGTCTTTCCTAACACGCACAAGTTTCTGACTTTTGAGAGTTGCTTGTAAGAGTGCAGCTGGTTGACTGATATAACAATTTTGACAATTTCAACAATTTCAACAATTTTAACAAATTTTTAACAATTTTGACAATTTTTATTTTAGCACTTTTAAAAATTTTAACAATTTTAACAATTCATTTCTGATCTATGAATGTGATTGTTAGATCATGAAAAAAAAGTAAATAAACAGTCTTCAATTTATAATATTTCCAGAATAACCTAACAAATAAGTTGTAAGAACTGAAATAAGAAGCAACCTTGAGCCTAAGCAAACCGCGGGAAGGCCGTTAGTTGTTCCGGAAACTGGAAGGTCGAGCAGTTTTTAGGAAAACATTTTTTTTATGCGGCAATGGCAGGTCTGCTATTGAATCGTCAAAATTGTTCGCTGATTGATTTGTCTATTCTACTAGATAATTACGAACAACATTGTGGTTTTGAAAAAATTACTGATTCAAAAACTGTTGAACACGTTCGATACAGCGATTGTACAGTTGAAAAATAATTTTAATTGATTATACTTGTAATATAAATGCAAATTTCTTCGCCCAATCATGAAAGTAGTGTCGTAAACTCCAGTGGAAATAGCCATGAAGATGAACGTTGAAATAGTTCTTATAGTTGAAATATTTTGAATATAAATTTTGTACCAGATAGAGGTATCAACAAAGTGATATGAATACGATGTACCCTTCTCTCTTAGCGTTTCCACCAAGTGAAAAAATAAAGGCAAAAATCTGTCAGAAATCAACGACATCCCTGGCTAATACCACGACGGACATTGAACTACAACTGACAGATATTTGTGCAACGTTCTTCCAAGATGAAGACGGCTGAACGGTGTCTTGGGATTACAATAAGCTCTTTAGTTTCTAATCTTCCAAAAAGGTACTGGGGTTTATGAGAACTTGAAGTCTTATGTATGTTACATCCGAATCATGTCTATCCAACGCCTGGCAAAGTTTTCCTACAAGGATATACTCTGCAATCTTCCTGTAACAACCACCAACTGGCAATCGAAAACATGTGACATCTGCAGACCGGTTTCGCGATTCAACTCGCTCATCAGTACAGACTCGGCCACAATATGTAATTGATTTCCAATCGGTTTTGTTAACAGGCACTACGATAACTCCGGCACCCACTACCGGTCTGCAGATGTCACATGTTTTCGATTGCCAGTTGGTGGTTGTTACAGGAAGATTGCAGAGTATATCCTTGTAGGAAAACTTTGCCAGGCGTTGGATAGACGTGATTCGGCGGTCGTATGGGACTGTGTAATTATTTTTGTTCGACGTTTGCCGACAATCCTATTGTATAGGAAAATTTGCGAACGGCTGGATTATTTTTATAATCAAATTTTGTTTTCATATTTCTACGCTTTGTCAACAAGACTTTTGATTTTTTGAACAATAAAGTATATTTTGATCGATTGATTGATATGACCTGATCACTGTCGTAGTTCTGGAGTAGCAGGAGCTGGTCTGCGAATCTATTAAATCGATAAAGCTTGTAGTCGCTGAGTGATGCGCTTTTATTAGACATAGTTTCAGTCAGGTTAATGTTACGGCTATATCATATTATTTTCGTTTTGAACAACGTTCTTGAAGTTAGCCAGTCAGGACCAAACGACTGACTCGAACGCTTCGTCCGTTACCACATCGCATTTGAAAATGTCTACTGCAGATGTCGAAACCACGACCAACAAACCCGAAAACCACCAATTGAGACTTGACGTGGGAAAAGTGGAAATTTTCCATTGATAGCGCTTCTCCATCGCATACAGATTGTGCAAGCATTGAAACAAACGCATTATGTCTTTTCTCAAAAAAAAATATATTGGTGAATAAGACGTTTGGAGTATTATTTTTACTTGTATTACTTTTAGATTGTCCGCCTACCAAACTGCAGATGATTTATTTGACAGCTTTCTGAGTAGTGTGGAATATTTCGGATCCTATCCCAAGAGGAAGTTGGAGAAAGACTACATCAAAAGTGAACCAAGTACATCGCAATCAACTCGATGTGTTCTGTGCAAAAAACTTGGACATAAAGCTCAACATTGTGTTGTGTTGAAGAAGTTGAACCTCAGGACTACACAAAACAATAATAGGCGATTTGGTGTTCGGTATGCGAAAAGAGGGGTCATCTAAAACAGGATTGCTGGTCGAGGACAATATGTAAGTGTACGAAATGTGGGAAACTGGGACACAGGGAGCAGGAATGTCGAACGATAACTTCTAAGTTTACGACACACTGCACAACGTACGAAAAAATTGGACGTACCGCCGACAAATGCTGGTCCAAGGAGAAGAGAAATGTAAAGGACGTTAGATGATTACAAGGGCAAGTACCAAAGCTTCCTTATAACGAAGATGTACTAATTGATGGGCAAATATTTAAAATATATATCGAATAAGGCAGTCAAGTTGATATTGCACATATTTCAGTAGCAAAAAAATTTAATTTGGTTTTGGAACGTAGCGAAGTTATAATCAGAGGCTTTGGTAATTCGCTAATGATACAAACACATATTTCGGGATTGGTTAACCCTAGTGTTGCAATCTGACAACTGAGAGCTCAATCGTGATGTTTGACATTTTTTAGGTTATGCGTACTCTGAACGTTTTGACATAAAAGCACTATTTGTGTGGTTTTCAGAAACTTAAGAGATTTATCTCGGCCAAAAAATGGAATTAAATCATGAATATTTTCATGCGACTATTTTTTACAACTTTCGACGTGGATTAACTCAGCAACAGTGCATCGATAAACTCCATTCAATTTTTGATTTTTGGTGATGAAGCTCCATCAAGAATCAGTTGGTTGAAACGCATGCATAAGTGTGTAGATTTTCATGGGGAATATTTTGAAAAACAATAAAGCGATTTTCGATGATTATTATTTGTTTCTGTTCTCTAAAAGACAACCCGCATATCCATAACAACATCAGAATAGACCTCTTTTCAATGTTCATCAAAAATTCTGATAATTTTACTGTACACCATTTTTGAGGCGTCGATACCAAAAACAAAATCCATATGGTCCCACAAGCTGTCTTCCATCAACACCTTAACCGCCCTATGTGGGAGCCTTTTGTGAAGCACCTCAATATCCTCCGTGGTCGTTATCAAATCATTTGAACTGTGGAATAGGTACACGGGTGCAGTAACTCTGCCAAGATCATACTCCGGTGGAACAGCTGTGCCGTACTTCTCCAAATTCCCATCAATCCCCAGGTCAAACTGACTGAACTTGCCATTGAGCATCAGTTGTAAGAAGTGGACCACTTGGTTTGTAGAACACCCAGACGGGGCATGACTCATCATCAAGGGTATGAGCGAGGTATTCAGTTGCAGAGGATTCCAGCCGCTTAATGATAGCAAAATATTTCTGCAAAGTGTAGTTCCAATGCCTTGTGAACATAGCGTTTTTATCATCCTTCCACTAACTCCTTGCCTCGGAAGGAATTCATTCACACCAAACAGTTTTAAAAAGTACTCCAACGTAGCCTCCCAGCTCACCATGGCTAGAAGTACAGGGCTCTTGACGTTGCCCAGGTATACAGTCGGTGCCAAGCCGACGTGAACTTTGACCTTCGCGTTGTACTCTGGTCTACTTGAAGCCATGACGAAAAAAACCGTCGAACCCTGCGAGTATCCAATATAGTAGACACCATCAGCACCTGTCGTACTCAATATATAATCTATGGCCGCAGGGACGTCAATAGTACCCAGTTCGTGCCAACTGAAAGTCCAGAACTCGGCGTCAGTGTCAGGATCAAGAGTGGTGTGATTTCGGGAGTACGTGTTGCCCCTGGTGTTGATCAACCACACGTCGTATCCTTCATCGGCAAGGATGTATCCCGCCGACCTCTGAGGCCCAAAAAGGATGGCGTCAGACGACGAAAGAAAGAGGCCATGCACGAATAAGGCGACTCTATTGTTCTTCTTACTCGTTCTGCCGTGTGGTATCCTATGGAGGTTGAGTATGTATCCATCGGGAGTGATCACGTAGTGGTTTTCTATTGGGTAACGTTCGGCTGAGATCATTTCTGGAGTAGATTTCCAAGCGTCTTCTGGAATTGCATCGGTACTGTCTACTACTCTGTAACTATCGACGAGCACAATTCCCGTGCAGAAATTTATCACATGTTCGAAGAACAACACAAAAAAATATAATTTCATTATTATTATAGCTTTGAACGTTTTCACATACTTTGATGACAGTTACCACTGAATTGTTTATATATCGATGCACTGATTCACTAATTATCTTATCTTCTTCAATACGTAGACGTAAACAATAACTGAGGAATACATACGCCACTTCATTTCATATATGAGAGTGGGGGTTAAGCTAAAAATAACGCATTTGGACTAGCTGCGTATCTTTCTAATACTTTCAACCAAATCAATACAACCCATCAGCATATACTGAAAAGAGAGACACCAAGAAGCTGCGAATACTGCGATGCCGCTTATCAGTGGAATTTCTATTCGTCTGTCCAAAATACAAACAAGAAAGAGATAGTCTAAAACTTACCAGTGACATGTATAGGACTTTGAATGGGTACCAGAGTTATCAAGTTTATCAAAAAAATTGATGGATATTATGTTCCACCCTGTGAGGTCGATGCAGATAAATTAAATAAAAAAAAACAAAGTAAGTAGCCGAACTTGATTGTCGGGAGTTCTATAAATTTGATATGGGCACGCATGTATTGTCTTCTTTTGAATAGAAATATACACCAATCAACAGAGCATTGAATGAGAATTTTTTTAACAAAAATACAAGTAGGAAAGCGACTGTGCCATCACATGAAAGAAAGTCCGCAGGTATATTCTGTTATGTTTTGTACTCACAACTGTCCCATGTTCCATATAAACACTCTTCTATGCTATAAAAACATGATTCAGTAAGATAATTCTTTAGTTTGAGTTTGATTCTGACTTGATACAATCTGGAAGTCGATTAAAAAACTTTATACCTATATAATTTGGACATTTTTTGAAAAGAGCTGTTGAATGTCTTCGAAGTCTTAAGAGATTTCCGTGTCTGGTGAATGAAAATTTGAGTTTTGACTGAAATTTTTCATGTTGTAGTAAAACTGCACTAACTAATTTTTTTAATTTATTTAAAACACTACTTGAAACAATTACTCAACTAAAACATTTACTTCACTAATCTATTTATTACTGTGTCAGTTTCTACCTGTGAAATCTAGAACTATTATATTCGTAACTCTCTGTGGCTATCTCTGATTCCCCAGCTTATATACTCCCAAGCAGATTCCATCCACGACTCTCGATTATTCGGGAGTATAGAACATTTCATCTAGTTGGCTCTTCGAACAGTATCGAAGCGATCGATTTATATTATTATATTTTATGAATAATAAGGTTTTGTAAATATAAATTGAAGGCATAGTCATCAATTTTAACTTAATGAAGTGTTCTTTGCACGATTCTCTATAATCAAGGTTCAATATTAAGCGTATCACCCCAGACAGCACAAAGACGTCCTAAAGATATTGTTACGTTTTTGCTAAATAATAGGCCGAGCACACTACTAAACTGTTTAACTTCACTATGAACAAACATACAACACTTCCCTGACTAATAAAACACTTAGATCTATACAATACAACTAGCTAAATATTCCAAACACTTCTATACTTCTTCAAAAACTGCTTATTATCACTTCTTCCTAAAAACTTCTCCATTCCAGTCAAATGTCTCGCGTTTATATAGGTACCCAAGTGTAACCAGAATCGTCGCATATAGTCAAAATTCTGTACCATAACTGGTACTCCACCGAAAGGAAAGTAGACGCACAGGAAGAAAGACGTCGAATTGTGGAGGCAGCTGGAAAAATAATTTTGGAAGACATCCGCTCCAGAGTATTCAACACAGTTGAGTATCCTCCGATTGACAACTTCTTGGATAGTGTGCGAACTGCGGTTCCGGAGACACTGCTTCTTCTACTCCATGTCTTGATTTTGACCAACAAACGACGAACCTTGACTCTTGGAAAAATAAATGCCTCTGGCTCATGCAATCATGATAGCAGTGCGCCCCAAATCTTTTCTATCCTCCATCATGACTGCTGTTTCCGTGTTTGTTTACAAGAAGTATGGATCTAAACATCTCCTGAATTTTCTATCTTCCATGGGCTTGTCATCGTCTTATGAAGAAGAAAACAGGCTAGAAGGCTCTTACGCGCTGCAAGCTGAAAGTACCCAAATTGCGGAGTCTGCCAATCCATTCAGTCAGTTCATATTTGACAATGCAGGCCACTCCTGCGAAAACGCCCCCGCAACTGATTTGATCGAGGAAGACTCACCAGAAATATTGGACGAAAACGACGACAGCGACATCATTGACAGCCTTATTGCTCAGGAGGACGACGAGCTGTTACGAGCAGAACCAGCGGCTAAGAAATCTCGGCAGGAAATGTAATGAGTACAAATGAGTACCTAACCAGTATGATTAGCTATAATATCTTTATTCCTCAATATAATATATGCCTTGAGAATAACTTAATATTGTTAATTACATTAATTTTTTTCGCGAAAGGGCTTTTTTTCTTCCTGTCCTGGGATAATTATGCAGGGGAACGGGGGGATATCGATCCGAAAAGTAACTGATATCAATACCAAAATGATGTGAATAGGTATGGTTGGCTTTCATCAGAAAGTTAGCTTTCGAGAATTGGGGTTGGGTAGGGAAAGGAGGAGTGGGGTGTCCATAGTTGGTGACTTCAACTAAGAACCGTAATTACCACATTTCATCATAATTCGGGTAAAACAGATGAAATAAGCTGTAGTTTTGCATTTTTTGTCATTTCTAAGCAAATTTTGAAACATCACCTTTTTTTGACGTGCCATATCTCGGTGGCGAATTCACTTACAAACATGTTTCTTCAGTAAAATTTTACGCTCTACAAAAAAGTATTAATATGTTTTTTCCGTAAGACGTAAGAGAAAAAAGTAATCGAGGAAAAACCGGAGAGGTAAAAAATTTTGCAGTTTCCCCCCCTATTTTTTTCGCACAGAGTCCTCGAGGTACAAAACCTGAGAAAATGTTGATTAACCATCCCTGAAGATCCTCCTGAAGTTTCATTAACTTCCGACCTTTTTCCACCTAACCCCACTTTTTTCAACCTGTCGACTGAACTACTATCCCAAGGTGATCTGCAATGTAGAAATCCACAATATTCTCTATGTATTCGGCAGAACAATTTGTGAGAAAGTAGTCACTTTTTTTATAGAATCCGGGAGATGAGGGTAAGCGTAAAGCATTCATTAGAAGAATTCCCCTCATCTCCCGATCTCTCCTACTAGTCTACCGCTCTAGAAAGGCGTATCAGAGAGACTCCCTTGGCTCTCTTCTCTTCTGCATCTTCCTATTGCCATTGTCCGTCGCACTACGGAAAACCCGCGAATACAACTGCGGCACCCCTAGCAACCGGAGGCATAATGTCATCCATCTGTCCTACATGGATGACCCCAAACTATATGCCTACAGAGAAACGGATCTTCATCAGTCCTTGAGGGTGATGCATGCTATCGAATTGGAGTTTGGGATCGACAAATGTGCCACGGTTCATCTCGAAAGAGGACGATGCGAGGAATACGGAGAGGACGTTCAGCTCGTAGACGGAAGCATCCTACATCATCTGGACGACGAAGAGACGTATACGTTACTGGGGTTGATGATACACCAGCACGTGCTCCGGATGTAACGGGGCTCCGTAGACGGGGCATAACTGGTAAATTCTTGACGGGAAAAAAACATATTTCAATAATCATTATTACTTGTGTAAACATCAACTGAAAAAAAAAACTTGTTTCTATGAGAAGCTTTATTCAATTGTTGGGAAAGAAAAGTGTCATATTCAACCCTAAAACTAGGGAGGAAAAGTCAATTTTCGAAAAAGGTGTTGAAAAAAAATTTTTAAAAAGGTAACTTTTGAACGTCATCTTTCAACACTCTTGACAGCCATTCAAAAAATGTCACTCAAAATGACAGTTACACAAAAACAATCAATACGTTTAGCAAACTCATCAATTGCCAGTGAGTGTAAAAATACAATTACTTCGCCAAAGCAATACCTCTCCCACTGTTGAATCAACTGTCACTCAGACTCAAATATTTCCATTTTCTTCTCGAATCATTTAGCAGTGTGCGAGATACCCTGTATATAAAATCTGGGAGCCACCAAAAACTCGGGAAAACAGTTTTACTTTTACTGTTGACACTCAAATGTAAATTACTCAACACTAATTTCGTCCCACCCCAAAATTTTGCTTCTGTTAAATTCTGAATAACTTTTTTCTGCTTTGAACTATTTGAATTCTGTTTACCCTGTTCGCTAGCCCAGTCCTTTAGCTACAATCTATTTACAATACATGAGGTTCTTCAGATAAAATCGCTACAGGGTGTTTCCTGAAACTGGTCAAAATTTCGGAATATTCAAGGATCCTAATTAAAGAAAAACTTTTTGTTTCAAAATTGACTGCAGATACATGAAGATGATCTCATCTTTTTTCGAATTGTTTTTTGTCTTTTATTCACAGGGTGATCTCAAAAAATTAACTCTTTGGTTTTGCAGTCATAACTGTTTTTCTCGTCAACCGATTTTCATAATCTCAGCCTCATTTTGAAGCTGAAACTTTAGGTGAAGGGACATGAAGATCAGAGTTGACTCAAGATGAAAATTTAAGATCATGGGTTGGTACGGCGGACCCGGACTTCAACCACCCCCAAATTCGTCGTGAATTGACCGATGCTACTGGAATTCAGGTTTCAAGGTAGACAATCTGATGCCGGGTCTACGATCTTGGATTACACGCAAGAAGACAAGCAGCCTTCTCCCATACTGAAACCTGTTCATCGAGCAGCAAGGCGATTGTGTGGGGAAGACATCAAATCAGGGGAATAGCATAGTGGAATAGGTGTATGTTTACAGATGAGAGTAGGTTCAACTTGTTTCGAAAGGATGGTCGAGTGTTGGTTTGGAGAGGGAGGAATGAAAGGTTTTTGGAAGAAAATATGGAGGCGAGGGTGGCTTTTGGAGGTGGAGGAGTGTGGGGTGGAATATCGATAAATGGATGGAGTGAATTGGTGATTCTGAGAGGAGAGCGAATGAACGGTGAGAGATATAGAGATTTGTGTGTGAGTTCGTGATCTCTTACGCCGCAAATATCGACGACAACGTTCTTCTCATTGATGACAAAGCTAGACCGCATCGGCTCACATTATCAACGAGTTTTTGAGAGATCACGGTATTGAACGAATGGACTTGCCACCTTTCTCTCCGGATATAAATCCGATGAAGCATGTCTAGAGTCGTATGAAATTTAAATCGAAAGAAAGGGAATGGCAAATGGAAAATTTGGATGACTTGTTGAATGCGGTACAGAAAGAATGGAAAGCTATTTCCCAGGAATTTATTGATAATCTGATGGACATCATGCCGGAAAGGGCCAATAAAGTGATTGCCAATAGGGCAGGGCCCACAATAAATACTGAAATTTATTATAGCTATTTATGTACCAAGTGCGTTATATAGATCCTTACGCCCGGAGGGTAACAATCACCCGAGGGCCTTTGCATATCAGCATTCAGTCAACTGATGACCTTTCTGAACGTTGATTCAAAAGGATACATTCCTAAAAAGTCAAAGGTGTCTGAGACGTGATGAAATGGTCAAGATGACAATTGATGACATTGAAGACAAAGGAGCCGTTTTACTTCAAGGTACCAGAAACCAGATCAAAAAGTTTCACCATTGATGAAGAAAACGAAATAGGAGAATTGAACTTAGTTAAAAAGTACATTGCACCACGACCAAAAGGATGTAGACAACGTAGGTTTTTTTTAACCTACAGAAATAATAAATGTATTGAGTTACCTGTAGGTGAAAATACTATAGGAAGTGTTCTTTCTATCATAGCGAAATACCTTAATTTGAAAAATCCGAAAGGTTACCCCGGACATTGTCTACGCCGAACGTCGTCAACGCTTCTTGTTCAAGGTGGTGCTTCCTTTGAAACAATAAATTTACATGAAAATGGAAGAGTACGGTAGCGGAGAGCTATACTGAAGAAAGTATCTCCTGGAAGAACAAAATTGCTACAATGATAGCCCATTCCGTTTCCGAAAAAGAAAATGTTAACGTTCCGAACGAAACCGAATGCACATTGAGGAGTTCATCATCGGTCAACTCACAGAACTTCAAACTTGGTACTAATTTTTCAGGAACATTAGAAAATTGTAATTTCTATATGAGAGAAAATAATTAGTGCCTTTTTTATGTACAGTTATAAATGAAAAAAAAACTGCGTAATTAATTTATTGAACTACAGAAAAAAAATATTTAGCGGGCGTTATGATTCATAATGCCTTCTATATCGCCCCGGGCGTTATGGGTCTGCTAATAGCAACCGTTGCCAAGGTATTACAAAGCAGTAATGGACAAGTGAAAAATAAATATTTTTTTATTCTAATGTTATCCAATTTACCCTTTCTCTTTGTTGTTCAATACAAATTAAATGAAACTTGTTTTCTCGTTCATGCTTACATACACGATCAATTCTTCACGATTGAGAAAAAACCGCTATTGTGGAAGGAATAAGCCTCGACTGGTCGGACTTATCAGTCACTTATTGTGATTCTTGTTACGTTGGTTACGGTCCATGCATTTCAGACGAACAATGGGCCGATTTTTTATTTTTTTCCAAAAACATGCCGTTTCAATTGGGTTTCTTCACGCACAATTCTTGACTACTGAACGCAAGAAAGATCTGGACGTCTCCAGAATGAACGATTCTTCCGAAAACTAGTCGATTTTCATTTAATTCTACTACAAACCAATATTTCGAGGGTGTTTCAGATTTGGGTCACCTTTTCCTTGATCTTCAATCCGATCTTGAGTCAATTCTGATCTTCAGATCAGGTCAGGTAGCCTAGTGGTTAGAATCAATGCTTTTCAATATTTCTGGTTTGCCGGTAGCTGGTTCGATCCCAGCGATTTTAATTTATTTTTCTGATAGCCTGAGAAAGTGCTAGGAATCGCAAGTTAAATGTTCCAGTTCTAAGGGCAGCCGTTCGTAAAGGGACGACAGCTGGTTAACGCAAAAAACAATTTTAACAATTTAACATCTCTTCACCTAAAGTTTCAGCTTCAAAATGAGGCTGAGTTTTCAAAATTCGGTTGAACAAGAAAAAAGTTATGACTGCAAAATCAAAGAGTTAATTTTTTGAGATCACCTTGTAAATAAAAGAGTTAAGAAAACAATTCAAAAAATGTCTCGAAGTGATTAACTCGTTTTCCTGCCTCTGCTGTAAAAATTTGGAAAAAAAGATTTAAAAATTCCAAAATTTAGCACAGTTTCAGTATAGTGATGTTGTGTGAAGAACCTTACGAGGATGTATTGATATCTAGTTAGCCTAGACCAGTTTCCTGCATGAAAAAATATTGCGTTACCATAGCAACGAACAATAACTTATTAGAAGTGTCAGTGTAAAGTTTGACGTCAAAAAAGTTACGCAATAAATTAAAAGAAAAAATATGTCCACCGAAATTGTGAAAATCGAAAAATTGGAGTATCGAGCCATCATCCAGTACCTGCATTTAAAAGGGTTAAGAGGTAGGCAGATTTACGAAGATATGCTTAATACCCTTGGTGATCAATGTCCTTCGTATGCGACCGTGAAAAATTGGACTGCAAGCTTGAAAAGAGGTAAATTTTCCATTGAAGATGATGACCGATCGGGAAGGCCAGTTTCTGTGTCAGTCCCCGAAAATATCGATGCAGTTCATGTCATTATTTTAACAGACCGTCGAATTGGGTTAAAACGGATATCTGAAACACTGAATATTTCATACGAATGCGTTCATCAAATAGTTCACGTCAATTTGGACATGAGAAAAATTGCTGCAAAATGGATTCCCAAATGTTTGAATGTTGACCAAAAGCGTGCAAGGGTAGTAGCATCGCGTTCGATCTGTGCTCGATTTGAAAACGATGTAGACTTCTTAAACCGAATTGTTACTATGGATGAGACTGGGGTACATTTCTACGATCCAAAAACAAAGCAACAATCGATGGAATGGCGACACTCCGGTTCTCCAAGACCTAAGAAGTTTCGTGTCTAAAAATCTGCTGGAAAAGTTCTTGCTTCAGTTTTTTGGGATTGCCATGGAGTAATCATGATTTTTTGGATAAGGGTAGAACAATAACTGGAGATTACTATTCGACATTACTGAACACTCTACGGGAAAAATTAAAGAGAAAAGACGCGGAAAGCTATCCAAAGGTGTTTTCTTTTGCAGGACAACGCCCCTGCACACAAATCTCATGTTCCATGCAAAAAATTTGTGATTAGGAGTTGAATTACTAGAACACCCCCCTTATTCGCCAGATTTGGCTCCGTCCGACTATCATCTCGTTCCTCAACTGAAAAAAAGTTTAAAAGGTCGTAAATTTTCTTCCAACAAGTAATAAAAGCTGTGGAGGTCTGGTTTGCAGAGAAAGAAGAAACATTTTTTTTTAAAGGTCTAGAGACGTTGCAGGTTCGCTGTAATAAATGTATCCAATAAGAGGAGAATATGTTGAGTAATAAAATATTTTGACATTGAAGTTTTGGTAGGCTAAGAATTTCTCAATATATCCTCGTATGTTTTGAAGAAGTGGACTGGGCTAGCGAACAGTGCGAACAGAATTCAAATAGTTCAAAGCACAAAAACTTTATTCAGATCTTATCACGGTCAAAATTTTGGGGTGCGACGAAACTACTGTCGAGTAGTTTAGAATAAATTTAATAAAATTGGGAATGTCTGTCTTGGTCGCTAGGATGTACGGTCTTTTATCCGTTTGTTTTTTTCTTCGGCATCTTTCAAGTAATCCTCGTATTGTCCTTTTCTCATGGGATCCAATTTAGCCAATTTCTTATAATACTGCACTCTTCTATCCACGTAATCAGGATCGTTCAGGACTAGGCTGCCAGTCAGCCAACATTTAGCCATAATCACCCCTGTAATAAAAACAAAAAGGTATAAATACTTATTTGTTGAATAAGTGTCTTATTAATTATATAAAATAATAAATAATGGAAACACGAGAGCGTGATAATCGAATGAATTCACGACATTTTCAGATGCTTTTTGTCATGCAATCCGATGATTACATCGCTACATCAGGTGTACCACAGGGCTCCGACCTAGGGCCTTTACGATTCAGTATATGCATCGACGACATCGTCAACGAAATCTCTTATTGTAAATCCATTATGTATGCCGATAGTGTCAAAATATTTACCGGTGACTGTATTATTCTCCAGGAGAGCATGAATGTTTTTGTCACGTGGTTGCTTGATGAATAAAATTAGCACAAATCTTTCGAAATGTAAGGACATTTTTTTCTTTTTTTATTCTAAAACTTGTATCTGTGCACATTCGAATAATATTTTTTCGGAATCAGTATGAAATGAATCTGATGATTTTGTAGATTTCATGATTTTTGGGGTCTACCCCTTACGACTTTTTTCGAGTAACTTTTTCTTCCGTCGATCGACTTGAAATTCACAGAGTATATTAATTTCAATACTCTGAATCGATTGGCGTTCGCAGAATTGATCTATCTTCAACCGTTCTTCATTTGGAAATTTCATCTAGAGCTGAGAGGGGAAATTTCCTGCCAATTTTTATATGAATAGGAATCAGCTCGTCAAAATACATTTGAGGGGAAATGGCAATTTTGTTTTTAATGAAATCAACTGGGATTTTTCAATTGGAACGCCATTTCACCTAAAAAATGTTTATATTGTGGAGTGATGCATTTTTTCTACTGAAAATATAGCAATATTCGAAATTTAGATCGCACGAAGGAATTTTTGATGTTTTATCACTATTTTTATGCTGAAACTTATTTCTGAGCACATTCAAATCATATATTTTAGGAATCAGCATGAAATTTTGAGTATGTAGTGCGAATTTCAAGTGAATCTAACGAGTTTGTTGTTTTCATGATTTTTAGGGGTCTACCCCTTACGACTTTTTTCGAGTAACTTCTTCTTCCGTCGATCGACTTGAAATTCACAGAGTATATTAATTTCAATATTCTGAATCGATTGGCATTCACAGAATTGATCTATCTTCAACCGTTTTCCATTTGGAAATTTCATCTGAAGTTGAGAGGGGTCATTTCCTGTCAATTTTTTTGTGAATAGGAATCAGCTCGTCGAAATACATTTGAGGGGAAATGACAATTTTATTTTTAATGAAATCAACTGGTATTTTTCAATTGGAACGCCATTTCACCTAAAAAATGTTTATATTGTGGAGTGATGCATTTTTTCTACTGAAAATATAGCAATATTCGAAAATTAGATCGCACGAAGGAATTTTTGATGTTTTATCACTATTTTTATGCTAAAACTTATTTCTGAGCACATTCAAATCATATATTTTAGGAATCAGCATGAAATTTTGAGTATGTAGTGCGAATTTCAAGTGAATCTAACGATTTTGTTGTTTTCATGATTTTTGGGGGTCTACCCCTTACGACTTTTTTCGAGTAACTTTTTCTTCCGTCGATCGACTTGAAATTCACAGAGTATATTAATTTCAATATTCTGAATCGATTGGCGTTCGCAGAATTGATCTATCTTCAACCGTTCTTCATTTGGAAATTTCATCTAGAGCTGAGAGGGGAAATTTCCTGCCAATTTTTATATGAATAGGAATCAGCTCGTCAAAATACATTTGAGGGGAAATGGCAATTTTGTTTTTAATGAAATCAACTGGTATTTTTCAATTGGAACGCCGTTTCACCTAAAAAATGTTTATATTGTGGAGTGATGCATTTTTTCTACTGAAAATATAGCAATATTCGAAAATTAGATCGCATGAAGGAATTTTTGATGTAATGCGAATTTCAAGTGAATCTAACGATTTTGTACGACCTTTTTCGAGTAATATTTTTATCTGTCCATCGAATTTAAATTCACAGAGTATATCAATTTCACTATTCTAAATCGATTAGTTTTCGCAGAATTGAAGTATCTTTAACCGTTCTCCATTTGGAAAGTTCATATGGACTTGAGAGGGTTCGAAAACTCTGTTCCCTTAAATATCTAATATTGCATTACATGACTTTGATAGCCTATGAATCTATTAAAAATGCGAAATCAGCTCGTATTTTTTAATTAGAACAATATTCCACCTAAAAAAATAGGATATTTTTGAGTGGTGGGAATTTTTCATGTTTTATTACTTTTTTCAAGCCAAAAATTGTATCAGATAATTCTTAAATCCTATATTTTTGAAATCAGCATGAAATTTTGCGTATGTTGTGCGAATTTTGAGTGAATCTGATGATTCTGCACGATTTTTTTTGAGTAATCTATTTAAGTAAATGGTAAGAGTACTGATTTTATCAAATTGAATTGGCGTTCCCCTAAATAATCTATCTTTAACCGTTAACACTTGGGGAGTTCATTTGGGCATGAGAAGGGCCCAAAATTAAAAAAACGATTTATTTATGGGGATAATTATCGTTTTTTCGTTAATCCACATACAAAATTAATAACACAGGACAGAAAAAATTATACGGATATTTCTCTTTCTGTTTGAACGGAGACAAACTAATCGAGTGGACACGTTGCTCATTCCCTAGATAGAAATAATGGTAGAAAAATCATAAAATGGTTTACTTTTAGTTCCACCGTGCACATAGCCGAAATTCTCAGTGGTACACTATGTCAACCACTGCCCTTCAGTTTCAATAGTTGACTTGAAAAGTCTCAAGCTGTTGAATAGCATAATGAACGAAATATTTCAGACCAAAGTAGTCATATGTTTTGAATCGCTTGGTATTTGATATTGTGTTATCATAACTGAATATTATCACTGCGATGTAAATAACCGCTTCTCAAATAATAGAAACATCAATCGATCAACCCTAATAGGTATAAGCCACGAATTGATCAAAACAACGTTAATACCACACTTGAACCAAGCTCATGATTGAGACGGATTTATTAATGAATCAAGGTGAAACAAATAGTCCATTTTCACAAATAATACTTGGATAACTTTGGTATTTTTCTTCGCACATCTCTTGATAGGAGATTACATATCTGACAAGCTACAAGTCAACGTGTTGTTGAACCTTTCAGAATTTTTGAGGGAACATTGAAAACCTGAGGATTTATGCAACCGCACTTAATTATTGATGTTAATGGTACCTCGTATCAAGTATCACGAATATATCTAATGCAAAACCGGACAAAAACCGACAGTATGTAACTTAGCACTTTCTTTGTAATCGTGGGAACTATACAGGGTCTTTCTTCAAAACAAAAGCTCTTAGGCCTGTTCTTGAAAAGTTACAGGCTTCCAAATATGAGAGGAAATAGCTATTTACATAACAAGGGAGGAAAAGGATGCTTTCTTCGACGCGAAGCGGAGGGCATTAATATCCGCCTGAAGACCATTGCGGATACGTGGTGAAAAAGTGGAAGACGTCAAATATTTTGCAAACCCATTAAGACGATGGGCATTCAAAACCTAATTGATCACGTGTATTCTTATCGGATTACTCACACTGAATGATCGTCCCCGACCGGTTTCCAAAGACTATGGTTAAAATTCCAATCTGCTGAAAGTTTTGGTCGATCAGTGTGATTTCTAGCTTATTCATTGAATTTTTTAGGACAATTTATAAAATTGGTTAGTCAAGAAATGATTGTATGAATGGTCGTTTAAATTACATTTTCCTCCAATTAATTGGCATTTGCGGGACTTGTAGATGCGAAAAAACAATTAAAATAGACGTTAAAGACCTTGATAATCATGGTGATATGGTTACAAAAACCAGGAATTCACTTCAACACCCAGTTCTTCTAGGGATCACGTTGATAACTTTGTGTCGATAGCTCTTCCTTTCTTCCTTTATTGGAAAGCAACACACCACGTCAATAAGTATATCAATGGTGAATATTTCAGTGGAAATTGGCTTTTCCAAAGGGATTATTTTCAACAATTTGAAAAACTGAAAACTAATATATTGTTAAGGAAGAAGACGCTTATATATATATTTTATTTTCACTAATCTTCTTACAAAATCTAACAGACGAGGTAAAAAATCTCTTGCTGATGTAAAAGTATTGAAAAACTTGGGGAGATAAATTTTGTTCTCCAAAGTATACATTTCCTGGCTTCATTGTGGGAAACAAAGTCGATATGGTATGTCATCAACGAAATATCTTATACGACATTGACAACCTAGACTATATTCTATTATACAGGGTGTACGTACGTGGCCAAACCTGAAGAAGTGATTCTAAGACTAAAAGTTTATATAAACATAGGTTAGGTAATGCTTCGTTTTCAAGATACAGAGTGTCAAAATTTCTAAAAGAAATTGTTTTTTTTTCGTAAATATGTTAATAATCCTTCAACCGATTTTATTGAAATTTGGCAGTCATGAAGGGCTGATTTAGCCCTAACTATATCAAAAGTATCAGGTCCATTGGCGTCCCGGAAGGCACCGTAACCAATATTTTTTACAGAAAAAATGTGCTCCACAATTTTTTTGCAATTTTTGTATTTGTTTCACAGAGAGCAACTGAAATTACAACTTTTTTATATCTGATTTTTTTTTCTTGGTTTGTTTTTGAGAAAAAAACATAAAAATCACTTTATTTCAATTCCCTGGGACAACACAATAAATCATTTCAACTACTAAACCATCAAAAACTGGGGTGTTACTGTTTTTTTTCCATATGAATAGTCTATTCCAGTCTTAGAATTTTTATAGAAAAAAACACGATTGATTGGTGTGAGGAAAATAGTGGTCACTTATTGAAAATCAGATAGGCACTTCAATAATTTATTTCGAATTTTAAAGCTAATGAAGTTTCAATGATCATTGAAAATACCAACAATATCACTGTTCAATTCCGAAATGCCATTGCCATAAATAAAGTCAACGTGATTCCACAATTTATCGGACATCAAAAACTTGTCGGCACCCCCAGAAATTCTTCCAAAGAGTTCTTCTACATCATCAACTCCAGCCATGAAATCATTAGCGCCATAAAAAAAGTAAACGGGCGCTGTGATTTCCGTAAGGTTGTATACCGGCGGTGTAGCGGTGCCATACTTTTCCAGATTATCCTCAGTCCCAAGGTCGAACTGACTGAAACTACCGGTCTGTATCAGCTGAAGATAGTGCAGGATCTGCTTCAACGAAGACCCAGCCGGAACGTGATTGAATATCAGCGGTATAAGCGACGTATTGCTTTGGGACGGACTGAACCCGCAAGAGGCAAACACCGAGAGCTCACAGAGTATGGCGCCCTCGTTTGTCGAGCATAATTCCTTGATGATGGATGTTACGATGCTATTGTTCGAAACCAACTCGTTAACGCCGAGGCCTCCCAGTAATTCCGCCAGCTGATGCCTGAAGCCAGCGATCAGTTTGACAGGACCTCTCGTCTGGTTCATGTAGGCTATGGGTGCCAAACTAACTGAAGCTCTGATCTTCGCGTTGTATTCTGGTTTGGTCGAGGTCATCACGAGTAACTCTGTAGTTCCCTGAGAGTGTCCGACGTAGTAAACACCGTCCGCGGAGGTTTGCTCCAGAATGTAGTCTATAACCGCTGGGACGTCGGTGGAACCCATTTCATGCCAGCTGAAATCCCAGAAGTCGGCGTCAGTATCGGGATCGAGTACCGTGTGGTTCCGCGAGTAGACGTTTCCCCTTGTGTTCATCAACCACACGTCGTAACCTTCGTCAGCCAGGATGTACCCCAAGGATTTCCCAGCTCCAAGCAGAATCCAGTCAGATGATGTGTCAAACAAGCCGTGTACCAAGAGGGCTACTTTGTTGTTTTTCTCGTCGGTTGTACCGTTCGGAATTCTGTGGATGTTCAGAATGTAACCATCACTTGTGACGACATAGTGGCTTTCTGATGGGTACCCTTCAGCTTCGATCATTTGGAGGGTTGATTTCCATTCTTTCACTGTACTGACCCTGATATCACTGCTAGGAACCAACGGCGTGGCCAGCACCAAGGCAACGTGCAAAAATACCGCCAAACAAGCCACGGAACCGAACTTCATGGTGACGACAGTTTGCTGTGTGACTTTCAAAGATGGAAGATTGATCTACCTAAACCACATTTATATCCAAAAATCCAAACATTTGCATGTTATCTGCGAAATCGCACTTCTCAAGTGATCCATCATACCTTCAGAATTCGCAAAATGTAATCCAAAGAGATAATATTAAAGCTGGCATTACTCGTCGCCGATAAGGAACGGGCAGAAACAAAACTGCTCTATGCCCCAAACACTACAGGGTGATTCTATTTCTGCAATAGAGTATACCAGAGTTATAAGTTCAAAAGGTTCAACAGAGTTGAAACCCTAAAACATCTACCGGGTCTATTCATTACTGGTATCGAGGACAAGTGTATGCTGACCGCCTGAGTGAAATTGAAATAGGGTTTTTCATTCTGGTTCCAACGATGTAATATGGGATACTTTGTAATGTCACAACCTTTCACAAAAATTAGAATTTTCAAGTAGGCTCTGACTCCGTCAAAAACACTTGTTGAATGAGTTGATTCGTTGTTGCACTATTATCTATCACGTAGTGACGTCTGCTGTCACAAGATCAAAGTGATAATAAACGTAAAATGGTTTTTCAAACCAAGAAAAACGGGATATGATGAAACTGTTTCATAAATCAAACAGTAATACTGAGAGAATTGCATAAATGTATCTTCAACTATACTCAGAAAGAATATAACCAGCAAGAACGTTATTCAAAAAAGTACATTAAACCTCACCGAGTATGGTAGATTCAAAAAACCGAGGAGTGATTATGAAAATCAGTAAGATGAAAAAACGAGAAACAATATTCAAAATGCGGTAATAAACTTCTAACATCTTATTAAAATATTGAATTTATTCAACTTGTCTATTATTTTTTAGATATACAGTGAGTCTGCTTAAGTTGGCTACATATGGGAAACTTTTTTATTATTGATTTTACGAAAAAAAGTTATTCTTCATAAAAAGTTCTGCATAGTCTGAAACCCAAGATGCAATCATCAGATATCAAATTTCATAAATCCTATACGAAGTATATAAAAAAATATGAAATTTTCTCAAGAATAAAGTTACTTTATATTTCACATCGAAAATTTTCATTATAAAACGTTAGTTGGAATCGAAAACTTTGTTTCAATATGCAATTACATCCTTCTAATTAAAAAAATTATTTTTTTACAAATTTTTCTCAAATTATTATCTCAATTTATCATTCATAATTTATTACAAACATGGTAACCTTTCCGGTCTGTTTAGAAATTAATGAGCAAATTTTAATAAAACTTAATTTAAATGTAATATTGATAATTTAAAAAAAAATCCAATTGGAAGGATGTAATTGCATACTGAAACATAGTTTTTAATTCCGAACAACTTTTCATTATAACAATTTCCGATATTGTGAAATATAAAGTTACTTTACATCGTATAAGATTAATAGAATTCAATATCTGATGGTTGCATCATGGGTTTTAAACCATGCAGAACTTTTCATGAAGAATACCTTTTTTTCGTAAAATCAATAATAAAAAAGCAGATTCACTGTTTATGAATCCGTCAGTTTCAATTCAGGAAGTTGCTCTGAATACAGGTGCACCACAACCAAGTGTTTGGATAGAGCTTAGAAGAAATGGTCTAAAATGCTACAAAATTCATACTCTTACTGTAATTGGCCAAAGATTGGAAATGGTTTTCCTCAATTTCTCTCAAAGGTCATTTGGACGGATGAGAGCACTTTCACCAATTGTAGTATATTCAATAGAAATGATGAGCACATCTAGAGTCAGAACAATCCCAGAGAGTTTAGAGGCCGCAGGTACGGTTCAGTTTACACGTATGGGCTGATCCTTGTTTTTTCAATGGAACACTCAATGTAGAAACTTATGGTTTCAACATAAGGATGCCCCTCCACATAAAACCAAAGCAGTATGACAATACCTTAAAGAAAGATTCCCAGATAGGTGGATTGGAAATTATGGTCATGTGAAATGGCCAGCAAGGTCGCCTGACCTTACAGCACTTGACACTTTTTTGTGGAGTACATTTAAAATTCCGGGTTAATGGCCAACATGAATTCAATAATGTTAAGGATCTTAGGAGAAGCAAAATTGTACAGTGTATTCAGGAAGAAGCCCGAAATTTCGAGAGTCTCGAAAACAAAAACTGAATGTTATCAAAAAATGCTATGTATTGGATATAATGTACAAAACAAGCCCAAGGCTGCACCAATATGCAGGGTATTAATTTTTTTCTATAAAAAAAATTACGTTAAAATACAGAGGCTATATGCTATGAACTAAAAGCCACGTATAACAAAAAAACCGGCTAGTATCAGCACCAGAATAAACAATTTTATTCCAAAAAATGAAAATTAAACGAATCCTTGATGTTTTAGTTTAATCTTTTCATACATTTAAAATTTATCTAGGTACGAAAGGTGTAAGTTTAAAATTGTTTCTTCGTTCATGAAGAGAAGAATCTACCAGCACTAGCAACAGACTTACTTTGTGTATTTTTCATTTATTTTTCTGTTTTGTTAATTGTGTTTAAATTTAATTTTCGAGTTAATCGTGTTTGACAGTTTTTTTATAGTTTAAGGCGTTTGAGTTCATTAAGAATAAGCAAATATTTATTTTTACCTTTGTCCTTTTTATTTGCTTTGTTATCTTTGTATTTTTATTTTTTTGTTTGTTATGTTCTAATGTTAGAAATTAATTTATATCTTAGCATAGTTTTATATTTTCTCTTTTCTGGCGTATTGAGAGCTGTAAGTTACTGCAGCACATATATTTTTGCGAGATCGAGAAATCTCGAAATAATTTGAATAAAGTGTTTTTCTCGATCTCATTCTCGAAAAAGCCCATTAGTCTCGTCTCGATCTCGTCTCGAAATCGTGACTAGACGAGAAATCTCGAATTTCGAGAGTCTCGTGAAAGACTGGTTGACCTCGAATTTAAATTACCAGGTATATGCAGTTATACGAGGAAACCTATTTCCTTTTGTAGTATCTGCTATATTTTTTTATTCAAAATGATCTTCATTCCGAAATTTACATCGTTTATTAAACTTCAGTGACATTAGTATATTAGTATTCCTTTATCTTCTCCCATCTTTTTAAACAAAGAGTCCTTCACCTCCAATAATCGCTTATCAGTTATCACAGATTTCGTAAGGGATCGCTGGATCAACGATTTGTAAATGAAAATCGCAGAACCTAGGTGGACAAGCTATATCAACTTGAGAGCCAATTCAGTAGAATACATTGATTAGAGTTATACAAGGCGTTCACCAAACCAGACAATGAATAATGTAGATGCAGTTGAAAAACATCATTGAAAGTTATTTTTTTTCACCTAGGTATCGAAAATGAGGATTATTCTCTCTCTGTTCCAGAAAACGTATTCTTTTGTTTAGTTATTCTCAATTAGCCATGGTGTCCGAGGCTGGGTTAGAAACAATTATCAACAGCCATCAAAATGTTACTGTGGTAATCATACAGGTTTGTTTAAATTATTCAAATGAAGATTAATTTAAATATTTTCAGTATTTATGAATGAAACGGGGTTATCTCAATAACATGTGACACATTTGCTCTTTAGTATACGCAGAAAAGGAAACACCAACAGGATACTGTTGAACGAATTACAGCAAGATTGCAAGGAAACAAGCCAATTGTTGAAAATGAAGTTACTGAAATTGACAGAGTGCTGGTGGATATCAGACCTTGTTTGGCTGTACAACCCTAAACGTCGCCCTGGAGCCCAATTCTCAAATGTCTATTACCCTTTGTCGCATGTGCATGAAATAAAGGTGGGAATATTTTGTCGCATGCGACTAAGGGTAATAGACATTTGAGAATCGGGCCCATGGACTATCTCCAAAGCTGTGGAACTCGTGCATTTACTCAGATGCCTTGCAGTACCTGTTGTATCGATTTTGCGAGGAAGCCTCGCGAGGCTGCCTGAACGGGTGATTTTGAACGGAAATGAGGCAAGCACTCGCGGCAGAGCGAGCTTTCAGTCAGTGCGAGGCACTCCACCAGAAATAACGACAAAGCACGGTACAAACAGCGTGAGGCGAGAGTGTCGAGGCGCCTTTGACACGACCAAAAACCGACTGTCGGTGGCTCACCCTGAGGCTGCCTCATGGTGAGGTTGACTCGCAAAATCGATACGCAGCTGAACAGCTGATGCCGCTCTGGAGGACTCGCTTCACCATAATATCTGGTCAAGTCAGAGCCCAGAGCAGGTTATCTTTAGAAGGGGAGTGTTTCAGGGAGACTCCCTCAGCTCTCTTCTGCACCCCCAGCGACCGGAGGCATAAGGTCACCCATATGTTTTACTTGGATGATGTTAAACTTTATGTCTCCGGAGATGAGGATCTTCATCAGTCCTTAAGGGTGATGCAAGATTACACGTATGCTATCGGAGTGGAGTTTGGGATCGACAAATGTGCCATGGTTCATTTCAAAAGAGGACGATGCGAGGAATACGGATGGTCGTGTGGTAGAGCGCTCGCCTTACACGCATAAGGTCGTGGGTTCAAAGCCCACCTACCTAGGGGTGGAACAACGCCACACTCAAGAGGTAACTACTGTTAAAAGCTCTCTCCGCGGCAAGTATCAGCACAAACTCCAACAGATCTGGTCATCAGAACTTTCAAAACAAAGTTGCTGCAACTAATATGCTAACATCGTCCGAAAAGAGGAGGAAAAACGGACTTAATATCGAGATCTACTCTTTGAATTCCGCAGATTTTAACCAAACCATTCTGTCAAAATAGTGGCTCTGATAATAGGGGTCCTTAGTGGAATGATGGAAATACTGCTCTTAAACGTGAAAATCATACCGGCTTGCCATGATGTAGAAGAAAATAATTATCAGTGGAGAAATATGTGGGGATGTCTGGAAAGTTGAAGAGTTCCACTTCAGACGCTTCGCGTTGAAATCTCCTGCGAGCAGCACTTTATGCCCGCTACTGTATTTTAGTCAAGGTATATACTGGGACGAAACAGGGATAAACATTATCTAGAGTTACCCGTACCAGCTTTTTAGGAAACTATTCCACAGATGCCAAGCTGAATAGAGATCTCCGAAAACACTGGTAGCGTATCTTTGTTCAATTTTAATCGTTCTCATATATTTTAACAAATGTGAAAACCATATTTCGTAAAACGAAGTATGGAATCTACGTACAAAAAAGCAAGTGTCAATCTATTTTATTTGATATCTAAGTTCCGCTCTGTAGGGGTTACTGATGATTGATGATCATTATGATCATTACGTAGAACAATAAAGGTATTGCCAACCTTGTATCCACGCACTTCAGATAATCCTATCACCCGTCACCATTTTTGCTCAATCTATATATATAGACCGTTCCTGCTGAAGTACCATTATCAGTCATTCGGGAGACTGTGCTAGGCCTAGTCAGTGATCATGAACCATCTCTTCGCGATTCTACTCTTCGTGATCTGGCACGGTGCCTTCGGGACAACGTATCCAGCCGAGTACGGCGAATCCACTCAAAAACTCACCGTCCCAGAACTCGTAGCTGCCGAAGGATACGCCGTAGAGGATCACTACGTGACCACCCCCGACGGATACATCCTCAACGTGCACAGAATTCCGCGAGGCCGTTCCGGCAAGTCCAACAAAAAAGTGGCATACCTACAACACGGCATTCTCCAGTCGTCGTCCAACTGGGTGCTCTTCGGCAGAGAAAAGTCCCTAGCCTACATACTGGCCGACGAAGGATACGACGTTTGGATGGGAAACACCAGGGGGAACGTCTACTCCCGCAACCACACCACGCTCCACCCTGACACCGACGCGGCCTTCTGGCAGTTCAGCTGGCACGAGATGGGCAGCGTAGACCTGCCCGCGATGATAGACTTCGTCCTGGAACGCACCGGTGCCGACGGTGTTTACTACGTAGGCCACTCCCAGGGAACCACGGTTTTCTACACCATGGCTGCCTCCCTGCCGCAGTACAACGACAAGATCAAAGCCCAAGTGAGTTTGGCGCCCGTAGCTTTCATGAACCACCTCACTAGTCCTCTGCTGAGGATCGCGGCCTTTTGGGACGGGCCTCTGGAGCTCCTGCTGAAGCTAATCGGGATGAACGAGTTCCTCCCAGGAGACGGCTTCGTGAGCTTGTTGAACGACAGAGTATGCTCTGAAGGCGTCGGGACCGTCCTATGCAAAAACGTTCTGTTCGCCATTTGTGGCTTCAATCCGCGCCAGATGAACAACACGCTAGTGCCTCTCGTCATGGCCCACACCCCCGCGGGGTCCTCCACCAAGCAGTTCTTGCATTACTCGCAGCTGATGAACTCCGGCAAGTTTCGCCGGTACGATTATGGACTGATCGGCAACAAGAAGGCGTACGGTACTTTCACGCCTCCCGGTTACGACTTGGGTAAGATCACGGCGCCGACTTATCTGATCTACGGTAAGAACGACTGGTTGGCGTCGACGAAAGATGTCGACAGACTGGCGGCTGGTCTTGGAAACTGCCGGGGCAAATTTTTGCTCTCCGACGACATGTTCAATCATCTGGATTTTCTGTTCGGTATGGACGCGCCGCAGCTGGTTTATCCTAAGGTTATAAGCCTTTTCAGCAGACATTAGTGAATAATTTACTGTCATGTTTTTTAATAAATTGTTACCAACAAATGATGTCACGTTATTAGCGCGTCACCCCACCAAGCGAAGGTTTGTAGGCATATATTTAAGATAGTCTGGTTCACAAGTTCGTCAAAAACCTAGGCTGGAACACCGAAAATTATGATTTTGGTCTCAATCGATTCAAAATTGCGTTTAAACAAAATGTTATGAAGGAAAATTGTGGCCGAAAAAAATTTCAAAAGTAATCATTAATAACGTGAAAGACAATAGAATGGGTTGGTTTTAATTACACGCTTTCATTTAGCTTTACCTGTATGTATGTTTATTTGTAACCGACTCCTTCACATTCGATTTTAACCCACTTTAACAGGTTAAGTGCCGCAATGTTTGAAAATTTTACTTTCCTACTGGCCGATCACTTTTTTTCGTCAAAATGCCGTACTTACTTTTTTTTCAACTCCAAATTAATGTTTCCTTAAATTCTTAAATATATTGTATTCTAATACTTGTTTGTCGCTTTCTTTCTGTTTTTCTTCATTAATATTGAAATAACTTATAAACTATTGGAGATACGACAAGAACACTTCAAAGAGCTTAATTTGTATATTAATAAACTGAGAATAAAAAATTATTGTTTTTATCGTATTTTCTTTTGTTCTTTTCAGAACAGAGAAAAGCGACAAATCCAAGTGCGTTTTTTGTCAATTATTTTTTTTTAAAATCATTATTTTCACCAAGGATTAGATTCCCAACAGAAATGTTTCAGAAGTTTATAAACAATGCATTTGTTTACAACAATTATTTAAATAATGAGATAAAAATAAAAAAAATATATAGCTCTATATCTTTCAGTAGTAAGAAAACAAAATAACCAGAAAGATTGAAAAAAAAATCCTGACTACTTTATTTACATTCTTTATTTTTCAATATCTTTGATCGTTAATAAAAAAAGTGAAAAATATTTTTTTTTTCATTTTTCCAACAGGGATCGTTTCTTAACCCTTTCAAGAGTAGTTCTGAAATAATCATCTTTTTTTGTTAACTTTCAACTGGTAAAAATCAACTAATTAACAAAAGCATAGTCAACTGAAAAATTAGATTAAAAATGTTTTGCGAATTATCGTTCATTTGTGTGTTTAGATAGAACTTAATTATATATATATATATATATAGAAATTTCTGATTCGGTCGACGAGCCCACTAGAGCCGCCACCCGTTATTATCTCAGTTTTCACCTCTTTCAGATTTTCTGAAATATTTTCAAAAAACCAAACAATTCTAGTGTCTTTTAAATTACTGTTTATAACTTTTACAATTTCTGTCGGCCGCAATTTTCTTCTTAACATTTTTTAGATGCCATTTCGAATAGTGGTTGTCATTCATCGTTTTGGGCTCCACCACCCTATTACGATGGGGTCAGTTGTGGAGGTTCTTCCAAGTTTTGTGAGATAAACCAATAGAAATTTCGTCACTTCTAAGCAGTTTGATCAAACTATTTGACAGTGAGCTACGGGATTATAACTTTAAAACATACTTTTTCAACCTTGATGTGAGTTTTACTTTGACTATTCCTAAACAATTTTGTATAGTGTAAGGAGTCATGTTCTTGGTTGAAATGTAACCGTTACCTCTTTGATATTCAATGCCACATACTTTGTAGTTTGGCTAAGATAATTTCAATGATATTGAGTAGTGTATCAGGTTCATAATTGTGCTGATATGTATGTTTATTCTAGATAAAATTTGATTCGTCTGTGAATTTACGATAATTTTCTTTAATTACCAACTATCAAATCATTGCATATGTTTTCGTAACGGAAAAAACCGGAAATGACTTTTGATATCGATCATATATTTGTGGCTGTATTTGCGAAAATAGGTTTTCAAGGGATTGAGAGAGGTATGAGGCTGGACCAGAAATCAATATTATAGTTAATAACGTTACAAGGCCGATATGTACGGATGAGGTTGAATATTCAAAATAACAACCGAATCCGTTATTTGCGTATCGGCCGTGTGTCTTTCAAGACTTTTCGTAATACCGCTGAAAAATTACATTTTGATTCCGAGGAAAGAACAAACCACGTACCTCGTAATTCTACAGAAAAATCTCAACATCGTGTTGTCATGGAACAGCTCAACAAGATTATAAATAACGTCAGTTTTTTGGGTTCGCGAGTTCGCTTTTACCACGACCATGGATGAAATTGAAGAAATTGAGAATCAAAATCAACTCCACCAAAAATCGATAGAATTGAAGATAAAAAAATATATTGTAAATCTACTCAGGAGCAGACTTTTTTATAGGTTTCAAGAATTTTACAATAATAACTTTTAAATGAAAATTTTATTGCTGATATGTCAGAATATATTGACAACATGTTCAAATTGCATTTGTTTTATTTATATTTCATTCATTTACTTTGATTATACTATAAGTAATAAATTTGTATAGTTTATGTATAAAGGAAAAATGAAAAATTACCATTTATAACACTCCGGTACAATAATAGTAATTTATTGAATCCTTTAAAATCAAATACATAATATAGAGAATGTCAAGACATAAAAGACCTTGCACTTTTCTTATGTAAAGTGGCGACCGGTCAAATTTCCTGAATTATGTTGAAATGAATACGGAGTACCCTTCTCTCTTAGCGTTTCCACCAAGTGGAAAAATAACGGCTTTGTAGTTCCTCAAGGCTCTCAGCTTCAGCTGCTAACGTCATGTCATCAGCAAAGAGAACCACACAATTTGTTTGAAAATATCAGACAAAGTCTGATGGCTTCAGGAGAGAGACAGAAATTTCAGTAAAAACCCCTTATTCTCTCCTCAATTTAGGCAGATATCTGACAGAAAACAACTACTTCCCTGGCTAATACCACGACGGACGTTGAATTAAATCTGACCGATATCTGTGCAGCGTTCTCCCTAGAATCTGGGAGACAGCCACAAGTGCTTTCTGTATTAAGTAGCAGAATCCTGCCTGACATGATGAAGCACTTGTGGCTGTCTCCCAGATTCTAGGGAGAACGCTGCACAGATATCTGTCAGATTTAATTCAACGTCCGTCGTGGTATTAGCCGGGGAAGTAGTTGTTTTCTGTCAGATATCTGCCTAAATTGAGGAGAGAATAAGGGGTTTTTACTGGACCTAATGTGGATCCTTGAGGAACTCCTAAGTCCGATCGATGGTCGTTTATTTTGGCAGACAACAGCGCGCCCTCCGGATGTATTGGTACTCCGAAGACAGAGCCCTACTGGAATAGTACTTACGAAAAAAAAAAAATATCAGAATATTGCCGCTTGTTAAAAAATGATTCGAAGTGAATCCCAGTTTCTGTAATACTGTTACTACCATAGTTTTAGCGTCAACAACAACACTAAATTGAGTTAAACTTCATAGTCATTCATTTCTCAAAAGAAATCATTCACAAAATTACCACCGATAAAAAAGTCAAATCGAGATTATAAGTTGCACACTTCATCTTTTAACGAGATATAAAGTCAGACGTTTCGCCACAGCTCCTGCATTATTTTCGAGTCGTCGCGAATACAGAAGACAACATGCAGATCGCTTTGCAATTGTCTCTTATTGCGGTATTCGCGAGTGTCGGGTACTGCACATTTGGATTGGAGTCAACCATGCAAAATGGCTTGGACTTCACGTCCAAGGTTTTGAACACACCCAAAAATTTGGTGGACAAAGCTTCGAATCTGATTAAACCCATAGTTTCCGATACTGCTAAGAAACCAGTTGAAACAGGTAAGACATTAATGAATTCACTTCTTTCGCGGGATCATATTTTACTTGATATGATATCTCTTAAGGGGTATGATTGAGACTTGTTTCAGTACAACCCCTCGTAATTTATCATTCTTGCAGGTTTTTACTAACACCACTTACATTGTTTCCAATCTAGTTTGAGAAGAAGGTACATTTTTCATGTTTTAATATGTGTATACAGGGTGTTTCAAAATTTCTCAACTAGATTTTAGTGGCGTATTTTTTAGGTCAAAATTGGACTTTTTTTCCTTTATACAGTGTAACCCACTTGAGACCGAAGCACCCCTATAAAATCAACATTTTTCAACCGATTCGAATGATTTTTATTTCATTAGGTAGATATTCTAAAAGTCTACTAGGACACCAAATTTCATGAATAAATCTCCATTTCCAGGGCCAACTAATCTCATTTTCAAAATCCAAAAAAATTACTAGCGATTTTTTTAGAAAAATTCTAACTACACCACTGGATTCGCGACACTTTCTTATGAAATTCGTCAATCAATAAAAAAGTTATGAGGGGATCAAATTTGAAAAATATGCCGTTTAATCAACCCACCAATTCAATTTCAAAACTTTTATCAGAACTTTGACTACACCACTGGATTCAGGGAGTCTCGAAATATTACTGACTGTAATTTCATCGAAATCTGTTGATAAATAAAAAAAAATTAGGAGATAAAATTGACATTTTCCTGAAATTCCATTAACATATTTTCACAATTTCCAACCGACTCAATTTTTTTTTAGCAGACAGAGTAACAAAAAGTCTACGTTTGAACAAAACATTTGCAAAATATTCCAAATTTCAGGGTACACTACGATTTTTTTTATGTTCTAATTGCTAAATTTCATTAGCGAATTTTTTCGTGAAATTTCGACTCGGCCACTGGATTCAGCATTCTTCATTTAGGTGAATCCTGAAATTTTATTTGAAAATATTCATTGGCAACAAAGCTATATCATTATTAATTTTGATAACATGCCATTATTTTTGAATATTTCAAACAAATTCTGAGAATCGGCTAAACTGTCAACACAAACGTAGAAGATCATTGAAGTTTCTGATAGAAATTCGTTTTCATAACACAAATTGTTCTCGAGTTATAACATCTAGAATGGTATTTTTGGAAAATATTTAAAATCCATAACGTCGAGAAACCGGCTCCTCGAGATATCGATTATTGTACAATCAACCAAGAACTTTCGAATGAACTGAAAACTTTATTTTGATTTAATTTCCAAATTTTACGATGGCTAACAAATGACATCGATAATACAACATTGAGTAATTTTGGTCCTAATCAATAAATTTCAAATTTTTGTTGCTTCCACCAAACCACCATTCAGTTCAATACATTTTTCGTATCTCTTTCGAATATGTTTTACAGTATTTTTGAGTCCTTCTGGTGTTATTTCTCTACAAGCTTGACGTATTCTTTCACACAACTCCTGTCTAGTTCTTGGGCGGGATTTGTAGACTTTTTGTACAAGAAGACCCCACAAGAAGAAGTCAAGTGGGGTCAAATCGGGGGACCTTGGTGGCCATCCAATCAATTCACTTCCTCGACGAGGAAACTGTTCATTCAGCCATTGTTTAATAATTCCAGCATTATGCACAGAGCATCCGTCTAATTGGAAATGTAAGTTTATTCGCTCAACAATAGGAAGATCATGAATAGCATTCCATAGTTCAGTTCTGAGAAATTCCAGTAATTTGATGGCATTCATATTTCATTCGAAAAAAAATGGGTCAATAATTCGTTCATTTAATATTCCGCACCATGCATTAACTTTTACCGAATATTGTCTTTTGCAGTTTATAACCAAATTAGGGTTTTCGGTTGCCCAAAATCTTGTGTTTTGAGATGAAACAACACCGTTAGTCGTGAAAGTGGCTTCATCGCTGAATAATATACATTCTAAAAATCGTCTGATACTCAGGTATTCTCCTTGTGCCCACAAACAAAATTCAAGTCGTTTTTCTTGATCTCCGTCTTCCAGGGTATGCAAAATTTTGGGTTTGAATGGTTTCATTTTGTTTTTTCGTAGGCATCTCCGTATATTTTCCCTTGGTAAATTCAAATCTAGGCTTGGCACTCTCAAACTGGCATTGGGATTATTCCTAAAGTAATCTAATACAACCTGTTCGTGTCCAATCCTTCTTCTCACATTATTCCTCAAAATATTCTTCGATACAGCGCCTGTTTCATTGAAACTTTCATTTATTCTGTGCACTGTACTATTACTGATAGGGGGGCGATCTGGATGTCGATCATTGAATATTGTGCACAATTCTCTTTTACTCCTATCATTATATCCAGTAAGACGCACAATTTCAATTTTTTCTGGCAAAGACAATTGTAAAGCCATAACGAAATTTAGTCCTATTGCAATTGAATATTGATCAATACCTTTCTCACATTCGAATTGAGACTCAATCTGTCATTGTCAGGGCTTCCTTTTGTTTTATTCAAATAACTATTAAAAATAATAACGTCATCACAGCCTACCTTTCTCGAGTTCGATACATTTTAAAATTTTCAATTCAGTAATTGTATTTTGACACTAGCGAACGAAGAGGGAAACAAAATAACTTTGTGGAAGAAATCGGATAGCCTGTATGAGTAAATAATACCAGAACCCAAAAACTCTGACAGTATCTTTCAAAAATTGTTTTAAATAAATTTTAATGATAAGCTGTATTTTCGAATTCATTGCTTTATTCCGAATGTGTACTCGTTCCTCGTTCCTAGATGTTATAACTCGGGAACAATGTGTTATGAAAGCGAATTTCTATCAGAAACCTCAATGATCTTCTACGTTTGTGTTGACAGTATTGCCGATTCTCAGAATTTGTCTGAAATATTCAAAAATAATGGCATGTTATCAAAATTAATTATGCTATAGCTTTGCTGCCAATGAATATTTTCAAATGAAATTTTAGAATTCACCTAAATGAAGAATGCTTAATCCAGTGGCCGAGTCGAAATTTCACGAAAAAATTCGCTAATGAAATTTTGCAATTAAAACATAAAAAAAAATCGTAGTATACCCTGAAATTTGGAATATTTTGCAAATGTTTTGTTTAAATGTAGACTTTTTGTTACTCTTCCTGCTAAAAAAAAATTGAGTCGGTTGGAAATTGTAAAAATATTTTAATGGAATTTCAGGAAAATGTCAATTTTATCTCCTAATTTTTTTTATTTGTCAACAGATTTCGATGAAATTACAGTCAGTGATATTTCGAGACTTCCTGAATCCAGTGGTGTAGTCAAAGTTCTGATAAAAGTTTTGAAATTGAATTGGTGGATTGATTAAACGGCATATTTTTCAAAATTAATTCCCTCATAACTTTTTTATTGATTGACGCATTTCAACGTCATTCACATAAGAACCATTTGAAAATGTCGCGAATCCAGTGGTGTAGTTAGAATTTTTCTAAAAAAATCGCTAGTAATTTTTTTAGATTTTTGACCTTGAAAAATGAGATTAGTTGGCCCTGGAAATGGAGATTTATTCATGAAATTTGGTGTCCTAGTAGACTTTTAGAATGTCTACCTAATGAAAAAAAATCATTCGAATCGGTTGAAAAATGTAGATTTTATAGGGGTGCTCCGGTCTTAAGTGGGTCACACTGTATATGTGTAAATGTAGCTGACAACCAACCCAATTCGGACTTTCGAGAGGATTGAAGGAACTTGCTGCGAGAACTGGAAAACCTTTCTACGGTGGGAGCCACGAAGGTGCTTCAGTTGGGGTACTGTGGAACTGGTATCCGGTTTCATATGCGCCTACTGCTTAGCTGACAACCAACCCAATTCGGAAAGTATCTATAGCAAAAATCAAGTTGGCTAAATATTTTAGAGGATGTTTAACGAATTTTTACAAATGTCGATTAAATAAACTCAATCGAGAAACTTGATACAGCCTCGAAACATCTTCGAAAGGCTATAACAAAAGCATTCGAATTCAGCTGTCCTGAAAATGAAATCTCACTGGAATATAGTAACAAGCGAAAAGGCTAGTGAGCCTATCGCCAAGGAAATCCAAACATCTCGAGTTGGACTAAAAAGACTTGAAATTGGCAACGGGTCTACTTACTGGGCACTGCCCTCTGGGGTATCGCCTCATACAGATGGGAAAGTCAGAGAGTGATAGTTGCCGCTACTGCAAAACATTAATTTGCTGTGCGAAATTGTTGAGGAAGAGGCTCAAATTCCTGCAAGGAACATTCCTAACACCCTCCGACATCAGGAACTTAGCTCCCAGGAAACTGATAAACTTCGCACGAAGTCTCTCACTTGTGTATATAATTGATGATTCATCTGCATGTATCTGTAGCAAAAATTTGCCGTCGTATTGGTTTCACTAGGTGGACGACACTTTCATAATATAGAGGCATGGAGAACTAGACCTATTGAATGGGTATACCCCGCAAGAAATGAAGCGGGCCATTCTAGAAAGAAACACAAACAGAACAAGGAAGATCATTTCTGCCGTACATTTTAGGAATGTCAGAGGACAGGATTGGCAAGCTTCTGGAAAAACGATATTCAAACCAACGAAGACCATCGGGCAAAGTCTGCGATCCGCTAAAGACCGATAGATCCCCTCTCTACTCCAGGTGTTTACCACATCATTTGCAGCATTGGTAACGTATGTATCGGTACCACAAAAAAGAGCATATACACCCGTTTAACCTAACACAAGAGGAGCTGCAGGTATAGGTATATACTCCGAAAAATCCACGGTTGCAGAGCATGCTCTACTAACTGAGGACAATCACGCAATTATGTTCAGCAAAACTCAGGTACTGGATAGGACTTCAGGGTATTACCCTCGAATTTTCAGAGACGCCTTTGTAATTCAAAAACACCCGAACAGTTTCAACCAAAAGGAAGAAGACCTCAATCTGAGCAGAACGTGGAGGAAGGCAATCAGAGAGGTCATAACAAAACCCGTCCCAGGTACAAGCAAAGATAATCAAAACCCAAAACAAAGCCTAATGAAGTCATGCCCCCTATCAAGATGAGCACAATGAAAGAAGGAATCAGCAACGTCAGGAACGTCAGGAAGAATTACCTCGAGACCAAGACCAACAAACCCGAAAACCACCGAAGGTTCTCTTCAATTTGTTTTTGAAATCGCAAAGAAGAACATTTTATGTAATATTTTGTATCAAGTAGAAACCTTCGACATTTCTTTGCAGCACCTCTCAATTTTCATATTCGCCAAAACTGAAAACGCTAGATGGCACTGTCAGGCATTGACTAACTATCTTATAATTGATCAACAGTGCCCGATATGGTGAGAAGAGCCGGATAACACGTGGAAAGTCATTATGTCACCACTTCAGACGGCTACATCCTGAACATGCATCGTATTAATGGAGGAGATTACAACTATGAAAACGATAGGGTGGTCTTCCTTCAGCACGGTATCATGGGAGCCTCGACCGACTGGATAATTGCTGGTCCCAAAAAAGGGCTGGCTTACATCATGGCTGATGAAGGATACGACGTTTGGTTGGGCAATGCTAGAGGTAAGCGATGTTTACTTTTTATGGTCGACCTTTTATGTATTTATCCAACACGTGACAGTTATGACTGTTATTATTAATGTCTTTTTAGACAAGTAAACCCACAAATAATAAACTAGTGTGTTATAATCACTAGTGAGTTATGGATTATAACTCACGTTCATATTCAAAGTAGTATTCTATATATTTATTACTATTACAAGCAGAAATCACATTGATATCGTAAAGCAAGGAAAACGCTAACGATTTATTCGTCTGCATTTTCAAACAGGTCGAATTCGAATAGGATCCCGTTTTGGCCGTTCGGAGCTGACCTGAGCCCGCCAGAAGTTTTTCTGATTTTTTTCCATATCATATTCGTAAAATTCAATATTTTTTGTATTGTGTCACGGACTTTTGAAGCGATCGCTGGTTGAACATAGCTGCTGTAGGCGTTCCAACGAACGTCTGCATTTTCAAACAGGTCGAATTTGAAATTTGATTTTTGTTTAATATTTCAAAGTTGTGTCGTGTGCAATCGATGGCGTAGAATACGGAAAAAATTATGAAAAAATTCCACAATTGTCGGAAGAATTTTTTTGGTCGTTTATATGGGTTAGGATCACGAATTGGTCGTTCGGAGCTGACCTGCGCCCGCCAGAATTTTTTTACATTTTTTCCCATATAATATTCGTAAAATTCAATGTATTTTGTATAGTGTCACGGACTTTTGAAGCGATCGCTGGTTGAACATAGCTGCTGTAGGCGTTCCAACAACCGTCTGCGTTTTCAAACGGGTCGAATTCGAAATTTGATTTTTGTTTAATTTTTCAAAGTTGTGTCGTATTCAATTGATGGCGTAGAATACGGGAAAAATAATGAGAAAATTCCAAAATTGTCGAAAGTATTTTTTTTTGTCGATTATATGGGTTAGGATCCCGGATTGGCCATTCGGAGCTGGCCATTCGGAGCTGACCTGCGTCCGCCAGAAATTTTTCTAATTTTTTTCCATATCATATTCATAGAACTCAATATTTTTTGTATAGTTTCACCGAATTTCAAAGGGATTGCTGGTCGAACATTGCTGGTGTAGGCGTTCCAACGAACGTCTGCATTTTCAAACGGGTCGAATTCGAAATTTGATTTTTGTATAATTTTTCAAAGTTGTGTCGTGTGCAATCGATGGCGTAGAATACGGGAAAAATTATGAAAAAATTCCACAATTGTCGGAAGAATTTTTTTTGGTCATTTATATGGGTTAGGATCCCGGATTGGCCGTTCGGAGCTGACCTGAGCCCGCCAGGATTTTTTTAAATATTTTCCCATATAATATTCGTAAAATTCAATGTATTTTGTATAGTGTCACGGACTTTTGAAGCGATCGCTGGTCGAACATAGTTGCTGTAGGCGTTCCAACGAACGTCTGCCTTTTCGAACGGGTCGAATTCGAAATTTGATTTTTGTTTAATTTTTCAAAGTTGTGTGGTGTGCAATTGATGGCGTAGAATACGGGAAAAATAATGAGAAAAATCCAAAATTGTCGAAAGTATTTTTTTTTGTCGATTATATGGGTTAGGATCACGAATTGGCCGTTCGGAGCTGACCTGCGTCCGCCAGAAGTTTTTCTGATTTTTTTCCATATCATATTCGTAAAATTCAATATTTTTTGTATAGTTTCAGCAATTTTCAAAGCGATCGCTGGTCGAACATAGCTGCTGTAGGCGTTCCAACGAACGTCTGCATTTTCAATCGGGTCGAATTCGAAATTTGATTATTGTTTAATTTTTCAAAGTTGTGAGGTGTGCAATTGATGGCGTAGAATACGGGAAAAATAATGGAAAAATTCCACAATTGTCGAAAGTATTTTTTTTAGTCGATTATATGGGTTAGGATCCCGGATTGGCCGTTCGGAGCTGACCTGCGCCCGCCAGAAGATTTTCTGATTTTTTTCCATATCATATTCGTAAAATTCAATGTTTTTTGTATAGTCTCAGCGAATTTCAAAGCGATCGCTGGTCGAACATAGTTGCTGTAGGCGTTCCGACGAACGTCTGCGTTTTCAAACGGGTCGAATTCGAAATTTGATTTTTACCCAATATTTCAAAGATGTGTCGTGTGCAATCGATGGCGTAGAATACGAGAAAAATAATGAAAAAATTACACAGACGACGGAAGTACTTTTTTTGGTCGATTATATGGGTTAGGATCCCGGATTGGCCGTTCGGAGCTGACCTGCGCCCGCCAGAAGATTTTCTGATTTTTTTCCATATCATATTCGTAAAATTCAATATTTTTTGTATAGTTTCAGCAAATTTCAAAGCGATCGCTGGTCGAACATAGCTGCTGTAGGCGTTCCAACGAACGTCTGCATTTTCAATCGGGTCGAATTCGAAATTTGATTATTGTTTAATTTTTCAAAGTTGTGTCGTATGCAATTGATGGCGTAGAATACGGGAAAAATAATGGAAAAATTCCACAATTGTCGAAAGTATTTTTTTTAGTCGATTATATGGGTTAGGATCCCGGATTGGCCGTTCGGAGCTGACCTGCGCCCGCCAGAAGTTTTTCTGATTTTTTTCCATATCATATTCGTAAAATTCAATGTTTTTTGTATAGTTTCAGCGAATTTCAAAGCGATCGCTGGTCGAACATAGTTGCTGTAGGCGTTCCGACGAACGTCTGCGTTTTCAAACGGGTCGAATTCGAAATTTGATTTTTACTTAATATTTCAAAGATGTGTCGTGTGCAATCGATGGCGTAGAATACGAGAAAAATAATGAAAAAATTACACAGATGACGGAAGTACTTTTTTTGGTCGATTATATGGGTTAAGATCCCGGATTGGCCGTTCGGAGCTGACCTGCGCCCGCCAGAAGTTTTTCTGATTTTTTTCCATATCATATTCGTAAAATTCAATGTTTTTTGTATAGTTTCAGCGAATTTCAAAGCGATCGCTGGTCGAACATAGTTGCTGTAGGCGTTCCGACGAACGTCTGCGTTTTCAAACGGGTCGAATTCGAAATTTGATTTTTACTTAATATTTCAAAGATGTGTCGTGTGCAATCGATGGCGTAGAATACGAGAAAAATAATGAAAAAATTACACAGATGACGGAAGTACTTTTTTTGGTCGATTATATGGGTTAAGATCCCGGATTGGCCGTTCGGAGCTGACCTGCGCCCGCCAGAAGTTTTTCTGATTTTTTTCCATATCATATTCGTAAAATTCAATGTTTTTTGTATAGTTTCAGCGAATTTCAAAGCGATCGCTGGTCGAACATAGTTGCTGTAGGCGTTCCAACGAACGTCTGCATTTTCAAACGGGTCGAATTCGAAATTTGATTTTTGTTTAATATTTCAAAGTTGTGTCGTGTGCAATCGATGGCGTAGAATATGGAAAAAATATTGAAAAAATTCCACAATTGTCGAAAGTATTTTTTTAGTCGATTATATGGGTTAGGATCCCGGATTGGCCGTTCGGAGCTGACCTGCGCCCGCCAGAAGTTTTTCTGATTTTTTTCCATATCATATTCGTAAAATTCAATGTTTTTTGTATAGTTTCAGCGAATTTCAAAGCGATCGCTGGTCGAACATAGTTGCTGTAGGCGTTCCGACGAACGTCTGCGTTTTCAAACGGGTCGAATTCGAAATTTGATTTTTACTTAATATTTCAAAGATGTGTCGTGTGCAATCGATGGCGTAGAATACGAGAAAAATAATGAAAAAATTACACAGATGACGGAAGTACTTTTTTTGGTCGATTATATGGGTTAAGATCCCGGATTGGCCGTTCGGAGCTGACCTGCGCCCGCCAGAAGTTTTTCTGATTTTTTTCCATATCATATTCGTAAAATTCAATGTTTTTTGTATAGTTTCAGCGAATTTCAAAGCGATCGCTGGTCGAACATAGTTGCTGTAGGCGTTCCGACGAACGTCTGCGTTTTCAAACGGGTCGAATTCGAAATTTGATTTTTACTTAATATTTCAAAGATGTGTCGTGTGCAATCGATTGCGTAGAATACGAGAAAAATAATGAAAAAATTACACAGATGACGGAAGTACTTTTTTTGGTCGATTATATGGGTTAAGATCCCGGATTGGCCGTTCGGAGCTGACCTGCGCCCGCCAGAAGTTTTTCTGATTTTTTTCCATATCATATTCGTAAAATTCAATGTTTTTTGTATAGTTTCAGCGAATTTCAAAGCGATCGCTGGTCGAACATAGTTGCTGTAGGCGTTCCAACGAACGTCTGCATTTTCAAACGGGTCGAATTCGAAATTTGATTTTTGTTTAATATTTCAAAGTTGTGTCGTGTGCAATCGATGGCGTAGAATATGGAAAAAATATTGAAAAAATTCCACAATTGTCGAAAGTATTTTTTTAGTCGATTATATGGGTTAGGATCCCGGATTGGCCGTTCGGAGCTGACCTGCGCCCGCCAGAAGATTTTCTGATTGTTTTCCATATCATATTCGTAAATTTCAATGTATTTTGTATAGTATCACGGACTTTTGAAGCGATCGCTGTTTGAACATAGCTGCTGTATGCGTTCCAACGAACGTCTGCATTTTCAAACGGGTCGAATTCGAAATTTGATTATTGTTTAATTTTTCAAAATTGTGTCGTATGCAATTGATGGCGTAGAATACGGGAAAAATAATGGAAAAATTCCACAATTGTCGAAAGTATTTTTTTTAGTCGATTATATGGGTTAGGATCCCGGATTGGCCGTTCGGAGCTGACCTGCGCCCGCCAGAAATTTTTCTAATTTTTTTCCATATCATATTCATAGAAGTCAATGTTTTTTGTATAGTTTCAGCAAATTTCAAAACCAGTAAAAAAAATAACCTACAGAAATTCGTCTTTGTTGTTGAAAAGTTCATCTATTTCTTTCATTTCAATGTGAAATTGATTCGGATTTTCAATGCATGGACGTTAATATGTCAGAAATCAAATAGACGAATATCTCTTCATTCTTATTACATTCGTATTTCTTTTTTCAACTGATTTTTATCCAGTTGTATTTTCCACCAGCCTTGAAAAAGAAGCGATTGACCATAACAATTAATGTTTAGGTAACGTCTACTCCCGCAACCACACAACTTTAAATCCGAACAAGCAGTCCAAGTTCTGGCAATTCAGTTGGCACGAAATAGGAATGACAGACCTTCCAAGCATGATCGATTACGTCACGGCCAAAACTGCAGTCGATCAAATTTACTACGTTGGTCACGGTCAAGGAACCACCGCTTTTTACGTCATGGCATCATCCAGAACGGAATACAACCGAAAAATCAAGGTCCACGTCAGTTTGGCTCCAACCGCATTCATGGACCACATGACCAGCCCTTTGTTGAGAGTGGTCGGCTTCTGGGAGAAGTCGCTGGAAGTTCTGCTGAATTTGATAGGTAAATGAGGTTTTTCTTTAGGATAGTGTAGTGAAAATGCGCTCAACTATGATTTGGTAATTTATTTACACTCCTCTAAACAATAATTTATTCAAAATCATTGATTTAACTATAACTATTTCAATTTATCTTCTCTGCGAGAGAAGAGATCAAGCGTTGTTCACAAGCCGAAGTCGAATAATTTAGGCAGAGAGGGTCCGGCCTCAAATTCTTAACATTGCCCCTTTCATAAAGACGTTCCGTCCCCAAACGTCATTCTAGGAGTGTGGAGAAATCTGCAAGATTCTCCATATCTGCACCTGGACGTTCGATGGAAGTAACACTCCAGTCTTCGAGATAGGTCGAGGAAGATGGGTACAGCACACCAAAATCTCTGGTCGCCGCTGGTCTGAATATCGTCTCCAACATGGTTCTTATTACTCTCCAGTGCAGCCCATCAATCCCACAGAACAATTTTGAGATTGCAAGGTCCACAACATTTTGGTCCAGCATCGTGTCTCTCAATCTCGTAAGGCTCTTCCAAACATCTTCATAAGACGGCTTATCTCGAGAATGCTTCTTGGTAACCAGATAGTAGATGTTTCTCTGACCCTTCTTCAATTGCAGCACCCCTCCGACTTCTGGGTACTATTAACCTAGTTCCTGGTGTCGACCGAACTTCTTGGAGAATACCACGGCGATGCCTCTAGACTTTTGAAGGTCTTCGGCCAAACAATGAGCTAGTGTGTATTCAGCAGGCACCTGGAAAAGGTCTCTGTCGATTTGAGTACAAGGATATGAACTTCTACAACGTCATCTCATCTTCCGGTGATCTTAGGGTGCGAACTTGTATGTGGTTTAGAGCGTAAGGGGACAACCTATTACAATGAACGACCATAGGTTTCCCTAGGGGTGGCTTGTAGATTCGATAGACGGGGACATTTATCCTCTTCACAATCTTGTACGGACCTTCCCACGAGTTCTTCAACTTCGGTGATAGGCTACGGCGACGTTTAGGGTTGTACAGCCAGACTAGATCACCTGTCTGAAATCCTCCAGCTCCGGTCTTGATGTCATAGGTCTCTTTCATTCTGTCGCTGGCACTCCGGATGTTCAAACGGACTCCTTCATGAATGTCGTCCATTCTCTGTCGTAGTTTGCTGACGTAGTCATCTCCCGCAGTGTCTTGTCCTGGTGGCGACCCAAAATTCAGGTCATAGGAAGGTATCAGATATCGGCCCATTATAATACTAGTAGGAGTTTGGCAGGTTGACTGCGGAACGATAGGACATCAGGAACAAATAAAGATACTGGTCTCAATCTTTCTGGACGTCAGAGACTATCTTGGACAGGTGACGGTTTCTCGCCTTATTCATCCGCTCCACCATTCCATGTGACTCCAGATGTTCAGCATCTGACACATTTCCTGGAACTCGAAATTTCTGCCCTGGTCCGAATGCAACTCAAGCGGAACGCCGAATCAACATATCAGTTACCAATACGTCGGCGACGGTGATGGTTTCTTGGTTGGGCAGGACATGGGCATCGGCCTACCTATTAAAGTAATCCATTGCCACAAGGATGTACTCAAATAATGTAATAGGGTCTTCTATGAGATATAATGACACAATAAAAATCATTTACCTTTTTTTCGAAAGCACTTGAAAATCTCCCAAACATAGACTCATCTACTCACGATTGTTTGGGAAGCACTGGTTTCATTTATCAGTTCCTAGGGCGCCTATCTTCTAGTATTGTGTTTATTACTCGTATTCCCGTACCGTTGTCAGTTTATTATAATTTCGTAAACCTTGGCAGTTATTACATTCGGCTTCGAAGTGAAAATAAATAAAAACAATGAATTCAATCAAAATGAGGACAATGAGGCATTTTCATTTCATAACGGTTACTGAAAATAAACGGAATTTGATCTCACAACAGTCTCGCACGACGAAGTAACGAGTCACAAGCACGCTGAAAACTACCTTGTTGTCGCATATGTTGAACGGCGTTGTTATTTTACCTAGGTTCCAACTACCTACCTAATTGCTTCGAAAGTTTCATCTATTATCCGTTTAAAATATCGAGTTCCTGAAAAAGTACCGCTATTACAAATAACGTGTGCGTAATACCTAACAACACTGACATTTTCCATAGTGGTGGCTCCAATAGGGATAGTAGGAATTTCGAAAAACAGAGATGTAGGTGAAAAAAATACGAATGTAGTCGAATACCGAAACACAACAAGAACCTAGGTACCTACCTACATAAAAAGTATGGATTTGTCAAACGATTTAACCAAAATTCATCTCTGATATGCACGTCAAATAGTCACAAATATCCTAATGAATGAAAGAAGCGATACGATCGAAGAATACCACGACAAACAATATACAACTCTAAATCGATTAGCTCGCGAGCTTTGCCCTTAAAGGGGAACTGATGATCATCAATAAAACCATATTTACAAGTTGACAAAGAGTATCATACGGGCATTATTCAATCAATTCATTTGGAAATGGAAAAAAACTTCAACATCTACTAGCGACATCACTGTTCCTAGTATGAATTTTAATAGAATAGAATAGAATAGAATAGAATAGAATAGAACTTTATTAATCCATAAAAACCACATACATGGTGTTGGACAGGTCCAAGACATAAAAACTAGCGTTTAAAACCAGTATAGAAGATATAAAAACAAATATTCTGAGCATATATACACATATAATTATACAGTGTGTCCCGCTTTTCATGAATACACCCTAATATCTCAGTTATTAATAATGCGATTTTCTTGAAATTTTGGTGGTGATTATATGTTAGGTAAATGAAGTATTTTGGCATAGTGAACATTTTCATCGACCATAGGAGTGCGGTGTGGGGGGGTAAAAATAAGCTGTTTTTGGGAAAAGGATATTAGGGCTCATTTTAGATAACTTTTTTTATCAGAATTAGAATCAGCATCCCCAAAAACCCCCCAATTCATATTTTCGAAATCTCAAGAGCTGATTTGAGGAGAAAAAATAAATAAATTCACTTTTTTCGTCTCGGAATCAGCATCCCCAAAAACCCTTTAATTCATATTTTCAACATCTCAAGAGCTGATTTGAATAAAAAATTATTCAACTCTTTTTTCAATAAGTCCTTGTAAGCAAAATTCAAACCGTCTTTCAAAATAACCATTTAACACGGTATGTGGAAATTTTGGTTTAAATGCCCTAATCCTGTTGCGTTTCAAACATCTCTATACTTTGTTTTTCGTTAAATTCATTGTCCTCGCAACTGCCCTTACAGTACCATTTGGGTTGTTTCGAAATTCTGCTAAGATACGTTCGTCGTCCGGATAGTGTCTTTGATTTAAATTGTACCTCCCTGGTCTTGTCTTGAAAACCGCTCTAGTCTTTGCGAACAATCTGTTGATTTTGGCGTGAGAAATTGGTTCTCGATCATGATGCCTTCCATTGAATATTCCAGCAACCTGACGCGTAGATCTTTCATTATTACCAAATAATCGGATAATCTCCACTTCTTCTCCAAGGATATAAGGGGCTCATTTTAGACAATTTTTTTTTATCAGATTTGGAATCAGCGACCGCAAAAACCCCTCAATTCATATTTTCGAAATCTCGAGAGCTGATTTGATTAGAAAACAAAATTAAATTAACTTTTTTTCAATAGATTGTTTATTTCTAACTTTTTATTTCAAATGCCCTAATCCTATATTAAATTTCAAACACCTTCGTTTCCTTATATTCTGTATCGTTTGCAACTGCCCTTATACTACAATTTAGGTATTTCCGAAGATACGCACACTTTGTTACCGTTGGCTTGCCGATTTGAGTTTTCATGCAAATTAATGAAAGAGTGCTTTGAAACAAAAGTTTTTGTTTGACATCGGTAATCAGTACGAAATGTCAATAAGTCAAGCAGTGTTACTTAAATGTTAATAAGATGGCACACAACCGAAGAGTAGTTCTTACAATTGGAGAAAAAGTAGAGATTATCCGCTTATTTGGTAATAATGAAAGATCTACGCGTCAAGTTGCTGGAATATTCAATGGAAGGCATCATGATCGAGAACCAATTTCTCACGCCAAAATCAACAGATTGTTCGCAAAGACTAGAGCGGTTTTCAAGACAAGACCAGGGAGGTACAATTTAAATCAAAGACACTATCCGGACGACGAACGTATCTTAGCAGAATTTCGAAACAACCCAAATGGTACTGTAAGGGCAGTTGCGAGGACAATGAATTTAACGAAAAACAAAGTATGGAGATGTTTGAAACGCAACAGGATTAGGGCATTTAAACCAAAATTTCTACATACTCAGTTAAATGGTGATTTTGAACGACGGTTTGAATTTTGCTTATGGTTGCAGGGTAACTATCTAAACGAAAAACTTTTTCTGAAGAACATGATGTTTATTGACGAGGCAACGTTTACAACAAACGGTGTGGTGTCTAGTCAAAATTGTAGGTTTTCGGCAGCTGAAAATCCGAATTGGGTAATTCATTGTAAAAACCAATACAGTGAAAAAGTTAACGTGTGGTGTGGCATATTCAACGAACGGATTGTTGGCCCTTATTTCCTGGATAACCTGACCGGACAAAATTTTCTAAATTTTTTACAAAATGGTCTCTATGATTTCCTTATGGAATTGCCATTAGCACAAAGACAAAACTTAATCTTTCAATTAGATGGGGCCCCCGCACACAATTCTGGGATAGTTCGGAACTTTTTAAATGCAATTTTCCCTATGAAGTGTACTTATATGTAGAAATTCTCCTTTGGAACCATGGCCCCCTAGATCGCCAGATATTTGAAGAATAAAGTGTATGCTACTTGGCCGCGTAATAGAGAGGAACTTTGCTTTGCAATTAGAAAAACGTGTCAGGAAATAACTCCCCAAACTTTAAGAAAAGTGAATGTACGTTTGAGAAGAATTGTTGAAAAGTGTATTGTTTCAGAAGGTAGTTTTGTTGAAAACACAAGAATCTAAAATAAAGTAATTCGTAATTTTGTTACCACTGTTACAAATAAAGAACTTCTTAAAAAAAAGACTTGAACTTTTTTTTTGTTCAAATCAGCTCTTGAGATGTTGAAAATATGAATTAAAGGGTTTTTGAGGATGCTGATTCCGAATCTGATAAGAAAAGTTGTCTTAAATAAGCATTAATATTCATTTCTCAAAAAATGCCTTTTTTCTCTCCACAACTTCGCACGCCAATGGTGAATGAATATGATCACTATGCCAAATGCTTCATTTTTCTAACATAAAATCACCACCAAAATCTCAAGAAAATCGCTAATGACAGATATTCGGGTGCATTGACGAAAAAAGTGAATTTATTTTTTTTTCTCCTCAAATCAGCTCTTGAGATTTCGAAAATATGGATTGGGGGGTTTTTGGGGATGCTGATTCTAATTCTGATAAAAAAAGTTATCTAAAATGAGCCCTAATATCCTTTTCCCAAAAAACTGCTTTTTTTTACCCCCCCACACCGCACGCCTATGGTCGATGAAAATGTTCACTATGCCAAAATACTTCATTTACCTAACATATAATCACCACCAAAATTTCAAGAAAATCGCATTATTAATAACTGAGATATTAGGGTGTATTCATGAAAAGCGGGACACACTGTATATATACATAGGCACAAACATATAGACTGTTATCAAAAATAAAAAATAAAAAAATACAAAAAATATACCTATGGATAATTGAGTAAAATAATATAACATATACAATATATAAATGTCGAATCAATAAACATACCTATGGATAATTGAGTAATACATTAAAATAAGTATAAGAATATGTATAGGAGTAATGAAAGAAAAAATTATAAGAATGAAGTATAAAATGTACATTTTGGCCATCAAATTCATAATATGGGTTCTGCCATATGAGTATCATCAAAATATTCTGATAATGAATAATAAGCTTTCGAGTAAAGCAGATATTTCAGTTTTTTTTTAAATGTATTGATAGTACGCCAACTTTTAATATAATTAGGAAGCTTATTGTATATTTTAGTGCTCGCATAAGAAGGTGATTTTTCAAATAAGGTTGTTCTGTGAACAGTGGTCAGTAAATTATTCCCAGTTCTTGTTTTGTATTGATGATGGATGTTATTTTTTTCGAATTTTTGCTCATTTTTTCTGATAAGTAAGCAACACTTTAGAATAAAAATGCAGCAAACAGTCAGTATTTTTTTGGTTTTGAATGTATCTCTGCACGAGTCACGTGGCTTCATATTGAACATCAATCTAATAATTCGCTTCTGGGCTACGAATATTCTGTTGACCTCGCTTGCATTTCCCCAAAGAAGGATATGGAATGATATGGCAGAGTAGACAATTGCATAGTATACCTGAATTAAGATAGATTCGTGAAGCTCGTATCTCAATTGAGTGATGGCAAAGCATGACTTAGAGAGTTTTTTTGATGTTAACTCGATATGGTCAGACCACGAAAGTGATCTATCAATCGTCACATCTAGGAACTTTGTGGAGTGGTGCATATGGGGAAATTCGTTGGCTAACTTGTTTTTGTTGAAGAAAATGATTTTGGTCTTTCGAGAATTTAGACTCGTCTATACCCAGAGTTGTTTCATCAGCAAAATTGATGAGGTGAAATCGATTACTGATATTCAATGGAAGATAGTTAAGAAAAAGGAGAAAAATGAGTGGGCCTAGAATTGAGCCTTGGGCCACTCCCGTATTTATTGTAAATTGATCCGATTCTGCCCCATTCAAGGTTACAAAGATTTTTCTGTTAGATAAAAAGGATGTAATTAATTCCAGAACATTTCCCCTAATACCCATATTATACATTTTTGAGGCCATGAAGTCTTCATCAATAGAGTCGAATGCTTTCGACAAGTCAAAAAAGATTCCCGCAACATATTTTCTATCATCAATCCCTTTATGTAAAAAAGTCTGTAAAGAGAGTGGTGGCAGTTTCAGTGGATCTGTCCCTGAATCCGTGTTGAGATTCTGCTAATATATTATGTTTGTTCAAGAATTTCAAGTATTTTTGAGAAAATACTCAGGAGACTGATAGGTCTATAATTGTCAATTTCTGAATTGTCTCCACTTTTATACACAGTGATAACTTTACTCAGTTTTAGGACATCTGGGGATTCATCCTTCACAATGCATATACAGGGTTATGATAAAGTAATGCACAAAATTCATAAAACGTACAACGATCACTTTTGCAAAAAATGCAAAAACACGTCAAACTGTTCTTTTTATTCCGCATCTTTTCACATAAGTTACAAAAATAACACGTCAAAGTTGTCAAAGTTATGACGTCATCAACAAATTTTTTTAATGGGAAGCTAAGATTTTTATCACATTATGTGATAGAGCTTGTGTTTGTACACAAGGGAAAAATAGTTGCAGTAGGGCTCACATAAGAAAAAAAACGAGAAAATGAATAAAAAACGAAATAAACGTAAGTTTCATAATAACTTTTCAATTAACTAAACAGTCCATTAAACCAAAACTATTTCTTATAGGAATTGTTCAAACTGTGTTCCGTTTACTAACTGACATAGGCCAAGACGATGGTAGACCACATTTATAGAGTTTTCGATCATCTGCGGAGTTATACGAGTCATTTCGTGTCTAATTCTTTCCATTAAATTAAACTAAATTATCTGGCCGGTTAATGTAGACCCGACTTTTCAAATGTCCCCACAGAAAAAAAACAAGGGGGGTTAAATCAGGTGACCTAGGTGGCCACTCCATTGGTCCACGTCTTCCAATCCACCGTCCTTCAAAACTGGTTATCCAGAAACCTTCGAACAGTATGACCATAATGTGGTGGTGCGCCATCTTGTTGGAACCAAATACTGGGATCCAAGTTGTCCCCATTATTTGGATCCAGAAATGCCGCAAGTAGGTCCGGAAGCACCGCCATACGAAGATGTTCCAAATATCGTTCAGCTGTTAAATTCCCGCGAAAGTAATAAGGACCAATAAATCTTCCCCGGACGATTCCTACCCAAACACGCTGGGTGTGTTTCGTCTGCATCCAGTGGGGATTTTCCCGAGCCCAGTAGCGAGAATTGTGTCGAGAACCACTTAGACAAAACGTTGCCTCATCGGAAAATACTACACTATTAAGAAAATTTGGATTTTCGTCACAATGCCGCATGAAAATTTCACAAAATTCCAAACGTCTGTCCGGATCATCTTCTGAGAGTTCGTGAACAAGATGAACTTTGTATGGGTGTAGTTTTTCTTTTTTTAACATCTTTACTACAAACGACTGACTAACATTTTCTTGTAAGGCAATTTCTGTTGTAGTTGCGTGAGGGTGTTCTTCTACTGACAGCAAAATATCTAACTTCACATCGTCGCTTATTCCTGGTCGTCCAGATTTTGGAGCATCCCTCACGCTTCCCGTTGCATCAAATTTTGCAACAATTCTGCTTACTGTGCTTCTAGCAATTGGAGGTCTTTCAAAATGTGTTGCGTTAAATAAAGCACATGCTTCTTCATGACTTCGAAGGCGATCGCCGTAACCTACCATCATTAGAATTGTTATCCTTTCTCTTTCGGTTAAACGAGCCATAATAATAAAACTGTGGTGACACTAATTGTACGACTGACACTGACAAACCGTTGTTTTAGTAAAACAATTGAAAAAATTTATAAGAACACATGTTCTTACTAGATAAGTTTAAGTTTGACCTCTTTTTATAATTGGTTTTGTTATTTCGTTTCTTATCCCTTTTCTCGTTGTTTTTCTTATGTGAGCCCTACTGCAACTATTTTTCCCTTGTGTAAAAACACAAGCTCTATCACATAATGTAATAAAACTCTTAGCTTCCCATTAAAAAAATTTGTTGATGACGTCATAACTTTGACGTGTTATTTTTGTAACTTATGTCAAAAGATGCGGAATAAAAAGAACAGTTTGATGTGTTTTTGCATTTTTTTCAAAAGTGATCGTTGTACGTTTTATGAATTTTGTGCATTACTTTATCATAACCCTGTATTTATGAGAGAAGATAACGGATCAGCTACACTTTCACAGACTTCTTTTAAAACTTTCACTAGCATATCATCTGGACCTGTTGACATTGTATTCTTCAGGTTGCGTACTATTGATTTTATTTCCTCGGTGGTGGCTGGCTGAAAAAAAAAGGTATGTGGGAGTATTTCTCCAGTTGTACAGGTTTGGGATCTGTTGGCTCCGAAATGATCCTCCATTTTTTTCTCGATTATACTTGAGAAATATTCTCCTAAGCAATTCGCTGCTATCTCAGAATCAGTTATTTCCTCATTATTTATGTTTAAGTGGATATCTAGCTTATCACGATTTTTCCTTCCAAGTTTTGAATTTACTTCACTCCAGATTTGTTTTATCTTGTGACTAATATTGTTGGTATAGTTTTTCTCTTTTGGCATTTCTTAATTATTTCCGATAGTTTTTTCTTTTTATCTTATAAATCCTTTCCAAGCACTTACTACCTGATTGTTTAAACATATGAAACGCATTATCCAAATCTTTTTTATCGTGTTTCAATTCGTCAGTGAACCAGTTTGTCTTTTTATATGGAGCTATTGTTTTAGGCGTTAGTGGGCATGCCTCGTCGTAGGCCTGTTTGAATTGGTTTATGAATAATTCAAATTTGGTGGATGGTGATATTTCGTTATTCGTGTCCCATGCTATTTCGTCCAATTATGTTTTCATATAAGATGTGTTTTTCTTTGAAATTTTACGATGGTAGCTTGTTACTTCTGTTTCAAAGTTGGCTTGTAAATCGGTGTAGTTGTAGGACAGGGTAACTGCTAGATGGTCATATAAGTGAGGATTTAATATCGATTGGGAGCACTGGTTGGGGTTTAAGTTGGAAATAATGTAATCAATTCCACTAATCGAAGTTTTGTTGTTTTTATCAGTGCATATTCTTGTGGGTGACGTTAACATATTATGGCATTCAAATAACAGCGTTTTTAATAATTGTACATTCAAATAAAAATTTGTTTATTTTTGATGTTTCCTAAATAGAGTATGCATTGATATGTTTCTAAATTTCATATTCAATAAATTGTATTGCCGAATTACGCTCGATGTTTGTATTAATAGCGGGTAAATTTTTGTTGTTCAAATTCTAAACTGTTTCCTTCAGCAATATGACTCGGAAAACATTCAAACTAAAAACGCTCCACCTTCGGTATCGCGTTTTATTTTTTTTTCAGCTAGCCAATAGGTAAACAACACAATAAAATACAACTCTCGTGTAATTACAATTGAGTAAAGCAGCTGGTATGAGAGATTACATTGATTTTTTTTTTGTTCAGGTAAAGACGAATTCCTTCCCCAGAACGGCTTCATGAGCATGCTGTCCTCGGCGGTTTGTTCCGAAAAAGTAGGCACCATTCTGTGCAGCAACGCACTTTTCGCCATATGCGGCTTCAGCCCGAAACAAATGAACTCCTCGTTGGTGCCCGACCTAGTGAATCACTATCCCGCAGGAGTGGCGACCAGACAAGTTTTGCACTACCTGCAGGAAATGAACTCGGAACGTTTCTGTCAATACAATGAAGGGCTCATTGGAAACACAAAAAAATACGGCAGTATGACACCGCCCGATTATAACATAGACGAAATCACCGCGCCCGTTTACTTGATTTACAGCCAGAACGATTGGTTGGCGGGTATAAAAGACGTCCAAAGACTTGCCGATGCCCTTGGAAATAGCCTGAAGGGGAATGTTTTGGTGTCGGACCCCCAATGGAATCATTTGGATTATATTTTTGGAATTGACGCTCCCAGACTGGTGTACAGAAAGGTTATGGAAATTCTCAAAACATATTGAAAATGTTTGTAAAATATTAAATAAATGAACTACAGGACTAATGCAAAGGCAAATATTTTTAATTTTTCCCATAGTTCGTAATCCTTAGCATAAGGTAAGTTCGGGTAAGTGTGAATTTGGGGTAAGTGTGAATTTGGGGCAAGTGTGAGTTCGCTAAACCGACGAACAGCCCAATGCCATACATCAAGGAATAGCCTATCATAATAAATCCATAACCATCATATAAAATACAAAAGAGATCTTGTGAATTCGAAATATTTTGCTCAATTTCCTAAACTACAATTTATCAATCCGAACGAGTACAAAGAGTTTATTTCAAGCTTTGAGTGTATTGTTTAAATCTAAGGTAAGAATCCATTTTATACACTTTTCTTCTGCCTAAACAATGAATCTGACTATAGCTTGCCGTTTTTTCATGAAGTTGTTTTTTTTTACATTTTTCCATTGCATGTCACACTTTCCCCGAAATTAAATTTTATTGGGGATAGTGTGACCTATTTGTCGTGGTGAGTGTGAACCTGGTTCATTTGGCCACTAAACAGTAATATTTTTCAGCTATAGTACGAAATTATATACGGAAATCTCTCAGAGCTGAAATAACAACTTTGCTTCAATTACCATCCGTCAGATGATGGGGGGATCAATGAAACTCTCATTCTATTTTTCGGATTTCTATCTGTAAACTTTTATCTTCCTCAAATGTGCAATTTCACGAGTAGTTTTTGTTTTTTTTTCAACAGGGGATTTCAAATCCAACATTAAAAAGTTCGTAACTATGTTTTGAATAAAGATTTCTCAAAACAAACAAATTGTGGTGAGTTACTGTTCACTCACACTCACCCCAAAGAGAGTTTTACGTGCATATCTTTAAATTTGGTCAGAATCACACTTGCCCCGAATTCCCGGGGAAGTGTGACTTATGGACATGTATATATGAATAAACAGGGTGTTCCAAATTAAGTCGGCACCATTGCCAACTCCGTTATTATTGATGCTACGAATTCGGTTAAATGGGCAAACTAGTAGCATTTTTAATAGCCTTCTCGATACCGAAATCAAAAAAAATTACAGTCGCGGTTTCAGGATATTTTATAAAATGATATTTTTCAATGGAACACCCTATATTTTTTCATGCATTTCGATTCGTAATAATTTTCTCAACAACAAATCTCTTTCGACTTTTTTTTGTAAAGGTGAAAATGAGACAGTTTTATCAATAGGAAACATTTATAACAAACGGATTTGATAAAGCGCTATAAAATATCGAGTAAATGTTCAAAAACACCGCCTTCTTGTTGAACACATATTTGGGCCCTTCTATTGACACTACGTGTGGCATTCAACACAGTTCGGCCATTAATTCTATTAATTATAGTTTCAATATAATTTTTCAGTTCATCTACATTATTATGCTTCATTTTGTACACCTCATTTTTCAGAAATCCCCAAAAATAAAAATCTAGAGGTGTCATGTCTGGTGAACGAGGGAGACACTTAACAGGACCATTTGTAGCAATCCATCTCTTTCCAAAACAGCCTCGCAGCATTCTTTTTACGCTCCATCCTGCTGAAAATAGATCATCTGACGAGCCTCCAGATCAAGATCATCGAAAAACTCTTCCAACACTCTTGTTAATAATTTAATGTAACGGGGTCCGTTCAAAGTACCATGGTAGAAAAATGAACCGATAATTCTGCTCTAAATAGACCACACCAAACGTTAATACTAAATCGTCTTTGCGAATTGTGGGGAAAATTATTTCTATTATAAATCCCAAGATTTGAAAAATTAACCTCCATATGTATAATATTTCTATAGAAGTTTGGATCTTGTCTGCATTTATTCATAAACCACCGACAAAACCCCAATCGTCTCTCAGGATCACCAGGTTCTAGTATTTGCACTGGTCTTAACTTATAAGGAGAAATCTTATGTTTCTTCAGAATTCGTTGAATACCAGACAGTGGAACAGCTATTTCTCTAGATAAATCTCTGATGGAATTATTTGGATATACCTCAAAGTAGGATAAAACGTCAATTTCTGTATCTTCAGATATTACAAAACGTTTTTTAGTTCTCCTCTTCTCAGAAACTTTTTCATTGCTCCTGAATCGACGATGAAGCACAGCAAAAAAACGCCGATTAGGTAATTCACGATCGGGGAACGAATTGCTGTAGTATTGGAGTGCTCTTATGCTATTTTTCTGACAAACCAAGTAGGATTCTAACACATCACATTTTTCTTGATGGAAAAACGGCATTTCGAAAAATATTCGAACGACAGTTACAATAATATATGACATTGTCATGATATACTTGAGACTATTTGACAAATAGTATTTCAACAAAGTTTCAAGGCAACTTGATCGTTCATAATAATTATGTTTTATGGAATCAAACACATTTTTTCCAACCACATTCGTATGACCCTCCAGAATTTTCTGTTCTGTACAAAAACGGCTTCAAAGTTATCATTACAGCAGACATATTTTGATTCATAAAATAAATGCGGCTAGCGGAATGGCTTTAAGATGTAAATTATCATTTTGAACATTAATACCAAATAGCTCATTGGTGTCTATTGAGTGGTGCTACATGATGATCACGGGTTTCACGAGTTCACATCCCAGCGCAATTTTTCTTTTTACCGTCTCATTTTGCTATTAGTAACCAAATATTGTCAAGTACCAAAATTGGGTGTTTGGACAATCATGAGGTTTTATTCGCCAAAACAAAGATATTTTTTGTACTAGTGAAAGAAATAATAAATATTTCCACACATGTTATTCATTTTCAACTATAGGAAGAAAGGTGAAAGGAGCTTTGTTGTTGACAATGTTATTACCAATCGAAAGGCATGAAAAAATATAGGGCGTTCCTTTGAAATATATGTCATTTTATGAAATATTCTGAAAACGCGACTGTCAATTTTTTTTAAGGCCATTAAAAATGCTACTAGTTTGCCCATTCAACCGAATTCGTAGCATCAATAATAACGGAGTTGGCAAAGGTGCCCACCTAATTTGGAAAACCCTGTATAAATAAAATTCATAATAATACAAAGACTGACCTCCAAAGTAAAAACCTGCAAAATTTCAATGTTGTATTAGTTCAAGTTCATTAGGTGGACTTAATTAAATGTGAAGTAATGAAAATCACAGTCACACTTACCCAAGCTTATATTAACACTTTTTCTTCTAAAACCCGTCCCAATGCATAGATTCATGCGTGAAAGTTTTTCGGCATACGTTAATGAGGCCAGCTAATAAAAAAAACTGTACTCACATTTGCACTCAGGTTCTAGTTCCTCCAACTGTTCAAAGGAATCTAGAAGTTCTTCTCGACTTTGTTTCTTGATGGATGGATTACTCAAAACCCACCTTTTCAAATACAAGAAGAATTAAAAAATAGCAATCAAATGTTTAAATTATAACTAGCAAGGTCATACTCAAGGCAAAATCGCAGAATCGTTTATCTTTTGATTACCTACTTCAGTCCAATACTCTGAAATTTCAAAAGGTTTACTATTCCAGTCAATTCAGTTTTCGAGACGGAGGATTTGTTGAAAAATCAATAATAGCTAGAACCATGTCAAACAAGAAAAAAATTGTTTACTAAAAATCCGCGGGTGAAACAAAAAAAAATGTATTTAAAAAAAAACTATTTTCTTGGAAATAATGTAGTTTATAAAAAATGGTTTGAACTCCCTCATAATTCCGACATTTAATCCAGTAAATGTTGAAAATAATCGCTTATACACATCCTGAATGAAAAAATAAAGCATGCAATTTCAAGCTGGAGGTTTGCTAAGAATTGCAGTATTTTGTGAGTAGACTCTTTTATGCATGCATTTCACAGTTTTCCTAAATTAAGTCATCAAATTCATATTACTTATCAAACAATTGATTCAGCGTTTCCCTCCATTTCAAATGATTGATTAATGAGCATTGGCTAGTTGAAAAATAAACATGATAATGACTACCTGTCAATCTGTCCTCAAAAAAAAATTGATAAACAGTAGTGACTATCTTGTGTCAAAAGGCTGTTGGCCAAGGTCCTACAGCCTTTGAATGTACACAGGTATAAAAACAAAACAAAAAGTCCAGTCTATAGTAGTAATTCATAAATAATAATAATAATAAATGCTCTTTTTTGAACTATAAAGCAGTTTATAATTCAAAAGGCTGTTGGCCAAGGTCCTACATCCTTTGAATGTACACAGGTATAAAAACAAAACAAAAAGTCCAGTCCATAGTAGTTATTCATAAATAATAATAATAATAAATGCTTTTTATTGAATTATAAAGAGGTTTCTAATTTAAAATGAAAGCAATTGACCGAAGTCCTACAGCCAGTAGTAAGTCAGCGAAATATTTCAAATGCAAAGCTTACCTTAGGTAAAACCAAGCACTACTATCCGCTGGGTCTGTAAAAACTGCATTCTGAACAAGGTTAAGTTCGAAGCCAACACTATCTTCGTCCAGTTCCCTCAAAATGCTTCGATAATGCCAGGATGAATAATTGGAAAAGTTTACATTCAGTCGGTCTGTAGAAAACTGGAGCTCATGTGTCAAAGTGATGCCGATTTTGTTAACAAGTAGTCTTCGGTAATCCCAACAATGAACTAGAATATAAAATATGTTGAAACTGATATTACTGATTTAGTCATCAATGTTTCATCACTACAGTTATTCAAATTATCTACTCCACACAATGATGAAATAATTATAATTTCTTACTCACAATTACGGTCATCCTTCGTTAAATACTTAGTGCACAAAGAAAACTCATTTTCCCAATTTGGTTTTGGATGTCGAATCAGCACCCAATACCGGTGATGCCACGCACCATATGACTTTGGATTCGATATAAGGCACTGCTCAGTAAGACTGATTTCATTTTCTAAAAACATTATCAACTTTTCTTCTCCATCAATTTCTTCTCTGTTCCTAGAAGTGATTTTTCAAATAAAAAAAAAACAGGAACGTTTAGCTATACCTTTGATCGATTTCAATTAAAACGACTTCTTTTCTGTAGTTCCAAAGAGTGTAAATATCAGGATTACTTGCAAGTAAGTGTGTACAAATAGAAAGGCTTTCAGGATCATATGTATCTTTTTTTCTTGTTGCTAAAATGTGTGCCATTCCATTGTTGTATGCTGCTAGTTTTTTTTGCTGCTCTTTCTGTCTGAGAGCTTTCTGCTCCTCTGAAGAACGAACTTTGAGGCGACCGTGCTGAAAGAAATATGATTTTTTTTCCATTCGGTAGGTATACCGAAAACAAGAGTTTACCTACCATTGTAAAATAATGTCAATGTTTTCAAAACGATGAAATTTTGTCAACAAATTTTTAAAAACGTTAAATAACTACAACTATAAATTAATTAATTCATTAAAAGACACGATAAAAATTCCTAACCAAAAATATTTAACTGACAGTTGACGGTGGGAACTTAGAACTACTCGCCAATCTCGCCATGTAACCTACTGGAGTGCGTTCAGAAAAGACGTCGGGCGTAGAATGTTTACACCATTAAACGCAAGGAGATTGTCTGCCGGGTAAGTTCGACTTTGACATTTCATTGCAAACCTATAAAAGGGTGACCTTCCGAAAACGAAACAAAAGGAACCCCGTCAACATTTCACAAAAACGCTCAGACCGTTGATTTTTTATCAAAGGGTGTCACGCTTTTTCGGTTTGTTTGACTCCACTACTTTCAGCAGAAGCAGAATTACCTCAAAATTTTCAGATGGCGTTGGGGGTCGAAGATGTCTTTTGAAAGCTCTTACTCTCTTTACGATATTCTTTAGATTTTACATCTTCTTACAGTACTTTGAAAAACATTACATGTGTTAAAATTTTAAAATTCAAATTATTTTAGTTGCTTACTACTTGATTGAATGCTCATACTGATGACCGTCCACTTCCATACAATAATAAAAGATTTTGTTCGAAACGTTCACGTGTACATTCCGAAGAATTTTTCGGAGTAATTTGACGGCACTCATTGTCAACGATTCACAAATTTTAACGACGCTGGTTGTGTTTAATAGATTTCACTTTTCATATGTCAAACAAAAAGAAATCGAGGGCAATAAATCTGGCGATCGTGGAAGCCATTCAATGCTGCCTCTTCTTTTTCCAATCCAATGCGGTGGAAAACGTTGATGGAGTAAATACCAATGAACAATCGTCGCATAACGCGGAGGAGCATCGTCCTTTTAAAAATAAAAGTGATCTTCGTCTTACTGTGGATCATTTTCGAATATCAGTCAAGGCAGTGTCAATATATATAGTGTCTTTATTCAGTGTAACGACTGCAATCACATTCCGCTAGTCAAATTTCCTGGTGAAAAAAAAACACCAGTCGATCATAGTAAATGCAAGCCCATAGAATTAATTTCACCTGTCTCTTGAATTTTTTTTACTAACATACTTTCTTCTGACCTGTGTCGATCTTGACGTTGTGCATTGGATAACTGAGCTGTTCTATTCGCACATTTATTGTTCATAAAGAACAACGAAAAATCATCCACCCTTCCCGTAATGAAATGAACCTTAGTATGCAATTTTCAGAACTACTTTAAATAAACTGCCAACCAACACTTCGACATACGCGTTACAGACATTCATTTGATATCCAGCACTAATTTGACGGAATTTAAATGGCATTGGTTCGAGTGAAATTTCTTTCAAAAGCTCTTAATTCTCCATAAAGTGTGGCTTTTAATAGTCGCCCCCATTGTTAGCTTTTGAACAGTTTGACGTACAAACAAAAAAATGCCTTTTGGAGGGTTTCACCGATGCTTCTTTTCGAAATAAAACACTTTCGTGATTGCTCGATAGATGGCGCGGGAGGGCACATCAACTGTAAAATGTTCAATGGCATGGGGATGGGGGTTTATGTGTCACATCGTTATTTCACATCAAACCATTCAAAAGAGTTATCGTGTCAGGTAAGAAAAAGTGATTCAGATCCGCCAAATCCGCACTTATTGTGACATTTCAAATGCGTATTGTGAATGAGAATTGAATTATTTTTCAACAATGTGACACATGACACCCCATGCCATTTAAACATTTTTAGTTGATGTGCCCACCGTGCCATCTATCGAGAAATCACAATATGTTTTATTTCAAAATGTAGTATCAGTGAAACCTTCCAAACGGTTTTTTTATGTATGTACATCAAACCGTTCAAAAGTCAACAGGAGGGTGCGACTATTAAATGCCGCACTGTATTGAGCTTTTGAAAGAAATCTTACTCGAACCAATATGCCATTCAAAAATTTTGGGGTGATTCCTACCCTCGCTTGGGGGTGACAGTGGCGGAGTAAAAAATACCGGAAAAGAATGCCCCCTTTCTAATCAAAATCGACGGGTCTGAGAATTTTCCCAAAATGTTGACTCAGTTCCTGAAAATGGCTCTGTTTCTTGTTCAGTTGACAACCCCATATAATAGATAGAATCATAATCGGTTTGATGAACTTTTCAATAATCAATAAGTTTCAAGTTTTTCATCATACCTATTTCCCATTTTCAAACAATTTTATTCCTCATGTTCCGTTATTTTACGTCACTTTACGTGCTGTGTAAGGTGAAAAGGACAAGCGAAATAACTTCGTCTCACTTCCTTGGCGTGTGAAAATCTGACATACTTTCGATATTTATATTTTTTTGGTGGTGCTCCAGTTTGAAAATAATACTGGAATGACAAACTCCCACTATATGAAATTGGTAGTAGGTATATGAAACATAAGTTGACAATAAAAACAGTTTTCCAAATACTTTTCTATTTTATTAACTGTTCACCCACGTTTGAAAACAGATTAAAAATTTGGGAATTATATAAACAGTTTGTTCATTTGAAAAATGTCCGCCTGAAAATGAGCAAAATCAACAAATGAACACAGTTTCATTGTGGCCACTCAAATATAACACAATTTAGAAATACTCGATAATACAGTTAGAACACATAAAAAACATTACAGCCTCTATCCTCTCAAATCATTTAATTTTCCAAAAATGAGACAAATTCCGTTAGCTTGGACAGCTGATCTTCACTACTAGTTTGTCCAATGTGCTCAACAACCGGCCTTACGGGATGGATCATTTTTGTGTCAGGTTCGAATTTCCAACCTTTCTCAGCACAAGCTGGAATGCAAACATCATGAGACAGGCCCGTCATTGCAGAAACTGCCTCCAAAGTTATGGACGAGTATGCCTGGGAGATGAGGTCCACCGCTCTGGCCCGTACAACCTCTGAAAGAGTTGAAAAATAAATAAAATAACATACTTTTCTCTACGACAATTGCATTCTACATTTAATACACATTGATTGTTAGTTGATGAATGCCCCGATGATTCCAACTCATTATTCAACTGCACTTGACCAATCACAGAATCAGAAGTTTCAGGATCCACTGAGAAGCAGACTAGATATAGATAAAGCACAAAAGGGCTCACTAAGCATTATAGTTCAGCACCACTCTGACTATAAACTCCTGTAAAATATTAAATAAGCAGAATACATTACCCTGTACCAATTTCATAATATCAGTTATGGTTTCTGACCAATTGACTGCATTCAAAGCTTTATAAATTGAGGGAAAATCCCTATTCCACATACTCTGTCCAACGGCCCAGATATGTTCCAGCTCTGGGGTTGAAGTTTTTATGGTTTGTGGTATTCGTTTCCATAAATACTTGGCATTGCAACTGAAAAAGTAGACATTTGATTGGCAGTGGTGTAAAATAATATCAATCACTACTCACAGGTCATTTTGATACAAATAAATGGCTAGAAGCTGTTCATAGACTTGCGGTGACGGTGTAGCATTAGGGGCCTGAAATATTTGTATGTAAACGAAGTTATGTTTTTTGTATCATTACCTCTAGTTCTTGTCTTTCCAAGTCTTGCGCTAACTTATGTAGGTCGTTAACAACCATTTTCCTTAATTAAAAATTAAAATTACCGTGTCAAGACTGTCAAGTATGATTAGGTTAGGTTAGACACAGAACACCAGTTTTCCAGTTTACGTGTTCTGTGATTCAGGACAGTATGAGTCAAGCTAGATTTACTGCTGGGCGATTTTGGCTTCGGCTATGCCAGCGGTCAACGACGCAAATCCAGTGTAAATTGCACTGATTGTAAGAAAGTACTACACTTCGATACAAACGAATGAACCCAAATTAATTTTATTCGTTTTGCTATCTGTCAGATCATTCAACCAATGCCATTACTGGGGTTATACATTACAAAATATTTTATGTTGTCTGATATGCCATACGGTTGCAGCCCATAAAGTCTAATTCATAAACTAGGGGATGAGTTTTGGCCAAAACTTTAATATTTTAGCTTTAGGACATAACCGACAAGACAATCTATAGGGCGTATTGCTCAACTGGCCAGCATTGGCACAGAACAAACTTGATGAAAACACTTCATGTCAAGGCCGTTTGACTAAACTATTTGACCGTGAGCTGCTGGCTTTTACCCGGTTTCTAGCATTCTGTAGAAATTAGTGTGATTTGCGTTGACAAATTACGAAGATGACTGATGATGAGCGGCACACCAATTAAGAAGAAGAAAATTTATTTTCTCTGTCAAACAGGGTCAAGTGTCATTGGTGTTTGTTATTTTGTTTTTCTACTTCAGAATTGAGATAAAATGGTTATCTGAGATTGGTTGGAAGATACTGAAATAGAAATAATTGCTATTTTTCATTTATTTACAGTTTATTGCAAAGTTCCATTTACGTTAATTAAGGTCTATATTTCGAAGATGGGAGTTCCAAAATTTTTTCGATATATCAGTGAAAGGTATCCATGTTTGAGCGAATTGGTAAAAGAGTACCAGGTACATTTGGTTGATACCCATGTTCGATTGTATTTTTTATACAGTATGTCTTTTTAAGATTCCTGAGTTCGATAACTTATACTTGGATATGAATGGCATCATCCACATGTGTTCGCATCCTGATGATGGAAATCCACATTTCCGAATAACCGAGGAAAAAATCTTCAAAGATATCTTCCACTATATTGAAGTTTTATTTCGGATGATAAAACCCCAAAAACTGTTCTTCATGGCAGTCGACGGAGTAGCCCCCAGGGCAAAGATGAATCAACAAAGAGGTCGAAGATTCATGTCAGCTAAAGATGCTGAAAAACAGGAAACAGATGCCCTTAAAAAGGGTGAGAAATTACCTGAAGAGGCTCGATTCGACTCGAATTGTATCACACCTGGAACGGTGTTTATGGCCAGGTTGCAGGAACAGTTGAAATATTTTGTAATCGACAAAATTTCCAATGACCCAACGTGGCAGACGTGTAAAGTTATCCTATCAGGTCATGAGGTAGGCTGTTTGATTTTTCTCAAGTCTGATAATCATTCTTGGGTATATTTTCCAGACTCCAGGTGAAGGGGAACACAAGATAATGGACTATATAAGATATATGAGAGCACAACCTGGATATGATCCAAACACAAGACACTGTCTTTACGGTCTTGATGCAGATCTGATTATGCTGGGATTATGTACACATGAACCACATTTCAGTTTGTTGAGAGAAGAGGTAAGGTTCAAACTGGAGTTTAAAGCAATTTAAACATTACTGTGAAGTAAACTTGAGAAAGCTTTGTAAAGAGTATGAAATGCAACAAGCAGTAAGTACTAATAAATTATAAAACTGCTGTAGATATTTAAAATAACCAGTGTCTCCCTGGAAGGATTTTGGGCGTCTATAAATGGAATTTTACATCTACAAAAAGTTAATCGTAAAACTCATTTCAATCGATTGTTAATAGTCTAAAATGTCCATTTGACGAGTCCACTATACCTTTTTTTATTTAAGAAAAATATCACATTTCGAAGTGTGCCTCTGACGTCACGTTCATCGGAAACATTTCCCACCATAAAATATAGTTACTGGTTCATTATAAGCCATCGAGAAGTAATTGAAACTTTGTCACTGGATCAAAACATCAAAAAATTTTACATATAAGCCATTTTTTTTATATTATTTGTAACTTGCCTTTTGATGAAAAAATATTGCTGGCAACACCGCAAATTATAATAACAGTTCTTATGGAACATAAGTTGTTTTTACCACAGAACACATACATTTGTTTTGTGGGATTTGAGGTTAATGTTTGTTGTTGCGGTTGCCATTAACCTCAGAAATTAAAATATTCAAGGGTCTGTTAGTTTCCAGCATATAAATTTGATCTACTAGCATCTATCTATTACATAAGGTGAGCAAATGAGTTAAACAGAGAAAAACAATTGTTATTGATTTGCTCCATGAAACAGATGAAAAAAACCCATCTGGTATCATAGGCCACAATCCAAATGTAACGATAATTTGAGATTCCATGGTGTACAACTTGTACAACGTTGCCAAGTTTAATTTTGATGAACGTGACGTCACGAAACCACTTTTTCAAATAATAGAGAAACTGGTGGTCAAAAAAATTAAATAATAAATCCCAAGTAATATTAGAGTATATATTTTCTAACTACAGTTACCCTACTTCACGTCTTCCTAAAGTTTGAACAAATTCTGAAAGACTTCAATGTATTTCCAAAATTATTCATTTTCTTGTTTTAGGTGAAATTTGGAAGAAAATCCACAAAACGAATGAGCGTTCCCGAGGAAATAACATTTTTCCTTTTACACTTATCTCTAATGAGGGAGTATCTGGAATTGGAATTCACCCCCCTGAAGGACAAATTACAAGGATTCAATTATGATTTTGAGAAAATAATTGACGATTGGGTATGTCTTGTTCTTGGAGTAACTTCTTTGATATGTTATTTAGAAATACTTACTATTTTTTTTTAAATATTTTGTATGTTCTAAATTTGCAGTGTCACAAGTAATCGAAATTGGCTGAAGTTGCATATTATGATAGATAGATAATAGCTGAAGAATAAATAGAAACTTTTTGCAATAAGTGCAACCGTTGAAAAGTTCAGCTGAAAAAAGCTATTTATCACTATTTCACAGCCAAAATATTGGCATAAATTCACTCTTGTTCAGGGTGTATTATTTGTTGAAACTTTTCTCTAATTTGTAACTTAGTTTAGGTAAATCTAGATTTTACAGGAAATGACTGATTCTACTCCAGCACAAATTAATATTTTCAGGTCCTTATGGGATTTTTAGTTGGAAATGACTTCATCCCACACTTGCCAAACTTGCATATAGCCAATGGAGCCTTGCCTATTTTGTATAAGGCCTATATGGATATTTTACCTTCTCTGAATGGTGAGTATTTGAAATCTATCTATACTAATGTTTACATACTCATCCAAATGATTAATTTTGTTCCTGATATGTACTTTTGGAGAACTAAAAACCTAGATTTTTTTACGTTTTGGAGCTACTCTTGAAAAGGTTTTCACTTATTTATTATTACGTTGACTGCAATGTCGGTCTATAAGACCAAGACAAAAAGTATGCTGCTCCGTGTCGCCTGCATCGGTCTCTCAGACCGAGATTTGGGCTGATACACCAGCCCCACTCGGTCTATGAGACCGAGCCGCTTGAACTGTTCGTGAAGCCGTCGGTTGTTTGAGAATGTCCATATAGGACGAAGCTGCAGTAACAAAGTGTTACAAATTAGGGGGTATAAAAACAAAAATTTTAGTTTCTCATTTTTTTTGATGATCTTCTACCACGTAGTAATAAAAATTTACTTTAGTATCTATTTTATTTACATATTATTGTGTCACTTTGTTTCAAATCTGTGTGTAACAATATCTAAATGTTTTTGCAATTCTTCTAATACTTCTTCCCTCTTTAGTGGTGAAAAAAACAGGCGAATTATTACTCAATAATAAATGTCTGTGTTTGATAAAGTAATATTTTGAAGCGATTTTATTCATTCTTCTTCTGGGATTATTATTATATTTGGTCAACATTTGTAAAAGCCTCTGAATATTGCTGAACAAACCATTTTTCGACGGATGTTGGTCGTAGTTTTCACAGTTAAGTATATTAAACTGGAATGGCGTACTAGGGCATGGCAGAATGGACCTTTTCACGGGCTATGAGAAAATACCGTAATTAAAAAGTATATACGCTAATATCACTAGAGATTTTTTATTAATTTTCTCTGACCTCCAGTTTCTCTATGATTTGAACAAAGTGGTTTCGTGATGTCACGTTCATCAAAATTGAACTTGGCAACGTTGTATAAGTTGTACACCATGGAATCTCAAATTATCATTACATCTGGATTGTGTTCTGTGATAGTTGTCATTTGATACCAGATGGGTTGTTCGTCTGTTTCACAGAGCAAATCAATTACAATTGTTTTCTCTGTTTAACTCATTTGCTCACCTTATGTTATACAAGATAGATGCTAGAGTGCGTTCAGATGCTTTGTCCGGTAGAGAAAATATGCACGGCAAGATTTTTCTTGGTTGTAGTCGTTGACACAAGATTCATCTGAACGATATTGGGAGATGTCAAATTTCAAAGTCCCAACTTGAAAACTCATCAACCACCAGATTGTGAGAAGTCGACAAATTATCCATATTTCTGTGACATCTTCAACTCTTGATCAATATAATTCTCTCTTTAGTAGATTAATCTCCAATATCTCATTTGAATCATTTGCACACTTAAATATAACCCAACTTCCTGTCATTACATACTGCAATGCGCATGCGGGTTAATTTCTATCAATGCGTCGACTGGGGTAAATGGTTGGACGAATGGTAAAATTTACCGCTAGCATCTGAACGACCCAACTTATTACCAGACGTTTGCATCTGAACGCATAGAACGCGCCCGACGTAGGATCTGAACGCATTCCTAGTAGATCAAATTTATATGCTGGAAACTAATCGACCCTTGAATATTTTATTTTCTGAGGTTAATGACAACCGCAACAACAAACATTAACCTCAAATCCCAAATATATAACCACAAAACGAGAATGTATGTGTTCTGTGGTAATAACAACTTTTGTTCCATAAGAACTGTCATTATAATTTGCGGTGTTGCCAACAATAGTTTTTCATCAAATGGCAGGTACGTTCAGAAAATTTGAAAGTTACAAATAATATATAAAATTGCTTTTGCGTAAATTTTTTTGTTGATCCAGTGACAAAGTTTCACTTATTTGTCAATGGCTTATCATCAACCAGTAACTATATTTGATGGGAGAACGATATTCCCTATTTCGGAACGTGGATTATGGTGATGAACGTGACGTCAGAGGCACACTTTAAAAGGCGATATTTTTTTTAATAAAAAAAGAAGAGTGGCACTCGTTAAATAGACATTATAGACTATTAACAGTAGATTGAAACGAGTTTTGTAATTAACTTTTTGTAAATGTACAGGTCCATTCTTTACAATTCCATAAGTGGTATTTTTCGAAACTTTCCATTATCAGATAATTATTACAATTAATTCATTGAATACAAATAGTTGTTTTAAAACCGTTTTTATACGTCAAATAATCATTTGTTTATTTTTATTGACAGCAGCGGCAAGCATGTGGCCTCCTATCTTGTCCAAACACAATACTCGCATGTGCTATGCGAAAGCTATACATACAGTGAGGACCAAAAGTCCGTCGCCCCCCCCCCCGTAACTTCTTCATTTTCCATATTACAAAAAAATGTTAAATACATAAGTTGTAGGGTTTTATTCGATCTCTTTAATGGTTTGAGTTTCATTCATACAGAGTGTCTCAAAAAAGCACGGTGACTTAGAAGTTAATTTTTTTAAATGGGACACCCTGTATTTCATTGCATTATTACATTCTACGTTGAATTCTGAACAAGTTTGATAAATGGTTTTCTATCAAAAAAGTTAATAGTTTTGGACTTATGAACACTTGTAAATAATTATTTCGACTACTTTTGCGCCAGTTCAATGAGAAAATCGTAACAAATGGATCACAATGTATTCCACTTTCCTATCCTAACTTTTTGAAAGCTATCCAATGTTGCAAACTGCTGATGGCACCATGTGTAACTTACCTCGTCGTAGCATTTTACAATTGTTAGAGTTGTTGAATCTCACGAAAAACTAGTACAAATGAAGTTGAAACATTTTATTAACAAATAAGGTAGTCCATAAATACAGATCAAGAAAAGATATTTTAATTTATAACTAAAAACGGTGAGTTTTTATCTATTTCAAAAGATGTTCAACATGTCCACCATGCATTTCTTGACACATAAATAGTCGGGTTGTAAACTGTTCCCTAACATTAATCAAGGTTTGAGGTGTTATTTCTGAAAACACTTCAATATTCGACGGCGCAGTTTATCTAACGACCCACAAACTGTCTTAAAAACTACGGATTTCACATAGCCCCAGAGAAAGAAATCAAGCGGTGAGAGGTCCGGTGAGCGAGCTGGCCACTCTGTTGTACCTCGACGTCCAATCCACCTACCTGGATACCTTTCATCTAAGTAATTTCTCACCTCCCGAAAATAGTGTGGTGGCGCTCCATCTTGCTGAAATGTTACATCCAAGTAAAATTCTTGTGGGTTTTGAGCAACGATCTCATCGATACTGGGACTTATTGTGTCTTGCAGCATTTGGAGGTATCTGGGACCATTTAAATTTTCTTCCAAGAATATGGGACCTACAATGTGGTTACCTAAAATACCAGCCCAAACATCAATTTTCTGGGGAAATTGAGTATGCCCCTCGCGGAATTCATGGGGATTCTCATCACTCCAGTATCTACAATTCTGGGTATTCACATTTCCATTTAGGTAAAAAGTGCTTTCATCACTAAAGCAGATGTGTTGCAAATAAAGTCGATTTGCAACAATTCTTTCTGCCATGGTCTCGCAAAATTTAAGTCGCCGGTCTGGATCATCTTCAACCAATTGGTGCAAAATTTTTATTTTGTAAGGATGGAATTTATTTTGTTTTAAAACCCTCTTTACTGATGCTTTAGAAACATCACATGTCTCAGCTACTTGCTTAGTTGATTGTTGTGGGTTATTTACCATTTCGGCTAGTACTTGAATTTCAACATCTTCCGTAATTATTTTCGGCCTCCCAGATGTCGGAGCATCTTTCACGGTGCCAATTTGGTTAAATTTTGCCACCAATTTCTGAGGATATTTTCGACACATCGGACGTTCTGGAAACCGTTCATTGAAAATGCGAATAGCAGCGTGGTAATTTCGGTTAGCTTCACCAAATATGATAACGGCTTCAACTTTGTCTGCTACTGAACGAGCCATATTAATCAACAAGAGAAATTGAAAACCGTTTGAAACAAAGTTTTGAAAACCTTCAAAATGTCAATGACATTTGGCAAAAACAAATAAGAGTTTTTTTTCGTTGTCATGGATAAAATAAACGCGCCTAGCGTGCATAGCCTACCTCATTAATTTATTCGTGAACTGGTGCAAAAGTAGTCGAAATAATTATTTACAAGTGTTCATAAGTCCAAAACTATTAACTTTTTTGATAGAAAACCATTTATCAAACTTGTTCAGAATTCAACGTAGAATGTAATAATGCAATGAAATACAGGGTGTCCCATTTAAAAAAATTAACTTTCAAGTCACCGTGCTTTTTTGAGACACTCTGTATGAATGAAACTTAAACCATCAAAGAGATCAAATGAAACCCTACAACTTATGTATTTAACATTTTTTTGTAATATGTAGAATAAAGAAGTTACAGGGGGGGCGACGGACTTTTGGTCCTCACTGTATAATTAGTCTGTATCAGATAAAAATTGATTTTTACCACTTTTAGTAGAACGAAATTGTTAAAAAATAAAAGAAGAGTAACCACCAACCAATTTTTGTACTGTTTTTCGTAACTAAAGTTGGTAGTTTTGTATTTTATTCATCGCGATAATTTTGGCATCAATGTAATTTATAGATAAATATGCATTTCTGCCATCTTTAGTTTAATGAAACATTCAGAAAATGAGAGTTTATAATCAAAATAACTATTTTTTAATTACTTTCTATTACTAAAGTTTGTAATTCACTTTATTTATCGTATAAACATTTGACGCATCTCTATTATTGTTCCCATGGTAACTCAGCGAGCGTTTTGGTTACTTTGCAAGTGCAACTTTGCGCTTTATTTTTGAAGCGCAAACATGGTACTTTTCGCTCGGTTTGTAGAAACAGAGTATTTCGACGATGTCAAAATGATTCGCATTATTTTCACTCTATGGCCGAGTTTTTCCTCATCGGTTATTTTTTTATCGTTATTTGTTTCAGGGTACATCAATGAATCCGGTACATTGAATTTGAAGAGGTTTGAGATGTTCATGGAAAAACTCGGGCAATTAGATTTGGAAAATTTCGAAGATGTGAGAGATGACTTACTCTATATGGAAGCTAAAACTGGTAGAAAATGCAATGCACATTCCAAAGTTTCGGTAATTCTGTTTGACAATTTTTTGTTATTAACGTGGGTTCGAACAGTGCCGGACTGACCTATCTTTGCCAAGTGAGATTTTGAAAAATTGGGGCCCCCAATTACCAGGTCGCATGCGGAAATTTCAACAAATTATTGGTTTTCGTACTATTGATGATTATGGAGTAAAAAATTAAATAAACATAACAAACTTTGAGCGACCCGATATATAGAGTTGTATTTACCTGGCCGCGTTTGCAACTACGCCAAATAAAATTATTTCTGGACACAGGCAGGCTTTACTCTGCTGTCTCAGTGTCTCGCATACGACTAATCAGTAATCCAGACCAAAACCGCCCACCGACCATTCATCTCGCGCATCACTGTTGCCACGTTGCAAGAGGTCCTCAAGAAATCCTACCAAATCGAAAGTGAATAATTGCGTTTGTCATGTTTCTGGCATTAACCAATTTCGACATTTGACCTTTTTTCTTAATTAATTTTAAATTATCGTTTCCATGTCTGTTTTCCTAGGGGCCCCGAGACCCCAAATGGGGGGTGGGCCCCGTGAGATTTTTCTCACTCTCTCACCTGGCCAGTCCGGCACTGGATTCGAACGCTCACTATTTAGATCAACAAGCATTTTTTGTGTAGAATTATTACATAAACTGATAATTCACAAATATGTACTTGGAATATTCAAAATGATACAAAGTGATCCAAAAAAAGGAGTTGATTCGAATTTCCAGGTAATACTGTATTTCAATAAATGTAATACCAGAACATGAGATTTCAATAAATGAATTAATTTGCAGTGTAATTATTTTCACAAACTCTCCTCAAACGTATCTCGACGAGCCGATTCCGAATATTACCTCGAAAATTTAATTTCAATTGAATCTGATAATTTTAAACTTCCTATGATTTTTAGGGGTACACCCCTCCAGACTTTTTTTGAGTAATTTTCTTTTCGATTCGCGTTCGCAGAATTGCCCTTTTTATCTCGATCCGTTTTCTAGTTGAAAAGTTCATCCGGAGCTGAGAGCTGTAATTTCCCGTAATCTTTAATTATTTTCGCTCATATTAGTAAAATTAAACCTTTTTTGTATATGCACACCAAATTTGAAATCGATTTCCAGCCAAAGAGAAATTTGGTAGGCTTTTAACGGAACCTCTGAAATTTCCAGTTGAACCTTTTTTCTAAAATGTTTATTTTTCATATTTCAAAATATCACAAACTTACCTCAAACGTATCTCGACGAGCCGATTCCGAATATTACCTCGAAAATTTAATTTCAATTGAATCTGATAATTTTAAACTTCCTATGATTTTTAGGGGTACACCCCTCCAGACTTTTTTTGAGTAATTTTCTTTTCGATTCGCGTTCGCAGAATTGCCCTTTTTATCTCGATCCGTTTTCTAGTTGAAAAGTTCATCCGGAGCTGAGAGCTGTAATTTCCCGTAATCTTTAATTATTTTCGCTCATATTAGTAAAATTAAACCTTTTTTGTATATGCACACCAAATTTGAAATCGATTTCCAGCCAAAGAGAAATTTGGTAGGCTTTTAACGGAACCTCTGAAATTTCCAGTTGAACCTTTTTTCTAAAATGTTTATTTTTCATATTTCAAAATATCACAAACTTACCTCAAACGTATCTCGACGAGCTGATTCCAAATATTACCTCAAAAATTGAATATGGCGAAGTATTAACAAAATAACGAAAATATTTGCGATATTCTTTGTCGAATTAAATTTTGAGATATTATTCGGAATGAGGTCGTCCAGATACGTTTGAGGAAAGATTGCAATTTTTCGAAAAATAAAATATAAAAATTTCAAGTGATTCTGATGATTTCGTACTTTTCATGATTTTGAACTTTTTTCGAGTATCTTTTTTTTGGCTCATCGACTTCGAATTCATAGAATACACTAATTTCATCATCCTGAATCGATTGGCGTTCACAGAATTGTTCTACCTCAAACCGTTCTCAAATTGAAAAATTCAATCGGAGTTGAGAACTGTAACTTCTTGCCATTTTAAAAGATTGTTTCCTCTTCATACTCGTGAAATTCAACCTTTTTTAACATTTTAACGGAACTTCTACAATTTCAAGTTGAATCTATTGTCGAAAATGTTTAACTTTCAGTTTTCAAAAAATCGCAAACTTTCCTCAAACGTATCTTGACGAGCTGATTCGGAATATTACCTCAAAAATTCAATACGACATAGGATTAACAAATAACAAAATTCCGACGAAATAACTGCCTTTATTTTATCAATATTATGTCGAATTCAATTTTTGAGATATTAGTCGGAATCATGTCGTTGAGATACGTTTTAGGAAATTTTTCGAAGTGTACAAATTTTAGAAAAAAATGTCAACTCGAAATTACAGCGGTTCCATAAAGAGCCTATCAAATCTCAATTTGACCTGAAATCAATTTCGAATTCGGTGAGCATACTTATATACAAAATGTTGAATTTCACAAATGTCCCAAAAAAAAATGCAGAAAATGACATTTCTCAATTCAGGATCCACAATTCGAAAAAAAAAATCGAAAAAAAAAAAAAAAAATACTCTTCTTTGTCGAATTTAATTTTTGAGGTAACGACAGTTTGGGTTGTAGACACTATCATCTTTCATCCTTCCAAATATTTTACAGACTAAAAAGTTGGAGGAGTTCTCAGACAAAACTAGTGTTCCAATAGAAGCTCTTGAATCTGAACAACCCAGAGATAGTCGTTTGGCCGCTCTGATAAAAGAAACTGAAGAGGTGAATTGTAACTGAGAGCGTTTAGTGCCGTGTGAAACTATCAGTTTTATTTTATAGTGGGCAGATTTTGAAGATGGGGAAGAAACCGAGTTGAGTCAGTCAGATGAAGATGAAGCTTTCATAAACTACAAAAAGGAGTATTACAGGAATAAACTGGAATATGCAAAAGTGACACCGTAAGTTTATCTGTTTATTTGTACACATAATCGATTATTGAGAGTTTTTTTTTTTAATTCGGTGAAACTATACGAAAAACATTGAATTCTACGAATATGATATGGAAAAAATTTAAAAAAATTCTGGCGGGCGCAGGTCAGCTCCGAACGGCCTATCCGGAATTCTAACCCATATCATCGACTAAAAAAAATCGTTTCGACAATTGAGGAAATTTTCATTATTTTTCCCGTATTCTACGTTATCGATTGCACACGTCACATTTTTGAAAAATTGCAAAAAATCAAATTTAAAATTCGACCCGTTTGAAAATGCAGACGTTTGTTGGAAAACCAACACCAACTATGTTCGACCAGCGATCGCTTCGAAATTCGGTGAAACTATACAAAAAACATTGAATTCAAAGAATATGGTACGGAAAAAAATAAAAAAAGAATCTGGCGGAGCAGGTCAGCTCCGAACGGCCAATCCGGGACCCTAACCCATATAATCTACCAATTCCGACAATTGTGTAATTTTTTCATAATTTTTCCCGTTTTCTACGTTATTGATTGCACACGTCACATTTTTGAAAAATTGCAAAAAATCAAATTTCAAATTCGACCCGTTTGAAAAAGCAGACGTTCGTTGGAACGCCTACACCAACTATGTTCGATCAGTGAACGCTTTGAAATTTGGCGAAACTATACAAAAAACATTGAATCCTAAGAATATGACATGGAAAATATTAGATAAATTTCTGGCGGGCGCAGGTCAGCTCCGATAGGCCAATCCGGGATCCTAACCCATATAATCGACCAATTCCGACAATTGTGGAATTTTTTCATAATTTTTCCCGTTTTCTACGTTATTGATTGCACACGACATATTTTTGAAAAATTGCAAAAAATCAAATTTCAAATTCGACCCGTTTGAAAAAGCAGACGTTCGTTGGAACGCCTACACCAACTATGTTCGATCAGTGAACGCTTTGAAATTTGGCGAAACTATACAAAAAACATTGAATCCTAAGAATATGACATGGAAAATATTAGATAAATTTCTGGCGGGCGCAGGTCAGCTCCGATAGGCCAATCCGGGATCCTAACCCATATAATCGACCAATTCCGACAATTGTGGAATTTTTTCATAATTTTTCCCGTTTTCTACGTTATTGATTGCACACGTCACATTTTTGAAAAATTGCAAAAAATCAAATTTCAAATTCGACCCGTTTGAAAAAGCAGACGTTCGTTGGAACGCCTACACCAACTATGTTCGATCAGTGAACGCTTTGAAATTTGGCGAAACTATACAAAAAACATTGAATCCTAAGAATATGACATGGAAAATATTAGATAAATTTCTGGCGGGCGCAGGTCAGCTCCGATAGGCCAATCCGGGATCCTAACCCATATAATCGACCAATTCCGACAATTGTGGAATTTTTTCATAATTTTTCCCGTTTTCTACGTTATTGATTGCACACGTCACATTTTTGAAAAATTGCAAAAAATCAAATTTCAAATTCGACCCGTTTGAAAAAGCAGACGTTCGTTGGAACGCCTACACCAACTATGTTCGATCAGTGAACGCTTTGAAATTTGGCGAAACTATACAAAAAACATTGAATCCTAAGAATATGACATGGAAAATATTAGATAAATTTCTGGCGGGCGCAGGTCAGCTCCGATAGGCCAATCCGGGATCCTAACCCATATAATCGACCAATTCCGACAATTGTGGAATTTTTTCATAATTTTTCCCGTTTTCTACGTTATTGATTGCACACGTCACATTTTTGAAAAATTGCAAAAAATCAAATTTCAAATTCGACCCGTTTGAAAAAGCAGACGTTCGTTGGAACGCCTACACCAACTATGTTCGATCAGTGAACGCTTTGAAATTTGGCGAAACTATACAAAAAACATTGAATCCTAAGAATATGACATGGAAAATATTAGATAAATTTCTGGCGGGCGCAGGTCAGCTCCGATAGGCCAATCCGGGATCCTAACCCATATAATCGACCAATTCCGACAATTGTGGAATTTTTTCATAATTTTTCCCGTTTTCTACGTTATTGATTGCACACGTCACATTTTTGAAAAATTGCAAAAAATCAAATTTCAAATTCGACCCGTTTGAAAAAGCAGACGTTCGTTGGAACGCCTACACCAACTATGTTCGATCAGTGAACGCTTTGAAATTTGGCGAAACTATACAAAAAACATTGAATCCTAAGAATATGACATGGAAAATATTAGATAAATTTCTGGCGGGCGCAGGTCAGCTCCGATAGGCCAATCCGGGATCCTAACCCATATAATCGACCAATTCCGACAATTGTGGAATTTTTTCATAATTTTTCCCGTTTTCTACGTTATTGATTGCACACGTCACATTTTTGAAAAATTGCAAAAAATCAAATTTCAAATTCGACCCGTTTGAAAAAGCAGACGTTCGTTGGAACGCCTACACCAACTATGTTCGATCAGTGAACGCTTTGAAATTTGGCGAAACTATACAAAAAACATTGAATCCTAAGAATATGACATGGAAAATATTAGATAAATTTCTGGCGGGCGCAGGTCAGCTCCGATAGGCCAATCCGGGATCCTAACCCATATAATCGACCAATTCCGACAATTGTGGAATTTTTTCATAATTTTTCCCGTTTTCTACGTTATTGATTGCACACGTCACATTTTTGAAAAATTGCAAAAAATCAAATTTCAAATTCGACCCGTTTGAAAAAGCAGACGTTCGTTGGAACGCCTACACCAACTATGTTCGATCAGTGAACGCTTTGAAATTTGGCGAAACTATACAAAAAACATTGAATCCTAAGAATATGACATGGAAAATATTAGATAAATTTCTGGCGGGCGCAGGTCAGCTCCGATAGGCCAATCCGGGATCCTAACCCATATAATCGACCAATTCCGACAATTGTGGAATTTTTTCATAATTTTTCCCGTTTTCTACGTTATTGATTGCACACGTCACATTTTTGAAAAATTGCAAAAAATCAAATTTCAAATTCGACCCGTTTGAAAAAGCAGACGTTCGTTGGAACGCCTACACCAACTATGTTCGATCAGTGAACGCTTTGAAATTTGGCGAAACTATACAAAAAACATTGAATCCTAAGAATATGACATGGAAAATATTAGATAAATTTCTGGCGGGCGCAGGTCAGCTCCGATAGGCCAATCCGGGATCCTAACCCATATAATCGACCAATTCCGACAATTGTGGAATTTTTTCATAATTTTTCCCGTTTTCTACGTTATTGATTGCACACGTCACATTTTTGAAAAATTGCAAAAAATCAAATTTCAAATTCGACCCGTTTGAAAAAGCAGACGTTCGTTGGAACGCCTACACCAACTATGTTCGATCAGTGAACGCTTTGAAATTTGGCGAAACTATACAAAAAACATTGAATCCTAAGAATATGACATGGAAAATATTAGATAAATTTCTGGCGGGCGCAGGTCAGCTCCGATAGGCCAATCCGGGATCCTAACCCATATAATCGACCAATTCCGACAATTGTGGAATTTTTTCATAATTTTTCCCGTTTTCTACGTTATTGATTGCACACGTCACATTTTTGAAAAATTGCAAAAAATCAAATTTCAAATTCGACCCGTTTGAAAAAGCAGACGTTCGTTGGAACGCCTACACCAACTATGTTCGATCAGTGAACGCTTTGAAATTTGGCGAAACTATACAAAAAACATTGAATCCTAAGAATATGACATGGAAAATATTAGATAAATTTCTGGCGGGCGCAGGTCAGCTCCGATAGGCCAATCCGGGATCCTAACCCATATAATCGACCAATTCCGACAATTGTGGAATTTTTTCATAATTTTTCCCGTTTTCTACGTTATTGATTGCACACGTCACATTTTTGAAAAATTGCAAAAAATCAAATTTCAAATTCGACCCGTTTGAAAAAGCAGACGTTCGTTGGAACGCCTACACCAACTATGTTCGATCAGTGAACGCTTTGAAATTTGGCGAAACTATACAAAAAACATTGAATCCTAAGAATATGACATGGAAAATATTAGATAAATTTCTGGCGGGCGCAGGTCAGCTCCGATAGGCCAATCCGGGATCCTAACCCATATAATCGACCAATTCCGACAATTGTGGAATTTTTTCATAATTTTTCCCGTTTTCTACGTTATTGATTGCACACGACATATTTTTGAAAAATTGCAAAAAATCAAATTTCAAATTCGACCCTTTTGAAAATGCCGACGTTCGTTGGAAAACCAACACCAACTATGTTCGACTAGCGATCGCTTTGAAATTTGGTGAAACTATACAAAACACATTGAATCCTATGAATTTCATATGGAAAAAAATTTGAAAAATTACTGGCGGGCGCAGGTCAGCTCCGAACGGTCAATCTGGGATCCTAACCCATATAATGGCCCAAAAAATAGTACTTCCGACAATTGTGGAATTTTTTCATTATTTTTCATGTATTCTACGTTATCGATTGCACACGACACATGTTTGAAAAATTTAAAAATTTCAAATTCGACCTGTTTGAAAATGCAGACGTTCGTTAGAACGCCTACACCAACTTTGTTCGACCACCAGCGATCGCTTTGAAATTTGGTGAAACTATACAAAAAACATAAAATTCTACGAATATGATATGGAAAAATACTACAAAAATTTCTGGCGGGCGCAGGTCAGCTCCGAACGACCAATCCGGGATCCTAACCCATATAATCCACCAAAAAAAAAATACTTTCGACAATTGTGTAATTTTTTCATTATTTTTCCCAATTTCTACGTTATCGATTGCACATGTCACATTTTTGAAAAATTTCAAAAAATCAAATTTCAAATTTGACCCGTTTGAAAATGCAGACGTTCGTTGGAACGCCTACAGCAACTATGTCCGACCAGCGATCGCTTTGAAATTCTGTGAAACTAAACAAAATATATTGAATTTCACGAATATGATATGGAAAAAAATTAGAAAAATTTGTGGCGGACGCAGGTCAGCTCCGAAAGACCAATCCGGGATCCTAACCCATATAATCGACCAATTCCGACAAGTGTGAAATTTTTTAATTATTTTTTCCGTATTCTAAGCCATCGATTGCACACGACACATGTTTGAAAAATTGCAAAAAATCAAATTTCAAATTCGACCCGTTTGAAAAAGCAGACGTTCATTGGAACGCCTACACCAACTATGTTCGATCAGTGATCGCTTTGAAATTTGGCGAAACTATACAAAAAACATTGAATCCTAAGAATATGACATGGAAAATATTAGATAAATTTCTGGCGGGCGCAGGTCAGCTCCGATAGGCCAATCCGGGATCCTAACCCATATAATCGACCAATTCCGACAAGTGTGAAATTTTTTAATTATTTTTTCCGTATTCTAAGCCATCGATTGCACACGACACATGTTTGAAAAATTGCAAAAAATCAAATTTCAAATTCGACCCGTTTGAAAAAGCAGACGTTCATTGGAACGCCTACACCAACTATGTTCGATCAGTGATCGCTTTGAAATTTGGCGAAACTATACAAAAAACATTGAATCCTAAGAATATGATATGGAAAAAATTTAAAAAAATTCTGGCGGGCGCAGGTCAGCTCCGAACGGCCTATCCGGAATTCTAACCCATATCATCGACTAAAAAAAATCGTTTCGACAATTGAGGAAATTTTCATTATTTTTCCCGTATTCTACGTTATCGATTGCACACGTCACATTTTTGAAAAATTGCAAAAAATCAAATTTAAAATTCGACCCGTTTGAAAATGCAGACGTTTGTTGGAAAACCAACACCAACTATGTTCGACCAGCGATCGCTTCGAAATTCGGTGAAACTATACAAAAAACATTGAATTCAAAGAATATGGTACGGAAAAAAATAAAAAAAGAATCTGGCGGAGCAGGTCAGCTCCGAACGGCCAATCCGGGACCCTAACCCATATAATCTACCAATTCCGACAATTGTGTAATTTTTTCATAATTTTTCCCGTTTTCTACGTTATTGATTGCACACGTCACATTTTTGAAAAATTGCAAAAAATCAAATTTCAAATTCGACCCGTTTGAAAAAGCAGACGTTCGTTGGAACGCCTACACCAACTATGTTCGATCAGTGAACGCTTTGAAATTTGGCGAAACTATACAAAAAACATTGAATCCTAAGAATATGACATGGAAAATATTAGATAAATTTCTGGCGGGCGCAGGTCAGCTCCGATAGGCCAATCCGGGATCCTAACCCATATAATCGACCAATTCCGACAATTGTGGAATTTTTTCATAATTTTTCCCGTTTTCTACGTTATTGATTGCACACGTCACATTTTTGAAAAATTGCAAAAAATCAAATTTCAAATTCGACCCGTTTGAAAAAGCAGACGTTCGTTGGAACGCCTACACCAACTATGTTCGATCAGTGAACGCTTTGAAATTTGGCGAAACTATACAAAAAACATTGAATCCTAAGAATATGACATGGAAAATATTAGATAAATTTCTGGCGGGCGCAGGTCAGCTCCGATAGGCCAATCCGGGATCCTAACCCATATAATCGACCAATTCCGACAATTGTGGAATTTTTTCATAATTTTTCCCGTTTTCTACGTTATTGATTGCACACGTCACATTTTTGAAAAATTGCAAAAAATCAAATTTCAAATTCGACCCGTTTGAAAAAGCAGACGTTCGTTGGAACGCCTACACCAACTATGTTCGATCAGTGAACGCTTTGAAATTTGGCGAAACTATACAAAAAACATTGAATCCTAAGAATATGACATGGAAAATATTAGATAAATTTCTGGCGGGCGCAGGTCAGCTCCGATAGGCCAATCCGGGATCCTAACCCATATAATCGACCAATTCCGACAATTGTGTAATTTTTTCATAATTTTTCCCGTTTTCTACGTTATTGATTGCACACGTCACATTTTTGAAAAATTGCAAAAAATCAAATTTCAAATTCGACCCGTTTGAAAAAGCAGACGTTCGTTGGAACGCCTACACCAACTATGTTCGATCAGTGAACGCTTTGAAATTTGGCGAAACTATACAAAAAACATTGAATCCTAAGAATATGACATGGAAAATATTAGATAAATTTCTGGCGGGCGCAGGTCAGCTCCGATAGGCCAATCCGGGATCCTAACCCATATAATCGACCAATTCCGACAATTGTGGAATTTTTTCATAATTTTTCCCGTTTTCTACGTTATTGATTGCACACGTCACATTTTTGAAAAATTGCAAAAAATCAAATTTCAAATTCGACCCGTTTGAAAAAGCAGACGTTCGTTGGAACGCCTACACCAACTATGTTCGATCAGTGAACGCTTTGAAATTTGGCGAAACTATACAAAAAACATTGAATCCTAAGAATATGACATGGAAAATATTAGATAAATTTCTGGCGGGCGCAGGTCAGCTCCGATAGGCCAATCCGGGATCCTAACCCATATAATCGACCAATTCCGACAATTGTGGAATTTTTTCATAATTTTTCCCGTTTTCTACGTTATTGATTGCACACGTCACATTTTTGAAAAATTGCAAAAAATCAAATTTCAAATTCGACCCGTTTGAAAAAGCAGACGTTCGTTGGAACGCCTACACCAACTATGTTCGATCAGTGAACGCTTTGAAATTTGGCGAAACTATACAAAAAACATTGAATCCTAAGAATATGACATGGAAAATATTAGATAAATTTCTGGCGGGCGCAGGTCAGCTCCGATAGGCCAATCCGGGATCCTAACCCATATAATCGACCAATTCCGACAATTGTGTAATTTTTTCATAATTTTTCCCGTTTTCTACGTTATTGATTGCACACGTCACATTTTTGAAAAATTGCAAAAAATCAAATTTCAAATTCGACCCGTTTGAAAAAGCAGACGTTCATTGGAACGCCTACACCAACTATGTTCGATCAGTGATCGCTTTGAAATTTGGCGAAACTATACAAAAAACATTGAATCCTAAGAATATGACATGGAAAATATTAGATAAATTTCTGGCGGGCGCAGGTCAGCTCCGAAAGGCCAATCCGGGAGCCTAACCCATATAGTCGACCAAAAAAACTACTTCCGACAATTGTGGAATTTTTTCATTATTTTTCCCGTATTCTAATTTGCAAGGAATAAAATTTCAATATCGAGGCCTCTGACGATGCAAAAGTTCGCCGAAACGCCAACAGAAACTATGTTCGACCAGCGAGTTATTAGTAACATGATATGTTCTACACCTCAAGAACAAATAAAGATTTATATCTGTCTTTTAAAATTTGTCGGTTTTTGTAGAGCATTGTTCGAAAAAAAAACTCTCAATAGTTAGTTTGGTTTGGTCAGAAAATATTTTTAATTGATTGGAAAACGTATTTCATTGTTAGGGAGGTTATGAGAGATCAAGCTGAAGGATATGTGAGGGCTATCCAATGGAATTTGAACTACTACTATAACGGCTGCTGTTCCTGGTCATGGTACTACCCTCATCATTATGCCCCTTACATATCGGATATTAAGGGATTTTCCAATTTGAAAATTGAGTTCGACTTGGGCAAGCCTTTTTTGCCCTATGAGCAAGTAAGAAAACCAACTTTTTTTAAATTTGTCTTCGTTTTTTTATACTCTTAATTTCATTTTTTTGTGGGTAGATATATTCTTGAATAAGTTGAATTTTCTCCAATATTTCTGTAGCTCTTGGGTGTTCTTCCGACGGCTAGCAAAAATCTTCTACCAAGTTGTTATCACGATTTGATGACTGCAGAAAATTCACTGATAAAGAAATATTATCCCGAAGATTTCCAGACTGATTTGAACGGAAAGAAACAGGACTGGGAAGCAGTGGTTCTGGTGCCTTTTATCGACGAGGTAATCAAATTGAATTAAGAAGTGTTTTAAACCCGTAAATAATTAAATAAATAAATAAAATCAACGGTGAAAAAATGTACAGAGTGGTACATTAAAAAGATTCTTGATTTATGTTGCCCCTCATTCAAAAAAAAATTTGTATATTTATTATTATATTTTTATTTTTATAATAAGCCACGAAGTCAACCTGTTTCACACTAATGGCCACCCTGTATATAAATAGTACTCTGATTGATTGCATTTCATCTTATAGGTAGTTCACAAAAGACTGTTCTATGTGGGGTTCCACAGGGATCAATTTTGGGGCCTATTCTTTTTCTTGCATATATGAATTTCATAGCTAATTTGGATTTGACGGGAAAAACCAAAATGTTTGCAGATGACATAACAATAATATTTATACAGTGGAAGAAATTTGCGTGAAATTAAAAGCAAAATGACAAGTGACCTTGAAAAATTATCATCTTGGTTTATATCACGTAAACTAACATTGAATTTAGAATAAAATTGACTTGAAAAGTCCTATTGGATGGAATAATGGAAGTATACAATACTCTTCCACATTAAAATTTTATGTAGATGAAAATTTATCTCGGTTATGTTTCAGGTTTTGAGAAAACAGATTTCCCCAATTATTGGAATTCTTTTCAGGATAAGACATTTTTCTGGTCCTCAAACATCCGAAGAGCATTTATTTTTAGTTAGTTTATTCCAATTTGCAATACATGATTTCTATATGGGGTGCAGAACAAATTCATTGAATTATTGAATGTATATTCAAAATTAATAGTGATCAACATAATTATTCTACCAGATATTCTAATAATATAGCAATGCATGAAACTAAGACAAATATTGGTCAAAAATCAATACAATATAATGGAAAATAATTTTACAATGAATTACCCAACCATTTGAAAATATAAATATGGTAAAAAACGATTCAAAATTAGTTTGAAAAATAAATTATCGCGAGTTGAAAACAAATGTATATTTTCTGATTCCACTATTTTTGGTTTTTTAGTTTTTGTAAATTTGAGATACTTCTTGTTTATTTCCATCAAATGTATTTATTGCCATTATTCAGTGTACGTATTATTATTATAATTTTTTTTTATCCCTCTATAAACAGAAATGTTTCTTGGGATCAATAAAGTAAATAATTATATGTGATGTGGTGTTAACAATATCCGGGTTAACTTCCGAGGCAATACCGTACTTTCGAAAAATTACAGTTCGTATTGCGCTACTGCTCTTCAAAGAGATAAGCCAGAAAATAAAAAGTTCTTCAAAACTTTGAGCAAGTTTATAACGAAGGACGTAAAATGTACCCCATTAAAAAAAAAACATTTGTGTTGAAACACGCCCCCTATGACCTTTGTCATCTCGATTTGTCTAGGATCTCCTTCTCGAAGCTATGAGCTACTGTAACGAAAAACTCACCACCGAAGAAAGGAACAGGAACTCACACGGGCCGATGTTGATTCATATGTATTCTCCGAGAGACAAAGGCCCTTACGCAGCTCCCAGCTACTTTCCCGATATATCTCAAAACTACACCGAAGTCAAACATATGATGTACAACGACATTAGAATTCCCAAGGAGAAGTTGGTGAAGGGGGCCTACCCTGGTGTCAAGATGAACGTCTATTATCCTGGGTTTCCGACAATGAAACATTTGAAATACAAGGTGAGACTCTTCCTTTATCGCTTTTCAGTTATTAGTCCGATAACCACAGAAAAATTTGTGCCAAAACTGACGGATGAATGGACCTTCACATTAACAAAAAATTTATTGTAAAACTCGTTTCAATCGATTGTTGATAGTCTAAAATGTCTATTTATCAACGAGTGCCACTCTACTTTTTTTATTAAAAAAAATATCGCCTTTCAAAGTGTGCCTCTGACGTCACGTTCATCACCATAATCCACGTTCCGAAATAGGGAATATCGTTCTCCCATGAAATATAGCTACTGGCTGACTATAAGCCATCGAGAAATAATTGAAACTTTGTTACTGGATCAACACATCAAAAAAATTTAAAAGCAATTTTAGTTATTATTTGTAACTTTCAAATTTTCTGAACGAACCTGCTTTATGATGAAAAACTATTGTTGGCAACACCGCAAATTATAATGACAGCTTTATGGAACAAAAGTTGTTATTACCACAGAACACATACAGTTCACGGTTATAAGGAATACAGAAATTACTTAACACAAACAACAAAACTTTGAATTTGAAAACCGCATTAACCTCAGAAAATAAAATATTCAAGAGTCTGTTAGTATCCAGCATACAGATTTGATCTACTAGCATATATCTCGTATCACATAAGGTAAGCAAATGAGATAAACAGAGAAAAACAATTGTTATTGATCTGCTCTATCATAAGACACAATCCAGATGTAATGACAATTTGAGATTCCATGGCGTACAACTTATACGACGTTGCCAAGTTTAATTTTGATGAACGTGACGTCACGAAACCCCTTTTTTCGAATTATGGAAAAACTGGCGGCCAGAAAAAAATAAATAAAAAATACCAAGTGATATTAGCGTATATACTTTCTAATTACAGTGTTTTCTCATAGTCCGTGGAAAGGTCCATAGTAACACCATGAAATTTGGCATTGTTCACCAAAAAAATTTGTCTTCAATAAAAAAAAATGGAGTTTTCTCGGATAGTAGAAAAACTATCGTAAAGCGGCCCTGTGATACTTTTAGTAAGCTAGGTTAGGTTATTTTCGGTGAGGTTAATGCTTTATATTCGAAGCAAATCCGTCTCTTTGAGCTCTAGAAACGGTGTAAATCGTCACAAAATTGCGATGGGGATGAGGAATATCTGCCATTGTGGACAAGAGGTGATAATATTTTTTGAGGTTATGGATATGCCTCACATCTCGTTCGTGAATATTATGAGAATCACGAGGATGGCCAGTCCCGGAGATGTTTTGCAAAAAACACTACTAAATCTACATTGGCTATTCTCTTCATAACCGCTTTCGAAACTTCATCCAAACAAGTAGTTTCGACTTTTTCAATAGTTTCGGTTGATGTTTAAAAAACTGTCCTGAACGGTCGATTTCTTTCTTGCACACATTTTTTGGACACAGATCAAACAGCAGTGCGAGGAATCGACGCTTTCTGAACTGTTCCTAAGTTTGGATGTCATTGGAGAATATGAACCGATTCGAGGGTCAGGGCTATGGAATTTTTTATTGCCATACTTGAACTTCTTGGAACTTGAAGCCCTGAGTGTGTATATTTGTCGAAATTTTGTTGCACGTACTCCCAATTCTAAATAATCAGTGCATGATCTAATATTCCATTATTTTTTCACTTCAAATACCTCTGGGGAGAGAATCTTCTTATGACATAGTTATCAACTCAAATAATCCCTTTGCATAGCAAATTCAAATTGATTATCACTTCTTTGGTAGAGAGAAAGTTATAGTAAGTACTTGACATTACTCTTGTTCTTTGCCAGAATAATTCAATACCCTGACACATTTCCACCCTACTTTTTGTACAGCATTCAATATGATTCCAATCCACTCTAAGAATTTTTGAGGTCTTATCTGCTCTACAATAAATTTCTACTCACTTTCATCAGATGGACAATTAGTGTCTTTCACTATGAAATTTCTCAATAATGAAATCGAATTTTCCCAGCAAGAACAAAAAGCTTTGCATGACAGTAGGGTATTTATAATAAGCCTATAACTTTGCTACTGCTCTGTAGTTCGTCAATAAAAATACTTTCTTTTTCAAAAATGCCAAAGATACTTCAAATCAAAATATATATACAAGGTGACTAAGAATCATAAAACAATAGCAACTAAAACTTTCACAACATTCTGCGCCCCCCGGTGAAGACTTCTTCACTTCTTCTGCTCCATGGTCACATCCAATTTGCAAAGTTTACAACAGGTCGTCGGTAGGTTTCAAGTTGAGTTTTTACATCTACAACTCTAACAGTTCTTCCCTTTCGGCTACGACTTCGACTTCTTCTACTTCGACCTCTTCTACGACCTCTTCTACTTCGACCTCTTCTACATCGGCCCCTGCCTTTTCTCCTACCCGATCTACCACGTTTCTTCTTCCGCATTGAGTAGTCTTCTCTATAGAATCTCATTTTATCTTTTTGGTTCATTCTGCACCAGCACTTCGTACCTTCAATGGCAACTTTCGTAGCGGGACAAGCGCATTTTTTTATTCGGAATAATCTCATGTAGTTTTTGGACCTGGTCGAGCGCACCTTCCGCGACTTTTTCCTCTTCGTCTACTTTTTCTTCAATATTCGTTTCCAAAATTACCACCCCTTTCCATCTTTCTTTCCATGCAATATAATCGGCTTGGGGCATTTTGGCGATTGTCTGGAAATTCAATATTATCAGTTCTCCATAATAATCCTGTCTCGAATTTGAATCCAATTCTCTTTGTGGTCTCTTCCATTATTCTTTCTGACCTTGCCTCTTCCTCAGTTTTGGCTAATTTCTCCAAAATTTTCACCCTAAAAGATTCAATACTGAAGGATTTTTTTACCAAATCATGCAGTTCTTCATCCTTTGGACCGTGAACTGTCCACCCTATCAGCGTTTTTGAGACTATTGGACCCTTGTAATGAAGTTCAATAGTTTTTCTCGAATTCAACAGATGGCAATGATCTTGGCCGATGACAAGCAGTGGTTGTTGATTATAATAAGAATCAATATATTCAAGTTCTGGCACATTCGGGTATTCATTTCTTAATCTCCTGATGTCTAGTGTCTGTCTTGGTAGTTGCATATTCTTAATCGTCCTAGCTGATAATATTTGCATGGATATTTTGGGTTGGAGATCTCTAATTCCACTTTTCTGGAGGTTTCTTCCTGAAGGGTTATACCATTTGTCCATTGATAGCATAAGGATTCTGTTCTTCTGTCCAAATCTAGTTGTTGAGCCAAGTTAGCGTCTATTATGCAAATACTGTGATATCTCCTTGCTGAGATTTAATTTTTATTGGCGGGATCTTCAACAAGACATTGTAATTCTCATTCTTTGTAAGGTTTACATGTTCATTTTGGCCTTCATTATATGGAATTTCTTCTGCAGCTTTATTATAATTTTTTTTCAGTATTTTTTGCAATTATCTATTCCACAGTAGTTTTTCTTGTAACATTTCGATTTGAAATGATTTGGTTTGAGACAGCACATACATAATTTCTTCTCTATGACAATTTTCCAACGTTCATCTGGAGATATTTCTTTGAAGTCCTCACAATCTTCTAATTGGTGGTTTTTCTTGCACTTGCAACAACTCCATCCAGAAATTGAACGAATGGTGTCTCTTTTTCTGTAGTTCGTTTTAATCCATAAAAATACTTTCTTTTTCAAAAATGCAACTTTACTTTATCTGTTCAGCTTTTTCCTTTTCCAAAAATGTCAAAAATACTTCAAATCAAAATATATATACAAGGTGACCATAAAATAATAGCAACTAAAACTTTCTCAACAAAGCCGGTAACCGGAATTCGAGATGCTACGCTCGCAGCTCATGCTCTGAACTGGCAGCATACTGAGAAACCTGCTCCAAAAGTGTGTTCATTGTTGGCTTAGATATAATGGTTCGATGATCCTCGACTATGTTGTGTATTTGGAATGAACAGATAAATTCATCTTCTTTTGTTTCGGATAAGAGTTTTTGAAAATCCCGAGGATCGACAAAATTATTCATCGTTTGAAAAGAATGAGTTTTTGAACGGCCTCTGAATTTTTTAAATTATAACCCAATTTTGAGTTGTTTTGTGTGTTCAAAAACAGAAATGTGAAGTGCTTGAAATTGAATACTTTATTTTCTGTGTATATAAGCGATTATTTTCAACATTTACCGGATAAAGTGTCGGAATTATGAGGGAGTTGAAAATGAGGCAGGAGTAAAACCCAGTTTTTTTTTGGCGTGTTTGAGACCTGTCTCACTACTCTAAAATAATTGCATGGTGACCAAAGAGGTTAATGGTTCCTGCTTCAGTGCGATTATTGCGGATTAACTACAATATCTATGATTCTTGCATCCTCCGTAAACAACGCAGTTGGATTATGTGACGTGTGGTAAAAAAAACGTTCAGATGCCCACATGTAATATTTGAATGAAAAAGTAGAAGTCTTCACGGCCAAAAGGCACTTTTATTTTTCATTCTTTGATCATTATTAGCAAAGTGATGACACATTAACGTTCGGCACAGCCGAAACTTGCAGCGGCGGGCTAACACGAGCCTGAAATTTGATGTCGGCGTTCAATCACGTTTTTTGAGAAAACGGGCGCATTTTGTAAGAATTCTTGTTTAGAAATGAATGATCTTCAACCCTATTCAAACCATTTTTAAAAACGTTTTTCCAAAAAAAAAAAAAATACAGTTTTCTTTTCAAATAAATTTTTTTTTGGGTTCCATTTCTGGATTTTTGGCAAACAATTTTTTTTCTCGCTCAACATGGTTCCAACTACTAGCATGCCAAATTTGGAGGTGTTACAACCGACTCTCGTTTCAAAAACTGAGTGTATATGAATACATCTTTTATTGGCCGTGATGGTCATGATGGTAGAGCGCTTGTCTCTTAACATAAGGGTCATGGGTTCGATTCCCAGCATGGTCATCGGTCTCGTGCATGGCATCACACGTTAAAAGGTAAGGGCTGCGTCTTCCCTAGCTCGGACAAGCCTTTCGAAGACTTTTGAGGGTTGTACTCTTAAGGGTGTGCAGCTGGTTGACGGAAATATCAATTTTAACAACAACAAATTTTTTTAACAATTCATTGACAGGTTTTGTATTTCAGGCTGAAGTGAAGGTAGCAAAGATAAAAGTTTTCGAGACCCCAAGCAGAAATGAAAATATGATCATCACTATAATACCAAATCCAAAATATGCTAGTGATGCAATACCAGTGGATCTTCTGGGAACATCAGTCTTTGTTGGCTGGCCACACCTTGTTGAAGCCAAGTAAGTTGACGTGTGTTCGAATAGCATTTTTGGGATTGAAATATGCCATATACCGGGTGTTCAGTGATGATGGAATGAAATTTTGAAGATTTGTTTAATGCATAAAACGGCATTTAACTCAACTTCATGCAAATTCCGGATTCACTGAAAGGGACATAAACTTTCGATTTTTAAATGGGACACCTGGTATTTCATTCCATCATCATCGAAAACAAAGAAGTTGAAGGGGCGAGCCTATCTAGTCTAGAAAAATCTAAAGGTTAGGTAGCATTATTTATATTTTCATTAGTTATGATTTATTATAATAATAATAAAGTAACTCCTAACGGATTAAAAATTAAAAAAAAGAAAAAAGTTTATTCACAATAAATTACAATTATTTTTATAATAAAATATAAGGTGGTATGAATAAACACATTCCCTCACGAAGTATAACTTGTAGTGAGGTGAAAAATAAATTTATATATTTACAAGTACATGAATATAAAAATATTAAAATTAACAATTTTTCAAAATAAAATTAATGGAATTATTGAGGAAATTCATACATTAATTACGTCTTGAAAAAAATGACGATCTTTCACTTTGATTTTATACGAATTGAAAGATTTTGATTTTTTTATTTCTTCTGGAACTATATCAAAAACTTTTCTAATCATATTTGTATAATTTCTAGTAGATTTATTTTTATTGGGTTTATTTTTTAAAGTTATATTATTTTTATGTCTTGTCTCGTAAGAATGATTACTGAACTTGATACAATTTTTGTTTTTGAAAATATAAATCAACATTCTATATATAAACAATTGAACAATATCTACTTTTCTACTTTTTTTATACAGAATATCAGAAGGAAACATAAAATTTCGATTGTATATCATTTTTAAAATTTGCCTCTTTATCACTTCCAAATGATACACTAACTTTTGTTTCACTCCACCCCACCCAAGAATACCATAGGTCAACTTGGACTGTATTAATGAAAAATATAACAGCTCAAGATGTTTGAGCGTAAGAATTTGTTTCAAAAACTTGAATCAATTCAAATTTGACTCCTAGATATTTTATAGATTCAGTTTCAAGAATTTTGAAGTTACTGTCAATTTCAAGTGGGCCAAAATTTGGTAAAGAATTCTCAAAGCAAGTGAATGGAAGATAAAACGTTTTATCAAAATTTATAGTTAATGTCAAACCAGCTTTTTATTTTCCTTAAATCTTCTTGGGCGGTTTGTGTCAATGCAGTCCATGTAGAAGCATTATAAAAAATAACTGTATCATCTGCAAATGCATGAATTTTTCCATTACAATTCAATTTGAAAAGGTCATTGAGAAAGATATTGAATAGTAATGGACCTAAAACACTGCCTTGAGGTACTCCATAACAAAAAACCATGGGATCACTAACAGTTTTGTGAGTTTTTACACATTGTGTTCTATTGCAAATATAACTGTTTATTAATTTATAAGGTATTCCACGGAAACCAATGAGATCCAGTTTTTTAAGCAGTAATTCATGATTGAAAGAATACTTGGTTGTGGGTCGTAGTGTCATCCGTGGGAAAATATTAGTTAAACGGTTGATTGTTATTCATTTGGCAGGGACAGGACAATTATAATGTTGTCCGACATACCCTGTCACTGATGAGAGGCAATAAACCTCGAAACATGCATTCCCAGCCAAATGAAGGATAATTTTCTGTTTAACTACGATACAAGCCCTTGCAATTGGGTCTTCTTGGCAGAACGTTGCACAAATATCTGTCAGTTGTAGTTCAATGTCCGTCGTGGTATTAGCCAGGGAAGTAGTTGGTTTCTGACAGATGTGTGCCTTTATTTTCCACTTTGTGGAAACGCTTAGAGAGAAGGGTACCCCGTATTCTTTCAACATTGTTTATACCTCTCTGGCACAATATATTCGAACTCGTTCGAATGTTTACAGTAATTCATGACTCACAGAGTCGAATGCTTTCTTTGAGTCAAGAAATATACTGAGATTTGGTGTGTTACTATCCAATGAGTTATATATATATGAGAATTAATAAGGTGACAAATTGCTTGTTCGGTGGAAATATTTTGCCGAAATCCGAACTGTTCTGGAGACAAAAAATTTATGTGATTCAGATATTTTTCAATTCTCACCTTTAGTATTTTTTCAAAAATGTTTGCTATAAAACGTCAATAATTCCTTCGCACCATCGATTTTTCGAAAATGTTTATTTTTTATTTTTCGAAAATTCCCGAAGTAACCCCAAACAAATCTTGTCGAGCTGATTCCGAATATATGATCAAAAATGGAATTAGATGAAGCATTGAGCGAGAACTCAAAATTATTTGGTCGAACTCGCAAAAATTCCAGACATTTCGTGAATCCTTGGTGGAATTAAAGTTTTGATAGATGATTCGAAATACGAAAGAGGTCGTTGAGTGATTTTTCGAAAAATGTAAAATATAAATTTCCGGATAGAGTTTATTTCGAAAGTGCAGAAGTTCCGTAAAAATTATTGAGGAAAATAATTTAAAATACAGGAAAATGAAGAAACGCACATCAATAATAGTCAATAATATTGCACTACAAAACTTTTGATTCCCCTACAACTATTTTGACTTTCAAACGGTATTTAGATTATTCTAGGAAACATTTGGTATTCCCCTTCTAGTATGAACTATATTATTTTAGTACGATGTTTAAAAAGTTTATTGTCATTACGTAAAATTCAACTGATAACAAACACAATTACCATGTCCTTGGAGTATTGACATGAGAACGAGGCGCCATCTCTGGATCCAAATACAGAAACAGACCGCGATTTCATTCGTTTTGTCTTCAAAAAAATCCAAACAAAATCTAATCAGTCTGCAGACCAGGATTTTTAGACGTCGTAGCTACTATCAATGAATGGTTTGCAAAAGTTGAATCTGTTTTTCCATTCACAAAATCATTTTTGTGTTCCATTATTCTCTCTTTGAAAGTTCTACCCAATTGTCCAATGTAAAACTTGGGACAAGTACCGCAAGTTGACCAAAAATAAAATTATGAACAAAGCTGGAATGCTTCTTTTTGATATATTCACAGAAATAGAAAGTGCTTTAGTGCCCTCAGTACTTTGATGCTAAACATATTTTAGGGTCACCATGATATCCAACGCCAAAAGGAAATTCATAAGTATGGGAGGTCCAAATCAGTATAATGTAGAGGACCAGACGTCGCACCACCTGTTCAATCAGCAAATTCAAGGAATAACAGAGTAGTAAGTAATAAAAAAAAATTGAATAATGTGGAGTAATTTCAAAATAAAAAATTTACAATACCTATTGTCGGATACCGAAGATGCACAAGAGATCGATAATAACAACATTTATTCGTTATTATTGTAATTATAATGGATGCTAGGTAGTGCCTTACGCAGTATAAAACAATTTATTATGTTTCTTTTTTAGCTATCAGAAACGTTTGGGTGTCAATTTCGGAGAAACCAAAGTCCTTGTTCACGTACAGGTGATGATCGGTCGAAAGTATATTTTCTCACCGAACGGAAGGTTGACTTTGGAGAAACAATTCGCTACGAACCTTGCGCATTATCCGCTGCAGACGGTCGTGTTCAACATTTCCGCGTATGACACACACCATTCGCTATTCAAGGATGTCGAAGAAATCTTCAGCAAAGACAGCATTTGTTTTACGATCACGAATCCCTATTATGGGTCGCAAGGAGTGGTGAGTGGAGGTTTTTAGATTTCAGGAACTTACGAATTCAGGTGCTCCATCTAAATGTTTTTATTTTTGGTCGCGCAAAACTATCAGTTTTTCAACGCGGCGAACACTTATTTATTTTAAATGTCCGACTTATGACACCGAATGCTAATTTATTTAAAACACTACTTGAACAGTTATTCAACTAAAACATTGACTTCACTATTTATTTCTACTGTGGCTTTCTGTCTACGGACTCTGGAACTGTATCTGCCACTCTCTGCGACTATCTATTCGCCCTGTCTCGTCGGGCGCCTTATTATCTACAAGCAGATTCATTTCACAATTAGTTCTAGAAATGTCCAGACTACGCGTAGATTCAGTCAGATGGCTCTCGTAATTTCGATTTCGTTCGAGCTAGTTGTTAATACGTTGGCCGGCAGGAATCTAGAAAAAAAAACGAAAAAAATACCCCTGGAAACAAAAAATAAAACAAAAAACCCGGAAAAAATACCACAAAAAAAAACGATAAAAAAACCTCGGAAAAAAACACGAAAAAAAATTCGATTGTTCCTGAACGAACTAACCTGGTGACAGATTCGCCTTTTTGCAAGGCTGGAAGATCTGTTGTTCCACCCCTATGTATGGTAAAATGAATCTAATATGGTCTAGTTTCTTTAACATGACACACAGTTGAAATTTCATTACTTTTTGTGTACTGGCCATTGTTATCGCATTTTTTCCCTTTTTTCCCGTTTTTTTTTGGGGGGGGGTATTTTTTTCCGTTTTTTTTTCTTTTTTTCCGGGGTGTATTTTTTCCGTTTTTTGTTTTTTTTTTTTTCGGGGGTATTTTTTCAGTTTTTTTTTCGTTTTTTTTTTCATTTACGGGCTGGCAAATATGCGGACGTTCTTAACCTAGGATGCCTAATTAATTAGGCTATCAGGGACGGTCTCGATATCGTGACAGTTCGAATAAAAACGGATTTTGTCAAGTTTTCAAGTTCCTGTAAAAAACTAGTAAGATTTGGGTAGAAAAACCAAGAGATTCACGCAGAAACAACCAATATTTGTGAGCTTTTTAACGCAGGCTCTATCCAAACCATTCTGTTGAAATTGTGATTCTGATAATAAGGGTGCTTGGTGGAATGATAAACTTGGTGCTCCATTCACGCGTCTCTGAAATTCAACTCGAACCCTTGGTTTGGGGTTGTGGCAGTTCACAGTTATGCCATTCGGACTCTGCAACGCTCCAGCCACGTTCGAAAGATTGATGGAGACGGTTTTGAAGGGACTGTCATGGAAGACCTGTCTAGTGTATCGCGACGACATTATTGTGGTCGGCAAAGCGTTCAACGACCACGTTAAGAACTTGGAGGATTAAAATTGAGCCCCAAAAAATGTCATCTGTTCCAAAAAGAAGTACGATATCTCGGCCACGTTGTCTCTGGGAAAAGAGTGGCAGTTGATGAGCAGAAGGTCAACGCTGTTAAGGAATGACCCGTTCCGAAAGACATACACCAGCTTCGAAGTTTTCTTGGCCTGTGCACTTACTATCGATACGTGCTGAGGTTTGCTAACATCGCTAAACCACTGACCAGGCTCATGGAAGGACAAACAAAGTTCCAGTGGTCAGAGGAATGCCAAGACTCGTTGAGGAACCTGAAAGGAGCTTCGATCAACGCACCAATCCTGAGCTATCCCCTTCCGAACGAAAAATTCATTTTGGATACGGACGCAAGCAATGTGGGACTTGGAGCTGTCCTGTCTCAGACCCAAGAAGGACAGGAGAAGGTGATCGGTTACTTCAGTAAGACTTTGAGTGAACCGGAGCCCAATTACTGTGTCACCAGACAGGAGCCGTGGTTAAAGAAGTAGAGCACTTCTACAAGAACGTGTAAGAACGGAGATTTTTACTGAGAACCGACCATGCACCTCTCAAATGGCTTTCACAGTTCAAAAATCCCGAGGACAAGTGGCACGCTGGATTGAGAGGCTCCAGGAATTCGATTTTGAGATCGAACATCGGGCTGGGACCAGCCATAAGAATGCGGATGCCCTATCGCGAAGACCATGTCCAGACGACTGTTCGCACTGCCGACGAACAGAGGAGCAGTCGACACTCTGTAGAACTACGGCAGTGGATGATAACTGGAATGACAACAAGATCCAGAAAGACCAAGAGAAAGATCCAGATCTTGGTTTAGTCATCGGCTGGAAGAAGAGTTATATGGAAGACCGTCGTGGCAGGAAATAGCCAGTTGTTCTTCAGTCGTTAAATCTTACTGGGGCCAATGGAACTCTCTCGCCCTGGACAATGAGATCCTGAAGCGTGTGTTGGAGTCGGAGGATGGTGGGGAAGAAAGGCGTCAGATAGTAGTTCAGAGGAGCAGAAGACAGGAAGACCTCCGAGAAATCCATGATGGGGTCACCAGAGGACATCTGGGAGTGAGGAAGACCCTCCAGAAAGTGAAGCAACGGTTTTACTGGGCCAATCGTTGAGCCGATGTTAAGGACTGCAATGGGCCTTGAACAAGACCTAAGGCCCCGATGCGCTAGTACAATGTAGGCAGCCCTCTGATCCAGGAAATGTGTCAGATGCTGAACACCCATAAAACGAGAACCACGGCTCTACATCCACAGTCCGATGGAATGGTGGAGCGGATGAATCAGAAAGATTGGGTCCAGTATTTCCATTTGTTCCGCAGTTCACGAGTCAACCGGCCAAACCTCTGCTAGTGTTATTATGGGCCGAGAACTGTTACATCCATGTGACTTGAAGTTTGGGACGCCACCAGGACAAGACACTGCGGGAGATGACTACGTCAGCAAACTACGACGACAGATAATGGACGACATCCATGATCGAGTCCGTTTGAACATCCAGAGTGCCAGAAACAGAATGAAGGAGACCTACGACATCAAGGCCGATGCTGGCGGATATCAGATAGGTGACCTTGTCTGGCTGTACAACCCTAAACGTCGCCGTGGACTATCATCGAAACTTCGGAACTCGTGGGAAGGTCCATATAAGATCATGAAAAGGATAAACGACCTTGTCTATCGAATACATAAGCCACCACGAGGAAAACCTAGGGTAGTCCACTTCAATAGGTTGTCCCTTTACGCCGGAAACTACGACCAAGTCCGCACCGTCAGACCACCGGAGGAGAAAATGACGTTTCAGAGGTTCATGTCCCTGTACTCAAACGTACAGAAGGTTCAACATGGGGTAATCCGAGAGGAGCCACGAGACCTTTTCAAGGTGCCTGCCGACTACGCGTTAGCTCATTGTGTGGCAGAAGATCTCCAAATGTCCAGAGGCATTGCCGTAGTATTCCTAGAAGTTCGGTCGACTCTAGGAACTGCGGGAACAGAACCCGGAAGTTGGAGGGTTGCTACAGCTGAGGAAGGGCCAGAGAAACATCTACTATCTGGTTACCAAGAAGCATTCCCGAGATAAACCGTCTTATGAAGATGTCTGGAAGAGTCTCACCAGATTAAGAGACACGATGCTGGACCAGAATCTTGTGGACCTGGCAATCCCAAAATTGGCCTGTGGGATTGATGGGCTGGACTGGAGAGTTATACTGAGCATGTTGGAGACAATATTCAGATCCAGCAGCGTCAAGATGTTGGTGTGCTGCAACTTGAAGACTGTGGAGGGCTACTTCCATCGAACGTCCAGGTGCAGATATGGAGAATCTTGCAGATATCTTCACACTCCAAGAATGACATTTCGGGACGAAATGTCTTTAAGAAGGAGGCAATGTAACGATTTCGAGGCCGGCCGTGATCTCCTCTAAATAAATAACGTGTGCAGGCTAGCTGGTCAACAACTATGGGTCATCGCCAAGAATTAGCTCGAATGGAATCGGTCGCTTCCATCCGATTCGAGAGCCATCTGGATGAGCCGCTCTATAGTCCCGATAAATCGAGAAATGTGAAAAGAATCTGATTGCCAGTATATAAGACGCTTGACATAAGGGGGCGGATAGATAATCGCAGAGAGTGGCAGATACAGTTCGACAGTCCGCAGACAGAGCGATAGTGGAGATAAATTTGTTATAGTGACTGTGATATAAATTATTGTTCAAGACTAGTTTTAACTGAATTTGCAAAATTAGATTAGTGCATTTTTTCTACAAGATAAATAAGATGTTCACGAAATTGCGGATACAATTTGAATATAATACAGTGTTTCCCAGCTAAAACTTGTCACCCCCCTAATATCCGAACTCATGAAAAAAATTGAAAATCGCTCAGACCCGTCGATTTTTATTTCAAGGGGGAACACTTTCAACAAATACACCATCATTGTGTTGTCAACCCCCTCAACCCCAGCACCCCCTACTTCAGAATTTTCAATGGGACTACTATACTTGTGATACATCATTTTGAAGGGAATTCAATCCCAAATACATCGGTGTACTGAAATTGAGGATCGATCAAGTGTTGTTGAAGTTTTCATGAAAACTAAGTTTTATCCAGATATTTTAATTTTTCATCACCTCAAATGTTAGCGTCGTAAGAAAGGTTCACTGTGGGTACGCCACTGTATTGAAAAATAATATGCTGTCAGAAATAATAGTTTCGAAGGTGAGACAGACGTTTTTATGAAAAAAAAAATTGCCCTCATGTGTTTTTGTATACGCATATCTTTGTTTACGCCTTGGTAATTGATGTATTCGAGTCACTGCATTCAATTTGAAAACATTCGAAAATGGTTTATACTGTACAAGAGAAAATATCCATTGTAGCTGCGTATTTTGAAAATGGACGATGTGCTAGAGCTACGGCTCGAAGTTTCAATGAAAGTCATCCAGAAAACACCACATCATATCAGTACGTGCTTCAATTGATGAATAAGTTCTTGGAGTCGGGATCAGTGCTGAATAAAAAACATGAACGAGAGAAGCCTATGAGAAATGAAGGGGTCGCTGTTGCAGTTGTAGGACATGCAGTGATGGACAACATTCAATCGTTAAGACAACTTGAGACTATTTCTGGAGTTTCGAAAAGCAGCGTTCATCGAATTCTGAAAGACGCAAAATTCCATCCTTATAAAATGCAGAATGTACAAGAATTAAATGAAGATGATCCTGACAGACGTACAGAGTTTTGTGAAATCATGAGTCAATTATTGATTGGTGATGATAATTACCTCCATAATGTGTGCTTTTCTGACGAATCTTCTTTTTATTTAAATGGACATGTGAACAGGCACAACTGCAGATACTGGAGTGACGTAAATCCCCATTGGTACAGGGAAACTCATTCACAAACTCCCCAGAAATTGAATGTTTGGGCTGGTATTCTGGGAGACCATATTGTAGGTCCATATTTTATTGATGGTATCCTCAACGGACAAACGTATCTTGAACTTCTTGATACAACTGTGAACCCCAGAATCACTCAGTTACTTGAAGACGATGATAGGTTACTTGACGGTCAGCTCACCTTTCAACAAGATGGAGCTCCTCCACATTTTGTTGCACCTGTACGTCAATTTTTAGATGACAATTTCACAGGGCGATGGATTGGAAGGCGAGGACCAATAGAATGGCCGGCTAGATCTCCTGATTTATCACCATTAGACTTCTTTTTATGGGGTCATTTGAAATCCAAAGTTTATATTACCCAGCCAACTTCTCTTGATGATCTACGCAGGAGAATTGTTGTGGAGTGTCGTGCAGTGACTCCAGAAATGTTGAGCAATGTGCGAAGAAATTTCGAAGATCGCTTATACTTCTGTATGGAACTGAATGGTTCACATTTTGAACGTTTCATACGATGATAACATGTTAGGTGATGAAAAATTAAAATATCTGGAAAAAATTAGTTTTCATGAAAACTTCAACAACACTTGATCGATCCTCAATTTCAGTACACCGATGTATTTGGGATTGAATTCCCTTCAAAATGATGTATCACAAGTATAGTAGTCCCATTGAAAATTCTGAAGTAGGGGGTGCTGGGGTTGAGGGGGTTGACAAAACAATGATGGTGTATTTGGTAAAAGTGTTCCCCTTTAAAATAAAAATCGACGGGTCTGAGCGATTTTCAATTTTTTTCATGAGTTCGGATATTAGGGGGGTGACAAGTTTTAGCTGGGACACACTGTATATTCACAACTTACTTGAAATAAGGGGGAGGAAATGTACTTTCCTCCGTAGGGAGACAAGGTATGAGTTTCCTCCCTGATTGGAAGGAGGAAAGTGTGTACTTAACGCCCTGATTTGAGGGGGAAAAGTGTGTACTTTCTATAGGGGTGGAAGGAAGAATTATGAATCGATTAAGCAAGTAATTTTCAGGTACAAGATAGCAGTCAAACAAAAAACACAGGTAGGGTGAAAATATGCGTGTCGGTATTGGAAGAACCCAACTTCGGCGCGATAAAAGAACTCTACAACAAAACTTCTAGGAGTTACAAGACTTCCTACAATGTCTCGAGTCAATTATGTGAGTTCATCCATCGGGCTCAACTGATATCCAACTGAACTTTTTCCATCTCTTTACAGCTATATCAAATATTCTTTTTTCGAGGATAACTGGCTCGATATTCGTTTCGGCAAGGAACAACTCCGGCGAGTTGAAGAACGTCAACATCGGTTTGGATCTGAAAATGAATAAGAAGAACAAGGAGACTCCTGGTTATACCAAGAAAATTGGCAATACGTGGTATTACACAGACAAATCTGTTGAGCTGGTGAAATCGTACTGTGAGCATTTTCCAGAAGTTTTCTTGCATTTGTCCAACGATTCTTCATTTGAGGATATCAGTGTGGAGAAGCTCTTTGGAAAAGACTGGTGAGAATTCGAAATATACGTTTTTACATCGATGAGTTGATATTGATACGAATATTTATAGTTCATTTTACACGTTTTAGTACAGGGTGTTTCCGAAATTGGAGCAATGAATAAAATAGGGCGTTCTATGAGACGTAACGACGCAATAAAAAGCATTTACCTTTTTTTTCTCAAGCACTGTAAATGTTCCAAAAATAGACTCATTTACTCACGACTGTACTGGTTTCATAAATCAGTTCCTAGGGCGCCTATCTTCTAGTATTGTGTTTAATAGGGTAGGGTTGAGTGGAAGAACAAGTTTTGTGGTGTCCATTAAATTTGAACTCCGCACATTATTTTCTTTTCTGATAAATTTTTCAAACGTTAGTGAAATATTCTTCGAAAAAAATAAAGATATTATATTATATTATTATTATTATTATTGCTCGTATTCCCGCACCGTTGCCAGTTTATTATCATTTCGTAAACCTTGCCAGTTATTACATTAGGCTTCGGAGTGCACCGGAATAAAAACACTGAATTAAATTAAAATATGGGCAACGGGGCATTCTCATTTCATAACAGAGGATTAAAAAGTTACTGGAAATAAACGGAATTTGATTTCACAACAGGTGTTCGAAATGACCGCCACCACTTTCTATGCAGTCTCGCACGACGAAGTAACGAGTCACAAGCACGCTGAAAACTACCTTGTTGTCGCATGTGATGAACGGCGTTGTTATTTTACCTAGGTTACAACTACCCACCTAATTGCTTCGAAAGTTTCATCTATTATCCGTTTAAAATATCGAGTTCCTGGAAAAGTACCGCGATTGCAAATAATGTGTGCGTAATACCTAACAACCCTGACATTTTCCATAGTGGTGAGTCCAATAGGGGTTGAAGGAATTTCGAAAAACAGAAGTAGGTAAAGAAAATACGAATGCAGTCGAATACCGCAACTCAACAAGAATCTAGGTACCCACCTACATAAAACGTTTGGATTCGTCAAACGATCAACCAAAATTCATCTTTGATATGCACGTAAAGTAGTCACAAATATCCTAATAAATGCAGGAAGCGATATGATCGAAGAATACCACGACAAACAATATACGACTCTAAATCGATTAGCTCGCGAACTTTGCCCTTGAAGGGAAACTGAATGAAGAGGGGTTGTTGCGGCCGAGGCCAAGCCAACTCAGCGACCCTCACACAGGGCTGCCAGTGAGTCACTATGGTCACTATTGGTCACTATTTTAAAATCGTGTCACTTTTCTCACTATTTTCGAAATTTGGTCACTATTGTCGTTAGAATACCTTGTATCATTAAAAATCTAAAACCAAGAGCACTTGCAATTACCAATTCAGAATACCACCAAAAAATTTAGAAACGATAAAAAAAATACCTTGTACATATTAATTACCAAACATCATTAGTCAAAAATAATAACAATCGAAAAACAAAACACTGAAAAAACGAGTAGAACAACAAAATCGACATATAACAAAATACCATGTGTGAAAAATCTTTCAGAAAGACTGGCAGCGGTTATTAAAGATGAACATTCAAAAATAGCGTTTGAAAATAAAACACCATTGGAAGACATTTCTCTTCACACCAAAAAACAAAAACATCAAATATGGTTAACCAAATTAAGTGTGAGAATTGCCCTCAGGGCAATATAGGACATACTAAATGTTACCTGTAACACATCACAAAAAAGATCACAGTTTTAACTTTATGACACCCATCGTTTTTGATACGCAACCCTTTTTATCTAAAAGACTACTATGTGAAACTATTCACATATTCAAACATAACAGTGTCAATACCAGAAGGAAGTGAAGGTTCAAACACAATAATTTTAAGTTTGAAGTTAATCATATATTCATGTCTTTGATGTTTTTATTTCCCCTTCTTTTTTAGTCCGTTTTATAAAATTTTCCGAAAAAAAAAAAATTTGTACTTGGCTCTCAGTATTCGTGTGTGTGTTGATGTTTTAATTGTTCAAATAATCTTGAAATGTCCGTTTTTGAAATTATTTCAAGCATTTTAAGTAGAGGAAAACAAAATTTTCGTCAGTCCTCCCGAATATCCAAACTTATATTCTCGTCGAATTTTAGTACATCGTGGCAAGTAGAACAAATTTTCAAAAAAAAATCCCTTGTTACAGAACCCTGATGATGATTTAAATATAGTTCGAAGCGTTGGCCCAAAAAAAAGTTTTTCTTAACAAAGCTTAACTTTGAATGGTAGGTAGAAGTTTCAGTGAGTTTTTAAGTACAATTTTCAAAGTACAGATTACTTCAATTACTTTAATCTTGATAAAATATTCTTATCCTTTTTTTTTGTAGTATTTATCTTGGCCTTCATTTACTTCCCATATCCTAAAAATTGAGCTCTGGAATGATGAAGGAAAATATGATCAGCTTTCATAGAAGTTCCTCAATTGGTTGGGAAAATGTCACTATTTAGACAAAAAATCCAATAAGTAGTCACTATTTCTGTGAAAATTAAATCACTATTCTACTATTTTTCAACCTCTGAAGCGCTGGCAACCCTGCCCTCACAGCTCCAAGTACCTGAGTTTCCTTAAAGCGGAACTGTTCGAAGAAAGAATGTCCTTTACTTTATCATACCATCTTGTCAACATTGTCGGCAACATTGTTAAAGTTATTTATTACACGCCGGCCTTTTTTTGTCACCGCTTCTGTTACATCTAGGGGCCGTTGATCTCTGGCCAGAGGTTCCCAAATATTTGCCAGAGTTTTCTGAAATCCAGTATTTTCCAAAATAACGTTTTTTCGAAAAAAACGTATTCTCTCATTCCGCTTTAATGTATCGTTTTCTAGTAACCATTTCATTTATTGCTTATTTCGGAAACACCCTGTATATACAGGGTGGGATACGGTCGATGGTACCTTAGACATTTGCGGAGAACGGGAAATGGGATCATCCTGAAAATTAGGGTTTTCAAGTAATTTTTTTTCAACAACAAAACAATTGCTCTTGTTGTATCGATCTAAAATATGTTCAGTAATGCAGCGTTGCCGCTTGTATCAGAAAGTAGCAGATTCTTTGTTATTTCAAATGGAACGCCCTGTATATTACCGCATTTTTTAAGTTGTTATTACTTACTGATTATTTCTGCTTCATACTCTCCTATGCCTATCTCTAACGGTTTTTGAGATATTGATTATTTTCCATATTCTTTATCCAAAACATAGCTCGATGGACCTTTCCACGGACTATGAGAAAACACTGTAATTAGAAAGCATATACGCCAATATCACTTGGGATTTTTAATTTATTTTTTGTAACCGCCAGTTTTTCCATAATTCGAAAAAAGGGGTTTGGGACGTCACGTTCATCAAAATTAAACTTGGCAACGTCGTATAAGTTGTACACCATGGAATCTAAATTATCATCACATCTGGATTGTGTTCTGTGATAGTTGTCATTTGATACCAGATGGGTTTCTTCGTCTGTTTCATGGAGCTGATCAATAACAATTGTTTTTCTCTGTTTAACTCATTTGCTTACATTATGTGATACAAGATGGATGCTAGTACATCAAATCTGTATGCTGGAAACTAACAGACTCTTGAATATTTCATTTCTGAGGTTAATGAGGTTTTAAAATTAAAAATTCTGTTGTTTGTGTTAAGTAGTTTCTGTATTCCTTATAACCGTGAAAATATGTTAAAAAGTGCTTTGTAACCGGTTGTCTGAACACCCGTTAAAAATTAAATAAACTATGGGTATGGTCCGTATACCGGGTGGCTACGGAAGTATTGCCTACGGAATATCTCAGTTATTGTATGAAGTAGGTTTGTGAAATTTGGAGCGTTGATATAATGACATAAGAGCTAGAATTTGAGCATATTCACATGTCGAAGTTAACTTCTGGTCTGACCGGAAGTAACATCAACTTTCTTATTTTAAATGGAAACCCTATTTTTTTTTTTCGCTTTATTCAGCATTGAATTTACTTTCTAATGACATATCACAAATTGGTATCTAACCAGAAACTAGATCAGAAAAAAATTATTATTGAAATTCACCGAGTAGGCCGTGGAAGCAAAATGAAAGCCAAAAATTGAAAAGTTGGCTATGGAAACCATACGTCACTTGATACCAGTTGCTCTTGCTCTATTATCGCCATACGCAAAAATAACATTAAAAATAATGTGGAATGATAAATTATATCCTGTAGGTTCTAGGTTAAATAGGAACATAAACGTACTTGGTCTGTGCCATCGTCCATAGATATTCTAATATCTACCTATGGACGATGTTTGTGCTATTCAGAATAATCATTCTATAGCAATAATCATTCGAACCAAAATATTAACAAGTAGGCTGATTAAGATGTATTTTGGAATGAAACGAAAAAGAAACGAGAGCTCTCACGAACGCTGCTATCCATATTATTTTGACGTTCGAAGTAGTGTTTTTGATTCTGCCATTTTAAAAGGGTTTGGAAATCGAAATCAGTTAGTGGAATATTAAAAAATTGCCCCGTTATTCACGAACCGAACAAATTGACATGCTTCTCATTTATGGTGAATGTTTAAAAAATTATTATGCCGCTGAACGATTGTATTTAGCAACCGTCAAGAAGGTATTTCCAGTGGCTTGAAGAAAATTTAAGAACTGAGCCTGATGTTCACGAAGACCAAGAAGCATTTGTTATTAATGAGGAAACTGAAATTAATGTATTAGCTTTAGTACAATATGATAGCACAATTTCCTCAAGGCAGATTGGCGCCGAATTAGCTATAAGTAAGGACTCTGCTAGGAAAATTTTGAAAAAACATCGATTTAAATCCTTCAAGTATCAGTTGCATCAACATTTGTATGAAAATGACGGTGAAAGGTGCCTGGAATATTGTAATTGGTTTCTTCGACAAAATGCTGAGAATCACCTATTTAACTATTATATCTTGTTTACGGACGAGTCAAGATTTACCAACAATGGATTATTTAACAGGAATAATACAAGGTAGGTACTGTACTTTATTTGGATTATTGTCGATAGTCGAAGTGTAAAGTGCTAAAAGTGTGAACGGTATTTTGTTTCAGGTACTGGGCGATAGAAAACGAGCACCGGTTTCGACAAGGTGGCTTCCAGGAGAGATTTGGTGTGAATGTTTGGGCAGGAATAGTTGGAACTCATATTGTTGGCCCCATTCTTTTTCAAGGCCAACTAACCGGAGAGAGATACTTTAATTTTTTAACGAATGAAATTTCGGAATTCATTGACAACCTACCAGCGGAAATAACTGAGAGAATGTACTTCCAGCATAATTCAAGAATAGCGAGAAATTATCTTCAAAATCGCTTTCAAGAGAGACTTATAACAACCTATGGTCCAGTCAGGTGGCCACCAAGGTCACCTGATCTTACTCCGTGCGACTTTTTTCTATGGGGCATCTTAAAAATAGGGTGTATTCTACACAGCCTACAACTTTACATGAGCTAGAAGTAAAAATTCGTAGAGCTTTCTAAGATATCACGCCCCAAATGTTGAGAAACGTTTTACATGAAAATATCACCAGAGTCAATAAATGTATTGACGCTGAGGGAATGCATTTCGAACATTTGTTTTGAATTTATTTTATCTTTAATCCTATCAATTTGTTTTTTTTTTCGATAAATCTGTTTTTTTGTTATTTGAATAATAATAATTGGATTTTTTGGTATTTCATTTCAAAAAATTACTTTCTATTATATCATTAGAAATGAATGGTTATGCTGAATAGTACAGGCAAGAAAAAGTTGTATATTCCTATTTAAGTTATGGACCTACAGAGTATTGTTTTTTCCCAATTTTTCCAATATTTTTTTTGGCGGCTTTTTATAACGCGGCCGAATGAAATAAAATATCACAGTAGTAGCAACTGTTATCAAGTGACGTATGGTTTCCATAGCCAACTTTTCAATTTTTGGCTTTCATTTTGCTTCCACGGCCTACTCGGTGAATTTCAATAATAATTTTTTTCTGATCTAGTTTCTGGTAAGATACCAACTTGTGATATGTCATTAGAAAGGGAATTGAATGCTGAATAAAGCGAAAAGAAAAAAAATAGGGTTTCCATTTAAAACAAGAAAGTTGATGTTACTTCCGGTCAGACCGGAAGTTAACTTCGACATGTCAATATGCTCAAATTCTAGCTCTTATGTCATTATATCGACGCTCCAAATTTCACAAACCTACTTCATACAATAACTGAGATATTCCGTAGGCAATACTTCCGTAGCCACCCGGTATATCAAATTCCTGAAAAACCGGTGACTATTTCCTGAAACTTCGGTGACTGTCACCAGAGCAACCGTACTTTTTCCTTGGTAGATTCGGTAAACGCTTGTCATTTGTCAATTTGATTCATTTTATTTGATTGAATGTTGAAATTTTCAATAGAAAAAGTAAAAATTTTTTTTAAAAAAGTTTATGGATGTGAAAGCATTGCAGGTAAGTAGTTGTTTTCTGACGAAAAATAAAAATTTTATTTCAAATTCCTCATAATGTTGACCGAAAACAAGTGACAAGCGGTCCGTAAATGTGGAGCCGGTTGCCTGAAAACTTATTAACCGCTAGTCACCGAGCTGAACATTTCGGCGATATACCCTATATGTGATCTGTGGTAATGACAACTTTTGTTCCTTAAGAACTGTTATTATAATTTGCGGTGTTGCCAACAATAGTTTTTCATCAAAAGACATGGTCGTTCAGAAAATTTGAATGTTACAAATAATATAAACAATTGCTTTTACATAAAGATTGTTGATGTGTTGATCCAGTGACAAAGTTTCAATTATTTCTGTGGTATTTGGATTCTTAGGAAGTTTCAATTTTGCGTTTAGTTCATCAAGATCATGTATATTTCATAACATGAATGATAGCCGTAGCTATATTATTTCATGTTTTGGACTTGTAACTGTCATTTATTAATTCGTTATAATCATTTGAATACAAATTGAAAACATTTGTTTTATGAATATAGTACCTATTTTGATTTCGATGATTTTAGCGAAGAGAGACTGACAGAGTTACAGTGTTGGTTTAGATCCCTTCCGATACATTCAATTGAAAGACAAACATGCGGTAGTTCCGTAATGGAACCAGAAGTGGTGGAAGAAATTGAGAAAACTATCGATAATTTCAAAGCTGGTAATGTGAAGAAGGTGACCATGTCGATCAAACCAAACTTCTTGTACAGGGTAAGGAATATTGGTGTGTGGCATGTACGCAACTGAGTTGTGGATTAAAAAGTGAACGAAAAATGTTTAGCCATGTTTATTGAAAATTGCAACATATGGCAAAATAGGAACCTGAAGTTGAGAAATCACTTATATAGATGTACAATTTCTGTCCAGGATATCCGGATATTTTTTGGACACCATTGGACAAGTTTGAGTAGTTATCTATTGGACAGTCATTCACAGCTTTCCACTAAATGTACAGTTTCTGTGGATTGACATCTGGATCACTTTTGGACACCTTATTAACATCCATTGGACAAGTTTGAGTAGTTATTTATTGGACAGTCATTCACAGCTTTCCACTAAATGTACAGTTTCTGTGGATGGACATCTGGATCAGTTTTGGACACATATGGACATCTATTGGGCATGTTTGAGTAGTTATCTATTGGACAGTCATTCACAGCTTTCCAATAAATGTACAGTTTCTGTGGATGGACATCTGGATCAGTTTTGGACACAATGGACATATATTGGGCATGTTTGAGTAGTTATCTATTGGACAGTCATTCACAGCTTTCCAATAAATGTACAGTTTCTGTAGATGGACATCTGGATCAGTTTTGGACACAGTGGACATCTATTGGGCATGTTTGAGTAGTTATCTATTGGACAGTCATTCACAGCTTTCCACTAAATGTACAGTTTCTGTGGATGGACATCTGGATCACTTTTGGACACATATGGACATCTATAGGACATGATTAAGTAGTTATCAATTGGACAGTCATTCACAGATATCTAATTGATGTACAATAATAGATGTACAATTTCTGTCCAGGATATCCGGATATTTTTTGGACACCTTATTAACATCCATTGGACAAGTTTGAGTAGTTATCTATTGGACAGTCATTCACAGCTTTCCACTAAATGTACAGTTTCTGTGGATTGACATCTGGATCACTTTTGGACACATATGGACATCTATTGGGTATGTTTGAGTAGCTATCTATTGGACAGTCATTCACAGCTTTCCAATAAATGTACAGTTTCGGTGGATGGACATCTGGATCAGTTTTGGACACATATGGACATCTATTGGGCATGTTTGAGTAGTTATCTATTGGACAGTCATTCACAGCTTTCCAATAAATGTACAGTTTCTGTGGATTGACATCTGGATCAGTTTTGGACACATATGGACATCTATTGGGCATGTTTGAGAAGTTATCTATTGGACAGTCATTCACAGCTTTCCACTAAATGTACAGTTTCTGTGGATTGACATCTAGATCAGTTTTGGACACATATGGACATCTATTGGGCATGTTTGAGTAGTTATCTATTGGACAGTCATTCACAGCTTTCCACTAAATGTACAGTTTCTGTGGATGGACATCTGGATCACTTTTGGACACATATGGACATCTATAGGACATGTTTAAGTAGTTATCAATTGGACAGTCATTCACAGATATCTAATTGATGTACAATAATAGATGTACAATTTCTGTCCAGGATATCCGGATATTTTTTGGACACCTTATTAACATCCATTGGACAAGTTTGAGTAGTTATCTATTGGACAGTCATTCACAGCTATCCAATAAATGTACAATTTCTGTAGATGGACATCTGGATCAGTTTTGGACACAATGGACATCTATTGGGCATGTTTGAGTAGTTATCTATTGGACAGTCATTTACAGCTTTCCACTAAATGTACAGTTTCTGTGGATGGACATCTGGATCACTTTTGGACACATATGGACATCTATAGGACATGTTTAAGTAGTTATCAATTGGACAGTCATTCACAGATATCTAATTGATGTACAATAATAGATGTACAATTTCTGTCCAGGATATCCGGATATTTTTTGGACAACTTATTAACATCCATTGGACAAGTTTGAGTAGTTATCTATTGTACAGTCATTCACAGCTTTCCACTAAATGTACAGTTTCTGTGGATTGACATCTGGATCACTTTTGGACACATATGGACATCTATTGGGCATGTTTGAGTAGTTATCTATTGGACAGTCATTCACAGCTTTCCAATAAATGTACAGTTTCGGTGGATGGACATCTGGATCAGTTTTGGACACATATGGACATCTATTGGGCATGTTTGAGTAGTTATCTATTGGACAGTCATTCACAGCTTTCCAATAAATGTACAGTTTCTGTGGATTGACATCTGGATCAGTTTTGGACACATATGGACATCTATTGGGCATGTTTGAGTAGTTATCTATTGGACAGTCATTCACAGCTTTCCACTAAATGTACAGTTTCTGTGGATTGACATCTGGATCAGTTTTGGACACATATGGACATCTATTGGGCATGTTTGAGTAGTTATCTATTGGACAGTCATTCACAGCTTTCCACTAAATGTACAGTTTCTGTGGATGGACATCTGGATCACTTTTGGACACATATGGACATCTATAGGACATGTTTAAGTAGTTATCAATTGGACAGTCATTCACAGATATCTAATTGATGTACAATAATAGATGTACAATTTCTGTCCAGGATATCCGGATATTTTTTGGACACCTTATTAACATCCATTGGACAAGTTTGAGTAGTTATCTATTGGACAGTCATTCACAGCTATCCAATAAATGTACAATTTCTGTAGATGGACATCTGGATCAGTTTTGGACACAATGGACATCTATTGGGCATGTTTGAGTAGTTATCTATTGGACAGTCATTCACAGCTTTCCACTAAATGTACAGTTTCTGTGGATGGACATCTGGATCACTTTTGGACACATATGGACATCTATAGGACATGCTTAAGTAGTTATCAATTGGACAGTCATTCACAGATATCTAATTGATGTACAATAATAGATGTACAATTTCTGTCCAGGATATCCGGATATTTTTTGGACACCTTATTAACATCCATTGGACAAGTTTGAGTAGTTATCTATTGTACAGTCATTCACAGCTTTCCACTAAATGTACAGTTTCTGTGGATTGACATCTGGATCACTTTTGGACACATATGGACATCTATTGGGCATGTTTGAGTAGTTATCTATTGGACAGTCATTCACAGCTTTCCAATAAATGTACAGTTTCGGTGGATGGACATCTGGATCAGTTTTGGACACATATGGACATCTATTGGGCATGTTTGAGTAGTTATCTATTGGACAGTCATTCACAGCTTTCCAATAAATGTACAGTTTCTGTGGATTGACATTTGGATCAGTTTTGGATACATATGGACATCTATTGGGCATGTTTGAGTAGTTATCTATTGGACAGTCATTCACAGCTTTCCACTAAATGTACAGTTTCTGTGGATTGACATCTGGATCAGTTTTGGACACATATGGACATCTATTGGGCATGTTTGAGTAGTTATCTATTGGACAGTCATTCACAGCTTTCCACTAAATGTACAGTTTCTGTGGATGGACATCTGGATTACTTTTGGACACATATGGACATCTATAGGACATGTTTAAGTAGTTATCAATTGGACAGTCATTCACAGATATCTAATTGATGTACAATAATAGATGTACAATTTCTGTCCAGGATATCCGGATATTTTTTGGACACCTTATTAACATCCATTGGACAAGTTTGAGTAGTTATCTATTGGACAGTCATTCACAGCTTTCCACTAAATGTACAGTTTCTGTGGATGGACATCTGGATCAGTTTTGGACACAATGGACATCTATTGGGCATGTTTGAGTAGTTATCTATTGGACAGTCATTCACAGCTTTCCAATAAATGTACAGTTTTTGTAGATGGACATCTGGATCAGTTTTGGACACAATGGACATCTATTGGGCATTCACAGATATCCAATAAATGTACAATTCCTGTAGATGGACATCTGAATCATTTTTGGACACACGTGGACATCCATAGGATATGTTCAAGTAGTTATCCATTGGACAGTCATTACAATGAATGTACAATTTCTGTCCATGAATATCTGGATCTATTTTGGACATCCATTGTATGTCCTGTGTTATTAGGGTCCCCAAGTCAATGGCTGACAAGGTATCAAGGTCAATCTGCTTAGTCCTTGATCTCAAAAGATGGTTCGCAGGTTGTACTTTGGTCGTTTTTGGGTTCTATGACTTGTCAGCGTTCGCTGGAATGTTTGGTGACTTGTTTCTCTCACTTGGCGGGACTTTTTGTACTCTAGGTGGAATGTTTGATGACTGTGTGGTTGAAGTTATTATCATAAGTAGAAGTTTCCACATTGGGTTTGTAAATATTGTTATTTTTCAGCCCGAAATTCAGAGCGGCACACTCTTGCCAGATCCCAAAATGGATGTCAAGATCTTGGATCGAATAGTTAATGTCAGATTGGGATTCACGGTACCTTTCGGACTCAAAGGAACAGTTATTGGGATCCAAGAGGCGAACACTGGATCGGACAGAGATATCATGTACGACGTCGTGTTTGACAAACCCTTCAAGGATGGGATGAAGCTGAACTGTTCTGAGGACAGGGGGTATAGGTTGCCAAAAACGTCATTCATCAATATTTCGTTCGGGCAGAGATTGATGGTAGAGAAAACCGGTAAACCAGGTAACTTTTCTTGTTATTTCGTTACAAATTGTAAGTTGTTAATTATATCCAATTTTTTAATACATCCAGACGAACTGATAGCCAAGGCAGAAGCAGTAAACGAGAACTGTGGTGTCCAGTATGCGAGACAGCAGCCTCCGCTGCAGCAGCAATGGTTGCCGCCTCAAATACAACCTTTGGCTAAGTCGCAGCAAAACCAGCCAACTTTCAATCAGTCCAATTCGGCGTTTGCTCAGTTTTCCGGTATTATGCAATACAAACCGCAATCAAATACTCAAGAAGCTGTTCGAGATAAAGAACACAGTAACAAACCGTCTCAAAACCACCTACAGCAGGATTCAAATGATGCTCATAGTCGGCTTCAGCATGAAAACAAAAACACGAAGGAAAATGTAAGGCTTTTGAAGCATGAACCTAGTGAAGAGAAATACGAATACGAAAATAGGTGAGTGCATATTCCGCCAGTATTTTTTTGTTCGCCCTGATAAATTTTCTCTAATGGTTGAAGTGGAATATTCTAAGAGAATATTGGAAAGTGCTGATGTTATATCTCGAAATGAAGGTTATCAAAAATTAAGAATAAGAGTAGTTCTTCAATTTGTTTCAGTTATGTTAGTACTGGTTATTGTATTTATCGACATTTTTCAAATGTCTACCTAGGTCCTAGATTTTGTTTTTAGGTAACCTAAAACCTGGAAAAAAACCCTGAAAAAAAAAACGGAAAAAATACCCCTATACGCGATAACAATGGCTTATTTCTTCTTCTTTCTGAAAAATAGCAAATTTTGAAGGTTCTAATATTGGCGCTCTTAATGACGTACGTGCCCGAGCAGCCAATCGGCGTAATCGGGTTGATTCTGACGTTTAACGGCAACGTTGCCAAGCTTCTAAAACTATAAACCAGAGAAAATAATACCGTAGAGAAGTGACAGAAGACACTATTCCCAATGTCAAACGACGATGGCGAATGTGAAAGGTGTGAAAACCACCGTGAAAATTTTTGATCTGTTATGAAACAATATATTTGAATATATACAAGGAACTGGATAATTTTAATATTATGAATTATTGTGGTCCATAAAAATTATATTTGTTTTGCCTCAAAGGTATTTCAGGGTTTGATACTTTTTTCCCGTTTATCGATACTAGTTGAGTGAATGACTTTAAACCATAAACCTGGTTATTTACGGAAGCAGTTCCTGGAAAAAAGTCACCATTATATCATTAGAATCACAGAACCACAATCATCGGCAGTTTGCTTACACGTTCGGTAAACCAACTTTGGTAACCGTGATACTTTACCGCTAATGGCGGATGCATAAACATAATTTATTCACTAACGTAAGAGGCATTCTGAAAAATCTGATACAAAAAAGAGCAATTTCTTAATACAAGATAAACAACCACAGAATAAATATAACTCAAACTGAAGAAAAACAAGACCACCCATTTTGTACGATACCAATTTGGGCATGCGCATTGCTGCATTACTTGTCCATGACCACAGATGTTAAAATTTCTTCGTCTCAACGTTTGTGTTTTGTGGACATAAGTATGGCAACGTTGCTAAATTAATTGACGCTGTCAACTGTGGGATTGGTTGCTCGGGGTAGCACGTCGCAATGGCGCTAAAAAGAAGCCATTTGAATGTATGAACTTTAAATATTGAACATCGTCAATAGAGTGTTCATACGTCGTAGTATCCATTAAAAATAATTTGAAAATTTTGTGTCCTCGCCTATTATATTTGGTTGGATGGAAGAGCAAAACTTTTGGACACTTTTTGAACCCTGACAATTGAGAGCTATACATAATCCATTATATAATAATAATAATAAGTGATTGACTTTCATATTACAAATCTTGAGAACTAGAAGCAAATTTCAAACTTTGATGGATTGAAAAACAATATTTCATTTATAACATACCTTCATTTCAACCTTTTCTCAAGAAGAGAAAAAAATTAAATATGTTTCACAATGAATTTCTGCAGGAACATCTGGTTAGATCATACTAGTAAATCGTGTGAACAATGTAAGTAAAATGTGCATATAAATACACAAAATAATCTATACTGTTGTATTCAATTTTTAATGAAGTGTCGTTAGATAATAAAAACAGAACCTGGAAAAAAAAACGGAAAAAAAACCCGGAAAAATACCCCCCGGGAAAAAAAAAACGGAAAAAATACCCCTGTATGCGATAACTATGGCCAGTACCCAAAAAGTAATGAAATTTCAACTGTGTCATGTTAATGAAACTAGACCATATTTGATTCATTCCACAATACAGAGGGGTGGAACAATAGATTTTCCAGCCTTGCAAAAAGGCGAATCTGTCACCAGGTTAGTTCGTTCAGGAACAATCGAGTCATAAAAATATAAAAAATCGTCTATTTTGGTCGTCGACGATGAACATTCCACATAATAAGTTAAAACTTTTATTGGTTATCGCATATAGGGGTATTTTTTACGGGGGATTTTTTTTCGGGTTTTATTTTCCGGTTTTTTCTGGGGGTTTTTTCCAGGTTTTTTTTATCCGTTTTTTTCCTAGATTTAAATTAGTAGTTATTGTATTTATTGACATTTTTCAAATGTCTACCTGGGTCCTAGATTTTTTTTTATTATGTGACGGCATTTTATTAAAAATTTAATACAAAATTATTGTGTGTATTTTTTTTTTATTTTACTTACATTGTTCACACGATTTACTAGTAAGTATGTTTCCAGCAGAAATTCAATATGAGACATATTTTATTTCTTTGCTCTTGCGAAAAAGTTAAAATCAAAGTATGTTATGAATGAAATATTGTTTTTCAATACATCAAAGTTTGAAATATTTCTTGCTTCTAGTTCTCAAGCGTTGTAATATGGAAGCCGGTATACGGTATATGATATCAGGAGGCAGAAATGTGTCTAAAACATCAGCATCAGCTTTTACGATCTATTAGAAAAAAGCAATACTTATTTTTTTATCCAAAAACTATACTATTATCAAAAATTTTATCAATTCAACGCCGCGTCTCGAGGGAAAAGAGCACGTACGATGTGAAACGAAGAGAGAAAAGACTGGTCTAAGTACGTGCTGTTTCGACATAATAGACGGAAAGTCAGGGGAGAAGATGCTGTGATTGCAGAATTGATTATATCGTCAAGATATATTTCAAAACTACCCAAAACACCAAAAAAAAAAACGACAATGTCACTCTACGCGCGTTTCGCTAACAAAGTTGTCGTCCTCAGGAGCACAAAGCTACCAAACTATGATATTCTTATTCCATTTATACTCCCAATAGTTATCCACTGAATAATTTTACTTAGTATTTTCGAGAGTTGACGAAAATGCACCAAAAAAAAACGTGTGAACACGTTGTTATTGTTTGAAACTGTTGTCTATACAAGCTCATAGATTCACTTCATCTGGTATATTATATCTCGGTCCTCTCCATCTCTTTCTTTCTTCCACCTCTCAGTCTTTTTCTATGTCCCCTCCGAGCGTCTCTCTGTCTCCCACACTCTCCCCCCCTTACCTCTCCCCACCCTCCCCCTTTCCCCCTCTCCTTTCCCCCTCTCTCCCTTTTCCCCTCGCCCTACCCCACTTTCCTCCTCCTCCTCTATCTCCCTCTTTCATCTCTCCCTCCTCTCTCTTTATCACCCTCTCTCCTCTCGACCCCTCCCACCTCCTCCTCTCTCTTTATCACCCTCTCTTCCTCCTTTTTCGACACAAAATTTTCAAGATTACATATCAACACAGCTCTGTCTTGATTCAATCATCTCAACAGTCTGAGGAAACCACTTTCACCTTTGATTTGGGTACAATGCAGAATAAGACAATATTCCCCACAAAATATATGAAAATCATATATTTTATTTTAATTTGCTCTAAATTGCAATAAGTACCTTATTTCTGTTTGGGGCTCATCCAAAATTTATTTTTTGAAACCGTTACAAACTTTGCAAAACAAATTGCCCTTTTCAGAACCTTCAATCAAATTATATAAATCGAATAATTTACTAAATTTGCGTTTGTTTATTAGACTCAGGAAAAAATCATTCCGATCTTACTTTTGATCATATTTCAAAAATCCATTACCCTGAAACAAGAAATTTAAATGAAATAAGCACAATACGTTTCAAATCCAATTTTGGTAAAACGTCAATATTTTACGAGGGGATTGAAATATATAATAAAATATCTCAACCGTACAAAGAAATTAGAACTGAAACTAAATTCAAAAGAGATCTTTATACTCAACAGATAACCTTCATCATTTCAGCATTAACTGATTTATTTTATGTTTTTATTTTGTTTTGCTTTGTCACAGCATTTTGTTATGCTGTGGCATTGTTATGACCTCAGTTAGGTATTTACTTATACTTCACAGATTATTCTTATCACTCTCTTCCTACTGATTATTTGATTCCTTCAATAATTTATATGTACTGCTGTTGGTCAATTCATGTAAAAAAAATGTAATCCCTCTATTATCAAAATTTGTTTTGGAACCTCCAATTAAAGTAGAGAGTAGAGTAGAGTAGAGTAGAGTAGAGTAGAGTAGATTAGAGTAGACTAGAGTAGACTAGAGTAGAGTATAGTAGAGTACAAGAGTAGAGTAGATTAGAGTAGAGTAGAGTACAAGAGGAGTAGAGTAGAGTAGAGTAGAGTACAAGAGGAGTAGAGTACAAGAGGAGTAGAGTACAAGAGGAGTAGAGTACAAGAGGGGTAGAGTACAAGAGTAGAGTACAAGAGTAGAGTACAAGAGTAGAGTACAAGAGTAGAGTAGAGTAGAGTACAAGAGTAGAGTAGAGTACAAGAGTAGAGTAGAGTAGACTAGAGTAGAGTAGACTAGAGTACAAGAGTAGAGTAGAGTAGAGTACAAGAGGAGTAGAGTAGAGTAGAGTAGAGTACAAGAGGAGTAGAGTACAAGAGGAGTAGAGTACAAGAGGGGTAGAAAGAGGAGTAGAGTACAAGAGGGGTAGAGTACAAGAGTAGAGTACAAGAGTAGAGTACAAGAGTAGAGTACAAGAGTAGAGTAGAGTAGAGTAGAGTACAAGAGTAGAGTAGAGTACAAGAGTAGAGTAGAGTAGACTAGAGTAGAGTAGACTAGAGTACAAGAGTAGAGTAGAGTAGAGTACAAGAGGAGTAGAGTAGAGTAGAGTAGAGTAGAGTACAAGAGGAGTAGAGTACAAGAGGAGTAGAGTACAAGAGGAGTAGAGTACAAGAGGGGTAGAAAGAGGAGTAGAGTACAAGAGGGGTAGAGTACAAGAGTATAGTACAAGAGTAGAGTACAAGAGTAGAGTACAAGATTAGAGTACAAGATTAGAGTACAAGATTAGAGTACAAGAGTAGAGTAGAGTAGAGTACATGAGTAGAGTAGAGTACAAGAGTAGAGTAGAGTAGACTAGAGTACAAGAGTAGAGTAGAGTAGAGTACAAGAGTAGAGTACAGTACAGGACAGTAGAGTAGAGTAGAGTAGAGTACAGTATAGTATAATATAGTATAGTATAGTAGAGTAGAGTAGAATAGGGTAGGGTAGGGTAGGGTAGGGTGGGGTATGGTAGGGTAGGGGTAAAGTAAAGTAGATTAAAGTAAAGTAAAGTACTTAATGTCTAAAGTAAAGTAAAGTAACTGTTGAATGTAAAATTCCGTACCTCTCTCAAAAATTTTATTGTCATAATTTGCGCCACGAACGCCTTTCTAATCGAACTTTGTTTCCTAATAAATTTCAGACAGCAACAGCAGAATTCTGTCTGGCAAACAGCTCCTAATCCGTTTTATAATGCACAACAGCCGAATTCTACAAGGAGGCAAGATTCCAGGCAGTGGCAGAGCAAACCTTACCAACATTTTTCAAAACAGAATAACGGTCAACAAAATCATATTACCAGAAATGACAGTGATGATCGAGCAGCTGAAAAGCAGAAGATCCAGCGTTCAGTTCCAGAACAACCTGCTTCGTCAGGAAACAACTATTTTATGCCGAATTATAGAAATACTGGTCAGTTTGGAGGCGCGCAGGAAAAACCAAAGGATATAACGGTAGGCCAAAGTAATATTGTACTCATTTTACTGTACAGCGTGACTCATGGTCGATGGAAAACAACGTAGGATGTTTCTGAAAATTTCGCATACTTACCAAATTAAATATAATGCCATCAATTAGAGAATAATTCTAATTGACAAAGTCATTTGGAAATGAAAAATAAGAAAATAATTATTAGGTTCCTATAAAATATTATATAAAAAATCAGGTAAATAAAATTGTACATCATTTTCACCATACTGGTCAAAAACAAAAAAAAAAATAAAAAAATACTAGTACAATTTAATAAAACAAATTGATCCTGAATAACTAGGACAGGATCACAAACTTGAATTTCATAACACCAGTAGATGTTATCTAATGAGTAGAAAGCATTCGCCATAAGATTTTTTACGGAAGTTTAAAATTTTCTTTTATTGTCCATGATTTTATTCTCGTTATCTAATTAATTAAGGTTCATGTGAACGCATGAAGAAATAAGTGGCAAATTAAAAATTCTGAAAAAAAATCGAATTATTTTGGCATTCAAATTGAATAATTAGAGAGACGTAGAAGAAAATTTGATGAACAGTTTTCGAAGAAAAAATATAATCCTAATTTTTAGAGGATATTTTAAGTTTTCCCAAAAACCCTTCACCAGAATCCATTTCAAATATCATGACAAATCAATGTGAAAGTAAAAGATAATCACGATTTTTTTTTCAGAATTTTTTAATTCACGGTTTCCTCACAATTTGAAAAAAATCAGAAAATCTTGTTATAAAATCAAAGAAAGTTGAGAAGAATCGCTTTTGTTAGTGATATTTATATGAAATTTAGAAGACTGAACGTTGAGGAACTATTCGTACTATTTTTCAGACTTAAAATCAAACGATTTAAGGTAAGCTCGGGTAAGTGTGAATTTGGGGCAAGTGTGAGTTTGCTCGCTATCTTCGCTAAACCGGGCGACAGCCCAATGCCATCTATTGACGAAAAGCCTACACTCATAATGAATCCATAACCATCATATAAAATACAAAAGAGTTTTTGATAATTCCAAATATTTTCCCCAATTTTCTAACCTACAATTCATCAACCCGAACGAGTATAACGAGTTTATTTCAAGCTTTGAGTGTATTGTTGAAATCTAAGGTAAGAATCCATTTTATACACTTTTCTTCTAACTAAACAATGAATCTGACTATAGATTGTTTTTTCATGAAGTTGTTTTTTTACATTTTTCCATTGCATGTCACACTTACCCCGAAATTAAATGTTATTGGGGATAGTGTGACCTATCTGTCGGGGTAAGTGGGAACCTGGTTCATTTGGCCAATCTAAACAGTAATATTTTTTCAGCTATAGTACGAAATTATATACGGAAATCTCAGAGAGCCAAACAATATACCTGGCCAGATGTGAAAGACATTGATACACTTTCTGAGGATGAAATAACAACTGTGCTTCCATCACCACTCGTCAGAAGATGGGGATCAATGAAATTCTCATTCGATTTTTCAGATTTCTACCTGTAAATTTTTCTTTGGAACAAATTTTCACTTTCACGATTATTTTTTGTTTTTTTCCAATGGGGCATTTCAAATTCAATATTAAAAGGTTTCTAACTATGTTTTGAATAAAGATATCTCGAAACAAATAAATTGTGGTGAAAGTTCCTTTACTGTTTACTCACACCTGCCCCAAAGAGAGATTTACGTGCATTAATATCTTTAAATTTGGCCACAATCACACTTGCCCCAAATTTCCGGGGAAGTGTGACCTATGGAGATGTATATCTGAATATATGAATAAAAATCATAGAATACGTTTTTCAACAGTTTTCTGTGGCGTATTACAAAGACTGACCTTCGAAGTGAATACCTGCAAAAGTTCATTGTTATATTAGTTCAGGTTCATCAGAAGGACTAAATTCAATGCGAACTAATGAAAATCACGATCACACTTACCCGAGCTTACCTTATATTTTTAATAATGATTTTCAAAACCTCGGACAAAAAACGGTAAATCGCTCCAGTAAGTGATTCCTCTATAGTACATAAACGAAAAGACAAAAATAGTTCTGTAACTGTCCACAAGGTATTGCACAGAATTATTGTCACTGTCATATTTACTGTACAGCGTTGCCAATAGTTCTAGACAGCGGTAACCGATTTAATTTGTTTAATTTATCGAAAATGAAAGTTGCGTCGATAGGGGTTTGTCAGTTCATCAGTCGGATGTTGGACTGGTCCAGCTAAAGCCTTGGAGTCCTTGGACACAACTGAAGAAGTATGTAGGTAATAAGTTTGATGTTTTGCGATTTAAAATATCAGTTTTGGAAATAAAACAGGATGCAAAACAGAATTGAAAAATAATTATAATAATCATAATAGAGTCTTTGTTGTCCATTCCAGTTGTTTTTAAATAACATTAACTTATATACATAAAAAATAACGGCATTATAGGCGGAGTTCTGCTTACAAAGTTGAAAAATATCGATAAAAATAAATTATAGTGAGTTGTTCATATAAGCTGCTATTTTTCAATTCTACCAACAATTTTGTTGTTTGGACTAAAAGCAAATATAATCTAGGAAGAAAGATCAAGCACGGACTGATTATATCTATAACAAACCCATGGGCACTGCAACCCCGAAAAACAAACGGAAAGAATACAATAAATAATATACTGGTGAACCAGAAAAAAGGGCAATTCCGATGATTCCCAAGATTTCCTTCCACGGAAAAACCGACGGCACAGGCATCATCAAAAAACTAAAATATAAAAAAGAGAATGAACCAGCGTCAAAGAAAATGATCCCCACCTTCGGAAACACTAAAAACGATTGAAAAGATAACCCCTTTTAGAACAAAAGGAGGTTTCCATGGTAAGCCTGCAAATCAACCGAAATTTGCAGACAAGGAAAATACATATATCACTTTTTCTGAAATCCAAATTGAGTAGGATTGTGCCTATTTAAAAAAGGCATTATCCTTTTTTTCCCGATTTTTTCTATTATTTTCGAAAGTGTGGCTAACATTGAAATGGGTCTGAAGGATTATCAGTAGTAACGCCACAAGCGGTTTCTCTGCAGCACGTTAAAAATAAGAATACACGAAAGATTTAACACCAGCATCTATTTATAATCCATATTAACATGTTTTTTTCCAGTTACCTGGTAGAGAAGAAGAATCTCTGGAATACACCATGAAAGATCAAGTTAAAAGGGTATGTGAATATATATATATATATATATATATATATATATATATATATATATATATATATATATATATATATATATATACAGTGTGCCCAAGATAAGAATGAACAGCATGGGGATATCGGAAACGGTAAGTGATACGGGGTCGATTAAATTAGAGAAAAGTAGCGCATTTATGTGCCTAATAATATGCCATTTAGAAAGTTTTAATATTCCGAGTAGTTTCGGAGATATCCGAGAAAAACCGAAATTTGAGAATTTCGGTTTTTCTCGGATATCTCCGAAACTACTCGGAATATTAAAACTTTCTAAATGGCATATTATTAGGCACATAAATGCGCTACTTTTCTCTAATTTAATCGACCCCGTATCACTTACCGTTTCCGATATCCCCATGCTGTTCATTCTTATCTTGGGCACACTGTATATATATATATATATATATATATATATATATATATTATTCCTTCTGGTTTTAAGCAAATAACCTTTTTTAGACCCAAACGGTTAACACTAACTTCTTGAAAAATTTATTGAAAATCGGTGAACATTCGAATACAGTAATTGAAAAGCTTGATAAAAATTTGAGAAAGACTCCATCCAACACTAAGAAAAGTGATACAAATGGTGTAAGGACCTCCAAAATATCTATTGGAAAGTGTACAGTAAGTTTGTTTTTGTAGTTTTGGTACATTTTTAAGTTCGTAAATATTATACCAGGTGACTAATAGAAGTTTGTCATGAAGAAAGTCCTATGGAATTAGAATTCCAAACACTTATCGATAAAGTTTTTCGATATTTTGTCAATTCGAGCATGTTTTGGCACCGTAGAGGGATTTTTCAGATTGGAAGCGCCATCAGAGTTTTTCAGAAATTTCAATGACAATTCGTTTTCGTCCATATAAACTCAATATTTTTCATCACACATCATTTATTTTTCGCGAATCTCTCGGTTTCATTATATCTATATTAATTACGGCTACGAAAGGAATTTATTTTCGAGTCTACAGGGTGGCTCAAAAAAGTGTGACATACCAAAGTTGTGTTTCTTCATATGGAACAACTTGTATTTCGTTACACTTTTGAAAGGTTCAGAAAAAAGTAGTATGATTTCATAAAGGTACCCAACTCTAACCGTTCTCGAGATATTTTTTATGAAAATGCTGGGGTCAATTTGGAACTGAACATCGAAACGTATAGAAATCATCCCTTCAAAATCTGATCAAGCATAAAAGAGGTTTTGGGCTACTGATTTCGATACAGCCCGTTTCTCAACACTATACAGATTGTTCAATCATTGTTATTTCAAGAAAAACCATCTGTATATTTTTGGTCCGAAGAAAAGAAAATTCAATTATCGTTCATTTCTTATCGGGGCTCCATTTTCATATAATAGTTCATATTTCAATGCATTCTTTGAATCAATATAGCTATGACAAATTTATTTCGTTTGCTCACAACATTCTTATCGACAATAGTTGAAGAAATAAAATCTATGAAATTGAAGGATAATTCAATAATATACAATAAAAATCTTATTTCAGTCCATCTCATTAATTATTGAGTGGAAGAGCAAACACTTGATGAAATATTTTATTTATTGAAAGAATAGCTTCCAGACAGAACAAGTTCTGGTATGAGGAAGTTGTACATATGTTCAAAAAAATAAAAAAATAAATTAACAATTGTAATAAAAAATATGTACTGGGAAAAAATGTAAAGAAAATGTCTTATCAATAAAAGCCTTAATTATTATTATTAAAAAAATTATTCGGTCTGAAAGACACACATTTTATCTGGAAAACACAAACCCGTTTGAAATAGAACAAAAAAAAAATAAATAAAAAAATCTCCAGGTATTGACAAAATCACTTAAAACTATGACATATTCTAAAATTATTTCAGAACCGCACTGATTCATCTGATGCATTTCATCATAAATTCAGGTCAAATTCCAAAATTTTTCAAAGTGGGCATTATCAAACCTATACATAAATGTGGTGATGAATTGGAAGATGAAAATCACAGGCCTATTTGACTAACATCAAGTTTGAATATTAAAATTTAGATTTAGAAAAAACAAGTCGACCCAGGATGCTATCTGTCAACTGCCAGATAATATACAGGGTGTTTCCGAAATTGGAGCAATAAATGAAATGGGTAATGGAAAACGAAAAATTAAAGCGGAGTGAAAGAATATACTTTTTTTTTTTTTCGAAAAAACGTTATTTTGGAGAATACTGGACTTTGAACATTTCGGAAAACTCTGGCAAACTTTTGGGAACCTCTGGCAAGAGATCAAAGACCCCTAGATGTAACCGAAGCGGTGACAAAAAAAGGCCGGCGCGTAATAAATAACTTTGACAATGTTGCCGACGTTAAATGTTGAAAGATGGTATGATAAAGTAAACGATATTCTTTCTTCGAACAGTCCCCCTTTGAGGGGTACTTGGAGCAGTGGGGGTCGCTGAGTTGGCTTGGCCTCGGCCGCAACAACCCTCATCATTCAGTTCCCCTTCAAGGGCAAAGCTCGCGAGCTAATCGATTCAGAGTTGTATATTGTTTGTCGTGGTATTCTTCGATCATATTGCTTCTTGCATTCATTAGGATATTTGTGATTATTTTACGTGCAATTTCGGAAACACCCTGTGTATCAACATCTTGATAATCAAAATTCAGCTAAGGCTATTTTTTTGTACCTAGCTAAAGCTTTTGATCACAGACCACAAATGACTATTAATGAAATTATCGAATATTGCATTTCACGTCAAAATTTATGATCTCAAAAATTATTTGGAAAATAGAATTCAATATTTTGAAATTGAGTGAACATAAAAATCTTTCAATCAGATGTGCCACAGGGGACAGTGTTGAGGCCACTTATATTTACTATACAGGGTGTCAATTTTAAAACTTCCTACCTTTGATGTTTTCTTTCTGGTAAACAATATGAGGAATCTAAAAAACGGGTCACTTTTATTTTCAAGGGGGACACTTTCAAGGAATATTGGTAGCCCTTTTTACAACAAATTTCTGTTTTCAGCCAAAGAATTGTTTAGCAAAACTGATAAAATAAAAAATAAAAAAGAAATAACCTCAGAGTACTAAATGAAGAAGCTCAAATTGTAGTTTTGGGAACATTTGCTGCAGAGCTCACGAGCTCCTTACGATCAGTATCAGAACAGATGGGAATGTCACGCATGAAACGGAGAGATTTCCGAAAAACTAAATGGTTTGTCTTACGGGTACCGTACCATATGGGGTGCCCCACCCTGTAAACTGTCTAATGAACCATTAATCAAATCATATGCTTTGAAAATTATTCAGTTATGTGTATACTTAACAAGACGTAAATTGACAACTGACATTGACAATTGACAAAATTAATATTTTTTTAGCCTGTCGCTAATGCCCCCGCAAGTATCGAACTCTTGACATACTATCAAACGAACGCTTTGGGTATGCCTCGGTATCAGTACCTCACTACAAATGACAATATGGTTCAAGCCCAGGTGACTCTGGCCAATGGGAAACTGATAATGGGAAAACCGGCAGCGAGTAAAGAAGCAGCTAGCGAAAATGTTGCCGGTGATGTTTTGGAGTTCTTCAAGATGAACGATGTGAGTTTTTTGTTTCGGTATCGACGGTGAATATTGCGAAAGTAGTCAACCTCTATGCCCTTTTTTAATTCTCATTCCTATGAATAATAGTTAAAATAAAAATACGCTTTCAGGAAAAACAGACACTGCGCGAAAATACTATTCCTTCGCCCCCAAAAGACTGGGTACGCCAAGAAAATATCCGAGCTGAGGGACAGGTATATACTCGAAAATAATTATAATCAACAATTGAGATTTTTTTTTTTTTTTTTTTCAAGAAAATGGAAACAATTTTGAGTAGCCAATTAAGTGACGTCAGGCTGTCTCACAAGAACAAAGGCGACACTACGGCAGTATTAAATAATTCATTTGTTCCATTGCAAGCGGTAAAGAGTCATATCAGCAAAGCAAAGCTGGTGGAGGAAAGCATCAAGGAAAACATAGGAATGCAAAAAAATGTGGCTGGCATCAGTAATGAGAGAAAAAATAATGAAAAGGTTGGTGTACACAAGTTCCATTTCTGAATTATGATTTTGGTTTCATTCGATTCAAAATGGCATCTAAAAAAAATTATAAAAAGAAAAATTGCGGCTGACAAAAATTGCAAAATTTATAAATAATAACGTAAAAGGCAATACAATAGTTTGGTTTTTTGCAAATAGTTCAAGAACTATTTGAGATAAACTAAATTAAAAAAAACTCCTATCTCCCCGAACTGTACCGGCAGCATTTATTATTTTGATTAGAGGTGAAAATTAGGCTAAAAACGAGTAGAGAAAGAAGCTCGATCAAAAAAAAAATAAACTATAAATATTAAGGAATAAAAAAAATTTAGTAAATAGTATCTAAACGCACAAATAAACAATAATTCGTTAACAAAAAATGTTCAACCCAATTTTATAATTGGTTAATTTTTAGCAGTATAAACGCCGATTATTTCAGAACTAAAAACCAAGATTTATTCATATTTTTTGGAGTTTCTTTTAAAAAAGTTTAGAAACGATTTCCTTTGGAAAAATTGAAATATTAAATTTTTTCACTTTTTTCATTAACAATGATATTGAAAAATAAAGAATGTAAGTAAATAAAGCAATTTGGAATGTTTTTTTTTTTCAATTATTCTAATTATTCAAATTATTTAGTTTTATTATTACTGAAAGCTATATAACTATAAATTTTTTTGATTTTATTTTTTAGTTTTACTAAAATAATTGTTATAAACAAAAGGATTGTCAATCAGACATTCGCAAATTTTATTTTGGGAATCTGATCTTTGATGAAAATAATGATTTTTAAATAATAATTTTCAATTTTTTTTTTATGATTCAAAAAATATTTTCTTAAAAAAAATTATTTTCAGAAGATAATTAACAATCTTTTTGTTACTAAATTAAGGAACCTTTTTTAAAAATCATAACTTATCACGTTCTTTCATATTCTGAAAAAAGAATTTAAATCAACTTTGATCTGTTTAACAAACAAACAATTTGTTATAAACAAATGAATTTTTGCCCAATACTTTTTTAATACTAACAGATATTATGGAAACAACTACTTACGTCTTTTTTATGTGATTTTTTTTCTCTATTTTTTTATATAATTTTTATACATATTTTTCTTCGTTGTTATTGAAATATAAATAACTATTGAAGATACGACGAAAACACTTCAAATCTTTTTCATTCTTCATTTATCAATGAATAAATTGAGCTCTCATCCAAAGCTCTAACTCAATTGTTTATTAATTTTTGTTATTATGTTCTTTTTAATTCTCTCGATATTGAGTTTTTTTTACTTTTCTCTTCAAATATCTTATAAATTGAAAATACAATAAAATTACTCGAGACTTTTCAATTCTCAGTTCATTAATAAACGAATTGAGTTTGAGAACGGAGCTCTAACTTGATTGTTATAAACTTTTGACGATGAATAATTGAATACTTGAAAATTTTGTTTCGGCTTGAAATATATATATTTCATAATAATGCGGTTATTCAATTTTAGTTTTCTAATTTTTCTGTTTTTAACATTGCACCAAATTTCATATATTCATCAGTGAACTTCTTACTTCACACCTTATGATTCAAATGCACTTGCCGAAGATATCAAAACAGCTGGAGAAAAAATAATGTCATCATTGCATCATAAAACAATAATGACTTCGTCGAAATTGTAAAATATGTAGATATTCAGTTAATCCTTTGTTTATTTCAATTCTTGATGAGATATTGGGAATCTGTTCGTCGAGATACGTAAGAGGTCGGCGAGTGATTTTCCGAAAATTATAAAATAAAAATTTTGGAAAAAAACCTCCATTTCAAAATTGCAGAGGTTTCGTAAAAAGCCTACCAAATCTCTATTTGACTAGCAATCGATTTCAAATTCGGTGAGCATGTACAAAAAAAAAATATTTTACGAATATGAAAAAAAAGTATTAAAATAATTTTTGACGGGAAATAACAGCTCTCAACTTCAGCTGATTTCGACTATATGATCAGAAATGAAATTTGAAGAAGGAATGAGCGAGAACTGGAAATAATTTTGGTAAAATTTATTATAAATGGTATACTCATTTATAATAAACTACCAAGCACATTGAAGAATATCAAAGGCTCTTTAAAATTCAAGTTCAAACTGAAACAATATTTTAAAAAATGGATGTGATTTGACGATTTAATATTTTGTTACAGTTTGTTTGTTGCTTCATTTATTTACGAATTTATTTTGATATTTCCCTATTATAAGCAGCTCATGTTTCTTGGGAATAATAAAGTTATTATTATTATTAAAATCGCAAAAATTCCAGTGATTTCGTTAATCCTTGGTGGAATTCAAGTTTTGATACAAAATCAGCTCGTCGATATATAGAATTGTTGACTCTGGAAATGTAAGCTTTATGGCATCGATTGGTGAATAATTCAATTAATTACATAATGAAGTTGAAAATGTAAATATATTTTTTTTTTATTTCAGGTATCAAATGAGGCTAAAGGAAATCAGAATAAACCGAAAAAACAGAGGAAAACCAGAATTGCCGCGAATTTTATCAAAAAGGACTAAATCTCCGAATGTTTAGTGAAGAATCAAATCTGTAGATGTCGGATTCCTCGAGTTTTTCTGAACTCGACGGGATCATCTCAATAAGGTGTATCAATTTATCAATTGTTTGTTTTGTTTTGCATATCCAACCTTTTATCAATTGAAAATAAATTATATATTTTTAATAACATTAATTGTGGAGACGAATTTTCAAAGCTCATTATTCCTCGTTCTGTTCTTTTTATCATCATCGATTTACTAGAATTTGATTACTGCATTATTTTGTAGCAGAGATTTATTATTTTGTTGGAGGTAACTGTGATAATAACAGTCAGAAAAATAAACAAAAAAAATATTAATTTGAAATGTTGTCTTATTACATTCTTACAGTTTTGGGAGCTCTAGAAGAGCTGGGCAGTCTGAACAGACTGACCTTGCATTTGCGTTTGGTCAACATTCGGACATTTTGGGATCTATTTTGCACAAAATAATCTCATGTCCACATCTACGTCAACTATATAACTCAGAATTTTATAATTCCGACTTGGTAACTCGGAATTTTATAATTCCGACTCCGTATCTCGGAATTCCGACCTAATAACTCGGAATTTTATAATTCCGACTTCATATCTCGGAATTTTGACTTACTTACACAGAATTTTTTAATTTCAACTTGGTATCTCGGAATTCCGACTTGGTAACTCGGAATTTTATAATTCTGACTTCATATCTCGGAATTTTTACTCACTAAATCAGAATTTTTCAATTTCAACTTGGTATCTCGGAATTCCGACTTGCAACTCGAAATTCCGACTTGGTAACTCAGAATTTTATAATTCCGACTTCATATCTCGGAATTCTGACTTTGTCTCGAAATTCCGACTTCATATCTCGGAATTCCGACTTCATATCTCGGAATTCCGACTTACTAACTCGGAATTTTACAATTTCGACTTGGTATCTCGGAATTCTGACCTAATAACTCGGAATTTTATTATTCCGACTTGGTATCTCGGAAAATCCGACTTGGTAACTCGGAATTTTATAATTCCGACTTCATATCTCGAAATTTTGACTTACTAACTCAGAATTTTTTAATTTCAACTTGGTATCTCGGAATTCTGACTTGGTAACTCGGAATTTCATCATTTCGACTTCATATCTCGGACTTACTAACTCGAAATTTCGACTTGGTATCTCGGAGTTTTACAATAATTCCGACTTCATATGTCGGAATTCCGACTTAACAACCCGGAATTTTTATAATTCCGACTTGGTATCTCGGAATTCCGACTTGGTAACTCGGAATTTTATAATTCCGACTTCATATTTCGGAATTTCGACTTCATATTTCGAAATTCCGACTTTGTCTCGAAATTCCGACTTTGTCTCGAAATTCCGACTTCATATCTCGGAATTCCGACTTCATATCTCGGAATTCCGACTTACTAACTCGGAATTTTACAATTTCGACTTGGTATCTCGGAATTCTGACCTAATTACTCGGAATTTTATAATTCCGACTTGGTATCTCGAAATTCCGACTTGTTAACTCGGAATTTTATAATTCCGACTTCATATCTCGGAATTCCAACTTACCAACTCGGAATTTCATAATTCCGACTTGGTATCTCGGAATTCCGACTTGGTACCTCAAAATTCCGACTTGGTATCTCGGAATTCCGACTTGGTACCTCAAAATTCCGACTTGGTATCTCGGAATTTCGACTGCTACTCGGAATTCCGACTTGGTAACTCAGAATTTTATAATTCCGACTTCATATCTCGGAATTCCGACTTAACAACTCGGAAGTTTATAATTCCGACTTTATATCTCGGAATTTTATAATTCCGACTTGGTAACTCGGAATTTTATAATTCTGACTTCATATCTCGGAATTTTTACTCACTAAATCAGAATTTTTCAATTTCAACTTGGTATCTCGGAATTCCGACTTGCAACTCGAAATTCCGACTTGGTAACTCAGAATTTTATAATTCCGACTTCATATCTCGGAATTCTGACTTTGTCTCGAAATTCCGACTTCATATCTCGGAATTCCGACTTCATATCTCGGAATTCCGACTTACTAACTCGGAATTTTACAATTTCGACTTGGTATCTCGGAATTCTGACCTAATAACTCGGAATTTTATTATTCCGACTTGGTATCTCGGAAAATCCGACTTGGTAACTCGGAATTTTATAATTCCGACTTCATATCTCGAAATTTTGACTTACTAACTCAGAATTTTTTAATTTCAACTTGGTATCTCGGAATTCTGACTTGGTAACTCGGAATTTCATCATTTCGACTTCATATCTCGGACTTACTAACTCGAAATTTCGACTTGGTATCTCGGAGTTTTACAATAATTCCGACTTCATATGTCGGAATTCCGACTTAACAACCCGGAATTTTTATAATTCCGACTTGGTATCTCGGAATTCCGACTTGGTAACTCGGAATTTTATAATTCCGACTTCATATTTCGGAATTTCGACTTCATATTTCGAAATTCCGACTTTGTCTCGAAATTCCGACTTTGTCTCGAAATTCCGACTTCATATCTCGGAATTCCGACTTCATATCTCGGAATTCCGACTTACTAACTCGGAATTTTACAATTTCGACTTGGTATCTCGGAATTCTGACCTAATTACTCGGAATTTTATAATTCCGACTTGGTATCTCGAAATTCCGACTTGTTAACTCGGAATTTTATAATTCCGACTTCATATCTCGGAATTCCAACTTACCAACTCGGAATTTCATAATTCCGACTTGGTATCTCGGAATTCCGACTTGGTACCTCAAAATTCCGACTTGGTATCTCGGAATTCCGACTTGGTACCTCAAAATTCCGACTTGGTATCTCGGAATTTCGACTGCTACTCGGAATTCCGACTTGGTAACTCAGAATTTTATAATTCCGACTTTATATCTCGGAATTCCGACCTCATATTTCAAAATTCCGACTTCATATCTCGGAATTCCAACTTACTAACTCGGAATTTCATAATTCCGACTTGGTATCTCGGAATTTTATAATAATTCCGACGTCATATCTCGGAATTCCAACTTACTAACTCGGAATTTCATAATTCCGACTTGGTATCTCGGAATTCCGACTTGGTATCTCGGAATTTTATAATAATTCCGACTTCATATCTCGGAATTCCGACTTAACAACTCGGAAGTTTATAATTCCGACTTTATATCTCGGAATTTTATAATTCCGACTTGGTAACTCGGAATTTTATAATTCCGACTTCATATCTCGAAATTTTGACTTACTAACACAGAATTTTATAATTCCGACTTCATATCTCGAAATTTTGACTTACTAACTCAGAATTTTTTAATTTCAACTTGGTATCTCGGAATTCTGACTTGGTAACTCGGAATTTCATCATTTCGACTTCATATCTCGGACCTACTGACGGAATTTCGACTTGGTATCTCGGATTTTTACAATAATTCCGACTTCATATGTCGGAATTCCGACTTAACAACCCGGAATTTTTATAATTCCGACTTGGTATCTCGGAATTCCGACTTGGTATCTCGGAATTCCGACTTGGTAACTCGGAATTTTATAATTCCGACTTCATATCTCGGAATTCCAACTTACTAACTCAGAATTTTATAATTCCGACTTTATATCTCGGAATTCCGACTTCATATTTCGAAATTCCGACTTCATATCTCGGAATTCCAACTTACTAACTCGGAATTTCATAATTCCGACTTGGTATCTCGGAATTCCGACTTGGTATCTCGGAATTTTATAATAATTCCGACTTCATATCTCGGAATTCCGACTTAACAACTCGGAAGTTTATAATTCCGACTTTATATCTCGGAATTTCGACTTACTAACTCGGAGTTTTTTAATTCCAACTTTTTATCTCGGAATTTCGACTGCAACTCGGAATTCCGACTTGGTAACTCAAAATTCCGACTTGGTATCTCGGAATTCCGACTTGGTACCTCAAAATTCCGACTTGGTATCTCGGAATTTCGACTGCTACTCGGAATTCCGACTTGGTAACTCAGAATTTTATAATTCCGACTTTATATCTCGGAATTCCGACCTCATATTTCAAAATTCCGACTTCATATCTCGGAATTCCAACTTACTAACTCGGAATTTCATAATTCCGACTTGGTATCTCGGAATTTTATAATAATTCCGACGTCATATCTCGGAATTCCAACTTACTAACTCGGAATTTCATAATTCCGACTTGGTATCTCGGAATTCCGACTTGGTATCTCGGAATTTTATAATAATTCCGACTTCATATCTCGGAATTCCGACTTAACAACTCGGAAGTTTATAATTCCGACTTTATATCTCGGAATTTTATAATTCCGACTTGGTAACTCGGAATTTTATAATTCCGACTTCATATCTCGAAATTTTGACTTACTAACACAGAATTTTATAATTCCGACTTCATATCTCGAAATTTTGACTTACTAACTCAGAATTTTTTAATTTCAACTTGGTATCTCGGAATTCTGACTTGGTAACTCGGAATTTCATCATTTCGACTTCATATCTCGGACCTACTGACGGAATTTCGACTTGGTATCTCGGATTTTTACAATAATTCCGACTTCATATGTCGGAATTCCGACTTAACAACCCGGAATTTTTATAATTCCGACTTGGTATCTCGGAATTCCGACTTGGTATCTCGGAATTCCGACTTGGTAACTCGGAATTTTATAATTCCGACTTCATATTTCGGAATTTCGACTTCATATTTCGAAATTCCGACTTCATATCTCGGAATTCCAACTTACTAACTCAGAATTTTATAATTCCGACTTTATATCTCGGAATTCCGACTTCATATTTCGAAATTCCGACTTCATATCTCGGAATTCCAACTTACTAACTCGGAATTTCATAATTCCGACTTGGTATCTCGGAATTCCGACTTGGTATCTCGGAATTTTATAATAATTCCGACTTCATATCTCGGAATTCCGACTTAACAACTCGGAAGTTTATAATTCCGACTTTATATCTCGGAATTTCGACTTACTAACTCGGAGTTTTTTAATTCCAACTTTTTATCTCGGAATTTCGACTGCAACTCGGAATTCCGACTTGGTAACTCAAAATTCCGACTTGGTATCTCGGAATTTCAACTGCTACTCGGAATTCCGACTTGGTAACTCAGAATTTTATAATTCCGACTTTATATCTCGGAATTCCGACTTCATATTTCGAAATTCCGACTTCATATCTCGGAATTCCAACTTACTAACTCGGAATTTCATAATTCCGACTTGGTATCTCGGAATTCCGACTTGGTATCTCGGAATTTTATGATAATTCCGACTTCATATCTCGGAATTCCGACTTAACAACTCGGAAGTTTATAATTCCGACTTTATATCTCGGAATTTCGACTTACTAACTCGGAGTTTTTTAATTCCAACTTTTTATCTCGGAATTTCGACTGCAACTTGTTATCTCGGAATTTCGACTGCAACTCGGAATTCCGACTTGGTAACTCAAAATTCCGACTTGGTATCTCGGAATTTCAACTGCTACTCGGAATTCCGACTTGGTAACTCAGAATTTTATAATTCCGACTTTATATCTCGGAATTCCGACTTCATATTTCGAAATTCCGACTTCATATCTCGGAATTCCAACTTACTAACTCGGAATTTCATAATTCCGACTTGGTATCTCGGAATTCCGACTTGGTATCTCGGAATTTTATGATAATTCCGACTTCATATCTCGGAATTCCGACTTAACAACTCGGAAGTTTATAATTCCGACTTTATATCTCGGAATTTCGACTTACTAACTCGGAGTTTTTTAATTCCAACTTGTTATCTCGGAATTTCGACTGCAACTCGGAATTCCGACTTGGTAACTCAAAATTCCGACTTGGTATCTCGGAATTTCAACTGCTACTCGGAATTCCGACTTGGTAACTCAGAATTTTATAATTCCGACTTTATATCTCGGAATTCCGACTTCATATTTCGAAATTCCGACTTCATATCTCGGAATTCCAACTTACTAACTCGGAATTTCATAATTCCGACTTGGTATCTCGGAATTCCGACTTGGTATCTCGGAATTTTATGATAATTCCGACTTCATATCTCGGAATTCCGACTTAACAACTCGGAAGTTTATAATTCCGACTTTATATCTCGGAATTTCGACTTACTAACTCGGAGTTTTTTAATTCCAACTTGTTATCTCGGAATTTCGACTGCAACTAGGAATTCCGTTTTGGTAACTCAAAATTTTATAATTCCGACTTCATATCTCGAAATTCCGAGTTCATATCTCTGAATTCCATCTTACTAACTCGGAATTTCATAATTCCGACTTGGTATCTCGGAATTCCGACTTGGTAACTCGGAATTTTATAATAATTCCGACTTCATATCTTGGAATTCCGACTTAACAACTCGGAATTTTTTAATTTCGACTTGGTAACTCGGAATTTTATAATTCCGACTTAATATCTCGGAATTCCGACTTCATATCTCGGAATTCCGACTTACTAACTCGGAATTTTACAATTCCGACTTGGTATATCGGAATTCTGACTTGGTAACTCGGAATTTCATAATTTCGACTTACTAATTTCGACTTATTATCTTATTTCATTATTCCATTCCATACATTCATTCATTATTCCGTCCATTGAACGTCCGGTTACATACAAAAATATGTCCAGGTAATGTCCGAACTTCACTGGATTCAACATTCTATGGATGTACATTCCCAGAAAAAAATTCAAGTATTCAAAGTATTTGAATGACATTTTTTTAAATAAAATTGCGATAACCTATGCTGGCAGTTTTTTAATTGATTTCTATTTTCTGCAAAAACGCCTGGTTTGATTTTTAAAGGGCAACTAGGATTTTATGTCAACTACTACCCACAAATTTTTATTTTAAATTGAACTCAATATAAGATTAAATAATGATGGCATCAATGAATACTCCATGAATGCATTATTATATAGTACATTTTGAAAAAAGGATCATTACAAAAACGCAGTAAACATATATTGTATATTATATAAACAAAAATAGCACAACTTGCAAGTATAAATAAAATACATATTGAACATTCTGAATGGGCCGTAATGGTCGTGTGGTAGAGCGCACAAGGTCGTGGGTTCAAAGCCCAGCACGGCCATCTGTGTCGGATCTTTTCCTTGCTCGCACAAGCTCCTAGGAGTTTCTGAGGGGTTTCTCTCAGAAAACCTGGAAGATTCGTTACAAAAAAAACAAAAAAATAACTAAAACTCAAATAAATCATTAAACAAACACAAATAACACTAATACTAAGTGGACATAGAAAAATTCAAAATCTTGAAAAACACAAATTTTCTCTTAACACATTAACAAATTTTCGAAATTTTCAACTCGAAAGTGCAGAGGTTCAGTAGAGCCTATGAAATATTTAATTGATTCGAAATCAACTTAAAATTTGGTGTGCCTATTCAAAAAAGATTGATGTTTACAAATATGAGTAGAAAAAAATTTAAATGTTGGGGGGTGAAATGACTTTTCTCAACTCCAGATGAACTTTACAACTCGAAAACGGTTGAAGATAGAGCAATTCTGCGAACGCCAGTCGATTCAAAATAAAAATATCAAGCGAAATAATCCATTTTCAAAGCATTTCGAAAACTATCCATTTTTGAGCTTTGTGGCTATGGACACTTTTGATCAGCTCGTAACGAACTGCAAACTACCGAAAATTCAGCCAAATTCACGGAAAGCCATTTCCCGTAAGAAATGTGCGGGGTCCTTTCAGACTTCTTACTGGACCAGAGAGGTTTCTTTTTCTAATAAAAAGAACAATTCACTTTCCAGTAGTGTATTTGAACAAGAAATAAATCACATGAATACTATTCACAACACATAATATATTTATACCTACAATATAGAAAACGAGGACTTGATCAAAACGAGTCGAGAGATTAACAGCTAGTTTTCAAATTCGACTGATTCATGCTTGATTTCAATTACTTCGCGAATCCCTGATTGGCTAATCTTTTCCTCTAACTCTTCGATTTTCTTTTTCAACTCTTCTTCTTTCCTCAGATAAGATTCCTTCAATGTCTTAATTTCACGATGTAAATTCTGATTATCGTGGTCTGTCTTTTCTAACAACTCGGTAAGTTCTTCATTGCGCATAATCAGTTGTATATTCGTAGTCTTTTCAGAAGTATATGACTCAGTAACTTTTTCCAAAATTTCGTTCATTTCTCTAGATTTTTGTGCGTATCTGGCTCGGTTGGTTTTCCACTAAAAAATAGATCTTGTATCGTATAGATATACCAAGTGATAATATTAAAGTTTTCTCTTATAAACTCTCAGATCAGTGTACCCAAAACCAAGTCATTTGCAAAAAAAATACGGCTATTACTAGTTGCCGTGTCGCTCCTGAACGGCTTGACTGTTTTCCGGATAAATACAGTGTGTCCAAGATAAGAATGAACAGCATGGGGATATCGGAAACGGTTAGAGATACGGGGTCAATTAAATTGAAGAAAATAAGTAGCGCATTTATGTGCCATTCAGAAAATTTTAATATACCGGAGATTTCCGAGAAAAACCGAAATTTGAGAATTTTGTTTTTATTTCCTCCTAGCTTTATTTTCAAAGGAAATGTGAAACAAATAGCACTTTGCCATGGCCACTTTTTCAGGACTACACGATAAGGTGATCAAATTTTTTCTGCGACGTTTCGTCTTTAAAAAAACATCAACTTTTTTATTTATATGGGCCGAAACTAAAGTATAAGTACCCATACGACTCCATTTTTCATTGTAAATACAGCAAAGTATCACACAATATGAGTTCAGAACCATTTCTAGCGCAAAATGAAAAGTGATTACTTAACGGTTTATCCACATGTGTGCGGAATAGTATATTTCATTACTAGTAAGGAAAATGATATTTTCACGAGTGGAAAATATTGTGGCACGAGGCGTAAGCCGGAAAGCCTCTTTCCGTGTAACTATATTCAGTGCGATATACGTTACTTTCTCATGTGGTCGTAGGAAAAAGTATTATCCACACACACACGTGTGGATATAAGTAATTTTTTGTGGGAGTACGTTTTCTCCTAGTGGGTTGGAGATAAAATATTCTTCCTACGAATTGTCAAGAGACTCCCCTTTTCCTTGCACTGTTTTCGGGGAAATATTGGGTAGAATTATATTTACATCCGCACTTTATACTTTTTGATAATTAAATAATTTCACTCACATGATGGAAAATTAATTTTGTTGTTAAATTTGGCTCGTGTATTTCACCTTTCATAGTCATGAGTTCCTGTTGCTTTTCGTATTTGGCTGGAAAAGGAAATTGCATTCATAAATAAAAAAAGTACCATGAAATAAGAAATAAATTATTGTACAAGCAATATAATCGTAGACGTGAAAACCACCCAAACAAATTCAGCATTTGTTGACAAAATTTCGAATACATGTACAGAAAAAATAGTACCCGTTACATTACACAGAGTTTCAGGTCAATCATGTATTAAGTACACACGGAAAAGAAACAGAGAAGGCTATTCTTCTTATTGGTACATTCTCAACACATACGTTACAAGAACATTCTGTTTGATACGTGTTCGAAATGTTCCATGAATATTTTCAATTTTGGTAGCAAGATTTTTTATTTCAAAACCCATTTTTAAAGTGGGAAAGAAGAATAATGTTTCTACCTATCGCTCTCCTGAATGTTTTTTCCAAAATCTTTGAGAAAGTATTGAAAGAACAACTGATAATTTTTATTAATGATAATAATGGTTTTGATAAACTTCATATTATTGAAAAGTAATATGGCGTTGCCATATTTTTAGACAAAAAAAGCAGTAAGTCATACAATATTACTGGAAATTTTTAATAACTTAGGAGTGAGAGTTCACTCTTACAAACTTTTCGAAAGTTATTTTGAAAATCGTATTGCGTATGTACGAAGGCGTAGAAGGGCCAACAACAAAATATGTTTGGAAATAGTTGGAATTGCCACTTTGAAGTGACAATTGCCACTTTGATCTGACAATTGTCACTTTGATCTGGCAATTGTCACTTTGAACTGGCAATTGTCACTTTGAACTAGCAATTGTCACTTTGAAGTGGCAATTGTCACTTTGAACTCGCAATTGTCACTTTGAACTGGCAATTGTCACTTTGAACTGACAATTGTCACTTTTATCTGACAATTGTCACTTTTATCTGACAATTGTCACTTTGAAATGGCAATTGTCACGTTGATCTGGCAATTGTCACTTTGAACTGGCAATTGTCACTTTGAACTAGCAATTGTCACTTTGAAGTGGCAATTGTCACTTTGAACTCGCAATTGTCACTTTGAACTGGCAATTGTCACTTTGAACTGACAATTGTCACTTTTATCTGACAATTGTCACTTTTATCTGACAATTGTCACTTCTATCTGGCAATTGTCACTTCAAACTGGCACTTGACTGCAAAAATATTCTTTTCAGTCAAATTGAAAGTGGCAATTGCCAGTTCGAAGTGACAATTGTCAGATCAAAGTGACAATTGTCAGATCGAAGTGACAATTGCCAGTTCAAAGTGACAATTGCCAGTTCAAAGTGACAATTGTCAGATCAAAGTGGCAATTGTCACTTCAAAGTGACAATCCACCATTGGAGTTCCCCAAGGTTCAGTACTGGCTCCAATTTTTTCATTAAATTTATGTAGATAAAACATTCAAAATAAAATTGATAGATGAACATTTTTTTGCAGTACTTTATTATTTGGGCATAAATACAAAAATTTTCGAAAGTAATATTGAAAAAAATATTCAATTGTTTGAAAAATTGATAGATGAAATTAATTTAATTTAAAAATATAAATCAAATTAAATTAAAAGTAAAAATAAAGAATAAAATGTTAAATGAAGTTTAAGAATACAAATATTTAGCAAATGTAAATAAAATAAAAACATCAATTATTCCTTGGAGCAATAAGAAGGATTGATTTTCTGAATTCTCTCTCTCTTTCTCGTAAGAGAAGTCAATAAATATTTTTTTGAAAAAACTCAAATGAAACTTGCTGTCATACTGATGTTCATCAATCTAGTAATATGCAGTTGTAAAATTTGTTATTTTTCATTCATTTTGAAATTCTTCAAACTTATAACAGTAATATTTCGAAACAAGTTCGAAAATAATGTGCCAGAGAGGTATCAACAAGTGAAATAAATACGTGAAATGAATAGCGTTTTCATTAAGTTGAGAAATAAAGGCAAACATCTGTCAGAAAACAACTACTTCCCTGGCCACTATCACGACGGACATTGAACTACATCTGACAGATATTTGTACAACGTTCTTCCAAAACGACCCAATTGCAAGTGCTCGTTAATGTCTGTCGTGGTATTAGCCAGGGAAGTAGTTGTTTTCTGACAGATGTTTGCCTTTATTTTCATACTTTTGGAGGAAACGCTAAGAGAGAAGGATACTCCGTATTCATTTCAATTGTTGATACCTCTCTGGCAAATTATTTTCGAACTTGTTTCGAAATATTACAGTTTTCTCTTCCCGGGAGTCCGTGCTGCACGGGAAATCAAGAACAAGACCATTATTGTTCTTGATTTGCCGTGCGGATGGCGCTGCGATCAACTTAGTTGTGGGTCGTAGTGTCATCCGTGGAAAAATATTAGTTAAACGATTGATTGTTATTCATTTGGCAGGGACAGGACAATTATAATGTTGTCCGACCTACCCTGTCACTGATGAGAGGCAATAAACCTCGAAACATGCATGTCTACAGGTGGTCATTCCCAGCCAAATGAAGGATAATCTTCTGTTCAACTACATAACAAGCAATTGCAATTGGATCTTCTTGGAAGAACGTTGCACAAATATCTGTCAGATGTAGTTCAATGTCCGTCGTGGTATTAGCCAGGGAAGTAGTTGTTTTTCGGCAGATGTTTGCCTTTATTTTTCCACTTGGTGGAAACGCTAAGAGAGAAGGTTACTCCGTATTCATTCCCCTTCAAACTAATGTTTATATTTAATGTATTATCTTCCTTGTTCTGTTTGGAATGTGAATTTTTAATAAAGATATAATATTTGATTGACAAACCGTTTATTTTGATATAGAGTTCCTCAAAGTTTTCTTTCTCTTCCTTGATTCTTTTATAGTTTTTGCAGAGTTCTTGAAACTTCTCTTTGGCTTCTTCTGCAAATTTTGTTTTTTTCGATAGCTCCATAATTTCGTTATGCTCATTTTTCACCTTCGTCAGCATTCTGAAATGAAGTCAGGCATATGAATTATTATTATGCCACGTATATAAAATGTGAAGATCTCAAAATTGCTTTAAGTAGGTACACATCTTATAGGACTGACTCACTCATTGATTTCTCTTATCGCACTCCTTAAATTGGTCTCACGTTTCAGGAAAGCGTTGTGATAAATGAAATCATGTCGTTGTTTCGCTTCAAAATTTTCCAATTTTCTCGTGAGTTCAAGTCTCTCTAGTTCGCTCTCTTGAAGTTTATCCTGGAGTACTTCATTTTCAGCAATCTATAAAACACAACAGAGAACACTTCGTTCAATATATTTCATTTACAATTACTCTTTTTTTTCGCTCTAAGCGTATTTGAATGATTTATGATACATGTTTCGCACTGGGTGGGATTTGTTACGCGAGTACTATAAAACTAAACGAAAATGTATCGTACAATATTTTTTCTACAAGAGTAATTATGTATCTAGTAATTGTTGAATATTTTAATTTTCGTCATATTATCAAATGATGAATTCCAAGTAAAATTTTACCCAAATAACCGCTTTTTAAAATATACGTAAATATATAAACAGTGCGTAAAAATTGACTTCACTCGCAGTTCCTTTTTACTCGTGGTTAATTTTTTTATACATTTATGCTTAACAGTATCACTTTACATGTTGAAAAAAAAAACCTATTTTGAGCGAGTACTTCGAAAAAAATTATTTTACAGCCAACGGAATCAAGTGACTCCAATTTTAGGACATTTTTCATTTGTTTTGAAACAAAAGTCAATGCGCCAGTGCAATTGAGAAATAATAAAGTATTAATAATAATTTTTTCCCATATGAAACTGTATTTATGCTCGCATAAGAACTAAACAGAAATTGAATAACTCACAGTCATTTTGTGTTGCAATTGAAGACTCATAAGTGATTCACGCTTTTCCAATAACTCCATTTCCTGTTTTCCAGATTTATTGATCAGTAAATTCAGGTTGAAAGTTTTTTCTTCGTAAAACTTTTTCACCATATCGAAAGCCTTCTTCAAGTCTTTCAGTTCATAATTTGCGGACTCCAAATCATTCCTCAGTTGTTTGACTTCATCCTGTTATGTTGAAATTGATAATTCTACATTTTCAAACACCATACAATGAAAACTCTCGAGCTTAAAAGCCCTCGGGTTTTATTCAGATCATAAATCTTCGAATTCAACTCGATAAATTTTCAAACAAAATCGTTGTCGTTGAAATTGAAAAATTTATTTGCTGATAAACGATGTCATGTTATATTACCCCCGAATAAATTTTGACAGATGAAGGAAATAATCAGTATAAAACCGAATGATTGGCCAGAAAAGTAAATCCTCGCGTGAAAATAACTTCTATTGCGGAATATCTCCAAAATTATAAGTTTTGGGTGAAGGAAAGTGTTTTATAACTAGGGCTCAATTTCATAATAGAGTTGAAAATTGAAGAAAAAAATTCCCATTTGAAAAAGTTGAGTTTTTTTATTTTATTTTTTCATTTACTTATTGGACCCACATCAGTGATTGTGAAAATGGTTCGTCATCCTTTGAACCTTCAATATTTACAATTCACTCACTGCAAATTTTTTTAAATGTTAATTTACATAAAAATTACGTATGTTCGAGAGGCAGCGTCTGTGACTTTTTCTAAAAAAACTCGAATAACTCGAAAACGGTTCATTTTGGTTATATGGTATGATACATGAGTTAGAATCGAAATAATGAGAATTAAAAAATGAGGTGAAATATAGGGTGTGCCAGTGAAAATAACAAAGATGACTTCACTTCCGGTGAAACCGGAAACAACACATCAACAAAAATATTTTAGTTGATTTCCTTATTAGTTTTTCAACCGTCCTACCAATTTCTCGTTAACTCGTCAAGATATACCCTGTATACAGGGCAATTCAAATTCGACCCCCACTATTGGGATCTCCTAAACTACAGGAAATACGTCGAAGCTTAAATTGGGGCAAAGTTGCGTATTCTGGTGCTTAACAAAATACTTATGAAACTTGGAAAATTTGACAACATAGCTCAAAACCAAAAGTACATTTTCATTGGTACTTTTTTTCAGCTACACGTTTTCATGTTCAGATTTACTATCCGACGTTTCATCTTCTGGCATTCATCATCCACTTTTTTTTCTATTATTGGCGCCATATTGTTTTTTTATACAGAAAAATAGTGATTCTCATTCTGATTTCATTGATGTATAATTTGTTATGATTTGCACTTCTGAAACCACATATTTTAAAAAAAACAACTTCATCTGAGATGGTCATGACTCCATCGAAAAATTTTGTTTAATAAACACCAGTTGTCAGAACTCATTAAACATCATAAGTTTGCACAAATATTTCAGTCGAAATGTCCTCATTCTGAAATGAAGAAAAACGAGATATGTTGAAACTTTATTATAAATTTGATAGGAATAGTGCGAAAACAGCACAAATTTATTTTGAATTATATCCGGAAAGACAACAGCCGGATAGAACATTATTCGGTATTTTGGACAAACACTTGGCTGAGTACGGTGCATTTCAATAAACAAGAATGAAATCATGAGCTTGTAAAAAATGCACAAAAAGTATTACAAGTGTTCGAAACGATGGCCTTCCTCTTGAATACATAACCGAGCTCGTCGTCTCAAATTAAGAACAGCCCTAACAATATCCCTTCTTCTGATAGACCTGAATTGCGTGATGATATTGTCTCTAAGTTCATCTACTGTGTCATATTCTTGGTCTCCATAGATTCTGTTCTTCAAAGTGCCCCACAAGAAAGTATCCAAAACTGTTAGGTCAGGTGACCTTGCCGGCCACCTCACCTTTGGTGTAAATATTCGCAAACTGCTCCTTTATTGTGTGGAGGAGCCCCGTCATGCTGAAACCAGCAGGTGTTATAATTAACAAGGGGAAACGTATCCATATATTCTTCGAATTCATTTCTTAAGAACCCAAGTTAGGTTTCCCCGTTCAAAGTATTAGAGAAGAAATGAGGTCCAAGTATTCGGTCGTCATAAATTCCAGCCCACACATTCAAACGAAACCGAACTTGTGGTCTGACTTCTCTGAAGTGTCGTGGATTATTTTCACTCCAAATGTGCTCATTATTTCTATTAAAAACACCACAGTTCGAAAAAGTACTTTCGTCGGTCCAAATAATGTTTTTCAAGAAGTTTGTAGGGTCTTCCCTATTCGAGAGCCAGCTACAAAATTCCATCTTTCTCTCAGGATCACCTGGATGTAATTTTTGTGAAATATGTATCCTATAACATTTCAAACCACTTTTTTTGAATTCCCTCCAAACGCTCGTCTGTGGCACATCCATTTCTGCCGAGACTTGATGTGTTGATTTGGAAGGATCTGCATTTATCTAAAAAAGTACCAAAAATAATTATACATCTTCGAATATGGAATGAACAATTATTTTATAACTTACGTCTAATATTTTGTTCCATTCTGCTTCCATATTTCATTCTTGGTTTTTGAAACGCACCGTACTCAGCCAAGTGTTTGTCCAAAATTCCGAATAATGTTCTATCCGGCTGTTGTCTTTCCGGATATAATTAAAAATAAATTTGTGCTGTTTTCGTACTATTCCTATCAAATTTATAATAAAGTTTCAACATATCTCATTTTTCTTCATTTGAGAATGAGGACATTTCGACTGAAGTATTTGTGCAAACTTATGATGTTTAATGAGTTCTGACAACTAGTGTTTATTAGACAAAATTTTTCGATGGAGTCATGACCATCTCAGATGAAGTTGTTTTTTTTTAAATCTGTGGTTTCAGAAGTACAAATCATAACAAATTATACATCAATGAAATTAGAATGAGAATCACTATTTTTCTGTATAAAAAAACAATATGGCGCCCATAACAGAAAAAAAAGTTGATGATGAATGCCAGAAGACGAAACGTCGGATAGTAGAACATGAAAACGTGTAGCTGAAAAAAAGTATCAATGAAAATGTACTTTTGGTGTTGAGCTATGTTGTCAAATAACGATAGAAAAAAATAAAAACGAAAATTCCGATTTTCAGTTTTTTCCCGATATTTCCGGAAATACTCGGAATTTTCCAAGTTTCAAAACAGTATTTTGTTAAGCACTAGAATACGCAACTTTGCCCCAATTTAAGCTTCGACGTATTTCCTGTAGTTTAGGAGATCCCAATGGTGGGGGTCGAATTTGAATTGCCCTGTATACTTTGTACATGCTATCGGTATTAGGATATTATTAATTTCTGTTTTATGGTTATTTCATTCCACGAATATACTTCGTTTTCTTATTTAGAATAATTAGTTTTTTTTTTAATAGATTTCACTTACCCTTTTGATGTAAAGCTCCGTTTTGAATTCTCGAAGGCACTTTTCCATGTCTACACAGTCGAAACCATTGCCTTGTTCCTCGACATTCTTCTTGAGCTCTTCCACGGCACGTTTGAAATTAAAATTCATGATTGTGGCTGATATTCTGCGAGTAATATTTCAAAATATTCGATATTCACGGAGAATGAAGCGGAACTGTCAAAACTCAATCAGCTTCTGTTTCCATGGCCAACTCTGCAATTGCACCACATCAGAGTTGTGTTTTCCGCAGTTCGCTGTAACATTCGATATTCTGTTTTTCGTGAAAATTATAAACTAAATATCAAATCGTGCCCTAAAATAGTTGGAGTGAGATTGCTACTTGCGTTTTAGCGGGTTGTAATTGTTGTGGTTGATGAGGTAAGGAACAAGCTGCAGTCCATTCTTTCTAGCTACGTCCAGAGCAGTTTCTTTGAAATTGTCTTCGATACTTCCATCCACCCCCAACCTTATCAGGATTTTGGCAACACGAATGCTACCGTTCAGGGCTGCGATATGTAACGCAGTGCGACCCGTGAAGTCTCTAGTGTTCAGATCCACAGTTTTCTCCACCAAGTATCCAACGACGTCATACGAGTCGAATTCAGCAGCAGCGTGAAGTACCGTCATGCCATAGTTATCTCTGCTAGAAACATCGAATCCCCTGTGAATCAGAAGCTTCAAAATAGCTAAATTATTACTGCGCACCGCATAAAACAGCACAGATTTACCGCAGTGGTCTCTGCTGTCTTTGATCCCTATCTCGTCCACCAAGTATTTCGCTATTTCTGTGGAATTTTTTGCGGCAAACCAATGTAGCGGAGTTCGCCCGTGGTTGTCTCTAGCAGTAGCATCGCAACCACCGTCAATGAGGATGAGAACTAGATTTATGTCGACGTGAATAGACGAAGATGAAGCTAAATGGAGGGCATTTTCTCCTTCGTGGTTTCTGATATCCGGTACTGCGTTGTGCAGAATCAAGTACTCTGCTATATCTGAACGACCGTTTCTAGCAGCCAAATGAAGTGCTGACACTCCGTGGCTGTCCCTAGTGTTGATATCGCAACCATTTTGAGACAGAAATGTGATTAGTTCGGATGGATTACGAGTAGATATTGCATAATGAAAAGTACTTCTGCCAGCGTTATCTCTACAATCTCTCACTCCTTTATCCCTTATTAAGTATTCCACCATCTCAATAGATCCTCTTTCGGCTGCCCGATGTAGTGAAGTAACTCCATTATTGTCCTCAGAATGTACATCACAACCATGCTCTATTAAATATTCGACTATTTCTAAGCTTCCGTTTCCAGAAATAGCAAAATCAACGACAGTCTGACCTTCATCACTTCTACTGTTCATTTCACATTTTTCATCAGTTAGGAATCTAACTATTTTGGTGGATCCATTTTTCGCAGCTGTATGGAGAATAGTTATCCCCCTATAATCTGAGGCATTGATGTCTAAACCTTGGTCTATTAAAAACTCGACTACCTGTAAAGAATCTTTAATTGCTGCGTAATGAAGAACAGTCTGGCCTCTGTTGTCTCTTTTTTCTATAGCCACGTTCTCACCAATCAGATATTTTATCAAACCGAGCAAACCTCCTTCTGCAGCAATATGTAAGAGAGTAACCCCTTGGAGATCTGTTGCGTTAGCATCACATCCGTGCCCTATCAGGTATTTAGCAACTGTGATGCTGTCCCGTGAGATGGTTGGAAACAAGGCTGATCTGCCATAAAAATCCGTAACATTTGTATTAGCACCTTGAGAGATTAAATATTTTACGGTAGCAAGTACTTCAGCATCGTCACTCTCACTCACCATAGTAGCGAAATGGAGAGCTGTTTGGCCCCTATCGGTTTTTATATTCAGATCACATCCTTTTTCGACCAAAAACTGTATGACTTCTAGGGAATTGTGAAGGGCTGCAGTGTGCAATGCGGTCCAGCTATCATTATTTTTTGTATCTAAATCTGTTCCGGAAAGAGAAATTTGGGCCAATGCGGTGGAATTCACTACGGAAGAAAAGTGTAAAAGAGAGTTTCCTGAGTTGTCGTTGACTTCGATATCAGCCCCGTGTTCAACCAAAAACGCGACAACACTAACTTCATTTTGCAAGGCAGCCATATGAACAGTTGTTCTTCCTAGAAGGTCCTGTGTATTTATGTCGACTCCCAGTTGTACTAAAAACCGTGTAACTGGCAAATGTCTGACTGCATGATGGATTGCAGTTCTTCCCATACCATCTCTGACCTCCAATATACCTTTACTAGCAGGATTTTCATCAAAAATCAGTTTCAAGATTCCCAAACAGCCTTCTTTGGATAAACATCCAAAGTTTCTTTCACTATCCCACTGCATATCCCTGACCGATTGTCTTATTAAAGTTACATTAATATTATCCTTCAGCTTGGTATCATTAAGGAAGCATTCTATGAAGCACCGAACCATGCCGTAGCTGTCGTCTACGAAAATTGTCCCTAGTAAAAGAAAAGCTAAGTCGTCCATCAAATCATTTTCGAATTTCAACTCATTTGTGATGCTGAGAGCGACAAAGTACTCGGCGAATGTCCGATGAACGAAGGTTATTTCGTCTTCTGATTGTTGTAAGATACCCATTTTCATTATATTTCCGAAGGCATTGTCATCCACTGGTGTCTCTCGATATATACTGAACAGTTTACACTTTTTGTTATCAAGTAATATGTCTAAAGCCAGTTTTTGATGTATTTTCAAAGAATATTCAAATTTTTCATTACACAGTTCCGTTGTAAGGAGGTTTCCTTGCGTATTACATTTGTCTTCAATGAAAATTTGTCTCTTTTTCTCTAGAAACGTCGAATATAAAATTCCCATATTGATTTTTTTAATGAATACCACACCTTCCTCAGACTTGATATACTGTTCACATCCAATCCAATTGCGATTTCTATTCGACTGAAAAATATCAGCAATCATTATTATTTGCAATGGAATACCCATCAAAGTGTGTGCCTGATAACCAATATAATCCTCAAGATAGTTTACTAACATTTTTGCATACTCTTCACATTTTTTATCGTATTCACTTTGAAATTTCAATGAAGTTTTCCAACAGGTGCTCAGCAAACTAATTCGATCATTTTTTGATAGTGGTTTCAAGTTTAATGCTTCTACTTTGAAGATTTTTTCTAGTCGTTTTTTTAGATGAAATCTGGTTGTAACGACAACAGTTTTGATGTTATTCCGTTCAACTGACTCCTTTAAAAAATTCAATACAATATCAGTATATTCTGGACTTATTTCATCCACAGCATCAACCATCAGTATCACTTTCTGTTGTAGATGAAATAGTCTTTTCTGAACAGTGGTCATTGGGATTTTGAGGAAATCTTCTAACTTCAGTACTTTTTCCTTCGACTTATTAAATTTTGACAGCATCCCTGTGTGAAGATTCAAACTGATTTTTACTACGAAACAGTTCGAGTTTTGTTTAACAATACTGTCCAATCTGGTCAGCATTGTACTTTTTCCCATTCCAGCTATATCAGATATCAAAATCAATCTAATTTTTCCGTTTACTATTGCCAGACCCAACTCTTTTTCTGGAATAACCTCATTTTGTCGAACGAAATATCGTTCCATATACAGAGGAATTATATCTAAGGAGTCACTAATGACGGATTGAATTTCAATTTCTTGATTTGTTGCAAACTTCGTTAACATCTCCTCGTCGATAATTTCATGAGCTCTATGCTGAAAAGGGTCAAGCATTGAGCAAATCGACATTTTCTTTTCTAGAAATTTGCAATTTGTTTCCAGAACGTCACGTTTACATAGGTCCTCCAAGTCTTCGAAGCTAGCTGTGAAATTTATTTCATGAACGTTTTCAGTGTGTAAACACTGCTTGGATAGAATAAAAACTCTTTTGAATTTGATGCGTTTGACGAGAATTTGAAGATGATTCGTTAATTTATTGAATTCATTATCAGTTGTAACGATAATCAGGAAAGTGAAACGAGGTAGTTCAAAAACATCGATTAATTGTTCCAATATTAAATCAGAGGAATGGTCATTGATTTGTTCCATAATCAATATATTTTCTGGTTTATAATTTTTCAATAACCTCTGATACAGTCTTGACATCTTCAGAAGTATATTATCTGCTCCTGCAGTTGAATGCAGTATCGGTTCATCGGGGATATGAAATTGAGTGAATTGTATTCTGTAGGATTTGAGTTTTTCAACGGATTTTTTGTTTATGTACTCGAAGAGAAAAGCTTTGACGTATGATTTCTTTAGATATAAACCATTTGTTTGCATTAACCATTTATGCATTTCTTGAATGAAGTCTTCCTTTGAAAACTTAATTTTGAATTGTTTACTCAGGGTTTCTACCAGATGGGTGATGTGGTTGCCAAGTGAATTATCATCAATAGAAATATAATGAAATATTTTTAAGAATGCAGGTATATTTTTTGCATCGACACTCTTCTTACTGTATTCTTCAACGCACTTCTGAAATTTGTTACTCATTTTTATCTATTTCTGTGAAACATTTTGTATCCTTGATATCGGTATTCGTACAAACAAAGAAAAACGCATTGGTGAACCCAGATTTCAATTCCAAATAGGATAAAAAATATTTTGCACAGCTGAAATCATCGTTTTTTGGGTTAGCGGATAAGACATGTTTTTCAGCTACTAGTTGCAAAGTTTCTTTATGTTTGCATTGCATTAGAAGATCTCCCTCCGACGACTGATAAACAACGTCGTCAAATTTATCACAGTCCTTATTTTCAGTGGACAATTTCCATTCAGCAGTTGCTGACAGGCCCTCCAAAGCAAATAGAGCGAGAATGTTCACCTGATAATCGATTCCTTTTTGACCTCCTGCACCTTTTCCCTTTTTATACTTTTCCTCTGCAGAAAACATTTTTTTCAATTTAAAGACTTCTCCAGATTCGTCTATTTTGATAATAGTGATGGTGGTAATTAGGGATCTGCAAGAATAAATTGAAATAATCGGAAATTTATAAAATCAACAAAAATGTAATTTTTCGTTCAGAATACCTCAAAAAATCCTGAACTATGAAAATATAAAATATCAAAGGTTGAACGAGAATAATTTCACTTTTGTCTCATACAGGGTGTATCAACGATTCGTGGGTAGAATATAGCTTATTCCCTATATGAAATAGGAAAAATGTTTCAAATAAAAGTTGTATAGAGCAATTAAAGCTTTGTTCCAAAAACATACCGAAGATGGTCACCTGGTGACCGAAACACGTGTCGAGGTGTTGAAAATAGTGGTTTGGTGTTGGGATAACACTCCAGTATATTCATTACTACACCAAAGGTTCCAAACAGTACAGTGTAAGAGTCAATTTGTGCAAAGGTCAAAAAAGGAGATTGTTTAAACATCTCCTGTTAATTAACGTTTTCCAACATTTTTTTAGATTATTTTGTTGCCATATGTTTGTCCATCATTGAATACAAATATCAAGTAGGCGATTCCTACATCTTGTGGAAGCCCAGTGTGACCTATTCTGGTATGACTTTATTTAAAAATACTGAAAAAAAAGGGATACCAAGTTTTGGTTGCCCCATTATGGGAAAAATGACACTCGGTAAATTTATGGATATAAAATGAAAATACATAATTTTCAAAGTTATTTTGTGCAATATATAGGGTGTTCTATTTAAAAGACATAACTTTGATGAATCACACATTTGTCGGACACCCTGTATCTTAAATAGGGAAGCAGCTATCGTCCAACCACGCATCGGTGATACACTCTGTATTGTTGGGATTGTGTGAAGCTGATTTCGATTTGTGCTCATATATATTTTTTTTCACATGAAAGTGGTGTTTTGTCTTGTTTTATTTTTGAAGCGTTCATCCCTAAGTGTACTGCCATCTCACACCTATCGGTAAATTACTTCAAGCCCACTCTCAATCAATTTGCACGATTTGTTCAAAAATTAATTATTAGTTAAGATTTTTGCAGACTCATAGAAGTTGACCAAAAATTGTGTAGGAGTTGTCATATCATTTCAAGTAGATTTCCTGGTAACTTCAGTTATAATTAGTTGTCGATAAACTTGCAAAATACAAGTTTAATCTTGTAAAATACCTCCGATCAAATAACACAACCTAGATTAGTAACTCAAGCCTTAAACTTTGTTTGTAAGGGACATCTTCCCTTACTGGCAGTGTCGTGCGTTGTTTACAGAAATATTGAGGTTCAATAAAATAGAAATAATAAAAACCCAATATGAAATGGAAACCTGATATTATGATTGTTCAAAAACGTGCGATTCCTAGCAGATGGAAAAATCTCCACAGGATTTTGAGAACAGTCGATGCTCTAATTGACATGTTTTTTCATTATTCATTCATTTTACTCTTTTCCATTTCGGTTTACCTTTCTCGATAGTTACGACACTGGTTACTTATGAAATAATGACATATTTTGATTTCCACCTTCAAAAGGTTTTTTACACATTTCACAATGCTTCGCCATTGCTTAATAATGAAAACTAACGATAGTTTAATACAAATCAACTCAGAATTGGCCCTTTATTCAAGAAAAAACACTCTAATTAGCCAAAGACGAAAACAAACGTTTTGTTGTTGCTCTGTCCAATATCAAATGCAGCGTTGCCGTACTGACCAAACTATATCGACAACGAATAATCTCCGTTCGGTGGTGGAAATACTTTCGTTTTACATGCTCTCTTATTGCCTTCTTATTGTTATATATTTCATCCAAGACAGTATTTTTGGGTTTTCGTTGCCATGAATATACCCGACAGAAATAAAAAATGTCATGAATTGAGGGATACAATTATTGAAAGATGTTACCTTCAGTACTATTTGAGTATTACTCATCTAGGTTGTGTTACTTGATCGGAGTAAGATTGTTTAGAAAAAAATTGTTTAAAATTGTTTTTTCCGTTAACCAGCTGTCATCCCCTTTCGAACGACAGCCTTCAGAAGTCGAAACTTGTGCGAGCTAAGGATTAGCGAGGTCTTGCCTTTTAACGTGCGATTCCTCTTGTAAAATATCTGAGAAAACTTGCAGGCAGTTATATGGAACGATTACACCCACAACACTAATTTTGCTGGAAATCTGCAGCAATTTCATATGATTAAGGGCCGTTTTATAGGTTCCAGTTACCTCTGGATGGACTAACTAATAGTTTAGAATGTGAATGATATCCGTTAGATGATACTCTATAGTTCCCATTCTGAATCATCAGTTAATCAATCTGGAGTTAACTGGAACCTATAAAACTGGCCCATAGTGGATCTTATCCCAAAATAATTTACCTCAAATAAAAAGTATCTCTTCTATTAGAAAAAAAACGAATCGCTACATTTGATTTTGGATTTTGTGTGATGACTAAGCTAGGGTGCATTGACAAATGAAAAATTACTAACCTTATACCACTGAAGCAATCTGCAGTGAGAAACGGTGAACTCTTCCAAAATATCTTGGATAACTGTTTTCGAAATGGGATTTATTCGCATATGCACTGATATATGAACAACAAAATTTGTCGAGGTATAATCCCTCGTGGGCCTCTATGAATTGTTTTCGTGGAACTCCTCAAAATAATCAATCAATCACTTTCATAATTCAGTATCAAGATTATGGAGACGTAATTTTCATGTCAAAAGAAGACTTTTTTTTCCTATAAAAATGTGTCCGCAATCACTTCGTTACCGATCTACAGGGCGTTGAAGTTTAAATTTTTTTTTAACCATCTTGCCGAGTGATTGGGAAATATATTTTCAGGGATCAAGCCCTCTTTCGCCCGTAAACTTTAAGTGGTGCGCCGCTGGTAGATTCTGATAAACGGACTGAATTTTTTGTTTTGTTTCGGAACTTTTTTGCCATTTTTTTGGTGTTTGATCTGAACAAATTTCCTTAAACATTTCCTCAAAAGTTTTGGTTGGTTTCCGGGTTTTGCCGTGGTCTTCTTTGGTTTAAATCGCCAAACGTTTCGACTGCAACTGCGGCAGTCATCTTCAGTGGCGTGGTCGAAGTACTCTTCTAGACGTATCAACTGAAACTCAAGCTTTCGAGTTTGCCATGTTATTTATAGTGATGTTTTTTCGCGCACTTTCGTTAATAGCGGATTCGCGCGCACTTTCCGCGCGATTCGGGTGACATGGCTTCGTTTTGGCCTCTTTCAATGCTGTGTGACAGATCTTTGGATATATGTTCTTTTTTCTTTTCTGTTGAAGTTCTCTTTGTGTTTGTGTATTTCTATTGCTTCTAAATACATTCTTGTTGAATATTGATTCGACGTTGCTAGTCTCTCGGTATTTTTGAAAAGGATCTTGTGTTCTCCGTCAGACAATGTGTGCTCAACGACTGCTGACTTCTCGGTTTGTCCCAAACTTTTAGTTTTCATATATATATATATATATATATATATATATATATATGAAAACTAAAAGTTCGGGTTGAACCGCGTCTAGAATTTGTTGAAATTCGACGTTTTGGCTCCGATTTTGGAGCCATTTTCAAGAACTGAAATAGAAAGAAAATTAATGAAAGGTTAAAACGTAATTCTACGCTGAGGTCTCAATCTGCCTACTCCTCAGGTATAATTACGTTAGGTTTTTGTAACTTGACGTCGGGGTCTCAATCTGCCTACTCCCCATGTCTCGTCACTGGTTCTCTCTGAGGTCTCAATCTGCCTACTCCTTCGAGAGAACTGAGGAATTGTGGGTTGAGGAACTGTATTTATAGTGGACGTTGCTGTAATGGCCGTGTGCAATGTATTGGCGCGAGGTGAACTATGGGCGGGAACTGAATTGGCGCTAGATGAGCTGTGTGCGGGAACTTGGTTGGCGCTAAGTGAGCTGTGTGCGGGAACTGGGTTGGTGGGAAATGAGTTTATGCGTGCAATGAGAGGCTTCCAGGTATTGGGAAGTCTACGTCCGTCGTCGCGAGTGTTGAGGCAATTGGGGCGCTTCTCTATCTCAAGGGCTTCTCGGATGATCCTGGTTTGCAGAGTTTTCTCGGTGGAAATTGTTTTTGTGTTTTGGAAGTCTATTTTGTGACCTGTGTCTTCTCGATGTTTATAAAGTGCGGAAGTGGAAGATGCCTGACGCACAGCAAGTTCGTGTTCGTAGACTCTGGAAGTTACTCGTCTATTAGTCTGGCCAATATAAGTTCTCGGGCAGTCTGAACATGGTATTTCATATATACCTTGAGAATCGTTTGGTATTGTGTCCTTGGGAGATCTGAGGAATTTGGATATTTGGTTGTTGGCCGTGAATATTGTTTTTATCTCGTGTTTTCTCAAGATATTACTGATTTTGTCTGTCACACTTTTGATGTATGGTAGGAAAGCTTTGTGTGGCTGAATACTCTCTAGTGGATCGTTCGTTTTTGGAGGACGGGTCAGTTGATGGCGGATAGACTTGTCGATTAGCGAATTGTTGTAACCATTTTGGAGTAAGGCTGATTTCAGTTTGTCCAGCTCTTGTGGTCTATTCTGGTTGTCGGTAAGCTGAATTGATCTGTATATCAGGGAGTTCAATACGGAGTTTGTTTGTGCTGGATGGTGATGAGAGTTTGCGTGTAGGTATCGGTTGGTGTGGGTCTGTTTCCTGTGTACTGTGTGGGTGAAAGAGTTGTTGGATTTCGTGATGAGAACGTCCAGGAAAGCTAGGGAGTTGTTCATTTCGGTCTCCATTGTGAATTTCATGTTGGGATGGATATCGTTTAGGTGATCTAAGAACGTGTTTAAGATTTCGTAACCATGAGGCCATATGACGAAAATGTCGTCAACGTATCTGAACCAGCAAGTAGGCTTGTGGTCAAATGCTTCTACAGCCCTAGTTTCGAAGTCTTCCATGAAAAGGTTTGCAAGGACTGGAGAAAGGGGGGAACCCATGGGAGCACCTTTCACTTGTTTGTAGTAAGTTCCTTGGAAGAGGAAGTACGTGTTGTTCATACAGTGACTGATGAGGTCCAGGGTGTCTTTTGGAATTCTGTGTTTAGTTTTAAGGATTTCTAGCGTGTCCGTTAGGGGAATGTTTGTGAAGAGGGAGACAACATCGAAGCTCACTAGGATATCAGTGTTCTGGATTTTATAGGATTTGAGAAGGTCTAAGAAGTGGAATGAATTTTTCACGTAGGATGAAGCTTCTTCTGCTCGTGGCTGAAGAGTACTCGCCAGATACTTGGCCAGGTTCTGGGTTGGTGATCCAAAGGCACTGACAATAGGTCGGAGTGGGATATCAGGCTTGTGTATTTTTGGAAGTCCGTAGATACGAGGAGTGCGTGATGACTTCTCTCTAGGGATAGTGGCTTTCTTGGTTTCGGCTGGTAGTTTAGAATTATTGATCAGATTTTTGGTCTTCTTTTCGAGGTAGGTTGTCGGGTCTCGTTGGGTGATCTGATACTCGGATGAGTTTAAGAGTGTGCTCATTTTGTCTACATAATCTGAGGTATTCATAACTACCGTGGCGTTGCCTTTGTCTGCTGGGAGAATGATTATGTCAGGGTTGTTGTGGAGGTTTCTGAGGCAATGTTTTTCGGCAGGTGTTATGTTGGATGGAGGGAGTTTTGCTCTCCTAAGTGTGGTGGCAATATCTTGTCTGGTTTCTTCAGCTGTGTTTTCTGGTAGATGGGTTATAGCCCACAATTCCTCAGTTCTCTCGAAGGAGTAGGCAGATTGAGACCGTAGAGAGAACCAGTGACGAGACATGGGGAGTAGGCAGATTGAGACCCCGACGTCAAGTTACAAAAACCTAACGTAATTATACCTGAGGAGTAGGCAGATTGAGACCTCAGCGTAGAATTACGTTTTAACCTTTCATTAATTTTCTTTCTATTTCAGTTCTTGAAAATGGCTCCAAAATCGGAGCCGAAACGTCGAATTTCAACAAATTCTAGACGCGGTTCAACCCGAACTTTTAGTTTTCAAATATCTGACCGCGGAAACCTATCTGAACACATATATATATATATATATATATATATATATATATATATATATATATATATATATATATATATATATATATATATAAACCAACCAAATCATTGACGCCAGCCGTGAAAGCCTACATTCCTACATTTCCTTAAAAGTAAGAAACCTTATAAACCTTGGATTTTTATCCAAGGTGCTGCAAATACAACCTACTCTCTTCCTCTCATAGACTACCGTACAATTGAAATATAATTAAAGTCAGTATACGATAACTATTATTCTTATTTCCATGTATCACTACTCCCCCGTGTGTAAATTGAGCTTTGTTCGTAAAAAAGATACGAGATAAAAATTTAGCATCCCTAATACATCATTTTAGTGCTGACGCCGGAGTCGTCACTTTTGTTGGATAGAGTTGGGCAATGTCAAATCTTGTTATGTCCTGGATGGGACGAAATAAATGCGGAAATATTAAAAAACATCAGCGCTCAAATCGTTGAACCCCTCAGCTTCATAATAAATAGATGTTTCACAGTAGGAAGTTTCCCAAGTTGCCTGAAAATCGGGGTTATAACACCCCTACGTTAAGGTGGAAACAAACACAAAATTGAAAATTATCGGCCTATTTCAATACTATCGATATTTGCAAAAATATTTGAAAAGTTATTAAATTTCAGAATCACTAAATTTATAGATAAATTCAATATACTTTCTGATGACCAGTACGGCTTTAGAGAGGGAAAATATATTCTCTAACTTCAGAAATATATAATACTTTAGATAAAAATATACCATCTGTTTGTATCTTCGTAGACCTTTCAAAAGCGTTCGACACTGTTTGTCACAAACGGTTACTTAAAAAACTCTACTCTTATGGACTGAGAGGGAATATATACGAGTTACTCAAAGATTACCTACGTGATCGAAAGCAATTTGTCAACATCGACGGAACTCTGAGTGATCCAAGAACAGTAACATATGGTGTCCCACAAGGAACTGTTCTTGGACCGCTTCTTTTCATACTATATGTGGACAATGTTATGAAAATAACAAAAAAGGACAAAATAATCAGTTTTGCCGATGATATGGCTATTATATACCAATCTTCGTCTTGGAAACAACTGAAAAATGAATCAGAAGAAGATTTCCGGAATATAAGCAAATGGTTCAAGTTTAACAAATTGACACTTATCAGCCAGAAAACCTGCTACTTACCATTCACCTCCTACGCAAGCAACCTACCGAAACTAGGGCCACTAAATATTGATAAGAGTATTCACTTCAGATGTGATCTACAAATGAAATATTTAACTAATAAACTGAGGGGTCTGTTGACTAAATTCAGGATTATCTCAGATTACCTGGATAGTGCAGATCTGAAAATAATATACTTTGCACTCGTGCAATTTCAACTCTCTTACGGTATACTAGGCTGGGGTGACGTAGCTGATTGCCACCTACAAATATTAAGTGTTGTGCAAAAATGGATACTTAGAATAATATCAAAAAAAACTCACGTATTCAAGTGACATATTATTTAATGAAGCAAAAATATTGGACATCCGACAGCTTTTATGCCAACTACCTCTCCCACACATACCTACATATGAAATAATGAACAAAAAACACAAACTAAAAAAGTGGATTATTGCAACTGGAAGAAAAATGTTCAGTGACTTGGTTGACTTGAAATATGTAAGATGATACATATTTTTTATAAAATATCACAAATGTAATTACACATATTCAAATCTAGTCTAAATGTCATTGTATTTGTCGAGTCGAACAATAAATCACTTGTTGTGCCCAAATTCAAGTATACATGAGCATGTATGTGTGTATGTATATATGTATACATCCAAAATAATCCATACTGTCCAAAATTATACTGAATACTGAATACCTGTCCATTCTTACATGATTTTGTCAAAACCTACCTGCTTTTGTCGATACTTTCCAAATTTTGTCTAATATACTTACCCGATCTTGTCATACCGATTTATACATTATGCGTATTACATTTTACTCTCTATCACATATCTCAAATATTTATTTAGCAAATCACAAACACTTTGTCCATTCTTACATGATTTTGTCAAAACCTACCTGCTTTTGTCGATACTTTCCAAATTTTGTGTAATATACTTACCCGATCTTGTCATACCGATTTATACATTATGCGTATTACATTTTACTCTCTATCACATATCTCAAATATTTATTTAGCAAATCACAAACACTTTGTCCATTCTTACATGATTTTGTCAAAACCTACCTGCTTTTGTCGATACTTTCCAAATTTTGTGTAATATACTTACCCGATCTTGTCATACCGATTTATACATTATGCGTATTACATTTTACTCTCTATCACATATCTCAAATATTTATTTAGCAAATCACAAACACTTTGTCCATTCTTACATGATTTTGTCAAAACTTACCTGCTTTTGTCGATACTTTCCAAATTTTGTGTAATATACTTACCCGATCTTGTCATACCGATTTATACATTATGCGTATTACATTTTACTCTCTATCACATATCTCAAATATTTATTTAGCAAATCACAAACACTTTGTCCATTCTTACATGATTTTGTCAAAACTTACCTGCTTTTGTCGATACTTTCCAAATTTTGTGTAATATACTTACCCGATCTTGTCATACCGATTTATACATTATGCGTATTACATTTTACTCTCTATCACATATCTCAAATATTTATTTAGCAAATCACAAACACTTTGTCCATTCTTACATGATTTTGTTAAAACCTACCTGCTTTTGTCGATACTTTCCAAATTTTGTCTAATATACTTACCCGATCTTGTCATACCGATTTATACATTATGCGTATTACATTTTACTCTCTATCACATATCTCAAATATTTATTTAGCAAATCACAAACACTTTGTCCATTTTTACATGATTTTGTTAAAACCTACCTGCTTTTGTCGATACTTTCCCAATTTTTGTCTAGTATACTTATCCGATCTTGTCACACCGATTTATACATTATATGTATTACATTTTACTCCATATCTCATATCTCAAATGTTTATTTAGCAAATCACAAACAAGGATATTTTTGCTTCTGTGATATTTTGTTTATTTACTAATTTTATTCATACAATTTTAATATGTCTTTATATTTATGCGAATATTTATCTGAATAAACATTATTATTATTATTATTATTATCTGAAATGGACATCCAATAATATGCAGGTAAATTGATTTTTGAACTGGAATCGTCGACTACCATGGCAATTTTCGTTTCAGATGATCGATTTATAATTGATGTATTCTCATTCAGGACCGTTGTTAAGTTCATATTTGGATTTTGGATAAATCTATTGAAATACAGGATAGATCCTTATAAATGTATAAAATCCATGCTGTACCAATAATGGACATGATTTTTTTTTCAGCGGCATTTGAAGGAATTTTTTCATGTACTTATTTCTATTGAACATCCTCACGTACGTACATAAGATGTTATATCCAGTGTATCTGGACATTTATGGATGTAACTGGACCCGATATACTACCTTGTGGTACCCCAGAATTGATTTCCAAAGGTGCAGATGTGTCAGTAGCAATCACTATAGTTTGTGCTAGCTTTTGTCACAATCCATAGCACTAGTGATGTCATCAATCTTTTTTGTATATCCCTAATTTTCTCAAAGATTTTTGTGAAAACCGGTAAAATACTGATTATCCTGAGATCGCAATAGTAATTAGGTGAGCTAATTTTGGGCAATGGTATTGCTTTTTCAATTTTCCATATTGATGGAGAATAGTTCTTCGAAAAACACCCATGAATAATGTTAGTAATAACAGAAATTATAACGGGACAACATAATCGCACAAGAGTAATATTCAGACCATCATTTCCATAAGCATTTGTTGTTACGTTTGTTACATCAGTTAGTTGAAAATCAAAATAATCCACAATATTATTTTTCATATTATTTCTAAAAAAAAATTCAAAACTTCGTTATCGGCCGCTGAGGCACTTGCTATTGCATTTATGAAAAAGTTATTAATATTGTCAGCAGATTCAAGATGTGTCGGTATTACAACTTGCTCCTTCTTGGATATACGGAGTGTTTTCAATTATACCCATTTTTCTTCAGAGTTACAATTTTAAATTTATGGTCAACATGATGCAGTTGCTGTGAAATTTCTCAATTGTTTGTAATTCATCCAATCTTTGGGTAGCTCAGTCTTTTGAATTTCTGCAAGGCTTTGTTTCTAAGATACTGCATGATATTTATATTCCTTGTTATCCAAGGTGCGTAAGTAGATTGTTTTCGTGTCACTAATTTAATGGATGAATGCAAATTTAGTACAGTGACTATACTTTGATACAAGATTGATATTTTTTCATAAATATCATTTGGTAAACACATAATATATCATGGCTCTGACTGTAGATCTCTTTGAAAATAGTCGTAGATGATTTTAATAAGAGATCTGTACGTCGTCTTCTTATTTGGGTAGCTGTGAAATTGATTGATACGATCGTTCAAAGTGTCATGGTCCTTATTGATATTTAAAGGATACTAAGAACAGAAAAATTATAAAAATAACTGATCATTTTAATGAATCATTTTTCACAACATTTATTAAAACACTTTCTCTCGCTAAAACTTTCTACAATTTTATATAAATCATTTACAATTTTATAATAATAGTTAATATGGAACGTAATAATATTTATATTTTTAAACATTTAAATTATGCTGAAACTGTTTCTACCATAGACTTCTTTATGATTTCCCCAAAATTTTCATCGCACTCCTCTGCTCCAACGGAACTCGAAACATTCCCCGTATTTTTTGCTTTATCGACGGCATGCGACGGAGCTTGTCCACCATTCGCAGGATTGAAACTGCTGCTCTCCTCAAACCCCGAATACGTGTTGAATTTTCCACTCAGCAAGTCAGCGAATGATTCAACTTTGTTATTGGCCCCGACGGGATTTAGGCTTGTGTACTGGCTTTCTTTGGACACCGCATTAGCAACTGGAAAACTGTCACTAGAGAAGTGTTCATATGACGGCGGAAACGTTCCTTCTACCGGCTTCGTTCCGAAGTCGGGCGTGTAAATCCCCCCGTACTGGTTGAACGCCGGTGAGAAGTCGCCGAAACTGCTTGGATACGGCTGGGTGTATTGATTAGACGTAGAGGGATAAGGACCACCAGTCGGGAAGCCGACATCCGAGAATCTGGGGTCGGGAAAGTGAAATCCCTGCGCGGCCGGAAACGCCTGTTTTCTTTCAACCGCGGAATGTTCCACTTCGCCGTAACAGTTCTCCCGAAAGGTATACAAATCCAGCGAGTCGGCCCGATCCGGCAGGTTGGAGAATCCGGGAGGATGGAGTCCCGGCCCCTCCCCCGGAGCACCGTAATGCAGATTGGTGTAGCTGCCAATGTTCACGCAGTTCTCAACCTCCACGTTGGCGCCCAAACTGACGTCCCTCAACAAGTTGCTATTGAATTTATTCACGCTCGATTTATTCGTCGCCGTTTCTTTGTCGTCCACGTTTAGCCGGTCGTTGTCCACCGCATTAACGTTCTTGCTATCGGACTTCATTCCTTCCTTCTCCTTCTCCAGCTCCAGTCGCATCAGCGTGTGTATGAAGTGCGTGCGGACGCGTACGGGGTTGAACTCTATGCGGCCGCTGGAGTTGCCGCAGTTATCGCGCGAACAGCCGCACGGGAAGTTCAACCTATCAACTTGACACTTTATGCCGGCTTGACTGCACGAGCAAGTATCGGGGTCACAGTAGCCTTTGCATCCGCACCCGCAAAACTCGCGGGACGATCGTATGTCTCGGCATTCGTCCTTCTCCATAGTGTCGATCTTCCTGACGCCCGCAGAGCGCAACAGCGCCCTGCGCTGTCTCGTGGGAACGGGCTGCAGGAAGTAGTAGTTGTCGAGGTCCATCTCGGACTCTGACGCGTCGCTGGGCTCGTCTTCGCTGTCGCTTTCCTCGCTGGAGGACGCGGCAATGCCTCCGGTTGCGTTCCTCTCCGACCGCAGTTGTTGCAACAATTGCCGGTGGATCCGGCGCTGCTCCAGAGCATGCTCCGATAGAGAGAACTTCTTCATGTGACTATGCTGCGCGCCCATGCCCAATGTCGAGCCTCCTTGGGAAGGCACGCAGGTGAAGCCCTGCGCTCTCGGGAAGTAGAAGACGGTGACGCTGTCGAAGGTGATTCCGCGCCGCTTCTTGGCTTCCGGTTGCTCGCGTTCATCCGCGGACAGCTTCCGCTTCAGGGAGCTTTTCGTCGGTACGCTCAGTTTTGATTGTGCACTGCTCAGAATGTCACCAATGTCTTTGTCTATGTTGGAGCCTCCCTCACAGCTTGAAATCGCCACTTGACTGGCGAACTCCTCGAACTGGGTGTTGGTGATGGTTCCCTCATTGAGTCTGTACAGGAAGGACGTTTCGCTGTCACTTTCGATTATCGTTGCGCTTTCTTGTGGCCGTTCTTCGCTCAACTCCGATCCGAGTCCGGAATCCGAGCCGTCCGACCTATCGTGTGGTTCCTCTATCAGCTCGTCGGTTGTGAGAGGCAGGCTTTCCGTCGCGGAGTCTTCCCCGACTTCTTCGATTTCCGCCCTATCTTCACTATCATCTATTGCTTCTTCGTTTGATTTTGGCTCTGGTTTAGAAATATCACGCGACTCGTTCAAGCTTTCATGGATTGTACTTGAAGGTTTTTCAACAATAACATCAACAGGATCAACAATTTTCGATTGTAATGGCGGATGGGCCGTCTGGCTTCGGTTTGACATTGTGGCTAGTTCCATGGTGGATGACTCGTTAGAACCCATCGGAAATTTTTCTAGTTGTTTGAGTTGTGTCGGCTGGCGGTAGCACCATTTTCACCTGAAAATAAAAAAGAATCAATAAGCATTCTCATATGTAGATAAGAACGAGGCCATATTTGTTAATTGGAATTGAAAGGGATACGAGGCCATATTTGTTAATTGGAATTGAACGGGATACGAGGCCATATTTGTTAATTGGAATTGAACGGGGTACGAGGCCATATTTGTTAATTGGAATTGAACGGGGTGAAAATATCTGGATATTTTAGATATTCAAAAATGAAAAGCAATTTGCCCCGCATTCTCTGCTCGAAGTTGCCAGAAATAATGATAATATATTTAATCCAGTTAGACCATATTATATGATATTGGACATATCGATAAAATAGATATATTATATACCGGGTGACCACGAGATGAGGTACGCCCCCCAATTCTTTTATAGTTTCAAAGATACAGGTTTCGAATTTGATACATCGATACTCAAATACGCATATTTTGACTTCATTACCGAAAATTCATCACTTCCAGTTTAATCGGAAGTAACCCCATTTTTTTTTCAAATGACACCCTGTACTTTTTTTTTCATTGTCCAGAAGAACACACAATTTGTGATAACACTGTTTTTCAAAATTGAAAATCGGTTGAAAAATGGCGGAGATACAGTTGATTGTTCAGTCGAACAAAGTTGGCCATGAACATCAAACTCAAATCATCACAACTAACGAACGGCATCAACATTTACGAGAGGAAGGTTCGAGGTAAGATACAGCTCAAAATAGGGCTTCTCATGTAATTGCAGCAACCAAATTTTCCAACAAATATCGAAAATTTCCTCAAAACGGAGTAGTACCCAGAAAGAAATACTCACAGCTGCCATTTCTCAAATGGAAACATACTCTTTTCATATTGTCGTACTGAGAAATGATGAATTATCAGATTAATGAATGAAAAGATTTTATTTTTTGCTTAGCTTTCGTAGGTTCAAGCCGCCTCTGTTTAAGAATATTCAATTTTGAGAACACTCATAATGAAACATCCCGTATCTTCGATTCCTTTCAGGATTCTCCGAAACTTTTAACACGATTATTTGGATAATTCATAATTTTTCAATACGACAATATGACAAGAGTATGTTGCCATTTGAGAAATGACAGCTGTGAGCATTTCTTTATGGGTACTTCTACGTTTTGAGGAAATTTTTGATATTTGTTGGAAAATTTGGTTGCTGCAATTACATGAGAAGCCCAATTTTCAGCTGTATCTTACCTCGAACCTTCCTCTCGTAAATGTTGATGCCGTTCGTCACTTGTGATGATTTCAGTTTCATATTCATGGCCAACTTTGTTCGATCAACTGCGTCTCCGCCATTTTTCAACCCATTTTCAATTCTGAAGAACAGTGTTATCACAAATTGCGTGTTCTTTCGGATAATGAAAAAAATTGTACAGGGTGTCATTTGAAAAATGAGTTTGGGGTCACTTCCGGTTAAACCGGAAGTGGAGAATTTCGGTAATGGAGTCAAAATATGCGTATTTGAGTAATATATTGACGCACCAAATTTGAAACCTTTATCTTCAAAACTATAGAAAAATTGGGGGGCATACCTCACCTCTTGGTCACCCGGTATACCGGGTTTAACAGGATCATAATACTCCCCCCGTATCTCCGTTAGTTTTAAAGGTAATTGATTGAAATTTGGGATATCTCATATACATAAAAAGTGTCACTTTTTGACCTACAAAAGATTTTTTTTCAGTATCGTTTTTTGTATAGAACACCCTGTATATTAATTTCTGAAGCCTGTTTTTTATGAGGAAATAAAGTTCATCGTAATCGATTTTAGGCTGAAACTCAATTCTTCCTCAAATGAAATCAAATTGGTACCGTGGGACCACGGTACTATTTGCTATTAATAAGGAATTCATTCATACCTGCTAATGAAATGTGCGATAAATACAATCAAAATCACCGCTGAAAAAAAATAAAGAAAATACAATTATTTTGTTCTAATTTAGTGTTACTGATTTGTAAATTAGTCACCAAACGGTAAGCCATATCTTACACAAACATAATTATAAATCTTTCAAATATAAATTGCATCAGCACCTGTACGAAAATGATTATGAACGTAGGATGGAATATTCTAATTGGATCTTGCAGAATAGTGTGTGTAGACTCATCCGGACAAAATCCATGATGACATTCGCTGACAACGTTTTATTGATGCACTAAGAATGAGTATAAATAGTTTATGGTGATACATTTTGCCACTACTTTGCTGATAACACTTTGAATGAATGGTGATGGGTCTGTAATTATCAATGCTGAGCAGATGAGTATTCTATATATTGGAATAACCTTTTTCAATTTTATAAAAAATTGTCCAGATTTCATAAACACAATGAAGCTTTGAAGGAAAAGGAACTTTTATAACAATAAGTTGTCAAGTGTCTAAAAGTTCATTTATGATTGTTTCAGACATTCTCAAGTTCAACTTTTTTTTTCTCAAGGAATTTACCAATCAGGCCTTGTATCCGAAGGGCGCTCTGGTGTGTCATTAACCCCAATAAACACTCCCCACTTCCGTGGGGTGAGTGATTACTGGGTCCGATGATCATGTGCTTCGAGTAGGCGAAGTGAACCAAAAATAACGGCTTTCTGCATTTGTCCGGCTAAGATTCTGCCGCATCATGGCAAGCCGGTATAATTTTCAGAATCGAGAGCAGCGTATTCACATTCCACCAAATACGACAATGATCAGAACCACTAGTTATACAAAATGATTTGGGTGAAGGGTAAAGGTGAGTTCTAAGATTAAGTCTCGAGATTTCGTCCGTTTTTCCTCCTTCTTGCGGACCATGTTCATTTCACCCGGAGCCGAAAACTCTTTGACGGAAATTGTCCTAATTTAATGGTCGAGGACGACTTCATCAAGATTATTGGCTTGTATTTTCCTGAGGGTGGAGAGTGAGTGTCCATCATTCCACCAAAGACCCCTTTTATCAAAACCACCATCTTGACAGAATGGTTTGGGTAAAGCCTGCGGAGTTCAAATAGTAGATCTCGATACTTAGTCCGTATTTCTTCCCCTTTTCGGACGAGGTTCGTTTCGCCAGGAACTGAAAAGTCAATGATGAAAATCGTTCTACTTTGAGGGCCGAGGAGGACTACATCAGGCTTATTGGCTTGTATTTGCCTGAAGGTGGGGAATGAGTAGTTCCACTATATTCGGCCCTTCTCATTCTCCACAACAGACCGCATAAGCTGGACAAGATGACGGCAAATGCATTATGGTCTCAGCTGCCCCACGACACGCTTTGCATCTAGTGTCACGGACCTCTATACCCATCACGCGACTACGCTAGACGAGGGTGTTGAAGACACCATCCTGGCAGGCCATTATGAATCCCTTGGTTTCCGACTTCGGCCATCTTGACCTGAGAAATGCGAAGGTCAGGTTTCTGGATAAGTCAAGGTCTTCAATGTTCTTGAGAAGACCCCATGCACTGGCTATCCTTATGTAGCTGTAGAAGACTACCACACTCCGCAGCTTTGACGTGGGGTTTTTGCTGAACGGGTTCGAACTTGATGACAGAGTTTGAGTTCGTCCGTTCAGTGTCGAATACGAGACCGAGTTCATCGGCGGCCTTGAAGAGAAATGCTCCAATCCCTGCCTTTTCATGATCACATACCAAGCAGAGAAGGGGATCTGAACTCCTGATGACTTTACAGGCTCCATAGAGTACCATTCTGTTATGTAGACACTACAAACTCAAAAGTCCTCTCCACGTCCTTCCCGTTGTCTGGGGAAATAACCGTGGAACAGACGATTTAAGATGCAAGCTCCTATGAAGATAAATCATTTTGCGAGATTTTACGTCGAGCTCTTTCTGAGTCCATTTCATCATTTCATAAAGTAGAATCGGAACGGCAAGCATATTAGTTGCAGGAACGTCGTTCTTCTTCGACAGTTCTGATGACCAGGTCTGTCGGAGTTTATGCTGATACTTCTTCGTGTTCTACTTAGTGTCCCCAAAGGGGATGCCACAGGCTAGGGCATCTGAAGTTCAAACTTGTCATGATTAATAAAAATTATCTAATATGTCGTAGAATCTAAAAATTGTAATTAAAATACCATTAATACTTCGAAACCTTCAGCAGTTATCTTTCAATTGATCGTTTGGGGAAAAAAATTCAGTGTACTTCAGTATAACTTATAAATTTATCGTAGGTATCTGATTACTCAAATCTGGTAAAACTCTTTTGAAATTGTCCAAACTCGTTTAGGTTGCAGAAAGTCACTGTTCTTTACTTTCATCTTTTTTGAGCTACTTTTAGATAACTCCGCTAATAGTGTCATTTATTCAAAGAAATTCAACTCGAGCACTTATTGGAATCAGAATCTGAAACTGGCTTTCATTCATGTCCATGCTTCGGATATTTATCGCTTATCTTATCATTTTCCGTTCGTTAACATAACTGATTGCAAATGTCATAAACAATCAAATTGACTCAAAATTGGCAAAAAATTTGGTATAATGTAGTTTATGATGTCTTGATCAAATGTCTCTATGGGCACAACAAAATCTGATGGACTGTTTTTAAGATACAGGATGTTAAACATGCGGAGGCAGGATTTATAAAAAAAATTGACAGCCCTCAGAAGTCGAAACTTGTGCGAGCTAAGGATTAACGTGCGATTCCTAGCACGAATAATAACCTATGAAATCAATGTCGCGATAATTTTGTTAAAAAAATTGAGGATAGCGATTACATACTTAATATTTTTGACACTAGTTGCAATGTAGACTCCTTATACAGGGTGTCGATTTGAAAAATTCTCAACCTTACTATCTTCCTTCCAGTAAATAATATAAGAAATCGAAAAAACAAGTCAATTTTATTTTCAAGGGGGATACTTTGAAAGAATATTTGTAGCCTTCAACTTACTGGGAGTGGTAGATGTTACCCTTAGAGTCCTAAATGGGAAGGGGGCGGGGGTCAAAAGTGGCACATCTAAACTTATAAATGTAATTAGAATTTGCCTGTTCTGAGATGCATTATTGTTGACTCCTTTTAATGAAAATGGATAGAAGAGTAGGTGGCACTCTGCCAACCCTTGAATGACAGGAATGAATTTAATTCGCGTGGCATGTTTTACTTGTTCGTTATTTTCTATCTATCCGGAAATCTCTCGTTCAACCACTGTCGGACGGGAAGAAAATAATGAGGTGGAGCATCGTCCTGCTGGAAATGTAACAGATCTTCCTGCAAAAATTCATTACATCCTGCATCAATTTGAGTTTCTAGTTCGTGACTTATAAGAGGATCGATAGTATTTTCAAGCATTTCAAGGTACAGATTGCCAATCAAGTTTTCTTCGAGAAATAATGGACCAATAATGGCATTTCAAAGAATACCAGCCCAAACATTAACATTTTATAGGTGTTGTATATGCCCGTCCTGAAAAATATGTGGGTTTTCATCACTCCAATAGCTACAATTTTGTCTATTTACATTGCAATTCAGAAAAAATTAGGGATGGTATTGACTCTATTCTTCTATTATAATCATCCTCGTGGAGCTCTTGAAGAATCTGCATTTTGTATAAATGAAATTTATGTATAGTTTTTGAGGTATTGAATAAAAACATTGGGGGTGACATAAAAAAAACTAAACGCTCCTTGTATCTAAATGAAAGGTAATATTGTACAACCTAATTCACCAAAGAATTCCCTCACCTTTTGTTCGATCAACAGTGGCAATAGATGATATTTTTGTATTCATAAACGACCTGTCAATTGTTTTCAGTAAAATATTAAAAATTCATATTTCAAACACAGAGAGTCATCAAGAAACAAAACATGTTTTGTCGCCTAGAACAGACTGAAACTATCATATTCTACCAAAATAAAAATTGTTCAGGACAAGTACGTTTTTTCCTTTCTCAACCCTACTTTGGCTGCTTATATCTCAGAAACAACACATACAAAATCATTCAAACCTGCACATTTTCCTAATTAGCCACTATAACATAATAAAATTTCAGCCAATTTGGCCGAGAGTCAATTTTACATGTGTTTTCGTGCCGGGTCCTGTATGTAAAATGTTCATTGAATTTATTTACGTCAAGTTGGTAACTTTGAACTTTGCATATTTGCACAGCCAACTTTACGAGGCATTTAATTTCAACATAAATAAGAAATTATTCACTCACTTTTTTTTCAGTTACCAACTTAACATCAATAATATTCAATAACCATTTAGCTTAGATTTGTTGGTTAAGTGATCATAAAAGAAGGATGAGTTTTTTTCCTAAAAAGTACCGTTTTCAATAAAGAAAGAGTGTGAAACAGGTCACTTTCACCTGGTGCACACCCATTTTAGAGAAGAGTGTTCACAAATCTGCGGAATTCACTTGAATTTAAAGTGCATGTATTTATCAAGATTCACCTTGTTGCCCAAAAAAAAGGTTGCATTCTACATAAAGTTTGACACCTACAAATCATAACGCGGCGATTCGCCTTATTATAAGATATTCCAAATATTCAAACTAAACACAAAATCAACATCAAACCTTTTTTGAGTTTCTTCAGCTTAGGTTTCTTTCAATCTACTTAATTGGCCACTTCAACAATCTTGCTGCAAATGAATGGTTTTCAAGAATCGAGTTAGTCCATTGTGAAGAAATGTGGAATTGATTTCCATAAGTTCCAATAATTCATTACATGACTAATGACAACGAATCGATTTGAAATGACATTTGCTATGACACTCAAAATCACTGGCGATTATTTGAAGTATTTTCCACATTACAATAAATATTACCCATATAGTTCTGGCGATTTACAATCACTAATGTTCGATTTTTTATTTATTGAAAACTGGACTCCAGGTTTCAAGCTCAAAACTTACGCACGTCACAGTTATTGGTTTCACGCAACGCTGGCTTAGTTGTACCTGCCCAGTTTAACTCCAGTTCAGTTAAACCGTAATGTTTATGCAATAAGTTTTTAAGTTTTGGGATTTTGGATATCAATTTTACAAATGAAACATGATACAAAACATAATTGAAAAATGAAGCTTGAATATAACTAACAAGATTGTTTATGAGGAGTGATCAAAATTAATGATGGCAATTCAGTTTTGCGTTAAAAATAAATTCAAAATTATGGAAATTAAAACTAAAAACATAAAACTTTCATTGTGTTCCATCCTTTACTAGGCAACTGGAAATGTGATTGGGTAATCGTTACAGATGGAATTTTCGATCTTTGCGTTTGTGCTTCATCAATTTCTGACCAAAAAGTCACACAATCGGGTTAATTCTGTTTCTCAGTAGCAAGTTTGTCATCTCAATCAATCTCAATTTTATGGAAGGCTTCGAGGTTAGTTCATATTCTATATTCTTTCTCTAAGATCTTTTATGGTCCTATTATTGCTGTCATGATTTTTCTTTCAAATTTCCTCATGTCTTCCTCGTCTTTTTTTATCATTGTCATCGCCTCCGTTCCGTATGACATAATTGGTCTAATTATGGTATTATAAATATTTATTTTAATATTCTTTATTAATATTTCACTTTTCAATAAGTTTTATTGGCGAAGTATGCTCTGTTCGAGTTCAATATTTTTTCTTCTAGATCTTCCCTTTCCCGTTTTACTTATCGCAACTCCTAGATATTTGAACCCTTTCACTTCTTCAAACTCTCTCGCTCCTATTTTGATCTTTCTCTGTATTTGTTCCGTTCCTAATCTCAATAATTTTGTTTTTTCTTGGGTAATCCTCAACCCCATTACCTTCTCTTTTTCTATAATTTCTTCAAGCAAATCTTTCATCACTCTTCTGGTCTTGGTAATTATGGCTATATCATCATCGTACGCAATAATTTGTCCTCCTCCTGTCCTCTTTAATAATCCTATTGTTAATTCTCCTTACAACATTTTCAAAAGTTGGGTTGAATAACGTCGTTGAAAGTGAGTGAGTGAGTTTCACCTCTATGTTGATTGTGAATTACTGTCTCTTCTTTTTCTGTTCTTATTGTGATCTTAGTTGTTTTCATTGTCATTAATATCAGCTTTCTCAGTTTTTGTGAGAGTTTCAACTCTTTCAGTGCTATAATGAGTTGTTTTTTTCATCGAAATCTACAAAGAGCAGTTCGAGGTTTATCTTCGAGGTTTATCTTGTGTTTTTTCTATCACTTGCTTTAGTGTATAAATCGCGTCTATGGTTGATTTTTCTTATGTAAATCCGCTTGGATATGATCCTATTATGTTTTTTGTAATACTTGCTAGCCTTGATTGTATTATTGATGTCATTATTCTATACGTTGTGTTGAGTAGTGTTATTCTTCGGTATTTCTTACAGGTTTGTTGGTCTCCTTTTTTATGATAATAAATACGTAAAATGTGATTCAAAATTGTATTTTTCACTAGTGGATAAAGTGGTACTTTATACGGTTCATGAGTGTGGATAAACAAAATATATTGGTTGGTCATACTAACTTGACATCGTTTCCGTTCCGCAAGATTCATTCATCTATCAAAACTACTTCATACTCCGCACGGTTACATGCACCAAAAATAATAAAAACTAGTGAAAGGAGAATACCGAAACTGAGCACCCAGTATCGAAGTGTATAAGAGAATCAATAGACAAGACGGCGCAAATATCGATCACCTAGTCGTTCTCATAGAGGACGTCACTGACCGGTTTAGAAGAATTATCATTGCTAATTTCCACCACTTCTCAAAAGCATTCGCCGCTGTATCATAGTTTAAACGATACAATGATAACCTTGTCCTATAGAAAATCGTCAAAACACCGATGCGTTCCGTGAATTGCGGAACAAATTGTGATAGAATAACATGAATCATGTGACAAAAATATACCGAAATAAAACACTTTGCAGGAGCCTTCCGAACAATTCAATTTTTCAAAATAACGTCAGTCTTCAACAAAAAAAAAATACAAAAATTAATGTAGCATTATCAAAACTTCTTCACCAATCACCGTCTCCACGGTAATCTGTAAGATTTTTGAAAAATGCATTTATAAACATTTACTTTCATTTCTACATAACAAATCACCAACATGGCTTTTCTCCCGGCAGGTCTACTCTTTCAGTCTTTTGAGCCATGGATTTATCAAAAATAAAAAATAAACTATATGCATTGGGTTTTTGAGAAGATTTCCTATGCTGGATATCCTCTAACTTCAATTTGAGAAGAATTTGTGTTAAAATTGAAAATAACACATCAGAATTTAAAGACGTCGAGCGGGGAGTTCCCCAAGGATCCATCCTAGGTCCTCTGATATTATTGCTACACATCCGTGGGGTGTGTGACTACTAGGACCGAGAATCATGTGTCCTAAGTAAATGGAGTGATCCAAGGATTACTGCTTTCTGCATCCTTCCGGCTAAGTTTTCTGCCGCATCACGGCAAGCTGGTATGATTTTTAGATTCGAGGGCAGCGTGTTCATCATTTCGACAAGGACCCCTATTATCTGAACCACCATTTCAACAGAATGGTTTGGGTAAAGCCTGTGGAGTTCAAAGAGCAAGTCTCGATATTTTGTCCGTTTTTCCTTCTCTTTTCGGACGATATTCGCAACAAAAGATTAATGAATATGAAATGAGTCCTAACTTTTCCTTATTCTTTATTACGTATAACATTATGAAATACATTTCGCGAAAGTGTTCTAATCTTCTAAAACGAGATAACCTTGATGGGTAAACTCAAAGTGCTTATTATGTTTTGCAACTTACTAACAGTTGTAAATATCATTTGGTGCATAAATCAATAGCTTCAGAAAACACAATCGACTAGTATTCAAGTGCTTTGTTGAGAAATACTTGCTTTCAACTATAGGTGACCCACATGAAGGTATATGATTTATCAAGATTGACACACAAATATTGGAAAAAATAACTGATGATAAGTCTTTCACATTTCTTTGAAAAATTAAATAGAAGTCATTGATACGTAAGTATCATCTATGAAATCAGAAACGATCAATAGTTACTAGCCCAGATAATAGGTAGGTATGTCAGTCATCACTTGGCATACCATTCTAGAGTTATCTGGAAGTATCTCTTCCATAAACCAAGTTGGACAAATATTTTAGAGGGTGTTTAAGGAATATTTGCCAATTTCGATGAATATAAACTACCCCCTAGATGGCCTTCAAATCATTAATCCATTTGTATATACATTCGTGTCATCTACAAGTATTTGTAGCAAACATCAAGTTGGCTGGTTATGACTATTTCAGAATCCCTTAATAGGGTGGTGAAATTATTTAAATTTGGATTATTCGACAATACGATGTTTCAACGGTCTGATATTCGTTCGGGATTTTCCGATTTTAATTTCCCAAGTTTTTGCAAATTTTTGCCGACCTAGGCCGTTAAAATCGGTCCCTACCGGTTTTTTGTATACATTTGAGACAGTAAATGAACACGCAAACAACCAACTCACATTTAGAAAATTTATTGAATTCATTATTACACATATGGAACATTTATTATAACTATTTTGGTATACTCATAGTCATGTTGCAATTTGAACATTTATTAAACATAGGCTGACCTCTACCTGAAAAGTCGTTCTCATTGTCAAATTTGAAATCGTTTGTTAGGTTACTTGAATAGTCAGCGACATTTTTGCTGTTTTTTCAGTGATTATCAAAGAAAAGATTTCATAGGCAACAAGGTGGCAATCAAAAATTGTTATGCATTTGGGTATGAAAAATTATTTACCTAATATATGATAATGCTCATTGCGATTTCAGAAAAAATAGTATGTGTATCTAGCAGTACAAGCACATTCTGGGTGGCCTCGGCCATCAATTTACATTGTCATCCGGGTATATATTGCTCTCATTTGCGGATACCACTTGGCAAGAAACTGTAGTTATATTTGAAGCTAGGGCTGCGGCAATCGTTATTTATTTCTCAAGTATTGTCAAATGTGTCGAATATGATTGATATGAAGCTGAAACGTTCAGGCAATTTACTATTACTATTGTTATGCGGCGAGGCTGGTCATCTGCCGAAATGCTGGTAGTTTTGCGCAGAATTTTCTGCTCCAAGCTGCCAGGTTTATTTCTCTCGAGTACTCCGGATCTTCTGATGAACTCCTGGACATTTCTCACGAGGTTTTTCTGTGGGACGATATCTTCTGCACTACGGTGTCCGAACATATCTATCCTTATGTGAGCCAGGGCTTCACATTCAAGCCATATATGTGGGGCTGTTTCGTTCTCCTCATCACAGAACCTGCATAGTGTGGAGTCTTGGTGTATCCCCAACATGTACAGGTGTTTTCTCAGGTGGCAGTGTCCTGTTATTAGTGCTACCACCTTCCTGAGGGAGTTCCGGCTCAGTTCAAGAAGATGCCTTCAAGTATCCGGTCAGTTGGTAGTTCTTGACCCATTTCTTCATGTCCTGCTCATATTCTCATGGCTAGTTCTAGTCCAATAAGAGTTGTTGCTGCCTCGACTCATTCCCCTGGATGCCCTTGATACCTGGATCGTAGATAAGTTTTACCCTGTTCTGTGCTCCTAGGTCGCTGAGGTTTTTGTGAGTCTTTCAAACTACCTAATTTGGAAGTAAATGTGCATGATCGCAGAGCCTTTATTGCAGCCTGGCTTTCGGAGAGGATTACTACGGGTAGGTTTCTAAGATCCCTTCTAAGAATCTGTTTTGTGCAGTGCTGTTATCTCTGCTTGGAATACAGAGACTTGAGTACTCGAGACATATGCCAGCTCCTTCCCCATTGCTTGTCTTAGAGTTGCCCCCTCAACAGCATTTGTAGGGCCCTTGATGTGACTTCCCCATCTTGAATGATGGTGGTGAATATTCCACGAAAGGGTCATTTTATATGACGATATTTCAGATGCGTCGATTCTCATGACCTCCATTATGTTGGAAAGGCCTAAGTTGTTGCCCTTACATTGGCCCATGATCTTTAGTCTGGAGGTTTCTGACCTCGCCTCCGCTATAATGTGCAGATGCAGAAAAGGGGGGTTCAAGATCACCTCCAGGCTCGTCTATGTGCTGGACATTGCAAAAGTGACTCCTAGGGCCAGTCTTTGCAAACTAGCCAGCTTATTTCTGGTTGTAGCTTGTTCTGCTTTTGGCTACCACTACAGGGCCCCATACGATATCGAGTGACTCACTATATATAGCCAAAGCGATTGTTCAGGTTCTAGTCCCTATGTTTTAACGAAGGACCACCTGGCCTTTTTCAATGATGTCCTTGCCCCTCTCATCCCTTTTCCCAGCTTCGAGTCTAAGTTCAGCCCCAAGTATTTCGACTCTCCTGACATCTGTTAGCTTTCACCGAAGATTCAGGCAAACTAGTGCTAGTTTTTCCACATATCATAGAGCTTTTACTTTCCTGCGTGCCTGAGGGGAGGATAATTATCCCCTCATGACTGCCCTACTGTAACTGAAGTTTAACTTTCTGAACGTATATGAAACCTTCGTAATAAATATCATGCTCTGAAAGAGTGGTTGTCCCCCTTGATCAAAATACCTTTGGTCCGGTTCTGCTTTCCTATCTAGGCAGGCAAGACGATTTATATGATCGTAAAGTCAGTTATGAGTAAACCGTTAAGAAAGAACACGCAAGTATTCTTCATACCTAGGCAATGTTTCCAAGACCACAGATCCAAAAATAGCCATGAAAATACAATTAGGTAGGTACAACATATGAACCAATTCATAAATATAGATTTTTTTAAATTCGTGATTACTAAGTACTTAGTTATTCATGATCAATTGCAGCCGTGAAAGTATGATGCAAAACATAAAATACATGCTATAAATATCTACTACAGCATATACTTTTTGAATCATGTTAATATGTATGCATTTTTAACGGAGACCTTGAGAAGACCTGTAGTATTCTACATTAACATAGAGAGCACTTTCCTAGGCCAAGTGAATGTTTTACCTACTTTCAAATTTGCACTAGGTACGAGCAACTATGTATTACTTTTTGCAAAAAAATGTCCAACCTACTTTTACAACTGATTCAAGTACACAAATCTAGGCTGGTGCGTCGTATTCGAGATTTGAAATGAGGGATGCTTCAGAAATATATTCACCTGCACAAAACGCCAGGAACACCTTGTTGCATCCTGATCAATCAACAATCTATCATATTTGAACCGTTCTAATGTTCAGTATCCGACCACTGGAGATCACAATATTTATTTACTCTAGAAATTATCAACAGATGCAAACAATTTAAAAATAGCCCCGGAAAAACACTGCTCAGTCCAACTTCCAACTGCGGCAAATTTCTTCAACTAACCGTTTTGGAACCAGTATCGAGTAACTGTTCCGGATTTTGCACAGTACGTTCGATTGTATTGTTAAAAAATAACAAGTTCATTGTACGAAATGAACAACTTCAAGCGACACTTTTGACTTGCCTACTACTAACAGTCAGTGTGCATCGAGAAACCAATCTTGCAACGCATGCGCACAGCGTACCACAGGAGTCAGTCGTGTGACGTTCTACCAGTTCGACAAGATTTTGAATGTAGAGATGGGTGCGAGCATCGCTATGCGCTAACTGTTGGTCGTCTAGAGATGGGGGACGATGATTACAGGGTGTTTGGTGGCCGTGCGACGAACTGCAGAGAAACATTTTTCAAATCTGAAACGTGAATACACTTTCAAAATGCTCATGATGCGTTCTACACATTCACTTCTGCATGTTCTATAGTTTGTTGCTCCACGTTCTCTTTTCAGATTTGCTCTCACAACATTATTATAAACATTACTTATTGAAGTCTTTTATTCTCATTGGTCGGTATTTCCTTTGATTTTGATCATTTCTCTCAGTCCCCTAATGGGGCCGCCCAATTGAGCTGTCCCTACCATTCCGTTAATAACTTTTTGTTACAGTGACTGACAAAAAATGCACCAAGCCAAAGCGTCCTCATTTTCAGTCCGATTTAATGATAGTAGTCCCCAATTAGAGTATAGAAGACGGTTATTATTATTTACTCGAGGAGACCATCGAATATATTGGCTGATAATCGGCTCTGATTTTCGATAATATTTGTTAATATTGTTTTTTGACTGAACATTGTGTATATAAAAAAAGAGAATGAAAGAATGTCAATAAAAAAACACATTGGTGTCACGGTAAAATAGAAAGTTGTCATCCATTTATTCTATAGTATAGTAAAACACGATTAATAAGTAAAAGAAGAAAATAAGTTTCATAACAGTGGTCCTTCGAGCCGGATTTGAACCAGCGACCTATGGATTGTTGAGTTTTTGAGTGAACATTGTGTATATAAAAAAAAAAATGAAAGAATGTCAATAAAAAAACACATTGGTGTCACGGTAAAATGGAAAGTTGTCATCTATTTATTCTATAGTATAGAAAACATGATTAATAAGTAAAAGAAGAAAATAAGTTTCATAACAGTGGTCCTTCGAGCCGGATTTGAACCAGCGACCTATGGAATGTTGAGTTTTTTTGAGTGAACATTGTGTATATAAAAAAGAGAATGAAAGAATGTCAATAAAAAAAGACATTGATGTCACGGTAAAATGGAAAGTTGTTATCTATTTATTCTATAGTATAGAAAACATGATTAATAAGTAAAAGAAGAAAATAAGTTTCATAACAGTGGTCCTTCGAGCCGGATTTGAACCAGCGACCTATGGATTGTTGAGTTTTTGAGTGAACATTGTGTATATAAAAAAAGAGAATGAAAGAATGTCAATAAAAAAACACATTGGTGTCACGGTAAAAAAGAAAGTTGTCATCTATTTATTCTATAGTATAGAAAACATGATTAATAAGTAAAAGAAGAAAATAAGTTTCATAACAGTGGTCCTTCGAGCCGGATTTGAACCAGCGACCTATGGATTGTTGAGTTTTTGAGTGAACATTGTGTATATAAAAAAAGAGAATGAAAGAATGTCAATAAAAAAACACATTGGTGTCACGGTAAAATAGAAAGTTGTCATCTATTTATTCTATAGTATAGAAAACATGATTAATAAGTAAGAGAAGAAAATAAGTTTCATAACAGTGGTCCTTCGAGCCGGATTTGAACCAGCGACCTATGGATTGTTGAGTTTTTGAGTGAACATTGTGTATATAAAAAAAGAGAATGAAAGAATGTCAATAAAAAAACACATTGGTGTCACGGTAAAAAAGAAAGTTGTCATCTATTTATTCTATAGTATAGAAAACATGATTAATAAGTAAAAGAAGAAAATAAGTTTCATAACAGTGGTCCTTCGAGCCGGATTTGAACCAGCGACCTATGGATTGTTGAGTTTTTGAGTGAACATTGTGTATATAAAAAAAGAGAATGAAAGAATGTCAATAAAAAAACACATTGGTGTCACGGTAAAATAGAAAGTTGTCATCTATTTATTCTATAGTATAGAAAACATGATTAATAAGTAAAAGAAGAAAATAAGTTTCATAACAGTGGTCCTTCGAGCCGGATTTGAACCAGCGACCTATGGATTGTTGAGTTTTTGAGTGAACATTGTGTACATAAAAAAAGAGAATGAAAGAATGTCAATAAAAACAGACATAGATGTCACGGTAAAATGGAAAGTTGTCATCTATTTATTCTATAGTATAGAAAACATAATTAATAAGTAAAAGAAGAAAATAAGTTTCATAACAGTGGTCCTTCGAGCCGGATTTGAACCAGCGACCTATGGATTGTTGAGTTTTTGAGTGAACATTGTGTATATAAAAAAAGAGAATGAAAGAATGTCAATAAAAAAACACATTGATGTCACGGTAAAATAGAAAGTTGTCATCTATTTATTCTATAGTATAGAAAACATGATTAATAAGTTAAAGAAGAAAATAAGTTTCATAACAGTGGTCCTTCGAGCCGGATTTGAACCAGCGACCTATGGAATGTTGAGTTTTTTTGAGTGAACATTGTGTATATAAAAAAGATAATGAAAGAATGTCAATAAAAAAAGACATTGATGTCACGGTAAATTGGAAAGTTGTCATCTATTTATTCTATAGTATAGAAAACATAATTAATAAGTAAAAGAAGAAAATAAGTTTCATAACAGTGGTCCTTCGAGCCGGATTTGAACCAGCGACCTATGGATTGTTGAGTTTTTGAGTGAACATTGTGTATATAAAAAAAGAGAATGAAAGAATGTCAATAAAAAAACACATTGATGTCACGGTAAAATAGAAAGTTGTCATCTATTTATTCTATAGTATAGAAAACATAATTAATAAGTAAAAGAAGAAAATAAGTTTCATAACAGTGGTCCTTCGAGCCGGATTTGAACCAGCGACCTATGGATTGTTGAGTTTTTGAGTGAACATTGTGTATATATAAAAAGAGAATGAAAGAATGTCAATAAAAAAAGACATTGATGTCACGGTAAAATGGAAAGTTGTCATCTATTTATTCTATAGTATAGAAAACATAATTAATAAGTAAAAGAAGAAAATAAGTTTCATAACAGTGGTCCTTCGAGCCGGATTTGAACCAGCGACCTATGGATTGTTGAGTTTTTGAGTGAACATTGTGTATATAAAAAAAGAGAATGAAAGAATGTCAATTAAAAAAGACATTGATGTCACGGTAAAATGGAAAGTTGTCATCTATTTATTCTATAGTATAGAAAACATAATTAATGAGTAAAAGAAGAAAATAGGTTTCATAACAGTGGTCCTTCGAGCCGGATTTGAACCAGCGACCTATGGATTGTTGAGTTTTTGAGTGAACATTGTGTATATAAAAAAAAGAGAATGAAAGAATGTCAATAAAAAAACACATTGGTGTCACGGTAAAATAGAAAGTTGTCATCTATTTATTCTATAGTATAGAAAACATGATTAATAAGTAAAAGAAGAAAATGAGTTTCATAACAGTGGTCCTTCGAGCCGGATTTGAACCAGCGACCTATGGAATGTTGAGTTTTTTTGAGTGAACATTGTGTATATAAAAAAGAGAATGAAAGAATGTCAATAAAAAAAGACATTGATGTCACGGTAAATTGGAAAGTTGTCATCTATTTATTCTATAGTATAGAAAACATGATTAATAAGTAAAAGAAGAAAATAAGTTTCATAACAGTGGTCCTTCGAGCCGGATTTGAACCAGCGACCTATGGATTGTTGAGTTTTTGAGTGAACATTGTGTATATTAAAAAAGAGAATGAGAGAATGTCAATAAAAAAGACATTGATGTCACGGTAAAATGGAAAGTTGTCATCTATTTATTCTATAGTATAGAAAACATAATTAATAAGTAAAAGAAGAAAATAAGTTTCATAACAGTGGTCCTTCGAGCCGGATTTGAACCAGCGACCTATGGATTGTTGAGTTTTTGAGTGAACATTGTGTATATAAAAAAAGAGAATGAAAGAATGTCAATAAAAAAACACATTGGTGTCACGGTAAAATAGAAAGTTGTCATCTATTTATTCTATAGTATAGAAAACATGATTAATAAGTAAAAGAAGAAAATAAGTTTCATAACAGTGGTCCTTCGAGCCGGATTTGAACCAGCGACCTATGGAATGTTGAGTTTTTTTGAGTGAACATTGTGTATATAAAAAAGAGAATGAAAGAATGTCAATAAAAAAAGACATTCATGTCACGGTAAAATGGAAAGTTGTCATCTATTTATTCTATAGTATAGAAAACATAATTAATAAGTAAAAGAAGAAAATAAGTTTCATAACAGTGGTCCTTCGAGCCGGATTTGAACCAGCGACCTATGGATTGTTGAGTTTTTGAGTGAACATTGTCTATATAAAAAAAGAGAATGAAAGAATGTCAATAAAAAATCACATTGGTGTCACGGTAAAATAGAAAGTTGTCATCTATTTATTCTATAGTATAGAAAACATGATTAATAAGTAAAAGAAGAAAATAAGTTTCATAACAGTGGTCCTTCGAGCCGGATATGAACCAGCGACCTATGGATTGTTGAGGTTTTGAGTGAACATTGTGTATATAAAAAAAGAGAATGAAAGAATGTCAATAAAAAAAGACATTGATGTCACGGTAAAATGGAAAGTTGTCATCTATTTATTCTATAGTATAGAAAACATAATTAATAAGTAAAAGAAGAAAATAAGTTTCATAACAGTGGTCCTTCGAGCCGGATTTGAACCAGCGACCTATGGATTGTTGAGTTTTTGAGTGAACATTGTGTATATAAAAAAAGAGAATGAAAGAATGTCAATAAAAAAAGACATTGATGTCACGGTAAAATGGAAAGTTGTCATCTATTTATTCTATAGTATAGAAAACATAATTAATAAGTAAAAGAAGAAAATAAGTTTCATAACAGTGGTCCTTCGAGCCGGATTTGAACCAGCGACCTATGGATTGTTGAGTTTTTGAGTGAACATTGTGTATATAAAAAAAGAGAATGAAAGAATGTCAATAAAAAAACACATTGGTGTCACGGTAAAATAGAAAGTTGTCATCTATTTATTCTATAGTATAGAAAACATGATTAATAAGTAAAAGAAGAAAATAAGTTTCATAACAGTGGTCCTTCGAGCCGGATTTGAACCAGCGACCTATGGAATGTTGAGCTTTTTTGAGTGAACATTGTGTATATAAAAAAGAGAATGAAAGAATGTCAATAAAAAAAACATTGATGTCACGGTAAAATAGAAAGTTGTCATCTATTTATTCTATAGTATAGAAAACATGATTAATAAGTAAAAGAAGAAAATAAGTTTCATAACAGTGGTCCTTCGAGCCGGATTTGAACCAGCGACCTATGGATTGTTGAGTTTTTGAGTGAACATTGTGTATATAAAAAAAGAGAATGAAAGAATGTCAATAAAAAATCACATTGGTGTCACGGTAAAATAGAAAGTTGTCATCTATTTATTCTATAGTATAGAAAACATGATTAATAAGTAAAAGAAGAAAATAAGTTTCATAACAGTGGTCCTTCGAGCCGGATATGAACCAGCGACCTATGGATTGTTGAGGTTTTGAGTGAACATTGTGTATATAAAAAAAGAGAATGAAAGAATGTCAATAAAAAAAGACATTGATGTCACGGTAAAATGGAAAGTTGTCATCTATTTATTCTATAGTATAGAAAACATAATTAATAAGTAAAAGAAGAAAATAAGTTTCATAACAGTGGTCCTTCGAGCCGGATTTGAACCAGCGACCTATGGATTGTTGAGTTTTTGAGTGAACATTGTGTATATAAAAAAAGAGAATGAAAGAATGTCAATAAAAAAACACATTGGTGTCACGGTAAAATAGAAAGTTGTCATCTATTTATTCTATAGTATAGAAAACATGATTAATAAGTAAAAGAAGAAAATAAGTTTCATAACAGTGGTCCTTCGAGCCGGATTTGAACCAGCGACCTATGGAATGTTGAGCTTTTTTGAGTGAACATTGTGTATATAAAAAAGAGAATGAAAGAATGTCAATAAAAAAAACATTGATGTCACGGTAAAATAGAAAGTTGTCATCTATTTATTCTATAGTATAGAAAACATGATTAATAAGTAAAAGAAGAAAATAAGTTTCATAACAGTGGTCCTTCGAGCCGGATTTGAACCAGCGACCTATGGATTGTTGAGTTTTTGAGTGAACATTGTGTATATAAAAAAAGAGAATGAAAGAATGTCAATAAAAAAACACATTGGTGTCACGGTAAAATAGAAAGTTGTCATCTATTTATTCTATAGTATAGAAAACATGATTAATAAGTAAAAGAAGAAAATAAGTTTCATAACAGTGGTCCTTCGAGCCGGATTTGAACCAGCGACCTATGGAATGTTGAGTTTTTTTGAGTGAACATTGTGTATATAAAAAAGAGAATGAAAGAATGTCAATAAAAAAAGACATTGATGTCACGGTAAAATGGAAAGTTGTCATCTATTTATTCTATAGTATAGAAAACATGATTAATAAGTGAAAGAAGAAAATAAGTTTCATAACATCTTTCTTTGAAACTTTCTCTTATAGTTTTTTTTCCTGAGTTCACTCTTGTAAAAATAGATTCTCGTGCAAAATGAATAAAAATATATTTTCCCTTTAATTTTTTCATGTGATGAAAAACACAGAATATTGACATTTGTGACATTTTTTACGTTGAATTTGAGCATAAACAAATCATAAATTTTCGAAATCTGCATACAATTTTGCGTTTATAGTGCGGATTGTTGATGAACCTGCTAAATTTTGCAATTTTCATAATTTTTTCGATTTTTTCGATTTTTCGAAATATTTAGTTTCACATTGATTGACTGTTAATACAGTTGATACTAATTCGATTATTTGGAATCGAATGGCATTCGCAGAATTGCTCTATCTTCAACTGTTTCCGAGTTGAAGAGTTCATCTGGAGTAGGACGGAGTGATTTCCCTCCATATATCTTTCTATTTCTATTCGTGACATTTTTGATGTTTTATTTCTTTTATATGCCAAAGCTTGAATCTGAGCATAGACAAATCATATATTTTCGGAATCTGCACGAAATTTTGCGTATATGGTGCAGATTTTATATTTTCTATGATTTTTAGGGGTCTACCTGATACTTCGACATTTTTTCTTTAATTCATCTAATCTTTCGCTCCACCGATCCGACCGAAAGATAAACATGAAATTTTGATAATTTTGATGAAAACGAGACTTCTTTGTCATATCTTGCCCAAAAAATACCCACATTGGCCTGTTAAAAGACAAAAATAAAATAAATGCGCCTCCAGAAATTCGTCTTTGTTGTTGCAAAGTTTATTTAGTTTTTTTTTTAGTTCTGAAACTGATTCCGAATTTCAATGTTTGGACGTTAATATATCATACAAAAAAATCCTAGTCGTATCCTAAAGAACTAATACCAACATCGTAGATATAATATTATTTTGTAAAGTAATGAAAAAAATACTCACTTGTATTGGACCCATTTTGTTTGATGTGTTCAACAGTTGTTGAAGGTATTCTGGAAAAAAATACAGGGATCGGTAAATACATATTATAATAAATGCGAGAAAAATATTATTCAAAACTGTTTTTTGATGGAAATGTGCTTCATGAATGAAGTCCCGATCTTACATTTCTCAACTTCATAAGTCATCAAAACATTAAGGGAATTATAAGGGCCTTAATTATTGATGACAAAGTTTGCGTCCCGAGAGTCTCTGACCCGAGGGACAGCAATTGCCGTGGTACATAGATAATTTTATTTCTGACCGATTTCAATAAATGTTGTTCATTTTTAAAACGGAATAAAGCAAGGATTCCTATCCACTACACTTCCCAATAGGCAATCCGCATGGACCAATCAAAACTCTATTTTAGTTGCGCCTGCGAGAAGGGGGGTTCAAAAAGGAGTAAAGAAAGAGTAAAAGAGCTAGTTGGAGATTTTACTGTGGGAAAATCAACATGAGTATTCTGAGCAACGAGATAGAAGTTTCTATAACATCCTTGAAGAAAGCAGATGAGACATGGACAACATCCTCCGAAGATTCACTAAGATGTCTGCTGGAGATACACTTTCCAGGTGGTGTCGGAGACGACGAGCAGGCACTGCCAATACAGCAAGTCCCCCATGAGAATTAGCAATTGGCGGAGAGGGTTGTCACGCCCGACGCCATAGCCTGGGCAGGGAACGAGTTAAACCCATATAAGGTAGCAGGACCCGACGGAATTTTCTCGGCAATACTATAGAGGGGCCTGGAATTTCTTACCCCAATCTTTGGGAGGATATTCCGGTCCAGCATAGCGCTGGGATACGTTCCAAAATGCTTGGGAATCAGCGAAACTAGTCTGTACCCCCAAGCCGGAAAAAAGAGACTACATAATAGCAAAGTCCTTCAGACCCATCAGTCTAACACCGTTCCCGATTAAAACGCTGGAAAAGGTGCTGGACCGGTTCCTGTTGGAGGAGCTCCTAAGGATGAGCCCCTTCCATATAAATCAACATGCATACAGAAGGGGAATCGGCTCTCCACACTGTAGTGCGAAGGATTGTGAGGACATTGAGTTTCAAAGAGGTAACGTTAGCAGTGATCTTCGAAAAGAAAGGCGCGTCTGACAAGGTGAAAACAGCGACCATATAGGCAGCACTTATGACCAGAGCAACGTCTTACTCGATAGTCAGCTGGGTTGTAGCGTCGCTAACGAGGGGAATGGTCGAGGTATCCCGGGGCGACCTCAAACTGGATACCGAGGTAGGAGGGGGCTGTGCTCAGGGAAGCTGCCCCTTTGCTCATTTATGGTATTAAGTCATGAACAAACTCTTGGGCAAACTCACAGATGAAGGTTTCGAGGCACAAACACACGCGGATGACAGGGTTGTCCTAGTCAGCGGACGATTAATCGGAGTCGTCTGCGACCGCATGCAGGCAACCTACAGAATAATCAAAAAATGGTGCGATGAAGCAGGACACTCAGTAAACTAGACAGAAAAAGATGATTCTGTTCACCAAACCAAGGAAAAAAGACGGTTTCAGGCCACCTACCATGTTTGGCACAGAACTAGAGCTAGTCCAGCAGGTCAAGTACCTAAGGGTGGTCCCGGACTCCAAACTTTCATGGACGCCGCATGTAGTTTGGATTATATAAAAGTCGGTAGCAACCCTATGGGGTACTAACCCGGAGATTATTCGCTGGCAGTCGTAAGACCAAAGATCCAATATGGGTCAGCAGTGTGGTGGCCAGGTGCACAGGGCAGCACACTCAGCTAAAGACTAAGTAAGGTGCAAAGGTTGGCCAGTTTAGTAACAATGGGTGCAATGAGAACGACTTCAACTGCAGTGTTGGAGGTACTGCTGAAAATTGCGAAGTGGTCGGAGCAGGAGATTCCTATTTCTTCCCTCAGAGTGAAAAGCGCACAAGATAGACTTCGATGGAAAAGAGAGTTTGCTCTCACTATTCCGAGCAGAAAGCAATGGGAAGGTATCACAGTGGAAATTCACACAGGAAGCCTAATATATTATATGAACGGTTCGCGTCTGACTGGTCAAACAGGTTTCGGGTGCAGGCATCTACCTGGAAGGAAGAGACGTACGAGAAAGCTATGCTTCAGGTAGGCATACAACAGTTTTCCCAGCTGAAGTGTTTGCCATCTTAACTGTAACTATGAGACAAGAAGTGAAAGAAGGGCCCGAGCAGAGAATTTATATCTGTTCGGATAGTCAGGCAGCGCATATGTCATAAATCAAGCTTAGGACTTGTACAGGAATGCGGATATGCTCTCGAGAAACTAGCTGAAACAGAGGAAGCTCAGCTGATATGGGTTCCGAATCACAGAGAGTGCGCGGAAACGAGTTGGCAGACGAACTTGCTAGAGCCGGTTCCGCAATGCCGTTCTGTCGGCCGGAGCCTGTAGTAGGCATCGCAAGAGGCTAAACGTTTTCAGCCCTTGACGACTGGGCGGAAGGAGAGCTGAACTTTGGGGGTATAATACCGGTTTCTGGCAGTCTTTGTAGCCGGCTCCAGCAAGTCAAGGCATGGCTCCTAGGTAGAAATTGCCAAGCAGTACGCCTTTTTATAGGAATACTAACAGTGTATAACAAGTAAGGCAGACACCGATCACTTATTGATTTTGAAGACAACCCCACTTGCCGCAAATGCGAAGAGAACGAAAAAACTTCGTCTCACTTCCTTGGCGAGTGCGAGACGTACGGGAGGCTGAGATTCGAAATCTTTGGAGCTAAAAAACTTCAACAAGAGGAACTTATCGACCTGGAATGGACGGACATACTGACCTCCATCAGGAGGTCACGAAGGTTTGAGTAGGAAGCCCAGAAGTAAAAATGTGGATTTGTGGATTGGGGATGGCACAAAGGGTCCATGTAGGCCTACTTGCCTGGCTGCTATAGCGGCCTTCCCCCAAATTACTACCACTACTACTATAACGCTTCATTGTCAGTGCGATCAATTCCCTGATATATGATCTGGTCAAACACCTAACATTGCTGCTTCAACCACATATTGGACAATCTAGCACACATGCCAGAGAATATGAATGAGGATATATTGAAAAATTCTTATCCTACTATAGAACCAAACAAAATTTCAATATCAAAATATTTCATTACTCAAAATATTCTCCTCTTAATTGGATTCATTTATTACAGCGGACCTGCAACGTCTCTAGATCTTTAAAAAAAATGTTTCTTCTTGCTCTGCAAAACAGACCTCCACAGCTTTTATTACCTCCTCGTTGGAAGAAAATTTACGACCTTTTAAACTTTTTTTCAGTTGAGGAAAGAGATGATAGTCAGACGGAGCCAAATCTGGTAAATAAGGGGGGTGTTCTAGTAATTCAAACCCTAAATCACGAATTTTTTGCAATTAATTTTTTCCCGTAGAGTGGTCAGTAATGTCGAATAGTAGTCTCCAGTTATTGTTCTACCCTTATCCAAAAAAATCAATTATGATTACTCCATGGCAATTCCAAAAAACTGAAGCAAGAACTTTTCCAGCAGATTTTTGGACACGAAACTTCTTAGGTCTTGGAGAACCGGAGTGTCGCCATTCCATCGATTGTTGCTTTGTTTTTGAATCGTAGAAATGTACCCCAGTCTCATCCATAATAACAATTCGGTTTAAGAAGTCTACATCGTTTTCAAATCGAGCACAGATCGAACGCGATGTTACTACCCTTGCACGCTTTTGGTCAACATTCAAACATTTGGGGATCCATTTTGCAGCAATTTTTCTCATGTCCAAATTGACGTGAACCATATGATGAACGTGTTTGTATGAAATATTCAGTGCTTCAGATATCCGTTTTAGCCCAATTCGACGGTCTGTTAAAATCATGTCATGAACTGCATCGATATTTTCGGGGACTGACACAGAAACTGGCCTTCCCGATCGGTCATCATCTTCAATGGAAAATTTACCTCTTTTCAAGCTTGCAGTCCAATTTTTCACGGTCGCATACGAAGGACATTGATCACCAAGGATATTAAGCATATCTTCGTAAATCTGCTTACCACTTAACCCTTTTAAATAGGTACAGGTACTTGATGATGGCTCGATACTCTAATTTTTCGATTTTAACAATTTCGTTGGACATATTTTTTCTTTTAATTTATTGCGTAACTCTGGTTTACTTTTTTGACGTCAAACTTTCCACTGACACTTCTAGTAAGTTATTGTTCGTTGCTATGGTAACGCAATATTTTGTTTATGCAGGGAACTGGTCTAGGCTAACTAGATATCAATACATCCTAGTAGATAAAATCGTAAAAATCAAAGATCAGACACTAACAAAAAGAAATACTTAATAAGATACTTCGGAGACTATCAAATAGAAGAGAGAGATTTATCCAACCTGAAGCCATCTGAAAACATGAACATTCTAGAAGCCATTGAGACATCCTGAACGGCTGGGCAGTAGAAAGGGCACGATAGAACTTTCAGGTCGCAGCGTAATGACACCTCCTCAAAATAGAATAGAATGTCGAAATAGCCTTCTCTGAAAAGATTCCAAACTATCAGGCAAGTATCTGACAGACAACAACCACTTTCTTGGCTAATACCACAACAGGCAGATATTTGTGCGTACGTCTAGGGGAATATAGGCAAATACGTTCAGTTTAGGTCCATTTTTGGTCCGAATGTGCTGAACTATTGATAGAACGTCTTTAAGGCGTCCAGAAATAGACAACTTCGAAACTTGCAAGTTTCTGGTACGTCCGTTACAGGTACGTCTCTTTATTTTTCCAGGAGTTGGAAAATATTTTTGTAAGACTGGTTATATAAGATTGATGTAAGTGTACCGATCTGTTTGGTTGACTGATATCCGACTAATCACTGAATGAAATATTCGGGACCCCAAATGAATTTGCCTAATTAAATGTAGCAGTTATTATGATTAATAAGGGAACTTTGAATTATTATATGTCGATAGGACAATGACGTGAAAGTACTCTCATATGCGTGTCGTCAATTTTGTACCATAGCTTTCATCTGCCGAGTTCTCCAGCTAAAAATTTTCATAGTATGCGGAAAAGTGTACTGCAATCCTTTTTCATAGTGAAGCAAAAAGAAAAGTAGAAATATGTGATTCGGTCCACTATTCACTGCGCGAAAAATAAAAAACGAACGCGAATCGATATCCATCGAGAATGGAAATCCTCGCTGTGCTTATTTTGTTTTTTTAGTTCCTGAATGAAGCCGACTGCGAAATAAATCTGCTAATTGATTATCTTGTGTGAAACCAAAAATCATATTGAACGAGAAGAAAATGAATATCATTCGACGTTCAGAATCTTATCCCTAGTAGATATACCTCCTCAAAATACTATTCTCTTAGTTAGAGGTTTATAGACCAGGAGCTGGTGACAGGTGACGTTCTCCCATTTTACAACTTTTTACATTTTTAAGGCTTGATAATCAACCCCTTAATTATGAAAAGTAGACGGGTTCCTGGCTGCCGCACGTGTGCACTTCATAAGGAAAGTGTAAAATGGGAGAACATCACCTGTCACCAGCTCGTGGTCTATTATTGAATAAAAATCACGTCAACCCAGTTATGGAAATGGTGATATCAGATCTTCTGTCGATATGTCTGGAACAAAATTACTTTCAGTTTAATAACAAAGTGTATTCTCCATCAGCAGGTTTGATCATGGAAAATCCAACTACCTAGTCCTTCACTTGCTGAAATCTTCATGGACAAATCTCATTTATACAGAGTTATGATAAAGTAATGCACAAAATTCATAAAACGTACAACGATCACTTTTGAAAAAAATGCAAAAACACGTCAAACTGATCCTTTTATTCCGCATCTTTTCACATGAGTTACAAAAATAACACGTCAAAGTTGTCAAAGTTATGACGTCATCAACAAATTTTTTTAATGGGAAGCTAAGAGTTTTATTACATTATGTGATAGAGCTTGTGTTTTTACACAAGAGAAAAATAGTTGCAGTAGGGCTCACATAAGAAAAACAACGAGAAAAGGGATAAAAAACGAAATAACAAAACCAATTATAAAAAGAGGTCAAACTTAAACTTATCTAGTAAGAACATGTGTTCTTATAAATTTTTTCAATTGTTTTACTAAAACAACGGTTTGTCAGTGTCAGTCGTACAATTAGTGTCACCACAGTTTTATTATTATGGCTCGTTTAACCGAAAGAGAAAGGATAGCAATTCTAATGATGGTAGGTTACGGCGATCGCCTTCGAAGTCATGAAGAAGCATGTGTTTTATTTAACGCAACACATTTTGAAAGACTTCCAATTGCTAGAAGCGCAGTAAGCAGAATTGTTGCAAAATTTGATGCAATGGGAAGCGTGAGGGATGCTCCAAAATCTGGACGACCAGGAATAAGCGACGATGTGAAATTAGATATTTTGCTGTCAGTAGAAGAACACCCTCACGCAACTACAACAGAAATTGCCTTACAAGAAAATGTTAGTCAGTCGTTTGTAGTACAAAACACACCCAGCGTCACCAAAAAATTAATGTTTGGGCAGGAATCGTCCGGGGAAGATTTATTGGTCCTTATTACTTTCGCGGGAATTTAACAGCTGAACGATACTTGGAACATCTTCGTATGGCAGTGCTTTCGGACCTACTTGCAGCATTTCCGGATCCAAATAATGGGGACAACTTGGATCCCAGTATTTGGTTCCAACAAGATGGCGCACCACCACATTATGGTCATACTGTTCGAAGGTTTCTGGATAACCAGTTTGAAGGACGGTGGATTGGAAGACGTGGACCAATGGAGTGGCTACCTCGGTCACCTGATTTAACCCCCCTTGATTTTTTTCTGTGGGGACATTTGAAAAGTCGGGTCTACATTAACCGGCCAGACAATTTAGAAGACTTAATGGAAAGAATTAGACACGAAATGACTCGTATAACTCCGCAGATGATCGAAAACTCTATAAATGCGGTCTACCATCGTCTTGGCCTATGTCAGTTAGTAAACGGGACACAGTTTGAACAATTCCTATAAGAAATAGTTTTAGTTTAATGGACTGTTTAGTTAATTGAAAAGTTTTTATGAAACTTACGTTTATTTCGTTTTTTATTCATTTTCTCGGTTTTTTTTCTCATGTGAGCCCTACTGCAACTATTTTTCCCTTGTGTACAAACACAAGCTCTATCACATAATTTGATAAAAATCTTAGCTTCCCATTAAAAAAATTTGTTGATGACGTCATAACTTTGACAACTTTGACGTGTTATTTTTGTAATTTATGTCAAAAGATGCGGAATAAAAAGAACAGTTTGACGTGTTTTTGCATTTTTTTCAAATGTGATCGTTGTACGTTTTATGAATTTTGTGCATTACTTTATCATAACCCTGTATATGATCAATACATGTCTTGGTTTTCCCTTCTATTCATTAATGCATGATTTGAACCCAGACTGACATAAAGCACTTAGACATAGTGCGGTGGTAAAAATCAAGGATTCTTTATAGGCACTCAAATTGAGGTCATTGATATTAAATAAAACAGTGTTAATCATGATTATAATATGTATTCAATACAACCAAAATAATCCCTTCTATATACATTCAGAATATATCATACAACTATAAAATTTTAAATTGTAAAAAAAATTTATAAAATTTGTTTTTTTTAGTGATAAATTATAATCAAAAATTTCGTAAGTTTGTGAACATTTTCAAATATTTTCAGGAGCATATAAGACGATGTGAAAATATTCAAATTAGCGTTAAAACCTTGATACGAGCCCACAATAATAGCTCTCTACAATATTCAAATTTTTAAAGGGATTGTGATACATCCAAATCCGGTATCGTAGACCATGTATGGGAAGAACATCACCAAATTCAGTGAAAGAATGCCGTAGTAATACATAATAGACCAGGAGATGGTGACAGGGACGTTCTCCCACTTTACACTGCATGCCTTTTTAAGGCTTGATAATCAGCCCTAAATTATGAAAAATAGACGGGTTCCTGGCCGCCGCACGTGTGCACTACATAAGGAACAGCGTTTTTCTTTTTGTGAGGAATTTTTGTGTTCTTCCGCGATATTATACTGCCTGCCGTTGTAATATACGGAATTTCAAACAAATTGAAACACTACTAATTGATGGCATGCAATTCGTAGCGACCGAAAGGGTTCAAAGGGTTACGAAAAACTGAAAAAAGTTAAAGGGGACTTCCGTGTTTTCAAATTGCATGCCGAAAAACTCTGGAAAAATTTAATACAGGATTTAGGTGATTCCAAATTGCATGCCATTAGAAAGATACGTCATTTTTATAATTAATTAATAGTAGGTGATTTGGCATGCACACCAGGATTTCGCAAAATAGAGGCATGCATGACAAAATTTGCAAAAAACACTGTGAACATTTATGTGACTTTGTTTTGGAAAATCCTGGTGTGCATGCCAAATTACCAACTATTAATTAATTATACAAACGACGTACCTTTCTAATGGCATGCAGTTTGGAATTCAGAGTTTTCCCGCAATTTTCCACCGTTGTCAGACGAGGGGCGCATGTCAATTTTTCCAGAGTGTTTTCATTACTAAAACTTCAATTATTCACATCGGCACAGAAGTCCCCTTTAATTTTTTTCAGTTTTTCGTAACCCTTTGAGCACTTTCGGCCGCTGCAAATTGCATGCCATCAATTAGTAGCGTTTCAATTTGTTTGAACTTCCGTATATTACAACGGCAGGCAGTATAATATCGCGGAAGAACACGAAAATTCTGCACAAAAAGAAAAGCGCTTTTTCTTATGAAGTGCATACGTGGGGCGGCCAGGAACCCGTCTATTTCTCATAATTTAGGGTTTTGATTATCAGGCCTTAAAAAGGCATGCAGTGTAAAATGGGAGAAGGTCACCTGTCACCAGCTCCTGGTCTATAAAGAAGAGCACTGGTTCAGAAGGTAATTCAAGCCTTTGGAAGCTTGTCAATATTCACCAGAAGATGATAGAAGCAGTTGTGATTATACAAATTATAAGACGACGGAAGTCCCAAATGAATGTACTCAGATTACGGAAATTTCACACTCGAATTCAATTTAATTATCGTCCAGACTAATCGCATACAATACCATCAATATTTTTTATATCATATCTAGGCTTCTTAGGTGAATAAGACACACCTTTACCGGCAAAGTAATTCAACATGGTTGATAATGTAGTACAGGAAAATCTATTATAATTTATAGCTATTTCCTGCAACTTGCCATTGTTACTCATCAGAGAAACATAGTCTATGGTACTCAGATAAGTGTTATCTAAATTGATTCTACTGAGACTCGAACTTCTCAATCCCATTAAGTTGAAAGCTGTGGTTTGTTGGAAGAGTTGACTATTTTCAGACAGATCAAGCATTTTCAGTTCATTTAACCCCCCAAAAGTATCTACATTCAAAGTAGTTAGGGCGTTTCCATTCAGTCGCAGATCCTGAAGGTTGCTCAAGTTCCTGAATGTTCCGTATGAAATGGTTCGTAAGCCATTGTTTTGCAAGTGCAATATTTCCAAACCTGTCAACCCTCGAAAAGTCAAGTTAGTTATACTTTCGATCAGATTGTTGTCTATGAACAATGATGTCAAAGAGTTATGAACATCTTCGGTTCTTATAGACTTCAGATGATTGAAGCTGAGGCGCAAAGTTTTCAAATTTCCCGTACCGTTCAAAATAGACGGTAGATCGATAGAATTGATAGAGTTATTGGACAAATCTAGAAGACTCAATGATTTTAAATCATCGAATACGGTGCCGTTCACTGAGCTCAAACTGTTGTTGCTCAAGAACAGTTCATTCAATTTTTCAAGACCATAAAAAGCATCCGTCTGTATTTCAGTCAGGTTGACATTAGATATCAGGAGAGATTCCAGATCAGACATTTCGCTGAATAGTTGTTTCTCGATAATTGGGTTATTTCTGAATAGATCAGAAGCATCGAACTTTTTCAAACTGAATAATCCATTTAGAGCTCCTGGTTCATAAGAATCTATTATCGAACCATTGAGATGCAGTTCTTCCAAATTGAATAGTCCCATGAAGCAATTATCCATCAATAATTCTATGTTGCTGTTGTTCAAAAAGAGCCTTTTCATATGGATATTAGAAAAAGCCCGCGATCTTAGGACCCCGTTGAAATTCAAACTCAGTTGCTCCACGTTCACACTATCATGTAGAGCTGAAATACTTGAAATGTTATTATTTTCCAGATGAATGCGATGAACGGTGATATTTGAGAATGTATTTTCAAGTATTTCAGATATATTGTTATCCCTCAAATCTATTGTATCAACAGACAATCTAGAAAATGAGAAGGGTTCAAGGACTTGGATTTCTAGACTGGAAAGATTCAAAATTTCCAGATAATGCAAATTCTCGAAAGCTCTCGATTTTATAGTTTTTATTCTGTTACCATCAAGATACAAACTGGAAAGGCTTAAATTATTGAATGTGTGACTTTCAACAGTTGTTAAAGCATTAAAACTCAGGTCAATGGTTTGCAAGTACTCTAAATTGAAAAACGAATTTTGTTCCACGAATGCCATACCGGTGTTTGAGAGATTCAAAGTCTGCAAGTAGTCCAAATTATGGAACGCTTTATTTCGAATATACTTTATAGTGGTATTCGACAAAATAATGTTTCTCACACTCAAATTATGGAATGTGTTGGTTTCCAAGACTCCTATTTGATTACCTGATAAATCGATGGTTTCAATGCTGGGTAAGTTTGAGAATGAGCCCTCTTTGAGATTGACAATATGGTTGTTGCTCAAATCGAGAAACTTTAACGAACTCAAATCAGCGAAAGAACCAGGCTCAATATAATCAATCTCAGCATTTGAGATGTTGAGAACTCTAAGTTCAGTACAGTTTACGAAAGCATCCACACCTATTGTATCTATTCTATTGTAAGATAAATCAATAGTGGAAAATTTCATAGAGTTGCAAATATTTTCACTAGAACCCAAGAAATTTCCAGTCAAATTGAGAATATAGCAGTTACTCAAACCCTCGAATGCATTGTCAGAAATAGCTTCCAGCTTCGAGAAAGACAAATCCAAATGTTCTATAGAAGAATCTTTGAATATACTGCTGTTCAAGCTGACGAGATTGTTGTGGCTCAAATTAAGCAGCGATGATAGAACACCTTCCAGGTAAAATTCGGAAATCTCGGAGATGGAACAGTTCGAGAAGTCTATAGTAGGCCAGAAATCGCGACTAAGCATACTTATGTTGAGTACATTGCTATTCAATAACTCTATTCTTGCGTTCGCTAAGCTGAACACTTTGCTAACCTCGAATGTTACAGGTAGTTCATTGGGCACTGAAGTCAGATATAATTCGTTACATGAGAATGCTTGGTTTGTGTCCATCCCTAACGAAGACACGTTATTTCCTGCTAAATTGACGACATTTCTGGTGTAGCCATAGTAGTGAGAATCCAGTACGGATATAATATCTAGGTTGTTGTAGCTGAGGTCAATAGATGAGAAGAAACAATTCAGATTCGTTTCATTGAAAGCGTTGATTTGGTTGTAACTCAAATCAATGGATTCAAATTTTCTGAATGCATCGGAGGGAATAATTTCTTCTATGTTATTACCTTTCAGAATAACTGAATCTATTTTCGCAAATTGGGGGCCTGAAAGGTTCAAATTCAAAACTTTAATTCTGTTGTTTTCCAAATTCAATCTGTCCAAATCCATGTTATCGATAAAAGAAATGTCTTCGATATAATTGTCGCTCAAATCCAGACGAAGATTTCGAAAACCTTGGAAAGCATCTTTCTCAATACGTTGAATGGAAGAGTTTCTGATTGACAATCTAACCACATAGTTTGTAAATTTCGTTGGCTCCAAGAACGATTTAATGTACGAAAAATTTGAATTCACTATTTCAATGTTGGTCACATAAGTTTTCATCAAATCCTCTTTGTTTTTATAAACTTGGTATAAAAAATCTTCTTGTTGAATCCCTTCACAAACCATAGTGTCCTCAAATACTCGGCAATGGTTATCTTGGTATGTGCTGAGTTGCCACAGAATCATTAGCATCGGGTGACTCATATTCATTTTTCTAAAAAAAAACTTCAGAATAATCGTGACGATAAATCAACTCTCCAATCAAGTAACACAACCTAGATGAGTAACACTTAAATAGATCTGAAGGTAACATCTTTTCATAATGTTATCCCTCAAATATTGACATTATTGCCATGTAGCAATTTTTTAAGGATACAATAAGAACGTCAGCTAGATTTTGATATCTGTCGGGTAGATTCATGGCAATGAAAACCCAAAAATACTGTCTTGGATTGAAACATTCATTGCAGCTTGGTGGAAAGCATGTAAAAACAATAGTATTTCCATTGCTGAACGAAGATTCTTCGTTGTCGATATAGTCTTGTCAGTACGACAACGCTGCATATGATATTTGACAGAACAATCATTTGTCTACCAGTGTCGTAACTATCGAGAAAGGGAAACCAAATAAATAAAAGAGAAAAATTAATGAATTATGACAAATCATGTCAATTAAAGCATCGGCTGTTTTTATTGAACCTCAATATTCCTGTTAACAACGCACGACACTGCCGTTGGGGGAAGATGTCCCTTACACATGAATCTTAATGCGTGTGCGGCGAGTTACTCATCTAGGTTATGTTTTTTGATCGGAGGGTTTACTAATATTAATAAATACATTCAAGTTTTTGTAGAGTTTGTCTGTAAATGAACTGTTCATTTCTACAGAAGTTGATTTGAAAGATCAGCTTGTACGTGGTACTCACAGTAGAGTTTGTTCATGGTGAAAATAGGATAAAAATTTGAAACTCGCTAAAAAATTAAAAATGGTTGAAAAGTAAAAACTTGTTGGAAAGTAAAAACTGGTTAAAGAGTAAAAGCTGGTTAAAAAGTAAACACTGGTTAAAAAGTAAAAACTGGTTAAATAGTAAAAGCTAGTTAAAAAGTAAAAAATGGTTATGAAGTAAAAACTGGTTAAAAAGTAAAAGCTGGTTAAAGTAAAAAATGGTTATGAAGTAAAAACTGGTTAAAAAGTAAAAAATGGTTGAAAAGTAAAATATGGTTGGAAAGTAAAAACTGGTTAAAAAGTAAAAATGGTTAAAAAGTAAAAACTGATTAAAAAGTAAAAGCTGGTTAAAAAGTAAACACTGGTTAGAAAGTAAAAAATGGTTAAAGAGTAAAAGCCGGTTAAAAAGTAAACACTAGTTAAAAAGTAAAAACTGGTTAAAGAGTAAAAGCTGGTTAAAAAGTAAAAAATGGTTATGAAGTAAAAACTGGTTAAAAAGTAAAAGCTGGTTAAAAAGTAAACACTGGTTAAAAAATATAAAATGGTTAAAGAGTAAAAGCTGGTTAAAAAGTAAAAAATGGTTATGAAGTAAAAACTGGTTAAAACGTAAAAGCTGGTTAAAAAGTAAAAAATGGTTATGAATTAAAAACTGGTTAAAAAGTAAAAAATGGTTGAAAAGTAAAAACTGGTTGGAAAGTGAAAACTGGTTAAAAAGTTAAAATGGTTAAAAAGTAAAAACTGGTTAAAAAGTAAAAACTGGTTAAAAAGTAAAAGCTGGTTATAAAGTAAAAAATGGTTATGAAGTAAAAACTGGTTAAAAAGTAAAAAATGGTTAAAAAGTAAAAACTGGTTAAAAAGTATAAACTGGTTTAAAAGTAAAAACTAATTGAAACGTAAAAAATGGTTAAAAATTAAAAACTGGTTGAGTAAAAATTAAAAACTGGTTAAAAAGTTAAAAATGGTTAAAAAGTAAAAACTGGTTAAAAAGTAAAATCTGTTTAAAAAGTAAAAAATTGTTTAAAAGTAAAAACTGTTCTTAACCAGTTTTTACTAAAATATGCAATAATAGTTATTAATTCGAAAACCTCTCACCCTTAATATCTTTCCTCCAGTAAACCATAAGAGGAATTAAATCTCATTCAATTTCATTTTCAAGAGGGACACTTTCAAGGAATATTTGTAGCCCTCGTGGTTCAACCCCCTAGAAGGGGTAGATGTTACCCTCAGAAATTTGAATGGGAAGGGGGTTCAGTGGCACATTATATTGATTGACGTTCAATTTTTTGCTAATGGTAGCCTGACTCATCATTTTTGGATGAGCATTTTCCGAAAAATGGCGGAAAAGAACTAAGATGAACAGACGTCTGAGGAAGCTAGCTCGCACTAGCGAAACGTTAGGAAACTATTCCAAATCACGACGGTCCTTAAACCCGAACGAAAACAGTGATAGAGAAAATTTATACTCAAATACGAGGAAATATTGAAAAATTCTTAGCCTACTATAGAACCAATCAAAATTTCAATGTCATACTATTTTATTACTCAACATATCCTCTCAATTGGATACATTTATTACAGCGAACCTGCAACGTCTCTAGACCTTTCAAAAAAAAAAAAATTCTTCTTGCTTTGCAAACCAGACCTCCACAGCTTTCATTACCTCCTCGTTGGAAGAAAATGTACGACCTTTTAAACTTTTTTTCAGTTGAGGAAAGAGATGATAGTCGGACGGAGCCAAATCTGGTGAATAAGGGGGGTGTTCTAGTAATTCAAACCCTAAATCACGAATTTTTTGCATGGCAACATGAGATTTGTGTGCAGGGGCGTTGTCCTGCAAAAACAAAACACCTTTGGATAGCTTTCCGCGTCTTTTCTCTTTAATTTTTTCCCGTAGAGTGGTCAGTGATGTCGAATAGTAATCTCCAGTTATTGTTCTACCCTTATCCAAAAAATCAATCATGATTACTCCATGGCAATCCCAAAAAACTGAAGCAAGAACTTTCCCAGCAGATTTTTGGACACGAAACTTCTTGGGTCTTGAAGAACCGGAGTGTCGCCATTCCATCGATTGTTGCCTTGTGTCTGGATCGTAGAAATGTACCCAAGTCTAATCCACAGTAACAATTTGGTTTATGAAGTCTACATCGTTTTCAAATCGAGCAAAGATCGAACGCGATGCTACTACCCTTGCACGCTTTTGGTCAACATTCAAAGATTTGGGGATCCATTTTGCAGCAATTTTCTCATGTCCAAATTGACGTAAACTATATGATGAACGCGTTCGTATGAAATATTCAGTGCTTCAGATATCCGTTTTAGCCCAATTCGACGGTCTGTTAAAATCATGTCATGAACTGCATCGATATTTTCGGGGACTGACACAGAAACTGGCCTCCCCGATCGGACATCAACTTCAATGGAAAATTTACCTCTTTTGAAGCTTACAGTCCAATTTTTCACGGTCGCATATGAAGGACATTGATCACCAAGGGTTTCAGCATACCTTCGTAAGTCTGTTTACCTCTTAACCCTTTTAAATACAGGTGCTTGATGATGGCACGATACTCCAATTTTTCGATTTTCACAATTTCGGTGGACATATTTTTTCTTTGAATTTATTGCGTAACTCTGGTTTTCTTTTTTGACGTCAAACTTTACACTGACACTTCTAATGAGTTATTGGTCGTTGCTACAGTAACGCAATATTTTGTTTATGCAGAGAACTGGTCTAGGCTAACTGGATAACAATACATCCTCGTAGTTGAAATAAATAAATGAAAAGATAAATATACAAGTAACATATAGAATTGTTGAGTACATGCATTTTTAAAGTCCATTATATAGATAAATATTCAGGTATACTTGTGATTTCTCATAGGCTAGCGTACGATGTGTAGGTACCATGAAAGTATTGCTATTTCGGGTACTGTTTTCATGTCGAGGGCTTAGTACTACAACTAGGTAACTTGAAATTATTCGATATTGAGTTATCCATTCTGACTGAATCAACGTAAGGACCTCTGCTGATTGCTATAAGTAGATAAGTCTAACACGCTTCGTCGAAGCGTCGTGCTATAATTTCAAGTTACCTAGTTGTAGTACTAAGCCGTCGATGTGGTGTTGAGAGAGTGGGTAGATATTTCAGATTTTCTCTTGTGTGCATCAGACAAAGAATACATACATATATCTACAAGGAACACCAAGGATTTCATTCCGAATCATGATTGGTTTACAATTATCCAAATATCTTATTTGGAAAATCAGTCTTATAATTCTTTTTTGTACTGAGAAAATGTGAGTAAGCTAGAGCAAAGTATATGGTCAACAAGCTAGCTGTGTCAAGGCAATACTTCATTTGAGAAATTGCGAAGTAACATCTATTAAGTTTTTTACAGACACTGTCAATGTGGCCCTCCCAGGTGGGCTGATTATCTATATGAGACCCCAAAAACTTCACATTTTCAGAAAATTTAATATCTAGATCATTGGTTAGCATATTGGGAATAGGGCGCCTGAAATAATAATTCACTATCATTGTTTAATTGACATTCAGGAGCAATGAATTTCGTTGGCACCAGATTCCAAATTCTTCAACAACTATTATTACTTCCGCTTTCAATACGTTGATAGTATTGGTAGCGATGGTTAATGGTAGTATCGTCAGCATACATAGTTATGTGATCCTTCATGTATTCAGGTAGGACATTAATCAAAATATTGAAAAGTATTAGTCCCAGTACTGAACCCTGGAGAACTCCCAATTTCACAGGATGTTTTTTGTAAGTAATTAACGTCACTACATCTTATTATCTTATCTCGTGTTATCATGTACGAGTGTATCCAGTTTAACACATGCTGAGGAAAATTTAATGCAGTCAGCTCAGGAACTAATTTACTAGGATCTACAGTATCGAAAGCTTTCGATAGGTCAAATAGAAGAGAAACAACATAATCCTCATCATCAATCTTTTGCAGAACATGGTTAAGAAGAAAGCAAGAAGCCGTTTCTGTAGATCTTTCTGTCCTGAATCCATGTTGACTATCACAGAGTAGATTATTTTTATCTAGATAGGATGTCATACAATTTTTTCAGATATTTTAGATGTTGATGTTGATAAAGATATCTGCCCACGACCCTTCTCGAAATTCCCACACATTTAGCAAAGCACAAGGCCTTGAATATAAGAATAATTCGTATCTGTCCAAAATAATAGGATGTTGCGATTTAAAATCGCACAAACTGTATATAGATAAGAAACGATCACAGACGTTTTCTCGATTTTGTGGCTACTTTGGGTGATGTTATTTGAAAAAGTCTGTCGCTCAAAGAGTTAATAATGGTCATCAATGGTTGATTTTGTTTGCAATTGATAGACATGTTAATACGACGTCTTTAAAACAAAAAATAACATTAGTTTACCTGTGTTTATTTATCTTCTCACACCTGCATCGGGTTATAGAAATAACTAGTGAGGATTTAAGGAATCACGAAAACTTATGTGTGGTTGAAATGAACTTATTATCTAATCAGTTATTTACTTAATCGATTGATCACTTAAGGATATCCAATGAATTGGCGATACTATTATCAGAGGAAGGTATTTCAAGCCAAAGTTTTAGATAATTTTTTTAAGCGACTTAGGAATATTTTCTTCATGTTCTCTTTCACAAGTTCCACACAAGTTGCCAACCTTAAAAAATCGTCAAATAGCTTTGCCTCCCCAATCATTTCATTCGAAATTCGTACTATATTAGGGGTTCGCGAGTCCAAGAGATTAGTCTTAGTCTCGTCTTGGTATTTATACACGACCAAGATCAAGACCAAGATCAAGGCTTAATAAATCTTCCCAAGACCAAGATCAAACCTCGAAAGAAAAATAGTGGACTTAAATCCACGCATTATTAAAAAAAAATTTATGGAAAATGTTATGGCATTTTATTTCAATTACTTATATTTCATATGGTACCTAGGTTTTTAAATTTTGTTTTCAAAATTGAAAATACATTTTTCAAAGTCTGTATTGCAGTTATACAGTTTACAACAAATAGGTGTGTGTTATAAGGTCGCAGTGGTTAATGAGTATTGCAATTTCCTCGGGATTCCGATTCCACCACTCTGCCGCAGTACCAGTACCAGTGTAGACACTCCAAAGTCAAAAGTCCAAAAGTCAAAGTTGCATCATTTTGCATGTTTTCAAGTCGAGATGTCGCAGCTTTTCCTGAGTCCATTTCATTACTCCAAAGGAGTAAAGAAGAATTGGAACGGCAAACATATTTGTTGCAGCAACTTTGTTCTTCTCTGACAGTTCTGATGACCAGATCACCACGGTTCGCCCCTCGACAAGCCTATCCGGGATCTGTTGCTCCTCATCTAGCCATGAGTTGAAATCTCTTGCTAGATGGTGGTTGGTACATGGAAATTTTTTCCACCAATAGTTCTTGACGAATTAATTCTGATGAATTGACTAAATTTCATACGATTTTCAGTCGAAAAATGGACTTATCCACAAAATAATGATTATAATAATAACAATAAGCCTGATGTAGTCCTCCTCGACCATCAAAGTAGGACGATTTTCGTTATAGAGTTTTCAGCTCCTGGCGAAACGAACATCGTCCGAAAAGAAGAGGAAAAACGGACCAAATATCAAGATCTACTCTTTGAACTCCGCAGGATTTACCCAAACCAATCTGTCAAGATGTTGGTTCTGATAATAGGGGTCCTTGGTGGACACACTGCTCTCAAACTTGAAAATCCTGCCATGATGCGGCAGAAAACTTAGTCGGAAGAATGCAGAAGGCCGTTATTCTTGGTTCACTCCGTTTACTCAGGGCACATGATTCTCGGACCCAGTAATCACTTACCCCACGGACGTGCGTAGTGGTTACTGGGGTTAATAACACACCAGCGCGCCCTTCGGAAGTGTCGGGGCTCCGGAGACAGGGCCTGTCTGGGTAATTCCTAACGGAAAAAAAATAATAACATGCCTTTATTCATCATCTAAAATATTACAAAAATAAAAATTTAACATTAATGATGAATGGGCGGGGTTCAGCTATCGAAGCTGCTTTTTAACCTAACTTTGAACGTACACACCTAATTCTACAATATAATACAATATACATATATGTATATATATATGAATAAGTAAATAAAATTCATATAAAATATAAACATTAACATCATAAAACGCATAAAAAAATATAATTTAATGAAAAATTGTTAACATTTAAAATTAAAAATTTGAGCCTCCTGTACATTTGTCAAAAACCATTGCAAGCGTTATAAACCTCATTGCCTTGTTCGAACGATGACTTTTAGGCATTTTTTTAAATTTCTCAGGCTCAGATCTTTGAGTTCATGAGGTAACGTATTGCATAGTTTCGCAGAGTTGTATGAAAAACGAGTATAAATTGCGGTTGTAGGAATCAGCAAATGATGTTTATTTCGGGAATCTTTATTTCGTGAGAGAGAAACCAATTTCTTCCGAAGATATACTGTGGTTCCCGATTGCAATATCTTATGGGTTATGGTGAGGAGGTGTATTTCTCTCATTTGCTTCATTTCCAACCAGCCAGAGTCCGTAGGGAAACTAATAAGGTCATACTTACTTATACCGTAGGCGAATCGAATTCAACTATTCTGTGCAACCATAACACATTTTGTTGATCTAGGGCAGGTCCATAATAATGTCGCAGTAAGCCATTCGTGAGAATATGAAAGACTAGCATAGATTTAATTTAAGTTTTTTTGACATCAAGTGCCTACTGGGATATAACTGCCGTAATACGATATATGATGCCCTACATAATAGAATTAAATGTTTAATGAATCTCAGATCAGTATCTATCCATTGACCCAAGTTCTTTCTCTCATTTACGAATTGAATGGAAATGTTATCAATTCGTATGGAAAGTGAGCTAGCAACGGAGTTTCTCTTCCCCTTGGCACCAAGCAACATGAGTTTCAAGTTGTGTGCACAAGATTTGTTCCAGGTTTCTGTTTAAATTATCCTCGGCCTAAATGACATCACTGAAACTGAATGCCATAAATACTTGAGTGTCATCCACGTAATAGTGTAGTTTGATTGATTTGACGTACTCATGAAAATCGCATATGTAAATGGTAAAGAGGAGTGGTCTCAGAACAGAACCTTGCGGAACGCCGTGATGTCTTCTTTGAGAAGAAGACTGGTTGCCATCCAAGTTGACAGTTTGAGTTCGTCCGGTTAAACAGCTATCGAGAAGTGAAACTCACTGTCAAAAAAAACAAAATATTTGAGATTTTATATAAAACCATGAGCACTAAAGTGTCAACAGCTTTGCTGTAGTCAAATAGAATGAGACAGGTGAAGTTTTCCTCATCAATAGCTTTGAATGCCGTAGTAGTTAGTATCAAGTTTTTCTAAGTGAAATGGCGTTCTAATTTGAAAATACAAGCTGATTTCTCATTTTTAAGAGATTCACGGACGATCAAGTAATGCAATAGTCGATACTGAAGGAAACCAAATTCTCACGTCTAACAGGCAGGACTTCGGTTTCATTCGCCAAAAGTTCGTACGTCATGGATCAAAGAATGCAAAAATGAACGCAAATTAAAAAACGACGAGTTGTAAATGATTCAGGTCAGGGCAAAAAATTCGCGCCTTTACGAACAGCTTCGAACATTCTCGATTGGAACCGAGAATCTACAGTTAATTATGGCGTCGTGATGAGCATCGAATGGCGTCTGTGCACCGCCGTCGTTGTCATGGTGATCTTCGTCGTTCCTGGCAACGGCCAAGCAGCTCGACACATTGATTTCACGTATAGACAAAATATATGGTATTGCAGTCAAGCATGGATATATTATTGAAAGGAGTTATGGGTGTGATAATAATACTCTTTCATAAACACTCGTAGAGTGTACCCAAAGGCATAGCCTGTGCGGGTAGAGGACGGCTATTATTATTATTTGCCTTGGCGCTCCGGGCCACTGATGTTTGGTGGTGTATTCACTTTCCAGCTGTAGGAAAACCTGGGAAACCTTTCAGCAAAACCCTGAATACTAGCTTAGGAATTGAATTTAATATTTGAATGCGGCGTACAATTTTCAAACCATTCAAATACATAAAAAAATCCCACAGTTTCGACTTTTCTGCTTCCAGAACCGTCGGAAGTATTTTATTTAGGCAGTTATAGGAGTTGGTATACCGGATTGGCCGTTCGGAGATGAACTGCGCCCTCCGAAAATTTTTCCAAATTTTTTTCCATACCATATTTGTGAAATGCAATGTTTTTTGAATAGTTTTACCAATTTCGAGGCGATCGCTGGTCGAAAAAAGTTTCTGTAGGCGTTTCAACGAACGTCTGCATCTTAAACGGGAGAAATTTGAAATTTGATTTTCTGCAATTTTTTGAAAATGTATCGTATTCAATCGACGGCGTAGAACACGGAAAAAATTGTGAAAAAATTCCAGAACCATCAAAGGTATTTTTTTTGGGCGGTTATATGGGTAAGTATACCAGATTGACCGTTCGGAGATGACCTGCGCCCTCCAGGAATTTTTCTGATTTTTGTTTATATCAAATTCATAACATGTTTTTCCAATAGTTTCACTGAATTTCGAAGCGATCACTGGTCGAACAAAGTTTCTGTAGGCGTTTAAACGAACGTCTGCATCTTTATACAGGTCAAATTTAAAATTTGATTTTTTGCAATTTTTCGAAAATGTGTTGTGTTGAATCAATAGCGTGGAATACGGAAAAAATGGTAAAAAAATTCCAGAACCTTCGGAAGTATTTTATTTGGGCGGTTATATGGGTTAGTATACCGTATTGGCCGTTCGGAGATGACCTGCGCCCGCCAGAAATTTTTCAATTTTTTTTTTATACTATATTCATAAAATGCAATGTTTCTCCTATAGTTTCATTGAATTTCGAAGCGATCACTAGTCGAACAAAGTTTCTGTTGGCGTTTGAACGAACTTCTACATCTTTAAACAGGTCAAATTAGAAATTTGATTTTTGCAATTTTTCGAAAATGTGTCGTGTTGAATCTATGGCATGGAATACGAAAAAAATTGTTAAAAAAATTCCAGAACCTTCGGAAGTATTTTATTTGGGCGGTTATATGGGTTAGTATACCGTATTGGCCGTTCGGAGATGACCTGCGCCCGCCATAAACTTTTTAATTTTTTTTATATTATACTCATAAAATGCAATGTTTTTCCTATAGTTTCACTGAATTTCGAAGCGATCGCTAGTCGAACAAAGTTTCTGCAGGCGTTTGAACGAACGTCTGCATCTTTAAACAGGTCAAATTAGAAATTTCATTTTTGCAATTTTTCGAAAATGTGTCGTGTTGAATCTATGGCATGGAATACGAAAAAAATTGTGAAAAAATTCCAGAACCTTCGGAAGTATTTTATTTGGGCGGTTATATGGGTTAGTATACCGTATTGGCCGTTCGGAGATGACCTGCGCCCGCCAGAAATTTTTTAATGTTTTTTTATATTATATTCATAAAATGCAATGTTTTTCCTATAGTTTCACTGAATTTCGAAGTGATCGCTATTCGAACAAAGTTTCTGTAGGCGTTTGAACGAACGTCTGCATATTTAAACAGGTCAAATTTGAAATTTGATTTTTTGCAATTTTACGAAATGGTGTCTCGTTGAATCAATGGCGTGGAATACGAAAAAAATTGTGAAAAAATTCCAGAACCTTCGGAAGTATTTTATTTGGGCGGTTATATGGGTTAGTATACCGTATTGGCCGTTCGGAGATGACCTGCGCCCGCCAGAAATGTTTCAATTTTTTTTTTATACTATATTCATAAAATGCAATGTTTCTCCTATAGTTTCATTGAATTTCGAAGCGATCACTAGTCGAACAAAGTTTCTGTTGGCGTTTGAACGAACTTCTACATCTTTAAACAGGTCAAATTAGAAATTTGATTTTTGCAATTTTTCGAAAATGTGTCGTGTTGAATCTATGGCATGGAATACGAAAAAAATTGTTAAAAAAATTCCAGAACCTTCGGAAGTATTTTATTTGGGCGGTTATATGGGTTAGTATACCGTATTGGCCGTTCGGAGATGACCTGCGCCCGCCAGAAATGTTTCAATTTTTTTTTTATACTATATTCATAAAATGCAATGTTTTTCCTATAGTTTCACTGAATTTCGAAGCGATCGCTAGTCGAACAAAGTTTCTGCAGGCGTTTGAACGAACGTCTGCATCTTTAAACAGGTCAAATTTGAAATTTGATTCTTTGCAATTTTTCGAAAATGTGTCGTGTTGAATCAATGGCATGGAATACGAAAAAAATTGTAAAAAAATTCCAGAACCTTCGGAAGTATTTTATTTGGGCGGTTATATGGGTTAGTATACTGGAATGGCCTTTCGGAGATGACCTGCTCCCGCCAGAAATTTTTCTTATATTTTTTCATGTCATATTCGTAAAACGCAAGGTTTTTTCTATAGTTTCTTCAAAATATCGAAGCGATCGCAGGTCGAACAAAGTTTCTGTAGGCGTTTAAATGAACGTCTGCATCTACAAACGGGTCAAATTTAAAATGGCGTAGAACACTGAAAAAATAGTGAAAATAATCCTGAACCATGCTATCGGAATGGAGTTTGGGATCGACAAATGTGCCACAGTTCATCTCAAAAGAGGTTGATGCGAGGAATACAGAGAGAACGTTCAGCTCGTAGACGAAAGCATCCTACATCATCTGGATGCCAGAGAGACTGTCAAAGACTCTCTCCACGGCAAATATCAGCATAAACTTCGACAGCTCTGGTTATCAGAACTGTCGGGGAAGATCAAAGTTGCTGCAACTAACGGACTTGTTGTTCCGATTCTACTTTACCCCTTTGGAATAATTTAATGGACTCAAGAAGAGATGATGAATCTCCATAGGACCATGCATTCTGAATCGACGGTCATAGTTGTTGTGTCTACACAACCGAATGGTGCTGGATGGAGCCTGTATAGCCATCAGGAGTTCATATCCCCTTCTCTGCTTGGTATGTGATCATGAAAAGGCAGGGATTGGAGCATTTCTTTTCAAGGCAGTATCCCGTGCAGCCGATGAACTCGGTCTCGTATTCGACACTGAATGAAAGAACTCAAACTCTGTCACCGAGTTGCAACCCGTTCAATAAAAAACCCACGTGGAAGCTGCGGAGAGTGAGAGTCTTCTGCAGCTACATAAAGATAAGCCAATGCATGGGGTCTTCTTCAAAAACATTGAAGACCTTCGCTTATCCAGAAACCTGACCTTTGCATTTCTCATGTCAAGTGGGCTGACGGATTCATAATGGCCTGCCAGGATAGTGTCTTCAACACCCTTGTCTACCGTAGTCGCGTGATGGGTATAGAGGTCCCTGACACTAGATGCAGAGCGTGTCGTGGGGCAGCTGAGACCATAATGCATTTGCCGTCATCTTGTCCAGCTTATGCGGTCTGTTGTGGAGAATGAGAAGGGCCGAATATATTGGAACTACTCACCCACCCTCAGACAAATACAAGCCAATAAGCCTGATGTAGTCCTCCTCGGCCATCAAAGCAGAACGATTTCCGTCATAGAGTTTTCGGCTCCTGGCGAAACGGACATCGTCCTAAAAGAGGAAGAAATACGGACTAAGTAGAATAGAATAGAATAGAATTTTTATTGGTCTAAAATACACCGTAGTGTTTTGACAGGTCAAAATGTATACGTTACAAAGCAGTACAGTATCAGTTTAAAAACATAGAATGTTATATTATATAGTAATACAGTTTACTAAATGTCAAACTTAAATTCTGATATGTCGTAGTAGGCATTGGCTATGAGATGATTTTTGAAGGTCAGTCTGAATGTTTTCATATTCATATTTTTGAGTGGAGTGGGCAGTGAATTGTAAAGATTAATACCCAAATTATATCTTCTTGTTGATTCAAGTCTTTGTTTGGGTATCTGTATATCGTTCCTATGGCGAGTATTATAAGAATGATTTTCTCCATTGGTTGGATGTTTGGAATCATCTTCTTTTATGTTAAGGAGATGGCAGAATATGTTTGCAGATGGTAATGTCATTATATTAAGTTTTATAAACCATGGTTTACATGAATCATTCCTTTGAAGACCTACGATTGTTCGAATCGCTCTTTTCTGCAGGGTAAACACGTTTTGCATGTGAGTGGACATTCCCCAGATTATCAGGCCATATGTCATTGTACTATGGAATATTGCATGATAGGCAGCTATAGCCGCATTTTGACCAAGGTCATGTTTCAATTTTCTAAGGGCATATACTTTCCTTGACAAGTTGATTGTCAGATTATCAATATGAGTTTGCCAGGTTAATTTTGTATCAAACCATATTCCCAGTGATTTTACAGCTTCTGTTTGGTTTGGTTTCATTTCAAAATTTAATGTTTTAGTTTTATTTTTATTCAGACATAGCTTATTTGCATTGAACCAATCTGATGTGTCCTTTATAATGTCATTTACAAGAGATGTCACATCAGCACCTGTATTGAAGCGTTCGGCAAAAGTTGTGTCATCTGCGAATAAACAAGAGAAAAGTGGTGAACTGTTCGGAAGGTCATTAATATAGATAAGGAATAATAGGGGGCCTAGGACACTTCCTTGTGGTACACCATTAGTAATTGGAAGCGACTCGCTCAAACTGTCGTTGACGGATACACACTGCATTCTGTCAGATAGATATGACGATAATAGTGCTAATGATTTTCCTCTCAGCCCATAGTGTTCCAATTTATTCAATAGAATATCTTTGGAAACACAGTCGAAAGCTTTACTGAGATCTAAAAAAATTCCTATTGTAGCCTGTTTGTTTTCAAAACCCTCTTGGATGTAGGAGACTAGTTTTAACAGTGCTTTTGAAGTACTTCTGTTTTTCCTAAATCCAAACTGTGCTTCTGTAAATAGATTGTGTGACTCTAAAAAATTCGCTATTCTAATGGCAATAACTTTTTCTATGATTTTTGCTAAAATCGGAATCAAGGCAATTGGGCGATAGTTGGATATTATTTCTGAGTCTCCTGATTTGTAGATTGGTATAATTTTAGCTATTTTAAATTTACTTGCTATTGAGATCTACTCTTTGAACTCCGCATGCTTGACCCAAACCATTTTGTCAAGATGGTGGTTTTGATAAAAGGGGTCCTTGGTGGAATGATGGACACACTGCTATCGAATCTGAAAATTATACCGACTTGCCGGACGAATGTAGAAGGCCTTAATATTTGGTTCACTCCGTTTACTCAGGGCACATGAATTCTCGGACCCAGTAATCAATCACATCACGGACGTAGGGAGTGTTTACTGGGTTTAATGACATACCAGCGCGCCCTCCGGTTGTATCGGAGCTCCGGAGATAGGGCCTGACTGGGATATTCCTAATGAAAAAAAAAAATTAAAAATATCAAAAAATAAATCGAATTTATTGACATACCAAGCTATGGGGTATGGTGAATGGGCGGAGTTTCAGCAGAAGCTGTTTTTCAACTCAACCCTAAACGTGTACATATGCATACATACACACATCTATATAGACACATATACAGTGCGGCTTTTAATATTCCTCCCACCTGTTAACTTCTGAACCGTTTGAAGTACAGGCATGAAAAAAACCGTTTAGAGGGTTTCACTGATACTACTTTTTGAAATAAAACACATTGCGCTTGCTCGATAGATGGCGCGGGGGGCACATCAACTAAAATTTTTAAATGGCGTGGGGGTCCTGTGTCGTCGTCGTCATCGTTGAAAAGTTATTCAATTCTCTTCTCAACCATCTAAATCTTTTAGATTTTTCATTCTTTTTTCACAATATGCATTTGAAATGTCAGAATAAGTGCGGATCTGGCGGGTCTCAAGCCCTTTTCTTACCTGACCACGATAACATTTGAATGGTTTGATGTGAAATAACGGGACAGAATTTTTTTTATGGAATGAAATTCTAAAAATTTTCAGCTGGTTGGAAAGAGAATTGAATTATCTTTTCATCGATGTGACAAATGACCACCCATTTCAAAATTTTGTGTTTTATTTCAAAAATTAGGATGGGTGAAACCCTCCAACCGTTTCTTTTATGTTTGTACTTAAAACCGTTCAAAAGTTAACAGGGGGGGGACTGTTGAAAGCCGCACTGTATATACACATATATACATATACACACGTACCCAAACTTACACAAATATAATAATATAATAATGAAGTTACCATACCAACAAATAACGTTCAAAGAGATCTCAAATGATATGTTGACCTTATTGGAGTTTTACAAATGTGTGGACATGGGTATTGAAAAATCGACCACTTAAGTGTTTGGTTCTTTTCAATAATTTATTAAGGTTCACTCAGGATAATTTGTTTGAAGAATCTGACGAAATGTCACTTACCTGTCTTTCCGCACACTGTCACGTTGCGTCACTGGAGGCGGTAGCTCTATCGGCGTCCCAGGCGTTGGGGGCGGTAAACCGACTAACTGAAGCCATCGGCCGCATGCTGCATATCTGATAGCGATTTACCGATCTCGAAAGTTCGCGCACAAGCACTGGGTAACTGTTTTGTTGTCGGCTGCATTTCACCAGAACTCGGGACCAGTTTGAGCCGAACATACACACACACAAAGAATTACTCTGGTGAAGAGAGTGAGGCGGCGGTGGGGGAAGTGTTTTGCATATCGGAGTAAAAAATTGCTTTCCAAAGAGAACAAAAAGGCATCAAAAGTATGATCGTCAAATAACTGGAAGTTTATAAACAAAATACGAGTTTAGCCAGTAGAGATGATCTAAAAAATAATATCTGTACCAATTTATGACAATATTGACAAAATATTCTAATTCACTATTGGCTAAAGAAATGGATATTTCGCGATATTCAGCCCTATGCTATATCACTTCCATTAAAAATATTGTCAACTTTATTCGCCATTTCCTATATTTTGCTATGATTGGTAATAGCAAAATAACTAATTAATTGTTATGTACAGTGTGTTTCACTTCTCATGGAAACACCCTCGTATCTTCTATAATTTTTGACGAAATATCATGAAATTTTCAGGATTGATAGATTCACTATAAATATACTCGCTGCACAGAAGGCGTCATCCTACGTGATATACACTGCACGAAAATAGCGATGGAACCACCCATTTTTCCAGAAACTTATATTAGGGGTCAAAATTGGCCAAACATTCCTTCGGATTCGTGTTTAGGATCCCCGAATTACTGCTACTACACCTGTCTCTTGAAAAATTTTCAGTTTTGAAAATTTCAAACTTGTTACACTTCTCATGGAAACGCATCCGTATCTTCCGTAATTGTTGACGTAGAACCATGAAATTTCCAGGATCGATAGATACACTAGAGATGAACTCTCTGCACGAAAGGGGTCATCCTACGTGATATACACTGCTCGCCAGCAGCGATGAAACCACTCATTTTTCCGGAAAGTAATATTAGGGAGTAAAATTGGCCCAAAATTCCTTCGGAATCGTGTTCAGGATACCCAATTTACTACTAATTCACTTGTCTCCTGAAAAATTAAATTTTTTTTCAAATACTTCACGGATGATGACCCCTTTCGAGCAGAGAGGTCATCACTAGTGTATCTATCGATCCTGGAAATTTCATGGTTCTACGTCAACAATTACGAAAGATACGGGTGCGTTTCCATGAGAAGTGTAACAAGTTTGAAATTGTCAAGACTGAAAATTTTTCAAGAGACAGGTGTAGTAGCAGTAATTCGGGGATCCTAAACACGAATCCGAAGGAATGTTTGGCCAATTTTGACCCCTAATATAAGTTTCTGGAAAAATGGGTGGTTCCATCGCTATTTTCGTGCAGTGTATATCACGTAGGATGACGCCTTCTGTGCAGCGAGTATATTTATAGTGAATCTATCAATCCTGAAAATTTCATGGTTCTACGTTGAAAATTACGGAAGATACGGAGGTGTTTTCATGAGAAGTGAAACACACTGTATACCATGAAAAAGAGAGGAAAAATCTTCATTGACAGCGAAGTTATCAGTAAACGAATATTCAGTGATTCTTATTGATGAGTAAAACCATTCCATTCTATTCAGTATTAAATTTTATTCACAGATTTGTTCTTCCCTTCTAAATTTTTTTCAAATGGAGTTGGCAGTTTAACACACTACGCCAACGTTGTGTAATATTGACGAAATATTCTCGAATCAATATTGGCCTTCTAATATTCAGCGGTATTGATATAATTATATTGGGATAATAAGCCCTATGCTGTATCACTTCCGTTAAAAATAACGTCATCGTTATTCGCCATTTTCGTTATTTTGCTATTGATTGGTAATAGCAAAAGAACGGAAATGGCGAATAACGGTGACGTTATTTTTAACGGAAGTGACACAGCGTAGGGCTGAATATTGGTACAATGTCATGAATATATTGACAAAATATTCAAACGTAAGATTGGCGAAAAAAAATGTGATTATTTGGCGATATTGGTCCAATATTACCTACTTGTGTAATATTGGCTACCGAAATATTTAGAAAACAGTATTGGTTCAAAATATTCAGGGGTAATATAAAAAGACCTTAATAAATAGCCGACTACTTTCATTGCATCTAAATTTAGACTGAATTTTATAACAATTTAACGAGACATTATTTTGGCATTAATATTCTCATGAAAATTCGAGAGCGAAGCTCGAGGGCTTTCATCTCTGATTGTTAATGCCAAAATAATTTCGAGTAAAATTAATAAATACAAGAGAAATTATGCAGCAATAAAACAGTCGATAATAATTCAAGGTCGTATTATATTTATAAAGATTATTTCTTGAATGCAATTCTTTATATCGGTCATATGAATGGGTCGGAGTGGGGGCAATGAACAAGCAGACGCCGTGGCACGAAAAGGGAATTCAACGCACCTGATCGGGCCAGAACCATTTTGCGGACTTGGAAAATCTTACTTCCAAGAAGAACTCAATAAAACTGAAGAAGCAATGAGAGCAACATACTGGCAAAGACTTCCAGGGCTAAGGCAGGCCAAAGATGTCTTCGGCAACTTCAACCGAGCAAGATCGAAGACACTGATTAACCTCAACAAAACTAGTCTAAAGACAATCACGGGATTTCTGACGGGGCACTGCAGACTCAAAGAACACCTAAGGAAGCTAGCCTTAGAGGACAGCACCTGCAGATTCTGTGGGGAACATCCAGAAACACCACACCAAATGTTATGCTGTACATCACAAAAGGTTGAATATACTGGGATCACACCAGCTGACTGTGGGAGAAATACCACGAATAGACCCCCTCAAAATCCTCAAACTCCTCAAAGAATTGGGGCTTGAGGAGCTGCTGTAAACGAGAACACCTTGAAATAGCAGAAGAAGATGGGGCACAATAGATCTAATTAGGTCGCAGCGCATCAGTCACCATCCACGCTCACCATTACCATTACCATTACTATACAGTGAGGACCAAAAGTCCGTCGCCCCCCCCTGTAACTTCTTTATTCTACATAAAGAAATAGTTTTCTATCAAAAAAGTTAATAGTTTTGGAATTATGAACACTTGTAAATAATTATTTCGACTACTTTTGCACCAGTTCACGAATAAATTAATGAGGTAGGCTATGCACGCTAGGCGCGTTTATTTTATCCATGACAACGAAAAAAAAGTCTTATCTGTTTTTGCCAAATGTCATTGACATTTTGTAGGTTTTCAAAACTTTGTTTCAAACGGTTTTTAATTTCTCTTATTGATTAATATGGCTCGTTCAGTAGCAGGCAAAGTTGAAGCCGTTATCATATTTGGTCTTGAGAACGGTGGTTTTTTCGGTATGCATCTGCAGATAGCATTATTTTGACAAAAAAAACTATAACTCCCAAGTGGTTAGGAGATAGTAAAGGATATTGGAGGTGTGGATGGAGACCACCAAAATGCTTGAAAAAATTGATTAAAGTACATAGCATTTCATTTGAAAAAAATGCAATATTGACCCTGTAGATTTTCCTTGATTCACCCTGTATATCCGACAATAATTTCTTGATATAGACACAGTTCTGTAGTTATATTTGGTTTTTGAATTATCGTCCTAACTATCTTAGAACTCAAGCAATCGGACTCTGACGCACTATTGCCCCACCCTGTATAAGCAAATCCCAGAAAATACCGTGAAGAGTAAAGAGTATATGAACGAGTATATTTGAATGATTGTATACTGTTCATGAAATAATCTTCCTGAATATCACTCGACCATGACAAATAGAGAATATTATTTTCTTCAATTCATCTCGAATATATTGTATTTTGAGACAATTCAATTCGACCATATGGACATTAATAATCAAAGAATAACTCCCTCGAGTTGAAGCTCTCGGGAGTTATTCAGATTATTAATGTTTATAGGGTCTCATTAAATTGTCAAAATACAAGGTACTCTCGATAGAATTATGAAGAAAATAGTAGTCGGCTATTTGTCATGATCTTGGGAAATTACCTATAACTATTGTGCACCATAGTCGCGAATGGAGCGTGTTGATTGGTCTAGTCAAATAGGAAACCAACGTATGATTGGTTGATGACCGATTTTTAAGAGACGAAAGAAATAATCAGTATTGGTTATTTTGGTCTATCTTCAAAATCTACCCAAAAACATGTAATTTTCAAAAATAAAAAATTATTGTCGAACTATTTCGTAGCATGAAAAGATGTATGAAAGTTCTTGGAATCTGTATTTCGAAAACTGTTTTAAGCAATGGACACTTCTGATCAGCACATCAAGAGGTACAACATATAAAAAATTCAACAACATTCACGAAAAGCCATCTCTCACAAAACGAGTTGCGCATGGGGTTCCGTAACTTTTTTACTCTTCTCCCCGATTTGACGTGAACTGCGCACAGCGATCTCCAACGATTGTTGGAAAATCTTTTAGGCAAACCCAGACATGGTAAGTGATTCAGGATGAATGGAGTAAACATCAAAGTCATTAATAATAATGCTGAACAGATTTAGAGCGCGTTTTGGACGCTAATCGATGTAATCATGTCAGAGGAAGGATAAAATAATATGTGGATATAACGGACACCGAGAAATTTTGCTTTTTGTCCTCACTTCGTTTCCAGTGTTGTCCACCGTCGGCACTTGATAAATTATTACCGTAGACTCATTTGGCATTTAAATTTTTGATATTTTCGAAACCAGTCTAGAAGTTGTCAGTTTATTTGCAAACTTCGATTTGAACATGTTTGAATAATATGTAATTCAATAACGAGATTATGGAAAGAAATATACTCAATACTTCTTCATTCACTAATAGGCGAATTAAAGGCACTTGGTTCCTGTAGAACTCAGTTGAATAACTATTCCACAATTCTTCCTTTTTTGCCCCTCTACTCCTTTATCCTTCCTTCACATTTTTTCAGCTCGACAAACATCAATGGTTTTTATTGCTTCATCAAACTCGTTCCTCTCTCATTTCACTCACTTTAAAGTGTAATTTGAAGAACTGAAAAAAGAAATAATTTAAACAGAAACTAAATATTTATACAGTCCTTGTTAGTCAATATTAATGTCTGTGAATTTGGCAAATTTTGCAATGCCTCAATTATTTTGTTGAGTTGAGACTACGGGGATCTTGTTATTCTAAATCAGCGGCCTCTACCGAGAACTATCTTTGGATTTGTGGAATTCGCAATGCATTCAGTGTCCTCTACTGAGTACTGTCTGTATAATTGCAATGCTCCGACTTCTTTGCTACGTGGAGACTACGGAGACTATGCTATTGGGTATCAGTGGCCTCTGCTGAGTGAACTTGTAGAATTTGAAATGCCTCATTTTTTTGAGTAGAGGCTACGGTGACCTTGCTATTCACGATCAGTGGCGTCTACTGAGTACTGTCTGTGAATTTGTGAAATTTGTAATGTCCTAATTTTTTTGTTGAGTTGAGACTACGGGGATCTTGTTATTCTAAATCAGCGGCCTCTACCGAGAACTATCTTTGGATTTTTGGAATTCGCAATGCCTTCAGTGTCCTCTACTGAGTACTGTCTGTATAATTGCAATGCTCCGACTTCTTTGCTACGTGGAGACTACGGAGACTATGCTATTGGGTATCAGTGGCCTCTGCTGAGTGAACTTGTAGAATTTGAAATGCCTCATTTTTTTGAGTAGAGGCTACGGTGACCTTGCTATTCACGATCAGTGGCGTCTACTGAGTACTGTCTGTGAATTTGTGAAATTTGTAATGTCCTAATTTTTTTGTTGAGTTGAGACTACGGGGATCTTGTTATTCTAAATCAGCGGCCTCTACCGAGAACTATCTTTGGATTTGAGTACTGAGTACTGTCTGTGAGTTTGTATAATTTGCAATGCTCCAATTTCTTTGTTGACTGGAGGCTACGGGGACTTTGCTATTAGGTATCAGTGGCCTCTGCTGAGTGAACTTGTAGAATTTGCAATGCCTCATTTTTTTGAGTAGAGGCTACGGTGACCTTGCTATTCAGGATCAGTGGCGTCTACTGAGTACTGTCTGTGAATTTGTGAAATTTGTAATGTCCTAATTTTTTTGTTGAGTTGAGACTACGGGGATCTTGTTATTCTAAATCAGCGGCCTCTACCGAGAACTATCTTTGGATTTTTGGAATTCGCAATGCCTTCAGTGTCCTCTACTGAGTACTGTCTGTATAATTGCAATGCTCCGACTTCTTTGCTACGTGGAGACTACGGAGACTATGCTATTAGGTATCAGTGGCCTCTGCTGAGTGAACTTGTAGAATTTGCAATGCCTCATTATTTTGAGTAGAGGCTACGGTGACCTTGCTATTCAGGATCAGTGGCGTCTACTGAATACTGTCTGTGAATTTGTGAAATTTGTAATGTCCCAATTCTCATGTTGAGTTGAGACTACGGGGATCTCGTTACTAGAAATCAGTGGCCTCTTCCGAGAACTATTTTTGGATTTGAGTACTGAGTACCGTCTGTGAGTTTGTATAATTTGCAATGCTCCAATTTCTTTGTTGACTGGAGGCTACGGGGACTTTGCTATTAGGTATCAGTGGCCTCTGCTGAGTGAACTTGTAGAATTTGCAATGCCTCATTTTTTTGAGTAGAGGCTACGGTGACCTTGCTATTCAGGATCAGTGGCGTCTACTGAGTACTGTCTGTGAATTTGTGAAATTTGTAATGTCCCAATTCTTTTGTTGAGTTGAGACTACGAGGATCTCGTTACTAGAAATCAGTGGCCTCTACCGAGAACTATCTTTGGATTTGAGTACTGAGTACTGTCTGTGAGTTTGTATAATTTGCAATGCTCCAATTTCTTTGTTGACTGGAGACTACGGGGACTTTGCTATTAGGTATCAGTGGCCTCTGCTGAATGATCTTGTGGAATTCCCAACGCCTCAATTTTTCGGGACCTTGTTATTGAGGATCAGTGGCCTATGCTGAGAACAGTCTGTGAATTTGTGGAATTTACAATGCTTTAATTTTTTTGTTTAGTGGAAACTACGGGGACCTTGTTATTGTTGTGTAATATCTGTGAATTTGGTGGAATTTTCAGTGCCTCCAAGTTTTTCAACAATTTTTTTAAGGAATTATATAAAAATGACGACCTATGAGCGAGTAAAAAAACTTACACAATTTCAGTTATGGATACCATTTATTTCTACAAATATTGTTATAATAAATACCTACATGTCTACAAGTTCATATAATACTAATTGACTAGTCTTGAAGTAACAAGGTTTGACGACACAATTTATTGCTATGAGTCATATTGCTTCAGTTATTCTAAATTATACCATTGACTAGAATTCAGCGTTTTGATAGTTTTACCCCAAAAGAAAAGAATGCATTGAATGCTATAGTAGAGCTGTATTATATCGGATATATCACTGACTGATAGAAGTTGGAAGAAATCCTCAATGCCCCCCTTATGGTTCTAATATGATGAAATCATCGTTCACACAATTTTTTTTTTATATATAGTAAATCCAATCTTCAATGGCAATACCTCCAAAATATTTGAAAACGATTACTTTTGTTATGTCGGTACTTAGTGCGTACCATTTATTTTGAAAAGTTGTTTTCAGTTGTCGAGAAATTCAAATATTTTTTCCATTTTTGATTCAATTGATTTCCATGATTGGCAAACAATATCTACTTTCCACAACTTAGAATCATTGTTCATATAAATACTATCAATATTTTCTTCTTCTTTGAATGAACCCTATCTTTTTAAAATCTGACAAACTGAAAAAAATTTATACTTATTCTATCAAAAATGTTCGCAACAGTAGCGAGTTTTTTAATAAAATCCTTGTGAATAAAATATTAGCGCATAATTCTAAAAAACTCACTTCACAATTCAGAGTAGTTGAAAACCTGCAGTCTAAGAAGGTATTACCTGAAGTTTAAAACTTGAAATAACTCAAATATAACAATAACTTCTCTTGGTTTTCACTGTATTCTTTTCATAATGTAGATTCCTTGAGTCCTTCAGAGTTTGATGATCAATTTTGGATATCTTTATAATTGTGATCAAGTTACAGTTCAATAGTGTTTTTTATTTTTCGCGTAAAACTACCAATAAACCGAACAATATTTCATCCATCGACGTTTTATCTTTATAGAACATAAATATTATGTTCTACTAGGATGTACTTACATAGTAAAAACAACACGCGTATATTTGTCGACAGTCAATAAACATGTAAATGAGAACCAAAATATGAAAAAACAAAAACAAAAATAGTTTCAAAATGAACGCTCTTCTGGAACACTTACATACAGCGTGTAGCAAAAAGCTCGAATACTCACTGTTAAACGTATTCTAAACGGACGATATCTGAAGAAAAATGCACCACGTAAATGTCTTACATAATAAAAAAAATTGGGATTTTTTTTGTCAACCTACGTTATTATGTTGTTAGAGATTGTGTATTTACTCCACGCATACGAGATTCAAAATAGATGTCTCCAGGAATAGATTCCTGAAGTTTTTTTTAATCGTTTTTTTGTGTATTTTTAGTTGCTGAATCACGATGCTCTTTTGATATTGAGTATTCTATACAAAATGAGTCAAAAGTAAAAAAATTGCTTTTATTTAAATGCGCTAAAAAGAATAAAATGAACGTTTACTTTAAAACTTTTACTATCAACTCACCTTTAACGACATCACACAATTTGATAAATCATGTGGTGGATATTCAATAAAAATGGAAGATTTCTAATTTGAATAGTGATTTGCCAGGAGCTTGTGATACAAACAACCTTCATCAGAATTGTAGGAACACAGATTGGGAAAAATACACCACCAATCTAAAATGCAACCTACAACACATCAAGTTCAACGGCAACAGTCACGTCGAATTTGAGCATGCCCTAGAGATGGTTTACGGGGCAATAATGGATGCATACGAATCCAGCTGCCTCATAAAAGAAAAGAAATCACACAGTGATACCATTTGGTGGAACGTACTCCTGCCGAATCTGAGATCCGACGTCCGCTGGGTTTTCAACAAAGCCAAGCGGAACGGAGATTGGCAGGGATACACCGAAAGGCTGACAAAATATAATAAAGAAATAAGGAAAGCCAAGAGTAACAGCTTCAGGAGCTTTTGTGAGACAATTACATCAAGCCCCGCAGCAGCCAGATTGTATAAATCTATGGCGAGAGGCAGAGAGCAAGGACCAATGTCACTCAGAAGAACAGATGGTACACAGAGGATGAAGAGTAACGAGCTCTCCAACAGATCACTGGATGAACCACGTAGAGCCAGACGAAAAGACTGGGAGGTAGCAAAAAACATATGCACTCCGCAAAGAGTGAAATGGGCAATCGACTCCTTCCATCCATTCAAGTCACCGGGAATTGACGGTATATTTCCGGCCCTATTACAAAAAGGGCAAACGGAACCACTTCCATTCATTATATCACTGATTATATGACTGATCTAGCTTCGCCTTGAATGTATATGTATAGTGGAGGCTGGTTGAGCAAGACCTCTAGCGCGGTTGTTGGCGTGGTTCTCATGGTCAGGGTGGCACTCAGACATGCTTGTCTTTGCAGTACTCCGAGTCGTCGAACCACTCCCACCTGCTTGGTCTTTGGCCACCATACCACCCGACCCGTACGTTATCATGGGTCTGATACTTCTAGCATTGAGCCAGGTGGTCACTTTTGGTTGTAGCTCACAATTAAATGCGCACATTCTTCTACAGAAATTGAAGGCTACTGTACTTTTTTCTGTAACTTTTTGTAGGTGTTGATTTCATGTTAACGTATGGTCGAAGATTACTCTCAAGTATTTTGCCTCTTGGACAAATGGAATTTCTATCCAGTTCAGTATAGGTGACCTTAGTCCTTCCATTACTTACTTTTTTTCGTGTAAACATAACTATTGTGGTTTTATGACTGTTCACCCTCAGGTCCTTCTCCACCACCTGTCGATTACATCTAGGGCTGTCTGTGTGAGCTCCGAGACTTCTTTGAGAATTTGCATTTTGCAATAATCTCAAGGTCTTCGGCATATCCTCAGCAATGAAAGCCTCTGAATCCAAGCCTATTAATGCGTTCGTTCATTAGGATGGCTCAGAGTAGGGGCGAAAGCCCCTACTCGGGGCCACGCATACTGGCGTTCGTTGAGTGGGCTTGTTTGCAGTACCTCATCTCTTATGTATCTATCTATCAGTCTTTCCAAAGTTTTCAGTAGGAAAGACATTAGACTTTTGGGACGATATGTCTTGGGTGTCTTGTCGACTTTTCTACCAAATTTTGGGAGATAAATGACTCTGGCCTCTTGCCACATCGTAGGTATATGTCGTAATGCTATGCAAGCCTTGAATATATGGCACATGTATGAAATTAGGATTTATTGCCCTTTTTGAAGGAAGAAGGGGTATATTGTGATGTACAGCAAAACACTCCATCAATATAATGGTGTGGTGTTTCTGAATGTTCCCCACAGAATCTGCAGGTGCTGTCCTCCTCTAAGCCTACCTTCCTTAGGTATTCTTTGAGTCTGCAGTGCCCCGTAAGAAATCCCGTGATTGCTTGGTTGAAGTTGTCGAGATCTTTGGCCTGCCTTAGCCCTGGAAGTCTTTGCCAGTATGTTGCTCTCATTGCTTCTTCAGTTTTATTGAGTTCTTCTTAGAAGTAAGATTTTCCAAGTCCGCATAATGGTTCTGGCCCGATCAGTGGCGTTGATGCCCCTTTTCGTGCCAGGGTGTCTGCTTGTTCAATTATTTGGACCGATATCTTGTATTATTCCTTTCACTAGAATCTATTGAATTCATAAGGAATTTCAAAGGGTGTTAATACAAATCCGGGACGAGCGACCCAAAAAACCCGGGACGGCAAGTATTCAACGATCCATCAAAACTCCAGGCGATGACGTTACTAGTCAGGTCGTCCGGTGCACAAGGTCCTTCGGGTCGGGTCACTGATGTCAAATTCATGATGAGCGACCCGAATAACTCCTGGAGCACGAGTTTCTCTTGATTTATCACAAGTTAAGCAGGAACTCCAGGGGATGACGTTCCTAATCCCGCCCTGACCTCCAGGTGTTCAGGGGGCTAATTTGGACATAATATTCAGATTCCTCGACCTGGGAAACCCCCGAGTGTATAATTTCGTACAGTTCAGGTGTTTTTTGTGGCAGATATGAATATTTCCCATCACTTGAAATTATGCAGTTGAAAGAATGCACTTTTTGATGCACAAATGCATTTTTCATGAAATCTGGACAACAAAATACAAACAAAGTTTTTACATGAGCTAACGATTCGAATGCAAAAATCCGCTTCTCGAACAATTTGTCTGCGCAAACTTTCTGGATTTTGGTGAATTCAGTGCAAAATTTCCTCGCTCAATTATCGATCTCAAAGTAACTGGAGAATATCAACCATTCACCTTGGCTTAGATGTCCAAATGATGCCCAATTGACGAGTAGTATTTGAACCTTTGGCTACATTTCAAAAAACACGAACGTGCGTAAGTATTTCTTCACAATATTCAAATCAAAACATGAAATAGTAATTCATCTGTTACTTCCATCCCGGAACGCTCAGAAATATTCAGATCCAGCTTTGGCACAGCACAGTCTCAAAAACGGCTTCAAATGGAAGAACCCGGCCCACCTCCGTTTCCGCCGGAACTCCTGGAATTCTCAGCCTGCAGCGATTGCTGCTGTTGCAGGAACTTCGCGGCAGCAGGAAAGCCTTGCAGATCGAAGCCGGGCGGGGCGACTATTGCTGCGCCCACGGCCGCCCCCGCAGTGCCTTGGAGGTACGCGATGAGCCTCTTCATCTCCTCCAAGGCGTTGGCCTGCATAAGGATGTAGTTCTTGGCGAGGAGGAGTGTTGCAATTTTGGACAGCTTACGAACCGAGGGGGAATGTGCGTACGGGATGACGGACCTGTGCAGGAATTTTGATAATATTAACAAACAATCTAAGTACACACTTTATATAACGGGTAATTCAAATCCGACGGCCACCATTACTAATTCGGAAACTAAGAGATACGACGTTGGTTCAATTGGGGCAAATTTGCGCATCTATGTGACCAGCAATATGCCGTTAAAAAAGTTTCAGAATTCCGAGTATATCCGGAAATATCCGGAAAAAAACGAAATCTTGAAAATCTATTTTAATTAATTTATTTAATTTAATTTAATTTTCTTGCGTTATTCGATGAAGTATATCAAAATAAATCGCACATTAACAATGCCATTTTGTCCTCGCAATAAGACGATATTTTTACATTCACCATACGACGTTTTGTCTCTTGGCCACCATCATCAACTTTATTTTTTCTTATCGGCGTAATATTGAAATGTTACAAATTAAAGTAGAGTTTTTCATTCTTATTCCAACGATGTATAATAAGTGATACGTTGTTATGTCACAACCTTTTATATTTCACAAAAACTCCGTCAAAAACAGTTGAATGAGTTGATTTGTTGTTACGCTATTATTTATCACATAGTCACGTCTGCTGTCACAATTTCAAAGAGATAAATAAACGTGAAATGGTTTTTTCAAACGAGGAAAAACGGGATATGATGAAACTGTTTTACGAATCAGACAGTTATACTGACAGAACTGCAGAAACGTATCTTCAACTATACCCAGAAAGAATACAACCAGCAAGAAAATCATTCAAAAAATTAGAGTTGATTGAGTTTATCATTGAGGATGAAACACTCTGTAAAGGTGGCCGTCGAATTTGAATTGCCCGGTATAATAAAAAAAATCCTAAATCTATTCGAATATGAAATAAAAAGAATCAAATCACTTTTTTCCTTCATGAAAAAACCAAAGAATGGATAATAAATAAAAAAAGACAATTTTTCCACAATTTTTGTTGACATAACAGAAATTAAAAACTGTCCATATTTGTTTTATCATTCTTATATGTTGATATCATGTTAATAACTTCATTTTCTTATTTTATTTCAATCCTTACAACAAGTTTAACTTCGTAAGGCTTCATGTATATTATTGCAAAACTGAATATTATTATTATTATTATCATTAGTATTATTTGGTGAATTTCAATTCTGTTACCTCGTAAATGTTTCTTCAAGTGTTTTTGGATGCATTTGATATTACTTATTGACTTCAATGTTACAGTTTAGGAGCAAAGTAGGTATATGATTTTTGAGCTGCCACCTTAAGCATCAGGGGTGTAATATACAGGGTATTTCCTTAATATGGTTCCTAATTGCGGAAGGGTTATTCGTTGGGTCAATTTAGGAATAAGAGTTTCTATGAACTCAAGTCCGGAGTTGCGTCGTTTCTGAGAGACAGGTCGTTGAAATAAAAAACGGAAATTATAAAATATCATGAATATCTTAGAACCTATTGAGTCAAAATTCTATACATTCAGCTCTAATCAGATTGAAATTATTAGAGCCACGGGGATTTTTTTAGTTGAAAAAACATTTTGGTCTCTTGTATTTTCTTCATATTTATCTTCGTTTTCGGGAAAAAATAAAAATAAAAATATTAGAGTAAATGAGCGAAATGTCCACCTTCTGATGAAATACACGACCGCATTCGATTTGCCATTTATTGTTTGACACGTTCAAGAATTCCTGGAGTAATCCTTACTACATTGCAATTGTCAACTATTCGATTCCTCAACACACACACTAAAATGAGCTGGAGCCCCGTCGTGCATAAACCACACGTTGCCTCTTACAAGTATGGGTACTTCCTCCAACAAAATGGGAGAATGATCTCGCAAAAAGTCCGTGTAGGATTCACCTGTTAATAATATTAATAATAATAATAATACTCCCTCATAAACACTCGTTGAGTGTACCCAAAAGCATAGCCTTTCCGGTAGAGGACGGCTATTATTATTATTTGCCGTGGCGCTCCGGGGCGACTTACTGATGTTTTAGGTGATGTATTCACTTTTCAGCTGTAGGAAAACCCGGGAAACCTACGGCACCACCTCGGGTGGTCGGTGTGCACTCCAAGCTAGCACTAGACGAGATTGGCATCTAGACAACTCACAATACACTTGCTTTTCAACAAGACATGCGGTCGCCTATCGATCCGATATAAAGTAGATGAGAAAAATTCTCTACATCGGGCTCGAACCTACTATCGCTATGCTGGAGTTTCGAACGGCTGATCCACCTGTTTAAAAAATCAGCCAATTAGGTAGTCACCAATACTTACTACCCAAACGTTTAGCGAAAATTGATGCTGAAAATGATTTTCTCAATAACGTGGGATTTTCGTCGGCCCAAAAATAGTTATTGTGAAAGTTCATAATAGTATTTCGTGCAAAATTTACCTCGTTCGTAAATAAAATATTTGGTAAAAAATTATTATTGAATTCAAGCTGCAGTGCAATCTTTGTGGTACTATTCGAAGGATCGAGTATAGCTTCTTCTTGTTCAGGCGTAGTTACCGTTTCTGGTCTTCCACCACCTGCATTTTTATTGAAACTCCCAGTTTTACATAATCTTGCATGTAGTGTTCTAAATGTCTTAGCTCAAGGAATTACTCTGTTAGGATATCTGTCCTGGTGAATTCTCCGTGCTTCTACCGAATTTCCATTTGCCAATCCATAAAAGGGTGCATGTCAGCCATCTCAGTGTTAGTAACATTCTTCATGACGGGGGAGACATTTACTGATTCTAGAGATTTTTCAAAAACTTCGACAGACAATGTATATTTAAACCATTGACAACTACAAGCTTGTTATTAATGTAAACGTAGTGAAAAATGATAAAACAAAGAACAAAATGTCTATTAAAATAAATGTTAATGTGAATATTGATAATTAATGAGTAAAATGTGATTGATTCAAGATTGCATTTTTTATTATTCCACTAGTGGATTAAGTGGTACTTTATACGGTTCATAGGTGTAGATAAAATTTCAATTATAGGTCAATTTGGATAAAAATATTTATATCTGAACCCACTATTGTTTGAAATATATTTTGATGTAAAAATAAATTTTTATTATTACTCGAAACCTACCTGAGCTCATCCAACGCATCGTTCAAGTCGTGCATTCTCCTTCGTTCTCTCGCATTTATGTTCAAACGAACAGTTTTTCCCTGTCGATTTTTTCCTTTGGACGATGAAGCATTCTGAGGATTTTGCATACGAGACTCTTGAGTCCTGCAAATAAGAAAAAGGGAAAGATTATACTCATATCATGGCATCATACGTTAAAAGGTAAGGTCTTCTAATGAACGCGTTACGTGATAATACTCTTCCCGTCATCTCCCGGACTTTCCTACTACTCGACCGCTTACGTGGGCCCGCCGATTTCAGTCATGCTTGCAAGCATTTATCACCCATTTAGCAGCATTCTAGTGCAAAATGAAAATATACGTTGTATGGTATTATAATACTTCTACTTTCAAAATCTGTTTGAGATATTGAAATCACGCTGCAAGATAGTTCGAAAAAAAAAAAAAAACAAATCGCAATTGTGCCAATACTGATAATCCAACAGCTCTTGTTTTGTGCACACATAAGGCACACGTGACTTAATACTTTCATGAGCAAGGCAAACCTTATAATTTGAATTATAGCGATTTTATATATTTTTTTTCGCAAAATTTTCCAACCAGCAACCACATTGCTGTATTGATTTTCACTTTATAAGCAAAACACTGAACAAACACAACCTTTTTGTATTTAAATGTTTAAAACAAATTAATAAATGATAGTTGCGAGTCCAAAACAGAACAGAATATCATTACGGACTGTCTTCCAATTTCAGATGTTGGCAGAGTTGGTTTCCTCCTAGTACTTTTGTTAAATAATCACCCACTTACGCTCTATTGATTGGTGTATTAGTTGTGAACCACCAATACAATTCGCACGTACCTGGATCCTTGCGTCGAACATCCTGGATCAGGATTGTTTTCATCAGAAGGTGGTCCATGACTAGCAATGTTTGGTTGCCCCCCCTGAAAGTAGAATCCGCCGAGTCCAACCGCTCCAAGGGGTGTTCTCCTACCGGGGATTTGACTGTCTTCGGACGTATTCGACGGAAAAGGAGTGAAACCGGGTTGATCTAAGGTGGCTGTAGATTGGGATGAACCTGCTCCTGTTGCTATGCTGGCCGCCTGTGAATATACGAATGGGGATTAACTTTCCAGTAATGTAAAATTTCAAGCGAACATTTTTGTGTGAAATCCAAGACGAATATGTGGATGGACACGACTTTCCGAAAGTTCAGATGATTGACCAATCAGCCTGACATCCTTCCTGTTAAAAGGACTTGAAATAATACTGGACGCACATATCAGAGGGAACGCTCTTTGCACGCTCCCTCTGAACAACCACCAGTATGACAGATTTAGCATTGACTGAAAGAAGAACAGAAACAACCATCTACGCCATGTATAATATATAAATATATAAAAAATCCCAGTCTACGGTGGATTTTCAATTCTATAGAGATTTGAGAAATTACACTACGGGTGCAATACGACGTGAAAAGAAGGCATACTTGGACCATATTCTTCTTCAGAAAAATTCTAAATCTACATGAAATGCCCTACGATCACTTGGCTTACTGAGACACAAAATCAATTCTGAAATACCGATCAATCTGAAAGACAAAGATTGCATTAACTATCATTTTAAGAATATTTCCCAGCAGAACCCTTCGAAAGCACAGTTGTCGCTTCTTGAAGTATACACTAGAACCCAAAACGAAAATAGTTTCAACTTCTCTAACATTACCAGTGAATTGGTGAAAGAATATATTTATAAAATCGAAACTAATGCCACTGGGTCTGACAACATCTCCATTCGCATGGTTCATTTGATTGTTGACCATCTTTTAAATCATATCACTCACATTGTAAATACGATTTTGGTGGGAGGTGTATTTCCCGAAGAATGGAAACATGCCTGAGTCATTCCTCTACCAAAATGCAACATTCCTACAGATTTTTCTGACCTCCGACCCATCAGCATTGTCCCATCTCTATCTAAGGTCGCAGAAATGGCAATGAAAGATCAGATCTCTTCATATGTGTACGAGCATAACATAATAACTTCTGTTCAATCAGGATTCCGAACGCAACATAGTACTACTACTACTCTTTTAGCGATTACAGATGATATTTTCAGAGCAACAGATGACGGCAAACTAACATGTCTAGTTTTGCTCGACTACAGTAAAGCTTTCAACACCTTGGACCATGAAATACTCTGTAATAAACTCAACTTCTTTGGATTTTCGAATAGCGCAGTTCGCTTGATACAGAATTACCTAGATGGCCGCAGTCAAAGCGTAAATATCGACAGTGAGTTGTCAAAGTCTCTACTGGTGACTAAAGGTGTACCTCAGGGATCTATATTGGGTCCACTTCTTTTCAATATATACATTTCTGACTTCCATCGTTCTATTATCAAATCTACTGTACACCATTACGTAGATGATACTCAAATATATTTCTCATTTCATTGTGGTAACCTACAAGAAGCTCAGAATACTATCAACAACGACCTTCAGTCAATATCTGATATTTCACCCGCTCATAAGCTGAAACTGAACCCAAAAAAATCAGTAGTCATGTTATTTGGGTCACAGAAAATGAGAGAATCTGCCCTGGAATCATTTGAGGTGTATATTGGTGACAATAAACTTCCTAAAGCTAATGAGAGCAAACATTTAGTACTATACTTCGATTAAGAACTGAGATTTACCAGGCATGTTAGTTACTTATGTCAAAGTGCTTATAATACGTTACGACAGTTATACCCAAATGAAGACATTCTTTCCACAAAACTCAAAATGAAACTTTGTGAATCGCTGATTTTTTCAAAAGTTTCATATGGTGACTGTGTTTATGGTCCCGCCTTGTTACAATCTGATGCCGATCGTCTGCAGCGCATACAGAATTCTTGTCTTCGCCTCTGTTATGGAATTCGTAAGTTTGATCACACATCGACAAAAATGAAACAATCCGGATGGTTGAGACTAGAAAAACTCAGACATTTGCACTTATTAACAAATGAACACAAAGTTCTGATTTCCCGTAAACCTGATTATCTCTTTAACAGACTGGTATCATTTTCCAGCATCAACAGATTTGTGACACGTAACAGTAATATCCTCGTTATTCCCAAACATCGCACTTCTATATTCACCAGAAGCTTCTCGTATATCGCACCAAAATATTACAATTCACTACCCAGTGAGTTTAGGTCTTACAATTTGCCTAACTTCAAAAAGAAACTGAAACTACGTCTAATCAAAAATTGACAGGAATAAGACGTCCAACTACCTCATTAACTCATCTTGACACGAGCTCTGATCTGATTTCATTAGGAATTTTTCTTTTTTCAACATCACGTTTCAGTATTAAAAACTATTAATCCATTGTCAACCTAGATTTAAATTACTGGTGATATTATTTATGAATATTGACTGATGATTAGCATTAGCATTATCCACTTTTGTAATTGTTGTAAAGGTTGAGTTGAAAAACAGCTTCTGCTGACACTCCACCTTTTCACCAAACTCCATTTTTTCTGGTTTTTGATGAATAAAGTCGATTTATTATTATTATTACTATTATTAATGAACCGAACTGCCATTACATCTCTTCAATATGAGGTCATTAGGTTCAGGGTCTCCAGAGGATACCTCAAGGTGGGGTACTTTTCCTTCTTTTTTGGTCATTCCTGATGGACAACCTGCTCAATGTCCTCGAGAGGAGAGTGGTGGAAATTCAGGCTCATGTGGACGATCTTGTCATTCTGGCAACGACCAAGTCGAGAAGGGTAGCCTCTGATATCCTCCAAAAAACGGTGGACGGCGTTCATAGTTGGTGTCAGAGGCAACCAAGGGAACTATAATAATACCCTTTACCAGAAAAAGAAGTATTTTTTTTAATGACAAGGTTATTCCATTTGCAGCAGAAGAAAAATATCTAGGGGTCACCTTGATAAAAATCTCACATGGAACGCTCTTTTAGAAAAGTTTCTCCACTCGTAAGAGGATTTGTGGAAGATCAAATCCACTAGATATATGAGATGGTTTTGAGAACAATGATCACATACGGTGCCATTGACTGGTGGCCGAAAACTTCACAGCTTGTCTGGCGATCACTGGTGGAAGAAACCAACCTCACACAAAGATCGATAAAAAAAATCTCGGACGGTCATGCGGGTTTGAAAGCACTTTGCTAGTATCGATCAACGTCTAAGCTGGTGTCAAACTGCCAGAGAAGACTCTCCTCAATAGGAAGACTCAACAGTCTGTCTCTGGTCTAGATTCCTGGCCACTGCAGCATAGAGGACAATGAAATGGCGGACCTTTTGCAAGAGAAGTTGCCGCAAGTAGGTTCATCACCAGAACCTACCATTGGCATCTCACCAAGTTTTGCCAAATATACATTGAACACCTGGACAGCAAGGAAAGTATTGAACCTCTGGCAAAACCTACCAGGATTGGCTCATTCCAAGGCTTTCGTACATTCCTAGAAGAATTTGACCAAAACACTGTTCTAACAGGCCTACTCACAGGCCACTGTCGTTTGAATCATCACATGAGAAGACTAAAACTGTCAGAGGACCATACATATCGTCTTTGTCTTGAAGATGATGAAACAGCAGAGCACAAACTTTGTTCCTGCCCTGCCGTGGACCAAATCAGGTAACTCTGACGTTAGACGTGACCAAATAATGACGTTCAGATAATAATAATAATAATAATTCATTTCCTTAAGATAGTTACAAACCGTATATAAAAATCAATTGTTCACATGAAATGTATACCGACACATACAAAATAAAAATTCAATAGTACTAAAAATTCCTGAGTTCACTGCAGATGATGACAGGGTTCAATCAAGATGCAGTTTATAATAACAGTGAGTTAAGCGAAAGGAGATGCTAGTGAAGAAGTTGTTACCCCGAAATAAGTTTAATTTTGGATTCCAACGTTTGCTGTCAAAATAAAAATAAGGGATCCAACCGATCCGAAACTGTTGAAGTTTGAAATCAGTTAGACTCTTGAAGATGGTTCTCATCAAATAGGAATCTTTAATACGAATTTTCAATTTCAAGGGCAGTTAAAAAGAAGTAAATTGATAAAAGCTACAAAATACATGCAGTATAATTATTGCAATATCAATTATTGTCTATAAACAATGTTATGTAGTTTTAATGTAACTGAAGAAAATCTATTGTTGAGAAAACCAATTTCTACAGAAAAATTCAGCACAGTTTTCTTTGAATTGGGAAGTTCAAAAAGCACTTACAGCTGCCTGCCACCCCCAACCTGGAGCCGCGCCGCTCCTCAACCACTGGGGCGGTTCCACCGCCCCCCTAGAGATGGCGTGAAGAGTTGGTTCATCGCCTTCAGATGAGGATTCGCAATCGAATGATTTCATTGTTAATTATTAACACTACAAAAAGTATTTAATAATATTTAGCACATCCGCCGCCAGTTTTCTAATGATATTCACTATACAAGGGACTTTACAAACGTGTGATATTGTTAACTGAACTCCATCGGATACAAAAGCAATTTAAAATAAACGTTCACTAGGTATAAACGTTAATCACTTTGGGTAAATTGTTCAGTCACTACACTCATGTTTTTGCTGAATTCCAGGGAATTCAAACTCAAACCAAACTTCATTCTTGATTTCAATTAACTTTTTCCTCCATGTTTACCTTGACAAGTCCAGTTATTTATTACTTTTATTCAAACAACTATATTTTTATCCATAAGTCACCTCCGAACGTTTAAATTTTTAATCTCTAACACAAACCAAACCACGACAACACTAGGAGAAACTAGACTTGAAAAATTGACAGATGCGACCCCGTGGAGTATATTAGGGGTTAGGAACCATTAGCGTACGCGCGAGTGAGGGGTGAAAACCTCGCGAGTAATTTTTCTGCAAAGAAAATAAACATTCTTCTGAATGGCACTTTTTTATATTCAGTAGGTAAGCATAGTTCTTCGGTAGTTGATGAAAAAATTCATGTTCATATCTGGTTTTTTCTACTTCAAAGTTTCTTTGTTATTACCTGCCTAATCGAATCAAATGTTTGTTTTTAAACTTTCCAAGGAGGAGTTTTATCGCTTTTGCTGTGGTCACTGGTTGTCGACGACCTGCTAGTAAAGCTACACGAATCTGGTTTCAGGACTCAAGGTTATGCCGATGACCTAGTCGTCATTAGGGGCAAACATGACGGAGTAATCTTTGACCGCATGCAACTAGCCCTAAAAACAATCAGAAGCTGGTGCGCTAAGGAAGGTCTCAACGTCAATCCTAGCAAAACAGTGCTAGTTCCATTCACCAAGAGGTGAAAGTACTAACTTAAAGCCCTAACTCTGAATGGAACCCATGGAATGGAAATATTTGGGAGATACAATAGACCAAAAACTGACTTGAAACAGCCAAATCAACTACATTCTTTCGAAAGCTATAGCGGCAAGCTGGACATGCCGCAAAGTTTTTGGTGGGTCTGAAACCAAAAATGATTTATTGATCATACCAAACAATCATCAAATGGTGGCCAAAAATTCAACAAATTCCGACACAAGTCAGGCTGCGGAAAGTGCAGCGGCTAGCCTGTCTGGGAATCACAGGGACAATATTTACATGTCCTACTGCAGCCTTAGAGGCAATACTTAACCCTCCGCCATTGCACATCGGAACACATCTCCCTAAAAAGGCAACGAAGTAGCAGATTGCCTTGCCAAAGAAGGGGCAAACACAATTTCCCGGCCCAGAACCCTTCTGCGGATTCTCCAGAGCCCACTTGAAAGAAGAGTTTCGATGAAATGAAATCTCACTGGAATGAAGTGCCAGGACAAAGACAAGCGAAGAGACTAGTGTGTCGATCGTCAAAGAATGCTAAACAGCTTCCTGAGTTGGACAAGAAAGACTTGAAGATGGTAACGATACTTCTCACTAGATACTGCCCTCTGAGGTACCACCTCAAGAAGATGGGTAAATCAGAGAGTGATAGTTGCCGCTACTGCTACTGATGAACTTCGCAAGAAGTCTCGAAATCCCGGGCCTCGAATAGCGAAGTGCTGTACAGCCCGTACGATCCCCTTACAATCTATAATAATATCTGGAATTGGCGTCAGTTCGCCCAAAATATCTGCAAATGGTTTACTGTCCGTTATTGAGTTGTGATTCAATTGAAGTCATCGTTTTTGAATGAAATACATTAGTAGTTCCTGATCATTTTCATTTCTCTGACTTATAGAATACATTCGGGTTTTCATTTCCATTGGACGGACGCCACTTTCATTTATTATATACCCCTGAAATTCAATGGACTTAACAAGAAAAATACTTTTCTCTTCATTCAACTTCAAACCGCCCAGAACAAACTTTTGGAAGATTTTATGTAATCTCTCAAATAAATAGTTGTGATTTATTCTCTCCACAAATGAGGATATTATCATAATATGACACCACCCCCTGAATACCAGCAAGTCTGGTCGTTGAAAATCTCATGAATATTTGAGGGCTACTGATACGCCAAACTGAAGTCTCGGTAAGTACAGCAAAAATTCATTTGTGAGTTATAATCGTCTGCAACTCTGCAGACGTTTCGCCAACTGTCAACTGAAGGTATGCTTGAGCTAAAACGAGTTCGTCAAAAATATTGCCTCTATTCAACATGCTCAACAAATCATTCACCGAAAGCATTGGAAAAAGATATTTCATGTGAAGTTTTTTAAAACTCATTGAACAAAACTTGCTCTGATCAAGCAGGAACTGTCTGGAAAGTGCCAAATTGGATAGCACCTTCTTATGTGAATCTCAATAAAACCTTGGTCATACAAACAATAAACAGATATTTTTGCAGCAGAGGAGCAGAATCAATTAAAATCTAATTTTTTTCGTGTATGACATATTTTACAGAAAAAAAAAACGCTTTCATGGATGAACATGTTATAGGTCTGAGGAGAACATTGCACATGAGTGGAAGAGCAATAAGCGATATTATCGTGAAATTTAACCCTACCATTTGAAGGTCATATTTAGTCACAGTATTTATATTATGTACTTTTATGTCTACTGAATTTTTTTTTTCCATAGGGAATATCCCCGTCAGGACCTGTCTCTGGAGTCCCGATACATCTGGAGGGCGCGCTGAGGTTTCATTGACCCCAGTAAATACTCTGCACGTCCATGGGGTGAGTAATTACTGGATCCAAGAATCATGTGCCCTGAGTAAGCGGAGTGATCCAAGAATTACGGCCTTCTGCATTCTTCTGGCTAAGTTTTCTGCCTCATTTCGGCCAGCCGGTATGATTTACAGATTCGAGAGCAGCGTGTCCATCGTTCCACCAAGTACTCCTATGATCAGAACCATCATTTCAACAGAATGGTTTGGAAAAAGAGTAAGTAAGTAATTTTTCCTGCTCTTCTCGATGTTTGTTTTGACAGGAGCTGAAAATTCTATGACAAAAATCGTCCTATTGCTCCAATCCCTGCTTTTTCATGGTCGCAGACAATGCAGAGGAGGGGATCTGAATTTCTGATGACTTAACAGGCTCCATCCAAAACCATTTTGTTGTCTGGGGAAGTATAACCGTGGAACAGACGATTTAGTATGCAAGCTCCTGTGAAGATGCATCATTTCGCGAGGTTTTACTACGAGTCCATTCCATTACTCCAAAGGATTAATGTAGAATCGGAACGGCAGGCACATTATATCAGTTGCAGCAACTTTGTTCTTCCCAGACTGTTCTGAGTTTTTGACGTTGTTACCTCTTGGTAGTAGCGTTGTTCCACCCTTAGGTAAGTATACGTCTCTCCGGCATCCAAATGATGTACGATGCTTCCGTCTACGTGATTAACGTCCTCTCCGTATTCCTCGCATCGTCCTCTTTTGAGATGAACCGTGGCACATTTGTCGATCCCAATCTCCATTCTCAAGGTCTGATAAAGGTCCTTTCCTCCAGAGGCATATAGTTTGAGGTTATCTATGTAAAACAGATGCCTCCGGTTGCTGGGGGTGCTGCAGTTGTATCCGCGGGTTTTCCGTAGTGCAACGGACGATAGCAATAGGGAGATGCAGAAGAGAAAAGGACTGAGGGAGTCTCCCTGGAATACGGCCTTTCTAAATATAGCCTACTCTGTTTGGACTCTGACTTCTCGTATATCTATCAAATGTTATCAATAGTCCATCGTGGTGTTGGCTAGGTAAGTAGGTAGTCGTTTTCGACCGTTTTGGAGAAAAAACTGGTTTTGAAGTATTTCTCCGAAACATGAAGAGAACAAAATTGTCGTCAAACTCTTGTATGAATCGGAAATTGCAGAGTGAAGTCCTGACAATACTTGATAGAAGACTATGAAAAGTCAATTGAATTTGAAGGAACAATTATCAAGAATGGGAAAGATTATGACGTTCAAAATTCTTTTTCCTTGAGGAGTTTCAAATTATCAATCACTAAATATAGTAGTAGGTACTTTTCATTCGCTCACGTGATTCCGCAAACTTCAGTAATTTTAATTTCTTTTTCAAAGAATATTTTATTTCTTCGCTCATTCATCTATGTTCCTGTTGTTTTGTATTTCCTTTTATGATACCTATATACATATAAAGTGAATAGAGTATTTTCGATTCAATTCCGAGAGCCTCACCATCCGTGAACAGCGCTGTTTCGTTGTTACCAAGTCATCAGCACGGTTTTATCTCGAATTGAAACGAATTTACTCTGAATTAGTACCACAAGGCAAAGAGAATATAAATGAAAAGTAACTTGTTATTATTACGTCATTTTAGACAAGTAAACTATCAAATTACACACTAGTGTGTTATAATGCATAACTCACTAGTGAGAGTGTGTTATAATCCATAACTCACTAGTAAGTTATATTTAAAGTACTTAGAATTCTATTTCAAAAAGCTCGTTAGTTTGTCATATTTTGAAATGTAGATTTTTTCATAAAGGTGAATAGTCGAGCGAATCATATCGAGTATTCGGTCCATAGCGACGATGGGGCTATTTTTTGCAAATGTAAAAAATAAGCCAATAGAACATTTTCATCGATACCTTTTATCTTCCGTGAATTCATTCAAGACAAACATTCTGAACTCCTTGTTGTAAGCATTTCGGGACTTTCCTGGCAAAATCTGCGTCGCTGTTTCTTCCGCTTCCGTACTTCGAACTGGCAATTGTCACTTTGAATTTGACTGAAAAACAATATTTTTGCATGGAGTTGGCAAAAAAAGTGCCAGTTTGAAGTGACAATTGCTAGATAAATGTGACAATTGTCAGTTCAAACTGACAATTGCCGGTTCAAAGTGACAATTTCCAGTTCAAAGTGACAATTGCCACTTCAAAGTAACAATTGCCAGTTCAAAGTGACAATTGCCAGTTCAAAGTGACAATTGCCATTTCAAAGTGACAATTGCCAGATCAAAGTGACAATTGTCAGATCAAACTGGCAATTGTCACTTCAAAGTGGCAATTCCAACTATTTTGATAAATATTTTGTTGTTGGCCCTTCCATGCCTTCGTATTTCTTCCACTTGTTGGATAAATCATTGTATGCCACTCGTGTGTTTCACTTGAGAATTTATATCACTTGGTCTGACATAATTACGTACTTCCTGATGCTTTTCTTGTTATCGTATTAATAGAAATACTTTATACTTTTCAACAAGAGAAATAATAATAATAATAATTATTATAATGTTCCTCACTTTTATAATTTTGTTTTCAGTCCACTGCTGTTACGCCAATGGGGCTTATACATCGGTTTTATCACGAAACACCCCTAACCAAAACACGAGTGCTGAAGAGAACAAAAGAGGAAGCTGTCGCCATGGCAACGAGGGGTGAAGTCGAGCAGTTGCGAAGTGCTGCCGTTTAGCGGAATTTAATTATACTAGCGTTTCCTCCGGGAGTACGCAACTAAGCAGCCAAAAACAGGAACGAGGAGTCGCGGAGGTGGGATTTGTGGGACTTTGGAACACCACAATCTTTTCGAATTAACCGAGGAAAAGCATTGGTAGAAACATCAAAGAGATTCTCTCAGCTGGGGGATGTATTGTATTATTTATATTTATCGGACTCCCAACTCAGGAAAATAGTATATTTGTCAACAAGAGATGAGAATACTGTTTTTTTGGTGAGGTGAGAGTTTTTTTACGAGCGAAGCCGAGCGGAGCTAGTGTGGCAATCTCACGAACGAAAAAACCTATTTTATCTCGAGTATGAAATGCAATTTTTTCTACGAAAGATGTTTATAAAATACTGGAATTTCGCCATCAGAGTCCAATTATAATTATAGGAAGAAGTTCAAAAATAATCGTGGACATGTTTATAAACTGTCAAAGTGAAGATCGTTTGCTGATTCAAGTGACAAGTATAGAGATCAACTGCTATTGATGTAAAAAATCCATCAAATTGTTTTTAGTATAGACTTCCAGGGCTAAGGCAGGCCAAAGATCTCCTTGACAACTTCAACCGATCAAGATCGAAGACACTGATTAACCTCAGCAAAACTAGTCTGAAGACGATCACGGGATTTCTAACGGGGAATAGCAGACTCAAAGAACACCTAAGGAAGCTAGGCTTAGAGGAGGACAGCACCTGCAGATTATGTGGGGAACATCCAGAAATACCACACCATATATTGATGGTGTGTTATGGTGTACATAACAAGAGATTGAATATACTGGGATCACACCAGCTGACTGCGGGAGAAATACTACGAATAGACCCCCCAAAATCCTTAAATTCCTCAAGGAATTGGGGCTTGAGGGCCTGCTGTAATCGAGAACACCTTGAAATAGCAGAAATAGATGGGGCACAATAGATCTAATTAGGTCGCAGCGCATCAGTCACCATCCATACCTACCATTAGCATTATTATATACTATCAGGGTATCGGGCTGAAAAATGATCATTTTCATATACATGAGTATAAGAAATTTATTCTTCCTCCTGAAAGACTAATTTTAAAAGAAGCAATATTTTTCGATCTGGCAGAATAAAACCAAACAACCGAATGTAGACAATGCTAATTCTTACTCCAACATATTGTAACTACCTGTTGATTTCCGAAAAAAAAACGAAAAACTGATGAAAAGCTTTTTCGTAGAACTGTCAAAAATTTTACATTTCTGCATCTCTATTGATGCGTAAATGTTTTCGATTTTCCGAAAAATTTTTTTTCACAACGATTGAGTTGAAATTCACAGATTATGCTTACTTGATTGCCTAAATTGACGTTGTGTTGAATCGGTTGTCATTCGCAGAATTGATCTATCTTCAACCGTTCCCGAATTGAAGAGTTCATCTGGAGTGGGAAGGAGTCATTTGCCTCCATATTTTTTTTCCAGTCCTATATTCGTGACATTTTTGACGTTTGCTTCTTTTTAAATGCCAAACCTTGTATCTGAGCATACACATATCATATATTTTCGGATTCTGCATGAAACTTTGCGTATATAGTGCGGATTGCAAGTGAATCTGCCAATTTAGTAATTTTGATGATTTTTAGGGGTCTACCCCTTTGGACTTTTTTAGATATCTCGCCCTATTTGGTTTTACATTAATTGACTCGAAATTCACAGATTATACTAATTTGGTCATTCTGAATCGATTGGCGTTCGCAGAATTGATCTATCTTCAACCGTTCCCGAATTGAAGAGTTCATCTGGAGTGGGAAGGAGTCATTTGCCTCCATATTTTTTTTCCAGTCCTATATTCGTGACATTTTTGACGTTTGCTTCTTTTTAAATGCCAAACCTTGTATCTGAGCACACAAATCATATATTTTCGGATTCTGCATGAAATTTTGCGTATATAGTGCGGATTGCAAGTGAATCTGCCAATTTTGTATTTTTGATGATTTTTAGGGATCTACCCCTTTGGACTTTTTTAGATTTCTCGCCCTATTTGGTTTTACATTAATTGACTCGAAATTCACAGATTATACTAATTTGGTCTTTCTGAATCAATTGGCGTGCGCAGAATTGTTCTATCTTCAACCGTTCCCGAATTGAAGAGTTCATCTGGAGTGGGAAGGAGTCATTTGCCTCCATATTTGTTTTTCAGTCCTATTCCTGATATATTTGATGTTTACTTCTTTTTATATGCCATACCTTGTATCTGAACATACACAAATCATATATTTTCGGATTCTGCATGAAATTTTGCGTATATAGTGCGGATTGCAAGTGAATCTGCCAATTTTGTATTTTTGATGATTTTTAGAGGTCTACCCCTTTGGACTTTTTTAGATTTCTCGCCCTATTTGGTTTTACATTAATTGACTCGAAATTCACAGATTATACTAATTTGGTCATTCTGAATCGATTGGCGTTCGCAGAATTGATCTATCTTCAACCGTTCCCGAATTGAATAGTTCATCTGGAGTGGAAAGGAGTCATTTGCCTCCATATTTTTTTTCCAGTCCTATATTCGTGACATTTTTGACGTTTGCTTCTTTTTAAATGCCAAACCTTGTATCTGAACATACACAAATCATATATTTTCGGATTCTGCATGAAATTTTGCGTATATAGTGCGGATTGCAAGTGAATCTGCCAATTTTGTATTTTTGATGATTTTTAGGGGTCTACCCCTTTGGACTCTTTTAGATTTCTCGCCCTATTTGGTTTAACATTAATTGACTCTAAATTCACAAATTATACTAATTTGGTCATTCTGAATCGATTGGCGTTCGCAGAATTGATATATCTTCAACCGTTCCCGAATTGAAGAGTTCATCTGGAGTGGGAAGAAGTCATTTGCCTCCATATTTTTTTTTCAGTCCTATTCCTGATATATTTGATGTTTACTTCTTTTTATATGCCATACCTTGTATCTGAACATACACAAATCATATATTTTCGGATTCTGCATGAAATTTTGCGTATATAGTGCGGATTGCATGTGAATCTGCCAATTTTGTATTTTTGATGATTTTTAGGGGTCTACCCCTTTGGACTTTTTTAGATTTCTCGCCCTATTTGGTTTTACATTAATTGACTCGAAATTCACAGATTATACTAATTTGGTCATTCTGAATCGATTGGCGTTAGCAGAATTGATCTATCTTCAACCGTTCCCGAATTGAAGAGATCATCTGGAGTGGGAAGGAGTCATTTGCCTCCATATTTTTTTTCCAGTCCTATATTCGTGACATTTTTGACGTCTGCTTCTTTTTAAATGCCAAACCTTGTATCTGAGCATACACAAATCATATATTTTCGGATTCTGCATGAAATTTTGCGTATATAGTGCGGATTGCAAGTGAATCTGCCAATTTTGTATTTTTGATGATTTTTAGAGGTCTACCCCTTTGGACTTTTTTAGATTTCTCGCCCTATTTGGTTTTACATTAATTGACTCGAAATTCACAGATTATACTAATTTGGTCTTTCTGAATCAATTGGCGTGCGCAGAATTGTTCTATCTTCAACCGTTCCCGAATTGAAGAGTTCATCTGGAGTGGGAAGGAGTCATTTGCCTCCATATTTGTTTTTCAGTCCTATTCCTGATATATTTGATGTTTACTTCTCTTTATATGCCATACCTTGTATCTGAACATACACAAATCATATATTTTCGGATTCTGCATGAAATTTTGCGTATATAGTGCGGATTGCAAGTGAATCTGCCAATTTTGTATTTTTGATGATTTTTAGAGGTCTACCCCTTTGGACTTTTTTAGATTTCTCGCCCTATATGGTTTTACATTAATTGACTCGAAATTCACAGATTATACTAATTTGGTCATTCTGAATCGATTGGCGTTCGCAGAATTGATGTATCTTCAACCGTTCCCGAATTGAAGAGTTCATCTGGAGTGGGAAGGAGTCATTTGCCTCCATATTTTTTTTCCAGTCCTATATTCGTGACATTTTTGACGTTTGCTTCTTTTTAAATGCCAAACCTTGTATCTGAGCATACACAAATCATATATTTTCGGATTCTGCATTAAATTTTGCGTATGTAGTGCGGATTGCAAGTGAATCTGCCAATTTTGTATTTTTGATGATTTTTAGGGGTCTACCCCTTTGGACTTTTTTAGATTTCTCGCCCTATTTGGTTTTACATTAATTGACTCGAAATTCACAGATTATACTAATTTGGTCATTCTGAATCGATTGGCGTTCGCAGAATTGATCTATCTTCAACCGTTCCCGAATTGAAGAGTTCATCTGGAGTGGGAAGGAGTCATTTGCCTCCATATTTTTTTTTCAGTCCTATTCCTGATATATTTGATGTTTACTTCTTTTTATACGCCATACCTTGTATCTGAACATACACAAATCATATATTTTCGGATTCTGCATGAAATTTTGCGTATATAGTGCGGATTGCAAGTGAATCTGCCAATTTTGTATTTTTGATGATTTTTAGGGATCTACCCCTTTGGACTTTTTTAGATTTCTCGCCCTATTTGGTTTAACATTAATTGACTCGAAATTCACAAATTATACTAATTTGGTCATTCTGAATCGATAGGCGTTCGCAGAATTGATCTATCTTCAACCGTTCCCGAATTGAAGAGTTCATCTGGAGTGGGAAGAAGTGATTTGCCTCCATATTTTTTTTTCAGTCCTATTCCTGATATATTTGATGTTTACTTCTTTTTATATGCCATACCTTGTATCTGAACATACACAAATCATATATTTTCGGATTCTGCATGAAATTTTGCGTATATAGTGCGGATTGCAAGTGAATCTGCCAATTTTGTATTTGTGATGATTTTTAGGGGACTATTTTAGATTTCTCGCCCTATTTGGTTTTACATTAATTGACTCGAAATTCACAGATTATACTAATTTGGTCATTCTGAATCGATTGGCGTTCGCAGAATTGATCTATCTTCAACCGTTCCCGAATTGAAGAGTTCATCTGGAGTGGGAAGGAGTCATTTGCCTCCATATTTTTTTTCCAGTCCTATATTCGTGACATTTTTGACGTTTGCTTCTTTTTAAATGCCAAACCTTGTATCTGAGCATACACAAATCATATATTATCGGATTCTGCATGAAATTTTGCGTATATAGTGCGGATTGCAAGTGAATCTGCCAATTTTGTATTTTTGATGATTTTTAGAGGTCTACCCCTTTGGACTTTTTTAGATTTCTCGCCCTATTTGGTTTTACATTAATTGACTCGAAATTCACAGATTATACTAATTTGGTCATTCCGAATCAATTGGCGTTCGCAGAATTGATCTATCTTCAACCGTTCCCGAATTGAAGAGTTCATCTGGAGTGGGAAGGAGTCATTTGCCTCCATATTTTATTTTTCAGTCCTATTCCTGATATATTTAATGTTTACTTCTCTTTATATGGCATACCTTGTATCTGAACATACACAAATCATATATTTTCGGATTCTGCATGAAATTTTGCGTATATAGTGCGGATTGCAAGTGAATCTGCCAATTTTGTATTTTTGATGATTTTTAGAGGTCTACCCCTTTGGACTTTTTTAGATTTCTCGCCCTATTTGGTTTTACATTAATTGACTCGAAATTCACAGATTATACTAATTTGGTCATTCTGAATCGATTGGCGTTCGCAGAATTGATCTATCTTCAACCGTTCCCGAATTGAAGAGTTCATCTGGAGTGGGAAGGAGTCATTTACCTCCATATTTTTTTTCCAGTCCTACGTTGGCTTTTTTTTAAATGCCAAACCTTGTATCTGAGCATACACAAATCATATATTTTCGGATTCTTCATGAAATTTTGCGTATATAGTGCGGATTGCAAGTGAATCTGCCAATTTTGTATTTTTGATGATTTTTAGGGGTCTACCCCTTTGGACTTTTTTAGATTTCTCGCCCTATTTGGTTTTACATTAATTGACTCGAAATTCACAGATTATACTGATGGGCATTCTGAATCGATTGGCGTTCGCAGAATTGATCTATCTTCAACCGTTCCCGAATTGAAGAGTTCATCTGGAGTGGGAAGGAGTCATTTGCTTCCATATTTTTTTTTCAGTCCTATTCCTGATATATTTGATGTTTACTTCTTTTTATATGCCATACCTTGTATCTGAACATACACAAATCATATATTTTCGGATTCTGCATGAAATTTTGCGTATATAGTGCGGATTGCAAGTGAATCTGCCAATTTTGTATTTTTGATGATTTTTAGACTTTTTTAGATTTCTCGCCCTATTTGGTTTTACATTAATTGACTCGAAATTCACAGATTATACTAATTTGGTCATTCTGAATCGATTGGCGTTCGCAGAATTGATCTATCTTCAACCGTTCCCGAATTGTAGAGTTCATCTGGAGTGGGAAGGAGTCATTTGCCTCCATATTTTTTTTCCAGTCCTATATTCGTGACATTTTTGACGTTTGCTTCTTTTTAAATGCCAAACCTTGTATCTGAGCATACACAAATCATATATTTTCGGATTCTGCATGAAATTTTGCGTATATAGTGCGGATTGCAAGTGAATCTGCCAATTTTGTATTTTTGATGATTTTTAGGGGTCTACCCCTCTGGACTTTTTTAGATTCCTCGTCCTATTTGGTTTTACATTAATTGACTCGAAATTCACAGATTATACTAATTTGGACATTCTGAATCGATTGGCGTTCGCAGAATTGATCTATCTTCAACCGTTCCCGAATTGAAGAGTTCATCTGGAGTGGGAAGGAGTCATTTGCCTCCATATTTTATTTCCAGTCCTATATTCGTGACATTTTTGACGTTTGCTTCTTTTTAAATGCCAAACCTTGTATCTGAGCATAGACAAATCATATATTTTCGGATTCTTCATGAAATTTTGCGTATATAGTGCGGATTGCAAGTGAATCTGCCAATTTTGTAATTTTGATGATTTTTAGGGGTCTACCCCTTTGGACTTTTTTAGATATCTCGCCCTATTTGGTTTTACATTAATTGACTCGAAATTCACAGATTATACTAATTTGGTCATTCTGAATCGATTGGCGTTCGCAGAATTGATCTATCTTCAACCGTTCCCGAATTGAATAGTTCATCTGGAGTGGGAAGGAGTCATTTGCCTCCATATTTTTTTCCAGTCCTATATTCGTGACATTTTTGACGTTTGCTTCTTTTTAAATGCCAAACCTTTTATCTGAACATACACAAATCATATATTTTCGGATTCTGCATGAAATTTTGCGTATATAATGCGGATTGCAAGTGAATCTGCCAATTTTGTATTTTTGATGATTTTTAGACTTTTTTAGATTTCTCGCCCTATTTGGTTTTACATTAATTGACTCGGAATTCACAGATTATACTAATTTGGTCATTCTGAATCGATTGGCGTTCGCAGAATTGATCTATCTTCAACCGTTCCCGAATTGAATAGTTAATCTGGAGTGGGAAGGAGTCATTTGCCTCCATATTTTTTTTTTCAGTCCTATTCCTGATATATTTTATGTTTACTTCTTTTTATATGCCATACCTTGTATCTGAACATACACAAATCATATATTTTCGGATTCTGCATGAAATTTTGCGTATATAGTGCGGATTGCAAGTGAATCTGCCAATTTTGTATTTTTGATGATTTTTAGACTTTTTTAGATTTCTCGCCCTATTTGGTTTTACATTAATTGACTCGAAATTCACAGATTATACTAATTTGGTCATTCTGAATCGATTGGCGTTCGCAGAATTGATCTATCTTCAACCGTTCCCGAATTGAAGAGTTCATCTGGAGTGGGAAGGAGTCATTTGCCTCCATATTTTTTTTCCAGTCCTATATTCGTGACATTTTTGACGTTTGCTTCTATTTAAATGCCAAACCTTGTATCTGAGCATACACAAATCATATATTTTCGGATTCTGCATGAAATTTTGCGTATATAGTGCGGATTGCAAGTGAATCTGCCAATTTTGTATTTTTGATGATTTTTAGGGGTCTACCCCTTTGGACTTTTTTAGATTTTTGGCCTCATTTGGTTTTACATTAATTGACTCGAAATTCACAAATTATACTAATTGGATCATTCTGAATCGATTGACGTTCACAGAATTTCTCTATCTTTTTTCGTTCTCGAGTTGAAGAGTTTATCTAGAATGGGAAGAAGTCCTTTCTTCCCATATTTTTTTCCAGTCCTATTCGTGACATTTTTGACGTTGTATTCTTTCCATGTGCCAAACCTGGTATCTGGGCATACACAAATCATAAAAAACGCAAGGTGAGCAGGCACGGAATTAGGAAATGTTCCAGTTCAAATAATGAAGATAGGTACTCAGTGAATTATTTGAAGAACAAAAATGTCCTTACTCTAGTAATAACAAAATTATTTCATAACCAGTCATTCAGCTTCAGAGAGAAAAACGATAAAAAATTGGAATAAAAATGAAATTTAGTCTTAGCAAAAAACGTTTAAATTTGTAACCCTCAAGAATGTTATGAAGCTAGTAAAATGGAATTATTCCCTCTCAAAATCAGTGACAACAAAGGCCTGAGGAAAGAAATTGAATTGGTGGCCCCTTTGAAGGCCTCTTGCGAGAGTGCCTACCGGAAAATTTTCCAGTATCCCGGCGGTACAATCCGACACTGCACGTGGAATCTATGGAAAAAAAACCTGGAAAAAAAAACTGAAAAAATACCCCCTGAAAAAATACCGAACGGAAAAAAAAAGCAGGGAAGAAAACTCCCGGAAAAAATACCCCTATATGCGATATCAATGCCAGTAGTACACAAAAAGTAATGAAATTTCATCTGTGTGTCATGAGAAACTAGACCATATTTGATTCATTTTATAATACCAATAAAGTTTTAACCTATCCTGTGGAATGTTCATCGTCGACGACCAAAAAAAAAACGATTTTTTATATTTTTATGAGTCGATTGTTCCTGAACGAACTAACCTGGTGACAGATTCGCCTTTTTGCAAGGCTGGAAAATCTGTTGTTCCACCCCTCTGTATTGTGAAATGAATCAAATATGGTCTTGTTTCACTAACATGACACATAAAGGGGTATTTTTTCCTGTTTTTTTCCGGAGTTTTTTATTTTCGTATTTTTTTTCCGGAGGTATTTTTTCCGTTTTTTTTCGTTTACCCTGCACGTAAATCATGTAAAAAAACATGCATTTAAAAGGATTTGTGATTTGAAAAAGTAATTGTAATTGCAAAAGTAATTACACTCATGAGAATTACTTGCAATTAGATTATATGAATAATAAATTACAAATCACAATTCCTGCACAAAATTTGCTACAATTACAATTCCAAATTACTTCAAAATAGTATTTAGGTACAATGAAAATAAAATAATTGTATGTATCAATTACTTCTAAACAAGAAATATCCCAACTCTGATCTGAAGTTCTTTGGATGAAACAAATTTCTGCCCCCCTCTCGACATGCCAATTCGGAACCTGTCACCATCCCTAACCAGAGAGATGCTTTATTACAATTAGCACTAGCAATAGTGTCCTTCTGGGGGAACATTGCCTAAGTTTATGTCAGATATAATTCAATGTTCGTAGAGGAAAGTAGTAGTTTTCTGACAGATAGTCGCCTCAAACTTTCCACTCTATGCGATAGTTTGGAGAGAAGAGAATCTCGACTCTGTCGAAATTATTCGTTCCATTTATATATTTGTTATTTTTTTATAAAAAAATTCATGGTTGCTCAACAAAAATAATGTCAGAAGTGGGATTCGAACCCACGCCCACAGAGTGGACCAGAACGCTCGTACCTGGTTTTAGCAGGCAAGGAATCCTTGAGTCTGGCGCCTTAGACCGCTCGGCCATCCTGACAATGTGTGTATGTTATAAAATACTAGTTGATGAACAAAAGCTCAATCAAAACATTGGATATTTTTGATATCTGATAACTAACACTAGGAATACAAGATTTTTTATCGAAATACCGGAAATGATTGACAATTGTTGAAAAATATCACTTATACAATATATTGTTTCAATCCATGTACACCTGCTGAACATTATAATATAGAATTACTATATAGGTTCATTTTTTGAAATCAATATCTTCAAAAAATTCCACCAGAGATGCTTTTTCATTATGACCATTTTATCCATATTTGGAACATTCACTGCCATCTGCAATCGTCCATCGGAAACACCCAGTTGGACTCGAATCAAATAGATGGCGCCTTAGTTCATGAAAATAATTTATTTGTGGTTTGTGGCTGACATTTTTAGTTTATACATTTGTCGAATGATCACACTTGGTACCTATGAGTGAAATAAAGGATGAAATAATTTTGAGACCAGCTAGTTGTTCTGTGTCATAGAATATGTAATGTTAACGTTTTTGGGTATACGTAGGTGATCTTTTACTCTGGACAGGGTTGCATCACGCATCACAGATACCTATATATCATTATGGTACCTATTTATTGATTTCCTACCGCTAAATAATTAAGAAATTTAATTTTTTCATTAATATTCACTTCATTGATTGTATATACTTTTTTAGAATACTACTATAGAGAGATTGTATTTGCAAACAGGTTAGTTCGTACTATTCTTCCTGTTTAAAACCCGGGCAGTAGATATACTGCTTGTACAAAATATTAAAAATAAAAAGTATTTTTTTCCATGTTATACCTAGAAAATTCTATAAAAAACCAGTAGGTACTCGCAATCTATCCTTATCCAATAACTAAAAGATTCTGTTAAGAAGTAACAAGTATGTAAAATTGACGTCACAAATACAACCTAATCTTTATACATATAACTTGATCATTTTATTAGGTGAATATTACGTAACATATGTGAGAAACTGAAAAAATATTACATTATATTATGTGATGTTGAGTAACTTTTACAAAACTATGATATAGCTACACATATATATTATATGTTTCGATTAAATACATACTTATAATGTAACATCTTGGTAATTTCGACGAAAGAAATATTTTACAATGTACCTACTCATGTATAGTTTCAAAATTCGACACCAGAAGGAGTACCCACTCCTTACGGAGTATAAACTTCACGTAGCAGTTGATTAAATCAGAAGATATACTTATTAACCGTAAGTTTTTAACTATCAGCTACTACATACTCATGCACATACAATTTGTACGTAAATATGCTGTTTAAGTATCTTATAAATATGAAGGGGTATTTACGTAACTTTTTTATATAAAAATGTTCCTTTGATTTTATGTCACATTTACGTAATACATCATTTTTATGCCGAATGCATATGATCAATTTCTTAGCCGTGTAAAGTAACAAGTGAATTCAGCTGGCCCTAAAAGTTTCAGACAAATTGCAGTGTTTCTTCAACTGAATAGGGGGACAGAACTAACGTTCGTCAGCCGCATTACGTTGAAACCGGGAGAACAAGGCATTTGAAGAGGTATGTCCTTTGAGAGTGGCCGCAAAATACCGGGTGCGCTGGTGGAACCAGTCGTTGAAGAGTCTGAGAATAGTGACTAGAAAGGCCCATAACAAAGCTACCAAGTAAGGCAACGAGGAAGCGTGGGAAAACTACGAAACCGCTAAAAGAGGGTACAAAAAGGAGCGGAGAAAAAGTAAAAGAGAAAGCTGGAGGTCTTACTGCTGGGAAGTCAACTCCCTAATAGAATCTGCTAGATTCCTAAACAACGATAAAGAAGGTTCCATAACAACCTTGAAGATACCAGATGGAACATGGACAACATACTCCGAAGATTTGATCAGATATCTTCTGTAGGTACACTTCCTGGGCTTTATCAAAGACGACCAATGAGCTGTGCCAACACAGCAGATCTCCCAAGGGAGTTGGCAACTTGCGGAGAGGGTTGTAACGCCTGACACCATAGCCTGGACAGTAAATGAGTTCAACTTATATAAGGTAGCAAGATCCGACGAAATTTCACCGGCAAAGCTACAGAGGGGTCTGAAAATTCTTATCCCAATCTTGGGGAAGATATTCTGGGCCAGCATAGCGTTAAGATACGTTCCAAAGGCCTGGAAGTCAGCAAGAGTAGTCTTTACCCCAAGGCGGGAAAAAGAGACTACACAAGAGCGAAGTCCTTCAGACCCATCAGCCAGACATCGTTCTGATGAAGGGTGAGCCGCTTTCACAGAATTAACATGCATACGGAAAGGTCGACTATATCAGCCCTCCACACTGTAGTGCGCAGGATTGAAAGGGCATTAAGGTTTAAAGCGGTAACGTTGGAAGTGTTCTTCGATGTGGAAGGAGCGTTCCACAAGACAGCGACAATACAGGCAGCACCAAGGGCGAGAGGAACACCTCACTTGATGGTTAGCTGGGTTGTATCGTTGTTAACGAGGAGACAGGTCGGGGTATCCCGGTGTGATCTTAGACTGGACTGCCCCCAGGGAATCTGCCCCTCTGTCCATCCTTGGTGCTTGGTCATGCATGAACTCCTGGGATGAAGATTTTCAGGCACAGGCATACGCAGAAGAGTAAATTGTCCTACTTATCGGACGATTCATTGGAGTCGTTGCGACCGTATGAAGGAAGCCCGTGGGATAATTATTGTAAATCCCACAAAAACAGATATGTTCTTGATAGTCTCTGAACACCATGGAGATTGAAACTAGTTCCTTTATTATCAACAGGCCAAACACCAGCTTGTGTTGTTATGGGCCGAAAGCTGCGACTTTCCTGTGACCTGAAGTTTGGGATAAAAAAAAAACAAAAGCAATTTAATTCCAACAGGAGTACCCAGTTACAGGAAATGTTATTACAATTACATACTATCTTGTAAGCGACAGCACGTGAGAAAAGTATCTCGTAGTAAAGAATAAATGAAAAATATAGTTGATTACTGATTATTAATACACGAGAGAAAAAAAAAATAAAAAAATTCAAATAGAATTGACTAACAAAAATCATAACGTAAGAATACAACACGATTATTATAAGTTATCAACTATACATGATCTAACAGTGTTCAAAGGGTCAAAATGAATATCACAAATCTTACAAATTTTGTTGAAGCTACTGCACATGAAATTTACAGGTGATCGTATCATAACATTTGTTCGCGATGCTTCGCAATAAAATTTCAAACCATGTCGGCCTCCTATTTTAGGTACTAAGAAATTTATATCGTCTAGAAGAACACTACTATCAATATTGTTGTTAATTAATTTATGCAAGAATTTTGTACCAAGAATAATTCTTCTTTTTTCCAAAGATATCATTTCAAACCGCGACAACAAAATGTTATGATCGATATCTCTTACAGGATATTGTCCATCGACTTTAAGACATAAGTATAGGAACTTTCTCTGTACACTCTCAATTGACTTTTTTTGGTAATCGTAGATTGGGTTCCATATCAAAGAGCCATATTCTAACTTGGATCTGGCATAAGCAAAATACAGCAATTTCAATGTGGCAATATTATTGAAGTTTTTACTATTTCTGTAAATGAAACCGAGCATCCTATTCGCGTCTGCAACCGTATTTTTCATATGTGTGTTGAATGTAAGTTTACTATCATAATTATGTGATACCAAGGTCTTTCATCTCTAGTACGCGGTTGATTATTCTGTTGTCGATTGCGTAATCATATATCAAGGTGCTCGATTTTTTTGTAAATGATATAATGTTACATTTTGTCACATTCAGTTGTAGACGATTATCGTTACACCAAAGTTTAATTGAGTCTAATTCGGACTGTACTCGCTGACAATCAGTAATGTCATCAACTTTATAATATAATTTAAGATCGTCTGCGAATAGTAAGCTAGGAATATTTAAAGAGGTTGCCAAGTCATCAATGAAAATTAAAAACAGAAGAGGCCCCAGATTGGAAACTTGTGGCACGCCGGACGTAACTGCGTATGAAGCAGATTTAAAAGATTCATATTCTACAAATTGTTTTCTTTCAACTAGATATGATTTCATTAAAATTAGCAGTTGTCTAGAGAAACTCAATTTTGTTAGAAGAATGAAATGGTCAATTTGATCGAAAGCCTTTTGAAAATCTAAGTACACAACATCAACTTGCTTTTGTTTGTCCAGATGAGTACAGAGATATTGATCTAAACATGCAAGATTTGTTATACATGATCTTTGTTGAACGAAGCCATGTTGAGTGGGCGAAATAACTTTACAAACATGAGAGTACATAACATTGTACATACATATCTCGAAGAGTTTGGAAAAATTGCATAAAATAGAAATTGCTCTATAGTTCCTGATATCGCTAGAATTTCCTTTTTTTAATATTGGGCAGACTCGTGCTGTCTTCCACCAGAACAAGGCACTGCGGAAAAGAACTACGTCAGCAAACTACTATAGAGAATGGACGACATCCATGAAAGAGTCCGTTTGAACATCCACAATGCCAGCGACAGAATGAGATCTATGATACCAAGGCCGATGCTGGCCATTTTCAGACAGGTAACTTAGTTTGGCTATACAGTTCCAAACGTCGCTGTGGAATATCACCAGACTGCGGAATTCGTGGGATGGTCCACAAGATCATGAAGAGCATTAACGACCTCGACTATGGAATCTATAAGCCACCCCGAGGGACACCTAGGGAAGTTCATTTCAATAGGTTGTTTCCTTACCACCGGAGGATGGGATGATGTTCCAGAAGTTCATGTCTTTGTTCTCGAATGGACAGAAAGTTTAACATGGGATAACTCGAGAAGAGTCATAAAACCTCTCAAAGGTGCCTGCTGGATACTCGCTGCAGGAAGTTTGGTCGACTCCAGAAACAGTAAATAGAAACCAGATGTTGAAGAGGTGCTGCAATAGAAACATCTATTACCTATTTACCAAGAGGCACTCTCGAGATGAACCGACCAATGAAAGAATCTTATCGAACTGAGGTACATGATGGTGTGTGTGCCAGATTCTTGTAAATCCAATATTGTCATGTGGGATTATTGGGTTGGATTGGAGAGTTATTAAAAGAATGTTAGAGACGATAATCCGATCCAGCGGTTTTGAGATTTTGCCGCGCTGTAATCATTATTATTGGGGTTCGAGATGGTGTTAATGTGACGATCTTGTAGCCAGACCTGACCGCTTGTGTTTGGATAATCAAGCTCAGCTGGTTAACGAGCAATGCTTGACATCACAATAATGATAATACTCCCTCATAAAAGACTTATGGAGAGTACCCAAAAGAATGGCCTGTGTGGGTAGAGGACGGCTATTATTATTATTTGCCGTAGTTCTCCAGGGCGACTTAATGCTTTTTTGGTGGCATATTCAGCTAATATTTCACCCATTTCTTTCAATTATGTGGAAAAATCATACATTTTTCAACGTGAAAAGCGTGTTTGTCTGAAGAATATAAAGCGACACTTTCCCCCTTTGTAATGAAAAAATCTGGAGCTGTTTGCTCGCCAACGGGAGTAAATAGTGATTATCCTTCCTGATGGCACGATTCGTAGTTAATATCCTTACGAAGGAACAAATGAAAGTGAATCCACCACCCGTCCTTCAAAATTCTCATTCCAGACACTCTTCTTACAGGAAGGCACTGGATAAATTCCCTCCGAGATCAATGGCAGTGAGCAAAAGGGCTCGCCAGAATAAACAGCCCTTAAGACCAGTCGTTTATTCGGCCGTTTCTGGGTCGGCGATTCGAGGGTGTTTAAGAATCAGGGCGTAGTCGTTTGGGTGCGCGTTTGATTGTTATATTGATCTTCTGTTGCTAGGAAACCCGCGTACAGCATCCACTAGTAGCTGTGCAGGTACTTAATGTGTATGTGCATGCATATGGGAAAGTAAATCATTATTTGATGGAATTCAGGGAAATTACTTCGAGATATGCTCGACGTCTACAGTTGGTTGGGACGAAAACTATTTTCATATTGAAAGATTCTACAGGGCAAATTAAAGTCGGCACTATTGCCAACTCCGTTATTATTGATGCTACGAATTCGGTTAAATGGGCAAACTAGTAGCATTTTTAATGGCCATCTCGATGCCGAAAACAAAAAAAAAATTGACATAAAATGATATTTCTTTCAATGGAACACCCTAAATTTTTTCTTCGTGCATTTCGATTCGTAATAACATTCTCAACAATAAAGCTCATATCACCTTTCTTTCTAAAGTAGAAAATGAGCGACGTGCGTGGAAATATTTATTTCTTTCACTACACCTTTTCCAGTAGTATTTCAGAAAGCGTCATTTGAATTTCAGAATAGTCACTTATATTTCGGAAAGTATCAATTGTATTTCAGATTAGGGAGTTAATTTTCGAAAAGCGTCAATTTTATTTCAGAAGTTGGATTTCAGATAGCATCAGTTGAATTTCGTAAAAGTCAATTTCATTTCAGAAAGCATCAATTGTATTCCAGAGAACGGGAAAATAATTTCAGGAAGCATGATTTCTAAGATACAGAAATCACAAAGTTGAATTTGTGTGGTTCGATTTGGTAATTATTGGAGGTGATTGTGAACGTGCAGCACAACTTCAACCAGACACCATGAGGCTGCAATAGCTTTGAAGATATGCCAGTTGGGCGTTAACTTAGAATCATCGGTACAGAAAAAACCTACGAGGAGATGATATTCAATTTCCGATTGATATATTATTTTGTTAGTATTGTCTACTAAGTAATAAAACTTCAGTTGATGATAGTATCTACAAAAATGAATTCCGAAATACATTTAATATTTTCTGAAATACAATTGACTATTCTGAAATGCAAATGATGGTTTCTGAAATCAAATTGATTATTCTCAAATACAATTGATGCTTTCTGAAATGAAGTTGACGCTTTCTGAAATACTAATGGAAAAGGTGTAGTACAAAAAATTTCTTTGTTTTGGCGAATAAAACCTCATGATTGTCCAAACACCCAATTTGGTAGGAATGACAATATTTTGTTACTAAAAGCAAAATACGACAGTAACAAGACAAAATTGCGCTGGGATGTGAACTCGTAAAACTCGTGATCATCATGTCGCACCACTCAATTGACACCACTGAGCTATTTTGTATTAATGTACAAAACGATAATTTCCATCTTAAAGCCATTCCGCTAGCCGCATTTATTTTGTGAATCAAAATAACTCCGCTGTAATGATAACTTTGAAGCCGTTTTTGTACAGAACAGAAAATACTGGAGGATCATATGAATGTGGTTGGAAAAAATATGTTTGATTCCATAAAACATAATTATTATGAACGATCAAGTTGCCTTGAAACTTTTTTGAAATACTATTTGTCAAATATTCTCAAGTATATCATGGCTATGTCATAAATTATTGTAACTGTCAACTACTGTTCAGATATTTTTCGAAATGCCGTTTTCCCATCAAGAAAAATATGATATGTTAGAATTCTACTTGGTTTGCCAGAAAAATAGAGTAAGAGCACTCCAGCACTACAGCAATTCGTTCCCCGATCGTGAATTACCTAATCGGCGTTTTTTTGCTGTGCTTCATCGTCGATTCAGGAGCAATGAAAAAGTTTCTGAAAAGAGGAGAACTAAAAAACGTTTTGTAATATCTGAAGATACAGAAATTGACGTTTTATCCTACTTTGAGGTATATCCATATAATTCCATCAGAGATTTATCTAGAGAAATAATTGTTCCACTGTCTGATATTCAACAAATTCTGAAGAAACATAAGATTTCTCCTTATAAGTTAGGACCAGTGCAAACCCTATAACCTGGTGATCCTGAGAGACGATTGGGGTTTTGTTGGTGGTTTACGAATAAATGCAGACAATATCCAAACTTCTATAGAAATATTATATGGAGCGATGGGGCAAATTTTTCAAAAAGTTGGATGTATAATAGAAAGACTTTTCATTATTGGAGTAGACACAATCCATTTCTAGTCCATCTTCAAAGACGATTTAGTATTAATGTTTGGTGTGGTCTATTTAGAGGCAGATTTACCGGTCCATTTTTCTACCATGGTTCTTTGAACGGACCCCGTAACATTAATTCATTAACAAGAGTGTTGGAAGAGTTTTTTGATGATCTTGATCTGGAGGCTAGTCAGATGATCTATTTTCAGCAGGATGGAACACCAGCACATAATGTCAGTGGCGTAAAAAGAATGCTGCGAGGCTGTTTTGGAAACAGATGGGTTGCTACAAATTATCCTGTTAAGTGGCCCCCTCGATCACCAGACATGACAACTCCAGATTTTAATTTTTGGGGATTTCTGAAAAATGAGGTGTACCAAATAAAACATAATAATGTAGATGAACTGAAAAATTATATTGAAACTATAATTAATAGAATTGAGGGCCGAACTGTGTTGAATGCCACACGTAGTGTCAAAAGAAGAGCCCAAATATGTGTTCAACAAGAAGGCGGTGTTTTTGAACATTTACTCTATATTTTATAGCGCTTTATCAAATCCGTTTATTATAAACAATGTTTCCCCTTGATAAAACTGTCTTATTTTCACCTTTACGAAAAGAAGTCAAATGAGATTTGTTGTTGAGAATGTTATTACGAACCGAAATGCATGAAACAATATAGGGTGATCCATTGAAAGAAATATTAATTTATGAAATATTCTGAAAATGCGACTGTCAAATTTTTTTTGTTTTTTTTCGGCATCGAGAATGCCATTAAAAATGCTGCTAGTTTGCCCATTTAACCGAATTCGTAGCATCAATAATAACGGAGTTGGCAATGGTGCCGACTTAATTTGTAACGCCTTGTATAAAATTCAAAAGGGATATTAAAAGTTATTTCTCATAGAATTCTTGTAGTGAATACGATTCGATGTCACACAATAGATCAAAATCATATTTTTTGAAAGTGGTTCCTTTGGTACCGTCTTCTCTGATCTTCGAGGGCACATAATTATAAAATATGATAGCTGCATTGTGTGGTCCTTTCTTGGTATTTTTCAATCTGTGCTTGCATGGGTTTAACAAAATTAGATGTGTGCCTAGTGAGGTAGGTATACTCATGTTTGTATGTGTCATTTTCAAATTAAGATTTGTTATCATTCACAAAAAGTACACATACATAAATATAGATGGCATAGGTATACGGTGAGTATTTTATAACCCTTGAAAATACCACGACAGGTGTCAGTAACCATTTTATCAATTTTATTGAAGTTGACCCGACCAGTTCCTATAGTCCTAAAATTGCTGTTCCTTATAAATGCAAACCTTCGAAAAAGTTTCTCCGAACCTTAATTTTTTCCCAAATTAATTTGGAACAACCCATTTCCACTGGTTTTCCGTTTATTATCTTTTTCCATTTTCTTAATTTCCGCAAATTTTCATAAAATATGTTTAGCGACTTGAAAAGAAGAATTATTTGCTTTATTCCTGAATAAACAACCCTTTACACAAAATGTGACTACAAATCTAAGTGTTACACAACAATTTCCTTAAATAAATAGCGAGCTCTGCATTCATATCTGAACAGATTAGTATCCCGAGGGGGCGCACACCCGAAGGGGATGTATTCCCTCTACAATTCAGTGGTGGAGCGCCCATTTTTAATCAATTCAATTAGCAAACTTACTGGAATATTTAACCAAATTGTAAATTGTGATGGAGTCTGAAGAAGGGTAGCCTTGAGTTATCTGCTCGTTTGAAAGTTTATTCATTTGGATGGAATGCTATATGGTCCAGGAATTGATTAGCTATACTCAGATGGTAGGCAAATTAGGTTTACCCCTTTGAAGGAAAATAGTTGTACTATGTGCATGGTGGTACCAAAAGTAAACCATCATTTATCTACCATCATTGCCATCTAGCAAATGTCTGAGCAACCTACTTGCTTGAAGATTTGGTCCAGCTCATCTTAAAACATGTGACAGTCCTCGGCTTTTCACGCCTGGTTCATAAATATCAGGAAAACGATTTTCCTTTATATTTTTGTAGAAAATGACCCCTCTCAACTCCAAATGAATTACCTGCGAATTGATTCAAAATGATGAAATTAATGTTCTCCATAAATTTCAAATCGATTATTCAACTCCATAGGAACTCCAACTAGTAAATCATTGAAGACAGATTGATTCAAAATAATGAAATTAGTATATTTAGAATCCTCGGAAGGAACAACAATTGCTCAAAGTCATAAGGGATAGACCCCTAAAAATAATGAAAAATACTAAATCGTCATATTCACTTGAAATTCGCACTACATTCGCAAATGTTTTTGCTGATTCTGAAAATATATGATTTGTGTATCGTCTCCCAAATGTATGTCGATGAGCTGATTCAGAATCACAAAAAAATTAATGGAAAATACAAAATCATCTCAGATTAACTTGAAATTATCACTATATACGCAAATGTTTTTGCGGATTCCAAAAATATATTGGAACGATCTAAGATTAATCAATTCTGTGAACTCCAAGTGATTCGAAATGATGAAATTAGTACTTTCTATGAAATTAGAATCGATGAAAAAAAATTATTCGAAAAAGTCGTTAGGGGTAGACCCCTAAAAATCGTGATAAATACGAGATCACCAGATTCACTTGAAATTAGCACTGTTTACGCAAATGTTTCTGCTGATTCCGGAAATATGTGATTTGTGTATCGTCCCCTAAATGAATCCCGACGAGCTGATAAAAAAAATGGTGGAGAATTACTACTCTCAACTCCATAGGAACTTTACAACTCGTGAACGATTAAAGACTGATCAATTCTGTGAACCCCGAAAGTTTTCATTTTTCATTTTTCAAGAAAGGACAATCATGTTTCTTGAGCTAATTCAGAAGTACAAAAAAAATGGTGGAATATTACTACTGTCAACTCCAAATGAACTAGCCAACTCTTGAACAATTAAAGACAGATCAATTCTGCGAACGCCAATCGATTCAAAATGTTGAAAGTAATAGTTATATTTATTCTCTGAATAGTAAGTATATTTTATGAATTTAAAATGAAACAGCAGAAAAAAAAAACTAACTCGAAAAAATTCTACGCCTTAAGAAAATCCGCGGCCTTGTAACTTTCTCATTTGTAGAAAAAGCAATAAAGTTACTCAAACATTTTTCAATGGTATATTGAAAGTCATTGAGTGACTGATTTCAATATTATCTGCATGCTGTAACCTGTCAAAGATTTTCATGTCATCTTTTTTTTTTAAATGAATTTTCATATTTTCTATTGTGATTTATGCCAGAGACTCTTTTTCTCAGTTCAACCATAAACAAAACTTCAAATATTCCCTTCATAATAACGTCGAGAAAATAATTTTTCGAAAATTGAACTGAATATTTTTCATGCATAGTTACTGTACATCATTGAAACATCATGGAAGAACATTGTTAATTTTTCTTCTGAAAAAACGGAACACCAAGAAGGAAATACAAATTGGTAAAAAACACAGCTTTTAGTCCATCAGATGTTCGAAGTGACGTCGTCAATTGTTTTCAGAACAAAACTTTTCCCTGTTATTTTTTTTTGGAGACTGACATTGTTCAACGTCTGACACTGTTCAACGTCTGACACTCATGACGTATTAAAATAAATCGAACATAGTTTGAAAAGTATGTATAAGAAGAGGATCAAATAAATCGAAATAAATCTTTCTGACTACGGCCAAAAATACCCTCTCTTCCACACATTTCCACAAAGAGAAAAAATGAGGCAAATATCTGACAGAAAATAACTACTTCCTCCTACGGACATTGAATTACATCTGTCATCCTTTCGTGCAGCGCTCCTCGCAAAAAAAAGTTTATTGTCCCTCAAATGTATTTTGACGAACTGATTCAGAGTTTCAAAACGAAATATAGAAGGAAGTTACCCCCTCTCCTCTCTCTCCATTCTGTTGAAAAGCATGGAGGAAATACTGAACGGGCACATGAGTTGTGGTGTATTAACACAGCACCCACTCAGTTTTCACCAATATGCCTACCAGGCTGGCAAATCAACAACCTTGTCTCAGGAATAAACGACGGCCTGGAACACCAGGACGTAGTAGTCGCCGCATTCTTGACATAGAAGGAGCATTTAACAATGCACTACCTAATTCCTTATATGAGGCCACTGTCTCTAGAGGAATTGGACCAATACTATGTGATTGGATGAGAACTTTGCTTCATAACAGAACTATAACGACCTCGATGTCTACAAGGGGAAAGTGTCAGCTTCTAACCGGCCAGGGGCTGCTCTCAGGAGGGTTCTCTCCCCTCTGCTATGGTCACTGCTGGTGGATGATTTGCTGGCCATTCTCTCGCGATAAATCCGAAGAGACGATCTCGTACACCCTTCAGGATATATTGGACACCATATATAAATGGTGTGAGAGAGAGGAAATGTCCATTAACCCCTAACAAAATGATCGTAGTACCGTTCACCAGAAAAAGGTAGCTGAAACATTTAAAACCTCCTTCCCACAATGGTGTGACAATTCCTTTTGCGAGTGAAGCAAAATATCTGGGAATTACCCTCGATAAAAAGCTAGATTGGAACTCGCATCTGGAAAAGACTATCCGAAAGACAAGCATACTGGCTGTACGTGATCGTCTTACGACCAATAATCACGTATGGCTCTGTAATATGGTAGAGCAAGTACCGAAAAAATGGCCCAAGCTAAACATAACAGACTACAGAGACAAGCGTGTCTGGCGATTATTGGGGCCATTCGCTCCACGCCAACGGGAGCGATGGAAGCCCTTCTCGGATTACTTTCTCTTCACATATTTCTGGAGAGAGAGGCCAGATGGGTAACATATAGACTCCAACAAGCGGCTATTAGTCTACCGCAGGCAGTGGTCATGAGAAGCAACAGCATGTTGGAGGGCATAATAGTTCACAACATTCTAGGAATGCCCTCAGACATTATGCAAAAAACTATCAACCTTCACACGCCCTACACTGTGGTCTTTCCTGAAAGAGAAGACTGGGTTCGGAATGAGACTGACCTATGTACGTTGTTTCCAAAACTCTGGAAGGCGTTGGAGCTGGAATATAAGGGATGAACCCAGTAGTGGAATTACTTAGCTATGGTATTTCAGGCAGAGGTATATGCCATTGAAATGTGTTCAAGGGACCTGGAAACTCGACATCACACACGAAAAACAATAAAAATATTTTCAAATAGACAAGCAGCATCGAAAGCGCTTGAATCCAACTGCTTTGAATCCAGAGTAGTATGGAACTGCAGAGAAACCTTGAACCGACTGGCACAACGCAACAATGTTAACCTAGTCTGGATATCAGGTCACACGGGCCTAGAAGGAAAATAGCGGACGCCCTAGCAAAAGGGGGGGCGAAATAACGTTCACTGGGTCAGAACCGGTAATCGGTATAGCACATAGCACTGCCAAGAATGTTATAAGCAAATGGTCAGACAATAAAAGACTCGAGTATTGGCGTAGTCTACCGGGCCTAGCCCATTCCAAAGCATTTATTGCTTGCACAAGGAAAAAACAGGACTCCGACAAACTGCTAGAACTCAGTAGAGCACATCTCAGAGTTATAGTAGGTTTGCTCACTGGCCACTGCAAACTCAAACACCACATGCATAAAATCGGACTTGCACAAGATGCAGAGTACCGTCTATGAATGGAGGAGGATGAAACGGCTAAACACAATTTGTTAACATGCCCCGCAGCGGCCAGAACCAGATTTTCATCATTTGGCGATACAACAGTAAGGCCAGAGAACCTGGTAAATTGTTCTTCCAATGTACTCCCTAATTTCGTTAAGAGATTGGATATACTGGGAGAAATATAACCATAGGGTGAACCACAATAGGCCATTGACCGCAGCGGAGGGCCTGATATGGCGTTCAAACCTGACCTAACCTACCCCTCTCAAATCCAAATGAACTTTTCAACTCGTGAACGGGTGAAAATATAGCATTTCTGCTGCAAACGCCAATGGATTCAGAATAATGATATTAGTTACGTAGATAATGCTTAGCAACATATGTAAGAGGCGAATAGCAACAAATTTAGCAACAATGATAATGTTTTTGGTAGTAATCGTATTTTTACTCGTTATACTTATTAAAATAATGTAATTCTGCTCTCAATAGTAGAAAATTGCAATGACTTCTCATTTTGCGTTTTGGATGTAAGGACACATTTCAATTTTATGGAGTTTTTGCCAAACTTTGAAAAATGTGAACGAACACCCGTAAGGATTTGGTGCCTCCGTTATCTTCCTAAATTTCTTACGTTCACTTTAACCTCACTCTGCTCACATTTCACCGGAGGTAATTCTACAAGCGAATTTGGAAAAATGAAAAGATAAGAAACATAGTAACTATAATCCCTCCTCTTGTCACTCTTCACCCGTCCCAGTAACGACAGTAATGAAAAATTTAATATTTCAGTTATTTATTGAGAGCATTGCCGAAAATAATTTATAGATTAAACTGGACAAGCAGGACGATAGATCATCGACACGGCGGGAAAGAAAGGGACAGAAGATTGAAATAAATTACAGGAAAGAGAGAGCTCGATCAGGAAGGAACAAGATGGATTGCAGCATCCCTAGATGGTTTCCATAGTTACGCTCCAGGACTATGACGTCAACACACGTATCCTACTAGCAGAAGGTGCAAGGCAGAGGCGTAGTTTTTTTTTGAAAGAAGGAAATATTTTGTATGAAGTGGTATCAAAAAATTGCAACGACAAAGGACCTCGCACTTTTCTTATGTGAAGTGGCCACCGGTCAAATTTTCTGAAACTTTGCTATGTACTCAAGCTAGTAACCATGGGCCTAACTCAATCATATCATTAATTTTCTAGATGCTGGGTAATAAAACTTAATATGGTCCAGATTTTCGGATTTTTTTTGGTTAACTTATGAGCTAGACTGGATTTCTGTTGCACACACACGTTTACTACTTGTTCCAGTGATACAATGTTGAATACGTATGACTCAAAATATTCATATTTATGGGTTGACACAAATGAGTCAATCATCAATCATTCAATCGATCAATTTTCATTCAGCAACGATACTTAAACATAATACATATCTTTATTTACTAATACATACTGTAGTAAAACTGCACTTAACTAATTTTTATTATTTATTTACACACGTCTTAATCAATAATTTACATCACAAGTCACTATTTTAATTTATCTTTAATGACACTCTCTATTATTCAAATGTCGTACTCCGGCTGATTCTAAAAATCTCGCCGTGGAGATTCCTTTTATATAGCGTGGTGAACGAGTTCTCTCGAATTTCTACTGGCGACTAGATGTCGCTTCACGTATGATCTTGTGTCAATCGCCAGCGGCGAAGTTAATGGTGACATCATTGGCTATAAATAGCGCTGTTTTCTGTGCTGTTTACGAGCTCCGTCAGGACCGGCTTGAGGAGAAATTATCACATTGCCCCCTTCTTAGAGATATTTGGTCCCGAAATGTCATCCTTGGGGTGTGCCGATATTTGCATGATTTTCCATATCTGCACCTTGCTGTTTGATGAAAATAGCACTCTACCGTCTTCAGGTTTGGTTGTGGATGATGATTACAGCATACTAAAATCCTGACGTCGGTGGATTGGAATATCGTCTCCAACATGCTCCTTATAACTCTCCAGTCCAGTCCGTCGAGCCCGCAGGACAATTTTGGGATTGCCAGATCCACGAGAATCTGCTCCACCATCATGTCTCTTAATTTCGCAAGGCTGTTCCATACGTCTTCATAGGATGGTTTGTTTCGAGACTGCTTCTTGTTGACTAGATAGAAGATGCTTCTCTGGCCTTTCCGCAACTGTAGCACCCCTCCAACATCCGGGTTTTGTTGCCGTTGTTCATGGAAACGACCGTACTTCTTGGAACACCACAGCGATGCCTCTGGACATTTGAAGATCTTCTGCTACACAGTGGGCTAGTGCGTAATCGGCAGGCACCTTAAAAAGATCTCGTGGTTCCTCTCAAGTCACCCCATGTTTAACTTTCTGTCCATTTGAGTACAAGGACATGCATTTCTGGAACGTCATCGCATCCTCCGGTGGTCTGAGGGTGCGGACTTGGTCGTGGTTTCCAGCGTAAGGAGCCAACCTATTAAAATGGACGACTCTGGGTTTTCCTCTTGGTGGTTTTTTAATTCGGTAGACCACGTCATTTGTCCTCTTCAAGATCTTATAAGGACCTTCTCATGAGTTCCGCAATTTTGGTGATAGGCCACGACGACCTTTGGGGTTGTACAGCCAAACCAGGTCACCAACTTTAAATCCTCCGGCATCGGCCTTGATGTCATAGGTCTCTTTCATTCGGTCGCTGGCACTCTGGATGTTCAAACGGACTCTTTCGTGGATGTCTTCCATTCTCTGCCGAAGTTTGCTGACATAGTCCTCTCCCGCAGTGTCTTGTTCTGGTGGCATCCCAAACTTCAGGTCACATGGTAGTCGCAGCTCTCGGCCCATAAGAAAATACTAGCAGGGGTTTGGCCGATCGACTCGTGTACTGCAGAACGATATGCCCTCAGGAACAAATGGAGATACTGCTCCCAGTCTCTTTGGTGGTCAGAGACTACCTTGGATAAGTGGCGGTTCATCGTCCTGTTCATCCGCTCCACCATTCCATCAGTCTGCGGATATAAAGCCTTAGTTCCCGTCTTCCGGATGTTCAGCATTCGACACAATTCCTGGAACAAGTTGGACTCGAAATTTCTGCCTTGGTCTGGAGGCAGTTCCAGTGGGACACCAAATCGACAAATCCACTCCTTCACCAGGACGTCGGCGACGGTTATGGCTTCCTGGTTGGGCAGGGCATAGGCTTCATCCCACTTCTGACACCAAATGTAGTAAAACTGCACTTAACTAATTTGTTCCAAAATAATTGTGGATATTTAAAAACAAGAGTTTTTATTTAATTCTGTGTAATTATGACTATCCATCAAGTCAAATCAATCAAGATCCCTAAGTTTATAAAAATTATGAATGAGTTTTTAAGATGTTTTGATGACATAGTTTATGTGTTCGTCACACCTCATATGTTGATCTAACATTACTACTAAGTATTTGATTGTGTTAGTTTTCTCTATTTTGGGACATGTGCAATTACCATAGCCTTGGGACGATAATTTTTATGAATATCCAAGTTTTCTCTTGTTGGTTGATCTCTTTTGTCTAGTGAAAAGCTATAAATTTCGTTTTTGAGATAAGGTTTCGATTTAACCATTTGTAAAGTTTGTCAATATTATATAGTTCTGACCAACTGCTATTAGAGAAAACGATGGCAGTATCGTCTGCATAAGGAATTATATGACCTTCGAAGTTTTTAATTTGAGTCATGTCGTTTATGTAGATCGGGAAAAGGAGTGGACCAAGAGTTGTACCTTGAGGTACACCCACAGTAACCACCGCTGAATCGCTTAGAGCATTCTGGATTTTGACCCTTTGTCACGGTACTTTTTTTCCTACTGTGAGCTTAAGAAGCTTATTTTTGAAATGTACCCTTCAGTATAGTATTTTGAGGAGAAAATATTGCATAGTACACATTTTTTATATAGGGTGTTCCATAGAGAAAACCACAATATCAAATAATTTTTTTATAGAATATTTCAAATCCTTGTATTTATAGATTAATTCGAGGGAAAATTGATACCACTTATACAGGGTGAGTCAGAATAAGACCGATTCCTCACCACATTTCGAGGTGAACAGTTCCTATCAAGGTATGTCATAAAATGCATACAGGGTGTCGGAAGTTAAAAAAAAAAACAGATTATTTTTTCTCCGAAATTTCAGAAGCAAAAAATATCAAACTCGGTACACTAATCAAGGTTTATCAACGTGATAATTTGAGGTTACAATTCTTAATTTTCGTAAACCAGTGGCGTAGTTACGTTGGTATGTGTAAAGATTTTCCTTCATATTTTGTTTGGACAAGTGAATGGACAAGTATCTCAGAGGGGATGAGTTTTAGGACATACCTTGATGGGAAATTTTCACCTCGAAATGAGGTGAGGAATCTATAGTCGGAGTTTGTCGGTCTTATTCTGATTCATCCTGTATATGGGTGTCCCTACGCATCAAGATATACAAGGTGGTTCATTGTTTGTCTCAGGGATCTCCAATTAGGCTGAAAGGATTTTTTTATTCAATTGGGTCGAACTAGCCTTCGCTGATGATTGGCAAGGACCATGAAACCGGTACGGAGGTGTTTCCCCAATTGAATCGAAAAATTATTTCAGCTTTGATATTTCAATTGCATTTCAAAGTAGTTCTTGCAGAAAACTTTGCCAAGTATTAAACAGATCTCATTTAACGGTCGTAGGGGGCAGTAGTTGTTTTCTGTTGAATACTTGCCGACGACCAAACCTATTGTACAGGATTTTTGTGAAAGATTCGTATTTCGCAATCCACAATTTTTCATGATTAGCTCCTTTTCAGTGTTGGTTTTCATAATGTTCTAAATATTCGAGACTTTTTTCTTTCCGGCATTGGAATGAAAATATCAGACAAAATAATTACTTCGTATCGACACACTCGTCTAGACAGAGCGGCAAATAAGTATGGAACTGATATTAATTTGAAACGAATGAAATTTTGCATTCGCACGGGACGCGAGGGGCGTTGTCAGGGCAGCACGTTAGGGGTTGGAATGGCTAATTGGCAAAGTGAACTGGCCGGCAGCGCAGGCTACATGCACGAGCAAACAAAATAGTTGATTGAACATGCTTCAAAAAAGAATACTACCCCTGATTTATGCTCGATATTGCAAACTCCATAAATACGTTATGGCATGAATTCGAAAAGTTATATATTCCTGTTGCAGGATGCTGGAGGTATTGATTCGTGGTTTTCGCGTTGTTTGTTACATGAGTTCGGAAATGCATTAAATTTTTTGTTGAAATCTTTGGGTTCAAAACTCAGATATGCGAAAAACGAATCCTGTATCATACAATGCGGCTTTTAATAGTCACCCCTGTTAACTTTTAAATGGTTTGACAAACATAAAAAACCGTTTGGAGGGTCCAACCGATACTACTTTTTGAAATAAAACACATTGTGATTGCTCGATAGATGGCGCGAGGAGGGGGGCACATCAAGTAAAAAAAATTAAATGAGATGGGGGTTCATGTGTCACATCGTTGAAAAGATAATTCAATTCTCTTTTCAACCATATAAAGTTATTAGATTTTTGTTTCACGTTTTTTCAAAATATGCATTTGAAATGTCAGAATAAATGCAGATCTGGCGGAATCCCTTTTCTTACCTGACCACGATTAATTTTGAATAGTTTGATGTGAAATAACGGGGAAGAATTTTTATTTAATGGAACGAAATTCAAAAAATTCTTAAATTGCTGAAAATAGAAATCAATTATCTTCTCAACGATGTGACACATGACCTCCCATGGCAATGTGTTTTATTTCAGAAAGTAGTATCGGTAAATCCCTCCATACGTTTTTTTTTGTTTGTACGTCAAACCGTTCAAAAGTTAAGAGGGGGAGGGACCAATAACAGCCGCATTGTATATTATATTATTACGATATTTCTAGCCTAGTTAAGTAGTTTTGAAATTAAATTCAGCAATATTTGCATTTGTTAATATATTTTTTTTTCAGGAAAATAGCTGAAAATAAAATATGAGCAGATATACACATCCCCAGACAAAAATAATGGCCTCAGATTACTAGAGAAGGCTGGATTATTCTTAATCTCTTTTCATTTTGTGAATTTATTGTCCATCGTAAAGGACACACAATTCTTCATGGAAAATATTTTAATATTTTATATGATGAAAAAAGTTTCTGGGACTATACACGGAGTCGGTATGCCTTCTGTGATTCTCATAGACACAGGCTCTGTTACTCATTAGTTCCTTACCAGAGCTCATTCTCAGTCACTATAGTGAGGCGAGCGAGAAGCATCGCAGAAAATATGAAGTTCTGCGATAAACCTTCTCCCCTATTCCAAGAGCTTCCACGTATTTTGGATAACTCGCCGGCGGCTGATCAGGTTGAAACCTTCTGGAAGAACATTTATGAGTTTCCGCAACCACTCAACGGATACTCCAGCCATAGCGCAGTTTGAAGATTTCTATAGGAGGCTTCGTCCGACTGAGCTCAATGAACTGCACAATCCGATGACTCCAGCAGAAGTTTGACTTTGCTGCTCCAGACCATGATGGACTGAATCATGGCGATGAGAACTGCTCGGGGAGCAAACCTCAGGTTGGCTAGACTTGGACTCAAAGGGACAGCACACAACGTAAGGGGCTCAACCCCCAACGAAAGTGCACACCTTGCCGATTTCCCAACTGACGAAATTATCAGGAAATTTAGTATAGGGAAATTTTTTCGAACAGAATTAAATACCAAGTGTGGATGTAGCATAGAATCCATTCGAGCACTGGGAAAGAATAACATAACATGGTATACGGACGGGTCCAAAACTCCCAACGGTACTGGAACAGGAGTCTTTGGGCCCCGCACCAAATACCCCGAATCCATTGGCCAGTTCCCCAGTATTTTTCAAGCGGAAGTTCGCGCCATCAAAAAGGGAGTTCAGTTCAACCTCAACAGAGAATACCGGAAAAAGGAAATCACAATCCTCTCCGATACTCCAACAGCAATCAAAGCGTTGAGTTCATATATAACATCAACTCAAAGATGGTCTGTGAATGCCTAAACAAACTTAATGATCTAGGCAGGAACAACAAGGTGATCCTCTTCTGGGTGTCGGGGCACGTCGAAGTGGAGGGCAATTAACAAGCAGATACCCTGGCACGAAAAGGGGCATCAACGCCACTGATCGGGCCAGAACCATTCTGCGGACTTGGAAAATCTTACTTTCAAGAAGAACTCAATAAAACTGAAGAAGCGATGGGAGCAACATACTGGCAAATACTTCCAGGGCTAAGGCAGGCCAAAGATCTCCTCGGCAACTTCAACCGAGTAAGATCGAAGACACTGATTAACCTCAGCAAAAGTAGCCTAAAGACAATCACGGGATTTCTGACGAAGCACTGCAGAATTAAAGAACACCTGAGGAGGAATCTAGGCTTAGAGGAGCACCTGCAGATTCTGTGGGGAACATCCAGAAACACCACACAATATATTGATGGAGTGTTATGCTGTACATCACAAAAGATTGAATATACTGGGATCACACCAGCGACTGTGGGACAAATACCACGAATAGACCCTCCTCAAAATCCTTGAATTTCTCAAGGAATTGGGGATTGAGAGGCTGCTGTAAACGAGAACACCTAGAAATAGCAGAAAAAGATTATCATTACAGCTGTAGATCCATATACATGTCCAGTAGCCAATCATGAGCCTAACTACAAAATTGAAAACATGATGTTTTCAATTATCAACACAAAAATGTTAACCAATCAAATACGCTATTTTAGCATAAGCGGAAATAAATACGGGGTACCCTTCTCTCTAAGCGTTTCCACCAAGTGGAAAAATAAAGGCATATATCGGTCAGAAAACAACTACTTCCCTGGCTAATATCACGACGGACGTTGAACTACATCTGACAGATATTTGTGCAACGTTCTTCCAAGAAGACCCAATTGCAAGTGTTTGTCTTGTAATTAAATAGAAGATGATCCTTCATTTGGCTGGAAATGACCACCTGCAGACATGCATGTTTCGAGGTTTATTGCCTCTCATCAGTGACAGGGTAGGTCGGACAACACTATAATTGTCTCTCCCTGCCAAATGAATAATAATGAACCGTTTAACTAATATTTCCCCACGGATGACACTACGACCCACAACAAAGTTGATTGCAACACCATTCGCACGGGAAATCAAGAATAAGACAAAACAATCCTAAGTAGCACAGACTCCTGGGAGGAGTAAACTGTAATATTTCGAAACAAATTCGAAGATAATGTGCCAAAGAGGTATCAACAATGTGAAATGAATACGGGGTACCCTTCTCTCTAAGCAAAGGCATATATCGGTCAGAAAACAATTACTTCCCTGGCTAATATCACGACGGACGTTGAACTGCATCTGACAGATATTTGTGCAACGTTCTGCCAAGAAGACCCAATTGCAAGTGCTTGTCTTGTAATTGAACAGAAGATTATCCTTCATTAGCCAGGGAAGTAGTTGTTTTCTGACTGGTGGAAACGCTTAGAGGGAAGGATATCCCGTATTAATTTCACATTGTTCTGGAAATGTTTTCATAGCAACTTTTTGAAAATAATCCTTTTCCAGAAACATGTAACTCAGAAACGATGATAGATATCGATTTGCGGTTTTCACCATTAGGTTTGGCATGAAAATTCACCTTCAAAACCAGCCATAGGTTTTCATCTCTCTAGTTTGAAAACAAGACTTTCCCTTATTAACAGTCCAATCGTCCAATAATATCGGGCCAGCAGAATACTTGGCTGTAAATTCAATCCGCGCCTCCTCAACCAATTCATTTCCCATATCCTTTCGCGAAGCCCATTACGGTATTCAGTTTCCTGTACCTGCAAATGGAGGAAGCTGCACTCGTTTTCAATGAATCGGATTATTGCTCAGCCCCTCAGTCATGGAAATGATAAAATACGTTGCCACTCATCCATCTTCAAAAGGGAGTCTGGATCGAAAGCCCGGAATGGGTTGCTAGGACGACGAAAATGGATTGTATCCTCGTTTCAGCCTGGGGCAGCGATCAAGGTTAGCGAGACGGGGTGAGGCTGCCATCAGTCGGAATTTCATAACTATTTCGAAACGTAGCTGCCGGGGTACATATCTGTTCGGCACTATTCAAACAGTTGGAGATTTTAATATGAACTCTACGCGGTGAACAACCATCATTTACCGAAAATTAAATGTCTCGTGTTCCGATCGCCAAGTGCAGAATAGAATAGAATCAATGATGGTCGTTGCACAGTTTTTTTATTTCGTAAATAATTTTCTTCAAATGATTATTATTAATATGAGGTTTGTCCTGACAAAAACAGCAAAAAATGTAAGTTGTGGTTAATAAAAATAATAATAAGCAGAGAGGCCAACCACCATCCAAGGCCTTGGTGACCGGCAGACAAGGCGCACCTTGGAGGGAATGCTCATTCCCTCTGATGTCGAGCGTGGGTAAACTCAATGACAGGCTAAACCCCGTTATAAACATTTTGATCTGCGGTCACATTCTATGCACAATGTTTATTGCAGCTTGTTTCGCGGTCAGTCAACCCAAAAGTCGGCAAAGCTGAGTTTCTGCTTAATTATCTACTCACATACAAGCTTTATAAGGTTAATATCGCAACTACGTTCCCTCAAAACAAACTGCAATAAACATTGTGCTTAGAATGTGACTCGCTATTGACCGCAGCTCGAAATGTAAATGACGGGGTCTAGCCGTAATATGTCATTGGGTATACTAGGCTAACTCCCCGATATACTCGGTTCCAAATAGACCCCCTTGGAATAGGGGTCAAGGCAAGGTGGTGGGGTCCAGGATGATGGATACCTAACGACGACCGCAATGACAACGGACACTTTGAGTGAAAGGATGAATTAAGGGACGGTCTTCTGCATTTTTATAAGAGCACTGAGCCCACCCAGAGGGGATACATGGCAAGAATGCATGCTCTGTGGTGTGAGATAGATCCAGAGCATGTCGCCTTTTCCGCCGTAAATCTGAGGGACTATGTATCTCATCTTCAGGCTCGAGGCTATGTCACAGCTCCTCCTCAGCTGGTTAACGAAGTGGCGGATATGCCACGTGTCGATCTGGCTGTAGAGGAGGCCTGCATCACCAAGAACAGAAGGCATCAGAACCCACAGGGCACTTCATAATACTAAGCCCCTGAAGCCACAACAACTGGCACGGGTGGATGCGGAGTTTCACGATGTCGTCTCAGAAAAGGCTGACATCTGGCAGATCAACTCTGCCGTGTATGACGCCGCTCAGACCCTGTCCCAAGCGGAGAGGAGAGATCCCATCCCTTTAATTGGGAGGCATGAGCGACGCATTCATTCACAAGATGGAAGCTAAGATCAAGTCGGCGAGACAACACGCGTCTCGTATCCAGTGAGTGGTGGACTACGCGGCGACCAATAGGCCATTCACGCCCGCAGTGCGGCGAATTGCCGCAAATTTAAGACGAGCGCACCACATAGTAAAACAAGGCGTGCTGTTTACCATCAAACAGCACTTCTTGATAGGATACGAATGTTGGTGGCTGCAAAAAAGTCACTAGTGAGGCGGGCGAGAAGCATCGCGGAAAACATGAAGTTCCGCGAGGAACCTTCTCGCCTATTCCAAAACCCTCTATGAGTTGTAGATAACCCGACGGTAGCTGATCGGTTGAAAACATTCTGGAAGAACATCTACGAAGTTCCGCAACCACTCAAATTTCATACTCTAGCCCTAGCCCAGTTGGAAAGTTTCTGCAGGAGGCTCTGTCACCCTGAGCTCAATAAACTGTGTGATGCGGTAACTCCGGAAGGAATTCGATGGGCCCTCAAAGGCTCGAAGAACTTTGCTGCTCCAGGCCCTGATGGGCTAAATAATTATTGGTGGAAAAAATGTCCCACCACCATGTATCAAGAGTTTTGAACTCATGGCTAGATGGGGAGCAACAGATTCCGGATTGGTCTGTCGAGGAGCGAACGATGCTAATCCCCAAAAACGGAGATTTGTCTAATCTGAAGAACTACAGACCGGTAACATGCTTGAATGCATATCATAAGATGTTTACCCGCATTTCATACATGCGAATACTCTCCGCAGTTGAGCCGGTGTATGAATAGATAAATGAGCAAAGAGAGTCAAAGAAGGGGGTCGCTGGCTGCAAGAAGAACCTGCTGATCGACAGATGCATCACGCAGGACTCCATGCAATATAAGCGTAAACTTTCAATGGCCTGGATCGACTATCGCAAGGCATTTGATACAACATCGCATGAGCTCGATCAAATAGTGAGATGCATTGAATAGCTGATGCCGCTCTGGAGGACTCGCTTCACCATAACATCTGGTCAAGTCAGAGTCCAAACAGAGCAGGTTATCTCTAGAAGGGGCGTGTTTCAGGAAGATTCCCTCAGCTCTTCTCTTCTGCATCTCACTACTGCCATTGTCCTTTGCATTAAGGAAAACTCGCGGATACAACTGTGGCACCCCCGCAACCGAAGGCATTTAGTCACCCATCTGTTTTACTTGGATGACCTTAAACTTAATGCCTCCGGAGAAAAGGATCTTCATCAATCCTTAAAGGTGGTGCAAGAGTACATGCATGCTATCGGAATGGGGTTTGGGATCGACATATGTGCCACGGTTCATCTCAAAAGAGGACGATACGAGGAATACGGAGAGGACGTTCATCTCATAGACGGAAGTATCCTACATCATCTAGATGCCGGAGACACGTTCATCTAGATATGGATCAACGCCTCTCCCAAGAGGTAAAAACGATAAAAAACTCTCTCCGCGGCAAGTATCACCATGAGATTCGACAGATCTGGTCATCAGAACTGTGGGGGAAGAACAAAGTTGCTGCAACTAAGATGCTTGTCATTCCGATTCTACTTTACTTCTTTAGAGTAATAGAATAGACTCAAGAAGAGCTAAGACAACTCGACAGTATGAGTTCGTGAGACCATGAGACTTGGTTTTGTCTTGGTCTTGATACAAGACCAATACCAAGTCCAAGACCAAGACTTCAAAAATTTCCTCAAGACCAAGACCAAGATTTGACATTCGAGACCGAGACCAAGACTCTCCCTTAAGAGTCTTGGTCATGAAACCTAAATCTACTCAATATCCAGAAAAATCTGATAGAAAATGTTATAGCATTTTATTGCAATTATTCATGTGTTGTAAGGTCGCCGTGGTTAATAAGTATTGCAATTTACTCGGGATTCCGATTCCACCCCTCTGCCGCAAGAAAAATCTGAAGGAAAATGTCATACAAATTTTATTTCAATTAAATTTTTCATAGAGTAGGTTTTCAATTTTTGTTAATTCAAAATTGAAAATAATATTTTTTTCAAATTCAGTATTGCAGTTTCAAAACAGTTTACAACAAACAGGTGCATGTTGTACAGTGGTTAATAAGTATTGCAATATTCTGGGGATTCCGATTCCACCCCTCTGCCGAAACCGCATCTTACTGCTCTTCACGCAATAATCCATTATACAGTGAGGACCAAAAGTCCGTCGCCCCCCCTGTAACTTCTTTATTCTACATATTACAAAAAAATGTTGAATACTTAAGTTGTAGGGTTTCATTCGATCTCTTTAATGGTTTAAGTTTCATTCATACAGAGTGTCTCAAAAAAGCACGGTGACTTAAAGGTTAATTTTTTTAAATGGGACACCCTGTATTTCATTGCATTATTACATTCTACGTTGAATTCTGAACAAGTTTGATAAATGGTTTTCTATCAAAAAAGTTAATAGTTTTGGACTTATGAACACTTGTAAATAATTATTTCGACTACTTTTGCGCCAGTTCACGAATAAATTAATGAGGTAGGCTATGCACGCTAGGCGCGTTTATTTTATCCATGACAACGAAAAAAAATCTTATCTGTTTTTGCCAAATGTCATTGACATTTTGTAGGTTTTCAAAACTTTGTTTCAAACGGTTTTCAATTTCTCTTGTTGATTAATATGGCTCGTTCAGTAGCAGACAAAGTTGAAGCCGTTATCATATTTGGTGAAACTAACCGAAATTACCACGCTGCTATTCGCATTTTCAATGAACAGTTTCCAGAACGTCCGATTTGTCGAAAATATCTGCAGAAATTGGTGGCAAAATTTAACCAAACTGGCACCGTAAAAGATGCTCCGAGATCTGGGAGGCCGAAAATAATTACGGAAGATGTTGAAATTCAAGTACTAGCCGAAATGGTAAATAACCCACAACAATCAACTAAGCAAGTAGCTGAGACATGTGATGTTTCTAAAACATCAGTAAAGAGGGTTTTAAAACAAAATAAATTCCATCCTCACAAAATAAAAATTTTGTACCAATTGGTTGAAGATGATCCAGACCGGCGACTTGAATTTTGCGAGACCATGGCAGAAAGAATTGTTGCAAATCGACTTTATTTGCAACACATCTGCTATAGTGATGAAAGCACTTTTTACCTAAATGGAAATGTGAATACCCAGAATTGTAGATATTGGAGTGATGAGAATCCCCATGAATTCCGCGAGGGGCATACTCAATTTCCCCAGAAAATTAATGTTTGGGCTGGTATTTTAGGTAACCACATTGTAGGTCCCATATTCTTGGAAGAAAATTTAAATGGTCCCAGATACCTCCAAATGCTGCAAGACACAATAAGTCCCAGTATCGATGAGATCGTTGCGCAAAACCCACATGAATTTTAATTGGATGTAACATTTCAGCAAGATGGAGCGCCACCACACTATTTTCGGGAGGTGAGAAATTACTTAGATGAAAGGTATCCAGGTAGATGGATTGGACGTCGAGGTACAACAGAGTGGCCAGCTCGCTCACCGGACCTCTCACCGCTTGATTTCTTTCTCTGGGGCTATGTGAAATCCGTAGTTTTTAAGACAGTTTGTGGGTCGTTAGATGAACTGCGCCGTCGAATTATTGAAGTGTGTTCAGAAATAACACCTCAAACCTTGATTAATGTTAGGGAAGAGTTTACAACCCGACTATTTATGTGTCAAGAAATGCATGGTGGACATGTCGAACATCTTTTGAAATAGATAAAAACTCACCGTTTTTAGTTATAAATTAAAATATCTCTTCAGTTTTTAATGATTCTTTATCTGTATTTATGGACTACCTTATTTGTTAATAAAATGTTTCAACTTCATTTGTACTAGTTTTTCGTGAGATTCAACAACTCTAACAATTGTAAAATGGTACGACGAGGTAAGTTACACATGCAACATTGGATAGCTTTCAAAAAGTTAGGATAGGAAAGTGGAATACATTGTGATCCATTTGTTACGATTCTCTCATTGAACTGGCGCAAAAGTAGTCGAAATAATTATTTACAAGTGTTCATAAGTCCAAAACTATTAACTTTTTTGATAGAAAACCGTTTATCAAACTTGTTCAGAATTCAACGTAGAATGTAATAATGCAATGAAATACAGGGTGTCCCATTTAAAAAAATTTACTTCTAAGTCACCGTGCTTTTTTGAGACACTCTGTATGAATGAAACTTAAACCATTAAAGAGATCGAGTGAAACCTTACAACTTATGTATTCAACATTTTTTTGTAATATGGAAAATGAAGAAGTTACGGGGGGGGCGACGGACTTTTGGTCCTCACTGTATAATAGTTCATACAAACTTAATTAACATTTCGACCCTTTTGAAGCTTTTTTCTGGCCTGTCGGGCGTCGGCCTGTGTGCAGTGTGGGTTTAATTCAAATTTCTAGGTGCATTTTGATCCAAGACCACGACTATCAAGACCAAGTCCAAGTCTGAGCCAGTCTCGTCTTAGCCTTTGAACATCAAGACCAAGACTACATTTATTTTTCAAGACCAAAAGACTGAACAGTCTTGGTCTTGGTTTCGGTCTCGCGAATCCCTAACTTGACGTTAACACTCGCAAATTGATGCAACTTCATAGGAGCTTGCATCCTAAATCGTCTGTTCCACAGTTATACTTCCCCAGACAACGGAGAGGCCGTGAACTTTTGAGTTTGCAGCATCCCCTGCAGTCGATTTCATTTCATTTACAATAGTGTGTGTGAACAAGCTAAGATGTAAATAATAAACTTATTTTACAGAAATAACTTAACTGAGTTTGCAATACATATACATAGGTATATAACCTATTTGAAAGGCACCTAGAAGCTGAAGCTTCTGTAAGTGCCTAATTTTGTATCGTTAACATGATAGCACTATTTAACTAAAATAACTAAAATAAGTAAAATATTAAATATATAATATGGTATAACATACAGTATTTTGACAGTATTAAAGAATTGATAAGTTGCATTACTTTTTATCACATTTTGTTACGAAGTATTGAATAAGAATGTTTTTAAATGTTTCCAAGGTTCCGACATATGTTCTACATTGTTTCTTAAATAAATTCAATTTGCTTATATTTCTTATATCAATAGGTAGTAGATTATAAAATTTAGGTGCTAGGTAGTTAATGTTTCTTTTGTATGTTCCTCCCCAAATTATTATACCATACCTAATAAGTGACTCTACCAATGTTTTATAGACTGTTATTATTAGTTTAGTGCTCAAAAACTCGAAGAATGTAAAACTTTCTAATTAATTTTCGAATTTTACCTGTCAGATACTCTATGTGGTCTGTCCATTTGAGATTTTGCTCAATTATCACCCCTAAGTATTTAGTCTTAGATACTGAAGTTATTTCAAAATGTGTGTTCTCTTCTACTAATATATTTTATTATAAATTGGTCTGTTGGCATGTGTTAATGAGGAAGCTATGTAATTTGTCTTTGTTTCATTCAGTGATAACTTGAAAGTTTGAAGCCAGTTTTTTACCTCCTTCATACCATTTTTAACACGTTTTTTGATTTCTTTCCAGTTTTCACCAGAGAATATAACAGCTGTATCATCTGCATATGATATTATTTTTCCTTCGAAATTAATATTAAGTAGGGAGTTTATATACGTTAGGAAGAGAATTGGCCCTAGTATTGTACCTTGTGGCACCCCGATCTTAATTTTTTGTGGTAAACTGATAGTGTCATTAATTCTTAGGAATTGGTCTCGTTGGTTGGTTGGTTTGAGGAATTGGTCCCTATCTGAAAGGTAATCCTCGAACCTCTCACTCCATAGTAGTTTAATATATCTATAAGTTTTCCATGGGGTACTGTATCGAAAGCCTTCGCAAGGTCTATGAAAACTACTATTGATTTTCTGTTATTTTTAAGATTATGTGTTATTTCTGACGTAAGATTATATATTGCATCTGTTGTACTTTTCCCTTCCATAAAACCAAATTTATTTTCAGATAATAAGTTATTCGTACTTAAAAAGTTGGTTAATCTGTTTTTCAAACATTTTTCTAATAATTTGACAAAGTTATTTATTAGGCTAATTGGACGATAATTTTCAATTTCGTTTTTTTGTCCAGATTTATGTATTGGAGTAACTACTGATTGTTTAAAGTAGGATGGAATTTGCCCTGAAGTAAATACAAGGTTGATAATATGAGCTAGTGGTTTTGCAATGTGAAGATGGGTAAACTTAATTATTTCAGTACTGATTTCGTCTTTGCCTGGCGCAGAATTATTTTTTAAATTGTAAATTTGCTCAATCACCTCATTTTCATTTACAGGTTTTAAAAACATTGTTTTATTCGAGTAAGTATTTATATTACAAGGATTTTGTACATTTTCAATTTTCTTCTCCATTTTCAGTTCCTACGTTAATATGAATATGATGAACTCGGTCTTGTATTTTAAACTGAACGGACGGACCTAAACTCGGTCACCGAGTTGGAACCCGTTCAGCAAAATGCCCTAGTCAAAGCTGCGGAGAGTTCATGTTTCTGCAGCTACATAAGGATAAGCCAATGTATGGAGTCTTCTTCAAGAACATTGAATACGGACCAAATATCGAGATCTACTCTTTGAACTCCGCAGGCTTTACCCAAACCATTCTTTTAAGATGGTGGTTCTGATATAATGGTGGAAAGGAGGACACACTACTCTCAAACTAAAAAATCATACCGGCTTACCGTGACTCAGCGCACATGATTTTCTCAAGAGGAACAATATGACTGAAAGGGTTAATAAGGTGAGATATCTTTATACGAGTATTACGAGGAGAGTATAAATAAAAAGCACATTACGCTTTCTTTGCTGATATTAAGTTGGTGTTACATGAGCAGTGTCAAGCTACGATTTGAACGTAGAAATCGGCACTACCAGGCTACCGCGCCCTGTATATCATTTCGCAGCTTTCTTCTTTTCAAATTCCCGCTTCCCAAACCCGGACTCATGCGCGCGAAATCGATCGATCAATGCATATGTCTGTTCCGAATCTAAACCCACCCCATTGCTCGAAACTATCAGTTTCATTCGTCACCAACAAAGAAAAGTTACCTCCAATTCGGTCCCAAATAGTGTCGGGAATATATTCCCGGATTCTTACGCGAATTTCAACTGCAAGAACAAGAGTAAAACCGGTATTTTGCGAATTTGGGCGAACAATACAAAAATGTACATACGCGAACTAATTAAACAAGCAAAAAAATATAATTTTTCTGGTTATATATCTGGTAAAACAAAATGCAATGACGAATCGCGGCCCGGGGTGCGTTTCGGAGAGGGGATGCACGAGGGGCGGAAAGGGGTGAATATCTGCGCATGGGGTGGAGTACGGACAGGGCGTCACGACGGTCGAGACGGCACAGATAGTGAGTAGACTGAGTGGCGTCGACAGAGTGGCGTCTGTGTGATGGAATTGGTATTAGGATTGATAATGGTAAGTTCTTTTTAGTGTGCTAGTAGAAAGGCGGCTGTGTAATACTCTGTTGGTTGGTACGATTTGTGTGCGGTTACGTCGCACTTTTTTGTGACGTCGGTTGTAATACGTGTCTTAATAAAAAAAGTGAGTTTTCGCCTCCGTCGCTGGTCGCAAATTTTCAAAACGCTGGTAACACTCTGTAGTCATTCAGTTTGGTCGCGGTGAAAATACTAAAATTAAATCAAGTCGGACAACATTGTTGAAGCTTAGCATCATCACACGAATATCTCTGTTGCTATCTACCCAGTTAACACAAAATAGTCTCAAAGACAGTAGAGTGTTTCAAAGCACATGAATGAAGTGAATTGTTGCTCCCTTAACAATCCCATTAACTTCTATTTGTGGCCCTCTTGACCGTCAAACACTTCACATTGCGCTGCCAAATGTTACTCAGAATGGCACAAGGAAAAATTAATTTAATAGTAGCAAGTAAAATTTACATACCAACAAGTAAAAATTTGCATACTATATGGGACGCTTTAGCAGCCACAAGAAGAATTAGATTCCTGAATTTGACCACTTGCTGTTATTAATCTTATACTAAAATCTACTGAACAAGATATTAGTAGTTATCATACAGTATTGTACTGTAGCAACATTTTTTTATCATTATAGAAATTTTGGTTTACTTGACCTTATTGAATGACTCACTTCTGGGTGGTTTTATTGTCTTACCTTCAATATAGCATTCTATCTTTGGTACCATAATTCACCTAACTCAAATAAAATATTCACCTGCCCTCAGTTTAATTCATTAGTTCTTCAAAAAAAAAGGATAATTTGTATTTTTTATTGCCTTTTTTTTCAATACATCCATTTTTGTGTTAAATTCACAATAAAAGGGATGGTTCGGTTGCACCAAGGAACCAATGATATCCTGCCTACACTCTGAGAAAGTGTTACACTTACAGAGTGTCAGTGGCTGTATATCAAAAACTGAAGGTAGAGATCCCTTTTTTTGGAAGAACCTTTTTTCTCTAATTTGATGGTTCCTTTAAAAAAAAAAACATCGCCGCTGGACACTATTATTGATTAATATAAGTATATTAACTGACAACAGTGAACAGTAAAACACCGCAAAATCACCGGAAAAGTAGATTGATGCCTAGTAGACGCATCCGCACAGCTCTCAATTGTTGAAATAACGCCGGTATGGCGGAAAACCGTTAGTACTACGCCTTATCACGTGAAGAGTTGCGGCGGCTATTCCCGATTGATCCCGAACTGGTCGAAAATAAACAAGTAAGTGAACACGTTACATTTCCGTAGGAAAACCAAGTTCTGCTGCAAATGAATTGCTGTATTATGCCAGTAACACGAGTTTCTGTTGTAATATACACTTTTCAGAAACCCAAAGTTTGTAAATATGGAAATACACTTTTCAAGCGCTAGTAAAATGTTGACATGGCATTATACAAAGTGAATATCCTAGTGTTCGAACTACTTGCTGTTGGTAAACAATATTAAGTATAGCTACAAGTGCGTTCAGAATAATCATTTTATTTGAGGTAAAATTCATTTTTATTAAATATAGGTATTAATTTTCTTATCACAATCTAAAAAAAGTCAGGAAAACGTTTTACTTGGACCATTTTTTCCGTGCATTAATGTGATATACTATTGAATCTTCAAATAAGGACGCACATTCTTACGTTTTAGCATCGCAATGTGGAATTAGTTTTTACTCTTATTACAATCCCATTAACTTCTATTCGGGACCATCTTGACCGTCACAGACTTCACATTATGATGCTAAATGATGTTCACAATGGTAAAAATGAGATAACATTTGATCTTCAAATGCACATAAAGTATGCAAATAAAACATATATTATTAAATAACATGAAACACTGTTAAAAGAATATATTCGAATATAAATAAGTCTGTATGTAATATTTTTTAACATGATAACAAAATCTAGTTTACAATAAATTACTTATTTTATAAAAGTTTTAAAGCAAGTACAAAGTCTGCGATAGAAAAACTGGTATTCCATAATAAGAAAAACTGGATTCTACTCATTATACAGTGACCGGCAGAAAGTACGCATCATATGGGAAATTCTTTTGTTAATAGATTTTGACAAATATCGATACGTGCAATCGCTTCTGCATCTAAAGAAACCCCAGAAGACGTTGTACAGCGCCGTTCCTCCAAAAATTTAAAATTTTTGTCTCAAAACACACTTATTTGAAAAAATTTCGAAAAATGTTATTCGGAAAAGTTGTTCAGAACGACATTTTATAGCTATGTACAAGTTTTGAGAGAAATCTAAGATGAAAAAATAAAAATTAATGATTTGCCATAAAAAAAATTCTGTTTGAAAATAATAGATTTTTTGAATAGAAGCTCATTAGTAATGACAACAGTGATATTTCAAATAATATTTTGTAGAGATTCACAAGCTATATCTATTGTATTCAGAGAAAAATTGAAATCTGTGAATTTGTCATGTGTTCAGCTGCTTCATAAGAGGTCACTGAAATATCTTCAGGACATTATAATCCCGTTATAGAAAATTATTAATAAAGAACCATGTTTCTACACAATTTCAATTTGAATTTTTCATTAGAACAAAAAGTTTATGTAATTTTTGACATAAGAAGAACTTGAACATTTTTGACTTTTTATTTTCAAACATTTGTTATTAAAAGATAATTATAAACCAAACCATTTGATATATTCTGCAAACTTTTTAATTGTCTGTTACTCCGACATGTCTACCCTGACGTTCAATACAAGTAGCTGTTCGGAATTCATTTCCCTGGACACATTTTGCAGCATTTGTGGTGTAATATTATTGATACATTGCCGTATTACTTCTTCTAAATGGTCGATATTATGAAATGGCCTATGTTTATAAACTAACCCCCATAAAAAGAAATCCAAGGGCGTCAAATGTGGGGATCTTGCAGGCCACGGATTTTCTGAATATCGTCCTATCCATTTATGAGGAAACTGTTCGTTGAACCACGCTCTGACTTCAAGGGTACTATGTATTGACGCTCCATTTTGTTGAAAAAAAATTTCAATTCTTCTTTGAAGCGGTAATCCATGTAAGACATCTAAAATCTCGTTATTTAAAAACTCTAAATAACTTCGTGAATTAAGGTTGCCCCTAAAAAAGTAAGGCCCAACGATCTGAGTATCTAATAAACCACACCAAACATTAGTTTTGAAGGAAAATTGACTTTTTGCCTCTATCTTCCAATTTGGATTCTCATCAGCCCACCATCTACTGTTCTGAGAACTGACAATACCGTTTGATGTAAAAGTCGACTCATCAGTAAACAAAATTTTCGTAGGAAAATTTTGGCATGATTCAATCATGCCTTGGAACCAGAATGAAAAATCTAATCGCGCATCGAAATCTCTATCGAGCAAGGTGTGGATGGATTTTGGTTTGTATGCACGAAATTTATTATTCTTAAAAATTCTTCTTATGGATTTTTCTGATATACCAGTTTTTCTTGCCTCTCCGATAGTGCCGTTTGTGGATTTTCTGTGACCGATAACAAAACATTAAAGGTACCTTCTTCATTAGTGACGGATTTACGGGTGGAATTTTGTAACGATTTTCAACACTGCCTGTAGCTTTAAATTTGTTCAAAATACGCAACACAGTAGATCCATGGATATTCTTATTTGGATGTCTAGCATTGAATATATCTGCTGCTTCTCTGGAACTATGAATATACTCGCAACATATTAAGACGAGCTCAATTTTTTCTTGCAAACTTAGCTTTTCTTGAGGCATGTATAATTTTTGGTAATGCACAACAAAATTACAAAATAACTTTTACAATGGAAGAAACTATGCAAGAAAGATACTTCTGAATCGTTTGACAACTCTTAATGACATATTAGCATTACAAGTCAATGGTTTCATGGTCGCTTCGATCATGGAAAAATCTGTCGATGCAGGTATCAACAATGACAATATTGTAGGTATGCCTGATTCCAACAATTTGCCAAATATCATTAACTTTTTGTTCTAATAAAAAATTCAAATTGAAATTGTGTAGAAACATGGTTCTTTATTAATAATTTTCTATAACGGGATTATAATGTCCTGAAGATATTTCAGTGACCTCTTATGAAACAGCTGAACACATGGCAAATTCACAGATTTCAAATTTTCTCTGAATACAATAGATATAGCTTGTAAATCTCTACAAAATATTATTTGAAATATCCCTGTTGTCATTACTAATGAGCTTCTATTCCAGAAATCTATTATTTCCAAACAGAAAATTTTTTATGGCAAAAAATTTATTTTTATTTTTTATCTCAGATTTCTCCCAAAACTTGTACATAGCTATAAAATGTCGTTCTGAACAACTTTTCCGAATAACATTTTTCGATATTTTTTCAAATAAGTGTGTTTCGAGACAAAAATTTTAAATTTTTGGAATTTCCCGCCACATACGAAAAGACGAACGGCACTGTACAACGTCTTCTGGGGTTTCTTTAGATGCAGAAGCGATTGCACGTATCGGTATTTGTCAAAATCTATTAACAAAAGAATTTCCCATATGATGCGTACTTTCTGCCGGTCACTGTATAGAGTTAAATGGTAAAATCATTTTATTCAAAAATAAATAAATAAATCCATAAAAGTTTTTATTTTTAACCGGAATATTATAAGCTTATATCGCTATCAACAAAGAGTGTCATAACTCCCTTGGAGTATTATAGATTATATGATTCCCTCTACCATTTACAAGTGAAAATTGAATAAGAAATGTTAATATATATGTATATATATTTAAGAAATGAAAACTGAACCATATTTCATTCATTCACGTCATTATAAATAATAAATGTACAATTTTGAAATGTTCCCTGAAAATTACTTCCACCACTGTAAACAATGTCTTCTCTTGTATGACTGGAGCTTCTGTTCACTACCTGCCTCTTCTAATGTAAAAGTCGACAACATACGCGCCGTTTTATTTCTTGATTCGATGATATCCTCCAAATACCCCTCTCCAACCGTGGAACTTTTCTAACCTCCGTGTCTATTGGTTCGGCAATCCAAAACATATTGTGATTCTGCTGGGGATTTTTCCAAACATTTTTTTCCAATTGGCTGAGATGTACATTTATTTTGTAGGAAACTCAAAAAGTAACGTTCAATTCCTTCAGGAAACAAAGACATATAGACTCAATAAAGGCAAAGCGGAGAACTCTTTTTTATACACAACTGTAAATTTCTTTACTTTTTTACTTTCCGGTACGTTCATAACCATAATGGAATCCCGGTCCTCTATATCCGATATCTTCATATTCAAAAGTTTCTGACTTCTGCATCCTCCAAAAGATCCCATAATCAAAACAACCTAAAACAAATAGAAAGGAAATAAATATAAACAAAAAGGAAAATAAGAAAAAAATTCCCCTCGGGACTCAAACTTTACTATTGGTAATTAAGGCCATTATAATTCCTTTGATACATAAATAACTATTACCATGAGACATCTAAAAAAAGCTACTTGGATTATTTTGTACTGATTAGCAGGTGTATTGGCAGGTTCATTTTCCTCTGGTCAAGCGGCATAATTTAAAATTCCTTCAGCGTCAGTAAAAAATGCTGCTATATGGCATCCGTAAGTTCATATAACTGAAAACAATATTGTGTCTCTTCCCACTAAAATCATATTAAGGAAAATTTCAATTATTTTTTCATGAATTTATTATAATAAATAATTAAAAAAATTATTGAATCAGATTGTAAAATATTTAAAGAATATCTCAAAATGACAGATATAGTAGTTATATAGTAAAAGATGTCTGTAAACAGTAGCCTTACAAAATTCAAGTTCGTCTAAAAACCTTGGCATATGAGCAAATTCTAAAGGAATGAAGAAACACCTATTAAATTAACTGTTCAACAAACTTTCAATATTTTGTCCAACGAAATTTCACCTTTCGTCAATTAACAAAATATTTCTTCATTACCCCTAAACAAACTGAATGAATACCTATAGTTTAGAGGAGGAAGTTGGTAACCATCCCAAAATAAAATTTCTTCAAATTTGAATTTACTTTGTAATGTCTTGTTTCAATTTCACAGAAATATTCGTTCTTGGGTTTTTGAATAAATCATGTTCATAGTATTCTCTATTGTAGATTTAAAACAAGAACAAATAGCTCAAAAACCCTGCATGAGCACGCATGTTTCTGAATCGGCCTTTATTTGTGAGGTTCATATTTCATTTCGCAAATAAAATGGAAAAATTTTATTCTCAATTGACACAAAATAAATAAGGGATTTTCCATATTTCTTGAGCTCACTGAAAGAATGTGAGTTTTTAAAACCATTTTTCAAATATACCTACTCTTTATCTTCAGAACACGAGCCACCAATTTGTTTACATGGGAGATAAGATATGTTATCATCAATAAAAACCGTAATGATAAAAAATACTGTCAAAAATATTAGTTTTTATCTTGAACAATTCGATTATGAGATGATATATGAAACAAATTTGAAATACATTCCACTATATCAGTACTGACTGAAATATATGAAAAATATAACTATTACTCCAACTCTCATTTTTGGAACCAATAATATTTCGAACAAAGTTCTTTCCACACGTTTCCACCAAGTGACAGATATTTGTGCGATATTCTTCCAAGAAGACCCAATTGCAAGTGCTTATCTCGTAATTAAACAGCAGATTATTCTTAATTTTTTTGGAAAGGACCATCTGCAGACAAGCATATTTCTAGGTTTTATCTCTCATCAGTTCCAGGGTAGGTCGGACAACATTATTTACTTATTTATTCATTTATTTATCGATTTGTTTGGGGAATGAGTAGTTCCAATAGATTCGGCACTTCTTCGGAGCATAAGGCAATATCAGTGTCTCGTCTATACCGTACGAGTGTCGTATATCCACAGGCATAACGCATAAGCTGGACAGGCTGACAGAAAATGCGTTATGGTCTCAGCTGCCTCATGAAACGCTCTGCATCTAGTGTCAGGGACCTCTATACCCATCTCGCGACTACGGTAGACGAGGGTGTTGAAGACACCATCTTGGTAGGCCATTATATGAATCCCTCGGTTTCCGACTTCAGCCCACTTGACCTGAGAAATGCAAAGTCTGGTTTCTGGATAAGCCAAAGTCTTCAATGTTCTTGTAGAAGACCCCATGCATTGGCTTATCTTTATGTAGCTGCAGAGGACTCTGACTCTCCGCAGCTTCGACGTGGGCTTTATGCTGAACGGGTTCCAACTCGGTTCGGGCATTAGCACCATCCTCACTTCTCTCAATAAAAGCAATTTTCCAAGGTTTTCGGTATTGGGAAACTTACATTAAGAAGTATCGAAGTTGTTGCTTCTTTCAGTTTCACTTCCTTAGTGTTGTCGATAAATTCTGGTGAATCTTTTACGTTCAGACTTGTACCACTGGAAGATTCTCGAAGTCTATTGATGAAACGATCGATAAAACCAACGTGCGTGAATGTTAGGTAGACAATATATTTTTGGTATATTCGGACTTGAAACTTTTAGTTTTCTTTTCAAATTTGATGTGACCACTGTCTTGCATTCGTTCAGGGTGGTTTTCTCATCTGAAATCGTCTTTGGTTGTGGATTTCTAGTCAACTGTTTATATGGTCAGACTTCAATGAAGTTTTCTACCCTTTTTGATAATTGGATTGCACTGCTTTCGTCTGCTTTTAGATAGAAAATACCTTTTTTTCTCGATCTTTCGATGGTTTTCTACTTAGTTAGCTATAATTCTTTGACTTCACCAATATTCTCCGCAGTTTTCCCAGATTGGGAATACTAATACAATATGTCAGACATGTTTCCAGAATCTCTTCTTCTCAGAGGGATTGAGAGGAAAGATTTCCAGTAATTCTAATGACCATCGAAAAAGTATTCATCTAAATTTTAATTATTTATTAGTACATACAGGGTGGGTGACAATTTGAAAACTTCCCACCCTTCATATCTTCCTTCCAGTAGCCCCTCGTGGTTCAAACTCTTAGTAGGGGTAGATGTTACCCTTAGAATCTTAAATGAGAAGAGGGATCAAGTGGCACATCATTTTGATTGGCGTTCAATTCTCTTTCCAATGTTGACTTTTTTTTTTGATGAGCCGTTTCCGAAAAATAGCGTTCTAAACTTACACATTAAATTAGATTTGCCTGTTCTGAGATGCATTATTGTATTGACTCCTTTTGATAAAGATGGTTAGAAGAGTAGCTGGCACCCTTCCAACCTTTGAATGACAGGAATAAATTTATTACGCGTGGAATGTTTCATTTGTTGGTTATTTTTCTTTTACAAAATGAAATTCAATTAAGGAAATAATGAGTTGGAGCACCATCCTGCTGGAAATGTAACAATCCTCCAGCAAAAGTTCATTACCTTCGGCATCAATTTGAGTTTCTAGCTCGTGAGTTATAAAAGGATCGATAGATAGTCTCTTCGAGCATTTCAAGGTACAGATTGCCAGTCAAGTTTTCTTCCAGGAATGGTGGAATGAAGCAGATGTTTAACAGAAGATTAGGAATGGTAATGACTCGATGAGACATGGTTTCAAAAAACTGTATTCTTCTATCATAATCATCCTCGTGGAGCTCTTGAAGAATCTGCATTTAAAATGGATGAAATTTGTGCATTACAGTCTCGCGTGATATTCCCGTGAGTTCTGATACTCATCGTAAGGAGCTCGTGAGCTCTGCAGCAATATCCCCAAAACTTCAATTTGAGCTTCTTCATTTAGTACTCTGGGGTTATTTCTTTTTTTATTTGGCGCTGAACCAGTTTCGTTAAACTTATTCACCAAATCAAGCACATACCGGTGACTTACATTACAATTTGGATGTCTTTCGTGAAAAGCACATGCCGCCCTTCGTGCCCACTTTCCAACTTCTCCATGAATTATACAATCATTTAAATTCATTCTTGAAGAATGTGAACCATTTATACACTTTTATACACTCATTAAAGTAATCACTAAACAGCCCAACAGTATTCACAATACTACCACATCGTTCAAATTTGCTAAACAATTTTTTGCCTAAAAACAGAAACTTTTTACAGCAGAAGTAGCAAATAAGGAAGGCTATCCGTAAAATACCTGCGATGAGAATAAAAATTCAGCATTTAGTAAACACAACTTTACCAACATCTACGTTTTACTATTAGACTTGATTTTTTTGGAGCTAATGGCTAATGTTAGCCCTAACAAAGGGTTGGAACGGTACCACCTAACATTCTAACCAGTTCTGGCCAAACCGTGCCTCTCAGTATAGGCAAGTTCTGATAATTACTTCTGTTAGTTCAGAACGCCATATTTCGGAAAATGCTCATCAAAAAATATTAACAGGTAAAAAAAATTGAACGCCGGTCAAAATAATGTGTCACTTGATCCCCCTTTCCATTTAAGATTCCAAGGGTTGAACGGAAATATCCATGGCTAATAATTGGTCTTTCTTTCTCCTTTGCTGAGAGGAGAAAATCTTACTTCACGACACGCTTGCTTTAAATGCTGTCGCAGAACATTTGCAGATAGAAATCACTGAAAAAATGCAATTTTCAATTCAATGAATCTCAATTATTGCCAACGCTGTCACACTGCAGACGAAATCAGATATGGCATAGTGTCTCGGTGTTGGCAAAGGTCTTCATCGATCGATTAACAGAATTTTGCGGTCCGCAGTGGTAGAGCTGAGAATATTTCAGTATTTCGAAATCGATTTTCGTGTGATAGGTACGGCGCCGGTATTAAATCAACTGTGTTATTCTGGGAACACTTTCAGGAGAACAGAAACGCTTACTAACAGGTTATTTGGGAATACCCTTTCGTTTGCAAAGGATGAGTCAATGGAAGTTACACGATCCACCCAAAGTACTCGTCTGAAATTATTTTCATTTTCCGTAACTCGTAAAAGGTCATGATTTACCCTATATTGTTTGAGAAAATGCGCGGAAAACATACTGTTGCACTGGCCAATTGTGTAATACTGTGGTATAGATACCAAATCCACTAATAATTGGGTGATATCACCACCAATGAAGTTCAGTTAATAATTCATTTCGTTTTATTTTTTCATCTCCTACTTCACACTTCATTTATCGCTTCAATTTTGGAAACACCCTGTATATTGACCTATCTTTAATTCATCCGGAAACTGTGCTAGCTCAATAGTCAACAGACCACAGACAAATTTGTGCCAGAACTGAGGGATGATTTGTAACACTATGAAACTTGGCATGAAAAAATTGTTTATAAAAAAAAAAAATTACTTCAATAAAAGAAGAAGAGAGTTTTCTCGGAAAGTACAAAAGCTATCGGCAAACGGCTTTGTTAGAAGTAATGGAATTACAAAGTAGTCCTGTACCTACTTTTGGTAGGCTGGGTTAGGTTCGATAAGGTTAATGCTTCATATTTGAAGCAAATCCTTCTCTTTGAGCTCTGGAAATGGAGTAAATCGTTCTAAAATTGCGATGAGGAATATCTGTCATTGTAGACAAGAGGTGATAATTAATTTTTTTTAGGTTATGTATAGGGCTCATATCAAATTGTGAATCATGAACTGCTATAACTTATCACAAAGATTAACAAGAACTGCATCCAAGTAATTTTGAATTATTATAACTCCAACATTTGTAATATTAAAAATAACGTTTTTGTACAACTGTCAAAAAAAACTTGCTTTTACTTTTTGTAGGATTTATTTTCAACGGAGTCAATTATTAATTGATTATTCATCAAAAAATAATTCCATTTATTAAATTGATAGTAAAGTTTGATCAATTACTTCCAACATAAACTCCCGAAGATGTTCCGTGTTGCTGCCGATCAGAAACGTTAGATATTTCTTGAAGAATTGATTCCACAATATGGTCATATATTTGTATTTGTTTGGAAGAAGATGGACAATTCAATAGTTTGTTAGAAATCTCAAATCAAATTTATTGGCTTATAGGAGGAGTTTTAAGATTGATAATGTTAGATCCTCATTGCCGTTCAACTATCTTCTATACAGCGTGATTTACGTAGGCCGTGCATTAGAAGTTTTTTAACTTGCAGTTGGACTAGAAACTTGAAATTTGGTATGCTGTCATAATTGATCATGTGCGTTCTACCTCAAATGTTTTTAGTCCTACAACTATACAGGGTATGCCAAAAGTCGGTACCAACTTTCTTATTTTAAATGAAAACCTAATGTTTTTTGTCATGGTTCGATTGGCCTTCTGATTATGACTTTAGACAACCTTAGTTATGTTTACTTATCTATCACAGCTTTGAGATATGTCCATTTTTATGAAAAAAATTACGGCTGTAGTAGTTTACGAAAACACGTGTAGCCCGCAAACCGTTCAAAATTAGGAAACCAAATTTATGGAGCAGTTAGCTAGTAGTCCAGGCTAACACCTGATGTCCCATCGACGGTCCCATTTTGTACCATATGGGCGCAGCCGATTTTTGAATGTAGCAATATACAATTGTCAAAAACTCAATTTTTTCAAATGGCACCTACCATTTCTTTTTTAACCATTCAAAAGAAAATTGAATTTTAGGATGAGATATTTCAGCTTTCCCTATACCCAAGTTCAACCTCTATCGAGTTATTCAATAAAAATCAAGAAATGCCTTATCTTACAGAATGATTATGTGTGTATGTCATGGAAACAAAAGAAAATTGTAATAATTTAATCAAAAATATTGAACAATTTTGACAGAACTCTAGTGTAAATGTTCAATATGACCACCATTGTTGTTCAAACATTCTATTATTCTACTTTCAATAGATTGCGTTGCACGTCTGATTTCGTTTGGATCGAGACTGTCAAAAGTCTGTATTATTCTATGTCTCAAATCATCTATATTGTGAACTGGTGAAGAATAGACCAAATCTTTTACCCTACCCAAAATATAAAAATCTAAAGCTGTATATGTTTCTGCTACGGAGGCAGATTTCCAGCCACCGTGACGTTTTATGGATGTAACGTTGCCCCCTGCATTGGCTGGAAGAGATATAGAGCTTCTCCTGAAAGAGTGACCTGTGAAGCTCAAGTACAAGTCTTGTCCAAGCCATTTTGCAAACAAGCTCGAATATTTCAATAAAAATCTGTTACTTTTTGTATGAGGCGAGCGCAGTGGCGTAGCTAACTGTCAGCGAGCCCCCCCGCAGGAACCTGCTTGTGCCCCTACCCATACCCTCCTTTAAATGTGAGGCAAAAATTTCTGGTTTCCTTGCGCCCCTGTCAAGCTTGCGCCTCCCCCCCCCGAGCCACGGGGGTTGCGGGGGTGTTAACTACGCCACTGGGCGGCCGTAGAGCTCTATACTTGCAGTATATCTCAATATAGTAAGAATATGAAACAGTAAACGTTCTTGTGCTATAGGTCTTCGTATTAGGTATTTCAAAAATCAATATAGATCTAGCATCATCAATGGCATCAATAGTGAATTAATTCTTCACGGCGACAAAAGCACCGCCGATACCCAAAATTAGAACAACCTACAAATAAAAAATATTGAAATTACTACTTATCTTTCAAAATCATGATTATATCTGTAACTTATAAAGTAAATTTGCTTCGTAATCAGCATCTTGAATAAATTTATTGATAGATATCATTCCTTCATTAAACTTTAGATTCCTTTCTTCGGTGTCCGACGCTTTTGTTCTTGATGAGCGGGACCAATTTTTGAAACTCCCTGATAACAATATTTTCCTTAACATTCAATGTACTCTTCAACATTGAGTAGACACTGCATAACGTACACTGAGGAAAATTTGTATTAACCGTAGCTAGAAATTCTAATAGCATAGGGGACAAGCGAGCTATCACCTGTGCTTATAAAGTCGACTTTGCTGATTATGACTCACTTGGGATAAATAGAAATTGTCGAATAACGTAGTATCTCAAACTTTGCTACCGCTATGGAGTGCATTTACCTGTGGCTAGTAGACAATGTTTTTGTAGTAGCTGGTAAACTTTGCAACCGCCAGCGAGTGCACCTACTTGTGACTAAAAGGTATTGCTGTAGTTGTAGGAATCTGACTTTGCTACCGCTGGTGTGTGCAATTACCCATAGGGCATTATTCATGTTGTACGTATGCTATGGTAACACATATATCTATTTCTGTAACTGTATAGTTTTCAATGAAAAATTATTGCAAAAAGTCTGTTGGAATGTGTTCTAACAGTGACAAACAAGAAAGAAGTTTCGAAATGAAACAAGTAAGACAATGGGTCAGGTGAATGAATTACAGCAGAAGCTCTTACTATTGATTCATATTCCGCACACTTCATTAACACGAATATTATGTGTTTCTTGAAAAAATTTGAGTAATAGCATTTGATTATATTCATTCACTTCACCCATTATCACATCATTCCTGTTGCTTATTTGCACTATTCGGCACTATGACTGGACTAGAACAGCCGATAACACTGAAACAACCTTCAAATGGTCATTGCGTACGTGGAGGCGGTAATTTCCGTCAGAATTTCAGCAAAACTTCGAATAACCACAGCATGGAGCAAAGTAGTCGTAAGTAGGTTCTTCGAGTAATATTTTAGTGGCAGGTTGACAACTGTGTTACCGTAAGTGGATGAACTTCTATGCGATGATCCACTTATCGTAAGCGAAAACCTTACGGTCATAGGCATGTAATTCATTAGTGATTATTCACTTATGAAATTATGATTTTCTGATTGAAAAACTTACTGTCCTAGACTGACTGCCTAATAGCGACAGCATTATACCTACCTGTGGCAGAAAAACTACATTCAGCAAAATCGTTTTTGCTGCCATAGAATTTGAATGTGCTACTTCTATTCTATAATTTGTTATAGTAATAGTATTTCTTATTACAATAGCAAGAAATATCCCAGCAAATACTTTAATAACAGAATTATCCTCAGTGTGATGGGGTATCACTACTACTATCATAATCAACATCCATCTTATTGAAAATAACTTGAAATTGAAGCAACTACGAGCAAACACAGTCAAACACGCGACTGTCAACAAACCGTTTCTATAGTAACGACACAAAAAGATCACTGGATGCTGTGAAATTGTATTGGAAGTATTGATAACATTGAGGATAACATGTATGGAGAAGAGAAGTATTATTTAGTTTTATGGACTTATTTTTTTCGGACAAATTTCTGAATACGATTTTACTGAAAACATTGAATAATATTTTCGTTTCAAAGCGATAACTTATCGGTACAAAAAACCACGTCAAGATGTATTGGAAGTATTTATCTTTAATATATTTCAGTAGATGTAAATTCACATTCACAGTTTTACAAAAATTGTTGTTTGTATTTCGTGTATAAAATTCGATTATTCATGGCACATCCGAAAGAAGTTTTGACGTCGACCTTAGGTCTCGGCCAAAAATTAACACTCTCATATGTCATCAAAAAAACACTCATTTTACGCACTTTATACAAAAATAACTATTATGGCTTTGTAAAGTTCTGAATATATCCATTCAACTGATATTATTATGAGAAAAAGCGACTAATCCTTTCAATCGATAAATTCACGACATACGTCGACTGGTATAATGTAGGGAAACCTTTTAGAACCCCTCACACCGACGCTTGGGGTAGAATCATGACGTCATAATAGCGTACAATCGCGACCGTAATTAACATCCACCAAGTTGGTTCCTTGAACTAGTTTTATCAATATGCGCTCTCACTACCTAATATGTTTCCAACCTTGGGTAGCAGGAACGTCTTATATTTATGGATCCTCAACAAATTATGACTATACAGGGTGAGTCAGAATAAGAACGACAATCTTCGTACACAGCTTCCTTGCCTAATTTCGAGGTGAAAAGTTTCTATCAATGTGTATCCTAAAATGCATCCCCTCTGAGATACAGGGTGTCGAAAGTTCGAAAAAAAATTAGATTTGTTTTTTCTTCAAAACTCCCGAAGGAAAATAATTGAAATTTGATACACTAGTCAAGGTTCATCAATGTTTTAGTTTGAATTTTCCTGAAACTAGGCCACTGTGTTACGGTGGTATGTTGCCATATTTTTCTCCATATTTTATTTAGACAAGTGAATTGACAAATGAGTGTTAGGCTCATCGATACTTGACCTGAAAGTCATAACATTCCAAGTTTCTAATTGTTAAGGTTTCCGAGATATTCACGGAATGAAAATAAAAATTTCAAGGTTTACATAAATTTCTTTTCAAGGTCAAAAATCCAAAAAACGTAGCGATTTTTGTATAAAATTTGAAGACTCCAATAATTTGTGATGCTTCCAAATGGGTGTGACTATAACTTCATGATGACATTATTTTTTTAACAGAAATATAGCCCATGAATTAATGAATCATTTTGTAAAGGACAGAGTACCCCAATGCATTGAAAGTATCTAATTCAGTACTAATATTCAAGGGTAAAGGATACTAGCTGAATGACGAAATGTCAAAGCCATTAAAAAAAAAGGTAAAGGATCTACAGTGTCCTTCATAAAGTTCGCATCATATGGGAAAAACTTTTATTGATAATTTATTTTGAAATTTGACTTGGGCGTTGAGTTGTGCATTAAAAAATATGAAAAATTACCTACTCGAATCTGGGCACGTGACTTTCGCTACCTGTCAAAAGTATTTTTTTCAAAGTAATCGCTGAAAATAGGCTTATTTATTCGAATTAAAAAAAAAAATAATGGGAAAAAGTTGTTTCTTTTTCGATTTTACCTCTCGAATTTGAACGTTCTATTGCAACTTTCACATTTTGCCATATTTTTGGTAATTACGAAATTTCTGTAACATTAAAAAATTCGTAACTTCAACAATATGTTTTATACTAGTAGCTCTAATATGCGACTAACTTTCAATCACAAATCATTAACAAAAATATGTTTTTCTCAAGAAAATGAGAATTACTGCTTAACATTTCTGTTATGTTTGATGCAAAGTTGACATATCTTCAAGCATATAGGATAAGAATTCATTTAAGTGGATTTTTTGATTATTAAAATGATACCAAAGATATAATTCAAAACATCATAAAACTTCTTTACGTATTTAACCAAAGTTCACGACTTTTCACGGTACAAATCAAATTCAATTCTTACTCCTCTGGCTATGAAACTTTTATCAATTTTGTGAAGTAGGCTATGGAAATAAATAAACAAATGGGTAGTCTATGATGAAAATTAAATATATTTAACAAACTTACAAAAAAAAGAATTTTCTGAGCCTCACTCAACTTTACATTTCTGTATGTCACCCTTCTCTTTCAATACATAACATGGTTCTTCTGTGTAAATCTTTTACTGCATTTCTGATGAACTGATGAATATCGTTGAATGGCCGGTGCTTGTATACTTGCTCCTTCAGATAAACCCACATGAAAAAATCCAGTGGGGTTAAGTCAGGAGAACGAGGTGGCCAATGATGATGATTATTCAATATACCATAAAAAACATTCGTTTTAAACGAGTACTGTTCACGACATTCAATAACAAAATTAGGGTTTTCCTGAGACCACCACCTGTAATTTTGTGAGCTAACAGTTCCGTTTGAAGTAAACGTTGCTTCATCGGTCCTCAATATTTTATATGGAAATCTGTAATCTTCATCACATTCTCCCTGATACCAAGCTGAAAACCCATAACGGACATCAAAGTCCCTTTCTTTCAGGGTATTAAAAAATTTCGGCTTGAAGGGCCTAAATCTATTTTTTCTTAAAATTCTTAATACATTGCTCTCGCTTACATTCGTTCTTCTGCTATTTTGAGAAATACTGGACTTTCCTTGTTGTATAACATCCAAACAAACATTTAATTGCACTACCTCAATGTTTTTCGAAGGATTATGTGGTTTTTTGAATTCAGGTAAAACTGAACCAGTACTTTTGAATTTCGTCAAAATTTTGCTAACAGTAGACTGCTGTATATTTCTTCCTGGATGTCGTATATTAAAATCTTGTCGATGGGGTGTACTTTCTCCAAACATTAAAACAATCTCAATTTTTTCTTGTACAGATAACATTATTACGTTTTTCTGATTCAAACGTATTGAACTGCGTATTTAGCTGTCAAACAATGCTTAGTATGAAATTGTCTCCATTGACTACCTTCTTCATTTGTTTCCAAAGCCTACTTCACAAAATTGATGAAAGTTTCGTAGCCGGAGCAGTAAGGATTTAATTTAAGATTTGTACCGTGAAAAGTCGTAAACTTTGGTTAGATACGTAAAGAAGTTTTATAATGTTTTGAAGTATGGCAATTGTATCATTTTAATACCGAAAAAATTCACTTAAATGAATTCTTATCCTATATGCTTGAAGATACGTCAACTTTGCATCGAACATAACAGAAATGTTAAGCAGTAATTCTCATTTTCTTGAGAAAATCATATTTTTGTTGATGATTCGTGATTTAAAGATAGTCGCACATTAGAGCTACTAGTATAAAACAGTTTTATCGAATTTACGAATTTTTTAATGTTACAGGAATTTCGTAATTATCAAAAAAATGACAAAATGTGAAAGTTGCAATAGAACGTTCAAATTCGAGATATAGGTGTAAGGTCCTTCAACAGTTTTTGAAATTCGAATAAATAAGCCTATTTTCAGCGATTACTTTGCAAAAAAATTACTTTTGACAGGTAGCGAAAGTCACGTGTCCACATCCGAGTAGGTGATTTCTCATATTTTTTAAAGCACAACTCAACGCCAAAGTCGAATTTCAAAATAAATTATCAATAAAAGTTTTTCCCATATGATGCGAACTTTATGAAGGATTAGAGATGTGAGTAACTACAGAAATGTATGCCTGCAATCACAATTTGCCAAAGTAATCGACAGTTCCTTTAACACTCGACTCAGTTGTTTTATGAAGGAATGTTATCTTATACCGAATTGTCAACAAGGCTTCAGATCTCAAAATTCAGCAGTTATCAAAAAATTATGTTCCCATGTTTATGAATATCTAAAGATACTTTTTTTTAATAGCCTTATACTTTGATTTGAGCATGGACTCAATAAGGTCAAATCCTGCAAATTTTTCAATAGGTGTACCGCAAGAATCTATTCTTGTGATATAATGCTTTCTTGCAAAATGATCATGTATGCAGACGATACGAATCAGTTCATAGCTGAAAATGAATTAGTGGGATCAGTGGCAATGTCAAATATATGTGAATATATGTGTGAATAAATTTTACGATTGGTGGGTGTATCCATAATGGACTATCAGTTACTTAGTGGCCTCATATTGAGACGACACGTAGTCGGAGTGCATTTTAATCTGGAACCCAGAGATGGCGCTGAATTCATACTACGGTGTTTGTCTCAGGGATTTCCAATTGGGATGAAAGGATTTTTCGCTTCGATTGGGTCGAACTAGCCTTCGCTGATGATTGGCAAAGACCATGAAATCGGTACGGAGATGTTCCTCCAATTAAATCCAAAAATAATTACAGCTTTGATATTTAAAATGCATTGCAAAGTAGTTCTTGTAGAAAACTTTGCCAAGTATTAAACATATATAATTCAACGGTCGTAGGAGGCAGTAGTTGTTTTCTGTTGACTACTTGCCGACGACCATACCAATTGTATAGGTTTTTTTCCATCATTTTTCATAATTCGTTCAATGGTCTTCTGTCAATGTCTGAATTCCTAACATCCTCTAACCTCGAGCTTTACTAGTGATGCTTGTGCGCGATCTACACTCCTTGTTGGAGCACCTGTGTAAACTTTTTTGAACTTTGAACTTTGTTGTGACCTCGCTGGGCTCGCAACGCTGTTCCGTTAACCACTGGCCGGATAGACCTGGCAGCTAAGGCCATTACATGAAGCAGAAGAAGAAGTACCCAGTGTCGCCTCTCTTCATGCAGTGTTTTGATGGACTAAGGAGTTATGTTTGGTGGAAACAGAATTTGATACAAAGTTGAATGATTTCTGTTTACAAACTGGACTCCTAATGACCTGAAAGAGCACTTTAAACGATATTTTTGAAACGGTTGTGATTTATATGACGATTATTTCATTCACACATTGCTACACCAATGAAATTTCATGTCGAAGTCACATGATATGTGATATGAGCGGCTATTTAGGCAAACAACCGGATATTTAGGTAAACACGGCTATTCATGTAAAAAAACCTTTATTTTGTTTGTACTTGTAAGTGTCAAACAACTCAGTCGCTCAAAATTGAAATGTCTCGTTGTGGGTTGTCTTCTATGACAGAAATCAATGCAAATATAAGCAACGTTCATATGGTCTCATTAAATTGTCAAAATACAAGGTACTCTCGATAGAATTATGAAGAAAATAATAGTAGGCTATTTGTCATGGTCTTGAGATAAAACCTACGACTATTCGAAATATTTAGAAAAAATGATAAGAATTTTACTTATACGATATATCTGTTGAAAAAAAATATTTCAACGTGAAATTCCAGCCACATCCATTTGAAAGCATCACAAATCCAGTGGCGTAGTCAAATTTCATTAAAAAAAATTGCTAGTGTTTTTTTGTATTTTTGACCTTGATAAAAATTCGAAGTAGTCCTTGAAATTTTTTTTTCGTTTTCATTGCACTCGATTAGAATAACTGATGCTCTATATATTAGAAAAAAATCTGAATCGGATGGTAAATAATATTTTATCAGAGGTAACCCGCTTTCAAATTGGTCACTCTGTATATAAAAACGATTCCATCGAGTGATATCTGGTTTTATACTTTTTCAAATCTTTATTTCTATAGACCAGAAGTGAAAGTTGGTTTTTGCAATAATAATAATATTTATTTGTCAAGGTTCACAGAGGTACAAGATTTAAAATATGGTAACAAACAAATATTAATTTTTTTTTTGTCTTTGGTATATTTTCCTCCTGGTCCTCTATGACTCTTTTCTCTTCATCTGCATGGTAGGGGGGTTGGATGTAAATCCGCTGAATCGAATTCCCACGTTCCCGACGTTCGTAAATTAATTTCAGAACTTTTTCAAATGGTAGCCATCGGACCTAGTTGTCATCAAGTACGGCACGTGTCGCTCCGGTCGAACTAGCCGAGGGTGGTAGTTACACACGACATGGGTGAAATAATGAATCGAACAAAAGAACGTCGATCATCGCTCCCACACGAATTTCGAGTCACAGGCGTGGTAGAATAGGCATAGAAATACCACAACGCTCATAGTTTATGTGGATCGAAGCGACCATGAAACCATTGACTTGTAATGCTAATATGTCATTAAGAGTTGTCAAACGATTCAGAAGTATTTTTCTTGCATAGTTTCTTCCATTGTAAGAGTTATTTTGTAATCTTGTTGTGCATTACCAAAAATTAGAGATGCCTCAAGAAAAGCTAAGTTTGCAAGAAAAAATTGAGCTCGTCTTAATATGTTGCGAGTATATTCATAGTTCCAGAGAAGCAGCAGATTATTCAATGCTAGACATCCAAATAAGAATATCCATGGATCTACTGTGTTGCGTATTTTGAACAAATTTAAAGCTACAGGCAGTGTTGAAAATCGTTACAAAATTCCACCCGTAAATCCGTCACTAATGAAGAAGGTACCTTTAATGTTTTGTTATCGGTCACAGAAAATCCACAAACGGCACTATCGGAGAGGCAAGAAAAACTGGTATATCAGAAAAATCCATAAGAAGAATTTTTAAGAATAATAAATTTCGTGCATACAAACCAAAATCCATCCACACCTTGCTCGATAGAGATTTCGATGCGCGATTAGATTTTTCATTCTGGTTCCAAGGCATGATTGAATCATGCCAAAATTTTCCTACGAAAATTTTGTTCACTGATGAGTCGACTTTTACATCAAACGGTACTGTCAGTTCTCAGAACAGTAGATGGTGGGCTGATGAGAATCCAAATTGGAAGATAGAGGCAAAAAGTCAATTTTCCTTCAAAACTAATGTTTGGTGTGGTTTATTAGATACTCAGATCGTTGGGCCTTACTTTTTTAGGGGCAACCTTAATTCACGAAGTTATTTAGAGTTTTTAAATAACGAGATTTTAGATGTCTTACATGGATTACCGCTTCAAAGAAGAATTGAAATTTTTTTTCAACAAAATGGAGCGTCAATACATAGTACCCTTGAAGTCAGAGCGTGGTTCAACGAACAGTTTCCTCATAAATGGATAGGACGATATTCAGAAAATCCGTGGCCTGCAAGATCCCCAGATTTGACGCCCTTGGATTTCTTTTTATGGGGGTACCTTAAAAGTGAGGTTTATAAACATCGGCCATTTCATAATATCGACCATTTAGAAGAAGTAATACGGCAATGTATCAATAATATTACACCACAAATGCTGCAAAATGTGTCCAGGGAAATGTAATTCCGAACAACTACTTGTATTGAACGTGAGGGTAGACATGTCGAGTAACGGACAATTAAAAAGTTTGCAGAATATATCAAATGGTTTGGTTTATAATTATCTTTTAATAACAAATGTTTGAAAATAAAAAGTAAAAAATATATAAGTTCTTGTTATGTCAAAAATTACATAAACTTTTTGTTCTAATGAAAAATTCAAATTGAAATTGTGTAGAAACATGGTTCTTTATTAATAATTTTCTATAACGGGATTATAATGTCCTGAAAATATTTCAGTGACCTCTTATGAAGCAGCTGAATACATGACAAATTCACAGATATCAAATTTTCTCTGAATACAATAGATATAGCTTTTGAATCTCTAAAAAATATTATTTGAAATATCACTGTTGTCATTACTAATGAGGTTCTATTCCAGATATCTATTATTTCCAAACAGAAATTTTTTTATGGCAAAAAATTCATTTTTATTTTTTTATCTCAGATTTCTCTCAAAACTTGTACGTAGCTATAAAATGTCGTCCTGAACAACTTTTCCGAATAACATTTTTCGATATTTTTTCAAATAAGTGTGTTTTGAGACAAAAATTTAAAATTTTTGGAATTTCCCGCCACATACGAAAAGACAAACGGCACTGTACAACGTCTTCTGGGGTTTCTTTAGATGCAGAAGCGATTGCATGTATCGATATTTGTCAAAATCTATTAACAAAAGAATTTCCCATATGATGCGTACTTTCTGCCGGTCACTGTATAAAAATTAATAACAAATTTTTGTCGGTATTGAAAATTGTTTGAAAAAAAAAATTAGAAAAAATCTATGTAAAATCAATGGGCATGATGCAGGTTCTGATATCTATAAATCTAGTGCTAGCTTGGAGTGCGCACCGACCACCCGGGATGGTGCAGTAGATTTTCCGGGTTTTACAACACCTTAAAAGTGAATACGCCACCAAAAATCAGTAATTTTCTTCGGAGCACCACGGCAAATAATAATAATAGCCGTCCTCTACTGGGTCGGAGAATCATGTGCCCTGAGTAGGCGGAATGAACCAAGAATAACGGTCTTCTGCGTTTGTCCGGCTAAGATTTCTGCCGCATCACGGCATGCCGGTAAAATTTTCAAATTCGAGAGCAGCGTGTCCGTCATTCCACCAAGTACCCCAATGATCAGAACCACCATTTTAACAGAATTGTTTGGGTAGAGGCTGCGGAGTCCAAAGAGTAAGTTTCGATATTTGGTCCGTTTTTCCTCCTCCTTTCGGACGATGCTCGTTTCGACAGGAGAGGAAAATAGTCCTACTTTGATGGTCGAGGAGGACTACATCAGGCTTATTGGCTTGTATTTGCCTGAGGGTGGGAATGAATAGTTCCAATAGAATCAGCACTTCTCATTCTCCACAACGGACTCAATATCTCCCGGAGCATAAGGCAACACCCGTGTCTCGTCTATACCGTAAGAGTGTCGTAGGTGGTAGCACAGATGAAGTACTTCATCTGTGGTGGTAGTACAACACTTGTAGAGCCGCGTTATGCCTGTGGATATAGGCTGAGGCCGCATAATTAAGTTGGACAGGCTGACAGCAAATGCATTATTGTCTCAGCTGCCCCACGACATGCTCTGCATCCAGTGTCAGAGACCTCTATACCCATCATGTGACTACGTTAGACGAGGTTGTTGAAGACATCATCTGGCAGACCATTATGAATTCCTTGGTCTCCGACTTCAGCCCACTTGACCTGAGAATTGCAAAAGTCAGGTTTCTGGATAAGCCAAGGTCTTCAATGTTCTTGAAAAAGACCCCAAGCATTGGCTTATCCTTATGTAGCTGAAAAAACTCTCACTTCCGCAGCTTTGATGTGGGCTTTTTGTTGTATAGGTGACAGAGTTTGGGTTCGTTTGTTCAGTATCGAATACGAGACCGAGATCATCAGCTGCATGGGATGCTGATTTGAGAAAAAATGCTCTAATACCTACTCTTCCATAATCGTATTTCAAGTAGAGAAGGGCATCTGAACTGACTTTACAGTCCACAACATTCCCGTTGTCTGGGAAATATGACCGGAAGTATAACGATTTAGGATACAAGTACCTTTGAAGAGGCATCATTTTGCGAGTTTTGACGTCGAGTTGTCACAGCTCTTACTAAGTCCATTTCATTACTCCAAAGTAGTAATGTACAATCAGAATGGCAAGCATATCAGTTGCAGCAAGTTTGTTCTTCCCTGACAGTTCTGATGACCAGATCTGTCGGAGCTTATGCTGATACTTGCCACGGAGAGAGTTTTCAACAGAGGTAACCTTTTAGGTGTGGCGATGTTCCACGTAGGTGAGTATATGTCTCTCCGAAATCCAGATGATGTAGGATGCTTCCGTCTACGAGCTGAACGTCCCCTCCGTATTCCTCGCATCGTCCTCTTTTGAGAGTAAGTTTCGATATTTGGTCCGTTTTTCCTCCTCCTTTCTATTCCGATAGCATGCGTGCACCACCCTCAAAGACTGATGAAGATCATTTCTTCCAGCTGCACATAGTTTGAGGTCATCCATATAAAACCTTATGCCTCCGGTTGCGGGGGGTGCCGCAGTTGTATCCGCGGGTTTTCCGTAGTGCAACGAACAATGGCAAAAGGGAGATGCAGAGGAGAATATGGCTGAGGGAGTCTTCCTGAAACACGCCTCTTCTGAAGATGACCTGCTCTATTTGGACTCTGACTTAACAAGATATCACATTTGATCGGATACCGCAAGGTATCTGAGAAAATGCATGATGAGCTCATGCGATGTTTTATCAAATGTCTTGCCATAATCGATCCAGGTCATTGAAATGTTACGCTCATACTGCATAGTCCTTATTATAATTATTTTTCTTTCCAGGCTCTGTCTCAGGGCATCTGAAGCAATGAAAACCTATGACTTCATCCTCAGAAGTTGTAGAAATTCCACAAATGTTCACGCACTGAAAACTCTATATTGTTCATTCATTCGCTCTAAATTCGAGTATGCATCTATAATTTTCTCTCCGTATTACAATATTGATATTAACCTTGCTGAAAAAGTACAGCGCAAATTTTCATCGTGGTTTTCATTTAAAATTAGTGGAGTTTATCCAAATCAAAGTATTGATTATAGTATTTTATGTTACGGGTTACAATTTTCCAGTCTGGAATTACGAAGATATTATACTTCCATTGATTTCATACATAAACTATTACAAAACGAAATAAATGTCAATTCCAACGTTCCACCTTTTTATGTAAGACATTTAGAGACGTAGGCTTTCCATAGCCGAAACGATCATTTTATTTTCGTTATCCTATACTGTTATTTTGATTAACGGTATTCAGATGACAATTGAAAAGTCAATGTTAACAGTCTCCGTCCGTGAAGAATTTTTAATATTTTAACACGATGTTGAGTTTTTCTGTAGAATTACGAGGTACGTGGTTTGTTCTTTCCTCGGGATCAAAATACAATCTTTCAGCGGGATTACGTAAAGTCTTGCACGACACACTGCCGATACGCAAATAACAGATAAGGTTGAATATTGTAATCCGAGGCCAAAATTTTATTGAAATATCAAACTATTCCGATATTTACTTTGTTTCTCCCGTAAATAATGAAATCAGCTACATCTTTTAGAATAATAAAATTACATAGTTTTCTTGTGTTCTTGGACTTAGAATTATGATCTGGTTTTTATATATAATAGGTACATATAGGTATATATGTCAATTATATTTTTTGTCGGGAATTTACCAGTCAGGCCCTGTTTCCGGAGCCCTGAATGCGCCCGGAATGCGCGCTGGTTTCATTCACCCCATTAAACGTCCGTCGAGTTAGTGATTACTGATGGGTCCGAGAATCATGTGCCCTGAGTAGGCGGAGCGAACCAAGAATTACGGCCTTCTGCATTCGTCCGGCTAAGTTTTCTGCCATATTACGGCAAGCCGGTATGATTTGTAAATTTGAAAGCAGTGTTACCATCATTCCACCAAGGGCCCCTATGATCAGAACTACCATTATAACAGAATTGTTTCGGTATAGCCTGTGGGGTTCATAGAGTTGATTTTGATATTTGGTTCGTTTTTCCACCTCTTTTCTGACGACAAACATCGTCCTATTTTGATTATTATGAAAAGCAGTTATTTTTTATTCTACTGAGAATCAAATAACAAACTTGGCTGGCGGTTCAGAATGGTATGAAATTTTACTGAACCGGACTTCTAGAATTTTTGGGCAAACGTTCCAGCGTGTGACCTCAACAAAAGTCATGTGTGGACGCCTATGGGAATACATTATTCAGTTCGGGCCACCCCTATAATCTATGAAAGATTGTCTGGCCACATTGATTTTGTATGCTAGGTATAAAATGTTAATACGCTTTGTGTCACCGTCAAAATTGATGAGAACTTTAAAAGACAAGAATTCACAAAACGCCCTGTGGTTTGTCACAACTACATAGATCAATCTGTTTCTGTTGTAGGTTCTGTGATTGAAGAATTCAAGTAGTTACAAGATGGTTGAATTCAGGAGTAGGTATTATTTTATGAACAAATATTTGAATCTTCAATCGCAGATTTTTAAAATATTCCTTCCTAAAAGTATAATTATGAAGTGATTCCAAAAAAACTCTATAATTTCTGAATAGGTACCTAGACGATGTACATACAGGTTGGACCGATAAACATTTTTGGGTAATCCCAATGGTACGCTTCTGATCTGAGTTAGCACAGTGCCTAATTGAATTCGATATGGAAATAGAAAAACAGAGAATCCTTACTAACGACCCTAAGTAGCGAGGACATCTAGATTATCCACAATTCAATCCAAGTAAATGCAAATACATTTCCTTTCGTAAACACTGCGGAATTGATTGAATAAAGTGTAAATTATTCTTTGATAAGAAATGCTAGGATTTTCTTTATTTTAAATATCACATATTTCCCTGACAAAGCAGTTTTCTGAGTGAATATACAAATATCCCTAGTCCAGACATTAGTATACTCTTTCCTATCATTAATAATGACTACCACTGTCCATCTAGGTACTACTCATAACTCATCAAAAGTAGCATGAATCTCATCATCTACATTAATATAATGACATCAAAGAACAAGATTAAATTCTAATTAATTATAATTCCAAGTAAATAAATTTAACAAAGGTGAATTATGCGATTTCTGAAAGTTTTACCAGTTTCACCAATTGAGTAAAGTATTTATTTAACTACGTTACATTATCGAAATGTTCGTAGCTCTTCAAAAAATACATATTTGTATAGAAAAGACCTTATCAGGTATCAGATACCAATCAATTAAAATGAGGTGAGATTACAATTAAACAATCTTACTAATTAACACTTATAACACTACGTAACACTACGTACATTCACAAATATCGATTTTGAAATTGACTGATGTACATTGACACAGTAGAAGCAATATTTTCTTCATGGAATTTTCAAAATGATGCATAGAGAGACATTTAAAATCATGTGGTAAATGATTGTGAAGATTGAAGTAGCGATTTGTACGAATATTCTTTGAGGATCTGATAATTTGATAGGTATATTTGCGTTTTTATGAATTTCTACCAGTACACTGTAAATATATAGGATAGCCTGAATTTGTTATTATTCTGATTGCTCTCTTCTGAAGTTTAAAAATCTTTATGGCGCCACTTGAGTTTCCCCGTAGAATATCATAACTAATGTGAGAGTGGAAAAAGGGGAAATATATAGTTTTTAGTGTATCCCAACGTGATTAGTCCAAGTGAGATTGCTGTCCACAATGACTTCAATTATTTTATACCATCCACGTCCGACGTAGCAATGTAAGTTGATAATTTTAGTTTTGAGTTTTGTCAAAATTATTTTTTTTACAGAAAACCAAGTTTCTGCCTCACTTCTTACCTCTTCAGTTTCTTTCTCAAGGTCTGATAAGGAGCAAATAGAAGTAGTATCGTCAACAAACAAAACAGATTTATGTGGGTTTCATAAAACGACTGATATCATTAATATAAATGATAAACAAGATTGGCCCCAAGACTTATCCTTGAGGAACAGCATGCTTCAAAGTTTGGAATTTGAACTGGAACTATTAGTTGTGACAGTGTGATAACGACCCTCCAAATATGACTTCATTGAAGACAAATCCGCTCCCCTAATGCCATAGTAAGATAAAAGAATATTTGGAACCTTTGGTGTGAATGAAATTCAAGAAATGGAGACTTCCCAATTTTTCGAAAAATCGCAAATGTCTCTCAGATGTATTTTCACAAGCTGATTCCAAATCATACCAAAACGATAAATTTCGATGACAAATTGATAACATTTCAGAAGCGTTTTCGTCAAAAAATGCACCTACCTACAAACTCAAAATTTTTCACATGATTTCGCGAACGATTGGAGTCTAGTCAGAAGATTTTTAGTTAAAAAAATTCATCCATCCAAAAACTCAAAAATTTCTAAGTAAAATAACGTTCTAATTAAAAAATACGAGCTGATTTCGCATTTTCAAGAGATTCGCATATTCACTGTGCACTTTGCATCTCAAAAATAAGTGAAATGCATTCCAAATGGCAGTGTTTATTACGATAAGTGGCATTTGGACTGAACAAAAATGAGAATTGTTTCGAACTTCTTCATATTGCCTATTAGGTTCATTGTGGGCAATGGTACACTATATAAACCTATTTCATCAAAATGAATGAGTTTATAAAATATACATTCTTTTCGAGTACTACAAATACATGGGCTAGAAACGACTACACACGTTTTTTTGATTTTGTGTCCACTCAGGGCGATATTCAGCCCTATGCTGCATCACGTCCGTTAAAAATAAAGTCACCGTTATTCGCCATTTCCTTTATTTTGCTATTGCTTGGTGAAGATGACTTAAGAGTGAAGATAACTTCTATTGGTCCTAATGTTGCCATTTTAATCACAGGAAAACAACAACAATTTTCGCACCAGAAGCTATAAAAGTATATTTTGAACGATGATTAATTTTTTGCTGAGTTTGTAAAAAAAATTTATTTGTATGTTTTTAGACATATGGATACTAACTAAAACTGTGAATTAATACCATTTTACTCTTTTAATTTCTTCTTTATTGTAAGCATGTTATGAATAGACGAGTATCTAACCATTGAATATCTCAGGAATTTGATTCAAAAAGACTGAACTCATTAAAATATTCAGCTCTGGTGGTACGCCAAAAATTCTCAAAACGTCAAGAGATACGCAGGTGCAGTTGGAAACCCCTGATCTAGATTAATAAAAAAAAAACAGAAATACAGGCTGTGCATGCATTATCATGACTATCCTGGACATGGACATCTATGTATCTGCGAGTTTTTTGGCTGAATTGTCCATCATTATCAGTGGCTTCAGCTGTTCTGACTCCAAAGATTGCTAGCCATGATTGCCACATGGCATATAGTCAGCTGTTTATCCACGTGACGGTTGCGTGTAGAGTGTGACGTCATAATAAGAGTCGCGACGACCCTGTTACGACGTTAAATGGTTGTATTGTGGTCGATATGGCACCCCTTGTTTGGTTGGAACAATAATTTGAAAAACTTCCTTAGGCCGATTGAGTGAAATTGCACGTTATTTCGAAATATCGTTTGCATTGAATTTAATATACAGTGTTTATCAAAAAGGGGTGGAAACGTGGGTTAGGTTTATGACAATTTGGTAGTAGTTTCGAAAATTACACAAGTTTCATTTGTATATTGACCACGTTTAAGTGACAGGAATGACAGCCCCACAATTACAAAACAACTACTTTTGTCTTCTGAAAATAACGTTTTTGTGACACATTCTTTAAAAATTTTACTTTAACTCTCCAGTTTCAGGGTTGGAGTGAAACTTTTCCTCGCTTAAAAATTAAATAAAGTTTCACATAAATTCGGGCATTTCTTTTACTTAGTTTCTATTTTCATTATATTTTATTTTTCAACGAATACATTAACAACTCTCTTGACAGTTGACAAGCTTGTTGAGCAACAACCACCATGTTTCTCTTATGTTAAAATGTCAACTCCCGCATTTGCTAAGAGAGACATATATGTTCTTCTCAAACTATCTCCGTATTTTTTCCTACAACATGTACTAAGCTTTTTGATTTTCTATATCTTGAAAAGAAACAATGATGATCCGTTTTCGCTAGTCTAAGGGTTGCATAATTCTGGATGAGTCACAGATGTCTCTGGCAGAACTGTTACTCTCTTCTTGTATATCTTTGACGGTCATATCACATAATTCCTCATATCGACATTATTATTAAAGCAGCCTACAAAAATATAACCAATTAGTGACAAAAAACTAAAACGTACCGCCATCATTGAGTACTGGTTATCTGGTGCTTCGATAATGAACTTATCAATCTTCTCTCTGGAAAAAAAACAACAGCTTTCTTGGCCTCATACCTAGACCCTACTCACTTTAAAAATTCCATCAATTTATATATAATATAACCCATGTGACTACACCTAGTGGTCGAAGAAGTGGGTAGTTGAGTATTTTTGGTTTCATCTCCACCAAATATTTCTGCCTCTATATTTCAAGCCAAAGTCACAGCTATTTCAGTCTGTACAACAGATATTCTAAAGCCAATAAAGGCTCTGCGATCGTGCGTGTTCACTTTAAAATTTGTTTGAGAGAACCACAGAAACCTCAACGACCCAGGAGCACAAAACAGGGTAAAACTTGTCTGGATACCAGTCATAAGAGCATCCAGAGAAATAGGAGTGCATATATCCTAGAAAGAGCGAAGGCAGCAACAACTCTCATTGGACAAGAACGAGCCTATGGAATTCCATTTTGGGACATTGGACGGGACACGGACAAATCTTCCCAAGTTACCCTAGGAAATACTCACGGAAAACGTGTGAGGCCAACTGACCAGCTATCAAGGCATCTGCTTGAACTGAGCCGGAACTCTCTCAGGAAGGTGGTAGAACTAATAACAGGACACTGTCACCTTGAAAAAAAAAAACTTGCATATGTTGGGAACACCAAGACTCCACACTATGCAGGTTCTTTGATGAGGAGGACGAACCAGCCTCACACATACTGTTTGAATGCGAATCCCTGACTCGCTTAAGGATGGACATCTTCTGACACTGTAGTGCAGAAGATACCATCCCACACAAAAACCTCGTGAGAAATTTCCAACAGTTCATCAGAAGATCTGGAGTACTCACAAGATAAACCCGATAACGGGGAGCCAACAGGTTCTACGCAGATCTATATGCATTTCGGCATATGGTCAGCCTCGCCGCATAATAATAATAATGATTAAAAACCTTCCAAATTCATTATCTCACACCCAACTGGCAACAAAAAAAGAATACCAAAGCTATCTTTGAAAATTTGTAATAAAAATATGTGATTTTTCTTAATAGTTAACGTAGAAAATTATATTAAAAATATCTTAAATTACGATAAGAGATCTATACGATACTGAAAAAAATTGTTGCAAAATACACTTATTTTCGAATATATATAAAATAATATAAGCAGACTGAATAGACAAACAATTATTTGGACAATAAAAATTGTTTGAATAATAAATACATGAAATTGAAAGATTGAAATAATTTTTTCTAAATGACATTTTTATCAAGGGAAAACATGGATGAACATCTATTATTGAATATCAAACACAAATACAGTAAAAGAGTACTATTCCCTAATATAAAATACAATGCACCAAATCAATATTTCCCACGAAAAAAAAAGGTGTTTTAGGGTCTTAAAATTATTGTCTATCCTATTATATACTTCACAAATATTATCACTGAGTTATATGCTAATAGGTACGTATTCGAAATGAAAATCAAGTCGAATCAGACAAGGAGTTCCTCAGTGCTCTGTACTGTACTGATGGCGATGGTGATTGTAACGAAGTTGTTGGCGATATCACCACTTCAGGTGCATCAATCACCTTAATGTCGTGACATATTCCCACGTTTTCGAATCCGAGTTTTCTAAATAATTTCTGAGCAGTGTCGTCCGTAATTTGGACGAAGGCTATAGGATCGTTTCCCGCTGTAGCGATATCTTTTGCCATTATTTTAAGAACCAAGGAGGCGTACCCTTGTCGAAGAAACTCGCGTTTAGATTGTACATACGCTATTTGACCCATAACCGATTTTAGCACCCAGGACAACTGTTTTCCCTCGGGTCTGGAAATGGCGACGAATCCGCCGTTCATGCGCACTAGAGTTCTCACGTATTCAACCGAATCAGGATAATATTCAGTCCAAGTGGCGTAGACCATATCGGCCTGGACAGTCTGTATTTCTTTGACTTCTACGTTGTCTGGAATTCTGAAATGAAAATTTGATCAATAATCGATAAGAAGATATAAACAGGGTGTCAATTTGAAAACTTCCCACCCTTAATATCTTCCTTCCATTAAATTATGAAGAATCTGAAAAACAGGTCAATTTTATCCCTTTCAGGGAATATTTGTAGTCCTCATCGTTCAACCCCTTAGGAGAGGTAGAATTTACCCTTAGAATCTTAAATGGGACATAGTTTCACAAAACTGTATTCTTCTATCATAATCATCCTCGTGGAGCTCTTGAAGAATCTGCATTTAAAATGGATGAAATTTGTGCATTACAGTCTCGCGTGATATTCCCGTGTGTTCTGAACTCATCGTAAGGAGCTCGTGAGCTCTGCAGCAATGTCCCCAAAACTTCAATTTGATCTTCTTCATTTAGTACTCTGGGGTCATTTTTTTTATTTGTCGCTAAATCAGTTTCGTAAAACTTATTCACCAAATCGAGCACATACCGGTGACTTAAATTACAATTTGGATTTCTTAAAAAGCCATGCCGCCCTTCGTGCGTACTTTCCAACTTCCCCATAAATTAAAAAATCATTCAAATTCTTTCTTGAAGAATGTAAACAATTTTTACAATTTTATACACTTATTAAAGTAATCACTAAACAGCCCAACATGTAAACCTGTATTCACAGTACTACCACATCGTTCAGTTTTGCTAAACAATTCGTTGCCTGAAAACAGAAACTTTTTACAGCAAAAGTAGCAAAAAAGGAAGGCTATCTGACAAATTTCTGCGATGAGAATTAAAATTCAGCATTTAATAAATGTGATGTGAATTTTTTGGTGGAAATGGTCAAAGTTACCCGTAATAAAGAGTTGGAACGGTACCACCTAAAATTCTAAGCAGTTCTAGTCAAACTATGCAACTCAGTATAGGCAAGTCCTAATAATTACTTCTATTAGTGTAGAACGTTATTTTTCGGAAAATGCTCATAAAAAAATAATGAGTCAGGGTACCATCGGAAAAAGAATTGAACGCCAATCAAAGAGATGTGCCACTTTACCCCTTCCCATTTAAAATTCTAAGGGTACCCCTCCAATGGGGTTGAACCACGAGGGCTACAAATATTCCTTGAAAGTGTCCCCCTTGGAAATAAAAATGATCTGTATTTTAGATTCCCCATATTGTTTACTAGAAGGAAGATATTAAGGGTGGGAAGTTTTCAAATTGACACCCTGTATAAATCGTATTAATATACGGGGGAATAAAAATATCATAAGAAAAGTTCGAGAAATATTTAAGATGGACTATGGCAGCCAACAAAAATATTAGTATTGACATTAGAAGGTTCAAAACATCTAAGGAGCTCCAGTTAACAGTGATTTAATTTTTTTTTTAATTTTTACAGATGCAGCGATTCATAAAAAAATTGGAAACAAAGAGAATCAGGACAAAAATTGACAGAATTTGCCTGAATAAGACTTGAACTTTCCTGAATCTCTGAAAACAAAAAAAAAATAAACAAAACGGAGGGGCTTAGAAATTGTGTATCTCTAGTCTCCTCAATTATCTAAAAACTGTCGAAACCGTATTATTATTATTATCTTCACCAACATTATTTCTTTTATTTCAGATGACTCATAGTAACATGAATTGTGGATTACAAGGCCAAATAAAAATGAAATTGGACGATATTGTGAGTTTTTTGCCTGACTGTTTCGTATAAAAAAGGGGATATGTTTTCTTCAACCTTGATTAGTTACCTAGTTCATATTCAGTGATCCCAATATTATTTTCCGCAAATCTCTAGAAAATTTTGACATTCCTCACAAAATTTCTTAAAGAAAAAGTCAAGACTTACTGTAAGGAAATGATATTTCCTTACAGTTGTTAATGTTGAATTTTGATGGTAGTTCGAACAAACTCCAAGTATTTAATTTACACCGAGAAATCGACTCCATATCATAGAGGGCGTGCTGAAATTACTATTATTTCAAGTTAAAAATGAAGGATAATAATAATAATAATTTTATGACAATTAGCACTTGCAATTTCGTCCGTGAGGAGTGTTGCACGAATTAATGTCAGATATAACTCAATATTCATAAGGAAAGTAGTTGTTTTTGGTCAGATATTCACCTCATATTTTCCGTTTTGTAGGAACCTGTGGAAATATAAGTATTGTTTGATTTAATGATATTTATTCTGTCAATTCAATGCCCGCATTGATATTTTCCAGAGGAGTAGCAGTTTTCGATACTTGGCTCAAATTCTACTGTGTAGAGTTTTTCAAAATACACATATTTCTAATTTATTTGTTGTTTTATTATTCTACTGAATAATAAAATACCTTCAACTCTAATTCAATTATTCACTACTTTTCAATTAGTGCTCATTTCATAAAGTACTCTTTACGTATCAATCCTCGAATTTCATAATAAAGATATGAGATTCTCATTCCAAGCTAGTTTTTTAAAAAAAACATGAATATTTCATGAGGAAGAATCTACTTACTTGATACTCATTTTCAATGCCTCCGACTTCTTCAGTTTGTAAATCAAATATTGTTTCTCGCTCAAAACTTTCAGGTTCTTTTCTCTGATACTCCTTTTAACTGTCGGATAAATGCTTTCGTGGATACTCTTGAATACGACTGGTCTCCTGTATTGAATCCTGCAGGACATCATGAGGCCGCAATAGATGGTGTTCAAACCTTTTTCTTCCAGGGTGAATATTGCCACCTCGTACTTTCCACCATACTGAAATTGAGGAATACGATAATTGTTTAAAGGTAACTGGCAAAGTGGAATGATTTCCATCGGTATTTGAAAATTTCCTGCTGCCGAAAATACAATATAATTTTTCATATCTCGTTACCTCTCCAAACTTCACAATCCTGGCTTTTACCACCACCTTACGGCGAGTTGCTCAATCAAAACTAAAGTATCTTTCAATTGAAAAGGAACTTTCGATGGCAAAATGCGTTCCATAAATCAATTTTGAAACGAAAGATTACTATAAAGCATCCTTTATTATATATTCCTTAGAAAAGAACCCTTCTGAGGTAAACATATGCTATATTTTGCCTGTCATTCAATTCTCATAATACATAATTCATTTTGGAGTTGAAAGTTAGCAGAGGTAGACTTTATTTTCAATAAGAAATGAATTCATCAAATTCTAGTTCTTTATCAGATGATGAGGAAATAATAGTAAGAAGAATAACTGAACAATACGTTGAAGTAAAGTGAAAAACTCTGATGAATGAAATAACACTACTCCAGTAACGACAACATTATTACCATAAGAACCAAAGAAAATATGATATTGTCATAAAAACGCACTTAAAATGCACAACTGTGAGTTTTCATGCAGTTTTCGGGCTTCAAAAACCCTGCATGGGCACTCATGTATCTGAATCGCCCTCAATGAAAGAATAAATGTTACCTGAAAATTTGTTTCAACCATCATCAGGCTGCACCCCTACAAGCAACTAGTATCCAAGTATACCATAACGTGCAGAAACATATTTTCCAGCTAGTGTTTATTTATATTTATTTATTCACCTAAGAAACATTAAATGTTTTTACAGGGGAGTCAAGGATTAACTGGCTATATATAATATGTATCTAGGATAAATGAATACAAATTGAATTAAATTGTCAAATCTGATAAAATTCTAAAAAAATTAAGAAAATAGAAATACTCTTTTAGTTGTAATTTGAACTTCGATAGATGTTTTTCAAACGGTTAGGTAATTGATTATAAATTATGACGATATCATGCAAAATGCACCTCTTTCAGATGTTGCCTTACTGGGATGTAGTTCATTGAAATTTCTTGTCAGGTATTTATGAATGACTTTATTTTCTGTAAAATGCAAACCAGTATATTTTTTTCAAATCGGCTTAAATGAATAAATAAACATACTAATAATTTGTAAAGAGATTCCAAGTTTAATATTTTTTTTTGGTTTGTAAAAATTTTTTGTTGGTTCAAGATAGGGAAGTTTGTGAATGCATTTTATTGATTTATTTTGGAGTTTTTTCAAAGGTTTCAATACAGGTTTATTCGCGGATCCCATATAGATATCAAATGCCTGTGGATATGGGCTGAGACCGCATAAGCTGGATAGGCTGACAGCAAATGCATTATGGTCTCAGCTGCCCCACGACAAGTTCTGGATCTAGTGTCTATACCCATACGACTACGGTAGACGAGCGTGTTGAAGACACCATCCTGGCAGGCCATTATGAATCCCTCGGTATCCGACTGCAGCAAACATGAACTGAAAAATGCAAAAGTTAAGTTTCTGGATAAGCCAAGGTCTTCAAAGTTCTTGAAGTAGACCCATGTATTGGCTTATCCTTATGTAGCTGCAGAAGTCTCTCACTCTCCGCAGCTTCAACGTGGACTTTTTACTGAACGGGTTCCAAAGAGGTGATAGAGTTCAGTGTCGGATACGAGACCGAGTTCATCGGCTGCACGAACTGCTTTATTATGTAGTAACTCCAAGCTTGAAAGTATTATTATTATTATTATTAAAGAAACTTAATATCATAAATTTTCTGTATAAAGTAGTAATCAATGACATTTTCAATTGAGCACAGATACAGTGAATCGTCTTCCCTAATATAGCTTACCTCGATATAAACGAAGAAAGTACCATCTAACATCCAAGCGCCACCTGGAGTCCTGAACTTAATCGTCCACTCATTCATCAGTTCAGCCGAAGGCAAGAGGCGTGCTCCATTCGTAACCATACTTCTGCATACGGTATGATACCCGGTTGCTTATATTTTATGGCCAACGTCTTCAAATCTTCTAGACTGATTTCATTCATTTCACCAGGTGCTGTAAAATCAAGTGTACTAGTCGATGTAGCGCATCTGTAACGGCATGTGTGCTGGCAGATATACTAGCAGTTGTTTCAGAAGACGCACCGGCAGATACACTAGCGAATGCTCTGAAAGCCGTACCACCAGTGGGAGCGACAGATACACCGGGAGACGTACTGGCAGATATACTAGCGAAAGGTCTAGAAGACGTACCAACAGATGGACCGGCTGATATATCGGCAGATATACTGGCGAATGCTCTAGGAGACGTACCAGCTGATCTATCGGCAGATATACTGGCGAATGCTCTAGGAGACGTCCGGACAGATGAACCAGCAGGAGTATTGGCAGTAGTACTGGCGAATGGAGCGACAGATCTACCGGGAGACGTTCCGACAGATGTGCCTGGAGATGTACCCGGAGATGTACTAGTAGAAATTCTAGCGGGCGTACTTGCCGATGAACTGCGTGATGAACGTGCAGGCGTTCGGGCAGATCTACTCCCGGATGCACTAGAAGATCTATCGCTGCCACATAAAAGGGCGGTAGCTGCCCTGGATGCTACCCTGGCTACTGATGACGAACGCGTTTGACGTTTTTCCGGCCCTCCTTCCGTTTCTTGTCCTTCTCCACGTGTTTCGCTCGCTTCCGGCTGTCTTTCTTTTTCTTTTTCGGAGAAAACATTATGCACACTCGGTTGAACGCACTTCACTAAAAATTTGCGGATATTTTCATGCATAAGATGAGAAACTTTCAATTTCTGTGCTTTCGACTTGAAGGTGAATGGATTGTTATTTTGGACAAAAAAATCGATAAGAAATGCTTCTGTCCGTGAGTATGAAGCGATATGGAAATGTATATTCGTTGAATTCGGTAGCTCATAACTCAGGCCTGACTGATTTCAGTTCGCTAAAGTAGCAAGCACACTGAACAACCATAACCGATAGTACGCGACCGTCCAGCACGACCAAAACATTCAACAAGTGTATTATTATCGCACAATACACACTGAACGATCGTCCTAGACCGGTTTTCAAAGAGCATGTTTGAAATTTCAATCTGCTGGAAATTTTGACACATGTTACTGATAAACTTTTGTCAGTTTTTCAACGAATTTTTTAAAAACAATATATTCTGAGTATATTTTGAAGATTTTCATAATGAGGCTCAGCGAGATCCAAACGGAAAAAACGGAAAAATCATGGTCATGCAGCAGTACTCTGTGATTTTTCGCGTCGCTATGGAATAAGAGAAATATATCTTGAGTGGTTCAGATCATAACTCGAGAATAGATCTTAATCTCTCAAATAGTGAAAAGAAACAGTGTATTTTTTGAACTTTCTATTACATACTGCGGAATACCTCAGGGATATGTTTTGGGACCTATTCTGTTTCTAATTTATATTAATGATCCCACTACAATACAAATTGATGGCTCACTCACAATTTTTATAGACCATACCACATACACATACATTATGACATGGAAAAAAAATCACCGAAATTTTGAAACACGTGGTTTCTTCAGATTTATCCAAAGTTAAACGATGCTCTGCACATTGATAATAAGTTGAAATTCTATTAACACATCACATCTTTATGCGAGAAGTTAGCGCATCCAGATTATTTGATATAAGAGTTGTCGCAAATGAGCTCGACAGATCTCTCAGCTAGATCGATTTACTTTCCCCTAATATAATCCCATCTACGATATGGCATTGCTTTTTTGGAGATTCTGTAGTCAGGAACTCTCCAATCAGGTATTTGCACTGCAAAGAAATTTGTGCAGTGCTAAATGCAGAGATAGCTGTAGACATCTTTTTTTACAACAAAAAATTTTAAATGTTGTGAGCATTTTTATACTGGAAGTGGTACAAGAGATAATGTTACTAATACTGATACTCCTGATGATAGATCTCGTAATACCAGACAGAGAGGTAATGAAAATGTATTTATCGGAACTCGTTAATTAATTATAATCTCATTAGTGATAGTACATTACTATATGGGGACATAGTCAAAAAGTTGATTTTCGTTTTTTTTTCTAGCATTAATCCAGAATAAACAAGTCATATTTTAGTAAGACATCATAGTTTCAGTCTATTCTATAAGATTAAAACATATTTTGCTTCCTGCTAACTCCCTCAATTTGAATTTGGAATCTGGATACTGTTGAGAACAAATTCTACCTGCCAATAAACAATTCATGTCCGATTCACCTAATATGAAAATCATATCAATCAAATCAGTTTTTGAAATCAACATTTTGATTAAATTGTATCGAAACTTCTCGATACAACAGCATTCACTAAAGATTTCAATTCTTATACTGGCATTCACCAAAGAATTCCATACCTATACATATTAACAGGCAAATATTTTGACCTGCCAAACTAATTGATTTTCAAACCTGCCGAACTGATTAATTTTCAAAGAATCATTTATTCGATTTTCCTTGAAAGATTTGCTGTAGACCATGTTATTGCACAAATTTAAAGGTAATTAAAATTATTGTGAATATTCCAAAATATACATTTTAATGTGAATGAAAATAATAACAGAGGGATGATCGAATTTTAAATGGAGTGATAATTTGAAGAAGGGGTTGGACAAAAACTTTGCAACAAATGAAGGAATCAGAAGGTGTTTCATTGCGAAAAATGTGTTACAACATAATATAACTCGCGATCGCAGTCGACAAAAATGGATTTTGCTGTAAAAAATGTCGTTCATTGAAATTATCGCGAAGAAATAGGAAGAATTTCTATTTTTCAAAAAAAATTGCTTTTTAAGAAAAAACTATTGATTTTAACCATACTGAATATTTCATGAAATTTATAAGCCTCTGTTGGCGCTTCTTATGGATCGATAATATACTGGGTCTTCCATGTAAAATAAAGAAGATTTCGCACATTTTTATTTACAATGTTTGGCAAACTGTTTTTCGCACCGTATATATCATAGGTTGATTTTAGATATATCGTTATTTGTAGGAGGAGAGTCACCAACGTACATTATTTGACCATAAAAATATTTTAATGAGACTTTGCACAACTTTATAATTTCAAATATGACCAATTTTGAAAAAAAAAACCTCTTACACTAAAATTCTTAAAACTGACAATGTTTAGACTTACATAAAGTACATTCCATTTCTCATGTGAATGTACTGATTAAAAATGCAGGTTACCATTTAAAAAACCAAAATCTGGACACTCTGTGTGCGTTTCATCATTTTCTTTTTGTAGAGCTCAAAAAATAGTATTATTTTGCCGATTGAATCATCCATCTATCTATTACCATAATGGAGATATGAAAGACCCTGTATAGTGCAATCTTTATCAGTCTGGGGAGGCACATGCCTCTGTGTCTTCCTAGATCCGCTACTGACAATAAAGGGTGATATTTTCTTTATTTATACTATTTTGCGACTCTTTTGCATTTTTCTGTTCAAAATATCCACAATTGTTAATAATTTACATTTCTATCTTGTTTGTACAAGGCCTGGCGAGTAACAAAATAGTAGTGAATCCGGAAAAAAACAGAGCTCATAAACTTCACTAAGATGTAGAGATTACGGGGGGGGTTTATGGCTCTGGGAACCCGGATTGTGGAGGCAGAGTCTATGCGGTACCTGGGGGTACAATTGAGAGAAAGAGAAAAGATTGGCGTTCGTCAAACACGTTGTAGTCGAGAGAAAACAAAACGTTGATCTATGAACAGTTCATTAGGCCATCAATGACCTACGCCTGATCAATATTTTGCAGCCTCCCCGCGTACCAGATGGTGCGGCGGGAGAGGATGCAACATAAAGTACTTCGTATCGTCACGGATAGTGACAGGTACATTCGGCTAGCCGCATTGCATGAGCTGGCCAACGTCGAAACGATCACTGAATACGTAAAAAATATCGCAGACAACATATCCTTAGAAGCCCTGTGACCAGAGACATCACCAAGATCAGAAGCTATCATAATGCTTCAAGAAAGCTTCAGGGGCTTATATACTAGGCACTGGACTTGTTTTATAAACGACTAGAAGATGACTAGGAAATGAGGTGTAATATCTAGAGACCTGTTGAGCAGATGATTCCATCCAGGTAATACCAATGAACCAATGATAGAAAACAGCCCACGTAACACCCCTGCATAACTTGTAGGAGGCAGGGAAATAGCCAAGCTGAGACCAAACCACTTACGTGCATAAGGCCCACATAACAACGTGGGGTCTGTCCCATGGAAACAGGAGGGCAAGATTGAAGCCCCTCACTCTGAAAGCGGTTGAAACCCGAACCGACCTCCACCCTGTTGTTGTAGGTAGTGTTTTAATTTTCCTTTTATTTATTTATGCACTAGCGGGCGGTAAAGTACACTTTACCGCCCGGTTCGCCGGGCGTAAAGTGGCACTTTACCGCCCGTGGGCGCATCATGGCCCGCGGGCGGTAAAGTAGACAATATACTAAAATTGTCCATATATACCTACGCACATCATTTCACGAAAGACCTACCACGAAACAATTGGAAATTTGCTTATGTTTATATTATTATACAAATTCAAAGTAGACTTTAACATCGAATAGTATGACCACAAAGAAGATGGTTTTCGATTCTTGGATTTCTCAGAAAAATATCCCAGTAATATATCTTCTGTAATTACCTTCACATTATTTTCATTGCGCCCTAATTAGGAGGGTATATACTGGGTATTCTGTGTACAATTTGAATAAATGACTCTATTTCAGTATACAGAGATGATTATTGACACGATAATTGCGATATAAATATATATACAGTGTCCGCCCAAATCTTGGAACCATATGGAAAACTTTTTTATTAATGGTTTCTCAGAAAATGTCATTCTTCATAAAAGTTAGTTTCCCATGCTGTTCCAAGATTTTGGTGGACACTGTATAAACCGCTAGTGCATAAAATTTTGTATGTATCACGTGCGTAAAATGCGTTTATGGCCTTCGGCGTGTAATGGCTCTCGGCTAACGCCTTCGGGCCATTATCCACGCCGCAGACCATAAACGCCTACTTTACGCCCTTGATACATAAATAACTATTATACGTCTGTGATAGTGTGTGTTGTATTTTATACAGTGCATTCCATTTCAAACGAGCCACCCTGAATAACATTTGGTAAAATGATTTTCAGAAAAAATAAAAAAGCAAGTCAACAATAGTATACAGAGGAACACATTTTGACAGATTCTCAACCATGTGATGGAATGGAAGCTCGTTTGCACCATTTTATGGTATAGTTGGTGGAAACATTTTTGAACATTTACTATAGAGAATTTGTTTCTTTTCATTGTCAAGTCATCAGATGATTTATTGCTTCCATATTTGTTTCTAGAACGAATATTTCAAAATGTGGCCTCCTGTATAATTGTTTTTTTTTTTAATTTTTACTGCAAATCATTGGTTCAAAAGTTATTCAGGATGGCTCGTTTCAAATGGAATGAACTGTATTCAATATTAATACATTTTTGGGCTCAGTTGGCCTGGTTAAAGATCACACAATTACTTCTTAATGCACTGGTTATTCAATGAATTTACCTCTAAAATGACGAAAAATGTCCCCTCCTTCCTCCATGTCCCCCCTGGAGACATGAATCGAAACGGAAAATGCATCTTCGTCCTCAGTCTCTCTCCGTTTATCAGCAAACTACTTGCGTAAGGCGTTTTCTCGTGATTTTTATACATGTCGGCCAGCGTCTCCAAATCTTCGTCTCCGATGCTTATCGCTACCTCCACGTGAGGGGTGTCACTCTCTGCCATTTGCTTTTCTCGAAAAAAACCTAATTCACTACCGGGTAAACGAGCTACGCTGCGAACAGTACCTTGGCAAATATTTTTATTTGTTTTCTGTCGCTTATCTGTATCAATCGCCAGATAAGAAATTCGCCCATTATGCTGCTTTCAATTCGTAGTGGGCTCCATGGAGGCACGCATTGACAAAAAATTCGTTGGAATGCTAACTGATATACAATTTTGTTGAATTCGGGTGCTCACAACAAAATTATTAGCCACAAGCAATTTCGAAGCTATGGTCCTATTTTTGAAAGGATGACTGGCATTTGTGGGACACATTTCTACACCGAAAAAAACACTCCAAATTTTTCGTTCCTTACACTAGCACACTCATTTTACACTATTTCTTCATCAAACACTCTATTTGCATATTTGCACGGCCAACTTTTCGAGCCATATAACTCCAACATGATCAAGAAATTATTCAGTCGTATATTTTCCTAGTAACCAACTTGACAATAATGAAATTCACTGACCATTTTGCCTGAATTTGTTGTTTTCGTGGTCATAAAAGAAGGATACTGCTAGTGATGAAAAGGAGGAATTTTGTGTATTTTCAGTTTTTATTTTAAAATAACTTTAAAATTTTATACGGATTTTTGTTCAGAAAACCAAACTACGTAAGTTGTGATCGCTTTGTGGCTAATAGATGACGGAATTTCACCCAAGTTACTGGAAATTTTACCAACCGTCACTCTACTAGCATTTTCAATTATCAAATCTATCACGTCCGTAAAAATAATATGCCAATTCTGATTTAAACACTTAGTATGCATGTTTATTTAACATAAATATTTAACATAAAAAATATTAAGAAGTCATCAATAAACATAGAGAATTACATAAGCTATCTGAGCCATTGTTTATATGTGATAAAACAATGAAAAAATTGGGTCAAAATTAAAAAAATTGTAAAAACAAATACTCAACGTAATCTTAATAATGTATGATTTATAGCCACGTTACTTGACATAACATAATACTCAACATACAATTATGGTAATCAAACAATAGGTAATCTATTTTTTAATCATCGCTAGTTAATTTGTCTATCTCTCTCCTTGGTATGTAGGCCAGGGCCAAATCCTTTGGAAATAGTGACAAGTGAGGAAGAAATAGAACAGGACGATTCCATTGGAGAAGTAAGAAAATATAACAAACGTAAAAGGAAAAATAATTTACAGGAGATTTTAGGTGGAGAAGTTGAAGGGGACGAGATTTTTAAGGGTGGAAAATGGTTTATCACGATTTAAGGCAAATCTACGAGCCCTACCAAAAAAAAAGAACGGCAAAGTTGTGGGTGATAAAAAGATTCCCAACTTTTGTATTCACACTTTTTTTACATGACCTCAAAATTTATGCGAAAATTCCAAAAAACCTACTCTTTGGTTTTTTATTGTTGTCTCCCAAATAATTATTATTTTACGAAATTTGGTGCCAACTTACCTTTTTATTACAACACACAGTGACATTTTTTGTATTCAAGATGTTTATTGTTTCCCCTTATTTTGATTTAATATCAAAAAAGCACCTTAATTATCTATCGAAAATTCTCACTTCGAAATATCTACGTTTTGAAAAAAATCGGTGTGCTTTTTGTTCGCTGAAATCTCTTCTTTCTGATGGTATGAAAAATATGTACATCACTATGGCATATTTTCTCAGAAAATGCAAATAACGAAAAATATCGAATTATGTAAAATTTATTTAGTAAAATTGACATTTTAATAAATTCAAAAATGTGTTTTTATGTTACATTGATAAAAAGAAAACTTGCAAACCCATCAAACATAGAGATTGCAAAAAACCGGCGAAAATAGTTGATTATCGACCCTGGCCTACCATTCAATGTATACCTATACCTAACGATAATTTTGTTAGGTGGAAATATCACTAAGGAGATTGAAAAATCACAAGTTACAAAACATAAACAATGCTAACCGACAATTAGTGATACCAACTGAGTCCTCCAAAATGTTTTACGAGGAAAACAGAAACTGGAAACTTCATTGATCTAGTTCCATCATGTTGCTCACGAAAAACACAATTTCCAAAAGCTTCTGGCTATTTCCCCATTAGGTTATGATCATAGTTGGCTTCATCTCTAGGGGATATTACGAAATCTTCCAGCAAAAAAAATCCATAAAAAACATTTCCCTCGGGAAATTCATTTAATTATTACGGTAATACCATATGAATCATGAAATAGAGCTTCGAGCCTAGCTATTTTCTTCACGAGAAATATGTATTCATTATCTATCAATTTATTGAATATTTTCCTGAGAAGTATTTGAGGTACCCTGTTTTCAGTCGATTATTATGTAATAGAAAAGTGCCAATGAAATCGGAACAGACTGCAAAAATATTGGTTGGACGTTATCTGTTTCTTAACATAGCTTCTTGATGTCCCCAAACATGATGCCATTATCAAAACATACGCAAAAATTTTGGATATTCTGTAATCTAGAGACATCGTTCTACAGGAGTGCAGGGCCATAGACGGCATAGAGCTTTGACAGAATCAAGGATTGGCAGAAATTAAGTTAAGTAGAATATCCCTGGAGGACGTTGAAAGAGCTCTGGCATAAATGACTTACATGTCTAGTAATCCTCAATTGTTGATCGAACCAGACTTACAGGTTTTTGCACTTGCTGACAATTGGAAGTTCTTCATCTGCATGGACGATTGAGAAATTCTTCTCTGCCGGTGCATATTTTCTGATTGCCGACAATTATGGCGTGAGACTTACGAGGAATGATGTTGAGATTGAGTAGGGCATTGATAGCGTCAAGGCTAGTGTATAATTGTGTATCGTCGGCATAATGAATTGTCAGAGATATATAGAGAAAGCAGTAAGGGTCCAAGTATAGACCCTTGGGGTACGTCAAACCGACGTCTCCCCATCAGGAGTTACTGATTGAATTCGGATCGAGAGGCAGCTCTTTATTAGGGATATCGTGTTCAGTAGTATCGAATGCTTTAGTTCAATCGAGCAAGTAGAGACACAATAATTTACCTTTATCCACAGACCGGAACAAGTCGTCTTATATGTTTAGAAGTGCAATGAATTTCAATAGGATTTGGCACAACTTTATTAGTTCAAATATTATGAGTGACGAATTTTGTATACAGGGTTTTGGGTAAACATGTGGCAAGATTTGAAGGGGTTATTTCTTGACCTATTCTAAGAACATTTGGTCCTATGGATGATTTGTTTCGAAAATACAGGGCGAACAAAATTTACGACAACCATATTCGATATTTGTTCAAATCATTAATGTAAATAAACGTAGGGTGTAGGTACGTCATGAGTTTATCAAGTACAAAACATTTGGTTTTTCAACAGCAACGCACGGAGATCGCTGGATTGGTTGAGGTGGGCCACCCGCATGGCCTGCTCGATCCTCGGACTTAAATCCTCTGAATTTTTTTTCTGGATATATCTGAAGTCATTAGTTTCCGCTACTCCAATGGCGAATTTGGATGATTTGCGAAATCGGATAATTGCTGGGTGTAACTCAATTAGAAACTTCCCTCAGGGGGTCTATTCTCAAGTTCATACGAAAACATTTTCAAACTTTTGGAGTAACATAGAGCGACACAGACACCTCTCGTTAAAGAGTTAAAGAGAAAAACAACATCGAATTCGTGTACGTTAAATCTCCAGAATAAAACCCCTGTTGTGTTTTGAAGAGTTCGGCAGTCCATGAGGAGAAGATTGAATGCTTGTAGGCTGGAGGAAGTCATTTCAAACATTTATTGTAGCTTAAGCAACTTCACATGTACTTTTGGATAATGAAATATTGTTAAAGTCGTGAATTGTGTTCGCTCTGTATCTCCGAAAAAACGGGGTTTCTCCAAAATCATTGGACCAAATATTCTTAGAATAGGTCAAGGAATAACTCCTTGAATTTTTGCCGAATGTTTACCTAACCTATCCCAATATATGTATATTATTTTTCTGAAATATTTATTTTCGTATTAAAGTGCTTAAAATGAGTGTTTTTTAATGGTACATGAACATTTTTTGTACAACTGTGAATGTGAATAATTTACTTTGTCTGAAATATATTAAAGATAAATACTTCCAATACATCTTGACGTGTTTTATTGTCCCGATAAGTTATCGCTTTCAAACGACTGTTGTCTTGAAGATATTATTCAATGTTTTCAGGAGTAATACCATGGGTGATTGAATTTTCGCGATAACTCTGTCGATTTATTTCTGAACGAAACTGAATTGCAAAAAATCGTTTTCATAAATTACCTTTTATTTCTCACACAGAAACAGAAAAACCCATGTAAAATAGAGGTTGCCACTTGAAAAAAGTCTGGACACGCCCAGAAACAACTTAATACCCTCTGTGTCATAATTTTCATTTTGTAGAGTTCAGAAAATAGTATCATTCTCTCTATTACCATAATGGAAACATGGAAGCCTGCTCCCTTGTTGCAGGACCCTATGTAATACCTTGGACATCTAGTTGAAAAGAAAATGATAAGGATACGCCGCTGGATGTGTCCATGGCACACTCCAATTTATCGCATCCTTAAAGCGCTCTTTAATTATGGCTGTCAGATTAATTGACCATCGTATCGGTTTTTCTGTTAACCAATCGAAGCAATGTTTACAATGATGGAAAACCTGTCCTCAATCGAAGTTTATTCTGAAGTGTCACGCGAGCTTGGACTACCCACCCTCTCTCAAGGGAGAACAATTTATTTCAATATTATACCCGCAGTAGAGTTATCGAATCCGGATGGCATGGGAACTATTGAAATACATTTTTGATGAACGAGTATTAAGGCGGATTTGCCGGTTTCATAATGCAAAATTTAATGTATATGCGTAATTTTTATGTACAATTCATAAAATTCCAGTACTCAGATTTATATGAAACTATCTACCCGTTTCATAATTTATAATTCCTATTCACATTCCATAATGCATAACTATGAAGTTTCCAACTCTTAACTTCATGCACTAATGCAAGCTCTGCAATGATTATTCATGTGCGGAGATTGAATCCTGCCTTTTGTTAGGTTAGGTATATGTACCGGGTATCCTAGCAACAAAAGCTTTTTTTTCCATAAGTAAAAACATAAACTGAGGGCGCGCTGGTGTGTCATTAACCCCTGTAAACACTCCCCACGTCCGTGAGTGATTTCTGGGTCCGAGAGTCATGTGCCCTGAGCTGGCCATGTGAACCAAGAATTAAGGCCTTTTGCATTCTTCCGGCTAAGTTTTCTGCAGCATCAATGCAAGCCGATATGATTTTTGAGTATTAGAGCAGTGTGTCCATCATTTCACCAAGGACCCCTATCATCTGAACCACTATCTTGATAGAATGGTTTGGGTAAAGCCTGCGGAATTCAAACAGTAGATCTCTTCCTGTTTTTGGACGATGTTCGTTTCGCCAGGAGCTGAAAACTCAATGACGAAAATCGTCCTACTTTGATGGTCGAGGAGGACTACATCAGGCTTATTGGAGTAGTTCCAATAGATTCGGCACTTCTCAGTTCTCATTCTCGACAACGGACTCAATATCTCCGGAGTATAAAGCAACACCGGTGTTTCGGCTACAACGTACATACCGTACGAGTATCGTAGATGGTAGTATAATACTCGTAGGGCCGCGTTATGCCTGTGGATATATTCTGCATCTGCATCTAGTGTCAGCGACCTCTATACCCATCACCGGATGATTCGGATGATAATGTATATTTATAGTATATTTTTCTTCATGAGATGAAAATACTTTTTTTTTTGTGATGTGAGAGTTTTTTCACGAGCGAAGCGAAGCAGAGCGAGTGTGGCAATCGGGTCTCATGATAATGTTCATTTGCTTCATTTTCATCTCTAGAGTGAAAAAGTATCACTTTCATGTAGAGTATCCGGTATCTACACAATGGATCCAACCATCATCCAAAACAGAAACGAACCGTCATCAACACCCTAGTGAACAGAGCTTTGAGAATATGTGAACCAAGGCACATCGACGAGGAAATGCAACACCTTACAACTGTGTTACAAGCGAATGGGTACAACAAGAAAGACATCATCCGTGCTACGCGCCCAAGGGAGAAGAAAAGAAACACCAATGAAGAGCAACCCCAAGGCACTGTCTATCTGCCATAAATAGAAGGTGTCACCAACAGAATTGGGAAAATTCTGAAGAAGGAGAAAATTAACACCGTCTTCAAACCAACGAAGAAGATATCGGAATATCTAAGATCAGCCAAAGACAGCAGAGATCCACTCAAATCAGCGGGAGTCTACAGAATTCCATGTAACTGTGGGAAGGTCTATATCGGACAAACGAAAAGGAGCATTGGTACCCGCCTAGTCGAGCACAAGCGGAGTTGTCGTTTGGGACAAACCGAGAAGTCCGCAGTCGCTGAGCATACATTGTCTGACGGAGAACACAAGATCCTTTTCGAAAATACCGAGAAACTAGCAATGTCGAATCATTATTCAACAAGAATGTATCTAGAAGAAATAGACATACACAAACACCAAGAGAAATTCAACAGAAAAGAAGAGAGAACATATTTACCAAATATCTGGCACACGGCATTGAAAGGGGCCAAAACGAAGCCATGTCACCAGAATCGCGTGGAAAGTGCGCGCGAACCCACTATTACAGAAAGTGCGCATATACATGAGAAGAAAAAATAATCATACTGCTCACAAAGTCATTCATAGCCTGAGAATCTATGTGGGCGATGGAAAAATACGAAAAAAACCTACCACAACTTCCTGCTAATCGAAGTATTTTAAGCGATCTGTCAGACATTGCGAAAGCAAAATTTTTTGTTTGTATTATGAATCAGCAAATAATACCCGATGAACATGAATTTCAACTCATTTCGGGAAATAAGCACTGCACTTATCTACCGATAATAGATAAGCATCTCGTATCTAAATCATCTTTTCTCAAAACGACATAAAATAGCTCTCAAATAACCATTATTGATCGTACTGAATACACAGAACATTTGAAACGTACTTGTGAATAGTTTCGGATATGATTGGATTATACCTACACGCAAGGCTGATTCTATTTTTAACATAATTAATATTTTTATAAATACATATATATCCTATTAGGCGACATCTATCGTGAAGTAGCTCTACTAACTGAGCCTGTGGAAAATCCATCGATTGGAAAAGTGGAAAAGTGTTTCCATTACCGGTTTCGTTAGAGTTTTCGTAATAGGTATTTTAGAAATTTTTTTCTAGGAAAAACCAGGAAAGTAGGGAACATGTTCCTGCATACTTCCCGATTAGAATCTTAGCCTCAAGGGAAATAACTGGCTTTCAACCTTTAGATTTGCACATTTCAGGAGTTGTGTAGTTTTTGATCCCATTGTCCTGGCATGTTGCTTGTGTACATGGTTAGCACTTCTTGGCGATATTTTCCAAAAACCTTCAAAATGTTTACTTCGGTATGATGGGTTCTGATCTAAGCAAAGAAAAGCAGTTTAATTCTTCATTCGTCCATAAACAGAACATTTTTGTGGAAAGGATTAACTACATTTTGCCTAATCTGGTATGATGACTTCAACAATTCGATAGAAATAGTGCTGTAGTTTCATGTTGATCGATAACATTTTGGAAACTGGGTATTTCTATCAGTCGAATCATATGAGGGTATCCAGGAAAAACATTCAAAAAGTTTTTTTCTCAACTTTTTCACCTCGTCAGAGGAGAAAAAACTGGGCCAGAGTCAAAAGCCTGAGAAGTTGACCAAACTCCCTTCCAGAACAAGCCAATATAATTCCCGAAACACCCAATTACTTTCATTGTACAATTGCTGAAAATATAACGATGCTATCCCTTTCACCTTCATCTGATCCAATGGATTCCTCAAAATACGTAGTTAAATATACACAATAAGTTTCATATTGATGATACAAATTCACTGGAACTCAAAGGAACCCTGAAAGAAATAAAAAAACAAAAATTCAACGGGAATTGAAAAAATGTCAGTTAAAATTTTGAATAGTCTTGCCGATTTCGCTCTGAATGCACTAGTTATGACTATAAATAAATCCTATGCTCTTGGAACATATCCCTATACACCAATGTCCATGCCTCCAACACACTCAAAAAATATAGAAAAACCAATGAAAAAAAGAGTTAGCTCTTTTTCACAGATATAGAATATCAACCACTCACGTTTTCATTTTCAAAAGGTACAAATGGTGCCATGTTCACCTTTCTTGATCATGTTTACATATATCTCAACAATGGGGAGGTCGTAGACACAGTATTCTGCAACTTCTCCAAAGCGTTCGATTGTGTAATCCATGAACTTCTTGGGCAAAAGATATTCTGCTATGGCATTAAGAGAATGTGTAAAAAAGAGTTTAGATATTGCATAAGCGAGATAAAACAACTAGTGAGTCAAACGGACAACTATCACAGCAAGAATATCTTATGGGGAGTTCCACAGGAATCAGTTCTGGGTCCGATACTACTCCTGATTTATATAAATGACCTTGCCACTCTATCGGTTCAAGAACATTTCACGATTTCTGCTGACAGTAGTACTCTCCTCTCACAAGGAAAAATACAATACATACGAAAAAACCCATTGCTAGTGATTCAAATTCGAAAAGCAAATCACATGTGTTTCAGTATCACAAAAAACAAACTTATCAACCTTCAGTTCTGATATTGACAACCTAAGCGTGAAAGGAAATATTCAGGAAAATAGAAATAAATCCAAATTCCTAGGAATCTTTATCGACAATAAACTGAAATTTGACCAGCATATTTCAGCACTTGCAAAAAATTGGCATCAGGATGTTATGCACCCAGAATCATGTCCAATGAACACAAATAGAAAATAAATTACCTCTACCTATTCCAAAATGAAGTCTGACAAAGAATTCTTTTATCCATGAAAGTAAAAAGCTGTATAAAATGAGAAGTGAAACATCCTATGGAAAATTTAGAGAGCTTGATACAGAAGATCTTGTAAAAAAAGCCTATTACAATCAAAAATAATACTATAACGATTGTTTGCTGTGATTTTACTTATGCATTACAAATAAGCATCATGGCATATTTTTATTTTTTTTATAATGTATTTTTATTCTCAGAGATGTGCACGTGATTTCAATTTGTAATTTTTTTGCATTTGGTCTTTTCATTCTGTGTTGAAATTGGTTTGTTTTTTCCTTCGTGTTGTGTGTAATGTGTTTCAGATTTAAGATGTTTCTTGTAAGCAATATATTCATAAAAATAAGGTTCAAGTTTCCTTCAATTTTCTGGTATAATTTTATGAAATAAATTTTGTTTTTGCAGTTGCAGTTTGGAAACAGTAGGAGTAGTGGTTTAGTGACGGTGGCTGTTTCATTATGGATTCTTCGTCTTTGTCTTTCTCCTAGTGTTCACTGTGAGCCTTTATGTTCCATTTTTGTCATAAGGCACGCGGTGAATGCCAAGAGCAGACATTACTCTTCAGTTTCGAAATGTGAAATCATTTGCAAAAGTTGTTTTACTTACAGTTGGGTAAATATTCATTGTATTAAGGAATAAATTTTCAGTGGATTTTAATTATTCGTTTCTTTTTGATATTTCCAAAAGTACAACCAATTCTGTGAATTGATGACAAACCCCATGTTTTTCCAGGTGCCTGTGTACATATACAACTTGGTATATTTTTTTGCGAGATATTCGCTATTTCTGCTATAGGCTATATAAATTAATACTCATAAAACAAAATTATTGGAAAAATAAAAAAAAGTCCAATGGGATAGACCCCTGAAAGTCATGAAAAATACGAAATAGGCAGATTCTCTTACAATCCGCACTATATACGAAAAATTTCTGTCAGATTTCGAAAGTATATGATTTATTTATGCTCAAATTCGAAGTTTGGCATATGAAGGACATACAACGTCTAAAATGTCATGAATAGAAGTAGAAGAAAATACAGAGGGAAAATACTCCTTTCCAGTCCAGATGAACTCTTGAACTTAGGTACGGATGAAGATAGGGCAATTCTGCGTACGCCAATCGATTCAGAATGATCAAATTAGTGTAGTCTGTGAATTTCGAGCCAATCCAGATGACATAAAATTATTCGAAAAATCGAGAAAAGTCCAAATAAAATCTAAAGTAAAGTCTAAAATTCATGGAAAATACAAAATAGGCAGATTCACTTGCAATCCGCACTATATACGCAAAATTTTATGCACATTTCGAAAATATATGATTTATTCATGGTCAGATTCAAGGTTTGGCATATAAAACGTCAAAAATAGAAGTAGAAAAAGTATTACTCCTTTCTACTCCTGATGAACTCTTTAACTCGGAAACGGTTGAAGATGAGCAATTCTGCGAACGCCAATCGATTCAGAATGATCATTTTAGAGTAGTCTGTAAATTTCGAGTCAAAACAAAATTATTCAAAAAATCGATAAAAATCCGGAGGGGTAAACCCCTAAAAATCATGAAAAATACAAAATAGGCAGATTCACTTACAATCCGCACTAAATACGCAAAATTTCTGTCAGATTTCGAAAAAATATGATTTATTCCTGCTCAGATTCAAGGTTTGGCATATAAAAAGCATACAACGTCAAAAATGTCACAAATAGTAGTAGAAAAAATATTGAGGGTTCCACTCCAAATGAACTCTTCAACTCGGGAACGGTTGAACATAGAGCAATTCTGCGGACGCCAATCGATTCAGAATGATAAAATTAGAGTAGTCTGTGAATTTTGAGTCAATCCATTTGATGCAAAATTATTCGAAAAATCTAGAAAAGTCCAAAAAGTCCCCTAACAGTCATGGAGAATACGAAATAGGCAGATTCACTTGCAATCCGCACTATATACGCAAAATTTCATGCAGATTTTGAAAATATATGATTTATTTATGGTCAGATTAAAGGTTTAGCATATGAAACGTCAAAAATAGAAGTAGAAAAAGTATTGAGGGAAATTAATCCTTCCTCCTCCTGATGAACTCTTTAACTCGGGAACGGTTGAAGATAGAGCAATTCTGCGAACGCCAATCGATTCAGAATGATCATTTTAGAGTAGTCTGTAAATTTCGAGTCAAAATAAAATTATTCTAAAAATCGAGAAAAGTCCAAAGGGGTAGACCCCTAAAAATCATGGAGAATACGAAATAGGCAGATTCACTTACAATCCGCACTATACCGGGTGGCTACGGAAGTATTGCCTACGGAATATCTCAGTTATTGTATGAAGTAGGTTTGTGAAATTTGGAGCGTCGATATAATGACATAAGAGCTAGAATTTGAGCATATTGACATGTCGAAGTTAACTTCCGGTCTGACCGGAAGTAACATCAACTTTCTTATTTTAAATGGAAACCCTATTTTTTTTCTTTTCGCTTTATTCAGCATTCAATTCCCTTTCTAATGACATATCACAAGTTGGTATCTAACCAGAAACTAGATCAGAAAAAAATTATTATTGAAATTCACCGAGTAGGCCGTGGAAGCAAAATGAAAGACAAAAATTGGAAAGTTGGCTATTGAAACCATACGTCACTTGATAACAGTTGCTACTACTGTGATATTTTATTTTCATTCGTCGGCGTTATAAAAAGCCGCCAAAAAAAATATTGGAAAAATTGGGAAAAAAACAATACTCTGTAGGTCCATAACTTAAATAGGAACATACAACTTCTTCTTGCCTGTACTATTCAGCATAACCATTCCTTTCTAATGATATAATAGAAAGTAATTTTTTGAAATGAAATACCAAAAAATCCAATTATTATTATTCAAATAACAAAAAAACAGATGGTTCGAATGATTATTGCAATGGAATGATTATTCTGAATAGCACAAACATCGTCCATAGGTAGATATTAGAATATCTATGGACGATGGCACAGACCAAGTACGTTTATGTTCCAATTTAACCTAGAACCTACAGGATATAATTTATCATTCCACATTATTTTTAATGTTATTTTTGCGTATGGCGATAATCTGTTTTGTTATTTGAAGAATAATAATTGGATTTTTTGGTATTTTATTTCAAAAAATTACTTTCTATTATATCATTAGAAAGAAATGGTTATGCTGAATAGTACAGGCAAGAAAAAGTTGTATGTTCCTATTTAAGTTATGGACCTACAGAGTATTGTTTTTTTCCCAATTTTTCCAATTTTTTTTTTGGCGGCTTTTTATAACGCCGACGAATGAAAATAAAATATCACAGTAGTAGCAACTGTTATCAAGTGACGTATGGTTTCCATAGCCAACTTTTCAATTTTTGGCTTTCATTTTGCTTCCACGGCCTACTCGGTGAATTTCAATAATAATTTTTTTCTGATCTAGTTTCTGGTTAGATACCAACTTGTGATATGTCATTAGAAAGGGAATTGAATGCTGAATAAAGCGAAAAGAAAAAAAAATAGGGTTTCCATTTAAAATAAGAAAGTTGATGTTACTTCCGGTCAGACCGGAAGTTAACTTCGACATGTCAATATGCTCAAATTCTAGCTCCTATGTCATTATATCGACGCTCCGAATTTCACAAACCTACTTCATACAATAACTGTGATATTCCGTAGGCAATACTTCCGTAGCCACCCGGTATACGAAAAATTTCTGTCAGATTTCGAAAATATATGATTTATTTATGCTCAGATTCGAAGTTTGGCATATGAAAGACATACAACGTCTAAAATGTCATGAATAGAAGTAGAAGAAAATACAGAGGGAAAATACTCCTTTCCAGTCCAGATGAACTCTTGAACTTAGGTACGGATGAAGATAGGGCAATTCTGCGTACGCCAATCAATTCAGAATGATCAAATTAGTGTAGTCTGTAAATTTCGAGCCAATCCAGATGACATAAAATTATTCGAAAAATCGAGAAAAGTCCAAAGGGGTAGACCCCTAAAATTCATGGAAAATACAAAATAGGCAGATTCACTTGCAATCCGCACTATATACGCAAAATTTTATGCAGATTTCGAAAATACATGATTTATTTATGGTCAGATTCAAGGTTTGGCATATAAAACGTCAAAAATAGAAGTAGAAAAAGTATTGAGGGAAATTACTCCTTTCTACTCCTGAAGAACTCTTAATCTCGGGAACGGTTGAAGATAGAGCAATTCTGCGAACGCCAATCGATTTAGAATGATCAAATTGGAGTAGTCTATGAATTTCGAGCCAATCCAGATGACACAAAATTATTCGAAAAATCGAGAAAAGTCCAAAGAGGTAGACCCCTAAAATTCATGGAAAATACAAAATAGGCAGATTCACTTGCAATCCGCACTATATACGCAAAATTTCATGCAGATTTCGAAAATATATGATTTTTTTATGGACAGACTCAAGGTTTGGCATATAAAACGTCAAAAATAGAAGTAGAAAAAGTATTGAGGGAAATGACTCCTTTCTACTCCAGATGAACTGTTTAACTCGGGAACGGTTGAAGATAGAGCAATTCTGCGAACGCCAATCGATTCAGAATGATCAAATTGGAGTAGTCTGTGAATTTCGAGTCAATCCAGATGACACAAAATTATTCGAAAAATCGAGAAAAGTCCAAAGGGGTAGACCCCTAAAATTCATGGAAAATACAAAATAGGCAGATTCACTTGCAATCCGCACTATATACGCAAAATTTCATGCAGATTTCGAAAATATATGATTTATTTATGGACAGACTCAAGGTTAGGCATATGAAACGTCAAAGATAGAAGTAGAAAAAGTATTGAGGGAAATTACTCCTTTCTAATCTCGATGAACTTTTAAATTCGGGAACGGTTGAAGATAGAGCAATTCTGCGAACGCCAATCGATTCAGAATGATCAAATTGGAGTAGTCTGTGAATTTCGAGCCAATCCAGATGACATAAAATTATTCGAAAAATCGAGAAAACTCCAAAGGGGTAGACCCCTAAAAATCATGGAAAATACAAAATAGGCACATTCACTTGCAATCCGCACTATATACGCAAAATTTCATGCAGATTTCGAAAATATATGATTTATTTATGGACAGACTCAAGGTTAGGCATATGAAACGTCAAAAATAGAAGTAGAAAAAGTATTGAGGGAAATTACTCCTTTCTACTCCTGATGAACTCTTAAATTCGGGAACGGTTGAAGATAGAGCAATTCTGCGAACGCCAATCGATTCAGAATGATCAAATTGGAGTAGTCTGTGAATTTCGAGTCAATCCAGATGACACAAAATTATTCGAAAAATCGAGAAAAGTCCAAAGGGGTAGACCCCTAAAATTCATGGAAAATATAAAATAGGCAGATTCACTTGCAATCCGCACTATATACGCAAAATTTCATGCAGATTTCGAAAATATATGATTTATTTATGGACAGACCCAAGGTTTGGCATATAAAACGTCAAAAATAGAAGTAGAAAAAGTATTGAGGGAAATTAGTCCTTTCTACTCCTGATGAACTGTTTAACTCGGGAACGGTTGAAGATAGAGCAATTCTGCGAACGCCAATCGATTCAGAATGATTAAATTGGAGTAGTCTGTGAATTTCGAGTCAATCCAGATGACACAAAATTATTCGAAAAATCGAGAAAAGTCCAAAGGGGTAGACCCCTAAAATTCATGGAAAATATAAAATAGGCAGATTCACTTGCAATCCGCACTATATACGCAAAATTTCATGCAGATTTCGAAAATATATGATTTATTTATGGACAGACCCAAGGTTTGGCATATAAAACGTCAAAAATAGAAGTAGAAAAAGTATTGAGGGAAATTAGTCCTTTCTACTCCTGATGAACTGTTTAACTCGGGAACGGTTGAAGATAGAGCAATTCTGCGAACGCCAATCGATTCAGAATGATTAAATTGGAGTAGTCTGTGAATTTCGAGTCAATCCAGATGACACAAAATTATTCGAAAAATCGAGAAAAGTCCAAAGGGGTAGACCCCTAAAATTCATGGAAAATATAAAATAGGCAGATTCACTTGCAATCCGCACTATATACGCAAAATTTCATGCAGATTTCGAAAATATATGATTTATTTATGGACAGACCCAAGGTTTGGCATATAAAACGTCAAAAATAGAAGTAGAAAAAGTATTGAGGGAAATTAGTCCTTTCTACTCCTGATGAACTGTTTAACTCGGGAACGGTTGAAGATAGAGCAATTCTGCGAACGCCAATCGATTCAGAATGATTAAATTGGAGTAGTCTGTGAATTTCGAGTCAATCCAGGTGACACAAAATTATTCGAAAAATCGAGAAAAGTCCAAAGGGGTAGACCCCTAAAATTCATGGAAAATACAAAATAGGCAGATTCACTTGCAATCCGCACTATATACGCAAAATTTCATACAGATTTCGAAAATATATGATTTATTTATGGACAGACTCAAGGTTTGGCATATAAAACGTCAAAAATAGAAGTAGAAAAAGTATTGAGGGAAATTAGTCCTTTCTACTCCTGATGAACTGTTTAACTCGGGAACGGTTGAAGATAGAGCAATTCTGCGAACGCCAATCGATTCAGAATGATTAAATTGGAGTAGTCTGTGAATTTCGAGTCAATCCAGATGACACAAAATTATTCGAAAAATCGAGAAAAGTCCAAAGGGGTAGACCCCTAAAATTCATGGAAAATACAAAATAGGCAGATTCACTTGCAATCCGCACTATATACGCAAAATTTCATACAGATTTCGAAAATATATGATTTATTTATGGACAGACTCAAGGTTTGGCATATGAAACGTCAAAAATAGAAGTAGAAAAAGTATTGAGGGAAATTAGTCCTTTCTACTCCTGATGAACTGTTTAACTCGGGAACGGTTGAAGATAGAGCAATTCTGCGAGCGCCAATCGATTCAGAATGATCAAATTGGAGTAGTCTGTGAATTTCGAGTCAATCCAGATGACACAAAATTATTCGAAAAATCGAGAAAAGTCCAAAGGGGTAGACCCCTAAAATTCATGGAAAATACAAAATAGGCAGATTCACTTGCAATCCGCACTATATACGCAAAATTTCATGCAGATTTCGAAAATATATGATTTATTTATGGACAGACTCAAGGTTAGGCATATGAAACGTCAAAAATAGAAGTAGAAAAAGTATTGAGGGAAATTAGTCCTTTCTACTCCTGATGAACTGTTTAACTCGGGAACGGTTGAAGATAGAGCAATTCTGCGAGCGCCAATCGATTCAGAATGATCAAATTGGAGTAGTCTGTGAATTTCGAGTCAATCCAGATGACACAAAATTATTCGAAAAATCGAGAAAAGTCCAAAGGGGTAGACCCCTAAAATTCATGGAAAATACAAAATAGGCAGATTCACTTGCAATCCGCACTATATACGCAAAATTTCATACAGATTTCGAAAATATATGATTTATTTATGGACAGACTCAAGGTTTGGCATATAAAACGTCAAAAATAGAAGTAGAAAAAGTATTGAGGGAAATTAGTCCTTTCTACTCCTGATGAACTGTTTAACTCGGGAACGGTTGAAGATAGAGCAATTCTGCGAACGCCAATCGATTCAGAATGATTAAATTGGAGTAGTCTGTGAATTTCGAGTCAATCCAGATGACACAAAATTATTCGAAAAATCGAGAAAAGTCCAAAGGGGTAGACCCCTAAAATTCATGGAAAATACAAAATAGGCAGATTCACTTGCAATCCGCACTATATACGCAAAATTTCATACAGATTTCGAAAATATATGATTTATTTATGGACAGACTCAAGGTTTGGCATATAAAACGTCAAAAATAGAAGTAGAAAAAGTATTGAGGGAAATTAGTCCTTTCTACTCCTGATGAACTGTTTAACTCGGGAACGGTTGAAGATAGAGCAATTCTGCGAGCGCCAATCGATTCAGAATGATCAAATTGGAGTAGTCTGTGAATTTCGAGTCAATCCAGATGACACAAAATTATTCGAAAAATCGAGAAAAGTCCAAAGGGGTAGACCCCTAAAATTCATGGAAAATACAAAATAGGCAGATTCACTTGCAATCCGCACTATATACGCAAAATTTCATGCAGATTTCGAAAATATATGATTTATTTATGGACAGACTCAAGGTTAGGCATATGAAACGTCAAAAATAGAAGTAGAAAAAGTATTGAGGGAAATTAGTCCTTTCTACTCCTGATGAACTGTTTAACTCGGGAACGGTTGAAGATAGAGCAATTCTGCGAGCGCCAATCGATTCAGAATGATCAAATTGGAGTAGTCTGTGAATTTCGAGTCAATCCAGATGACACAAAATTATTCGAAAAATCGAGAAAAGTCCAAAGGGGTAGACCCCTAAAATTCATGGAAAATACAAAATAGGCAGATTCACTTGCAATCCGCACTATATACGCAAAATTTCATACAGATTTCGAAAATATATGATTTATTTATGGACAGACTCAAGGTTTGGCATATAAAACGTCAAAAATAGAAGTAGAAAAAGTATTGAGGGAAATTAGTCCTTTCTACTCCTGATGAACTGTTTAACTCGGGAACGGTTGAAGATAGAGCAATTCTGCGAGCGCCAATCGATTCAGAATGATCAAATTGGAGTAGTCTGTGAATTTCGAGTCAATCCAGATGACACAAAATTATTCGAAAAATCGAGAAAAGTCCAAAGGGGTAGACCCCTAAAATTCATGGAAAATACAAAATAGGCAGATTCACTTGCAATCCGCACTATATACGCAAAATTTCATACAGATTTCGAAAATATATGATTTATTTATGGACAGACTCAAGGTTTGGCATATAAAACGTCAAAAATAGAAGTAGAAAAAGTATTGAGGGAAATTAGTCCTTTCTACTCCTGATGAACTGTTTAACTCGGGAACGGTTGAAGATAGAGCAATTCTGCGAACGAAAATCGATTCAGAATGATCAAATTGGAGTAGTCTGTGAATTTCGAGTCAATCCAGATGACACAAAATTATTTGAAAAATCGAGAAAAGTTCAAAATTTCTGTCAGATTTCAAAAATATATGATTTATTCATGGTAAGATTCAAGGTTTGGCATATACAAGCACAACGTCAAAAATTTCACTCTTTAACTCGGGAACGATTGAAGATTCGTTGAACGCCAATCGATTCAGGATGATCAAAGAAACGTCCAAAGTGGTGGAACTCTAAAAATCATGAACAAATCTGCTCGTCGAGATACGTTTCAGGGGTTTCAGATATTTTTTCAAAAATTTAAAATAATAATTTTCGATAAAAGGTTCAACTCAAAACTGCAGAGGCCTACCAAATCTATATTTGACTCAGAATCGCTTTCAAATTCGGTGAACACAAAATTTGTTGAATTTTACAAATATGGAAAAAATTGAACGTGCTTTGGGTTCCTTCTGCAGTATTGCAGGGTAGCATTTTTTTGTTGGGGAATACTCCAACTACGCATTGGTGGTCATACAAAAGACTAATTGAAAGGATTTTTGATTTTTCATATCCTAACTGGGTGGAATATTATTAATTTTTTCTAAATATGACTTTTATGATGTAAATTTGTACGATATGTAGTGGTTGTATGTTGCTAACAAAGCCCCCCCTCCATATTATAATGCAGTATCTGAGGATGGATTCCATTAGGAAAGTAGGTACTATTTTATTCTCATACATCAAAGAAAGGAGGCCCAGTATTATACCTTGGGGCACCTTCATTTTCACTGAACCTTTTGAGATCTATTTTTCGAATAGTTTAGCTTCAGTTCCAATGTGGTACCTCGAAATCCGAAGTCGATAAATAGTTCAATTAATGAAACCGTATTGATTGTCTGTTATAATGCTGTTCGTGATATAAAAATTAAGCAGTGAATAGCCAATATAATTTTGGAAATAATTCCAACAATCTATGATCTATGAATCAAATCTTGAGGGATGAAGTTCAGAGGCCATTTATAAATACTGTAGAGCTAAACTCTAGTCGGAAGTTTCTATACCAATAACTCACGATAGTAATAATAATAATAATCCGTATGATTGATTGATTGATAATGGAACCATATGTGAATCAATTTTTGCCGAATGTTTCGATAAATCTTCGAAAATACAGCGCTACCCCAAGTAAGAGGAACACTGTCTCTCTCGAAGTCTTGAAACTTGTACATTTTAGTTTGATTCAGTCATTCATTTGCTATGAAATCATTCACTGGGGTGCAACATCCAAGGCATATGAAATATTTGCTATTCAGAAGAAAGCAGTGAGGATAATGATGGCAGTACCTCTGGGAGAACATTGCAAACCACTATTTTTTCAAATTGGTGCAATGACTCTACCCTGTTTATTTATATATCACTGTAATCTCTATGTGAGAAAAAATATCACCAGCATTCCTACTTGTGGACAGTCTCATGACTATCGAACCAGAAATAAACACAAACTTCAACAACCATTCCTAGACTATCAGGGCCGGTTTTTCAATATACTTCAACTTCGAGCTAAATTTGACTTTTGGTTAGAATCGGTTCCTTCATTTAGCAAATGTCATATTCATTCTAACCACGAGTCAAATTTAAACGGGAGTCAAAGACATTGATAAACTGACCCTCAGTGTCGCAAAATCATCCAGGATCGATTGGTGTAAAGCTATATAATGCTCTTGATGACAGTATCAAATCCGCCCCTAGCTTGAATTGCTTCAAAGCTAGTCTGAAAAACCATCTGGTGTTGATGAATTTCTCCAAAACTGAATTTTTACCGATTGTTTTAAAAAACATTGGATTGTAACATGTCTTGTTTATTAGTGTTTCTACTTATTGTAATTATTGCATATTTTTTATCCACAAAATACTGTTTTTTGCTTCAGACAGTCTCCATCTTCTTTAGTTTTAATGTTTGTTCTTTAGTTTTTAATCTCATCTGACGTGTTACCTAAGTTAGTATGTTACAATGTGGCTCCTGCATTGTAATTGAACACTTTCTTCCTCCCCACTCAATGGCGGTTAGCCTCTGTCCCTCCTATACAGGCCGTTTCTTTTATCATGTGGTAACATTGCTATATTCTAAACCGTAATAGATACAAAGACGATTAAATGGGAAAAAATGTAACTATTGTGGTGAGCAGTACATTGGTCAGACTCTCGCCCTTCCCGACTTCTACAGGGAAAACTGAAAATGCTGATTTCGGTTTTTTACGAATAGAATTGTTATTTCAGAAAATATAAAAAAATGAAAAAGGAAAGTTTTATTGTATTCAAAATGTACTAGAACTACGTTACGATAAATTTTTAATCAAACGTTTCGTGTCAACACCGCCATCATCAACTATTTTTTTCAAATACGGACCTGTCTATTTCATCACAAATATAGAGCGATAAAATCACAATTCTGTGGTTTATCACACTCGACATTTTTATAACGTTTCATATAAAATAACTAGCATCATCAGTGACAACAATGTTTAATTACGGTCCTGTCGTTAGTTTGTTTATGAATTCCACAGAATCTAACGATTCGATATAAAGATTATCAGTGACGTTTTGAATGAATGTATCTATGAAAATTGTATTTATACCATAAAAATTCAAAAGAGATTTCTGCAGTTTCAGAGACAAACGATAGCAGTTTACCCCAGAAATAAACTTACTTAAGAGGAGAAGAAATCAAACAAACAGAAAAACAATTTATTTCATAATGAATTTGTGGAAAAAAATAAAACCAATACAGAAAAAGAATTCTACAAATGCTCGAATTGACGACCTCTTTGTTGAATGCACATAAGTTTTCTGTCCATACAATTTCTGTGGCAATTTTCTAGCATGATGGTTGTAATGCTATTACATGCATCTCTTATTTTCTGTTTGAGATGGTCGATATCGGTACTAGGTGTCGAAAAAACGTTATCCTTTATGTATCCCCAGACAAAAAAATCCAAAGGAGTAAGGTCTGGGGATCGAGCTGGCCAGGCAATTGGTCCATTGTTTCCAATCCACTTTGTTGGGAATATTGCATCTAAATGTTTCCTTACTATTGCTGCATAATGGGGAGGGGCACCGTCTTGTTGAAAATATTGTATTTCACGGCGGGTGCTTAATGGCAATTCTTCTAAGTAGCCATCAAACTCATTGGATAAAAAATTTAAATACATTTCACCATTCAAATGCTCATCGTAAAAGAAAGGACCTAGTCCCAAAATTCTCAACCAAACATTTATTCCGAATCTCTCCTGGAAATTGGTTTCTCTATGTAAATGTTCATTCGTATTATTCCACCTATAATGGATGTTTCTGTTAAACCAACCATTGTTGGTGAATTTTGATTCGTCCGTCCATATTATTTTTTACAAATATTTCGAACTTCCCTATTTCTAAGTCTTAACCATTTCGCAAATGGTACTCTCCTTCCGTAATCCCTTTCATTAAGGTGATGAACTTTGCGTATCCTGTAGCATTTGTATTTGTTCTTTTTCAAAATATTTCTGGTAGATTTTACAGATATCCCAAGTTCGTGGGCAATTTCTCGTATTGAAACTCTTTATTAGGGTTTCCAGAAGTGATATATTGTTCATTACACTTTGAAGCATTCCTTTATTTTTAAGAATGAAAGTATCTCTGCCAATTGATACTACATGAAAATCCATATCGTGGGAATATAATCTCTAAATTGTCGAAACTTCCGTGATTTTCACTTTAAAACCACGTGGAAACGTGAACATATAAACAATAACAAACTATCAAAAAAGTTCGAAAAGAGTATATCACTACTCTTTTCGAAAGCAGAGTAAGTATAGTTTACCCGAAGTAAGTTTCTGAACGATTGTCAATGCATACTACATACAACTAGAGTAAGTTTACGAACGGTTTGGAGTAAGCAATCTTTGCTCTGAGTAAGTTTTTCAACGCAGCCCCTACAAACAACAAACAAGTGATATAGTTTGTTCATTTTTATTTTTCAATTTTTCTTTCTCTCGTATTATATGATGGTAATTACATTTGTAATTATATTTTACTTTGCCTCTGCCCTTGTTGTATTTTAATAAATGAATAAAAATAATGAATAAATTAGTCTTTGTCAATTACAATTTTTTTCAACTACCTATGAGGCATACGATTCAGTGTTTTCAGATTTTGAATGAAGCTTTTTACGAGAGCTTTATTTTCCCCAAACTATCCCGGGGCCTGCGCCATAGTACAGAGTGGGCAAAATTAGACACTTTTGAAGTGAGGATCCTCTTGTCAAACTTGACAAATGAAAACTGATGGCTGTGTCTGAGGGTCAAATTTCATGACAAACTTAAGGGTTGAAACCGCATATCGATCCTTGTTTCTGAGTTACAGCATGTTTTTCGAAAATGTGTATTTTCGAAAAGTTACTGTAACTTTTTTCCTGTCGAAATTTTTTTATTTCTATGAAAACATTACCAAATCACTTTTTTAAGTAGAATTCAATGGTGTATTTTATTTTTTAAAATAAGGTATTCATAGTTACTGATTGAAAAATATGTTATATTCCTACATATTTCAGAAGAGCTTAAAATTACTTTTCCAAAGATGTAGCACACTTGATGTTTTCAAAATCAAAATAAAAAATCAAAATCACTTTTCACAATCACTCTTTTGAGACAACATAGGTACATTGTATAAGAAAGAGTCAGTCAGATGACTGAAAAATAAATAAAAAAAAACAGATGAGTATATGAAAAATATAACAAAAATACTAGAAAGTGTTTGTATACACATACCCCCAGACAAACACACATACACTCCTACATAAATGATAGATATCGATATGCGGCTTTTATCATTAAGTTTGTCATAAAATTTGACTCCCAAACACAGTACTTTTCCTTCAACTGTGCCCAATTTGGCCCACTCCGTATAATCGTTTTTCATAAAATGACATCAAAAGTTACTTCAGAACACAGACTGATTTCACCAACAGAAGAAAAAACTCAACTCGTCCGCTTCTATCCCTTAATCCACACTAGACAACAACCTCTCGATCAACTGTGGAAATAAAAAGGATTCATCCTTGAGCAAACAAACATAAACTCTAAGCAAACAAAGTAAAAATTTCAGTGTTAAGGACGACATAAAATGAAAACGTTGCCGAATGCGCTTTGCGTAAAGCTCGAGGGTAGTATGCAGGGGTGGATAAATGAGGGAGAATGTTTTATGCTCACTCACCCTCGTACTCACTGGGGTGGTTGATTAAAGATAGACAGCGGTGCACTTGCGAATCAATCCGATGACCATGGACGTTCATTCAGTTTTTTCACAGCGTCAAGTCTCGCAGGGAAGTTTTTCTCGTTTTTATTGTTAACACTATAAACGTGGTTATCGACGAGCGTAGATTATCTAATGATAGATAATGATAGATAAGAAAAGAGCTGAGCACGAACACAATTGAATCAAAATACAAGTGTGGATAGATCTTTATTCTATAATGCCTTCATAATCCACCCTTATTATTTCCATGACTTTTAGTGACTACTAAAATCTGGTTCAACTCGTCAAAAATAGGCTGAACTACCGAAAATTATGATTATGGTCTTATTTCAAAAACTATTTGAGATAACCAGAATTTGAAAAAAGATTCTGAAAGAGCAGAAAACTTCTCAAAAAAGTCCTACCTTCCCGAAGTGTAGCAACAATATTTATAATTTTATCACGAACACATGACAGTTATGACTGTCATTTTAGACAAGTAAACTATCAGATAACACACTAGTATGTTATAATCCATAACTCACGTTCATATTCAAAGTAGTATTCTATTTATTCTCTACTATTATAAGCAGAATTCACATTGATATTGAAATTAAAGAAAAACGCTAACGGTTTATTTTAATTTGAAGTCATTGTAAAATTCGTTGATTCATTGGAACCAGACGCTCCCATATCGGTACAGCTGCTGATAGTGATGGAAGAAGCCGACACATTAGGACCCTGTATTTTTTCTGTAATTTGTATTTTGTTATGCACCGATTCTTCTAGGTATCCTTCTGCTACTGTCGAGGACGTTACCCACTGCATTGGCCAAAAGAATCGCCGAAGACCTTCTCAGGCAGTGACCGGTGTAGATCGCTGGTTCCTCCAATTTCAAAAACAATACAATTCTTGAAGGTATCTTCGATAACGTATTTATCCCACACACTGGCTGGTACACCTGCCATTTTTGTTAAAATAAAAAAATCGGCTTGAACTAGTATTCTTTGGTCTCAAAGAAATATATTATTATTATTTTTCACACAAATTGATCGGGTTGACTCGAAATCCTTTTTCAAGTATGGTGAAAATTCTCGATTTCTTGGTTTTAATGTCTGGCAAAACTACGCAAAAATGTTTCCTTTCGTCTTGAATATTTTCTATTTTCAAATTGTCCAATTCTTCGCATTTACTAGCACCGCTAATCCCCATTATCATAGTCACTTTCATCAAGTACTCGTCGTCGGGATCTTCGTTCAAAACTCTTCGACTTCAGGTTGTTCTAATGTCTTGGACTTCTTCGGTTTGTATCTCTGTGATTTGCTTTTCAATAAGCTCGTTAGTTTGCCATCCTTTGAAATTTTGATTTTTTTGTAAAGGTGAAAAGTCGAACGAAGCATCGAGTATTTGGTCCATAGCGACGATGGGGCTGACGGCCTCGTGGTATAAATCTTTCTCACGTGACTTATTTTCGACTTAACCCAAATAACTATCAATTTAGATCTGTACTGTCTCAGATCCAGACAGGAAAATGTCATCGGTTACTACAGCAAGACCCTAAGTAAACCGGAGCGCATTCACAGTGTCACCCAATCTGGACAATGGAGTCCTGAAGCGTGTGTTGAGTCTGAGGATGGTGGGAAAGACATAAGTCAGACAGTAGTATCCAGGAGCAGAAGACAAGAAGTCCTCCGAGAAATCCTGATTGGATTACCGGAGGAAATTTGGAAGTGACGAAGACCCTTCAGAAACTGAGTCAACGGATGAACTGAGCCAATTGTCGAGCTGACGTCAAAAACTGATGCAGAAAATATGCTGGGCCTTGAACACGACCTAAGGCCCCGATGCGACAGTACAACGTAGGCAGGCCCATTTCCACAATTTGACCATGGAAATGAGTACATTCTTGTGGCAATGGATAATTTCAGCAAGCGGGCCGAAGCTTATGCCCTGCTAAACCAAGATCGCCGACGTATTGGTAAAAAAGTGGATATGTCGATTTGGTGTTCCGTTGGAGCTGCATTCGGACCAAGGTAGAAATTTCGAGTTCAACCTGTTCCAGGAAATGTGTCAGATGTTGAACATCCGTAAGACGAGAACCAAGGCTCTACATCCACAGTCCGATGGAATGGTGGAGAGGATGAACAAGTCGACAAACTGTCACCTGTCCAAGGTAGTCTCTGACCACCAGAAAGATTGGGACCAGTACCTTCATTTGTTCCTGATGGCGTATCGTTCTGCAGTACATGAGTCAACCGGCCAAACTCCTGCTAGTATAATTATGGGCCGATAGCTGTGGCTTCCCTGTGATCTGAAGTTTGGTACGCCACCAGGACAGGACACTGCGGAAGAAGACTACGTCAGCAAATTAAAAATTTAAAATGCGATATCCACCCGTATTTTTTAGTTAGCACGCCATTTCTCTCGGAGAATGTCATTGTTTCGACTGAAAGTGTTCTGAAACTGTGTCAATTCATCATCTGAGCTAATTTTTTACGCTTTCATGCTCAATCTTTTATCTGAGAGTGTACAAATCATATATTTTTGGAATTAGCATGAAATTTTGTCTATATAAAATAAAATTTAAGTAAATCTGATTGTTTTGTATTTTTTCCCGATTTTTAGGGGACTTTTCGAATCCATACATTATACTCAATTCAATTTTGAATCGATTGGTGTTCGTAGAATGCATCTATCTGTAACCATTTGCGAGTTGAAATATGCATCTGGAGTTGAGAGGGGTAATTTTCCGCAATTTTTTTTATAAATCCGGATTTGTTTTTTGATGACATTTTTTGATAATTATTTAAATGAAAATTTTAAAGAATTCAGATTCTATAAATCTTTTAAAAATGCGAAACCAGTTTGTATTTTTGATTGAGATTTCCATTTCACTTATAAAATCCAACACTTTGTGAAAAGGTGCAATTTTTGAATGAAAATCTTCTGAAATTTTCTCAGTTCGTCATGGATACATATTTTTGTGGCATGATTCAGGATCAACTCGTCGAGATATATCTTAGGAACGTTTGTAATTTTTTGGAAAATAAAAACTTTCGAAAATTAAATAGCGCGATGAAATTTTTGACGTTGTATTCCTTTTTTATGATAAACCTTGTATCTGAGCATATAAAAATCATATATTTTTGGAATCAGCATATAATGCAAGTTTCAAGCGAATCTGATGATTTTGTTTATTTTCTGATTTTTGGGTGTCCCAGTACTAATTCTCAGTCGAACCTCGTAGGTTTTGAATTGATTACATGAGAATTATATCATCTTCACTGTGAACAATATCGAAGCGGAACTAACCCCTTTCAAAGAACTCCCGAATCCCTAGGTGACTAGAAAATTGGGGTGGTCGGCCGACTAGGAGGGTATTCGAAAATTATTTACAGAGTCGAACTCAGTTTGTAAAACTTGATTTTAAAATGAATACAGCATACGCTTTTTTATATCACTTGATGAAAAATCATTTAATTTTTCTCTACAAAAAATTTGTTTGAGATTTGAATCCAAGGAGAGGGTGAAAAGATAAAAATCTTTCTCAATTTTTTATATGATGTTTGTATTCAAACTTGTCAGACAAAATCTATTTTTCAATTGATTAGCGTTTTGTCACATCTGATACGACCCAGCGTAATCGTTAATTGGATGCTATACTGTTACTTTTTTTTTACATGCTGGAGATGGATTCGTTGCAAAATTTTGCTCTGATCGCGAAGTTAACTCTGCTTGTTCAACTCTGGTAATTAAGATTCCTATTCTGAATTTGACTATAAGAGCCAGTATATAAATTTTCATAATCTGGTCATCAGAAATGTCGGGGAAGAACAACTAATATTCTTGCGTTCCCGATTGTACTTTACTACTTTGGAATTTTTTTTTTCATATGATCTTGCATCCTTAATTGTCCGTTCCACGGTTATTCTTTCAAAGACAAGGGGAAGACCGGGCCCAGCCAACAAAGATACATCTCTTAGATTTTGCTGCGATGTCACTTCGTGACCTGCGATTCGCATCGTTACGTCGCACAGACGTCCCAGTGACTCACTTTTGTCGCACTCATGCTGCATGCTGGCGACGTCTATGCGATGTAGTTCTGAGACGTCTTTGCGATGTAGTTCTGAGACTTCTTTGCGATGTAGTTCTGAGACGCCGCAAAGATGCCTCCTAATAACGTATCAGGGATGTAACAGAGCGACAAAGCAGCGATTTCTTCACTGTTATATTGAAGAGACGTCAACGTCTATGCGATATTTCAGACAGAAACAACAAACAGATAAAGAAAATATATGAAAAAAAAATCAAGTAAAAAATAAAAATAAATTAATTATAAAACAAAACGTCAATTGCTTTGGTTCCTTTTCCTGTCGAGCCTTTGTTTGGCATGGAACAGGCTGCTTCCACATTTTTTCGTTCTCTCCGTGAAGGCTCATCACCACATCTGGAAATCAATAAAACAATATGAGACCACAGAAAGCTACAATGCCAGATAGTAGTGTGACATGAAAAAATCCAGACAGTAATAAAATATTATTATTTCAAATATGCTCATATGCGTAAAGACTTTTCTAAATAAAAAGATTGATTATCATATACATTCTTCAAAATGTGATCTGATATTTCTGAGTTGTTTAAAAGTAGGTAATGCTGTGTTTGAAACAGAATGATCAACAGCAATATCTATACCCATTTCCTCAATTATCGTGGCTCAAATCCCCAATGTGAGAACATTGTTCCGATAAAGAGTCTACAAAGATGTCACGATTGTGCTCCGAGAGTGGTGAAGATTCGTCAGATGTTCTCACATTGGATTCAGAATTATTGATATCTTAATCGCCATCCAGAACACAGTCCAAAATACCAGAAGCCTTCTTTATCAAACGTCTTTTATGTCGGTATGAAGAACTCGAAAAAGAACTGGACATGATTATTTTAAAGCAAAATAGAAGTAACGGAATCTAATCTCACTTTGTTGATACTCAACAACGATACTCACTTTTCACTTTCAGTTTATGGACACTAAAATTCGCAAATGTGATCAGCTCCAGTTCGAAATATCAGAACATGAACGGAATACAAACCATTCAAAGCAACAAAGCTTCGATCTTAGATCAATGCATCGATACAATGAACTAAAACTAAATATGGTTATACGATACGATAACAGCCGGTCACGCCGTCACCTCCCGCTCTCAGGTTGGCCAACATTGCCTACAATTTGTGTTGTCAACTTCTTGCCAACTTACAGCGTTACTTCAAAATGAACATTTGACACAAAGTGAGAATTCGCCTTTCGATCGTGGTGGAGGACAGATGGCGTCTTTATGGTCGGCAGTTAAGTGAATGTGTGTGAAAGTCCTATTATCACCTGATCTGAAGATAACTCAATAAAAATATAGTAGCAGAGATATCTAAGTATAGATTTTGATGTCTAGATGATGTCGCAGTATGACGTCTATGGCAAATAACATTTTGACATCGCAGGTACATCTAAATCCAGCTATCACTAATTTAGATATCACAGGGATGTCGCAGTGTGATATCGCAGTAATAACAACAATATGATATCGCAGAGACATCTATATCCGGCTAGTATTGATTTTGATATATAAGGGGTTTCGCAGTGTAATATCGCAGGAATGTCAACGATATGATATCACAAGGACATCTAAATCCCATTGTTGACGATATTGACATCCCTGAGAAGTTGATGTTTGCCCAGTGTTGACTGGGTGGACTTTTGAGCTTGAAGTGTTTACCCAACAGAATGGTACTGGATGGAGCATGTAAAGTCATGAGGAGTTCAGATCCCCTTTGTCACAAAGTTGGGACCTGTTCAACCAAAAGTCCACGTCAAAGCTGCGGAGTGTGAGAGTCTCCTACTGCTACATAAGGATAAGCCAAGGCATGGGGTCTTCTTCAAGAACTTTGAAGACCTTGGCTTATCCAGAAACCTGACCTTAGCAGTTCTCCCTCGTCAACCGTAGTCATTTGATGGGTATAGGGATCCCTGACATTAGATAAGGAGGAAAGATGGACAAAATATCGACAGATTCTAGGGGTACTCGGAGTTGATCAGATGCGCTGCTTCATTTTTCCAGAAATTCTGTTAGACTTTTCTTTGAAACATTTGCAGAATTTGTGATTTTTTTTTTTGGAGAAGCCATGTCAGTTTTATTTTTAAACTTGGATTAGATATAAATCTCATTTTTTTGTGAATTTCTTCGTAAACTGTTGGTCCGACATATCTTAGGAAATTTTGATTTTTTGATGTTCCATATTTGGGTGCCAACTCCAGGGCTACATTTTTCGAAAAGTGCTGTCCTGTTCATTGGCTCAATCAAACCTTAGCCACGTCCTTGATGCTGAGGAGACCGACGCGTCACTTGCACAGCACGCTTTGATGGAACTAGAGTTATTACTGCACCCTAGTTCAAGGCCTTTTATATTGGGGTGAATATTGAATGCTAAATTTGTACGCTGTAAGCATCTAGCATTGACTGACTACATATCCAATTTCATCATGACAACTTTTTATATGGTGTGTGATTCTGATAAATTCTGACTTCTTTCACCTCGGCTCTGTGATTTCAAGATTCAGTAGGACAACTCAAAAAGTAATTGAGACCCCCCTGGGATTGGTGTTCAGGTGACAATACTACGTGAGTTTAGCTTTTTATTGTTTCAAGGTGAATTGCTTGGGTGAAACGGCACTGGTTTCTTCTAAAACTTGTCCGACAGGCACAGGTGTGAACGTCAACAGGCATGCATTTCTGATGCATGGTTAAAAATGTAGGGTTGTTAAATATACCTACTCAAGCAAAATAACTGCCTTATTTCGAAAACAGAAGCTTGTTCATGCACACTGTCGCTGGAGTATGTTTTTCCTTCATCCAACAATATTTTATTACATATATAGGTAACCCATAAAAACTGTAAAATATAGATCTGAATTAGACTATGATTTAAAACTATCGAATCAACAAATTCCAGTAACGATTTTATTCAGTAACGAACTAGATAGGAAATAATTTCACAGAAATGGAAAAGAATTGAAAAATAACTTTGTAAAACCAAAACACTACAACAACCAATTTTCATTTAAAACGAATTATCCCAAAATCAGAAATGATCACATCTGATTTTTGAAGAACCAAAATTTGATGAACTAAAAAATTGCAAGACTGTATATCTGTAATACCATAAAATGACAATAAACACAAATAATGTGAAGACAGATATTCGATCAAACCGTCAAACTATAGAAACAGTATCTCATAAAAATGATAAAATATAATAAAAGAAAATTGTAAGTCTGCAAAGGGTAATATTCGGAAGTCAAAGGAATTTTAATGGTCGAATCAGTATACAAGACCTAAAATTGGCATATCCAAAATCATCATACGACTAAATGCTAATAACGAAAAGTATAAAACGGAAAATTTTCAGAAATTAGAGAGGTTATAGCGTAGCGAAACGCCGGTTGATCTATTCTCTCAGAGACGGCGTAGCGTGCGGTTAATATACTTAAATACATTCTCATTTTCCCAATAAATTCCTTTTCACTTCTGTCTCACCACCTGATATTACTAAAATGCTAAGGCTCACATTAATTTTGTCACCAGTATCAGGTATCACGAAAATAATATGATTCTGCCTCCAAATGTTTTGTGGATTGACACGCTACATCCTCCGAAAGCGTCCTTATGGTTGGTAGGTAGTATTTTGCCGATATATCAAAGGTTGATCGTAGCCTGATGGGATTATGTGTTCAGTAAAATTCAATGAATATCATTGGCTGTTTTCTTCGATATTCTTGAAAATCGCCACCCAGCAATTGAATTCTCGAATACATCGAGGAAGGAACAAACATATGAACAATCAATATGAGCCCGAACCAGACGATTCGATTTGTTCAGCTAGAAGTTAGCGCCATCTGAAAGCTAATAGAGCAAGTTTCTGCTGGATTTTGATTCTGATTGATTTATTATCTTACACATTTCGGTTTCTTGGATTTTTCGATACTACATTTTTTTCGGATAATTTGTAGGTTTTACGTTTTTAGATACTATCAAATAATGTTTCGTTAGTTTCTCAATTTGACGGTTTTATGATATAAATAGCTTAGGTTATTGAGATTTGCGATTACTTAGATTTATCATTTCAGTCACTTTCGTTAATTAACGAATTCAGATCTATGAAAAATAGTTCTTACTGTTTTCGCGTATGATGCTTTATCAGTTCTATACATTTCATTCTGCTTTATTTAGGTTTCATATGAAGTTATTCTGATAAATGATTATTTCTCCATTTTATTGGTTTTACGTATTAACAGTTTTCTCATTTATTGTTATTATGAAAATAATTCTAGTATTATTTGGGTCAAAGTTCCCATTGTAGGTAGTCCGTTAGTATACGACAGGAAGGGTATGTATTTGGTCTTTTCAAAATTAATAGTGAGTTTGTTTTGTCGAAACCATTCCTTAATCTCCATAAAATCGCTTTCTGCTGATATTTTGAGATTAGTCCATGTCGTGTCTCTGTATAGAATGGTGATATCGTCAGCAAAACTAAAAAAAAATTCCCTTGGTATCAAGCAGAAGGAGTTCATTCAAATAAATTGTGGAAAGGATTGGTCCTAAGACGGTTCCTTGCGGGACGCCAAAGGTAACTATTAGAGCATGGCTCATTGTGTCATCAAAACTCATCATCTGCTATCGTTCTCCCAAGTAACTTTTGAAAATGTCGTTATGTTCTTCCCCAAACACCGCAGTTTTTTAGCTTCTACAGTAACTTAATGTGGCTGACCGTGTCGAACGATTCAGGAAAATCAACAAAAATGCAAATTGTTTGAACTTGAAGAGAAGGCTAACAAAACCTTACGAGATATTTCCACATGGTTTTCAAAAAACTTTATTTACTCAAACAACTTGGGCAAAAACATAATAAATGAGATTCAAAACGTGTAGAAGAATATGTGATGATATAAAAATCACTACTGGAAATGAACCTCGGCTGTCTCAAACATCCAGTATCAAATTTCTTTGTCTGAATATCGATTGCAATTTGAACTGGAAAACCAATTGTGAATCCTTAGTATCTAAATGCCACCCGCTTAATTTAATGATGAAGAACCTGAGAACAGTTTTAACCACAAAACAAGTACTCACGGTATATCATGGTCGAGTTGACTCTCGGTTGAGAAATGGAATTAGTTTTTGGGTTGGTACTCTAACTCGGAACAATTGGTAATGTACCAAGCACTTTTAGCTGCCGAAATCTCTGCAAGGAGCTGGGTATATTGAAACTCACAACTCACAAGATTATTTATACTCGAAACATCAATTTATATTTTCAGAAATCGTGATAACTTGAGAAATTCTGGCGTTCACAATCGTAATACAAGAATAAAAGACAACTTCCATATTTCTATCACATAAACTTCGATATTATACAAGTCACCTAATAACACAGGATTACTCATGTTCAATAAACTACCCTCTGAAATAAAGAGTTGTTCATCATTAACACATTTCAAGAAGAATTTGAAGGAATTTCTTATCCGTCAAAGTTACTACACCACGAGAGAATTTTTATGATTTTTATAGATTTATGAGTTTTACAATTGTATTTGTCAATGTTGTGATATTAGGTTAAGAATTATATTAAGATTTCACATGACAACTCCTATAAAGTTGTAATTGTCTACTGGAGAATAAAGGGTAAAAAAATACTTCTTCTGTTGGTCTTCCATCTCTGAATCCATATTGTTGATCAGCTACTATTTTGTAGTTTTTCGTGAAATGAACCGGTCTTTTTTTCAATATTTCTCTATTACTTTTGCAATATTTGAATCCTTGACAAAGGGCTATAGTTAATCGTGTTTATTCTCCATTTTTATAAAGGGGTTTGATAAATATGTTTGGGAAACACTCAGTTGCAAAATTTCCATTGATAATGAAAGCTAATGGAGTTTTGATCTCCTCTGAAATCATTATTGAGGTTTCTGATCGGATGTCATCATAACCTGGTGATTTGTTTCGTTTGTGTCCCATAATTGGCTTATCTTCTGGGGAGTCTGCGGAACTGAGTTTAATAACCAATATTTCCAACCTGTCAGTTGAACTAGAAAAGTTCTCAAGTTGATTCAATATATACAGACTTCTCCAAGGCCTTCGACAGGGTTAACCATGAATTCTTGCTCCATAAACTTGAATTATATGGGATTGGTGGCTCATTATTGAAGTGGGTTGGTTGTTATTTAGAAAATAGGCTTCAAATGGTCAGAGTGAACCATCATTATTCTTATACTTTTCCAGTACCATCCGGGGTACCTCAAGGGTCTCATTTAGGACCGCTTTTATCCAATTTATATATAAATGATATTACATCCTGTTTCCTAAATAGCAAAGCTCTTTTTGCAGACGACCTCAAATGTTTCGGAGTTATTCAAAACGTTGATGATGCCATTAGTTTACAGTCTTATATCGATAGACTATCGAATTGGTGTTCTTTAAATGGATTGGGCCTGAACAGTGGTAAATGCCAAATTATGCGATTCTGCCGTACATACCATCCATTAACATTTAATTATCATATAAACACAAAACTATTACACACTTCGAACCAAACCAAAGACTTGGGCATCATCATTTACTGTACTCTCAGTTTTAATCATCACATCAGCTATGTTGTTCAAAAACCAAAGAAAAATCTTGGTTTCATTAAAAGGATCACCCGCGATTTTACCAATGTTTTCACAATCAAAGTTCTCTACTGCTCATTAGTTAGAAGTCATCTTGATTACTGTTCTTCTGTTTGGTCCCCACATTTTATCACTTTCAAGAATAAAATTGATCGAGTCCAACATGATTCTCTGAGGTACATAGCTTTCAAAGTTCAAGTTGTTTGCGAGTATAGCCAAATGGAATATTATTTAAATATTCCACTTCTTGAAGTTAGGAGGAAAAAACAAGATCTAACATTGCTGTTCAAGATAATTAATGGTGTATGCAACTGTCCTGAACTGTTATCAGAAATAAAGTTGTATGTACCCTCCCGCACTACCAGACAATCACAAACATTCTTTGTTTCTTTCTATAGGTATAATTATGCCTTCTATTCTTTTCTCCCAAGAACCCTTCGTCTGGTGAATTTATTGAATGATCTCGAATTATTTGACTCATCAATTGTTTTATTTAAAAATCAATCAAGAAGAATAAACGTTTAGGTAATTTAATTAATTATTGCAATGTAATCAACTAATACAGGTACTTATTCTGCTTTTTGAGTGTACATTATTTGTGTGTTTTATAATTTTTGCCTTGGCACTGTATCTATTTCCATTTTCCTATGTATTCCTAATTGGGCATGCCCGTATATTTAAATAAATAAATAATTACGTTTTGTACCTCTTTCTCGTCTGTCCCAAGGTTTTGTATTATGTGTTCTGTAGTGTGATAGTTTGCTGATTCTTTGATTCTGTTTGCATTTATTTACCTGAGAGTGGAATAGTATTCATTGAACGAATTGCATTTTCCCAGCGTATCCGTTATTATTGTGCAATCTTTTAATTTAATATTCGGTATTTCCTTTTCGGGTTTCGATTTATTCCACACCTCGTTTACGCATCTTCAGTTCGAGATCCTGAAGTTTGAAGCTGCCATAAAAACTTGACATTTGTTCGATTCTAAAACTACTGAGATGACGTTGACAATGTCGAGCTTGTCAAACATCTTCTCAAAAATGCCAAAGAAATTCTCAGGTGAAAACACTAAAGCCGTTGCAGCCCGCGAGAGGAAAAAACAATCAAAAGACGATGCACAGAGGAACAATGAGAAAGCGACACGAAAAGATCAGTTGACTGTCGATCCCAAATTTTCGATAAAGAAACAACAGAAAAAAGAAGCAATTGAGAAGAAGAAACAACAAACCTTACAGAGGAAAGCAGAAGCGAAAGTACTCCTAGAGAACGAAACAAAGGAAATATCTGAAGTGCCTGCCAAAAAAGTAACCAGAGCTCAAATCAACTCAAGAGTTTCAGCACCTACGAAATCGAAGAAACAAGAAGGTAACTTAAAGTCACAACTAGATGCACCTTGGCTGCAGAATTTCAACAGACTCCAAATAGAAGAGGAGACAGCTAGATCAGTTGAAGATGCCATCGCTATTTTCACCGAGAAAGATATTGATAGGCACCCCGAGAAGAGATTGAAGGCAGCATACACAGCTTTCGAGAATAAACGACTTGAGCAAATGAAGAAAGATGTGAAAAGCTTACGTCTTTCCAAAATGAAGCAGATGATTTTTAAAGAGTGGCAGAAGTCTCCCATGAATCCGCTAAATAACCAATAAATTCTAATAATTCAGATAGAAGGATATTTCTTGTAGATCTGATGATATTAAAATTAAATTTATGATTTGATCACCCATTTACTTTGTGGTACCTTCACGAGATTTTCCATGATTAATAATCCAAAGGCAATTTGAGGTATCCTATAATAATAATTAACAAATTGATGTAAAAGTCAGAGGCTTTTTGTTAAGTCTTATACAATAGGCATTCCATTATCGAATGATTTTTAGATACCTGACCAATTTTTCCTTTCCGAGTATACTTTGGAAATATGTAGGTCAGATATTGTTAAATACCTATAGTTGTGAAGGATTAGATTTTCTTTCAATAGCAATTACTGGGTTTACGCATAGTCAAATCATCCTAATCCAGAAGAGAAATCCAAGAGAAAAATTAAATTATGATAAGGTCGCGTCTTCTATGTGAAACAAACATTCCGGGATGTTTAATCTTTACGTAACTTCAAAATATTTTGATCAGTATGTGAACAATACTTGCGACTCCGACAAAATTGACCTCATATCGTTAATAGAAAAATGAAAAATTTGAAAAATTGGCTTCTTGTAGAACTGACATTTCTGAATCTCTATGAATGAATGAATGTTTATTTTTTACAGCTAATTTTTTTTAGCGGGGAAAGTATATGATACATAAGTACTACATGGTGTATAATAAATGGTATAGGCTAGTTCATGTGAGTGCAATAAATAAACAGAAGTGGGTACATTTAAGAACTTGTCTTCGGGTATTTTCAATCTGTTAAAGTTAACAATTGCTGATTTGACCTATTTATAGACTCAAGCTGCAGTTAGAGACTGATGACACAATATTATAATTAAGACAACAATGAATGTAACCTTATTATCAATAAGTTTATAATTAAAAGTATTCAGAAGAACTTATATCAAAAGGGAAGAGATTAAATAAATGACTTAAGTTAAAGATTGGCCCTCATAGATTATGGCAGTGTCATCTGCAAATGATAATATCAAGCCTTTCAGTTCAGTTCAAGCAAGTCATTTAAATACAATATAAACAGGTCAGGACCAAGAACGGTACCTTGGGGGACTCCTTAGGTAACTGACTCTTCGTGACTGTAAGTATCATCAGTTTTCACTACATGCTTTGTGCCTCTCAGGTAACTGGAAAATAGATTTAATGCTATGCCACGTATACCAATGCGTTCAAATTTATCAATTTTGCAATAGCGTCCTGCGTAGATTTGCCATCTTCGAAACCATATTGATGGTCAGTTATGATATTATTTTTACTTATGAAACTATTCAATCGATTATTTACTACTTTTTCAAAAATTTTTGCCACTGAAGAAATTAAGGAGATTGGTCTATAGTTACAGACGTGAAATCTTCCACCCGATTTATATTTAGGCTTGATTATTGCCATCAGATACCATCAATTCCAGTAGCTTTTTTATTTTTCAATTCACCAATGAGTGATTCAATCTCCTTGTGATCAGTGGGTTTCAGGAAAATTGAAGCGTTCGTTGTTGCATACTTTTTGAAGACTGTTGGACTATGTGGAATTGCATCATCCATTTTCGCACCTATACTAGAATAGTGTTCATTGAAATGATTCGCCATTTGCCAGTTTGTCGGTTATTTCGGATCCATTTTCTAACTTAATTTTTTTGATGAAATTTATATTTGGTTAAGCACAGAATTCTTTCACAGCATGCCATAGATTCTATGAAGATGATTTGTTTTCCTCGATTTTGTTTTTGAGATAATCGTGTTTAGTTTTTTTTTTAGCAGTACCGTTAGTTTGTTTTTGTAACTTATATATAATGCCTTTTTCTCGTTGTTGAGAGGATCTTTCAGAAATGTCTGATGTAATTTATCTCTATTGATGCGTAAATGTTTACTTTTCCTATGGATATCCATAACGAATATCTCACATTTTTTTGAGAAATAGATTAATTGTTCATCCGCAGTGGAACCCTACGAATTGGTGACGTGATTTGCCATTTTCATGGACATTCTTACTAGCAGCGACGCAAAAAAGTTGAAATATTTCAATTTTATATCCTTCCAAATATTAATTTTGAATCAGCAGCGTCCCCTCAGAAGGCCTAACGCACGACGCGAAAGCAAATCTGTTGTATTGGGAACTCGCCTTAACTTTATTTTCCGACGTGTATGTCAAATGTCAAATGCCGGCGGTTGAGTTGAGACCGTTGAGACTCTGTGTTCATTTTCATTTGAAAAATTCTTTTGCCTTGTTTTGTTGTAGGTCTTTATTTTTATTCTGTGGATTTGTTCAAACTGTGACGTTGTGGTGTGGAAGGAATCAAATGAATTGTTTAAGGTAAAAAGTGATTTTGCTGTGCTGACCATAAAATGGGTAAGATCTTGTTCATTGAAATCATCAAGTAGACTAGTTCATAAAGTCAAAGAATACATATCAAGCCAGTGTTATATGTGGAAGATTTTTCATTTAAAAATTATATTCAAATATAAATATGGAAATGAATATACAGTACTCGTCACAGCACTGCAAACATGTGAAAAATTAAAATATCAGAGCAATAGGGCGATATCCGTAAAATAAAAATGGATATAAATATTAATGATACTCAATCAGCAAAGAGTTATGTAGACTCGATTTTTTTGAGTTTCGAACATTTTCCAGTAGACTCTGATGAAATATTGGAACTTCTGGAAGACTATCTGTCAGAAAAGAAACATTTTGAAGCTGCTGTAAGTAGATTTTTAAAGTTAAATTCTACCATTACATTGATTTTTTCTAGGTAACAGAGATGTCAAAAATAGGAGGGAGCTCACCATATGAATTTATGGAACGGTGCCTCAATTCTTTTTTATCACTTTTCAATATAAGTCTAATGAGTGATATGTTTTAGACTATGTTTATTAAATATTTTATATTATTTCAGAAGAAGTCGGTGGAATATCAAACAGGAAATCTTCAGAAAAAGCAATCAATCTTGGCTGCGGAGAACAAAAGAAAGGCACATCTCTGCAACAAAAAAAATGGTTCCACCCCAACAAGAAGAGACAGAGATCCTGTTTTTGCCGTGACTGATTTATGAAATTAAAGATTGGAATATTGTTTTTTTTTGGCTGATGTTTGTTAATCCAGAATAAAATTTTTTTTTACCGATGTTTGTTAATTCAGAATATATTTTTCGTTATCTAATTTTCCTTTTACTTTAGGTGAGATTTTTTATGATTTGTTTTTTCAAAATCACGAATAATTTCATTCATATCAGCTAGTTTTTAGCTGATAAAGTCGAAACAACTTCAAACATACATTATTAATGAATATATTTCAATTATTTTTCAACATTGTTTTTCATCAGGTTATTTTTGTTTAGCTTAGAACAAAAAATATTGTTCCAAACCCTTTAGTTTGATATTTGCTTGGAATATAGTCAAATACCAAATTCATGTTGAAAAGAAAAACATTCTCAATAAGAAGTTGAGAAAACATGATTCCCCTGGAAATGGAAACAACCTAAAGATAAAAATTCCACAACTGAAATTATGAACATCATGTTCATATTTCCAAATAAAAATCAAAACCAAATTCATATTTTATTGAAATTGAGAACTACTAAAATTCAACCATAACTTTTCCTGTTGAGAACTCTTGGCAAACCATATTTGTACTTTAAAGTATATAAGTTTTGCTTGAAAAGTAAGAATGAAAAAAAAACTTATTCTCTAGAAACAACATCATCATTCATCTACCACTCTTCGCAGTTGATCTTGTCTTGATTAAACTTCTAAAATTACGAATTGCAATACTAATTATGAAGGATATCTTATAAACGTTCTTGGCGGATATGTTATGGACGTCCATGAAGGATATCTTATGGACGTACAGGTTGGTGGCCCCGGAATGTCCATCGGACGTCCATAGGATATTGTTTGGATAAAAACTGGACGTCCATCGGATGTCCAAAATATCCGTAATGGATATCCACTGGATATCCATTGGATGTCGGTGTGTTGTATGGGATAGAATTGGGTGCAAACAATGTAAAGGAGAAATAGACACATGTTACCCATCACGTGTGAGGTATCGATATGAAATTTATATGATAAGATATCCAATAGACTCTGTTTCAGGGATTTTCATCGTTCCTCTGCAGATTTTTTCTCGTGGATGCATCACTACTTCTAATAATTGGTGCGTATTACATATTATGTTTTGCTATCCTTCCACTCATCGTTCTGTACATACCCTGAAGCCGAACCTGCATGCAAACATCGCTTCCATAATGTTGTAGACTGAAACTAATCGCGAGATGAACAGGGATCAACAGACTAATAGCAAGTTCGTAGAAAGTAGCAGATGGCTGATGCAATGTTAGTCAAATTGGAAAACTAAATCCAACTGTTGTAGAATATGAAATTGGATCGCAATTTGGCACTATTGGGATTCGGGCGATAAGAGACGCAGAAGTGGGTTGCTAAGCTCATTTGGAAAGCTATTCCTTCGAAGGGATGAACTGCAAGGGCTGGCATCCGAATGCCTTTGAGTGACATGAATGATTATATTCAAGTATGGATGAGGGATATGCATATGACAGATATGTAGAATAATCCAATATTGTGAAGGAAAGTATTGAACGTAACGTAATTAGTTGAATATTGAGTGATTGAATGAGAGCTGGATAATTTTTTGCTTTTGCTAGAAGATCGCACCCTGGATTACAATTGAATGATTGAATTATATTAATGAAGAAACACAATGTTCTGCCTCATGCAAAAACATCCACTTGATAAAGATCTGAAAAAAAGAACACCGAAACAATCGAAATAAGCTTCATTCCAATGTAGCAAAGCTAAGTTCAATTTCTATACCCAATTTATCAAAAAAATCCAAAGTTTGCGACGAATAAGGCCTCCCAATTGGGCTTTTGCCAAATAAATTTTTGTTTTAGAGCTGAAGAGTGACTGACAAAAAAATTCCCAAGCTATAGCGCCCTTATTCTCTATCCGATTTAATGATAATGAATTTTCCCTAATGGCATTGCCTGTCCAGTTAGAGGACGGTTATTATTATTATTATTATTTAATGTAGGTGATGTTTGCTGATTATCGGCACTGATTTTCAAATGAATACATCATCTTTCTTTTGAATTTTTCCATTAGCTTTTTTTCCTAAGTTCACTGTTGTAAAAATAGTATGAAAACATATTTTTCTCTTTAATTTTTCATGTAACGAGAAACGGACAATATTTAACAAAATATTTTATTCATTTCACATATTTTTATTGAAATTTGTAACATACATGCATTAATGAATCACAAAATGAAAATATTATTAGACTTCAATGAGTTCATTTGAAGGGGAAAAGTCATTTTCCTCCATAATTTCTTTTCTTCTGTCCGTGAAATTTTTGACATTGTAATCATTTTAGGTATATGCCAAACCACGAATCTTAGCATCAACAAATCATATATTTTTGGAATCTGCATATAATTTCAAATACTTCATCCTTCGTTTTTAAAAAATATACTGTTCTCATATGGGAACAGTAGAAAATATCGAGATCCTCCAATAGATGTGCTTTCCATAGGGCCGCAAACATCCACGTGTATTATTTCTCCAGGAGCTGCTGTTTTCGAGTTCGACTTTTGAAACGGTTCTCTGTGTTGTTTACCCATTATACAAGCTTCACATTGAAAGTTGTTTGTATTTTCCATTAAAAAACCAAAGCTCTTCAAGATCTTAACACAATGTTGAACATGCTAATGTGCTAATTTTTCGTGCCAACTCTGCAATGTTTCAGTAGTTGCTCCCTCAGCAAAATAGGCTGAATTATTTTTAGGGATTCGAAAATGCAACTTGAATAAGTTGCCATCTCTTTTACCACTGATTATGTGCTGTCCTTGTTTACTTATTTCACATTTATTCTTATCAGTTTTTACAGTGAAGCCTTTATCAACAACAGCACTAACCGAGAAAAGGTTATACATCAATTCGGGAACGAGGAGTACACCTTTTAATCTCATAGTCTACCCATTTACTGTCACTAGCTAAGGTCATTATTGGAATGGTTCCCTCTCCAATAGCTTGTATAACAGTTCCATCACCAATAGTTATACCTTTCGGAGTTTTAAACCTGTTGTAATTTACTAACCAAGGAGAGTGGGGCGTCATGTGACGTGAAGCACCACTATCTAAAAACCAATCTGTAGATTTTGGTCTCTGATTATGAAAACATGTGAAGTTTCATCAGATGATGAAGTCTTGCCAGCTTGCAGCTTTCAGCTTTAGGTCACGTTGAACTAATGGAAAATACACAATCTCTTAATGAGTTATCTCGAGAATCAGGAATCGTACAAATGTTTTCAGGATCCTTCATAAGTACACATTTCATCCGTATAAGATTACGCTAGTTCATGAATTGAACGAAGATGATTTCGATAGACGTATCGAGTTTTGTGAAAGTCTCACTGAACGGATCAACTTGCATCAGAATTTCTTTTATAAAATTTGTTTTACGGGTGAAAGTACGTTTAGTTTGAATGGAGAGGTGGATCGGCAAAATTGTCGATATTGGAGTAATACGAATCCTCATTTATACCGTCATGTTCATACCCAACGACCTCAAAAACTGAATGTTTGTGCAGGAATTTTAGTTGACCACATCATAGGATCTTTTTTAATTGATAATAATTCTGATAATTGGAAACAATATAGGGTGCGATAGGGAGAGTTAGATCAAATGTGAATATATCAAAATGTGTCCTCCTGCATACTATTGTTGACGTATTTTTTTATTGTACCTACTGTTATTCAGAGGGGCTCGTTTTAAATGGAATGCACTGTATGTATTTTTACTGTGCCATATGATGAGAGAGTCATCCGCAAATAGTGTGAACGTTCCAGAGTAGACTTTTTTGAATCATTAACGTACAGTAAGAAAAGTACTGGACCAAGAACGGAGCCCTGGGGAACCTCACAACTGATTTCTGCTATTGGAGAATACTCGGTGGTTTTCACAATTGGTTTACGATTTTGCTTGATATACCTAGTTTTGCCCGTCTTGGTATTACCAAAAGGAGCAGTGTTTTCTTGCGCTTGGGTTGGTGATGACTATCGTTGTTTACTGAACTCTGGCTCTGTGCTTCCGACTTCTCAGAATGTTTGTTCGGGACCGAACCCAGTCATTAAAGTATTTGTATAGTGTTGTATAGAAGTAAGGGAAGCAACAAAGAACAGGGATGATTGTTATAAAGAGTGGAAACAGAAAAACTTAAACACATTTACAAACAAAAGAGAAATACAACAGTAAAAACTATCAGAGTAAAGAAGCGAGAATATTACGAAAGAGAAATTGAGGAAAATAAAACAAACTCGGTTGAATTATGGAGAGTAATGAAAGATATTTGTCCTGATAAAAGTAAATAATAGATAAAATAGAAATAAGTGATAATGAAATAATTACTATTGATTATTTTTCCGACCCAAATATCGACCAATAGAATTGCACCATTCGACGGCACGTGGTACAACCTACATGGTATTATACTGATAATTTTTTGAAAATTTTCTCTGGTAGTTGCTATATATAAAAAACAAAACATGATCCAGTCAAATTCACCACACGTCAAACTGACAAGTTGAATTCAATTGTGAAAATTGGAGATTTTGTATGAAAATGAGTCGATTTGGAGTTTGTTCTCTGTCCACCATCGATAAAAAAGTCAAAGGAAATGTTCCCATTAATACGGAGAAGGCAAAAAAAACAGTTTGGAACCAATTTACTACTTTTTGTACTGAGAGGGAATACACATTGAGTGCTGAAACGAGTGAAGCGCAATTGGCAAACATTATGAAAGATTACGCTTACAATATGAAGAAAATGGATGGAGAAGACTATAAAGAAGGTACAATAAAAACAATTCTTATTTGTTAACTGTACATTTCGTCTCATGGTGCAATTCTATTGGCCGACATTTGGGACGGAAAAATAATCCCCCGAATACCACACGAGCTTCAAAATTATCTGGCATTTCCCTCAAGGTTCCCTGCAAACAAATAAAGTCGTCAAGTTTTTCAGGAAAAATCACTCGCGCTTCGCGCTCGTGATTTTTTAACCTGAAAAACTTGACTCCTTCATTTGTTTGCAACGAACCTATCGGGAAATACCCGATAATTTTGAAGCTCTTGTGGTATTATAAGTGAAAATGATATGTCCAACAGGTTGAATAAGTTTTTTGTGGAAAGTATCAAAAATATAATAAATAATATTGATTCCATATGATTCATTAGAAAAATTTTCACTGCTAGATTTCAGAGAATTGAAAAATATTGTTTTTTCGTAGAATTGAATGTTGCCTTCTTAAAAAATTGTTTCACTAACCTTGCTTAACCGTTACTAAACCTCATTAATACTTCATTACTGACAGGAGAGGTACCAGATGACCTGAAGATTTCTACAATCATTCCTGTTCCAAAAAAAAACAAATTCTAATAAAGCCTCGGATTTAAGACCAGTGAATATGTTAAGCTCAATTGAAAAAATAATCGAAAAAGCAGTCTATAAACAATTAGTGGATTATATTGAAAATAATGAACTGTTGAGTAAGTACCAATCCGGGTTTAGGAATAAACATAGCTGTGAAACATCAGTTCAATGTGTACTGGGTGATTGGAAAATCAGCCTAGAAAAAAATGTTACTACTCTCGCAGTATTTTGGATCTTCGGAGAGCTTTCGAGACAATACACAGAGATAGGTTATTAAAAAAATTAGTAGCAGTACAAAGGCCTTATGTGTGAGAACATTTTAATAATTATTTGAGACCATTAGTATATTTATTATTCTCATTGTAATTAATTATTGTCAATGGACTAAATAAAGGATTTATATATAATAATAATAATAATAAGTTTATTTCTCTTGTTGAAAAGTACAAAATACAGGATGACTCAAATGGTACAATAAGAAGGAAAACGTCACAAAATGCTAAACACAAATAATTATTATCTACACATACACAGTATACATACATATGTATATATCTGATACGAAGATATAGTAAAAATTAAAAATAAATAAACAATATATATGAAGAGTCTTCAGTAAAACAGAGTTTTTCACAAAACATCTAAAAGTACTAATAAATTTCAATTCCAAAGTACATATTTGACCTAGAATTCATCGAGGGTGTAGCAATTTTTTTGAATAAGAACAGTTTTTGATCTCGATAGTTCTTACTATTATTATTGTTATTTTTTTAATCCTCTGCTGCCTGGCCCGAGATGAAATCTGCGAGAGGGGCGTGAGAGAGACGAACGCCGCCGCTCCGTTGTCAAGGCAACCGAATCGATAAAAGCGGTCGCTGATGCTGCTGAGCTTTCATCATTTCCCAGGGAAATTGTGCTCGATTCCCAGAACTTTCGTTGTTCGTGTATGATTGGAGAAGGCTCGGTGTCTATTTTCGGTGCACGGGATGCTGGATGGCAGAATCGGGAGTGGTTTTTGATACAGGTCCAACTATATGAGATGTGCCACCATAAATATGATTATCTTGGTTCTTTTTGCGAGACTTGAAATATATCCGTTTCTAGGAAAAAATTCGTTTTAGATATGAGATTCAATAAATCGTTGGGACTGTGGGACCCAGAACTTGTGGAATCGAACCGTATTTATGTTATTTGATTTAATAAAATTATGTATACAGAGTGTATAAACGATACGGGTGTATGATAGTTGCTTCCCTATTTAAGATAGGAAAAAATGTTTCAAGTAAAAGTTGTAGAGAGCAATAAAAGCCATATTCTGTGTGACTTATCAAATTTATGTGTTTTTAAAGAAAATACCCTATACAGGGTGTTCCAAATCAAGTCGGCACCATTGCCAACTCCTTTATTATTGATACTACAAATTCGGTTAAATGGGCAAACTAGTAGCATTTTTAATGGCCTTCTCGATGCCGAAAACAAACAAAAAATTGACAGTCGCGTTTTCAGAATATTTCATAAAATGATATTTCTTTCAATGGAACACACTATATTTTTTCATGCATTTCGATTCGTTATAACATTCTCAACAACAAATCTAATTTGACTTTTTTTCGCAAAGGTGAAAATGAGACAGTTTTATCAATAGGAAACATAAACATAACAAACGGATTTGATAAAGCGCTATAAAATATCGAGTAAATGTTCAAAAACATCGCCTTCTTGTTGAACACATATTTGGGCCCTTCTATTGACACTACGTGTGGCATTCATCACATAGATTATATTTATTATCGTTTCAATATAATTTTTCAGTTCATCTACATTATTATGTTTCATTATATACATCTCATTTTTCAGAAATCCCCGAAAATAAAAATCTAAAGGTGTCATGTCTGGTGAACGAGGAGGACACTTAACAGGATCATTTTTAGCAATCCATCTGTTTCCAAAACAGCCTCGCTGCATTCTTTTTACGCCACTGACATTATGTGCTGGTGCTCCATCTGACGAGCCTTCAGATAATGATCATCAAAAAACTCTTCCAACTCTCTTGTTAGTGAATTAATGTAACGGGGTCCGTTCAAAAAACCATGGTAGAAAAATGGACCGATAATTCTCTAAATAGACCACACCAAACATTAATACTAAATCGTCTTTGCGGGTTGTGGGGATGGACTAGAAATGGATTATGTCTACTCTAACAATGAAAATTCTTTCTATTATACATCCCACGATTTATAAAATCAGCCTCATCGTCAATTCAATATTTCTATAGAAGTTTGGATCTTGTCTGCATTTAATCATAAACCACCGACAAAACCCCAATCGTCTCTCAGGATCACCAGGTTCTAGTATTTGCACTGGTCTTAACTTATAAGGAGAAATCTTATGTTTCTTCAGAATTCGTTGAATACCAGACAATGGAACAGCTATTTCTCTAGATAAATCTCTAATGGAATTATTTGGATATACCTCAAAGTAGGATAAAACGTCAATTTCTGTATCTTCAGATATTACAAAACGTTTTAAAGTCTCCTCTTCTCAAAACCTCTTTTATTGTTCCTGAATCGACGATGAAGCACAGCAAAAAACGCCTATTAGGTAATTCACGATCGGGGAACGAATTACTGTAGTGTTGGAGTGCTCTTACGCTATTTTTCTGGCAAGCAGCTATCGTCCACCCTGTATAATTTGTCAGAATTCCAAACAAAAGGCTTTTAATAAAAAGTACATTGTTTTTTGGAGAATGTGTAGCACGGGATGCTTTCCCAAAATATAATCATCAACCCAGTTAATCCCAAATAAGTAATTTATTTGTGACAATTTGTTTTGGAATGTGAACTCATTCAGATCAAGGGCGGATCTGACGAGGGGTAATTGGGGTAATTACCCCCCCTCAGAATGATTCGAAACTTAACAAAAAAATGCTATAATAATTGAAAAAATATCCTTGTTTCTACTTTATATGTATATTGCCCAGTGGATACGGTTCCTTCCCCCCAGAAAAGTTGTCCAGATCCGTCCTTGATTCAGAAAGTTGACACTACCTGAAGCATCTATAAAAATATATAGAAATGCGATAATTTCATCATCCATGTTTTTATTATTATCGAAGTGATTAATTTTCTCCAGCGATTCTAGTAAAATTTTTCTCAACAAAGTCGGAACACTTTTTCATTTCTACCTGAAAGATTCCCAGAGTTCCAGCTTTTCAATATTACCGCCATCATAAAAATATCATTATAAAACCCTCCGCCGTTCCTTTGATGTATTGACAAGGGTGAAAATTAGAATCATTCTCTCCCCCTATTTTCTTTTGCTCCATCGATTTCGAGTTTTTATTAATTCCGCCCCATCGAACTTGAGAAATGAGAATATCGCTACGTGATCCGATACTGAATCATTTGAACGTTATCTCTTTCACTACAGCAGAAAACAAACTAAGATGACGAGTGACGTTTGAAGAAATAATGTTTCGTTTGGAAATTGACGAAAATCGATGAGTGACAAGCTCTTTTCGTTTTTATCTGGACCTTTTCTTTCGTTTGCTTACAAATCGAGCCATGAATTTTACCGAAGACTTTGGCAAATTTGCAAGAGAGCAAATTGATTTGTGAACACATATTTTCAAGAACAAGCTCCCATAAAAATTTACCTATTGAAATGAAAAACAAAAAATTGTATTCATTTATTTTCGGCTCCACGGTAAACAATAATGAAAGCCGTCCTACCCGCACATGATACGCCTTTGGGTACTCTCCGAGTGTTAAAGGAGTATTATTTTTTTTATCATCAAGTGATTTTCCAGTCATGCCCTGTCTCCAAAGCTCTGATACTTCCGGAGGGCGCGCTATATCTTTTGCACCAAAATCCGCTCTTCACGCCGGCCGTGGGGAAAGTGACCATTAGGTCGAGGATCATGTACCCTGAGCAGGCGAAGTGAACCAAGGAGGACGGTTTTCTGCATTCGTCCGGCTAAGATTTCTGCCATACTACGGCAAGCCGGTATGATTTTTAGGTTCGAAAGCAGTGCGTCCATCATTCCACCAAGGAGCCCTATTATTAGAACCAACATTTTGACAGAATGGATTGGGTAAAGCCTGCAAAGTTCAAAGAGGAGATCTCGATAATTTGTCCGTTTTTCCCCCTCTTTTTGGACAAGGTTCGTTTCGCCAGGACCCGAAAACTCTATGACAAAAATCGTCCTACTTTGATGGTCGAGGAGGACTACATCAGTGAAACTAGAACGATTGAGTATGGTTGGTTGGTTGGTTGGTTTGAGGCTGACGAACCAGACGCAGGGTTTACCCGTGAGGGTGACCCTTAACACTGAGACCAACTGGGGTCTATTGTATTCTGTCGTCAGTAGTTCCTAGTTAAATAGGCCCGTATCTTTTATCAGGTTTAGTAATCTATTCACTAGGTGTTTCGGATTCATGCCTATTTCTAGGTTGGTCTGCAGGTGTTTCCTAAGGGCGCAATGTCCGGTTAGTAAGCCGGTAAGTATGCGTATCTTAGGTCTGTTCAGGTTGAGAATGTCAGCCGTCAGTGTTTGGCTTAAGTGCCTCACCATGACTGTGCTGTGTCGATGCCTTTCGATTTGGTCCCAATATGTTTGGTGTCTTGTTTTCTTCCACTCATTTATTAGGTTTCCGCATCGGGTTTTGCTGATGCCAAACACTGGTTCTGGGCCTGTGAATGGTAGTTCAGAAGCTCGTCTGGCAAGTTGGCCTGCTTTTTCATTACCTTCGATTCCTCTGTGTCCAGGCACCCACACAAGTGTTACCTTGTTGTGTTTTGCCAGTTCATTGAGGCTCTGAAGGCATTCCCATACCTGCTTTGACTTAATCTGTACTGAATTCAGAGCTTTTATTGCGCTCTGGCTATCAGAAAGAATGTAGATGTGTTTTCTTTTGTACCCACTGTCTAGATTCATCTGTATGCATCCTTATGGCATGTGTCTCAGTTTGGAATACTGTGGTGTTGCTGCCAAGTGGAAGTATCACGTTCCTATTTGGCTTCACTCCATGTATTCCTGCTCCAGTTCCTATCTCTGTTTTGGAGCCATCTGTGTACCAGATGATGTTGCCAGATGATAGTGATTCTACTCCCGAGTCCCATTCGTCCAACTTGAGCTGTGTTCTGAATGGTTTTTCGTATGAGTATTTAGGTAACATGTAGTCTGATATCATTTCCAGTTCGGTAATGTTGACTACATGAGTAATTTTGGTGTGCCCAATTTGTGGTTGGGATCTCCAATTACCTGTTTGTATGAGTCTGTATGCGCTCATCCTCGCCTCTCCCATGACTGTGATGTCCAATGGTGGGAGGTTTAGGATGATTTCCATTGCAGCGGTCGGAGTGCTGTTCATGGCACCCGTGATACACAGACAGGCGAGCCTCTGAAGTTTTCCGAGGTTAAGTTTTGCCTGCCTTTGTCTCACTTTGGGCCACCACACCAGCGAGCCGTATGTGATTCTGGGTCTTATGATTGCGGTGTAAAGCCAGTTCATGACTTTCGGTTTCAGTCCCCATATTTTTCCAAAAGCTCTTCTGCACATCATAAATGTTGATTTGCTCTTGTTGATTACATGTTGCAGATGCATGTTCCAGGTTAGTTTCTTATCAAGGAACAGCCCTAAGTATTTAACATGATCATCAACTTGTAGTGTTTCGCCAAAGAATTTGGGTAGTTTCATGCCTCCCAAAATTATTTTGCGTGTAAAGGGAATGAGCGTGGTTTTGCTTGGGTTTGCCTTCAGTCCTTCCCTTTGGCACCATTCCTCAATGGTCCTCAGTGCGTTTTACATTAGCTCTGAGGTTATTTGGGCGTGCTTCCCCTGCACGATGACTACTATGTCATCCGCATAACCTTGGGTGTAGTATCCCTGGTTGTTTAAAGATTACAGCAGTTCGTCTACTACCATATCCCACAGTAGGGGTGATAAAATCCCACCCTGTGTGGTTCCCCTTGCAATTTCCAGCTGCGCGGATTCTTCGAACATGTTGGTCTGGGCCTTCCGATTTTGGAGCATTGAAAGTATCCACCTGCAGGTGGTTTCGTCAACGCTTCTCCTCCTGGCCGCTGAGACCATGCTTTCGAAGGATATATTGTCAAAGGCTCCTTCGATATCTAAAAAGTCCATAGAGCTATTTCTTTTTTCGCTAGAGAGTCTTCCAGCCTTGACACTAATTGGTGCAAAGCCGTCTCGCACGATTTTCCTGTTAGATATGCATGCTGGTTTATATGTATAGGCCGGTCTATATTGAGTATGGAGTTCCACAAGAAACTGTCCTGGGTCCTATATTGAAATTTCTCGTAAATTGTTCAGCCATTCAAAAACAGTCAAAAAAACGCCAACATCAGGATACAATGCAGTGAGGGAAAACAGAATACTTATACTAATATAGTTGCACCTTCGACTTCATCAACTATCGAAAATGAAGCAACTGCTAAAGGATCAGCTATTTACACCAACACAAATTGTACCACAAATCTGTGGTTTTCAGGTAGATATAACAAAAAATATCGTTTATTGTCCTTCCATGGAAGTTTGTTGTGCACGTGTAGTGACTTTCAATTGGATTGAAAGTAGGTTTTTGTTTTAACTTTATTTGTAAAAAAATATTGAGCGAATATGATAATGATATGTCAAAAACTGATTGCCGTTTCTAAACGTTTAGAGTAACAACTTTTTCAAAGTATTCATATTCAATGTATATAGTATAAAGGCAGTTTCTTTTATCATGTGGTAACATTGCTATATTCTAAACCGTAATAGATACAAAGACGATTAAATGGGAAAAAAGGTAACTATTGTGGTGAGCATTAAATTGGTCATAGAAATTTTACGGGGATTCTTGCCCTTCTCAACTTATACAGGGAAAACTGAAAATGCTGTTTTCGGTTTTTTACGAATAGAATTGTTATTTCAGAAAATATAAACAAATGAAAAAGGAAAGTTTTGTTGTATTCAAAATGTACTAGAACTACGTAACGATAAATTTTTAATCAAACGTTTCGTGTCACCACCGCCATCACCAACTATATTTTTTTTCAAATACGGACCTGTCTATTTCATCACAAATATAGATGAAGCGATGAAATCACAATTCAGAGGTATATCACGCTCGACATTTTTATAACGTTTCATATACAATAACTAGCATCATCAGTGACAACAATTTTTAATAACGGTCCTGTCGTTAGTTTGTTTATGAATTCCACAGAATCTAACGCTTCGATATAAAAATTATCAGTGACGTTTTGAATGAATGTATCTATGAAAATTGTATTTATACTATAAAAATTCATAAAAGATTTCTGCAGTTTCTGAGACGAACGATAGCAATTTATCCCAGAAATAAACTTACTTAAGAGGAGAAGAAATCAAACAAACAGAAAAACAATTTATTTCATAATGAATTTGTGGAAGAAAATAAAACCAATACAGAAAAAGAATTCTACATTGAATGCTCGAATTGACGACCTCTTTGTTGAATGCACATAAGTTGTCTGTCCATACAATTTCTGTAGCAATTTTCTAGCATGATGGTTGTAATGCTATTACATGCATCTCTTATTTTCTGTTTGAGATGGTCGATATCGGTACTAGGTGTCGAAAAAACTTTATCCTTTATGTATCCCCAGACAAAAAAATCCTAAGGAGTGAGGTCTGGGGATCGAGCTGGCCAGGCAATTGGTCCATTGTTTCCAATACACTTTGTTGGGAATATTGCATCTAAATGTTCCCTTACTATTGCTGCATTATGAGGAGGGGCACCGTCTTGTTGAAAGTATTGTATTTCACGGCGGGTGCTTAATGGCAATTCATCTAAGTAGCCATCAAACTCATTGGATGAAAAATTTAAATACATTTCACCATTCAAATGCTCATCGTAAAAGAAAGGACCTAGTATGTTTGTTCCCAAAATTCCCAACCAAACATTTATTCCGAACTTCTCCTGGAAATTGGTTTCTCTATGTAAATGTTCATTCGTATTATTCCACCTATAATGGATGTTTCTGTTAAACCAACCATTGTTGGTGAATTTTGATTCGTCCGTCCATATTATTTTTTACAAATATTTCGAACTTTCCTATTTCTACGTCTTAACCATTTCGCAAATCGTACTCTCCTTCCGTAATCCCTTTCATTAAGGTGATGAACTTTGCGCATCCTGTAGCATTTGTATTTGTTCGTTTTCAAAATATTTCTGGTAGATTTTACAGATATCCCAAGTTCGTGGGCAATTTCTCGTAAAGAACAATCTTGATTAGAAATATTTTTGTAACTGACCAATCCTAGATTTGAAAAAATACGTTATTTTCTATTTTTTAGTCTTTATAAGGTAATATTTGCTTACCCAAAACATTTATTTGGTTCCTTATACTTCCAGTAACAACACATTTTCTAGTTTTATTTCTGTCAAATGCACCACAGTCTCTCAAATTTCTTTCTAATCGTCTAAACATTTGAATGTTTGGAATGCGACGATTCGGGTAGGTATAGCTCACCATACATATTTCTTGCCAAAAAAGGATTTCTATTTGATGTTGCATAATTAAATAGCATATCAGTCCTTTCGTCATTCGAATACATCTTTAATATGTAACCGAGTGCTTAAATTTCTGACAGTTCTTAACATATATCAACAACTCATTTATTTTTCCTGCTATAGAAATCAAGCAAAGCCTACGTGTTTAAATACTGATATTTTTATTACTTCCAGGAATGAGAATTATGAAAATAATCCGTGTAAAAATTGATACAGGAGAAATCAGCTTTGAATCACGGATTACTGTAATACAAAAATCCCCAAAAAGCAAAAATACGAATGTTAGTTGTGTTGGGGTATCTTCCTATCGAAAGTATTGGGTAATGACTGAAGTATCCTAATAGTTGAATGAGTTTTGAAGAAATCAAAAGAATTTACAGAAGAACTAACGAAAGGACCTTAATTAAAAATTGTTGTCACTGTTGATGCCAGTTATTTTATATGAAACGCTATAAAAATGTCAAGTGTGATATACCACTGAATTGTGATTTCATCGCTTTATCAATATTTGTGATGAAATATACAGATCCGTATTTGAAAAAAATAGTTGATTGTGGCCGTGTTGACACGAAACGTTTAATTAAAAATTTATCATTACGAAGTTCTAGTACATTTTAAATACAATAAAACTTTCCTCCTATATTTTTTTATATTTTCTGAAATAACCATTCTATTCGTAAAAAACCGAAAACAGCATTTTTAGTTTTCCCTGTATAAGTCGAGAAGAGCGAGAGTCCCCGTAGATTTTCTCTGACCAATGTTCTGCTTACCACAATAGTTACATTTTTTCCCATTTAATCGTCTTTGTCTATTACAGTTTAGAATATAGCAATGTTACCACATGATAAAAGAAACTATTCTGTTTTCCCTCACTGCATTGTATCCTGATGTTGGCGTTTTTTTGACTGTTTTTGAATGGCTGAACAATTTACGAGAAATTTCAATATAGGACCCAGGACAGTTTCTTGTGGAACTCCATACTCAAAACTATTTTCTCGACTCTTTATGAAATATACTTGAATAACACATGTGAATTGCACCCGTACCTATTTCACAAAACTCAACTTATGCGATATATTTATTTGTCCTTACAAGTTTTGCTACGTCTTCTTGTGCTCTTTCCATCAACTTTACCTCAGGGCTAGGTTATCTAGAATGGAAAAATCAAGCACGAATAGCCACTTATTTTCTTCGTCAGTGAATGCAAAGTTTCGGTGTATACAAAGTGCTGTCATTCCCCTCAAGTCTCTAGGAGATATATGCGTTTTGTATCTCTCATGAAAGCAGCAGTCGAAAGATATTCCTCCAGAATTCCCGTCTGCATGTTTTACGACATAGAATATTCATGGCATTTGCAAAGTGACATGAAGTGAACAGGAAATTTGTCGTGTTCGTTCCCCTAATGAAGAGAAACTTAAGCAGCTATAACCCTAGTTAGTTGTCGAAAAACGGGCATTCGAGAATAACTACTTCTTAAACATTTATGAGGGCTGTCTTCTTGAGATGGTGTTCGCAAAATGTATATCAGATTCATCTGAAATGAAATGATATTTCATACCAAGAAGTTGGTATGAAGTTAAAAACATTATGCTAGGTCTGAAAAATAAAACTTCCAATGGTTTTGATGAGATTCCAATGTGTTAATGAAATAACTCCCTTCTTGACAAGAATTATAAATCACTCCATTCTGTCAGGAGAGTTTCCAGAAAAACTTAAAGTTTCAAAAACGGTCCCCGTATTCACAAAGGGTGATTCGCAGCTAGTTGAGAACTATAGAGCCATCTCCATTTTGAGCCAATTTTCATAAATTATTGAAAAAGCGGTTTATACTGTTCTAATGAAATATCTTAACAAATATAAAATAATAACTCCCTGCCAACATGGTTTCCGGGTTGGATACTCTACTGAAAGTGCACCAAATGAACTAGTTCAAGTAATCTACGACAAGTTAGATGTTGGGTTTTGTCTCGTGCGTTTTGATCCTGAATTTTTGTCAACTAAACTTGATCACTTAGGAATAAGAGGTCCTGTAAATAAATGGATTTCATCCTTCACTAAAAATAGACAATTCTGAAAGATTTGATGTTGTTCTTGGAACTCCACAAGGGAACATTCTGGGGTCACTGCTATTCCTTCTGTACATGAATGACCTTCACTTCCACATAACAGAGGGAAGATTTTTTTGTATGTTGATGATACAAGTCCTCGTGTCGGCAAAAACTACAGATGAACTTAATATGAAAGCGAATGTAGTTTTAGAGCAATTGTCTACTTGGTGCAAAAGAAATCACCTGATAATCAATTTAAAAAAAACTGTATTTATGCAACTTACAGGCCCTTATCAAGGAAAGGAGACAATGAATCTCTCAATGAATGACGTACAAATAGATATTGAAAATAATACAAAGTTTCTAGTCACAAAGGTTAATAGCGACATGAGCTGGAACACTCATATCAACTAGGTACATCTGCTCCAGACTGAACAAATGTTATTTTGCAATTTTGACTCTGAAAAAAATCTTGACGAAAATTCTCTCAAATGTTACTATTTTGCAGCCGTTCATTCAATAATGTCATATAATATAATATAATATCGTGGGGTCAAGTCCCTCTTATCGATTGTGTATTTGTTATTAAAAAAAAATCTACGAATTATGTTTGATCTAGATTATGGGATATCTTGTAGAGAAACCTTCACATCCAAAAAAATCTCACTTTAATCGGGGTATATATTTTCAAAACAATACTGTATGTTCGTCAAAATATTGCAAACTATATTAAACATTGTGATGTGCATCCGTACCCGACAAGAAATAACAATAAATTATGTACTAGAAAATACAACCATAATTACTTTAAGAAATACCCGGAAGGAGCCGGTATTCAACTATACAATGTGTTACCCACGGACATCAAATCTATCGAATCTACCAAACATTTCAAACATAAACTCAAGCCTTGTTTAAATTAATAGCGAACTGCTTTTATAACCTCGGCGAGTTCATTACTTACTGCAAATCTTAATTGATTTTATCTTCTTTTGTGATACTTGAAAATAATAACGAAATCGGGTGGATAGTTATCACAATATCGAAAAAGTCACATCTAGAGTAATCAATAATAATAATAGTTCTCCCTCATGAACACTCATAGAGTGTACCCAAAGGCATAGCCTGTGCGGGTGGAGTACAATTTTATTATCAGATTAAATATTTGATTTTTTACTTAGCTTTCGTAGGTTCAAGCCGCCTCTGTTTAAGAATATTCAATTTTGAGAACACTCATGATGAAACATCCCGTATCTTCGATTCCTTTCAGACTTCTCCGAAAGTTTTAACACCATTATTTGGATAATTCATGATTTCTCAGTACGACAATGGGAAAGAGTTTTGAGGAAATTTTCGATATTTGTTGGAAAATATGGCTGCTTCAATTACATCAGAAGCTTAATTTTTAGCTGTATCTTACCTCGAACCTTCCTCTCGTAAATGTTGACGTCGTTTGAGTTTGATGTTCATGGCCAACTTTGTCCGATTGAACAATCAACTGTATCTCCGCCATTTTTCAACCGATTTTCAATTTCGACAAACAGTGTTATCACAAATTGCGTGTTCTTCCGAATAATTAAAAAAATTGTACAGGGTGTCATTTGAAAAAAAAACTTTGGGGTCACTTCCGGTTAAACCTTGAGTGGTGAATGGAGTCAAAATATGCGTATTTGAGTATCGATGTATCAAATTTGAAACCTGTATCTTTGAAACTATAGAAAAATTGAGCGGCGTACCTCACCTCGTGGTCACCCGGTATACGTACAGTACGCTTTTTTGAGCTCCTGAGGATGCAACTTTGTTGGCGAAACACGCGTCAAGTGATATTAACGTTTTCTTGGTATTTTAGATAGTTTCCATTTTTTTAGTACAGAAAGGCCAACAAAACTGATCGAAATTGAAAATATTCGACAACGCAAAAGATTCTGTAAAAAAAAATCACGACAAACCTCAACAGAACTTCACAAGTCATAAAAACGAATCTCGGAGCCCTGGAATGTAATGCGAATATAGCAAAGAAGGTTCCGCCCTCATTTCTTCAGCAGAGCGAAAAGTTCCATCTCAACGAGAGAAGTGTTCCATTCTCCAAACTGCAGAGTTCCCCTTTTGTTAAAGGCTCAGTTGACATCCCACGTCACCTCTCGTACCTCGCATAAAAACAAACACTTCCGAGAGCAGAAACGGAGGAATTTATTGCACTCCACGTTCAGCTCCCGCTACACATATAATTCAAGAAAATGTGACAGGGATCTTATATGAATTCACATACTGGGTGAGTCAAGACAATTGTGAAACGAAATAATGTTCGTGGCTACAAAAATACGGGACATTCATCAATCGTTTATTTTAATTACAGCTCATAATTTGACTATCAAATTCATACTATATTCACCATTTTGTGTCCGTCATGGACATCCATACGATTTCCATGCAGTATCTATATTGACCATGACAGGACATTCCGGACATGATATATGTTTATTATCATAAATAGATTTCCACAAAAGCTGATTTAAAAAGTAAGCTTATACGTGGTACTCAAACTGGAGTTTGAACATGGTAAAAACTAAAAGCTAGAGTTAAGGAGTAATTATATTTAAAATGTCAAAATTACAATTAAAAACTTCGCCTTCGCCTTCGCCTTCGCCTTCGCCTTCGCCTTCGCCTTCGCCTTCGCCTTCGCCTTCGCCTTCGCCTTCGCCTTCGCCTTCGCCTTCGCCTTCGCCTTCGCCTTCGCCTTCGCCTTCGCCTTCGCCTTCGCCTTCGCCTTCGCCTTCGCCTTCGCCTTCGCCTTCGCCTTGAAAAAATCTGGATCTCAACTCATACGATTCCCGCTTTGCGTCGTTAGGGTAACGGCATTTCAAACATCCCACTTCTGACACCATCCTAGTAAAACCTATCTATATTCTGCTGATTCATTTACACAATGTAAACAATAACTTGATTTATTTGAAATATTTATAGTAATCACTGTCGCTACTTTGTCTACTGTTGCTACTCTGTCTATCTGCGAACTCTGGAACTAACTGCCACAACACAAGCTCGCTTAGGTGGCATCTCTAATACAAACCTCAATTTATAATATCCAATTATTGATTAAAAGTGTATATGAATATGTGTATATGAGTATATTGACTATTGTATGTTTCCAGTTTTTTTTCTCTTTTCTTTTGCTAATACTATTGTTCTCAGCAAAATAGGTTTATATTTTCATTTGTATTTTCTAGTATATCCTGTTAGCACATTACTTACCGAATAAATTACTTACTTAAAAAAAACTCTATCTTCACAACTGCGTCTCGAACTATCGAGATTATACAGTGACTCGTTCAGATGGCTCCAGTATATTCTCGATGCGGACAGAATGATGAGTCATTGGTGTACCGTTAACGAGCAGAGATGAAATCATCCGAGCAGGCTGAGCGTAAATGTGCAAACAGACGCGGTCAGGTCCGGCCTCAGAGTTGTTACAGTATTTTTGTTGGAAATTGAATAAAAAAAACAAAATAGTTTTTGGCGTTTTCTTCAATATTTTTGAGGTTATGTGAAAATATCGTTCGTACCCCTAGCCCACTTCCGGTTCTGCAAAAAATTTTTTTATATCGTATATATGATAACACAAGAGACTACCATTCTTTTGGATATACAAGTAGAAATTCACAAAACAAGATTGAGTCTTCACGAACCAATTCTGGAAGTGTTCATGAAATATTCAATACAATTTCTTTCTAATTCTAATTCATATGCCTGTCATGTCTGTATTCTGTATCGTCTACGCCACTGGTCCGCTTTCGAGCATTACGTCCAAGAACTGGTGCTCTTTTCTCATTGTCCCCGTTTCCTTTTGATCCTTTTTGCGAAACTTTGCAACTAATTGCTGCCTCGAAGGCTACCGCTCCTTCATTTTCCTGTTAGCTTTGAAAAGGAATTGCGTATGGGCGTAGTAATTAATACTTTTTATGTACCTAAGGGTGAACATTCGACAACGGTTTTGCAACACCGATACGAGATAGATTGTCCTAAGACTTTCAATTGATTGATTATTGCTACAATCTATATTTATGTCTGAATTGATGTTGAAATGTAAAGAATTCGTTAATACAGTTCGAGTAAGGAGAATTTACAGATCCAATCTGTTTTCATTTAATATTCAAATTTTACTGAAATGAATATTTCTGCGATTCAAACACTTTTTTGTACATCACCATGTGCGAATGTGGCATGTTTTATATGACTGGCTACAAAATGAAAATAAACTACACAACACCCCAAAATTTTGGCCTTGTTGAAATCTGAGTACCTGTTGTCTGCTTTGAACAATTTTAATTCTATTCACACTGTTCGCTAGCCAAATCCTTCAGCTATAATCTCGTAATTCTTCAAAACATGAGATTCTTCACATAAAATCGCTACAAGGTGCTACCTCAAACTGTGCATAATTTCGGAATTTTCAAACGGCAGGGCAGGGCTGGGCAGGGCAGGGCAGGGCAGGGCAGGGCAGGGCAAGGCAGGGCAGGGCAGGGCAGGGCAGGGCAGGGCAGGGCAGGGCAGGGCAGGGCAGGGCAGGGCAGGGCAGGGCAGGGCAGGGCAGGGCAGGGCAGGGCAGGGCAGGGCAGGGCAGGGCAGGGCAGGGCAGGGCAGGGCAGGGCAGGGCAGGGCAGGGCAGGGCAGGGCAGGGCAGGGCAGGGCAGGGCAGGGCAGGGCAGGGCAGGGCAGGGCAGGGCAGGGCAGGGCAGGGCAGGGCAGGGCAGGGCAGGGCAGGGCAGGGCAGGGCAGGGCAGGGCAGGGCAGGGCAGGGCAGGGCAGGGCAGGGCAGGGCAGGGCAGGGCAGGGCAGGGCAGGGCAGGGCAGGGCAGGGCAGGGCAGGGCAGGGCAGGGCAGGGCAGGGCAGGACAGGGCAGGGCAGGGCAGGGCAGGGCAGGGCAGGGCAGGGCAGGGCAGGGCAGGGCAGGGCAGGGCAGGGCAGGGCAGGGCAGGGCAGGGCAGGGCAGGGCAGGGCAGGGCAGGGCAGGGCAGAGCAGAGCAGAGCAGAGCAGAGCAGAGCAGAGCAGAGCAGAATTCCACTGAAAATCAATTCGGAACTCAAAAGAAATATTAATAGTTGCGTGTGTTGAACTAGTGACCGACAATGGAAGCACCTTCAGTTTGATTGAAGATTCTGGTTTCAAAAATTGTTGGAGCCATTAAAAACATGTCTTATACGGAAGACAAACTATAAGCAGTGTTCTATATCATGTGAGTCTTTTCAGAAATATGTGATCAGAGAAGCAGATGATCTGGAAAAAAATTAAATATGTTGAAGAAGTAAGAAACTGTATGATTTCAGTGGGGGTAGATGGTGTTACTGTTCATTTCTGGGAATAAGCATTCAATACAGGACAGATTGTCTTGAGAATTCTAGAATTGAAGGAAATTACAATACTTCGGATAGGGACTCAGTAATTCCATCACACAGCTTCTGACTTTATAACTACTGACACCTTTTCTTCATGTCGAAGTTCCTGGCAGCCTCCCGTACTTAGTATTGAAAAAGGGCATAACGGTGGAAATATTAATATTTTCCATAAAATACAAAACGCTAATTGCTTTATTTTTATTGGGGATTTTTCGAGTTGAAAAAAATACTATCATAGTAGAAAAGCAGTGAAATACTGTTTTCTGCATAAATTACGAACATATTGTCGTGAATTGGGGTTGTTCACGACTAACTAGGCAGATTCTGATCCTTGAAAGATTTGAAACACTTTGGAAACAATATAAAAAACAACATTTAATAATCTACTTACAATTATTATGAATTCAAATTCAATGGAAATAATTTAATGAATCTCTCGTTGTTCGATTTTAATTAATTTTGATAAACTAATTAGTAAAGCCCTATACTTACAATCATAACTTTTTTAACCATTCCTTAAAGGTTCTGTATGTACTTCCCAACTCCCCCCATTGCCCTCACTATCTCTGGGCACGGCAGAGGCCTAACTTCAACCCCCTGATCGAACTATCAGTGGACTTCCTTCAAACTCTTATTTTATGTTTAGAAAACGTACCAAAGTAATTGAGGACAAGTTGTGTTTCAAGACATAATAGTTTCATAACGCACCCACTGATTTAATGTACGGTGTGTTCGAAACATTTTTGACAATATATAGGAAACGGACCGAAAAGAACACTTTGGACCAAAAAAAAACTCAGAACCGGATCGAAATAATATCCTCAGAACGATAATTGAATCGGAATCGATATTTTCAATTTCCCTTAGTCCCGAACCGTAACCAATATTTTATTTGGATCCGTCGTTGGTTCCATATTCTGCTGGGGGCGTTGGTTTCCTTATACCCTTCTTCTGCCCCAACCAACCACGCCAGTGACCATAAACCGATGGTGATTTAATTTTTTGGACCGAGGAAACTTGCAGCTATCCCAAAAACAGAGTTTCCCGAGTCAGATCAATATCTAGCCGGGTGGTCGGGAGCGTTGCTATGGCAACAAGCTGCTGCGAGACAGTGTGCCGCCCACGCACGGTAGAGGACACGCCTTCAACGCGCTTTCTATCCCCTCCACAATCAAGTCCGGCGTTTAATCGTTTTTCGAGATGTCGTTCAGAAATTAATTACGACCTCTAACGGAATTTGGGTCTATCTGTGAATAATGGGTTAGTATCAACCTTGCATGGTGCTGATTTTATGGTGACTGGATGCTTGCTAACATTTGATGACCCATTTAGAACTGACTCAGTCTACTCGTCTATATAACTGGTAGAATTTCAATAGATGCCAAAAAGTTATGCATACTCCAATAAGAATTGTAGAGAATCTTTTTTGCGTCAATGCATCAGGTACTCATGAATTGAGACTTTTATCAAAGAAGACAAGACTGTTATTGGCTTGTCGCGTGGATTATGCAATTATGTTCACCAAAGGTCGAAACACAAAGGAAGTGATATGTTTTTGGTTTCAATTTTCATAATTCCTGTTTTTTTTTTCAACGCGAAATTGGCATTGCTATTATTATTCTGATGCCCCACAAACAATCCTGTTGATAAAATTGAAGTTTTATTCTTCAATTCTGTTTCGTATCCTATTTTGTTTCTAAAATTGACGTCCTATATCGAAAACCTTGAAACTTATTACATAAAACTTCTGTTGTGTCTACGTCTGAACTTTCCAGGGGAGTAGAAATAATCAATCATGTAGAAAACAAATGAAGTAGTTGACGCATCGAAATACAATATATCAACCCAGCCAAACAATTATGTCGGTTGTGACGTTCATGAATATCATCAAGTAATGAGTGTATTGAAGACAATTCTGAAACTCAATAAATCGAAGCCTCTGTAATGTATGGGTTTCCATAGAAACTGATTATGAAAATTAGAGTAGGTAATTCCATGAAATGGCCATTTGTTCAACTAGGGAAGAAAGTGTCACTTTTCCACCAGCATGCTAGGTTTGCTGCCAAAGGACTTAAGGGCAGCAAACGCAGAGATATAATAATTATAATAATAATAGGTACTCCCTCAATGTTCAGCTCGTAGACGGAAGCATCCTACATCAAACTGAGAAATACGAAATACCTATTATATGCATATAAACTGAAACATCAAGAACAATACCAATACCAAGACTACATTTATTTTTCGAGACCAAGACCAAGACTGATCATAAGTCTGATGTACTTCTCCTCCACCATCAGAGTAGGACGATTTTCGTCACATAGTTTAGGCTCCTGGCGAAACGAACATCGGCCGAAAAGAGGAGGAAAGACGGACTAAATAACGAGATCTACTCTTTGAACTCCGCAGGTCCTATCCAAACCATTCTGATACCAGGAGTCCTTGGTGGAATGATGGACACACTGCTCCCAAACTTAAGAAATCTTAGCCGGATGAATGCAGAAGGCCGTAATTCATTGTTCACTCCGCCCACTCAGGGCACATGAGTGATTACTCACGATACGGACGTGGGGAGTTTTTACTGGGGTTAATGGTACACCAGCATACCCTCCGGATGTATCTAAGCTCCGGAAACAGGGCCCGACTGATAAATTCCTTACGTGTGGAAAAAAAAAAGTAACAATAATAATACTCACTCATAAACACTCACAAATTATTATTTGCCGTAACGCTCCGGGCGACTTACTATTTTTTTGTGGCGTATTTACTTTTGAGCTGTAGGAAAACCCGTAAAACGTACAGCACCACCTCGAACGATTTTTTCTAACACTTCCAGCATAAAACCACCAATTCATAACAAAGAGTATAGTGTTCAGAATATGTTAAATGATCTTATATTTTTCAATGAATTCATTAAATAAGCCCATTTCATTTTTAAAACACCCACTAATAAAGCTAAAATGAATTAAAAGAGAAAAAAAATAAAGGTTTCCAACCCAGCTCTCGTCATTGGTTCTCGATGAGGTCTCAATCTGCCAACTGTTTCGAGTTCTATCTTTAGCACAGGTAAATATTGTTGGACCTTTTTTTATGTCCAGCGTCTCCACCAATCAGAGCTGTACCGAGCACTGAAAAAAAAATGCTTCGAGTACTAAGCACTCTTGTGTGCTCGGGAGGTTAGGTTTGAACGTGAGTGGGCCCATATCAGGCCCTCCACTGCGGCCAATGGCCTATTCCAGTCACATAGTATTGGTTCAATTCCTCTAGAGACAGTGGCCTCATATAGGGAGTGAGGTAGTGCATTGTTAAATGCTCCTTCTATGTCAAGGAATGCGGCGACTGCTACCTCCTGGTGTTCCAGGGCGTCGTTTATTCCTGAGACAAGGTTGTTGAGAGCAAGTTCTGTTGACTTACCAGCCTGGCATGCATACTGGTGAACATTGAGTGGGTGCTTTGTTAGTACACCACACCTCATGTGCCCGTCCAGTATTTTCTCCATGCTTTTCAACAGGAAGGATGTCAGACTAATAGGTCTGAGCGATTTTGGGTGTGGGTCAGTCCGACCCACCTTAGGAATATAGATCACCCTAGTCGCGGTCCAGTTAGATGGAATATGGTTCCAAACTAAACTGGCTCTGAAGAGTCTTATGAGGATAGGTGCAATATGTTCCAGTCCGATTTGTAACAGTGCTCGGGAGTCTCGAGTACTAAGCAATTTTTTTCATGAAGTGCTCGCGATTACTAAGAACTTTCAAAAAGTAATTCGATTTAGCGAGCACTAAGCACTTTTTAAAAGGGCGTTCAATTTCGTGTATTCCAAGTTCATATTGCATTTGGAAACGGTCTCACTTGGAAAACTCAAATTTGGTAGGTGAACTCAAAAAGGATTGGAGTACTTATTGAATATATTGACATTGAGTTGATATCGAAAATTGAGATTTTTTTGGTCGGCAATTGAAGGAAATGAATCAATACTTGCTTTTGTTTTATTTCAATAGAAGGAACCATAACAACAGTGCAACGTCCAACTGATAGGGAATATCCAGACAATGTCGTTTGGGAGATAAATTTGATTTCCGAAATAGACGGCAAATAGCCAAATTGAAATATAGAGCTAGCGCGAAATAGTTCCTACCTTACCAACATTACCACTGATTCCTTAGTTTGGCAGTTTTCGGATAGAAAGCACCATTGTATGGTACAAGAGTATATCGGTTATAACTGGTATACGCTTCTGTGATTTATCCATGTTTAATTGCACGCAAATCTTATTGAAATTAATTGTATACTATATTCATACAAATAAAATTATTATTATTATTATTATTTCATGCATGTCAGAGCGTGCTGCCATAAGAATGAAATAGGAATGTGATTTTGATAACCATCGGTAGACGCTAGACAGGCAGAACTAGTCAGATCGAGAAAATGAAATGTTCATACTCATTAAAGTTAGATTTTTAAAATAAATTTTTTTTCTGCCCAACACTGACATAATTTACAGTGGTTAAAATTCCAGAAAAGAGAAAATTAGTCAGCAAAATCTGTCATTATCTGACGGTCTATAACTTTTGTCTTTTGTGGACCGCGGGCATCCTCATCGGGGGCGGAAGGGAATGGGGGTAGGCGGATCGTCACGTTTAGCGGAGTGAGGCAACTTATATATTTATTAGGTAAAATTTGTTAAAGGTAACAAATCAAATACAGAATCAAAATATTGTAAAAAAAGTCGCTTTTTCCTTGTAACTACTAAACGGCTGAACCGATTTACACAGGACAGTGGCTACAAAAATCGATGAAACTACTAGAGGTCCGTATTAAAAAAATAAAATTTATGATGGAACCTAATGACCAAAACTTCGCATTTAAAATTAGTTCATATTAGATTATAACAAATATAATACATCATTTGAAGTTTCCCTGATTTCCTATATATCATTCGAAATGACCATTGATATTTGAGATCTGAAAAGAGATTATTATTGCTTCCCAGAAAAGGAAACTTATGTCCAATTCAACCGATCTTATAGGTCTATCTGTTCCCGAAATAGTAATAGTTGGATCAGCTTAAAAAAACTTAAATTCTTTCACTATTGAGTGAATCTGAAGGTACAAAATAGGACAACAAATTGAGAACAAAATAATCAAACACCCTCATCAACTGCAACCACCGTATATATAATTCCATTCCCGTACGTGGTCGGCCACCAACTGTGAACTTTTATGGCCATCATTAGTTCCCATTCAGTGAATGGAAGAAAGCTGTCTGGAACACGCGTTTCTTTTCCGAAAGTCGTCCAACTTGTGCACCTTCATAAAAATGTTCATTACGTCCTAAAAGGATTTCTTGGAATTTTCAGTTAGAAACTTCCACACAATTCCTTGATAAAATTCTTTCACTGGAAATGTTGACTAATTCAATATAAAAACTGGGACGAGGAACATTCGGATCAATAGCAGAAAACTTTCAATTCATTTTATTTTGGAACTCAGAATTAAGTTTACAGATTTGCTTGGATTCAGAACTGAAACAATGGTGAGATGTACTTAGTTGTAGATAAGGATATGAAAGATATTTCATATCTTTAGTGTATAACTTTGGAATTGAAGACGGTTACGAAACATCCACAAATTCACTTATCAAGCTGTTGTAAATCAAAAACAGATCCCCTTTCACCTCTAGACACTCAAGATTCCTTTACTGGACTCCGTCATAAACACCCGTAGAGTGAACCCATGGGCATAACCTGGTAGATGACGGCTATTATTATTATTTTCCATGTCGATTCGGGCCGACGCACTGGTTTTTTGTAGCGTATTCACTTTTTAGCTGTAGGAAAACTCGGAAAACCTACAGCACCACTTCAGGTGGTCGGTGCGCTCTCTAAGCAAGCACCAAACTTCGGAATTGGCAATTTACACCACACTTGCTAGCAGAAGATTCGACGGCCGGCCTAGAACCGCTACGCTACCGACCTTAGAGACTTCAACGTTTGAAACAGCAAATAGAAACCTATTTTCAAACAATCTACCAATCACCATTATTAATAACTTCTTCAAAATATCTGCCACATCCTTGAAACATCATTGAGACATCGTTGAAGCCTAGCTGACACATTGCTGAAACATTACTCATGAAAAGAATAACGAATTAACTGGAAAAACAGATGAGCGTTAGGGGAAATAAATGGTTACCTGTGTGGAAATATTTCAATTTATCAATAATATGTGGAATAATTTGAATGCAATCAAAAAGTGTCTCACACTATACTTGGATTCATCTGAAGCATTCGACACTGTCAATACCAGAACGGTATTCGGCCGTTTGAATAAAATTTGAATAAAATGATCTTCACTAAGTATTATTTAGGATTATCTATCTGAACCAACGTAACAGAGAAAAATTTATAGTAATATCTGTGATTTTTGTCCTCTCAGAAAACCATCTGAGGGACTGTATTGTTTCTGTTGGATATCAACAAGGTGGGGGATTTCAATAGCAACAAGCTTTGTCATTTCATAATCAGATAATTAATTCAGCATAAAATGCATTAATGATTTTTGGAAAGGTGTTTATAAAACTGCAGAAATAGAGTCTAAATAAAAAAAAAACTTGTTCTAGCTTGAATCAGAAAATAAGGAATATTCCTTGATGTTTTGGTAATAAGTGGTAAATTTGGAGGACTAGAATACGATGTATTTAGGAAATAAACTAGCACTCACAGGCACATTCCTACTAGTTCATATCACTGTGGGCAACCCAAACGTGCTAGTCTCAATTTTCTGGTATATCGTTTTTTTACTTTTGTCTTACCCAGGAGAGGTTGGATAAAGAAAGGTAGAAGTAAGAAAAAAGAAGTTCATGTTGAAAAGAAACAAAATCTCGCATTTTAAAAATGGTACAAACCAAAAGAAAAACATAACGGATCCATATCACCAAGAACTTCAGAAGAATTAGAGCCTTTTGGGCAAGCCAAAGGACAAATTCGAAATTACAGAAAAGTCTGGAATTAACGAAATTAAATGTAAGGACTGCGATACAAAATATTATGGGCAGACTGAAAGATCTAATGAACACATTATCTATGAGATAAGATCATTTAGCACATCTGACATACGGAAAAAGGGATAAATCAGCTTAAATTGTTTTTTTTTTTCGTTAACCAGCTGTTGTCCCCGTACGAACGACAGCCCTCAGAAGTCGAAACTTGTGCGAGCTAAGGATTAACGAGGTCGTACCTTTTAACGAGCTGCTGCTCATTATGTTTTCCAACCAAATCCACTCTGTATACTTTGGAACATTAAGATTAATTATACAAGTTAATGATAACAGGTAGATAGATGCCTGTGAAAGAATAGAAATAAGTAAACATAATAAAATTATGAACAATGATTATGAACCAATACCTAACAGATTGCTTTACAGTTTTAATCTACCTGGTATTTGATCCCACAATATGTAATTAGCATATCCAGTAAATTCAAATTTTCTGTTAGTAAATAATAATAATAATGAACTTTATTCATAAAAATTTTAAGATCGATACAATACTACAGCATGAATAAAGATAAAGAGCGATAAGTGCTATTGCACTTGTTTCGCAGAGAAAACAATCAGAACAGATAAAAAATTTATATAAAGCATTAGATAACAATGTCTCAAGTAATGATAAAAATTAGTAAACAAACTTGGTAAAAATTTATAAAAAAAAGATAAAATAATGCTTAAGAATATAGGTAAAAACTTATGGAAACACAAAAAAATTATAAAACCATTGATACAAAATGTATAATAATATTTTTTTTTATAGAAGATGTATAAGAATATATATAAAAATGTATAAACACGTATAAAAAGTGCAACAAATATCAATAAACATATTCAATACAGATAAAAACGTATGGAAACATTAGAGTGTATAAAAATATAAATGAAATATAAAAAAAATTTATGTAATTCAGATATATCAAAAGTCAACTTTAATAAAAAATTTCAACAAAATACAATGAGAATCAATGTGAAGCAGGTTGAACTTTCAATACACTAACGGAATATTCATTCAAGTAAATCTATTATAAATTGCCTTTCCTTATCAAAGAGAAATAGTTTCAATTTATTTTTGAACATTGGTTTCGAAGTTGTTTTTCATATTGTGAGGTAGTGTGTTATAGAGCTTAACTGCAGAGGAGGAATATGCTCTCTGAGAGATAGACTTTTTTAAAATAATGGGATACGTAAGTTGCGTATGGTGGCGTGTGTTGTATTGATGGTTCCTAGACTTCGCTTTGTTTTCACTGAAATGGTATTTTACGTTTATACAAAAATAATATAGTTGTCTGAGATCCATTATTCGACTTTCTTTATATAAACTATCAGACGAGAATCGCGAACATTTTGATAAAATTAATTTCAGAATTCTTTAACATAAGATGATAATCAAGATACAGATACCACTTAGAGGTATCTAAGGGTTATGAATAGGAAAACTTTGTTTCCTAGATTTATTTCAAATATTTTCCTCCAGAAGATTGTCACTTGGTGAATGGTAAAAATATAGTGATGTCGGGATACAAACTCCATTACATTCATTACCATACCAAATGTTCCAAACAGTGCATTGCCAGATAATATACAAAAATTATTCTTCCTATTAAAATTACTTACTTTGATATAGGAGTGAATATACAGTTCGATTATTATATCTTTACCCGTGCGTCATCATCACAATATCATACTTCTTAGCTTAGCAGACAAATGTAAACGAATTGTGAATCGCTCATAGCGGTCGTTAGAAAGAGATGTTCGATAGAGCGTATGTGATTTCTTCGATCATAAATTGATGACACATGGGTAACGATACAATGATCGAACTGTAACTTTGTTAATGGCTCAGCTATTTATAACAGGGTAAAATTGGCAACTACATGATTATTTTCAATAAAAACAAATATTCAGTAGAAAAAATCATCATGAAATTGAACCGATTTATAATAATCAATGCTGGGAGTTAACAGATATACCAAGATGATATGCTTAGGGTTGCTCAACATATAAACTACTCAACACTAATTTCGTCGCACCCCAAAATTTTGACCCTATTAAAATCTGAATAACTTTTTTCTGCATTGGACAATTTGAATTCTGTTCACACTGTTCACTAGCCCAGTCTTTCAGCTATAATCTCGTCATTCTTCAAAACATAAGGTTCTTCGCATAAAATCGCTACAGGGTATCTGAAACTGTGCAAAATTTCTGAATTTTCAAAAGGATCCCAAATGAAGAAATATTTTATTTTTTCAAATTTGACAAAAGTGGCATGAAGATGAACTCATTACCTCAAGATATTTTTCGATTTGTCTTATTATCTCTTTTGTTAACAGGGTGATATCAAAAAATTTACTTTTTGGTTTTGCAGTCATAACTTTTTTCCTCGTCAACCGATTTTCAAAATCTCGAGCTCATTTTGAAGATGAAACTTTAGATGAAGAGATATGAAGATCGGAATGGACTCAAGGTGAAGATTGAAGATCAAGGATTTCCTCAAAGTTGACCTAAATCTGAAACACCCTCAAAATCCGGTTGGGAGGAGAATTAAATGAAAATCAACTTGTTTTCGGAATGATCATCCATTCTGAATACGTTCAGATCTTTATTGCTTTCAGCAGTCAAGAATTGTGCGTCAAAAAATCCAATTTTAACGACAGGATTTTGAAAAAAAAATAATCAACCCATTGTTCTCCTGAAACGCATGGCCCGTAACCAAGGTAACAAGAATCACATCCAGTGACTGACAGGCCAGGTTAGACGTCAATTTTGATTCGTTTGTACAAAAAATTATCATATCGATGCCGCATCTAACGCGCGAACAGCAGGAACTGGTTCCACGAATGACTGAACAAGGATTATCTACCCTTCAAATTGTCAATCTGCTTGGAACGACAGTTAGATCCGTCCAAAGGGCCCACGTCCGAGCTAACGCTGGGGATATTTAGTATCGACCTAGGGGGCCAAGAAGGGGAACAAGAAGAAGAACAACTTCCGCTCAAGACCGCCTTATTGGAAGATTGGTACGGCGGACTCGGACTTCAACCGCCCCCAAAATTCGTCGTAAATTGATCGATGCTACGGGAATTCAGGTTTCATGCCAGACAATCCGACGCCGGATCCACGATCTTGGATTATACGCAAGGAGACGAGCTGCCTGCCCCTTACTGAAACCTGTACATCGAGCAGCAAGACGATTGTGGGGGGAAGAACATCAAAACTGGGGAATAGCAGAGTGGAATAGGTGTATGTTTACGGATGAGAGTAGGTTCAACTTGTTTCGAAAGGATGGTCGAGTGTTGGTTTGGAGAGGGAGGAATGAAAGGTTTTTGGAAGAAAATATGGAGGCGAGGGTGGCTTTTGGAGGTGGAGGAGTGACTGTGTGGGGTGGAATATCGATGAATGGGAGGAGTGAATTGGTGATTCTGAGAGGAGAGAGTATGAACGGTGAGAGGTATAGAGATTTGTGTATGAGCGAAATCTTGGTCCCTTACTCCGCAAATATCGGCAACAACTTTCTTCTCGTTGATGACAATGCGAGACCGCATAGGGCTCACATTGTCAACGAGTTTTTGAGAGATCACGGTATTGAGCGAATGAACTGGCCGCCTTTCTCTCCGGATATGAACCCGATGGAACATGTCTGAAGTCGTATGAAATTAAAATTGAAAGAAAGGGAAGGGCGAATGGAAAATTTGGATGACTTGGTGAATGCGGTACAGCAAGAATGGACAGCTGTACCACAGGAGTTCATCGATAGTCTGACAGACAGCATGCCGGAAAGGGTCAATGAAGTAATTGCCAAAGGGGGAGGACCCACTAAATACTGAATATTATAAATATTTTTCAATTCTAATGTCATCCAAGTTATTTTCTCTTTGTTGTTGTTCAATAAAAACTCAATAAAACTTGTTTTCTTGTTCTTGCTAACATGAATAATGCTTCACGATTCAGAAAAAAACCGCTATTGTGGAATGAGACTCAACTGGTCAGGCTTGTCAGTCACTGAATGTGATTCTTGTAACCTTGGTTACGGGCCATGCATTTCAGGCGAACAATGTGTTGATTATTTTTTTTTTCAAAATTCTGCCGTTACAATTGGGTTTTTCCACGCACATTTCTTGACTATTGAAAGCAAGAAAGATCTGGACGTATTCAGAATTAATGATCATTTCGAAAACAAGTTGATTTTCATTTAAATCTCCTCCCAACCGGATTTTGAGGGTGTTTCAGATTTAGGTCACCTTTGAGGAAACCCTTCATCTTCAATCTTTATCTTGAGTCAATTCTGATCTTCATTTCTTCTCATCCAAAAATTCAGCTTCAAAATGAGCCTGAGATTTTGAAAATCGGTTGACAACGAAAAAAGTTATGACTTCAAAACCAAAATGTTAATTTTTTGAGATCACCCTGTAAACAAAAGAGATAATAAGACAATTCGAAAAATCTCTTGAGGTGATGAGTTCATCTTCATGCCACTATTGTCAAATTAAAAAAAAAAAAATTTCTTAATTTGGAATCTTTTTGAAGATTCAGAAATTTTGCGCAGTTTCAGGTAATACCCTGTATCGATTTTATGCGAAGAACCTTATATTTTGAAAGAGTACGAGATTATAGCTGAAGGACTGGGCTAGCGAACAGTGTGAACAGAATTCAAATTGTTCAATGCAGAAAAAAGTTAATCAGATTTAAATACGGTAAAAATTTTGGGGTGCGACGAAATTAGTGTTGAGTAGTTTAGATAGATAAATAAATATACTTTTTCTCCAAATGACATTAAAAGCGGCCTTTTAATGACACTTGGCAGGCTTAGAAGTTGTACGCAGAAAAAGTTCGTTGCTAGGCAACCTTCCAAGTAATAATTTAAATCAAACTGGTTATTAAAATTGACAATGACAAAGTAAACAGTAAACAAACAAATTCAACAAACGTCATTAGCGGTAACCATAGTAACGCAGGGCCCAGTTACCTTTGATGAAATAATTTAGTTATTTGGATATTGATAATGAAACGCAGTTCAAATATGTAAAAGTCGATTTTGCGTGGAATTGGAACAAATTTGAAGAAAAAATTATATGTTTCACACGGCAGAAAAGCAGATTTAATGCCTTGGCTGGTTTCATAGCCTCGCTACGCTCGGCTATGAAACACCAGCCGCGGCATTAAATCTTGTGCTTTTATGCCTAGTAAAACAAATAACTATTATTGTCTAATTGAAAACATTTGTCGATGGAATCAAAGTTATCACAGTGTGAACTGTTTACATAATAGTATTTATGTCAGTCTCGGAAAAAACTAATAGAATAAAAATAAAAGCAATAATTAAAATAATGCAGGAAGAATTAAATAAAGTAACATTGGAAATATATAAATGTAGAATTCTAGTATTACAGTATAGGATATTGAATATAATACGACTGGGATACATATTATGCAAGATATTCCTTGTAATAAGTTGTAGAAGCATTTTCCTATCAGAGGTGTTTCAACTATTTTCCTCAAATGTTTCATAATCTCCACTTGATTTGATAAATTATTCTATGAATCGAAGACTTTCGTGATAATTGAGGTGGAAGTGAGTGTGTGATTTTTTTTTCTGGCGTGTTAATTGATTTGTGCTGGTTAATGCATTTTTGCATGTATTAATGCATCAAGCAAGCTGTGTGTAGAATGAAAATTTCATAGAGACTTGGTATTTATTTACTGCCAAAAATTGACATAATTCACGATTCTCCACTTTGAAAATATATTTCAAAATTAGTTTCTGGAGAACAAATGAACTTGGCTGCAATAACCCATACTTGAAGAAGGAACTTTTTTATCAGCCATCATATGTGACATCAGATTATTGTTAATGTGTACGTACGCCAAGAAATTTTGTTTTCACTTTCAATTAGATTAGAACCTAAATGTACTTGTTCTACGTCTATCTTGAAACTGACCAAATTAGTTTTTGTAAGATTCAATGTCAGCATGTTATTCTCACTACACCGCACACTACACAACATTTTAGTTTATTCTGCATTAGTACGAATAACGATCTTCATTGTGCGTGAGAATTGTGGTATTGTCAGCAAACAACGTAAGGTGTCCAGAAATATCTAGGTTGGCTATGCTATATCGTTGATGTCGAGTAGAAATAGAATAGGGCCCAACACTGAGCCCTGGGGGACACTATGTTGAATTTTTTCCTGTAAGAGCTGTTAAAATTCAGTACATTCCATTGATTTCGATCACCGAAGTAAGATCTGATCCAGTATAGACATGTACCACGAAAACAATAGCGTAGAAGCTTTTTTACATGTATTTCATTACTTATGCAGTCAAAGGCTTCAAAATTATCAAAAAATATTGCTGCTGCCGGCTATTTTTCGTTTATGCTCATGTCTATTTCTTCAACGGTGATTAGTTCTGAATTACCTTTAATTTCCTCAATCAGAAGCCTGTTTTCGACACATCTAATCACAACCACATATTTCTAATTGAAGTTTGAGAATGGGGAGACGTCGAACATTTTCGGAGGCAGCGTCATAAAGCTGGTATCGTAAAGTGGTTAAACAGTGTGAAGTACTGTCTGTCTATAAAAGAAAGCCGATATCTAGTGGATACATAATCGGGTAGTCAGGACTGGCAGTTTGATGGGCAACGCATAGAACACCGGATCTGGTGAAATTGATCCAGTCAGGGTCAGAAAACCAAACAAGTGAAAGAAGAAGAAGAAGATAGGCAACGCTATAGGTAGAAGAAATGTACACGCGATTAACACAGTCAATTGATCACAACAAACTTCTAAAAAAAAAAAAACACTGGAACGACATCCAACAATATGACAACATACAAAATGCGAATGATAGTCTTAACAAAATCACTAACTACCTTGAATAAGCTACAACAATTAGAACCATTCATTACACTACTGAAAAACTTAAACAGTGGATAACAGCTAGATTTATAAAATCGATAAAACATTGCGATAAATTGAAAAATAAACTGAAGAAAAACTGTTCTAGATTCTAGATAAAGATTCTAAAAATTCGTACTATAAACAGAAACTACTTGAACTTGGAAATATTTACAAAAAATCTTGAAAATATTGAATGAAACACTGCCGACAAGCAGAGGAGTAGGAGTCGGCACTTTGCAGAACTACGGCGGTGAATTATAACTGGAATGTCGACAACAAGATCCAGAAAGACCAAGAGAAAGATCCAGATCTTGGTTTAGTCATCGGCTGGAAGAAGAGTAATCGAAGACCGTCATGGCAGGAAATAGCCAATTGTTCTCCAGTCGTTAAATCTTACTGGGCGTGTTGGAGTCGGAGGATGGTGGGGAAGAAAGACGTCAGATAGTAGTTTCCAGGAGCTGAAGACAGGAAGTGCTTCGAGAAATCCATGATGGGCTTTATGTGCTGCCAGTAATGGGCCTCGAACGAGACCTAAGGCCCCGATGCGTCAGTACAATGTGGGCAGCCCATTCGAAAGGATCGACATTGACATCGCTGGCCCGTTCCCACAATCTGATCACGGGAATAAGTGCATCCTTGTGGCGATGGACTTCTTCAGCAAGTGGGCCGAAGTCTATGCCCTGCCCAACCAAGAAGCCATCACCGTTGCCGAGGTCTTGGTAAAAGATGTAGTTCAATGTCCGTCGTGGTATTAGTTGTTTTCTGACAGATGTTTGCCTTTTATTTTCCACTTGGTGGAAACGCTTAGAGAGAAGGGTACCCCGTATTCTTTCACATTGTAGATACCTCTCTGGCACAATATATTCGAACTCGTTCAGATTTTTACAGTTTTCAATTTCTTGTTTTTTTTTCAAAAACGATTGCTCCACTCCTAACACCCTGTATTATCTCTTATGGTACATATACATTCGTATTCACATATCAAAAATACCATATATCAATCATTATCACGTATCCATTTTCACTCAAAATATAATCAAGATCGCGTTACCTTAAACCATGCCAATCTTCGTTCACGAGATCAGGTAACTTCGTGAACACCCTTCCCAAATAAACTCCGGCTGCCGTTATTCGCATAGCAGAAACCATGAAGTGAGACAACACGTCAGCAGGACGTCATTACGACACCTAATGGGTAACTGCCACTGAAATATATGGTGTTTTGCACAATATACCGACAGTATTTGCTCCTTCCTCAGTTTCCGTGACCGAAATGTGTGACAAGGTTAAATTACAACTATTTATAATACTTTGTGTTTTGCCTTATTGTTTTGTGTTCGTAAGGATTTCTCCGTCTTGATCGAAAGCACATTTCTTTCAACTATAGAAGGCTCTGAAGGGACATGATAGATTTTATTTAATCTCATAATTAAGAGTTATTTTTCTCATTATAATGAGATATTCAACTCATTATAATGACTATAGGTATCTCACAATAATGAGATAATTTAACTCATTGTAATGACTTACGCTATCTCATAATCACGAGATAATGTAACTCATTATAATGACTTACCATACATCATTACGATGAGATAATGTAACTCATTATAATGAGTTGATACAATGCAACCTTGCCAACAGGTGCTTATTTTCCTATTTCGTTACGTTTTGTGTGAGCAGAAAAAAGCATGAGGTTTCTTAGGTTAGGTTGTATTATTACTTCATGTTAGAATTTTTAGATTTTTAATGTCTGGATGACACTCATCTAGAACACAAAAATTAGTTAATACCCATGAAGCGTACTGGTTCCTAAGTCTGAAGTATATTATTCCTTTCTAGGAGTTGAAGATATCATTTATTATTGTTAATTCCATTGGTAAACATCGCATTCCTAGAATGTTTAAAAAAGTTTAAAAAAAAAATTACGTTTCACCTGCCTTTCACCGGTCTCTAAGCTCTAAGTCCTGATGTGAAAGTTAACCCTTTCATTTCGGAATTGTTGAATCGTATATTGAAAAATAACCTTTAATTAGTCAATCCTATAATTCTAAAAAAAAATATACATATATACCTAACTCTCAATATATAGGATCTAATATATTATTATTCCCATCCGAAGTCTTTGAAACTTTGGTTACAAAAACATCAAAACACGCGCAATAACTATGGCAACGAAGCACCAGCAAAAAAAAATTCCTGTATTTTCTGTTACCTCATTATTTAACTCACGGTATCTCGTTATATTGAGATAATTAAATCATTATCATGACTTAGATATCTCATTATTATGAGATCGTGTAAGTCATTATAATGAGTTAAATTATCTCATCATTATGAGATACCGTATGTCATTATAATGAGTTAGTTATCTCATTATAACGAGATACGCAGCACCAGCAAAAAAAAAATTTTCTGTATTTTCTGTTACCTCATTATTATAACTCACGGTATTTCGTTACAATGAGATAATTAAATCATTATCATGACTTAGATATCTCATTATTATGAGATAGTGTAAGTCATTATAATGAGTTAAATTATCTCATCATTATGAGATACCGTAAGTCATTATAATGAAATAGTTATCTCATTATATCGAGATACTTAACTTATTATAATGAGATTAAAAAAATATATTACCATGTTCCTTCAAATTTCAAATACGTGCCCCCCCTCTCCCAAACAGATGAAGATTGCACTAGATATAATAGGATGAAATACAATTAATTAACGAAGGAAACAAATATATTTCTTGTGCCCCCCCCTCCTAAATAATTTTCTGAATTCGCCCTTGCGTATTTGTTTAATTAGGGAGGATATTGTCACTTCTATGCACGCATGCTAGAGGGCTCGTAGGGCCCAAGGCCAGCAAATGCAGTGGGAGAGAAAAAGACATTACTCTGGTGTGAAAGATAGGATTTTCCACACCTTCAACATAAAAATACCAATCTAGAGCAAAGAATATAGGTAGTGTTTTAAATATATTGAGCGATCACATATCTTTCAATAAATTCAGTGTCGGATTTCACCACCGGGATACCGGGAAATTTCCGTAGGCCTTCAAGACGAGGCCCTAAAAGTGGTCCCCAATTCAATTTCTATCCTTTGGCCTTTGTTGTCAATAATTTTGAAAGAGAAAATAGTATATTGTGCAACGAGCATGGAATGACACTCCGAGGCCTTAGTGTCACAAAGGCGTAAGTACATTTTGAGATATTTTTCATTATCAAGTTTTTCAAATATTTGACATGGTCCCTGAATATCAAGTAGTTATTCATCTGAAAATACAGTGTGCCCAAGATGAGAATGAACAGCATGGGGATATCGGAAACGGTAAGTGATACGGGGTCGATTAAATTAGAGAAAAGTAGCGCATTTATGTGCCTAATAATATGCCATTTAGAAAGTTTTAATATTCCGAGTAGTTTCGGAGATATCCGAGAAAAACCGAAATTTGAGAATTTCGTTTTTATTTTCTCCTAGCTTTATTTTCAAAGGAAATGTAAAACAAATAGCACTTTGCCATGGCCACTTTTTGAGGACTACACGATAACGTAAGTAGAATTTTTCTGCGACGTTTCGTCTTTTAGAAAACATCATCAACTTTGTATTTTTATATGGGCCGAAACTAAAGTATACCCTGTATACGACTCCATATTTCATTGTGAATACAGCAACGTATCAAACAATATGATTTCGGAACAATTTCTCGCGCAAAATGTAATTTAGTGATTACTTAATATGTTTTTCTTCAATTTTAGATAGTAGGCGCTGGAAAAAATGACACATATTGTTCCGTTGTCATAATAATACTGTAGTTTGGTAGAATTTTTGACACATTTTCGTTCCTACTTTTACATCTCGCTACCTACCTAATTTGTGTTAAAAATGGAAAACGGCAGCTTTTCGAATACTGAAAAATTTGATATGTTGTCATGTTACATTGTGTGCCAAAGAAATTGTGTTGATGCTGAACGTGCGTACTCTAATAAGTATCCAGAGAGGCGACAACCTGGTAAATCAATATTTAGACGGTTAGTTTTTAATTTAAAAGAATACGGATCATTTAAAAAACCTGTGGTTTCCCGACAAAAGCAATCTAATGAAGAAAGTCAGCGTGATGTGTTACAGGCCGTTGTTGAAAATCCTGAGATATCTACTCGCACCATTGAAGATAATACCGGAGTTGCCAAATCCACCGCTCACTTCATTTTAAAAAAAAATAAATATCATCCTTATAAATTTAGGATTTGTCATGGACTCAGGCCAGGTGATGATGCAAGGCGAAGAACCTTTTGTGAATGGTACACTAGAAAATGCCAAGACGATGAAAATTTCAAGTTTTAAATTCGTCTGTGAGACGAGCGTACTTGTGCTTAGAAAATAACGGCGGGTTATTTGAACACTTGTTATAAGTTTCTGTTTGTTTCCTGTAATACATATCAGCTCCTTGTTATTACATTACAATTACATTTATAAAGTAAACTTTTGATTTGGCGACTCATCTTTGTATTCAACAACGCAAAAATTCTGGAAAGTGGTAAGTTTACATTTAGTATAAATAGGACTAATCAATTTATTTCATGTACCAAAATATGTCATTTTTTCCAGCGCCTACTATCTAAAATTGAAGAAAAACATATTAAGTAATCACTAAATTACATTTTGCGCGAGAAATTGTTCCGAAATCATATTGTTTGATACGTTGCTGTATTCACAATGAAATATGGAGTCGTATACAGGGTATACTTTAGTTTCGGCCCATATAAAAATACAAAGTTGATGATGTTTTCTAAAAGACGAAACGTCGCAGAAAAATTCTGCTTACGTTATCGTGTAGTCCTCAAAAAGTGGCCATGGCAAAGTGCTATTTGTTTTACATTTCCTTTGAAAATAAAGCTAGGAGAAAATAAAAACGAAATTCTCAAATTTCGGTTTTTCTCGGATATCTCCGAAACTACTCGGAATATTGAAACTTTCTAAATGGCATATTATTAGGCACATAAATGCGCTACTTTTCTCTAATTTAATCGACCCCGTATCACTTACCGTTTCCGATATCCCCATGCTGTTCATTCTTATCTTGGGCACACTGTATATGTCCTATTCCGAACATTATGGTCTTTACAGATGAATTAGTATATAAAATTTCACGAGTATGAAAATTACGGTACGAGCCGAAGGCGAGTGCCTTAAATCAGACGAGTGAGAAATGGACATTCCATGCTCGTAGTAAACTATACTTTTTCTAGGACCATAACGATATTTCCCTACTCACAAGCTTCACACTATATGACGAAGTTATTATAAAATATGAACTATTTAACATTAGTTTATTTATTATTTACATTATCAAATGTTACGTTTCCACAATGGCTGGCAGTTATATTTGGACTTTCGCTAGTTTCAATATTCGCAGTTGAATTTCCCTGACTTTTCCAACCCTTAGAAGTTGAAGGTAAATTTTCTCTATTTTCTATTGAATTCCTTTTTCTTTTTTAAATTATCCTGGGCAAAACCTCACCGAACTGGTCTATTTGGGATTTATATTTCAGCAATAATTCCTGCACCATGGGCTGTACCGAAATGATTATTACAGTACAGCTCGCGATGTAGAAAGAAAAGTATGTTTACAAACTGCGCATAAAATGGGCATATTTCCATGTGGTCGTAGAAAAATTCTATTTTACTAATTTTATAACATTTTTGAGGGTTGAAAATAATCATCGCAAAGGAAAGACAAAGTTTGAATATTAAATATATCGAAGTTTTCGCTAGGAGTAATTTTTCTCTCTGAAGCTAAAAGTCTGGTTCTGTGATAATTTTGTCAATTCTATAGTAATAATGCCTTATTATTTAAAATAAAATATGGTTAAAAAATACTAAAAAACACGCTTTTATAACAGATTGACCTAAAAAGTAAAAAATAATTGTTCATATAGGCAGAAAATAACAATAAATGAAAAATATTGGTGTCACTGTGAGAAAAGCGTAAGGCGCTTTTTTCATATTTTCGTATATGAAGCACCCCAGACGCATGTGATTACCCATCCACAACGCTGATTTTTTAAATTCTGGCGAAGGCAAATTATTTAATTCTGGTTCTGATCAGGAAATTATAATTCTGATGCGCTCCCAAATCGCTTTATCAGTAGCAAACAAGCAACGTAGAAATATTTCGTTCAGCAAAAACAACTGTATGGTTTTTTAACCGGAGTACGCGAAGCATTTGTTCACTTTTCTCGGCTCATTTCATCGACCAGAGCACAGCTGATTTTTCACCTGCGAATTCAATTTGATATTAATATTGTCGAATGGTTTTAATGTTCATTCATAAAGTTTTACTTTGTGGAAACTGCGCCTGCAATTGTTTCAGGTGGGTAGTGTTATTTTTCTATTTCTTCCTTTGTTGAATGTGCAATTGTTTCAGACTGTTTTTCGACCGCCTAAAATTAGGAGTGGTAATCAAATGTCCATAACCAGGAGAAGAGTTTTCCTTTTCGAAAAATTGCTCTTTTACATCTGTGAATATCAAGTCGATCAACGTGAAACAAAAATATTCGAAAAATCAGAAAATTCCAAAGGGATCGAAAATGTCAAATTTGACTGGAAAAAATATGGAGGAAATTGACTTCTTTCCACTCCAGATGAACTCTCCAATTCGGGATCGGTTGAAGATAGAGCAATTCTGTAAACGCCAATCGATTCAGAATGATTAAATTAGTATAATCTGTGAATATCAAGTCAATCAATGTCGAACAAAAATATTAAAAAAATCGAAATATTCCAAAAATCATGGAAAATACAGATTCGGCAGATTCACTGCAATTAGCATATAAAAGGAATATAACGTCAAATATGTCACGAAAAAAAAAAATATGGAGGAAAATGACTCTTTCCCACTCCGGATGAAATCTTCAACTCGGGAATTGTTAAAGATGAAGCAATTCAAAAACCCTGTATGAGCACGCATATATCTGAATCGGTCTGAACGAGGTGACAAAGTTGAAAATTGGATTCAGCGACTGAAAATACAAATAACACCGTTGAGGAAAAAACTTCGGGAATTTCTTCCTGGAAACATCAATTTCGGATCTCGTATGCTCGGAGTAGATCCTATTAAAAAGTATGCGAGTATGTGCAGGAACGCAGGAAGTCGACATTATGTATCTAGCATCTTAGGCTAATACTTCCATGCGGTTGCCACGGCAACGCCATCAAGATCGATGTTTCACCCCTGCTGGTGCGGGAGAGGGATGCTGGGATGTTCAGTGGCGTAGAAAGATAAACCGGCAACGGCGGAATGAAAGAGCTTGAGTGATGATTGAGTTCGGGGTGAATAACAGTTACACTCTTTGGACTAAGATCTCGCCAGGATCATCAAAAAAAATGCGACGAGAATAATAATTAACCCATGTCAACATGACGTCTTTGTGAACAGTGCAATTAATTGATTTCAGATTCGATGTAGCAACTTCTCGATACATCTCTGAGATATTGAATCGTTACGTCGTTACGTATTTGGCCAATCTAGCCGGTCAAAATTATTTCTTTGGATTTTATAATGGCTTTATAATTGACTTTGAGCTATGAAAAGTAGTTTGCAATGGATGAGGATTCATGGAAACAACTACATTTGAAATTTGAATAATTTTTTTTATTAAACTCAAAATTTATTATCTAAGATGATCTTCGATTTCTTCTTGGGTTATATCTACAGGGTCTTTAACGAATCTGATTTGAATGGGGCGACAATATAGCGTTGATGATCGGTTTTGGTTTTGCCACAATAGTTTTTGTTAATTGGTACCGTAGTCAAGAGTTGAAGAGGCACAAGGCTACTTCGAACTCGCATTAAACTTTTTACTGTCACTTCTAGTAATCCCATATTTTCGATCGAGATAAATCAGCTTCCATGAGTCTTTGCTAACAGCTTAAGTTGTTTTTCTTCGTTTTCTTGCGTTTTTTTGGATTCATTAACTTCGTTGCTCTCGTTGGAAAAGTAATAATTTATTCAAATATATTTGAAGCATCTCTTTATCCAGATGTTCATAATTTCGTTCGTGCAACTTGTATCAACTCGTCATCATCTGCCGCAATACAAATAACTACATTTTTCTTCTTCTACTTAATAATAATAATAATGTTGGCTTTATTATGAGGAACTGTAATTTTAACAAAACTTGCGATGAGTTGTCGACGTTCGGCTGAAACAGCTTTTTCACTACTTCTTCCACTCAATTCGGTGAACGATTTTAATGGTCGCTCCAGCTTTGCCGCTGTCTTCTCGGTATTATGAATGTTGTTTTCAGCCACTCATCATGGTTTTGAAGGAATGTTGTTTCTATTTTACCTGCTTCCTTCCACCTTTGTTTGTATTCCGACTCAATATACGAAGATTTGTACTTCTTTATTTCATCATCGAAGAAGATTCCGAAAAACAAAAAATAACTCTCCAAATTGTTAAATATTTTTTCAATATTAGAAAAATATTCCCTTGCATTCCATCATACAGTGATCTGCGGATCACTATTCTCACACCTGATACTCCAGCTGACCCTGTTTTCAATTAAAATTTTTGATTTTTTCACTATTATGGTTAATACTCGGGGTAACCGGGACGAACCAGGAAACACAACAAAATCCTTTTTATACGTAAAAATTCGGAGGGAAATTTGATTATCCTAAAGTTATTTTTCGAAAGACAATAAAACAATATTTCATCAGAAATAGAAGAGCAGATAATTTCACAAGTATGTGTTCTTACCTTCTTGATCAGTGTTCAGTTAATATTATTATATTCAGAGTCAGATAATCATTTGACAGTCATGAGTTGAAAATGTTCATCATTACCTACTGAAAACTCAGTTTCAAATTACTAAGATATTCAAAAGTCTATAGGTCGGAAGGGATTTTGTACATTTCCTTCTGATTTTGCACTGCAAACACATTGGTTTAATAATAATAGTAATAACGTTTACTCGTAATTCAATGCTACAAGTATGAAATGTATACCCATTCCTTAAAAATCATATGGTTATCAAATGTACAATGGATTTGTTTTTTTTAAAGCGACGGCAAAAAAAGGGTATATTTATATGCTTATTTTGATTTCTTTAGTGGAATAGCATGAACAGTCAAACAATATCATACTGGTTTTTGTAGTTACAAGTTTCAATTGAACTTTCAGAATTACAAATAAACAAGAAACACTAAAAAAAAGAAACAATCCATTTATTTTCAGTTTTTTTATTTTAATATTTAAAATTCAGTGATATTTCTACAATTTTGTATGTCTTCGGGTATTTCATTGAATTTTAAATTTACTTCATGATTGAATCTCTTCTGGCCAAATACAGAGTTTGCAGAATCAAAATGGAACAAATTATGTTGTCTTGTATGGTAATTGTGAATTCCTAAAGTTCTGGTTAATATAAAATTAGATTTCATCATTTTATTTATAATAAGGAACGATATTTTGAGAGAGTCCACTGTATAATGCTTCTCCAAAGAAAATGAGTTCGTTATTGTATACGGTTGATTTGTTGGGATGTAAAATGATATACAGTACTTTAAAAGCTTTCCTGTTTCCATAAATTAATTGAATATTTGATTCTGAGAATTGGTGGATATAAAAATATATTAGCTACTTTGGGACTCAATTTGAGACATCTTCTCAAGACTCTAACAATGGAAGAATTTTTTTAATTGGATTATCAATATGTTCCTCCCACCTCAATTTATCATCAATCCAAATGCCAAGATACTTTTTCTGTGAAGTTTGTTTCAATTGTTCATTTTTATTGTTACAATCAATTTAATATTTCGTTCATTTCTTTGTTGAAAAATCATCACCAGTAATTCAGTTTTTCTTGGATTAACTGAGAGAAGATTGGAATAAAGGCATTTTTCAAATTTTTCCTAAGTCCTCAGTATATACATTTCACTGTCCTCTTAGAAGGTATCCAACGAAACAATAACATTGGCTCAGACCAGAATCTAGATAGGTCACTGTTGTTTTACGTTCCACTCAGTGTTATTCAAATAATTCATTTCATTATATTCGTTATTATTTTCTGACTTAAATGGGTACACGGTTATATTCATCTCCCCTTTCTTTGATAATTATGAAACGGAAGATGCTGCCGCTGATTGGAAACGTAATTGACAGGGCAGTATCAAAATTCTGAAATGAATAAAGTACCTAACTTATTCCTTTACCATACCAGACTCCGTTAATCTGACACCATTTCATTAATCAAACTCTAATTATGCTGCGTTCATTACTTCTTTTCTAATTAAAATGCTGATCGATATTTATCTCATTTGGACTTTGGAAGGAAGAGTAAAAGGATTTGAGAAATGAGGATTTACTTCAGAATTGCAGTTCGAGAAATTATTCGGTATTCATATACGAAATATAGATGAAAGGACGAATCATTATATACTATTTGTTTGAAGTAGTAGTGAAAACAAAAAGTGTACGATTATTTCATTCTTATTCTCAGTAATTTTATTTCTTGATGATAATGTTATGTTTTTACTAAATAATAAGCAGAGCGCACTACTAAACAATTTATTTCTAACTTCACTATGAACATACAACTATTTCACTGACTAATAAAACACTTAGATCTATACAACTATCTAAATATTCCAAACACTTAACTTCTACAAAAACTTCTTATCACTTCTTCATAAAAACTACTCCGAGTGAAATGTCTTGCCTTATATATACTCAAGTCCTGTAGGCTAGACCATCCGCGATAATTCCATTATTCCGAATATTCAATACCGAAAATCATCTGCACATTTCCAGGAACCAATTATCGATGAAACGCTTGCGAAAATTACTCAGCGGCGTAGCTAGGAGATTCGTAACAATATCGAATGATCCTATGAAAACGTTTCGTATGATTTCACACGAAAAATGATATGGTATTTTCATTCACTGTTTCGTTTTGCTAGAGGGTCACCAAAAGCATGAGTTTTCTTTTAGAAATTTTAGTAGTAACCTGGGGATATGGTTCGATTTGTGATGTAGTCGAAGCAGAGCTGTTTCAAAGATAAGAAGATCCGTTTCAAAGATATGGAGTTGTGAATGAAGGGGTAGGGCCGGTGTTGTGTAGTTAACGGTGTTAGGTTCAAGTGTTTTAAGTGCGTTTCAAGCATTTTACGTGCGTATATTACGTACAAAACGTTAGCTAAAACCTTCAGAGGGGATCATTACTATCTCTACTATTAGAGAGAGTGGGCAATTTATGAAATTAGCTACAATGATGGTGTGGGTCAAACTAGAAGAGCCTTAAAAGTACGGTTCAAGGAGCACATTGCTCATATCCGTCTCTAAAGACCAGAAAAATCGTATGTAGTCCAACATGTTTTGAATCACGCCCACACATTTGATGACACAAGTTTGAAATTAATTAGACAGGTTCATGACAATAGACTTCTCGATGCATTTGAGAGTCTAGAAGTAGCAAAATGTAAAAAAGTATGAATTCGGATAAGGGCTCAATACCTTACAGCCCCTTGTTCAAGTTCATAGTACAGTAAACAAATAATTATTCATTAAAACATTTTTCCGTCGACCGTTTATTTATGATGTATTTTAACGCACTCAAAATCGTTGATTAACGACCCCTGTTAATAGCAATATTAATCATGCAATATCCCCAGAAAGCTATGCCATTCCTCAGATGTGATTCTAAATGATAGACCAATTTTGATGTCGATAAACTCAGAGTTCATTGGTAACAACTTGAAGGGCATCGATACCAATTTCTTCGTAGAGCTAAAACATGCTGATCAAACTTCTGTTTGTGATCCATTAGTATCCCCAAAAACTTTGTTTCTTGATATATGTTCATTCAGCATTAAGTTGGTGCAGTCAAAATCGAATCTATAGGTTTGTTTTTTCCTATTAAAGCTCGAGCAATTTGCTTCACACCAATCTTGAACAGTTTCCAAGTCTTTGTTGATATGATTCCTCAATTTTTCAAGACTTTTTCCATGCCAGAGGAGAGTAGTATCATCAGCAAAAATTGTGCAATTTCTCTGAATGGAAATAGTGTTCAAATCATTCAGACATATTAGAAAAAGAAGTGGGCCCGGAGCATATCCCTGTGGAACTCCCCATGACCTATCCATGCTGCCAGACAAAGCGTGTACTTTATCTATCGATTTTCTCTCTCATATTTCAGAAACGGCCCTGAGAAAATTTACGACAGGGTGGTTTTTGATGATGCCCGATTCAACGGTGATATCGGCAATATTGCCAAATCAACAGTTTTCCAGATATTGAGGGGAACTAAATTTTTTTAAATGGAACACCCTATTTGTTTTCATTGAATCTAGGCCATTTCTGAAATATGAGACCGTTCCGACACTTTTAAAAGACACTGTATTATTGGAATTCTTGATCTCATTCGGCATTCTATTAAAATTTGAAACAACTGAATGTGCGAATCTTTTTTGTCCAAAAATTGAGCTAGCCTAATCAAGATGGAACAAGTTATTGCCTAGTATGATAACTATGTATTTCAGAATTTCTGGTTAGTATGATTTAAACCAGTCATGACATATCGCTCTCAATCCATAGCAGTGCAGTTTTTCCAATAATGAACCATGATTCACGCAATCGAAGGCTTTGGAAAATTCTCAGAATACTGCGGCCACAGCTTCCCTATCATTCAGATTAGTGTATACATGTTTGAGGAAGCAGAATATCATCAGTTGTGCTATTTTTTGTTTTGAAGTCCGAATTGGAAATCATTCAATATATTATTATAATTTAAAAATGCGAATACCGTTCTCTTAACAAGCTCTTCTATTAATTTAAACGATGTTGACAGCAAAAATATTGATGGATTCTCCTTTTTGGATGAAGCTGAAAATGATAGGTAAAATAATAATATCATTTATTTCCCAAGAAACATACAAGTTTATGACAGGGAAAAATGCGCAAACTTCTCTTCTAGACACTGCTAACCAAACTCCAACTTGCCTCCCTTCGCGCTCTTTTATCCATCTTGCGTGGAATAGGTATTAAAAAAAGAATAACAAGCTTTAAAATTTTATAAATAGTTCAAGGACACCAAGAGAGCGTAAAATAAAATAATGATTCACATTGATTATAAAAAAAGTCTCTACTGTGACAACTGACACAACATTGCTACGCCTCTCATGACCCAATGGGACTCGGGCTTGGACGACGGCAACATCATGGCGATCACGAAGTTCGTTGAATGTCCTGTAGTGGATAAAACGCCTCTTCTCTCTGACGTTTTGTACACAGGACACGTATACGTTTTTTTGCGGACGAAGTCATCTCTCTTCACCGGTTTCAGCCATAACTGTAACGAATGGAAAAAATGTCAACGGCATTACAGCAAAGGGCCGTTTCTAGAGCAGAACGACAGCTCTGGACAAAAATACTTGATGAAAATATATCAACGTATATAAATATAAGAAAATTATGGGCTCCTCTCTAGAGTTTGTTTGTTTAAAAGGCATAGTCATCTTCAAATTTTCAATTGGGAAACGAAAAAAATCTTTGGTGAGTCTTTATCAACAAATAATAATAACTCATCAAAGGACCCCGCACAAAATGAATGTAGATTGGATCCCGCCAGATTGACCCAAAGAGAACCTATGGACAGTTTCAAAGATATAAAGGGGGATGTGTGTGATATTGGCTTTGGGCTTCTGAATCTCTCAAAAGTCGTATTGCCTTGCGTGTACGTGTCTCATCACAACTTTTTCAGATTGGCCTCAAAGTAACTGATATAGACTCAAGATGTCCTTGTTAGAATAAACAATCGCAATTCTGGTCCAGCGACCTCAAAAACGTATAAATTCATGTCTTTAAATGCATCACAAGCACTCTCTTCAGTTTGACCTTAAAACTACCTTGAGATGACCTTGAATTGACCTCAACAGGCGTAACATGCTCTCTCTATTTATTCGACTTTGAAATGACCTTCAACAGATGACCGTGTGGAAATAATTATGTATTTTCTAAAACCTACAGACACACAGGTCAAAATCATCACAAGCCTGATCTTCCAGACTTGGCAACTCCAAAAACACATACATTCATTGATTGGAATACATTGAACCCTTCACTTTTTGATTACTAATATCAGAGACTCAGAAACGGTGACCCAAGCTCATATATCACAATTTCAGCCAAATCGAGCCGGACCCAATTTACACTCATTTCTTGCGGGGTCATTTCAAAAGCTGAATTTGTATTCCAGTTATTAGGAATATTCAAAAAGTAAATACGCTAATTCAGAAAAATTCCAATTACGTAATCATAATACTCGGATTTTGAACCACTTTCAATTGGATAATATTCATTCGAACAAAGAATCCAGTTTTCAGCTCCATAGAAACATTCTATAAGTTAACAGAAAAAAAAAAATTCAGAAATTGAAACTGATCATATCAAAAGCTATCATAGAAAAGTTAAATGTGGCATTCCCCATGGGTCAGTTCTAGGACCCATTTTATTTTTTATTCACATCAATGATTTGCTACACACAAAAATTTGAGGAAAGTTGTTCTCTTACGATGATGATACAATTTGCATAGGTAGTGGAAATATCTGGGTAGAAACAGTATCAAATCAATTTCAAAAAATAATCTCAATCACGACTCACTAATTTGAATTTGAAAAAATCATATTTTGTGACATTTACATTGAATAAGAATATGCAATCAAAAAATTGATAAATTGAAAATACATCGGTTCTATTTCATGCCTGAAAAATGAAACACAGTATAAGTGAACCGAACGTATGTTCAAATCTGAGGTAGAAAAGTATGTAGGAATTCACTTAGATTACAACTTCATGTGGCATAAACAAATTAATTCATTGATCAAAAACTTATGGAAAAAACTTTAAAAATTCAGTTTTCAACTATTTTTGAACAATATGAAATTGTATCTGTTAAATAATTGTTTTATGAAGTATCAACATCTCAAATAAGAAAAAATTTACAAACTAAAAATCATATACAACATAAGTATGGGATGAAGAAAATGGTTTGATATCAACTGAGTTCTCTACAACTTTGATGCAACAACATGCCATTTATATGCCAATTTTATTAATATAATTTTTTTTTAATTGGTGCCCCATTTTAGCCATTTCAAGCACGCCTATGCGTTTTTAAATCGAACTTTCAAAAACGCACGTACCTTCTAATGTCTAATAAAATATTACTAACCAAAACAACCTTTATTCAAACATTATACAACAATTTTAATTTTATAAATTAAAATGGAAAGTACAGTTAGTATTGTTTGATATATTAATATTTCGATTTTTCAAATCGAGAGGAAATGGCATTTAAATTGATACTGTTAACATTCTGAGAACTCAATGAGGTTGAACTTCCATTAATGGCACTCCCTATAACGTGTGAAACATTCTTCTGATTGCTAATGCTCTCTTCAACGTAACCACTCGCCACAGCTGCCGATTTCCATCCTACTTGTCGTTGGATTTGACCTATTGTCATGCCACTATTTGCCATAATGGTAGCGGACGTGCGTCGAAAAGCATGTCCCGTGTATTTCTCAGGATCATCCAATTTAAGATAACGGGCAATTTGCAAGGGACATGATCCAAATGTATTAATACCAACCACTTCCCTTATCATATCGTAGGAAAACTCGCAGGTTCCAAGCAGGTTCCATGCACGACTCTCGATTATTCAGGAGTATAGAACATTTCATCTAGATGGCTCTTCAAATAGTATCGAACGATCGATTTATTCCAGTTTGTTCTCGGCGATCCGTACGCCAGCAGATATGCTGTTGTAGTTGAACGAGGGTGCATAATTAATTAGATCAGGGCCGGTCTCGGGGCCGGTCTCGAAATCGTTACACTACTAATTGCCTTCATGAATGCATGCACTTTTACAAATGATTTTATATCGACTCCTTTGTTTATCCTCAACATAATTGTAATTTTGAATGGATAGCCCACATAGTCGACGCCTTGTACTGCTCCGACATTTTCTGAAGGTAAGCAAGCACAACTCGTTCATCTATTTCAATCAACTTTTGCACTTCCATACAGTGTACGAACTTGTCATATTCTTTGTTATAGGCTTCTCTATATTTTTGAGGTATTAGTTGCGATTCTGCTTTACTATTCAAAGAATCAATATAAGAATTCATTTTGAAGGACCTCTGTGATAACTATCAATCTTTAATGACAAGTTGCATATTTATTTTTGCTTTTCTCATTTTCATTGCAACGATAGGTATATTGATTTCACATCACGAATTCAACCATTTTACATTATTAGTTCTTATTTCCATGTTTTGTAGTAATAATACCAGTATTTATGATTTCAAATTGTACCAATAAAAAAAATTGCGTAAAGTATGTGTGGATATCTGGTCTTTCAAACAGTTGCTAAATTTCGAACACTCCGGCAGAGCCGTCGTGTTCGAAAAATCGCGCGTGTTTGAAAGACATATTTATCCACTTATACTTTAATATACTATATTCTATAAGGAAATTATGTGCTTTTTCACACACATTTTCAATTTTGGAAAATATTTGCAACGTTCTATATCATTGGGTAATTTATTGAATTCTGACAGAATTTTCGTTTCAGTCTTAAAGACTGAGATGTTAAGTGTTGAAATTTCAATTCAGTTGGGTAAAATTCTAATAATGTTTGCGAGAAAGGAATACCAAAAAAAGTTTCATCGACGATTCTGAACTGTAGTCAGGCTGAAGCTTTGTCTTTATATGAATGCTTATTTTTTATGAAATTCAGTTTCTCTTTGAATAGTGCGCTAAGTTTTTCAAATACAATATTTCTTAAAAGCCGAAAAAATCTGCCGTTTTATCTTCTAAAGATGTCATCAGATTTCTAAAGAACGCTTCTAATGAAATTCATTTATTGCGTAAGGTAATATTTTCTTATTTTCCTTTTGTGTGCATTTATTTCCTTTTTTTTCGTTATAGGTTGTTTTGATTATGGGTTATTAAGGAGGATGCAGAAGTCAGGAACTTTTGAATATGAAGATATCAGATATAGAGGACCGGAATGCCGTTATGGTAGTAAACGTACCGGAAAGTAAAACTGGTGTATCGAAGAAATTCACAGTTGTGGATGAAAAAGAGTTCTACGCTTTACCTGTATTAAGACTTTATATGTCTTTGCCTCCTGAAGGTACTGAACAATTTTTTTTGAGCTTCTCACAAAATAAATGTACATCTCAGCCAATTTGGAAAAAACATGTCTGGGAAAATCCCCAGCACAATTGCAATGTATTCAGGATTGCCAAACCAATCTTCCTATACGGAACATTGCCTTCGTCGCACTTCTGCTACTGCTCTAACTAATGCAAGAGAAACTTAACAGGAAATAAAAAAATTCTTACATATGGTACTACATCGTATAAAACTTTTGGCAATGACTCGTCCAACTCCATTGTATTGTAATTCCATCGAGCGCCATCTAGAAATAAACCATAGACGTAGACCCCATCTGGAGGTGATTTAGGGAAATAAGAGTCATGTTGAACCTGAAACAAAATTCATAAAGGATCCCTGTTCCACACAGAATTCCCCGCATTATCCAAAAATACAATTTCAGTTGGATATCATCAATTGCAATTGAGAAACTGTAAATTGGGATGTGGGTTGTGGAAAAAGTTGAGGAACATTACCTCATAATCAAAAGCCAGAAGGTCGATAGGAATCGTATACTTCCTGGCGTAATTTTGCTGAGCACCAGTTAGGAATGCCTGAGTAAAGAAAAATCCTGATATCCAGAATGTAGGTGGCGCCCCTTCGTCCATCCATTTCTGAGAAGAAACATGTATTTCATGAATTGTTACAAGAAAAAAGGAAGGACATTTTTTCTTAGGACTAAGAAAATCATAAAGAAATATCAATAAACCTGTACCCTTCTCTGAAATTTCGAGTTGAACCTTTTTTCGAATATGTTTTTCACTCAAAAATCGCAGAGGTTCCGTAAAAAGCCTACAAAATTTCTAATTGACACGGAATCGATTTCAAATTTGGTGAGCATATACAAAGAAAGTTGAGTTTTACGAATATGGAAAAAGGTCTAGAAAAAGTTTTTGCCTGGATATTACCGCTCCCATCTCCGCATGGACTCTTCAACTCTATTGAGATAGAGCAATTCTGCGAACGCCAATCGATTTAGGATGACAGAATTACCATATTTTGTGTAATTATAGATGATGAGCATTAAAAAATTACTTGATAAATGTCCCCTAAAAATGATGATAAATGCAAAATCATCAGATTCACTTCGAATTACCCCTATATACCTAAAAGTTCATGCTAATTCTGAAAATACATGATTTGAATATGCTCAGATACAAAGTGTACCATAAAAAAGCGATGAAACGTCAAAAATTCTTTCGCATTATCGAAGTTTCGAGAATTTTTGTTTTTAAGTTTTCGAAAAATCGCAAATTTTCTTTAGATGTATCTCAAGGAGCTGATTCCGAATATCACCCCAAAAATTGAAATCGACAAAGGCGTAACCAAAAAAAAGGCAATTTTTTTCGACGAAAAAATGCACCTATCAACAAAATCGACATTTCGTGATGAACAAGCATTTTAATTCAAAGAACAAGCAAATTTTCAGATTAAAAAGGAAATTTTCTGTCGGATCAAGTAATATTCGCGAGGATTTTGCATTTTTAAAATAATCACAAGTAATGCAATACTGAAGGAAGTCGAATTTGAAAAATTACATCTTTTTCATTTTTTGATGAGTCGCGAACTTCCCTCACTTGTATTCTGATGAGCTGTTTTCGAATTTTACCTCAAAACGTTTGAGGAAAGATTATATATTTTCAAATAATGAAAAATCAAAATTTTCAAGAACATTTTTAATTCGAATTTGCAGAGCCTACCAAATCTCTGTCGGGCTCAGAATCGATTTCAAAAATTCGGCAACATATATATACAAAGAAGGTTGAATTTTAGGGATAAGAAAAAAAAATTAAAAATGTTTTGCCCGGTTGAAGATAGAGCAATTCTGCAAACGCCAATAGATCCAGGATGACAAAATCAGTATACTCTGTTAATTTGAAGTCGATCGGCACAACAAATACTTGAAAAAAGTCTCTGAAGATCATGAAAAATGGAAAACCCAAAATCTCATGCTGATTCCGAAAATAAATGATTTGAGATTGACAAAATAAAACCATAAAAAAACGAAAACACGTCAAAAATTCTCTCGCGTCATTGAATTTTGAAAAAATTATATTTTCAATTCTTCCTACCGACTTTGAAGGAAAATGAAGTTTCTTATTATAGAAAAGAGCCAATATCGTTCGTAGAATATAATCAAAGTCGCTTGATTCCTTTTCAATAATCATGACACAATTTTGGCATAAATACAAGTTTTCAAACATGCGCTCAATCAACTTCACTCACTTGTAGAAATGCCAGTCTGGCTAGAAAATCGTTAACGTAGCTACCCAAAGGCTTCATGGAAGGATACGACCTTTTTGCCCACATTTGCGGAATCTTTCCTGTGAGAATACTTGTTACAACTTCTTCCAGATCAACAGACATGACAATTTGGCCTGAAAAATTCATAAAAACAATTTTTTTTAAAACCATCTCTCTTCTTACAATACCCTCATGCCGATTACCAATATTGAACGATAAACTATATTTTGAGTGATTGATTAATATGAATATTGATGAATCTTCCTTATGTGTTCGGCAAAAAAATCAAGACATATCGAAAATTAAATACATTCCCATCGTAATATCTAACAATTAAATTTTTTGTGTTTGAATGGAACTTATTTTCGAGTGAAGCCTATTGATATTCCTCTGAACTCACCTTTGATTGCCTTCTGAACGTTTTGCAGGCTGGACCTTATGGCGATCAGCAGGACGTTGAATCGGTTCATTTCCTGCACCAGAACGGTATTCATGCTCTGCGAATACGACACTGGGTACTTCTCCATGGCCAAGTCACGGTCGAAGTTCGGTGGCAACTTCGCCAAAATATCGGAAGAAACCTCCATCACCACTTCGTCAGGAGATTTGGCGGAGCCACTGCTTGACATCGCATCCTACAATCAGAAGTTTAGTTTTAACTCCCGTACATACCACATAATAAATACTATTATTATTGAATAAATTTTGAGAAAAAAGCATGCAACTAGATCACGTTAATTCCTTTGAAAGTCAAAGTCATTCATTATTACAGAGGACCACGCACACTTCTTAAGCAAAAGGTCTTTCTGTCAAATTGCCTATAATTTCAATATGTTGTTTGAACTCGAGCTTCTGAACAAAAGTTACCGTGGGCACACAAAAATTCAATGTGTAGTTTACTAGATACAGAGTGTTGAAGTTGTAAAATGTCACTTCCTGGCACTTTATTGGTGGTAATATCACCAAATTATTAGTGTTTTTTTATCTACACTGCAGTATCAATACAATATACAATATACAGAGTATTTCATGACTTCTTCAGAGTTACGGAAAATTAAAATTATTTCAGAATGAAGCAACAACGTCGTATGGTACGAAAATTGAAGTAACTGTGTTGAATATATCTGATAAGATCGGCTGAATTCAGGAAATATTGAATTTTTTTTACAGGGTTCCCACAGACTTGGAAAACCTGGAAATCAGGGAAAAGTCAGGGAATTTTAGAGTTTTCAGCAGAAGTCAGGGAATTCAATGAATGTAAATGGAAAACCAAATCGATATACATTTTTCCGTATCAGTTGATTTCAGATAAAAAAATTAATCAAGCTGTCCCTGTTGTCTTCTTCATGATTGGCAGAAATAAATAAATAAATAAATCAATAAATGAATAAATGAATAGTTACTTAAAAAAAAAGTAACTACTTCTATAGTAAAAATAAAATGCTCCCTTTTGTATGTATGATTCGAAGTTCGAGGAAATTGTAACGTCAGAGTGTAGTAATGTTTACTTAATTTTTTGTGAATTTTCAGTTGCCATTGATACAAGCGAATCGGTAATTTCGAATTCTTCACGGAATATATTGGTGGTTGTTGCAGCATTGAAATACCTGTTCGATGGTTTTTATTTTTTATACATTATTAATTAAATTTTGATGAATACGAGTTTTTCATTTACTTATTTGTGTTAATCACTCTATGAAAGGTGACTTCTGGTCCTGAAATAATTTGTACATGGTCAGGGAAAACCTGGAAAGTTAGGAAAAATTTTCTCGCTTCCAATGTGGAACCCTGTTTTAGATATACAGAGGGAATTGAAAGTATATGTGTATTTGTTATATATTCTTTGTATTACGTGATTTGATTAACTCAGTGCACCAATTATATGTGCCATGTGTCTGCTTGACAAAACGTAAATAACGAATATTATACCCTGTATAAAGAAAACGGATCTGTTAATTTTACTGATTTCTTCTCTATTTACAGAGGATTTATCATATGAACTTTTGTGGGAAAAACAGAATTTTTGTTAGTCTAGTTTTCGTTTGTCATAAAAAAACCAATATCATTTGAAGCATATTTGAAACTGAATCCTGACAAAACGAAAAAAAAATCTCCTTGCTGTGAGTGCTCTCCGATTATGGATGGGCAGGATTTGTTCAAAATACTGGGTTAGTCTGTACAAAATGAAATAATAATATAGGCATTATGTAATTAGAGTTCTTACACCTAAATGATTGAAAAAGGCTCCCTTTGACCTATCACCTTTTTGTTATCGAAAATTTCAACAGATTCGAATTCAGTTTATTGCCATTTGAAACATAGAGTGGAAAGTAATAATATTGGGTTTTTTAAAACTAGACATAGAAAAATTCTGTATTACCCACAAAAATGAGAAGAAATCAGGAAAACTAACGGAGCACTTTTCTTCATAAAGGGTATTTCTGTAATTTTTCTTGATATTAGTCTCGTATATACTTCAGTCACACTATATAATATTCATAATTTACGTTTTGTCAAGTGGCCACATGGCACATATAACTGGTGTGAATTGATCAAATCAGGTGATACGGAGAATCTATAACAGAAGCACGTATACTTTCAATCTCTCTGTATCTATAAAAAATACATATTTCTTGAATTCAGCTGATCTTATCCGATATATTCAACACAGTCACTTTAACTTTCGTACAATCCGACCCATGAAATTATTTTCTTTTTCCGTAACTCTGAAAAAGTCATGATTTACTCTGTATATTGTTCAAAAATGCTTGAAAAATATACTGTTGTACTGGCTACTGTGGTGTAGATGAAAAACCTCTAATAATTTGGTGATATTACCACCAATAAAATGCAGTTGATAAAGGCCTGAAAGTGACATTTTACAACTTCAACACATCAACTCATATTGAAATTTTGGATAATTTGACCGAAAGACTTTTTGCATAAGAAGTGTGCGTGGTCCTTTGGCATGCTAGTAGTTGGAACCATGTCAAACAAGAAAAAAATAGTTTATCAAAAATCTGGGGGTACAACCAAAAAATATTTTTTTTTTCGTTGTCACCGTAGAAGTAATGAAGTTTATAATCAAATGGTTTGAATAGGGTTAATGAAAGTTTATATGATATATTATCCGTAAAATGAAAATAAGTCAAGAAAATTGACTGGTCAGTTTTATTTGTCGTTCGAAGCACAATTCAATGCAAATCTACGAAACTCATCATAGGTAAAACGGGAGTGATTCCACACATGCGTGCAAACACCTAAAAGTTCATATAAGTTAAAATGGATATTCTCACCCTCTCTTTCTTGAGTAGCTATGAAATGCAAAAACGTTATGAGGAATATGCGAGATTTTATAAATCAAACTCACCTCTAGCCGGTATAAGTCCTAGTTGAAGATGATAGTTATAGAAGAAAAATTCAGTTAATATTTTGATATTAAAATAATAATTAAATGAAATAAAATGCACGCCATCTAGTAGTCCAATCATATGGATTCACATATACAGAATAATGACAGTACATTTCAAAAAACAACACGTTTCACAACATTATAATTTTTAATTTTCTTTGCAGCTAATGCTTTTTTTTTTTGCTTCAAGTCCAACTATTTCAAATGCAATCCACATGGATATTCTTTGTTTAATTTTTTTTAAACGGCATTCTTTAATTGAACCTAAGATGTATTTCATAAATTTCCTTTGGCACGATTCGATCGCTTTATTTGCACATTATACAGGGTGTTAGGTGAACATGCGGCAGAAATTCAAGGGGTTACTCATTGACCTGTTCTAAGAATATTTTGCTCTATGATGATTTTTGAAAAACCCCTTCGTTTCGATATTTGTTGAAATGTCCTGCTCGATCCCTAGACTTTAACCCCCTGGATTATTTCTTCTGGGAATATCTGAAGTCATTAGTTTACGCTGCTTCATTGGAGAATTTGGATGATTTGTGAAATCGGATAATTGCTAGGTGTAACTCAATTATAAACGTCCCTGGTGTGTATGAAAGAGTTCTGCAGTCTATAACGAGAAGATTAAATATTTTCAGGCTGGAAGGAGTCATTTCGAATTTTTGTCGTAGATTGAGCAACTTCACATGTTCTTTTTGATAATAAAATGTTTTTAAGTCATACATTTTGTTCGCCCTGTATCTTCGAAACAACGGAGTTTTTCAAAAATCTTCATAGAACCAAATATTTAATTCGTTTTAACGAATCACCCAGATTTTCGGAAAAAAACCCTCAAAAGCAGAGCTTGTGCGTGGATTCTGAACCACTTTAGCTCAGTGGCAGGCATATATCATTAATGAATATAGAAAAAGGGAGTGGAGCTAATACGCTGCTCTGGGGTGCACTGCTAGATGTGGTGAATGTGAAAGATTTGTGACCGCGATGACCAACGTATAATTTTCGATCCGTAGGGTAGGAAGCAAAAAATGACAAGAGATCGTCCAGACCGAATATCGATATGTTATGATTAATTTTGTCAGAGGCCTTTGAGGAGTCTGTATATATACTGTCGACTTGGGTACAGCTCTCGGAACTGTTGTATACTGTTTGAGTGAAACACATCAAATTTGTGAGATTGCCTATAATCCATAAAAACGGCAAAATACAGATCTGAAATAGACTATGATTTAAAACGATCGAACCAACAAAGTTCAGTAAAAATAAAAGATTTTATGGAGAATCGAACTCGATAGGAAATAATTTCACAGTGATGGAAAAGAATTGAAAAATAACTTTGTAAAACCAAAACATTACAATAACCAATTTTCATCAAAAACGAATTATCCCAGAATCGCAAATGATCACATCAGACTTGTGAAGAACCAAAATTTGATGAACTGAATAATCACAAGACAGTATATCTGATGTAATACTATAAAATGAGAATAAACACAAATATGAAGACGGATGTTCGATCAAATCGTCAAATTACAGAAACAAGTCTCATATTAAAAATATAATATATAATAACAGAATATTGTAAGTCTGCAAAGCGTAATATTCGAAAGTTAAAGAAATTATAATCGTCGAATCAGTATACCAAAAATCATCAGATGAATAAATGCTAATAATGAAAAGTCAAGAACCGAAAATTTTCAAAAATTATAGAGGATATAGCGTAACGAAACGCCGGTTGATCTATTCTCTCAGAGATGGCGTAGCGTGCGGTTAATATACTTAAATAAATTCTCATGTCCCCATAAAATTCCTTCTTATTTCTGTCTCACCACAGGTTATTAGTAAAATGCTAAAGCTCACATTAAATTTTATCACCAGTATTAGGTTTCACGAAAATAATATGATTCCGCCTCCAAATGTTTTGTAGATTGACACGCTACATCCTCCGAAAGCATCCTTATGTTAGGTAGGTAGAAAGTAGTATTTTGCCGATTATCTAAGGTTGATCGTAGCATGATGGGATTATGAGTTCAGCGAAATTCAATGAATAACATTTGCAATTGCAATTGAATTCTCGAATACGTCAAGGAAGGAACAAACAAATGAACGTTTTGGTTAGTTTCCGGGTTTTGCCGTGGTCTTCTTTGGTTTAAATCTCCAAACGTTTCAACTGCAACTGCGGCAGTCATCTTCAGTGGCGTGGTCGAAGTACTCTTCTAGACGTATCAACTGAAACTGAAGCTTTCGAGTTTGCCATGTTATTTATAATGATTTTTTTTCGTGCACTTTCTGTAACAGCGGGTTCGCGCGCACTTTCCGCGCGATTCGGGTGACATGGCTTCGTTTAGGCCCCTTTCAATGCTGTGTACCAGATCTTTGGTAAATATGTCCTCTCTTCTTTTCTGTTGAAGTTCTCTTGGTGTTTGTGTATTTCTATGGCTTCTAAATAAATTCTTGTTGAATAATGATTCGACGTTGCTAATCTCATGGCTTCGTTTAGGCCCCTTTCAATGCTGTGTACCAGATCTTTGGTAAATATGTCCTCTCTTCTTTTCTGTTGAAGTTCTCTTGGTGTTTGTGTATTTCTATGGCTTCTAAATAAATTCTTGTTGAATAATGATTCGACGTTGCTAATCTCATGGCTTCGTTTAGGCCCCTTTCAATGCTGTGAACCAGATCTTTGGTAAATATGTCCTCTCTTCTTTTCTGTTGAAGTTCTCTTGGTGTTTGTGTATTTCTATGGCTTCTAAATACATTCTTGTTGAATAATGATTCGACGTTGCTAATCTCTCGGTATTTTCGAAAAGGATCTTGTGTTCTCCGTCAAACAATGTGTGCTCAGCGACTGCGGACTTCTCGGTTTGTCCCAAACGACAACTCCGCTTGTGCTCCACTAGACGGGTAACAATGCTCCTTTTCGTTTGTCCGATACAGATCTTCCCACAGTTACATGGAATTCTGTAGACTCCCGCTGATTTGAGTGAATATTTACTGTCTTTGGCTGATCTTAGATATTCCGATATCTTCTTCGTTGGTTTGAAGACGGTGTTAATTTTCTCCTTCTTCAGAATTTTCCCAATTCTGTTGGTGACACCTTCTATGTATGGCAGATAGACAGTGCCTTGGGGTTGCTCTTCATTGGTGTTCCTTTTCTTCTCTCTTGGGCGCGTAGCACGGATGATGTCTTTCTTGTTGTACCCATTCGCTTGTAGCACAGTTGTAAGGTGTTGCATTTCCTCGTCGATGTGCCTTGGTTCACATATTCTCAAAGCTCTGTTCACTAGGGTGTTGATGACGGTTCGTTTCTGTTTTGCATGATGGTTGGATCCATTGTGTAGATATCGATCTGTGTGTGTTTTCTTCCTGTACATCTTATGGCCTAGATGATTACCCTCTCTGGTACGGCAAGAAATGGGATTTGAAGGTTTTCTTCTGATTCCATGGTGAACTGGAACAATCAATATGAGTCCGAACCAGACAATTCGATTTGTTCCACTAGAAGTTAGCGCCATCTAAGAGCTAATAGAGCAAGTTTCCACCAGACGCTAAAATTTCTGCTGGATTTCGATTCTGATCATTTTATATCTTATATGATATGAATAGCTGAGGTTATTGAACTTTGCGATTACTTAAAAATTGTCAAATCTGAAATTGCACCAATTTTAACATATATATTTTCAAAATCATTTGAACTGGCTATAGTACCAGATCAAATGAAAACTGCTTTAGTATCACCTATATATAAAAATGGTAAAAAAACCGATTTGAATAATTTTAGGCCTATATCCATACTTCCAATCTTTTCAAAAATTTTAGAAAAAATCATCAATTGTAGGCTGTATGAGTATTTAGAACAGAAAAATATTTTGTTTGTTCATTAATATGGATTCAGACGATACAGAGATACAGAAAGAGCAGCACAAGATGTAATTTCTTTTGTACAAACAAAAGTTGATAGTGGTGAAAAATGTGCCATATTGTCTCTCGATTTATGTAAAGCTTTTGACACTGTTGACCATGAAATTCTATTGAGAAAATTGGATAAAATTGGTGTCAGAGGGCACGTTTGTGATTGGTTCAAAAACTTTTTGACTGATAGGAAACAATACGTGCGCATTGGAGAAAATAAAAGTCAGTACAAAAATGTGAATTTGGGAGTACCACAGGGATCTGTGTTGGGACCTGTGCTATTCCTGATTTATATCAATTCTATTTCTTTTTTGGAATTGAAAGGTGCTCTTAAATTATTTGCAAATGATACAACAATAGTTTATTTTGGACCTGATCTTAAATTCCTTGAAAATAATATCAAGTATGATCTATCCAGAATTTTTTCATGGTTGCAGTATCATAAATTAACATTAAATTTTTCTAAATCCTCATACATATTCATATCAAAAAAAATGAGAAACACCTTTCCACCAATTCAATTTGAAAATAAACATATAATATACAAAAACTCTATAAAATTTTTGGGCCTTTATATTGATGAAACCCTCAGTTGGCAAAAACATATAGAAATTATATATCCGAAGAAAAATATCACCCATAATCGGAATTCTTTACAAAATTAGAGGATACTTGGACAGAAAAATTCATATATTCGAGATTACAATATTTAGTTCCTATATGGCGATCTGCCAAAGCATCTGTTCTAAAACCACTTAAAAAACTTCAAAACAAGTCAATCAAATGCATATATAAATTACCTCATCTAGAACCTACTGAAAATTTATATAGACCAAAAAATTTATTGAATTTGGATTCACTTTATAAATTAGGAGTTTGTTCATTTATTCATCTTAGCAGAATTAAAAAGAAATATACCAGTTTAAATTTTCATTACACTGCAATTCATAATCACGGAACAAGAAATGTTCATGAACTGCACACCAGTAGAATCAATTATTATTATTATTATTTTTTTTTTTTTTTTTTTCGTTAGGAATTACCCAGTCAGGCCCTGTCTCCGGAGCTCCGACACTTCCGGAGGGCGCGCTGGCGTGTCATTAACCCCAGTAAACACTCCCCACGTCCATGGGGTGAGTGATTACTGGGTCCGAGAATCATGTGCCCTGAGTAGGCGGAGTGAACCAAGAATTATGGCCTTCTGCATTCGCCCGGCTAGGATTTCTGCCATGTCACGGCAAGCCGGTATGATTTTTAAGTTTGAGAGCAGTGTGTCCATCATTCCACCAAGGACCCCTATTATCAGAACCACCATCTTGACAGAATGGTTTGGGTAAAGCCTGCGGAGTTCAAAGAGAAGATCTCGATATTTAGTCCGTTTTTCCTCCTCTTTTCGGACGATGTTCGTTTCGCCAGGAGCTGAAAACTCAATGACGAAAATCGTCCTACTTTGATGGTCGAGGAGTACTACATCAGGCTTATTGGCTTGTATTTGCCTGAGGGTGGGGAATGAATAGTTCCAATAGATTCGGCACTTCTCATTCACCACCACGGACTCAATATCCCCCGGAGCATAAGGCAACACTGGTGTCTCGTCTACACCGTACGAGTGTCGTAGATGGTAGTACAACACTCGTAGGGCCGCGTTATGTCTGTGGATATAGGCTGAGACCGCATAAGCTGGACAAGCTGACAGCAAATGCATTATGGTCTCAGCTGCCCCACGACACGCTCTGCATCTAGTGTCAGGGACCTCTATACCCATCACGCGACTGCGGTAGACGAGAGTGTTGAAGACACCATCCTGGCAGGCCATTATGAATCCCTCGGTCTCTTATTATTATTATTATTATTATTATTATTATTATTATTATTATTATTATTATTATTATTATTATTATTATTATTATTATTTCAGTCACTTTCGTTTATTAACGAATTCAGATCTATGAAAAATAGTTCTCCCCATTTTCATACATACACATTAGATGGATTTCTCTTCGAATCAAAAATCAGTTCTATACATTTCATTCTGCTATATTTAAGTTTCATATAAAGTTATTCTGATAAATGTTTAATTCTCCATTTTATTGGTTTTATGTATTGACAGTTTTCTCATTTATTGTTACTATGAAAAAAATTCTAGTATTCTTTGACCCACCAATAAGATAGACCTTACCAATTCTCTTTCGAAACCACCACTCTACACCACAGAGTAAAAATGACAGATAGTTCTTACCGTCCTGTCCTTGGAGAGTTAGCACAACAAAAAATTGAGCGTCCGTTAATAAACCAACCGACATGCCAAACAAACTCCCGGAGTCGGGAGTTGCGGATAGCGAACGGCACTCGATCTGATCAAATATTTACCTGGGTGAGCAAAGTGCTGGCAAACAACAAACTAGTTTCTTGCTGGTCCTTCATGATGTCGGCGTTCTCGTGCATGCCAAACACTTCCGGATGGGTAATCAAAGGGAGCGACCTTGTGTAGTTCATGAATTCCTCGTATTCCGTATTGTCAGGGCAGTGATAGAGTCCTAGAAAAAATGAGTTTCTAGTTAGCTGCTGAATTTGTTGTTGTAACACAAGGTTGTTGATATGTATGGAAACGGTCGATTATCAGTAGTAATATATCCCAATTCTATTTTTATTATACAGGGTTATGATAAAGTAATGCACAAAATTCATAAAACGTACAACGATTACTTCTGAAAAAAATGCAAAAACACGTCAAACTGTTCTTTTTATTCCGCATCTTTTGACATAAGTTACAAAAATAACACGTCAAAGTTGTCAAAGTTATGACGTCATCAACATATTTTTTTAATGGGAAGCTAAGAGTTTTATTACATTATGTGATAGAGCTTGTGTTTTTACACAAGGGAAAAATAGTTGCAGTAGGGCTCACATAAGAAAAACAACAAGAAAAGGGATAAAAAACGAAATAACAAAACCAATTATAAATAGAGGTCAAACTTAACCTTATCTAGTAAGAACATGTGTTCTTATAAATTTTTTCAATTGTTTTACTAAAACAACGGTTTGTCAGTGTCAGTCGTACAATTAGTGTCACAACAGTTTTATTATTATGGCTCGTTTAACCGAAAGAGAAAGGATAGAAATTCTAATGATGGTCGGTTACGGCGATCGCCTTCGAAGTCATGAAGAAGCATGTGCTTTATTTAACGCAACACATTTTGAAAGACCTCCAATTGCTAGAAGCACAGTAAGCAGAATTGTTGCAAAATTTGATGCAACGGGAAGCGTGAGGGATGCTCCAAAATCTGGACGACCAGGAATAAGCGACGATGTGAAGTTAGATATTTTGCTGTCAGTAGAAGAACACCCTCACGCAACTGCAACAGAAATTGCCTTACAAGAAAATGTTAGTCAGTCGTTTGTAGTAAAGATGTTAAAAAAAGAAAAACTACACCCATACAAAGTTCATCTTGTTCACGAACTCTCAGAAGATGATCCGGACAGACGTTTGGAATTTTGTGAAATCTTCATGCGGCATTGTGACGAAAATCCAAATTTTCTTAATAGTGTAGTATTTTCCGATGAGGCAACGTTTTGTCTAAGTGGTTCTGTAAATCGACACAATTCTCGCTACTGGGCTCGGGAAAATCCCCACTGGATGCAGACAAAACACACCCAGCGTCCCCAAAAAATTAATGTTTGGGTAGGAATCGTCCGGGGAAGATTTATTGGTCCTTATTACTTTCGCGGGAATTTAACAGCTGGACGATATTTGGAACATCTTCGTATGGCAGTGCTTCCGGACCTACTTGCGGCATTTCCGGATCCAAATAATGGGGACAACTTGGATCCCAGTATTTGGTTCCAACAAGATGGCGCACCACCACATTATGGTCATACTGATCGAAGGTTTCTGGATAACCAGTTTGAAGGACGGTGGATTGGAAGACGTGGACCAATGGAGTGGCCACCTAGGTCACCTGATTTAACCCCCCTTGATTTTTTTCTGTGGGGACATTTGAAAAGTCGGGTCTACATTAACCGGCCAGACAATTTAGAAGACTTAATGGAAAGAATTAGACACGAAATGACTCGTATAACTCCGCAGATGATCGAAAACTCTATAAATGCGGTCTACCATCGTCTTGGCCTATGACAGTTAGTAAACGGGACACAGTTTGAACAATTCCTATAAGAAATAGTTTTGGTTTAATGGACTGTTTAGTTAATTGAAAAGTTATTATGAAACTTACGTTTATTTCGTTTTTTATTCATTTTCTCGTTTTTTTTCTTATGTGAGCCCTACTGCAACTATTTTTCCCTTGTGTACAAACACAAGCTCTATCACATAATGTGATTAAAATCTTAGCTTCCCATTAAAGAAATTTGTTAATGACGTCATAACTTTGACAACTTTGACGTGTTATTTTTGTAACTTATGTCAAAAGATGCGGAATAAAAAGAACAGTTTGACGTGTTTTTGCATTTTTTTCAGAAGTGATCGTTGTACGTTTTATGAATTTTGTGCATTACTTTATCATAACCCTGTATATAAATGACCTATTAAATATCCAGATTTCAGGTTCTTTCACTGTCTTTGCTGATGATAGTACTATACTTTGGCATCACAAAAACAAGCAAGATCTTGATCAATTAATATGTTATGATCTTAAAAAAGTGAAGGATTGGTGTGATTCAAATTTACTATCATTCAACATAAGAAAAACTAACATGATATCTTTCAGATGTCATCTTGAAGACATTCCGTTAGACAATAACATCATTGAAAATAAAACGACTTTGAAATATCTTGGAGTTTATCTGGATAATTCATTGAAAATTGAAGAGCATGTTGAAATATTATGTGAAAAACTCTCTTCGGGTTGCTACGCATTGAGAGTTGACTCGAATGAATTAGGATTTTCAGTTTCTAAGCCAGTATATCATTGTCTTATTGAATCTCATCTACGATATGTTATTGCATTTTGGGGAGTTTGCTGTAGTCATCGTTTACAAACAGTCCTAATTTTACAAAAACGTGCTCTGCGATATTTATGCAAAGCGAGATATCGGGATTCATGTCGACCTCTCTTTCTTAAACATAAAATTCTTACACTTATTGCAATTTTCATGCTTGAAACTGTTTGTTTGATACACAAACATAAATCAAAGTTCACTATTGGCACTTCTCCCGATCATAATACCAGACAGAGTAATGATTTCAAACTTCCACTTCCTAAAAGTACACTCATCAAACATTCGATATTTGATAATGGATGTAAGATGTTTCACCTTCCAATAAATATCAAAAGTAACACATCACTGTAAAAGTTTTATAAGAAAAAGCTTATTATAGTCTACAAGAGTTTTATGATGATAATATCTAAAAATCATAATTTTTATATCATGAATCGAGCATAGTAAGTAAGCGATATAATTTTTTTTTTGTTTCTATGCTATTGATTGATATCTTTTCTGCTTTCATGTACATATTCTTCATTTGTTCATAAACTTGATATCACGAGCAGGTGTTGCAGAGAGATGCGGAGATGAAGAAATCCTTGTGTAATGATGGATGAGCATGTATTATGTTTTGTTTCATTCCCTCCTTCGCTAAGGACCAAATGGTGGTACTGTAGGTTTTTCCGGGTTTTTCCTGCAGTTGAAATAGCAAATGCGCCATCAAATTTTCAAGTCGCCCCGGAGCGCATATAGTGGTGGTGTTCCTTCATCTGGGATGATATGCAGATAGTGGGGAGTATCACCATTATACTTTATCATTAATTAATTGAATTCAATTTTAATATTAATCCAAAACCAAAAACCTTTATAAGTTTTTATAACTTCCGACAATAAAGTATATTTTGACATTGACTTTGACTTTGACATTGATAATAAACGAGATAATTTTATGACAATCGAACTTGAGAAATTTTCATAAAATTATGAGGCATTTTTCAATGTCTGAGGGATATTTGGCGGGAATTTTTTTGACAAAAATGTACAACTCAACACAACGAACCATTTATGAATTTTGAAAAACGGCGGACCTATACAATAGGTAAGTTTATCGGCAAGTAATTTAACAGAAAACAACTACAGACCCCTACGACCATTAAACTATATCTGCTCAATACTTGACAAAGTTTTCTACAAGAACTACTTTGCGATGCATTTCAAATATCAAAGCAGAAATTATTTTTCGATTCAATTAGGAGAACACCTCCGTACCGGTTTCATGGTCTTTGCCAATCATCAGCGAAGGCTAGTTCGACCCAATAGAATAAAAAAATCCTTTCATCTTAATTGGAAATCCTTGAGACAAACACTGAAGTATGAATTCAGCGCCAACTCTGGGTTCCAGATTATGTATTGTAATAAAACTGCACTAAACTTATTTTTATAATTTATTTACACACGTCTTAAACACTAATATCACTGTTACTATTTTTATTTATCTTTACTGTCAGTCTCTATCTGTGAACTCTGGAATTATTATATTCGTAACTCTCTGTGGCTATCTCTGACTACGACTATTCCGCCATCTAAAACCCAGTGGCTTATATAGTTTCATTTACAATTCTCGACAATTCGAGCCTTTCGGGCGACTTTGTAGTTGTCCCCAGAATCTTCTTTAGAAAATTCGCGTACCTTCCACGTAATTTATGTGTGTCAGCGGAGAACTTGTTTACATTTCGAGTTAATTGGATGATCAGGGCCGGTCTCGAGGCCGGTCTCGAAATCGTCACATTGCCCTCTTCTTCACTGCTTGAATCAAAATTTGAAAGCTACCAGTAAACATGTTTATCACCGCGTCGTCCAAAGCCTACTTGTTCAAAGTGTGCATTTCTAAGTCTACATGAAAAAATAGAAGCTCTGTATTTCAAAGATGACTCTATCAAAATTTCAAGTAAGTATGCCACATTTTTGGAAAGCTAATTTTAATATAGGTACAGGTTTTCTCTCTTAAAAAAAATATTTTTACATCAATAACAATGGATATCTTATTGGAAAAAATAAGTTACTCACTCACGTAAAGAGAGCTCTGGAAATGTTTCCATTGAAATAATAAATTTTTGACAGGAAACAAGTTACAACAACTTTTCGAAAATGCACATTTTGACCCTCAGAAACTGCCATCAGTTTTCATCTATGTAGTTTGAAAACAGGACTTCCTTTTAAAAGTGTCCAATTTGGTCCACTCTGTTCAAGTACTTAATGAACACCCTGTATTGAACAATACCTACATCGGGACTGTCCCAAGTGCTCAGTTCCCCAAATGGCCCAAACCCAGAGAAACTTTTCGAAAGCAGTCCATTATTACAAATAACTGCCTGCCCCCACCCTTCCTTTTGACGAAGGTAAAATATATACGATACACATCCGAATATTGCGACAAGGCCATTATTCAACGAAAACTTTTCCAGCATTTATTTCACTGCGAATAATCGAGGGACTAACCTGTGGGATCGAAGGGATAGTCCGGGATTTCCACCAGTTCTTTGCAATAAAACTTTCTGAGTATCGTCGTGAGAGTCCTTCGGTCCCAATCATCCGTCACTCGACCGCCGTAGTTGCACTCTCCGGTCAAATAGAGCAGGGCGTCATACTGGATGTCCTGGAAAAAGAGACTTCAACTTACTTCCCAGTTTTGAATCGATTATTAGATCTTTCAAAAAAAAGTAATAAAAACACAAGTGAACAGTGGATAGATAGTATTACAGTTATCAGACACGAGGGTCAAAAATGCATATGTTTGTAAATCGCACGTGCTTCAAAAGCCCTGCATACGTACTCCAACAGCAGCAATAGAGGTTCTTGTGGACCTCACTCCTCTCCATATCATGGTGGGGAGAACTGCTTGGGGAGCAAACCTCAGGTTGGCTTAAGTCGGACTCAAAGGGAGAGCACACAGTGTAAGGGGCTCAACCCCCACCGAAAGTGCATACCTTGCTGATCTCCCAACTGACGAATTTACCACGAAATTTAGTTTCGAGAAATTTTTTCGAACAGAATTAAATACCAAAAGAGAATGGAGCATAGAATCCATTCGAGCACTGGGAAAAAATACCATAACTGGTCCAAAACTCCCGACGGAACTGGAGCAGGAGTATTTGGGCCTCGCATCAAATATTCCAAACCCATGGGCCAGTTCCCCAGTATTTGTAGGGCAATGAACAAGCAGATACCCTGGCACGAAAAGGGGCATCAATACCACTGATCGGGCCAGAACCATTCTGCGGACTTGGAAAATCTCGCTTCCAAGAAGAACTCAATAAAACTGAAGAAGCAATGAGAGCAACATGCTGGCAAAGACTTCCAGGGCTAAGGCAGGCCAAAGATCTCGGCAACTCCAACCGAGCAAGATCGAAGACAATGATTAACCTCAGCAAAACTAATCTAAAGAAAATCACGGGGTGACGAAGCACTGCAGACTCAAAGAACACCTAAGAAAGCTAGGCTTAGAGAAAGACAGCACCTGCAGATTCTTTCTACATTCATCTTGTGAGGGCTACAGCATGAATTCTTCGTTTTAACAGCAAGAGAATTCAGTAATCCAGTGGGAAATTAACAATGGATGAAATGGATGAAACTAAAGAGTTTTGGTAGAAAAGCAAAAAATACATTCGAAAAAATAGAAATGTGACAACTAACAAGATGAAGGAACTTTGTTCATAATTAAATGAGATTCTGTGATATTAGACTACAAACATAAACTAACAAAAAATCAATATTTTGTCGACCAATAATTATACAATACATTCGTGAGTAGTGGTAAATTCGTAAAAAAAATCAATGAATACGTTTTGGAAAAGACTTCTGAACCCGTCAAGTTTTTTTTTATATTTTGCGAATCTTTTGATACTTATTTGATAATTGATACTTTTTTCGAAGAGAAACATCAATTTTTATAGGAAAAAATGAACAGACACATTATTTTACATATATTGAGGTAATTCGTAAGTATGAGTATTTATCGACGTATGGTTTTGAGTTTTTATCACTGACAGCAGTGAAAAACATGGTCGGTCACTAGCCACTGTCAAGCAGCCAACGGTATACAATTCGAACGGTCAATTTGGTTGTTCTTGAAGTTCTTATTGCTATTGAATGTCGTACTTTACAAATTAAAAATCGTTTTTCTGTCAACTATACTCATTACATAAAAAATGGTGATTTCCATTTGAAAAAAGTGTCGATGACGTCATAACTCCTACACGAATCACTCTGCAAGAATAATGTTTCATCGAATAGATGCGAAAATCGAAATAAAAATTGAAGGGTTCGAACATTTTTTCACTACTTTACGAATGCACTCAACACTTCTCCTGTGTTTATGAACACTAAACTGGTTATTCTGAAGCTTCTCACCTCGTACTCATCCAGGAACATTTGCAGTTGCATAACACTTATCCTCAGATCTGTCTCATTGAATTCGTAAGGAATGTTCCATCCCAGAGGACCAAACTTACGCCTTTCTTGAACAGACGCGTGAAAAAAGCACAAGCCGTAAAGGAGTTTTTTGAAAACCGCGGACTGTTTGCAGTTCTCGAACCATTCTGGATCACATATAGGGTCGCTGAGGTAGGATCTGGAATAGAAACACGTCGTTAAGAAAATAGTAACGCTTTCTGAACGTCCACTAAAAATGTTAGGGCGTAACTGAAAATCAGAATACGTTGTAGAAGTTTCAAAAAGAAATCAAAATCAAGAATGTAGATTTGCACAACAAACCTCATGATGTTATTTTTCAATCCCTTTGGCGGCTCGTTTGTCATTTTCACGCCGTTTTGCAAAACCAGAACAGGGAAATGGTCAGCTGGGTAAGACGTTAACCATAATCGAAAATCTGGGTGTGTTGAATCCGGTGTCAAGTTTTCACATACCTGTAAAAAACATTTGAGGAAACAAAATTGAAGAATCGTTCATTTCATGCCTGAAAATTATTTACTTCATTATATTCCCAACGTTCGTGTGAACTTGAAATGTAAGAAATATTTGTTTAATTTAATTGATACTCTATTAGTCTATGCTCCTCCCTTTGCTCGCTAGTGGCGCTGCTACTGACATCTTGTGGGCAGAGCAGAGCAGAGCGGAGCGGAGCGGAGCGGAGCGGAGCGGAGCGGAGCCGAGCAGAGCAGAGCAGAGCAGAGCAGAGCAGAGCAGAGCAGAGCAGAGCAGAGCAGAGCAGAGCAGAGCAGAGCAGAGCAGAGCAGAGCAGAGCAGAGCAGAGCAGAGCAGAGCAGAGCAGAGCAGAGCAGAGCAGAGCAGAGCAGAGCAGAGCAGAGCAGAGCAGAGCAGAGCAGAGCAGAGCAGAGCAGAGCAGAGCAGAGCAGAGCAGAGCAGAGCAGAGCAGAGCAGAGCAGAGCAGAGCAGAGCAGAGCAGAGCAGAGCAGAGCAGAGCAGAGCAGAGCAGAGCAGAGCAGAGCAGAGCAGAGCAGAGCAGAGCAGAGCAGAGCAGAGCAGAGCAGAGCAGAGCAGAGCAGAGCAGAGCAGAGCAGAGCAGAGCAGAGCAGAGCAGAGCAGAGCAGAGCAGAGCAGAGCAGAGCAGAGCAGAGCAGAGCAGAGCAGAGCAGAGCAGAGCAGAGCAGAGCAGAGCAGAGCAGAGCAGAGCAGAGCAGAGCAGAGCAGAGCAGAGCAGAGCAGAGCAGAGCAGAGCAGAGCAGAGCAGAGCAGAGCAGAGCAGAGCAGAGCAGAGCAGAGCAGAGCAGAGCAGAGCAGAGCAGAGCAGAGCAGAGCAGAGCAGAGCAGAGCAGAGCAGAGCAGAGCAGAGCAGAGCAGAGCAGAGCAGAGCAGAGCAGAGCAGAGCAGAGCAGAGCAGAGCAGAGCAGAGCAGAGCAGAGCAGAGCAGAGCAGAGCAGAGCAGAGCAGAGCAGAGCAGAGCAGAGCAGAGCAGAGCAGAGCAGAGCAGAGCAGAGCAGAGCAGAGCAGAGCAGAGCAGAGCAGAGCAGAGCAGAGCAGAGCAGAGCAGAGCAGAGCAGAGCATGTGCGTGTGTTTATTCATCGCATCAAGTCTTCTTAGATGGCACAGTTGCTTTCTTAGGGAAGTTCTTGCTATTGGAAAAGCAAATGCGACAAATATTTTGTTAAGTTGCCCCAGAGCGCATATATTGGCCTCTCATATTGGCTGAAGTGTGGATAAGTGGTATTTTCACCATTGTATTGATATTATTCAATTCATTCCAATATATGTTTGATCATTATCGTACAGTTAACGAATCTTTGTCTATGAGTTTTCTTCTGACAGTGGTGTATATTTTGACATTGAGATATTGTCAAGAGGGGCGCTAATTCAAAAATTAATTCATATCATATGGCTCCTAAATCCTTTGATTATTCAGACATAAATTAATATCAGTTGAAGTTCAATATCATAAACACAACGTTGCGATCGAACTAGGCCTATGTGATTCATGACAAGAACAAACTACGGATATTATTGGCACTATTACGAATATTTCAACATACGAACGACAACTCTCAGAAGTCGAAACTTGCGCTAGCCAAGGATTAACGAGGTATTACCTTTTAACGTATGATGTCTAGCACAAAAAGTCGATAAATGTAAGATGACGAGAGACAATGAGGACATTTAAATCTAGCACAGGTCTACGGGGTATCCTGCCGGTAAAGTCAAGATTGCATCGTGGGCAAAAAGTCACCATTTTCAGAAAGATGTTCTTCAGCAAACTGATGATGTTAATCTGGTAATAACTTCTGGCATACAGTGAATCATTCATTTTGTAATTGTTGAGCGAATGTATTTTTATAGGGGTTTGTTGTGCAGAGGTGGATCAGAATTTGATAAATACCTTCTGTAATATCATAAATAAGTGACTCGTTTCATTCATCAGTAGGGGTACTGTGAAGGAACCAAGTTCCTCTGTTTCTCTTCCAGACTTTGTCCCCGGAGATAAATTATAGTTTCTCCCATGGCCCTATTTGCGAAAATATATCAATATTCAGTTAAATCGATACATAATTAAAAATAGTAACAGTTCCTTCACTTCCACTCATCAGTCAATATGAAAGCGACCACCAACATTCTTTACATTCCGTGGAGGCTAAAAACTTGAAATTACTGGCGCATTCGCCATTTCGGATATAAAATTACTGGCGAATTCGACATTTCAGCTTCATACTGGCGCATCCACCATTTCTGCTACACGTGTACTGGTTGCATTCGCCATTTCGGCTATATGATCAACCCGGAAGAGGGTATGCAATGAGAGTTTACAATCAGAAGAGCAGAATACGAAACGATCAGTTACGTCGGTTCAGGCCAGTTCGTTTATCGATTTCAATCAAAGGGTGGAACTATTTGAACTGAAATTGTCTTGTAGTGACAGTTGATAAGTTTTCATAACCAAGAAAGATAGATGAGTTACAGTTTTTATCTTTCATTTTATAATGCACAGAATTCAAATAGTAATTAACGAAAGATGTATTTTCAATACTAATAAAATACTGGATTCAAACAAAAATAATTATAAATGCAAATAAACAACAGCATAAAGTGATTGAATTCAACAGATTGTGAAAATATTTATGATAAAGTAGTACCAAAAACACATTTGAAACTGATTTCATTGTATGTAGTTGGATTTCCGATATCGCACTCGTTTTTCTGTCTCAAGTCTACAGTCTTCAGCTTTGGCAAGTTCATTTATTGAATTTCATTCAATAGCATCTCAAACGATACAAACGTGTATTCAACTCACCCTTTCTAAGGTAGGCATGAAACTCTTCGCCAGATGACAATTCTGCAGGACCACCCAAGTGCCGTTCTTGACGCCTTCGTCGATCAATTTGACTGCTATGGGCCCCTGCCCCTGTCCCAGAGATAAAGGATAGAGCCGGGCAGCACCAAATCCTTGATCATCGGCAAACTTGAGGAGGACTGCCGTTGGATCGGCACCGGGAGTCAGGATGAAGATGAGCGGGATGCAACAGTGAGAATCTGCGTACGATGACGTCAGATCGAACGGAGGTGGTTCGATATATTTTTTGCCGATATGTGCTGAAAAATTAATGGGGAAGAGTTGTGATATTCTTTTTTTCATATTCTTCATTAGGGTATTCGAATGAAATAAACAGAATATATTATTATAAGTATATACGGTGTGTCCCGCTTTTCATGAATACACCCTAATATCTCAGTTACTAATAATGCGATTTTCTTGAAATTTTGGTGGTTATTATATGTTAGGTAAATGAAGTATTTTGGCATAGTGAACATTTTCATCGACCATAGGCGTGCGGTGTGGGGGGGTAAAAAAAGCTGTTTTTTCGGAAAAGGATATTAGGGCTCATTTTAGATAACTTTTATCAGAATTAGAATCAGCATCCCCAAAAACCCCCCAATCCATATTTTCGAAATCTCAAGAGCTGATTTGAGGAGAAAAAATAAATAAATTCACTTTTTTCGTCTCGGAATCAGCATCCCCAAAAACCCTTTAATTCATATTTTCAACATCTCAAGAGCTGATTTGAATAAAAAATTATTCAACTCTTTTTTCAATAAGTCCTTGTAAGCAAAATTCAAACCGTCTTTCAAAATAACCATTCAACACGGTATGTGGAAATTTTGGTTTAAATGCCCTAATCCTGTTGCGTTTCAAACATATCTATACTTTGTTTTTCGTTGAATTCATTGTCCTCGCAACTGCCTTACAGTACCAATTGGGTTGTTTCGAAATTCGAAATGTTCGTCGTCCGGATAGTGTCTTTGATTTAAATTGTACCTCCCTGGTCTTGTCTTGAAAATCGCTCTAGTCTTTGCGAACAATCTGTTGATTTTGGCGTGAGAAATTGGTTCTCGATCATGATGCCTTCCATTGAATATTCCAGCAACCTGACGCGTAGATCTTTCATTATTACCAAATAATCGGATAATCTCCACTTCTTCTCCAAGGATATAAGGGGCTCATTTTAGACAATTTTTTTATCTGATTTGGAATCAGCGACCGCAAAAACCCCTCAATTCATATTTTCGAAATCTCGAGAGCTGAATTGATTAGAAAACAAAATTAAATTCACTTTTTTTCAATAGATTGTTTATTTCTAACTTTTTATTTCAAATGCCCTAATCCTATATTAAATTTCAAACACCTTCGTTTCCTTATATTCTGTATAGTTTGCAACTGCCCTTATACTACAATTTAGGTATTTCCGAAGATACGCACACTTTGTTACCGTTGGCTTGCCGATATGAGTTTTCATGCAAATTAATGAAAGAGTGCTTTGAAACAAAAGTTTTTGTTTGACATCGGTAATCAGTACGAAATGTCAATAAGTCAAGCAGTGTTACTTAACTGTTAATAAGATGGCACACAACTGAAGAGTAGTTCTTACAATTGGAGAAAAAGTAGAGATTATCCGCTTATTTGGTAATAATGAAAGATCTACGCGTCAAGTTGCTGGAATATTCAATGGAAGGCATCATGATCGAGAACCAATTTCTCACGATACCGTTGCCAAAATCAACAGATTGTTCGCAAGGACTGGAGCGGTTTTCAAAATAAGACCAGGGAGGTACAATTTAAATCAAAGACACTATCCAGACGACGAACGTATCTTAGCAGAATTTCGAAACAACCCAAATGGTACTGTAAGGGCAGTTGCGAGGACAATGAATTTAACGAAAAACAAAGTATGGAGATGTTTGAAATGCAACAGGATTAGGGCATTTAAGTCAAAATTTCTACATCCTCTGTTAAATGGTGATTTTGAACGACTGATGGTTGCAGGGTAACTATCTTAACGACAGACTTTTTCTGAAGAACATGATGTTTACTGACGAGGCAACGTTTACAACAAACGGTGTGGTGTCTATTCAAAATTGTAGGTTTTGGGCAGCTGAAAATCCGAATTGGGTAATTCATTGTAAAAACCAATACAGTGAAAAAGTTAACGTGTGGTGTGGCATATTCAACGAACGGATTGTTGGCCCTTATTTCCTGGATAACCTGACCGGACAAAATTTTCTAAATTTTTTACAAAATGGTCTCTATGATTTTCTCATGGAATTGCCATTAGCACAAAGACAAAACTTAATCTTTCAATGAGATGGGGCCCCCGCACACAATTCTGGGATAGTTCGGAATTTTTTAAATGCAATTTTCCCTATGAAGTGGATAGGTAGAAATTCTCCTTTGGAACCATGGCCCTCTAGATCGCCAGATATTACCCCTTGTGACTTTTTTCTGTGGGGGCATTTGAAGAATAAAGTGTATGCTACTCGGCCGCGTAATAGAGAGGAACTTTGCTTTGCAATTAGGCAAGCGTGTCAGGAAATAACTCCCCAAACTTTAAGAAAAGTGAATGTACGTTTGAGAAGAACTGTTGAAAAGTGTATTGTTTCAGAAGATAGTTATGTTGAAAACACAAGAATCTAAAATAAAGTAATTCGTAATTTTGTTACCACTGTTACAAATAAAGAACTTATTAAAAAAAAGACTTAAACTTTTCCCAAAGAACAGCTTTTTTTACCTCCCCACACCGCACGCCTATGGTCGATGAAAATGTTCACTATGCCAAAATACTTCATTTACCTAACATATAGTCACCACAATAATTTCAAGAAAATCGCATTATTAATAACTGAGATATTAGGGTGTATTCATGAAAAGCGGGACACACTGAGTATATTTACGAATTAATGATTGGGCTTCAGGAATATGACTCTCAAACCGTTTGAATATTATTTATCCGAACAATATCAGATTGTAAGACATTCAGGATATTCAAAATCAAAGAATATCAATTGTGGAGTACCCCAAGGTTCTATACTTGGACCAATTCTCTCTTTATTATATGTAAATGACATATTACGTATCCAAATTCCAGGTTTTTTTACTGTTTTTGCTGATGACAGTACTATACTTTGGTCAAAATATACTTTATTATCGGAAGTTATAAAAAACCTATAAACAAAGCTTTTTGATTATCTCCCCACCTGTAACAAAATTCTGAACTGCAGGTATGGCTTTATCAAATCGCAAACACCTCAATAGAAGTAACTTCTGCAAGTCATTCAGTTTCTTGTCCCATGGCGGGGGTAGCGGGCAATCTTGTGGCTCTCCAGAATCAAAAACTTCCTTCCATTGTTTTACATGGTTCGTGAAATGCTGAATGATGCCCCTAAAAATAAATAGGTTATTTATTATTTGCAGTGTTGGATCACCATAATTTCGGCAAAAGTGTCTTGATCCAAATACCGCCATACACTGATACAGACAAATTTGTGCCAAAACTGAACGATGAATTGTAGCAGTATGAAACTTGGCATACGACTTCTAGAAGCTCAGTTGGGTGGAAAATTGTTTACCAAAAAATCGGGAGGAACACAAAAAAATACTCCAATAAAAAAAAAAGATAACGTAAATAGCGAATGCGAAAGTAATTTTATAACTGAAATGGTGAATGCGCCATTGATTTTAAGTATGGGTTTCTAGTTTTCTCGGAAAGTAGGAAAATTATCGGAGAAAGGCTTTGATAGAATGAATGGAATTACAAAGTATTCCTGTGATTCTTTTAGTAGGCTTGGTTAGGTTAGGTTCGGTAAGGTAGATGCTTCAATTTGAAGCTAATCCGTCTCTTTGAGCTCTGGAAACGGTGTTATTCGTGCCAAAATTGCAACAAGGAATATCCGCCATTGTATACAAGAGGTGAGAATACCTTTCGAGGTTATGAACAGGCCTCATATATCAATCATGAACATTGTGAGAATCATGAAGATGGCCAGTACAAGTGGTATTATATTTTTATTTATTATTTATTTATTTGTTTGAAAATGACAAATACATAGTTTCAAATATAATAAAAGTCATTAATATTTCATGAAAACATGATCAAATACGTTTCAAAACTTGTCCATGATCATGTAAAATTAATAAAGGTAATTAATTATATATCATAATATATAAAAATACTGAAAAATCAAAATATATATACATACAAAGAAAGAAAAATAGTAAAAATTAATAATTGGTGACATCTTGAATATATAAAAACAATGACAAAAAATTTAAATAGGTACATTTTAAAATAATATTAGTAATAAAAATAATAATAATGATATTATTTCATATACAAATAATTTTTCAAATTTTCGGAATTCTCAATCAACCAGAGTTTGATTTTACTTTTAAATCCAGAATAACTATTATTTTTTAAAGAAATAGGTAATTTATTATAAATCTTTCTACCTATATAAATGGCATGTTGTTGCATTAAAGTTGTAGAAAATTTTTCGGTTGATATCCAGCCATCCATTTTATTCTTTGTTTCATATTTATGTTGTATACGATTTTCAATTTGTAGATTTTTTCTTGTGTAAGCTGTCGATGCTTTATAAAACAATTGTTCAACAGTTAAAATTTCATATTGTTCAAAAAGAATTTTAGAAGAATAATCAAAAGGCTTCTTGATAATAATCTTCAAAGTATACTTTTGAATTCGATGTAAGTGGTTTAGAAACTTGTTTATATAGGCCTCCCCAACCTATTATACCATAGGATAAGATAGACTGAAAGAGACTATAATAAAAATTTATGATTAATTTACGACTTACAATGTTTCTTAACAACATGAATTTGTAAAGAGTTTTCCTTAGTTCTTTTATCAAGTCATTGATTTGTTTTTGCCACTTGAGATTGCAATCTAAGTGAATTCCTAGATACTTTACTTCATCAGCCTTTGAAATATGTTCAGTACAGTTACACTGGTTTGTATTTTTTATACAAGAAACAGTATGTATTTTCAATTTATCAATTTTTTTTGGTTGCATATTCTCATGCAATGTGAATGTCATAAAATACGATTTTTTCAAATTCAAAGTAAGTAAGTCATGATTTAGATTATTTTTTAAAATTGATAAATCAAATTCAGCGTTTGATACTGTTTCTTCCCAGGTATTTCCACTACTTATGTAAACTGTATCATCAGCGTAACAGAACAATTTTTAATTTTTCTTTTTTAAGAGATCGCTCTGTCTTTCTTGAACGTTTTTTTTTGGGCACATATCGAACAACAATGCTAGAAATCAAACCTTTTTGAACTGTTACTGATTTTGAATTTTATTGGAGAACTGACATTTACTTCATAGAATACTCGGACACATATCCACCCTACTTTTTGTGAAAGGTAAGCACTAATAATTTCATAGAAACCACAACATTCAATAAAATTCTGATTCACTCTAAGAATTCTTGAGGTCTTGAGTTCCTATCTCAAATTTTCACAGCAAGAACAAACATCTTTGCATGACAGTAGGGTTTGATATGTCTATAATGAGAATGCCGGAACTCTGAGACACTACGCTCGCAGCTCATGATCTGAACCGGCAGCAGATGAGTTCATCTTCTTTCGTTTCGGATAGCCAGGGGTTCTTGAAAATCTCACGGTTCTACAAAATTATTCACCTTTCGAAAAAAAATGAGTTTTTGGACGGCCTCTGAGTTTTTGAAATTATAACACAATTTGGAGTTACTTTTGTATGTTCAAGAACAGAAATGTAAATTGCAAACCTCCAGCTTGAAATTGCATACTTTATTTTTCATGCAGGTTGTGCATAAGCGATTATTTTCAACATTTACTAAAGAAAATGTCGGGATTATGACGGAGTTGACAATAGGGCAGGAGTAAAACCAAGTTTTGTTTGGCGTGTATAAGTGAAAGCTGTATCTCTACTCCCAAATCATTACACAGTGTCCACAAAGGTAATGGTTCCTGCTTTAGTGCAATTATTCCGAGTCAACAGAAATATCTATGACTATTGCATCCTCCGTTATCAACGCAGTTGGATTATGTGACGTAAAAAAAATACAATCAAAGCACTCAAATAGCCACATGTTATATTTGCATGAAAAAGTAGAAGTCTTGTTTATTTTTCCTTCTTTGATAATGGTCGGCCCCGCCGGAACTTGCAGGAAAACAGATGCATTTTGAAAGGAATTACTGAAGATCATTCTTAATGGAAATGATCTTCAACCCTTTTCAAACCATATTTTTCATTCTAAACTGACAAATTATTTTTTTTGTATTCAAACCTGGATTTTTGGTAACACTTTTTTTTCTGTTTGGTTCCAACTACTAGCATGCCAAATTTGGTGGTGCTACATTCGATCATCGTCTCAAAAACTAAGATGTCTGGATTATAAAATGAATTAATGAACAATTCGTTTCAAATGAATGAAATTAAGAAGGAACTTTTGAACTTTGCTCAGTCGACATAGCGCAAAAGCGTCTGTAACAGTTTATCCCATAAGTGTTCGTCCCCAATAATTGGGAAGGACATGACTTCAGGCACATCAAGGGACAAATGGAAGGTAAAATTACTTGAACGCCGGCAAATCATCCAACCGACAGAGTTCATCCCAGGATTTCGGAACAAGCCATTCGGCTGGATTGACATTCGGATTATCTAACCCGACGCCACCCGTCAACAAAAACATCCATTCCGCCGAATCGACTTCATTTCTACTTTTCATCAAGTTTATCGTCAGCAACAGCGAATATAACAGCTTATCCTAAAATACAAGATTGACTGTGTTAGTGTATTTTTCTATACATGAATATCGTGCAGTTTGAGTTATAGTGAGACTAGCGTGTATTTTTTATATGATTGAAATTAAAGGAGATGTTTCCTTTTTTCGTATTATTTTTTCTGTAAAATTGACAATTTTTGTTCATCAATTGATATTACATTTCTAACAAAAACTAACTGCGTCAGTCACTATATTGAGATTCTCTAATAATAGGAACCTTTAAGTTGAACATAAAATAGAGAAAAATGGATAGGCTATGGAAAATCCATCCTTAACCCATACAATGAGACATTTTCTTTGGTGAATCCCAAGCAAAAAACAACTTCTGCCCTCTACAACTTCTCAAGTATATCTGTTATATTCTTGGTAGAGCTTTTCACAAGGACAACTACTCTGTGGCATTCAGCCTTCTCCACTTATAAATAAATAACTTACCTTCTCGAACAAGCTCCTACAAATATTCACGTATAGCGAGTATGTGAAAAATTTCTGTAGATCATCCAACCTCATGGCCACATCCTCTACTTTATCAGTGTTATCGATAGCTGACTTGAAGAGATTGATAAACCATACCAAAGAATACTGATACATAGGATCTATGTTCGCCAAGTCAGCTAGAAAACATCAGTATATCAAACATTACTCCATTTACAGAGACAAGCATTGAATAAATGTTGAAAAAGTCGTCGGAGTTGATATAATAATATGATAATGATGAATTCTGGTCAAGGCAGAGTTCAAACAGAGCAGGTTATCTTTAGGGAGACTCCCTCAGCCCTCTTCTCTTCTGCATCTCACTACTGCCATTGTACGTTGCACTACGGAAAACCCACGGATACAGCTGTGGCACTTCCAGCAACCGGAGTTCATCCATCTGTTTTACATGGATGACCTTAAACTTTATGCTTCCTGAGAAAAGGATCTTCATCAGTCCTTAAGGGTGGTGGTGCAAGAGTAATCACATGCTATCGGAATGGAGTTTTGGGATCGACAAATGTGCCAGGGTTCATCTCAAAAGAGAACGATGCGAGGAATACAGAGAGGACATTCAGCTCGTAGACGGAAGCATCCTACATCATCTGGTTGCCGGAGAGACGTGTACCGACCTAGGTGTGGAACAACCCGGGAGTTAACTACTGTTAAAAACCCTCGCCACGGCAAATATAAGCAAACACTCCTGAAGATCTGGCCATCGGAACTGTCGGGAGCAACAGAGTTGCTACAACTAATATGATTGCCATTCCAATTCTACTCTACTCCTTTGGAGTGATGGACTGGACTCAAGAAGAGCTGCGACAACTCGACGTGAAAACTCGCAAAACGATGCATCTTTATAGGAGCTTACATCCACGGTTATACTTCCCCATACAACAGGGAGGCCTTGGACTTTTGAGCTTGGAGTGTACAGTAACAGAATGGTACTGGTGTCTTCAACACCCTCGTCTATCGTAGTCACGTGATGTGTATAGATGTACCTGACACCCCTGACACTAGATCCAGAGCGTTTCGTGAGGCAGCTGAGACCATAATGCATTTGCTGTCAGCCAGCTTTTGCGGTCTCAACCTATATGGTCATTGAATGTTATATTAGTTTTATGTTCATAGATATAAATCATTATGTTGTATTTGAATGGTTATTTTCTTATGTGCATTTTCTTTGATTCTTTGTACAGATTTTTTCGGTGATCTTGACGTCATAGTGATTTTTGAAATATTTTTATACTCGTGGATCTACTTACCAATAGTAAAAAATAGAATGGTAGAATGCACGGCAATTGGGGTATATTCCATCCTAGCCTTGTCGATCTGTCGTTCTGTAACTTCCGCCACAGCTTGTTTCGCAGCTATTTCGTTCGACAAAACTTTCGAGGAACTTAGGATCTGTACCGCCGTTTCATCTTCAAGAATATTCCCTTGCGATGTACTGAGGACTTCCAAAATCTTGTCTTCGATTTCCTTCAGTGCTCTGAAAGAGAAAAGAAAAATCGGTCTTTCTGATCAAAACATGAACCGATTCATTCAAACTAAACATCGTTCATTATATCCGAACGAATATCATCTCCAAGCATACGAGACAGCGACAGAGACCACACAGAGACAGAAACACAGAGACACACAGACACAGAGGCAGAGGCAGAGGAAGAAACAGAAAGAGATAGAGACAGTAAGACAGAAATACAGAAAAACAGAAAGACAGAAGTACAGAAGACAGAAATATAAAAAGACAAAGAGATAGAGAGACGGAGGTTGAGAGGCAGAGACAATGAGACAAGATAAAGAGATGAAAAAAAAGATAGAGAAGAGAGACAAAGGACATAGAGACAGAGAGGCAGAGTGACAGAGACAGAGGGACAGAGAGACGAGGGACAGAGGAACAGAGAGAAGAACAGACGAATAGACAAAGAGGCAGAGAGACATAGATACTTGAAGACAGAGACAGAAAGACAGAGAGTCAGAGAGAGAGACAGAGGTACAGAGAGGCAGAGAGATAGAGAGACATGGGACACAGAGACAGAGGGACAGAGAGACAAATAGACAAAAAGACAGAGAGACATAGAGACAGTCAGAGAGACAAAGAGACAGAGATATAGAGAAACGGAGAGATAGACAGATAGGCAGAGAGGCAGAGAGACAGATAGACAGAGAGGCAGAGAGACAGAGACAGAGCCCAATGATAATGTTGAGATAAACTTAATCAATTAATAATTTGAACTATAATGTTGGTACTCCCTCCCTTCTACACATTATTACATATGAGAGAGATCACCACCACTGTATGCGCTCTGGAGAAACTGGACAATATAGGGGGCAGATTTGCTATTTCAACTGCAGCGAAAACCCCGAAATATCCACTAACCTTTTGTTTTCCGCGCCTTGAAGTATCAAAGCGTTCTTTTCCGCCTCCAAATCCGGCCTTTCTTTAGCAACCGTGATTCCCAACAGTTGATCTTGTAAACCAACGCTTGTTATCATAAAGTTTACAAGTGTCACTTTGACAGCTACTTCGGGAAGATAATGTGGGTTTCTCAGTTTCGTTGTTATATACAATCTGAAAATGATGACATGTTAGAAACAACAAGAGATCATTCCATTATGTTCATCACTTGAAATCCGGACTGTATTCCACTACGGAATCTCCAAGTTTCAAGCACATCGCCCCACCTTGTTTGAAGATCTGTTGCGCCAGAACTGGTTCAAGGATGGGGTCTAGTTCCTCACCAATATTTTCAAGTAGCACCTGGAAATATAAAATTCAATAAAGTGGAATATTCAAACCAAAGCCGACAAAATACCAACCGGCTGTCCAAATTGGATAGCATTTTCTAAAATTCTGACGTAATCGGGCTGATTCAGTCTTATTATCGCTAAATTATTCGATCTCTCCATATTTTTTATCCATTTATTGGCTTGTCCTTGGGGGTCAATCATAAGCGCATATCTTCTGGCATTGCTAAAAACAAATATTATTGTTTTTTCAGAACGATGATTTGTTAATAGTGGGTATCAATTAGTTTCTGTAATCAATGAATCAATATCATTAAAGTCATCATTGTATAGTGTCACCATTTTATGTAGTGGTAGTTCTTTCCGAAGTTTGTTCGCCAGAACATTTCGGAGAAGAGACAAGCATTCCTCAGAAAACAAGATGAAACATTGAAAGATATTTTTGATTACATTTCAGGGGAGTTGATGAAGTCATTCAGAATTTTGAATGAAACTATCATGTATATCTACAAATACCGACTATCCGATATATCCAACAAGAGTCGATAAATGAATTGCATTCAATCCGTTGAATAATTTCAGTGAATTTGAGTGTTGCAAATGGATAGAATGAACAACTTATAATTATCATTTTACAAAAGTCATAAAAATGAGGCTGCCAAGCAGATAATTGAAATAAATAAAAGAGAAAAGTGATCGTACTCTACTTACGAAATGATAATAGCATTATCTATGCTAAAATTATCTGTCGGCAGGCCGAAAATGTTCCATTGTCTGATTATAACAGGCTCTCCCAGGACTTGTGTTAGCTGGAAGTCTTTGCTGCAGACTATCTCGTAACTTGTTAATGCCTCTACCCACTGTTCTACTTGCGCTGCTCTAAACTGCATTGTAAACGGGCCGAGGTAAGCGACAACACCAGCAGCAATCAAAATATCACCTTGAATCAACAACAAAATTTTAAAAAAAATATATCAACGAAATATTTTCAGTTATATAAAGTATTCGCATTTACTTCCATCGGAGCTAATACTACAAGACGACAAAGTAACGTTAGATAATACATTACACTGTTTATTGAACGCAAAACCAACACGACAAAATTACATGACCGAAGAATGATTTTGCTCTTACCTGTCAGTAGAAAATATTTCTCCCCCAACTGTTTAGCTGTTGTCTTCCATCTATCTTTCTCTCCTCCCAAACCACCTATGAGCTCCTCTGCTCTTTGCAGTTTCAGCTGACACAAGGTCACCTCGTCAGTGAGGATTTGGAATTTTTTCTGTTCGATGTCGAGTGCCGCCTCCAATTTAGCCACTCTTTCTCTGGCTTCTCGCAGCAGCGCCCTCTTCACCTCCAATGACGCCATTGCTGCTTGAAATTCGCCCTCAGCTATAGCCAGAGCAGCTTTTTTGGGCGCCACAACTTTGGCGACTTTGTCGTATTTGGATATGGCAATAACCCATTTGCTCAGGCCTAAACAAAATTAAGATATTTGAAATTGATTCAATCCATTTAGTGACTAACAAACTAAGGTTTCCTTAAATTTCCCAAAATTATTCAGCAAGGACTTCTTGATTGATATGGAAAATATTGATGAAGTGACTGTTTTCACTATCAGATTAGAGGTCCCGTACATAAATGGTTTCAAAATTATTTATCAGGGAGGAAACAATATGTTTCCATGGGAATGAAGAAAGTTTGATAGTGAATATAAAATGTGGTGTACCACAAGGTTCAATATTCTTGGACCTGTATTGTTTCTCATATGCATCAATTCAATGTCAAATCTTGAACTGCACGGTGACCTCAAATTATTTGCACACCAGTAATTAAGTGTGGAAATAATAATAATGAAATGATCAAAAATGTTCAAGTTGATTTAAAAATAATTTCTCCTTGGTTAAACAATCAAAAGTTGACTATGAATATTGATCATTCTTCCTTTATGTTTTTTTCAAAAAGAATCAGAACATATCGGAGATTATTCAGTTTTGAATTGAAAAACTATAAAATATTTTGAAACAACAAAATTTTTGGGATTATAAATTGATGAACAACATTCTTGGTACAGCCATATTGGAAATCCGAAAAACAATTGCTCCTATGAGTGGTATTTTGTTCAAAATTTTAAATTACATTCCATTGAAATATTTAAAAATTATGAGTATTTTATATTGATTAATTCAAAACTACAATAATCAATGTTAATATGGGGGAACTGCCAATTATATTTCTCTACGTCCTCTCAAATCTTTACTGAACAAAAGTTTCGAATATAATTTTAATTCCCATTTATATGCTGCAAACAATTTTATAAATATTAATCCTTTGTACAAACTGCAAATATGCATAATCATACATTCTGTTATCAATAATAAGAAACATTCATCTCTGGAATTTAATCCAATCAGTACTATTTACAATCACTAAACTAGACAATCCAATAGTCTCATTCTGCACAGAATGAAGGCAACCTTTGGAAAAAATCGATTTTATATTGTAATGGAATTTTGGACTTCAATATTACATCCAATAATTAAAAAAGATCACATTAGCACCACCCCCAGTTAGAATCCTTTTATAAACAAATATGTTTCTTGGGTCATATTTTATGTTTCGACTACTGATACAAGCAATCGAATCATCATGAATAGAACCTGCTACGATGGACATCCGATATAAAAATTATCATGAGGAAAATTGTAGATACTACTTGGGATTGCAGTAATAATTAAAAACAGATCAGATAATCGAGTCTTCCACTTCAAACTATACGATAGGTATATTCGTAGGCATGTCTCCAACAGATATCAACTACTGTCCCCTATGAACTTTGAGTTGAGTCTGTTAGATTTTTCACAGTTATTTTTGCAACCTAGATAATAATATTTTATAGAATATTATACCTTCAGCTGCCGTTGAGGCTGATTTGATCTTATCTGGATCGAAGCTTTCATCGTTTAGGATCTGGTGTTTCAATTTATCCATAATGCGCGGTTGTATATTATCCTTATCATAGTTCATCAGGCTATCCAAAAACTTCATGTCGCCCAAAACTCTTAGCGATGGTCCCCAATAATCATCTACTGTGCCAATTCCGCTAGGGGCCGGTACTTTCTGAGGTTTAATATCCTGAAAAAATAACAGTTCTCATTCGACAATATATTAACATAAATATAAATCGTTTGGATATCAAAACCTTGGAAAATCTTCATACATACTGAATTTCCAGAACACCATACGCTTTCTGTGTCAAGCTTAATAATTTCACTACTTTCTACATATCGGAGGGAACTGTACGGGGATGTGTTGACTAGCTGTCACTTTTCGACAGTCTTCTCTACACTCTCTAACTGGAGTGATTCCCATCACGTGTCGAAAAACTACTCGAGAGGAAACGTATATTTTGACTTTGACTTTTGACTAGCAGACGGCGTTTTCTCAATTTGAGTAATGAAAAATTTCTCACAGTTGAATTTGCAGAATACCGGACGCTTTTCTCATCAAGCTTGGTAACCGCTCATTTTCCGAGTTTAGTCATATTTATATCGTGAAAATCCTGATAATTTAAGCTGATTTATCACCAACTGGACGCTTTATTCTTATCAAAGTATATCTTCGTAATTCATCAGTTCCAAACTGTCATACACGGCAATCAATTGTTTATAAAGTACTCGTCTTTCGATTAATTAGCAGATTTCAAAGGCCGCCTCGAATCAAAACGTGTAAATCACCCTGATCGTGATAATAATTATTACAATTACATGAGGACTCTTTTTTCTTCTGTGGTACTGTATAATTAGATTACTACTACCTGAATTATGTCATACAAGGTATTCTTATTCTAATCAGATTCAATACAATGTCTAGTCATCACATTTATAAGCATCTCTATTTGATTAACGGGTGGAACTCTAGAGAGGCTTTATAACGAGTCCTCTGCGAAGAATACAGCCAACACCAATTTTGGTTATTTATTCACAAACCTTCGTAGGAATTTCATTGAAATTTTTAGAACTCAAGGACTTAGTATAGTGAAACTGTAATATTCAACTCATTCGAATATTCTCATGAAATATCCAGATTCATATCGAGATATTCAAAAAATATCTTGTATCAACAACTAAAAACTAACTTCAATTACTCACCTTCAATATACAAACTGCTTCCATTACCAATTTAACACCTTTAGGGGGATTTTTCATTGTCTTAACGACACTGATATCTGCTGGTGTGAGTGTATTCAATGCAGCCAAGGCTGCGTTCAAAATCGGCATTGCCTCTGCCAGATTTGCATCGCACTCGTCCTTGATGGCTTGAGCAGCTTTGGCCTGTTCGTTGGCCACTTCTTCGTCCACCTACGGCAAACATCGTAGCTGATGGTGAAAATGGTTCGAATTGAATAGGAGTGAGTTTTTTCTTTAGTTTTCTCATTTATTCCCTTCAACAAATTCATGATGAACACGTCCAAATATTCAAATTCTACATTTCTTCGATTGGCCTATGGACTTCTTGGAAATTTTCTGTAATATTTACTGCCCAATGAGTTCATCATCTAAGCATATACATTTATAGAGCGGAACTTCTAAGTGTCCTCTATACTATCGGAGATCAAATGATAGCGGAGGGGTTCAGAAACATCTCAAGTCGCTCGCAACTTTGAAAGAACGATACTCCAACGGCTGGATATAACTTCCATGGGTTCAGAAACTGACATAGCGATCCATCAAGTGATACACCACCGACTAAGCATGAATATAAGACCATTTGAATATGAAGTATAGTTAGAACAACAAACTATCTATGAAAAATTACATAAGGTGCTTAATATTTGATGAAATGATCTCATACTTCTAAAAATAGAAATACCAATGAAGGCTCTGTTACACAAGATGTTTCAATAACAAGAAATTATTACCTGTATTATTTTTTCGACGACTGCCGCCTCTGCCGATTCTGCTTCAACTCTCTTTAAGGTTTCTTCTACTTTAGCTGCTGCGACGACAAGTTGGGGTTCTAAGGCGGCCAAACTAGCCTGCATTACGGCAACTTCCGCTCCAGCAGATTGAAGTTTTTCCAACCCTACTTCATATCTCTTCTTTAACATCAAAATTTCTCTGAAATAATTAAACGTGATAAGGGAAATGTGATACAACTTTTTATATCCAAAAGAAAATTTAGTGAAAAAATAGTGACTTGGTTTACTTTCGTTTCTTTCCCAGGAATGTTTTGAAGGTGCTGATCATCTCCAAGTACGACGTCGGAGTGACATAATTGCGACGGCTCAACCTCAAGTAATATTCTGCAGATAGCTGCTGCGTGGACATATGAAACATCTGACACATATCGATGCACACTTGTCGTTCCTTGTCGACGAGTTCGATCTCCCCCAAAAATCTCGTCGCTACGGCCAGTAGAGCATCTTCAGGCCAAGTCTAAAATACACATTGATGAAATTATATAACATACTGACCGTTTTTTTAACTGATCCCACTATTGATGATTTTTCAAATAAACTCCGAAAATATTATGAAATATGAAAGTCATGTTCAGTGTTTCCGTGTGCGAAATTTTTGACTGAACTCACCTGGAACCAATCAATCGTGCAACAATTCACCATAGCCGGAAACTTTCTTATTCTATTTCTGAAACTGTCTCCAATAGGGCTCATCGTTAGTATTAGATGCAACTGTTCCTTGACGATTTGCACAAAGAAGTTGAACAGAGCCACAGGACTACCGTCAGTCTGCATAGATTTGTCCCTTTGTCTGTCGAGCTGTCGCATTTTCTCACACAATTCCACTTTTTCCTCCATGGTGAATAAATTGGGGACCTCACCGGAATTCATGAGATTACTAACGTCTTCCAGGAAACCTTCTTCCTTGATTTGGGTGTCCGAGAAGAGGAAGACGCCTGGAGAAAACAAACGTTGATCATGAACGGCATGATGGGTACAGCTTTCGAAAATCCGAATTATGAACGTAAAATTTCATGCAGATTCCGAAAATATATGGTTTGTGTATATGCTCAAATACAAGATATGGCATATAGAAGGGATACAACGTCAAAAATGTCACGAATAGGACTAGAAAAAAAATATGGAGGGAACGGTTGAAGATAGAGCAATTCTGCAATGCCAATCGATTCAGAATGATCAAATTAGTATAATTTGTGACTTTCGAGTCAATCGATGTATAAAAAAATTATTCGAAAAATCTAAAAAAGTCCAAAAATCATGAAAAATACAAAATCGGCAGATTCACTCGCAATCCGCACTATATACGCAAAATTTCATGCAGATTTCGAAAATATATGATTTTTGTATGCTCAGATGCAAGGTTGGGCATATAATAGAAATTCAACATCATTGATGTCACGAATAAGACTGAAAAAAAAATTATAAACTCTTCAACTCGGGAACGGTTGAAGATAGAGCAATTCTGCGAATGCCAATCGATTCAGAATGATCAAATTAGTATAATTTGTGAATTTCGAGCCAGGCGATGTGAAAAAACAATATTCGAAAAATCTAAAAAAGTCCAAAGGGGTAGACCCCTAAAAATCATGAAAAATACAAATTCGTCAGATGTACTTGAAATTCGCAGTATATTCACAAAATCTCATTCAGATTCCAAAAATACATGATTTGACTTCAATACGGCATCCTATATTATAAAAAACGCTTAGAAGATTATATGTTCTATAGTTATTGCATCATTCCGATTCAAATGGCGTTGGTTCAATCGTTCTTGAGTTGTGAAGATTCCTATCTGTTTGAGAGGAGATGAATCTCATCACGGTCGAAACCAAAAAACCCTTTGTAATATATTTACACTCTCACCATGCTGGTCTGTGGCGCTAGCCTTGCGGAGAATACTCTTCACATCCTCTCGCCATTCGTTTATGCCATACAACCGAGTTATTTCCACTTGGAACAACTCATATTCGGATATGTGTGATGCCAATCTTGTGAGAGACTGCCGTCCTGATCCGCCCACGCCAACGCAAAGTCCATGGCTTCTTGGCTGCTTGAGAATCCGGCATAACTTCGACAAATGTTCGATGGCAAATCTGAAGAAAAATTAATGGAATTCTATAATATCCTAAAAATGTGGATTTATGTCGGGGAAAAAAATTGTACGGAAGATTCGTTTCAAGCTGCATACAGATCCAACAAAGGCCAACGTTTTGTATGGGATACAGACGGATGTGTGTTGGTCTTCGCTCTCAATTCGCAAGCGTGTCGTTAACATCAAAAGATTCGGATAATATGAGCAAATGCGGTCCCAATGAACGTCAGTTGATGTTCCCTGTTATAAACAAATTGTTTTTTGGGAACGTTATTATCATTATTATCATCAATGAAGGTATCTTCGAAGGCTGACGAACGTGCTGTAGCTATTGCCAAATGTCATTAGTGTTGAATTCCATAGAATATTATTACATTTCCTCCATGTATTCTTTGTTCCATCTAAGATACTCTGTATATATTGTAATCATTTTGAAGCCGGACTTAACCGCAAAATTAGTCGACCTCGGTTCGTTGACAGTACCTGTATAGGTGATCATCGCATTCCGATGCCTCATTGTTCAGAATAGTTCTGGAATACACGAGAACCATCTGAACGAGTCATCGTAGAGTCTCGGCGGTTCCAGAATGGTAAAAGAATTCTACTCGCCAGTATATAAGATACTCAACATCAGATGGCAGGTAGTTGCATTTATAGCCTCTTCCAGAGTTCGCAAATAGACAGCGATAGTGAAATGAATGTTTTAAATAAATTATTGTTTAGAGTAGAAAATAAATTAGCAAAATGTAGTGAAACGGGATTCCCCTGACCACTGAAACTTCGTCTATCTGTGAGCCTAGTCAGTTGTTTAGCGATGTTAGCAAATCCCATCACATATCGACGGTGGTATAGGTGCACAGTCTGGAGCTTTTCAGTCGCAGAAATACCTTCTCCAGGTTTTTTACGTGGACTTCGAAAGATCTGCCAACCACAATAATGTCGTCGAAGTAAACTAGACACGTCTTCCATCAAAGTCTCTTCAGAGTCGTCTCTATCAGTCTTTCAAATGTGGCAGAGCCAGAATGGCATAACCGTGAACTGCCACAAACCTGAGCCGACGGTGGAAACCTTTTCTCATTTTTCCTGAGCCAGTTCTACCTGCCAGTATCCACTCTTTGAATCTAGTGTCGAGAAAATCGTAGAATTAGCCAGCGTGTCTAGCGTGTCATCTACTCTCGATAGAAGGTAATAGTAATGGTAAATATGGATGGTGACTGATGCGCTGCGACCTAGTTAGATCTATTGTGCCCCATCTTCTTCTGCTATTTCAAGGTGTTCTCGTTTACAGCAGCTCCTCAAGCCCCTCCTTGAGGTATTTAAGAATTTTGAGGGAGTCTATTCATAATATTTCTCCCACAGTCAGCTGGTGTGATCTCAGTATATTCAATCTTTTGTGATATACAGCATAACACTCCATCAATATATAATGTGGTGTTTCTGGATGTTCCTCACAGAATCTGCAGGTGCTGTCCTCTAAGGCTAGCTTCCTTAGGTGTTCTTTGAGTCTGCAGTGCCCCGTCAGAAATCCCGTGATTGTCTTTAGACTAGTTGTGCTAAGGTTAATCAGTGTCTTCGATCTTGCTCGGTTGAAGTTGCCGAGAAGATCTTTGGCCTGCCTTGGCCCTGGAAGTCTTTGCCAGTATGTTGCTCTCATTACATCTCCAGTTTTATTAAGTTCGTCTTGGAATTATTATTTTCCAAGTCCGCAAAATGGTTCTGGCCCGATCAGTGGCGTTGATGCCCCTTTTCGTGTCAGGGTATCTGCTTATTCATTGCCCTCCACTCCGACGTGCCCCAGCACCCAGAGGAGGATCACCTTGTTGTTCCTGCTTAGATCATGAAGTTTGTCTAGGCATTCCCAAACCATCTTTGAGTTGATGTTATATGAGCTCAACGCTTTGATGGCTGCTTTACTATCGGTGAGGATTGCGATTTCTTTGTTCCGGTATTTCCTGTGGAAGTTGAATTGAATGCACCTTTCTATGGCGTGAATTTTCCGCTTGAAAAATACTGGGGAACAGGCCCATGGGTCCGGAGTATTTGGTGCGAGGCCCAAAGACTCCAGCTCCAGTTCCGTCGGGAGTTTTGGACCCGTCCGTACACCATGTGATGGTATTCTTTCCCAGTGCTCGAATGGATTCTATGCTTCATCCACTCTTGAGAGAGTAATTGTCCTTCTTCGTCACGTTGTTCAGTTGACGACATCGATGCAGAAAAGCGTTGATCCATCTTTCTTCTTCACCAGCACGACTGGAGAAGACCAAGGACTATCAAATGATTCGATAACTCCTTTTTTTTCCATGTTGCAGACTATTTTGTCAGTCTCGTTTTTGGAAAGAGTAAGTCTTCTAGCTGATTGGCGGAAAGTCGAGCATTCCCAGTATCTCTCTTGTTCTGCCACATTGTCCTTGTCCGATATCGAAGATGTCTTGGTACTTTCTGACAATTCTCTCAGTTTGGGATGTTGACTTTGTTCTATGCCCTTGACAACCAACTATTCGCAGCTGGTCTGCTTGCTTCAAATAATGAATCAGTTGAAAATTTTGTAAGAAATTTGGAGAGCAAGTTCTAAATTCAAATCAAACCTGCTTCGTAGTTTCTTGGATTGGAAATAGAAAAAAGCGAAGATAATGGAGTTGAGAAGATAGCATCTGAATTTCAAACAGCAGTCATCATGACCAAGCCACTATTCAAACCAAGAGTTCACACACTTTGTGAACATATGGGAATAAACAAAAAGGTTCAACAAACTGTTCAATGATGGAATATGTTGAATTTCATAGAATATTATTACATTTTCTGCTTATGTTCTTTGTTCCACCTAAAATACTCTGTATGTATGTGTGTTCTGTTATGTTGTCATTCAGTTGGATTGTCGAATAGAAAATGAATATAATTTTTCGATTGATAAATTTATTTCAAGATATTTCATTTTGAATACAACATTTGAAGTCAGAGAAGTAAATTATTCCTTCTATCACGAACCTTCAACACTTCGTTGGCCTATGTTGGACTAGTCTGTACGCAGCTTCAGGAATTGTTTCGCGTTAAACAGCTATTCTTCTAGAACAGTGACTAGTCACATTTTGGGGAAAAAAAGTATTTCTGCAGAATCAGAAAATAATATGTGAAAGCTTGATAGTAAGTAAATTGTTCTTCCTCCATTTCGTGGAATAATATTACTTACCTGAATAGTACTAAATTCATGGGTTTTTTCGTCATATTGTTGAACTCGGCAAGGTAGCCTTCGACGATGTTTCTGAGATGTTCTAGATCTTGCACTTCGATGTAGTGTCTCTGATCTGCTTTTGGGTTGGCAAAGTCACAATATAATAGGTTTCGTAGTTCTGTCTCGCCAATCTAATAATTGAATGAGAAGTATTATGAAACCATTTGGGAATCAGAAATGAGGCGGTTACAGAAAACAAGAATTCAGAAGAGTTGGGGTCTTTGGATATATGCAAATTTGAAAACTTTGGTGTAAATGTGATTCAATAGCATATGAACTACCGAAACATCGATACTGTGTCAATTTCACTCTTCAAGTATCACAAAGTAAGGTCCTGATGATTCTTCCTTTATTGGCGCAACGAGCATTGAGTGAAACTGACGTGGTTTTGTGGACTGAGCAGTTTCATTTGTTTTTGAATCGCCATAGCGAAATTATTCATTTCATTCAATCTATCTATAACTTTTCATGATTGTAATTACACTGATCGTACTCACAGGCATATCTGGCACTTTCAGCCTCTGGAACATGTCATCCAAGTCCTCTTCCAATTTGTCGCTGCTCACTTGTCTCAGTGCGGTGATTATCCATGACCTATCGTTGTCGTCGACCAAGCGATCGTAGTACACTCTGAGTACTTCGTGCACCCATAGTCTCTTCATTGCCATCATATCCTCCATGGCCTCGGGAACGGAAAGGAGGACACCCTGGATATAATTTAATGCATGACAGCGAAACCAAAAAACTGAACCAGCAGGGATTATTCAATGAAGAAGCAGAAAAAATCTGCTGATGAAAAACCTCAGTCAGATCTTGAGAAAAATGACCCACAAGTTGAATAGAAATGATGCAAATCCGTTTCTTTGAGCTCTGGAAACGGTGAAAATCGTCCTAAAGTCGAGATGAGGAATATCTGCCATTGTAGACAAGAGATGAGAATATTTTTTGAGGTTGTGGATAAGCCTCACATCTCATTCATAAATATTATGAGAATTATGAGGATGGCAAGTCCCAGTGATATTTTGCAAATGCTACTAAATCTACATGGCTATTCTCTGCCTTCAAATCTTCATCCAAACTATTAGTTTCGGATGCTTTGGAAACTGTCCTGAAAGGTCGATTTCTTTCTTGTACACATTTTTTGGACAAAGATTGAACAGCAATGCGAGGAGTCGAAGCTTCCTCAACTATTCTTGAGTTTGGATTTTGAAGAATATGAACAGATTCGGGGGTTAGTGCTATGGAATTTTTCATTGCGCTACTTGCTATATTTAAAACTTGAAGCCCGGAGTATGAATATCTGTCGACAATTTTTATGTACTTCGACATGCACCAGTTTATCAAGATTTCTGTATCACAACGCCCTTCCTCTGCTCACAGAAATCAATGTTTCCAGCCCTACTGGAGTGAAAAGACACCACTCCTGGCAAAATATGCAAATAATACAAATTTTTCCCTTTTGTGACATCCTACAAACGCATTTTTTAAGATTCATTTGAATCTACATCTGTTCCCTCTTCTCCGACCGGCATTAATTTCTCTATAACATTCTTTCAGAGCAGCTCATAAAATTACGTATATATTTTTATTTATAAAAATATACTGAAAGCGTATTTCTTCATATAATTGTCCTGGGATGGAAAAATGCCTATGATTTATGTACGTTTTCTCAATTCAGTACAAATTTCAATATCCTGAAAACAAAGTTATTGGCACATAGCTAATATACTTGCGTTTACTTTAAAGAAGATCAGTGCATGATAAAATATATAAGATTCTATTATTTTTTCATTTCAAATACCCCTGGGGAGAGAATATTCCTAAGACTCAGTTATCAACTCGCATAATCCACATAACAAATTCAAATGCAATATGGGATAGAGAAAGTTGTGGTATGTACACTTGACAACAGTCTTGTTCTTTGCCAGAATAATTCAATACCCTGACATATTTCCACCCCACTATTTGTAAAAGATGAGCACTAATAATTTCATGGGAACCACAGCATTCAATACAACTCCAATCCACTCTAAGAAATTTTGAGGTCTTGTCTGCTCTACAATAAATTTCAACACACTTTCAGATAGACAGAGTCGCACTTGGATCTATTATAATCTTAATCAGTGTCTTCCACTATAAAATCTTCCAATAATAAACTCAAAATTTTTCAGCAAGAACAAGAAACTTTGTATGACAGTAGGGTTTGAAATGTCTATAATAAGCCAGAAACCTGTATTCTGAAAGCTCATGATCTGAATTGGCAGCATACTGCAAAAACTGCTCCAAAGGCATTGTTGGCTCAGATATTATGGTTCGATGATTCAGGACTATGTTGTATATATGGAATGAACAGATAAATTCATCTTCTTTCGGTAGTCAGGGATTTTCGAAAATTCCGCGGTTCGATGAAATTCTTCGTTGTTTGAAAATAATGGAGTTTTTGGAGGGCCACTGATTTTAAAATTCTAACACAATTTGGACTTGTTTTTGTATATGCAACAACAGAAATGTAAAGTGTCAAACCTCCAGCTTGGAGTTGCATACTTTATTTTTCATGCAGGATGTGTGTAAGCGTGATTATTTTCGACGTTCACTGGCGAAAATGCTGGGATTAGTTAAGAGGGAATAGAAAACGAGTCAGGAGTAAAACCCAGTTTTTTCTTGGCGTGTGTAAGTGATACCTGTTTCACTACTCTAAAATCATTGCCTAGTGTCTAAATAGGGTAACGGTTTCTGCTTTAGTGCAATTATTCCAGATTAACTACTATGATTTTTGCATTCTCTCTGTAAACAACGCTGTAGGATTATGTGGAATGAAGTGAAAGTAGAAGTTTTCACGACCAAAAGGCACTTTTATTTTTCATTCTTTGATCATTTTTAGCAGTTATATGTTCGGCACCGCCGGAATTGGCAGCAGCGGGTAAAAAGGAACCTTTTTGACGTCGGCGTTCAATCATGTTTTCTAAAGACACGGGCGCATTTTGTAAGGAATTACAGAGGATCATTTTTGTAGTGAATTGAATGGTCTTCAACTCAATTCAAACCATTTTTTATGAACTTCATTATTTTCAAGATGATAACAAAAAAAAATTCTTTTTGGTTTCACCACAGGATTTTTGGTGAACAATTTATTTTCTGTTTTGACATGGTTCCAACTACTGGCATGCCAAATTTGATGGGAACCTCGTCTTAAGAACTGAGTTTACTGGACTAACTGTAGAATTTCAATTCACATATTTTGTGAATCTATTAAAAGTTGCATACGCAAAGAAAATATTCAAAATAACAACAAATATTCAGTAAACTCCCCTATCAAATCTACCTGATTGCGTATTACGAATCAAAAATCTTCATGGAAAAGCTCAGTAGAGCACATATTACGGCTCCATATATTCCGAACAGATGAGTCGCTGAATGAAATAATAAATACCTGTATGACCCTGGAGAAATCTCTCAAATTGAAGAGGTAGTGCGATTTGGCAGGCGTCGGTAGCAGATTCGCTCTCGCCATCTTGTAGATGTCCAGAGTGGCAAGAACAATTTCCTCGATGCAAGGATCAAAGTCTTTGGAGAAGCCCCTGGGGAAAGTTCATTATTAATATAGAAAAATTACTTATGGAACGCGCTCCCGAAAGGAAGTAATTTCGTTTACGTTGCTTTGCTTTGAGCTTACGCCGAGATGAGAACGTGCTTTTGAAGGGGCGGTACTTTTAATCTTCTCGGGCACATGCAAATACGATGAAGCGTAGGTGTTTCATTAGCGCAAGTCGCGTATGTTACAACGATATTTACATGTCAGTCTGATGACTGGAGGCATATTTTCTTGTTTACGTTCTTCGGTGTAATTCCTTGATACTTCTTGGAGAGACACCAGAAGACCGGGTATGAACGGAGATCAAGGACCATTCGCGAAATGGTTTCGCAGAAGCTGAACATTTTGTTATGTTCTTCGGATAAAATGGCAGTGAAACGTTTTATACAGTGTGTTTCAAATTCCAAGGTCAAGATTTTACCGAACAAGCAATTTGTCACCTTACTTCTCATATAACTCATTGGATAGTAACACACCAAATACCTTTACATATTTCTGGAGAGATAGGCAAGATGGGCAACATACAGACTCCACCAAGCGGCTATTAGTCTACCGCAGGCAGTGGTCATGAGAAGCAGCAGCATGCTGGAGGGCATAATAGCTTACAATATTCTAGGAATGCCTTCAGACATCATGCCCAAAACTATCAACCTTCACACGCCCTACACTGTGGTCTTCCCGGAAAGAGAAGACTGGGTTCGGAATGAAACTGACCTATGTAGGGCTAATGAACGTTGGTTCACCGATGGTTCCAAAACTCTGGAAGGCTTCGGAGCCGGAATATACGGGATGAACCCAGTAGTGAAACGCTCATTCAGAATGGATAAATTAACTACGGTATTCCAGGCAGAGGTATATGCTATTGAAATGTGTGCAAGGAAGCTGGAAAGTCGACACGAAAACAATAAAAATAGTTTCAGATAGTCAACCAGCACTGAAAGCGCTTGAATCCAACTGATTTAAATCCAGAGCAGAATGGAACTGCAGAGAAACCTTAAACCGACTGGCACAACGTAACAATATTAACCTATAGTCTGGATACCAGGTCACACGGGCCTAGAAGGAAACGAAATAACGGTCGCACTAGCGAAAGGGGGGACTGGAATAATGTCACTGGGCCAGAACCGGTAATCGGTATAGCACATACGAGTAGCTCTGCCAAGAATGTTATAACATCCTGAGCAGAGAATAAAAGACTCGAGTATTGGCGTAGTCTACCGGGCCTAGCCCATTCCAAAGCATTTATTGCTTGCACAAGGAAAAAACAGGACTCCGACAAACTGCTAGAACTCAGTAGAGCACATCTCAGAGTTATAGTAGGTTTGCTCACTGGCCACTGCAAACAAAAACACCACATGCATAAAATCGGACCTGCACAAGATGCAGAGTGCCGTCTATGCATGGAGGAGGATGAAACGGCTAAACACATTTTATGTACATGCCCCGCAGCGGCCAGAACCAGATTCTCAACATTTGGCAATACAACAATAACACCAGAGAACCTGGTAAATTGTTTTTCCAATACACTTCTTGATTTCGTTAAGAAATTGGATATACTGGGAGAAATATACCTCTAGGGTGAGCCACAATAGGCCATTGGCCGCAGTGGAGAGCCTAGTTTCGACTCCTGAGGGCTGTCGTTCATACGGGAACAACAACTGGTTAACGTGAAAAACAATTTTAAAATTCTTGACTCAAAGAAAGCATTTGACTCTGTAAGTCATGAATTACTGCTGTAACTTATTGATTTCCGTGGAATAGCTCATAAATAAATGAATAATTATATTTGTCATAGAACACAATATGTAAAAGTTCACGAAACTGTTAGTGATCCCATGGTTTTTTGTTATGGAGTACCTCAAGGCAGTGTTTTAGGTCCATTACTATTCAATATCTTTCTCAATGAACTTTTTAAATTGAAATGTAATGGAAAAATTCATGCATTTGCAGATGATACAGATATTTTTGATAATGCTTCTACATGGACTGCATTGAAACATACTGTCTAAGAAGATTCAAGGAAAATAAAAAGCTGTTTTGACATTAATTTACTATAACTATAAATTTTGATAAAACATTTTATCTTCCATTCACTTGCTTTGAGAATTCTTTACCAAATTTAGGCTCACTTGAAATTGACAGTAACTTCAAAATTCGTGAAACTGAATCAGGGATGGGATCATCGAATTTTCTTCCTTGTTAAAAAATTCAGATGTGTTCTACCCAAATTGAAGTTTTTGAAACAATTTCTTACGCTGAAACATCTCGAGATGATATATTTTTCATCAATACAGTCTTAGTTGACAGTTGGTAATCTTGGATGGGGTGGAGTAAAACAAAGTTTAGTGTCTCACTTAGAAGTGATACAAAGATACAGGGTGGTTCAAAAATTGGTGTACGTCAACCTCTTGTTTTTGATCAGATAAGGAAGAGCATGTCATGATAAATTTTATTTTATGACATTAACAAAAAAAATAATAAATTGAAAATCATACCATTTCTTGTCTAAAAAATTAAAACCAGTGTAAGTGTACTGAACATATTTCAAAAGCTGATGAAGTAAAGAATCTACGAATTCACTTAGATTGCAATCTCAAGAGGCATGAACAAATCAATGAATTGATGAAAAAACTAAGGAAAACACATTAGGTAAAAATATTTATGATGAATTACCAGTTTTTTCAAAAACTAATAGTTTTCCTGGATTTGAAAATAAAAGCAAACTCTGGTTGACTTAGAATTCTGAAAATTTGGAAAATGATTTGTATGGGAAGTAATGTTATTATTATTTTAATATGAACCTAATTAATTATTTTGTCATTGTTTTCATATATTCAAAATGGCACCATGTAATCATTTTATTTTTTTTGCTTTCTTGGTATATATTATGACTTACAATTATTGATTCTCTTATTTAATTTCACAGTTGATCATGGGCAAGTTTTAAACTCATTTGATCATCTTTCCATGAGAAATATATTAATTGTTATTATATTCTAAACAATGTACTTGTAGATAAATGAATAAATATGTTAGTGCGGTAACTATTCCTAAAATGCAATGCCTCATGTACATGGTGAATGATATGTCTTCCGTTAGAAAACCCTATATCCAAAGAAACTAGAGAAAATAGAAATGTATCGGAAGCAACTCGAATTTTGTTCATGAAAAATTCATGTATTCTATAAATTTTCATTGGGTATATGATTTACGAAACGTTAGATAAACTCATTTCATATATTTCCTTCAAACTGTATACTCAGAATCTCCAACTCGAGTTCGCTCTTGTTGCCCTGTATTTTCATTTCAGCATATAATATATAGAACATATTACAGTATCACATTCTTTCCAAAACGATTCCTTTTCCCATCCTGTCTCCACTACTGGAAAATAGTATGCATATAAGAGAAACAAATTGAAAATAGTCACGTCAGACAATATCGAAAAAGAACGGGCAAGTATTCTGGCATGCGCTCGCATTTCGCAACATGACAGGATCGTGAGGAATTCCTAATAAAAATTCATGACTCGTTATTTGACAATGAAAGTGAAAACTAAAATGGGATTTTTCTTGGTCTGCGGAATTCTTCTCCATCGCGGCTACTGTTTGATATCCAACTGAGTAAACCAAAAGTTGAAAAACGATACGTTAGGCATAAGGCATAATGCGCAGATTAATTAAATCACGAAAAATTTAACGAGCAGAAAATTATTCTTTTAGTATTCTTGATCACATTCACTATTGAATTTAATTATACAAATATAATATAAGTGATGAAAACCTAATAACTGAATATAAAATGAATGAATGAAGAAGAGAGCTAAAGACGAATATATTAATATAGAATTTGAGTTATCTCAAGGTTATAACAAAAAATTGGGAATTCAATAAACTACTGCCTTAGAAATACTTCGAAATCAAATAAAAATAGTGATACTGAAATGATAGATTCAAAAGGTCTCAAAATTTCTTCAATATCGTGAATAGAAACGTGAAAACAAACTTCGAACAAACTAGAAATTCTGAAATACTTAATTACCATTCTAGGCAACATATTTTGTTCCACAATGATCCTGCTAGCTCAATTCTTGCACAAAAAAAATATACACATTCAGCTTTGTTATATTTTATTAGATTGCCAAATGAGATTAGGACTTCCAGTAACACTATATAATTTGAAAAGCGATTGGAGAAGTTCTTGCTTTCACAAACTCATATACTAAATATATTCAAAGCCTCCCAAATACGTTAGAATCACCGTAATGACTGTGTTTATGTATCTTTCATTATTCCTTAATTATTCTATTTTTAGTTTTTTCTCTCTTTAGCTAATATTATTTATTTTTATTTACTTTATTGATCCCAAGAAACATCAAAGAACAATAAATGTTTGAATCTTTATGTCATAACAGTTTTTATACCAGTTTCACGTAACTGTCTGACTGTTTCATGTTTTTCTTTTTGGAAATAATATATTTTACTTTCGTGGTAATTTTTCAATATAATTATCGAAGTATGAATGGGTGAAATAATAATAATAGATTTCAGATTCAGATTGCTTCTTATTTCTGACTTTTTATCAACGTTAATAAACATTCTTATGATTCCAATTATCATTTCCATTTCAAAGTAAAATGCTTTGAACAGATCAAAGAGCACTTCTTTATAGAAACGTTCGATGTTTTTCCATATGATACTATCGAGAACCGAATACAACTTTTCTTTTTTTTAATAACCATCAGAATAATTCAATACCTTGTGTCCAGATGCCATAGCATTATCCTGCTAAAAATATTAATCAGGACGTTATCCTGAAATTCGTCAATGCAGATGTGGTTGAAGTGCCTTGTAAATCTTTGAGTGACGGTGTTACCTCCTCCTCCCGGAGGGCACATAGCACACATGAACTGAAACGAAGTTAGGGTGAGAAACAATCGACTGACAATTGCCATATTTATTGTAATAAGTTTTAAAAGTTGCCCAATGAAGTATATTACAAAACTTTCCATAAATACAAGAATAGAAATAAACACCTTGGCAAAAAACGAACTTTGAAATTATTGCGCAAATTGAGAAAAATAAATTGAAAAAAAATTTGTTTATACAAAAGCAAATGCCACAATGCCTCCTGTAACATAGTTATTTTTCTCCATATTACATCAAAAGTGGTTTTTTAGTGACTCTTGACAGGCTTGAAAGTAGTATTTTTACTGGTTAATGAAATTGACAATGACAAGAGGTAAATACAAAATGATGGAGTTTTGAACAAAAAAATTTCTCACAATAATTATTTCAATTCCACATTTCGCGCCTGGTCTTTCATCTCAGGTGGTGTAAATGGTATCAACTGATCCTCACTTTGAATTACATCCATTTCTCACTGTTACTTGACAAATTTCCAAAAATTTACAATGAAAAAAGTAAAAACCAAAAAAAATATTCAAAAGAAAACTCTGCAAGTTCTTTATCAGCTTTGACTGCTTTTACTCCATTTTCTATTGTTTTGAATCATTATGACCTCAGTTGGGTATTTACTAATACTTTACAGATTATTCACTCTCTTCCTATTGATTGTTTAATTTCTTCATATGTAGGTATTGCCGTTATTCAATTCGTGTAAAAAATGTAAACTCTCTATAAACAGAAATGTTTATTGAATTTATTTTTCGAGCAATCTTAAAAATCATCACAATACTTTTGTGTTAGAACTGAGATTTTTTCATCTCTAGATTATTCATGATTGGGCAAATAGTTTATTGACTCACCTGAATATCGATAAGCTTTATTGGGACTATATCTCTTCTGTCATACCAAATATCGTGATCAAACCATTGCCTCAGTAGCTCAATGGGCGGTTGCGCACCATAAGTTTCCTTCAAAGGCATATTCACATCGTCCACAAAAATTACGCATTTTTTCGTAACGGGAGGACCAAACACACCTAAGGTGTTAACAATAACCATAATTAGAAACATCACATCAGAAAACAGAAAACATTTTATACTTTGTAGCTATAATAAATCTTGTCAATTTGAATCACCTTTCAGTAAATGAGGACACGTTGTAATTTTATTCGACTTCGACTTCGACTTCGACTTCGACTTCGACTTCGACTTCGACTTCGACTTCGACTTCGACTTCGACTTCGACTTCGACTTCGACTTCGACTTCGACTTCGACTTCGACTTCGACTTCGACTTCGACTTCGACTTCGACTTCGACTTCGACTTCGACTTCGACTTCGACTTCGACTTCGACTTCGACTTCGACTTCGACTTCGACTTCGACTTCGACTTCGACTTCGACTTCGACTTCGACTTCGACTTCGACTTCGACTTCGACTTCGACTTCGACTTCGACTTCGACTTCGACTTCGACTTCGACTTCGACTTCGACTTCGACTTCGACTTCGACTTCGACTTCGACTTCGACTTCGACTTCGACTTCGACTTCGACTTCGACTTCGACTTCGACTTCGACTTCGACTTCGACTTCGACTTCGACTTCGACTTCGACTTCGACTTCGACTTCGACTTCGACTTCGACTTCGACTTCGACTTCGACTTCGACTTCGACTTCGACTTCGACTTCGACTTCGACTTCGACTTCGACTTCGACTTCGACTTCGACTTCGACTTCGACTTCGACTTCGACTTCGACTTCGACTTCGACTTCGACTTCGACTTCGACTTCGACTTCGACTTCGACTTCGACTTCGACTTCGACTTCGACTTCGACTTCGACTTCGACTTCGACTTCGACTTCGACTTCGACTTCGACTTCGACTTCGACTTCGACTTCGACTTCGACTTCGACTTCGACTTCGACTTCGACTTCGACTTCGACTTCGACTTCGACTTCGACTTCGACTTCGACTTCGACTTCGACTTCGACTTCGACTTCGACTTCGACTTCGACTTCGACTTCGACTTCGACTTCGACTTCGACTTCGACTTCGACTTCGACTTCGACTTCGACTTCGACTTCGACTTCGACTTCGACTTCGACTTCGACTTCGACTTCGACTTCGACTTCGACTTCGACTTCGACTTCGACTTCGACTTCGACTTCGACTTCGACTTCGACTTCGACTGTGAATTATCTAATTAAATGATTACCTTTTCTCCTCTTATCTAATTTCGCCATGATTATATCTTGTGTTTGATTCGCAGTTGTTTGGGCCGAAAAATTGATGAAGAGCGGCAAATATATATTGGTGTTGTTCTTCTTCAACAAAAAATCCTGCAAACAAACATTGGATAAAACATCAACAGAAATATCACTAAATTAAGTAAAAAAAAAGTTTTTTTGGGTACAGAAATGAAGATGTTTTTTGTTGTCTGATAATGAGAAGTTGGGAAGACTAAATTAAAAGTTTCTTCTTGTAACTCTCGCACCTTTAGAAAAATTGATGACGCTTCCGTTTAATTGAAGTAAGCATGACTCGAGCAAAGTGTCTATAATATTCTAAGGAGTTTTTCCGGAAATCTGGGGCATTCGTTAGAAAAACGTTGATGTCATTTTGATTTGGTTTGTTCAAAAATTATGAATTTCTGAATTTTCTGATATGGATATGTTTTGTTTTGTTTCCTTCGGGTATGAAAGCGAATTGAACTGTCAACTACCACATAAAAATCAAGGCGACTGTCAGAAGAAACCACCTCCTACTTCAAACTTTTTTCGAACTTATTTCAAAACAATTCGAGTCATCTTCTATTAAATGTGTAACATGGCAAAAAAATGTGAATGAATTGATCATAGACATCAAGATACTCATAACATATTAAAAAACAGGTCACGAAGACCTACTCACAGTTACATACACCGATTTCCCTGTACCGGTCGGTCCTATGATCATCATAGCTTTTTGGTGTTGTACCAAAAGCTGCATCAGCGCAATATTTCTGATCGTTTCGACCGTTACTACGATTATTTGATTAACAGGGATGTCTCTCGGTATTGGAGGTGCCGCCATCAGCTCGTCAGACCATAACTTCCATTTACCTTTACCCTAATGAGAGGAAAATATATTAATAAAGGCAAGCAGAATTAAATCGCGGGGTAGATTAACTTGACTGAGCGTCAGTGGGTATACAACTTCTTTACAGATATTTAAATGATTGATAATCAATTATGCCATAATTGCATTTCGAATTTCAAACTGGTTGAAAATGGTGTTCCCCAAGGATCAGCATTGAAACCAGTTCTGTTCATAATTCACGTGAATCATAACAAACGAATTATCTATATTTCTATCCAACCCAATCAAGTTCGGTGATCGAATGAAAAAAAAAATATTCAAAAGTGAACGAATGGAATATTTAAGATAACCCAGTAATTATAAATTTTGTCAATTTGAGTTACTCGGGCAAAAACTAATGACTCGTTGTTCACCTCTTTGATGAAACGGTAATCAAAAACAGTTTCTCCAGCCGGTAAAGTGAAAATGTACGGTTTCTCTGGTTTGTTTATTTCGAACGGTATTTCCAGGACAGTTTGAATTTTTTCTGGGAACTCTCTCTCCAATAAACCTCTGAACAACATACTGAACTTCTGTCTACTGTTGATATCTAGGGTGCCCCCCATCGACCAAATACAAGCGAAAAAGAACGATCCTTCTATCTGGGCTCGCACATCTAAATCTGAAACTTGCTCTCTATATTTCTCATCGTAAAAGTCGTCCATGAAACAGTCGAAGAGGTTCGTTGTAGCTCTGACTAGATTGTGATCGGAGGTCGTGGCGATTTCCTGAAAAAATATTCTTTGCTGAAGATTTTTATTGCAATAACATTTCAAATTTTTCCTTTCAGTTTCTTCAAAATTCATCAGGATTATCACTTTCATTATTTTCAATTCTCACCCGCACTCCGCCTTTCCGAATTAGCCAAATGAGGGGTTTACAGAATCTGATGAATAAGTTGAAGATCATAGTCTTGTAGAAGTCGTTATTGATGAACGATGGCAACGTATTCAGCCAAGAAAGCAGAAGAGGTTCCCAGCCCAAAGAAGATGGTTCCATGTAGATCATTCCACATCTGGAGACCTGGAAATAAGTGCTCATAGATCTTTTCTTCATTGATTCGTTGATTCATGTACAGTGTGTCCCGCTTTTCATGAATACACCCTAATATCTCAGTTATTAATAATGCGATTTTCTTGAAATTTTGGTGGTGATTATATGTTAGGTAAATGAAGTATTTTGGCATAGTGAACATTTTCATCGACCATAGGCGTGCGGTGTGGGGGGGTAAAAAAAAGCTGGTTTTTGGGAAAAGGATATTAGGGCTCATTTTAGATAACTGTTTTTATCAGAATTAGAATCAGCATCCCCAAAAACCCACCAATCCATATTTTCGAAATCTCAAGAGCTTATTTGAGGAGAAAAAATAAATAAATTCACTTTTTTCGTCTCGGAATCAGCATCCCCAAAAACCCTTTAATTCATATTTTCAACATCTCAAGAGCTGATTTGAATAAAAAATTATTCAGCTCTTTTTTCAATAAGTCCTTGTAAGCAAAATTCAAACCGTCTTTCAAAATAACCATTTAACACGGTATGTGGAAATTTTGGTTTAAATGCCCTAATCCTGTTGCGTTTCAAACATCTCTATACTTTGTTTTTCGTTGAATTCATTGTCCTCGCAACTGCCTTACAGTACCAATTGGGTTGTTTCGAAATTCGAAATGTTCGTCGTCCGGATAGTGTCTTTGATTTAAATTGTACCTCCCTGGTCTTCTTGAAAACCACTCTAGTCTTTGCGAACAATCTGTTGATTTTGATGATGCCTTCCATTGAATATTCCAGCAACTTGACGCGTAGATCTTTCATTATTACCAAATAAGCGGATAGTCTCTACTTTTTCTCCAATTGTAAGAACTACTTTTCGGTTGTGTGCCATCTTATTAACAGTTAAGTAACACTGCTTGACATTTCGTACTGATTACCGATGTCAAACAAAAACTTTTGTTTCGAAGCACTCTTTCATTAATTTGCATGAAAACTCAAATCGGCAAGCCAACGGTAACAAAGTGTACGTATCTTCGGAAATACCTAAATTGTAGTATAAGGGCAGTTGCAAACGATACAGAATATAAGGAAACGAAGGTGTTTGAAATTTAATATAGGATTAGGGCATTTGAAATAAAAAATTAGAAATAAACAATTTATTGAAAAAAAGTTAATTTAATTTTGTTTTCTAATCAAATCAGCTCTCGAGATTTCGAAAATATGAATTGAGGGGTTTTTGCGGTCGCTAATTCCAAATCTGACAAAAAAATTGTCTAAAATGAGCCCCTTATATCCTTGGAGAAGAAGTGGAGATTATCCGATTATTTGGTAATAATGAAAGATCTACGCGTCAGGTTGCTAGAATATTCAATGGAAGGCATCATGATCGAGAAACAATTTCTCACGCCAAAATCAACAGATTGTTCGCAAAGACTAGAGTGGATTTCAAGACAAGACCAGGGAGGTACAATTTGAATCAAAGACACTATCCGGACGACGAACATTTCGAATTTCGAAACAACCCAATTGGTACTGTGAGGGCAGTTGCGAGGACAATGAATTCAACGAAAAACAAAGTATAGAGATGTTTGAAACGCAACAGGATTAGGGCATTTAAACCAAAATTTCCACATACCGTGTTAAATGGTTATTTTGAAAGACCGTTTGAATTTTGCTTACAAGGACTTATTGCAAAAAGAGCTGAATAATTTTTTATTCAAATCAGCTCTTAAGATGTTGAAAATATGAATTAAAGGGTTTTTGGGGATGCTGATTCCGAGACGAAAAAAGTGAATTTATTTATTTTTTCTCCTCAAATCAGCTCTTGAGATTTCGAAAATATGGATTGGGGGGTTTTTGGGGATGCTGATTCTAATTCTGATAAAAAAAGTTATCTAAAATGAGCCCTAATATCCTTTTCCCAAAAAACTGCTTTTTTTTACCCCCCCACACCGCACGCCTATGGTCGATGAAAATGTTCACTATGCCAAAATACTTCATTTACCTAACATATAATCACCACCAAAATTTCAAGAAAATCGCATTATTAATAACTGAGATATTAGGGTGTATTCATGAAAAGCGGGACACACTGTATAGACCGAAATCTAATATGTTACTATCACAAAATATATTGAAGTGATTAAATCTCATAGTACAATATACAGAGACCGTCTAATTTTTGAACCACCTTGTATATCGCAACGAAATTTAGAGGTTATATAGTTTTTTTAAATAGAACACCCCGTATTATTCAATTTCCAAAAGCTTCTAATAACTCTCAACAGTTTTCTTTCATACACTTTACTCCTGAATTCAATTGTTTTCGAAATATTGTTATTATCTTGTAGTCGAAAATCTTAATGAATACCCGGAAAATTTTGAAGCCTACAAATGTGTTCTGTAAATTCACAGAAAAAACAAATTAGTTGGCAGAAAAATTAAAATGTATTTTTGAATAAACTTGTATTCAACCCCAACAATTATTTCATCAAGTAATTAAAGTGGCCCCCTCCTGAATCTTGATAATAAAGGCCCCATTATAAATAGTTTCTCTCACGTTGATGAAAGTCTGTTCTTCTATTTCTTCACATGTATCCATATTCTGCGTTCCAACTCTTCTATTGTTTGGCATTCAGTGCCGTAGATTTTTGACTTCAGATACCCCAAAAGGGGAAAAAATCTAGTGTGGTTAGATCCGGAGACCTTGGTGGCCATTCTTTACTTCCCCTGCGACTTTCCATCGCCCAGGAAAGTTCGTATCGAGAAACTTTCTTGCCGTGCGATCAAAATGGGGAGCTTCATCCTGCTGAAATGCAATTTCACGATTTTCCAATTCGTCTTCGAGGTTCAATTTCACTTCCTAAAAGACTTTCGTAAAGAAATCCTGTAAGATTGCTTCTGATATCCCTTCCTGAAAATATGCGGATTATTATCGCTCCAGTATCGTAAATTCTGTTTGTTGACTTTTTCATGAAAAAAAACGCCTGAGAAACACGTTTAAGAAGCTCCGTTCTCCTTCAACTGTTCTTGTTAACCATGCAACCCTCCGGTCTGTATCATTTTCTGTGAGAGCATGCAGCTTATAGGGATGAAACTTTTTTTAGGACTCTTTGGACACTTCAACATCTGCAGACGTCGACTGAGTCGAATTTGATTACCATTTCAACAATTTTTATCTTTTTTTCTTCTAACCTTAGAGCATCTTTCAGAGTACCAGTTGCTTGGAGCTTTTCATAATATAATCAGGCGCTCAACGGACTATTTGACAGTTAGCAGTTCAGTTTGACAGTAAAGAAGATGTAACCTCGACAACGAATTTTTTCCAATGCAAACCTGTTTGAAAGCAGCAGTAGTGTTAATATTTCGAAAACACAAAGAAACAGAGATGACGCTCAGCCGCCACTTTAAAAATTTCAGCTGTGTTTTATTCATGATAAAGTAGGTTTTTATCTCATATTCAAGCCCTCTAAATTTTGTTGCGATATACCAGGTGGTTCAAAAATTAGTAGAAGTCGGTCACTACTATTTTATCATGAATGAAGTGGGGTTCCAAAGTTTTTTTGGTGATTTCGAAAAAATAATTACTGTCGCGGGTGAAGCTACATCCAAATCCATCGGTTCGAATATCAAGTTGGTGGTATTCGCAAGTTGGATGATTTCTCCAGACATCAAACATAACTTCTTGTTATCGTCAAGCACGGTATTCATATTCTCGATCCATACCGCATCAACGGGTCCATCGAAAATCAACCATTTCCTGTAAAAAAAGTCAATCTGTCGTATATAATACAACACGTGTATCGATGATTATCCAAATATACATTACTTATGTTTTGAGAAACAAATTATGTTGCTCATTATCAATCGATTATCAACACAAATATTTCAACCAATCAAAACACGTGTATCTTAGCAAAAATGAAATTAGTAGCACATTATTTTTGTATACAGAATGCTATTACTAACCTATCGTCTGTAGTTGACATGGCAAATTGTCGAAAACTCACAGCTAAAACGCCGTCAGACCATTCGTGTGATACCGGATCAAATTGACCATAAAGCTGGCCCAAGGTTATGGATTTGGGATTCATCACCGTGTAGACAGTCTTATGTTCATCCATGCCACCCTGTAAAAAAGGCAGGAAGATGAAGGTATAACTATTATTATTTTCAAATGCTCAAACGTAAAATTGATAATTAGTTAATTGATTACGTTCATTCGTAATTCAATGCTACTAGTTTAACATGTATACCTATTCTTCAATTAATACTGTTATCAAAAGTACAAAGTTTTTAAAATAGAATTTATAAAAATATTGGATTTAGAATATATTTATATGCTTATTGTGATTTCTATAAAAGAATAGCATGAGCAATGAAACAGTATCAGTCTAGTACATAATCCATTGAATCAAACTTTTAGAGTCTTCCTTCCATAAATGAACTCCTCCATAATGAAATATAATTTCACTCCAAACGTAGATCGGCACGTCTGACACCATTGTGAGGGTCTCACACCTGACACCATTGTGAGAACCCCACACCTGACACCATTGTGAGAACCCCACACCTGACACCATTGTGAGGATCCCACACCTGACACCATTGTGAGAACCTCACACCAGACACCATTGTGAGGACCCCCCACCTGACACCATTGTGAGGACCTCACACCAGACACCATTGTGAGGAGAGACCCCTCGTTCGACCCTCATCAAACGGTTAAATCTGATGGTAGCAAATAGGGTTCTCGAAACGTCATGAGACGCTCAAAAACTTAGATAAGATATATTCGATATAAATAAAAATTTCAGTTATAGCAATGGTGAAGATATTCAAATGATACCAATGGACCACTGATGAAAAACAAGTAGTCAAAAAATACCTACCCTTTCTTCTATAAGTCCTAGAGCATCTGCCAATATCCGATAAGAACTAGTTTTACCCGCGAACGGAAGTCCAACAATCATCAAGCCGTGTCTAACTACAATCATCTCGTACAACTGCTGCACTTTCTCCATGAAAGCGTGAGTACATTGCAAGTTGCTCGTTTTACAAGCATCTTGAACTGCTTTATTCAGAATCACATAATCCGGCACGGGTAACACGACACCAGGAAACAAATCAGAAGTGATGCCCTGAAATAACAGGGTTCAGTAGTGATTACAATCATTTGAAGGCCTTAGTTACGTTGAATAATGGAACGTCGTGATAAAGGAACTTGGCCAGATTGATATCGATTATGGATCTCAGCACTAGAATTTCTTCTTTCTCATCAGGATATCGCAGCTTCAGGGCTGCTGCAGCTCTCAATACCGATTTAACAGCCCGCATACCTGAAATAGAATAAATGAATAAATGAATAAATGTATAAATGAATAAATGAATAAATGAATAAATGAATAAATGTATAAATGAATAAATGAATAAATGAATAAATGAATAAATGTATAAATGAATAAATGAATAAATGAATAAATGAATAAATGAATAAATGAATAAATGAATGAATGAATAAATGAATGAATAAATAAATTAAATGAATAAATGAATGAATGAATAAATGAATGAATAAATGAATAAATGAATAAATGAATAAATGAATAAATGAATAAATGAATAAATGAATAAATGAATAAATGAATAAATGAATAAATGAATAAATGAATAAATGAATAAATGAATAAATGAATAAATGAATAAATGAATAAATGAATAAATGAATAAATGAATAAATGAATAAATGAATAAATGAATAAATGAATAAATGAATAAATGAATAAATGAATAAATGAATAAATGAATGAATGAATGAATGAATGAATGAATGAATGAATGAATGAATGAATGAATGAATGAATGAATGAATGAATGAATGAATGAATGAATGAATGAATGAATGAATGAATGAATGAATGAATGAATAAATAAATGAATGAATGAATGAATGAATAAATGAATGAATGAATGAATGAATGAATGAATGAATGAATGAATGAATAAATGAATAAATGAATAAATGAATAAATGAATAAATGAATAAATGAATAAATGAATAAATGAATAAATGAATAAATGAATAAATGAATAAATGAATAAATGAATAAATGAATAAATGAATAAATGAATAAATGAATAAATGAATAAATGAATAAATGAATAAATGAATAAATGAATAAATGAATAAATGAATAAATGAATAAATGAATAAATGAATGAATGAATGAATGAATGAATGAATGAATGAATAAATGAATGAATGAATAAATGAATGAATGAATGAATGAATGAATGAATGAATGAATGAATGAATGAATGAATGAATGAATGAATGAATGAATGAATGAATGAATGAATGAATGAATGAATGAATGAATAAATGAATAAATGAATAAATGAATAAATGAATAAATGAATAAATGAATAAATGAATAAATGAATAAATGAATAAATGAATAAATGAATAAATGAATAAATGAATAAATGAATAAATGAATAAATGAATAAATGAATAAATGAATAAATGAATAAATGAATAAATGAATAAATGAATAAATGAATAAATGAATAAATGAATAAATGAATAAATGAATAAATGAATAAATGAATAAATGAATAAATGAATAAATGAATAAATGAATAAATGAATAAATGAATAAATGAATAAATGAATAAATGAATGAATGAATGAATGAATGAATGAATGAATGAATGAATGAATGAATGAATGAATGAATGAATGAATGAATGAATGAATGAATGAATGAATGAATGAATGAATGAATGAATGAATGAATGAATGAATGAATGAATAAATAAATGAATGAATGAATAAATGAATAAATGAATAAATGAATAAATGAATGAATGAATGAATGAATGAATGAATGAATGAATAAATGAATGAATGAATAAATGAATGAATGAATGAATGAATGAATGAATGAATGAATGAATGAATGAATGAATGAATGAATGAATGAATGAATGAATGAATGAATGAATGAATGAATGAATGAATAAATGAATAAATGAATAAATGAATAAATGAATAAATGAATAAATGAATAAATGAATAAATGAATAAATGAATAAATGAATAAATGAATAAATGAATAAATGAATAAATGAATAAATGAATAAATGAATAAATGAATAAATGAATAAATGAATAAATGAATAAATGAATAAATGAATAAATGAATAAATGAATAAATGAATAAATGAATAAATGAATAAATGAATAAATGAATAAATGAATAAATGAATGAATGAATGAATGAATGAATGAATGAATGAATGAATGAATGAATGAATGAATGAATGAATGAATGAATGAATGAATGAATGAATGAATGAATGAATGAATGAATGAATGAATGAATGAATGAATGAATGAATGAATGAATGAATGAATGAATGAATGAATGAATGAATGAATGAATGAATGAATGAATGAATGAATGAATGAATGAATGAATGAATGAATGAATGAATGAATGAATGAATGAATGAATGAATGAATGAATGAATGAATGAATAAATAAATGAATGAATGAATAAATGAATAAATGAATAAATGAATAAATGAATGAATGAATGAATGAATGAATGAATGAATGAATAAATGAATGAATGAATAAATGAATGAATGAATGAATGAATGAATGAATGAATGAATGAATGAATGAATGAATGAATGAATGAATGAATGAATGAATGAATGAATGAATGAATGAATGAATGAATAAATGAATAAATGAATAAATGAATAAATGAATAAATGAATAAATGAATAAATGAATAAATGAATAAATGAATAAATGAATAAATGAATAAATGAATAAATGAATAAATGAATAAATGAATAAATGAATAAATGAATAAATGAATAAATGAATAAATGAATAAATGAATAAATGAATAAATGAATAAATGAATAAATGAATAAATGAATAAATGAATAAATGAATAAATGAATAAATGAATAAATGAATAAATGAATAAATGAATAAATGAATAAATGAATAAATGAATAAATGAATAAATGAATAAATGAATAAATGAATAAATGAATAAATGAATAAATGAATAAATGAATAAATGAATAAATGAATAAATGAATAAATGAATAAATGAATAAATGAATAAATGAATAAATGAATGAATGAATGAATAAATAAATGAAAAAATGAATAAATTGATTGATAAACAAATAGATAAAATTTGTACTCAATATATTCCGTACGATACTTAAAAATAGTAATAGCCATACAATTTGATACACAGTGATATATTAATGTCATCTCAAGTGTTCATCCAGCCTTCAAGGAACCCTCAACTGGTAAAGTATCTGCCGCGTCTCTTGGTACTATCACAACGAGGTAGTTAATGGATTGAAGTACTTACCGTAATCATAATGATGTTGTGACGACAACTGCTCGGAACACAGCCTGTAAGTCGCCACAATTTTGACAGACAAAGGTTTCGCCGACAGGAAACCCGAAGCGTACAGCTCGATTTCGGATATCATCGCGTAGTCGGGCACCATCATAGCCACGGATCGGAACAGAGCCTTGAGGTTGTCCGGCAGTTCGGATCTGCCAGCGTAGCCGGGATTCATGGTGATGAAAACGGCGCAGGTCGGATCCAGCTTGATTTCGGTGCCTTCAAAAAGCAACTTCTCGTTGCCGGAATTGATACCGCGCTGGATGGTCAGGATCTGTTGAGCGACGACGGAGAGGACTTCCAGGTCTATGCGGTTGAATTCGTCAAAGCACGACCAGGCTCCGCAAGATGCAAGGCCCTGGGGAATGGAATATAACTTGGAATATACACTCACATGCAAAAAAACTTGACAAATCAATATTTGGTGAAATTTGAGATCTAATAGTTTCTTTTTCATTTTAGTTCAATTTTGAACAATTTTAAAAATTATTACAATGTACTGACAGAAGTAACTTACTTTGAAGAATTTTCCCAGTGCGATATAGTCGAGGCCATCGGAACAGTTGAAAACAACACATTGCTTTGCCACAGCCTTGGCCAAATCTTTCGTAGTCTCTGTTTTTCCTGTACCAGCTGGGCCTTCAGGAGCACCACCTGCAAAACAGAAAAACATAAGGGGTCAAATGCATGATGAAAAATATCACATGCACACAGCACTTACCCAAATGAAGATGTAATGCCCCAAAAAGAGTTCTGTAACATCTATCAGTCAGAGGCGTTACCACTAGTCTTGACGTATTTCCGAGATACTCGTAACCGTATTTCAAATTCGAATTAATCATAGAAGTAACCAATTGGTCATCCTACAACAAATCAGGGAACTAGAAAAAAGGATTTTTGCAATGATCATAGGAATATAATTTGATTCGATTCAAGAGAAATCTTTATTTGTTGTTTGTTCGTAGTTTGTTGTTTTTCATTTTTCGTTTGTCAGTTGGTCGTTGGTTATTTGTCGAAGGACGTTGGTCGTTGGTCGTTGGTTTTTGGTTTTTGGTCTTTGGTCGTTGGTCGTTGGTCGTTGGTCGTTGGTCGTTGGTCGTTGGTCGTTGGTCGTTGGTCGTTGGTCGTTGGTCGTTGGTCGTTGGTCGTTGGTCGTTGGTCGTTGGTCGTTGGTCGTTGGTCGTTGGTCGTTGGTCGTTGGTCGTTGGTCGTTGGTCGTTGGTCGTTGGTCGTTGGTCGTTGGTCGTTGGTCGTTGGTCGTTGGTCGTTGGTCGTTGGTCGTTGGTCGTTGGTCGTTTGTCGTTGGTCGTTGGTCGTTGGAAACTCACAAAATAATCTCCACAACCGTTGTGAAATATCCTCACATATAATATTCATTTTAAAGAAATGTAAACGAAAAAAATTTACTCACTTCCCAGTAGTATCGGAGCTGACAGAGCCATTTGAAATCGTGCACAGTTTTGACTTCTTCATTGATCAATCCTATCAAGACATCTCTTGCATGAACATCCAGCACAACTAATGCTCCTGAAGATGTAACATTGTAGGTCAGTTCAATATATGAACGAGAACTTGAAGCCAGAAAATTATTAGCAGTTCAAGAATTTCTTTCGATAAGTATCTCAAGATCAAATCTATTTAATCCAATTTGAAAACTATTCTGAAAAATGTATCCTTCTATCAGGATATAAATTTTGAAGTTGGAGGTCTATGGATTGAAGAGAAAAGGAATAAAGAGCTTCAGATGATTCTTACGAAGAAAATCGTGGAATATTCTATAAAAAATGTAAACTTTTCTCAAATCTCGAGAATTATTTGATTGAGAACTTTTTGATGGTAGCCAAGTATCTATTATGGAGGAAAAACGTAGAATAATTATATAATTTTAATTGTGCCTATCAAATCACCAATTTATCAGTTACCTAGTGTTATCCGGTTCTGGGTGTTCAGTTTACCCCTCACCAAGTCAACTATGTTATTTATTTGCCGGATACTCTTGTCCAGGTATTTCTTCATGTCTTCAAGGCTTGCGTCGATTGCAGTCGTAACTTCCGAAGTCCAGAAAGTGCATCCCACAGATTGTATACATTGTCCAGGCCATTTCAATACCCACTATTGGAAAAAATGTCATTGAAATTGAAGAATATGGAAAGATAATCCTTTTTATAATGTTTCTGGCTTTAAATTGAAGTCGACACGTAGTCGGAGTGCATTTTAATCTGGAAACCAGAGATGGCGCTGAATTCATACTTCAGTGTGTGTCTCAGGGATTTCCAATTAGAGTGAAATGATTTTTCGATTCAATTGGGCGAACTAGACTTCGCTGATGATTGGCAAAGACCATGAAACCGGTACGGAGGTGTTCCCCCAATTAAATCGAAAAATAATTTCAGCTTTGATATTTAAATTGCATTGCAAAGTAGTTCTTGTAGAAAACTTTGCCACGTACCAAACAGATACAATTTAACTCTCGTAGGGGGCAGTAGTTGTTTTCTGTAGAATACTTGCCGACGACCATACCTATTGTATTGTATTGTATTGTGTTTGCGGCGAAAGATTGGATTACGTAATCCACCATTTTTCAGTTCGTTCAATGGTCTTTAGTCCAGTAGTATCGCCCCTCTTTATGAAAATTTTAGTTTATACTATGAATTTCTGAATATCTCACCTTTTCTCTGGATATCTTGGGATAATCTGCTATGGAAGCACTAACCATATTATGGACCGATTTCTTCATATCAATCTCAAGCTCCGCCAACCATTTTTCCACTTGTCCCCGAGCCAGAGCCGTTTGAATAACGTCAACCAATGGCACAATTTCCCCTTCACTGGACCTCATTTGGGTAACGTCCATATCCTCTGTGAAAGTGAGTTTCGCAATTCCTTCGAAGCATTTCTTCAGGTGAGGTTGAACTCTGAAAAGATTTGTGGTTTTCAAAAGATTTTGGCATTTGACTAGTTTTTGTTTAGTTAAACTTTTCTGGCAAAGTTCAAATTCGGTATGGTTTTATCGCAAACAATAGTTGCTTGAGCCCCCTTCAGCTGAAGATGAAGGATTAATCTTCCGAAACATGTCCTGCTGATGTAAGTGTCCTGATAACATCAGCCAAAGTGTAAGTTTTCTCCAATAATCAGCAGTACCAACAGCAACATTCGACTGGATAGGTTGCGCAAGCTTGTAAGCGTTGACTCCTTCCCAAAATATTCAAAGCAACATGTATACAAGCTTGATACGAAGTTATGAGGGAACAACTGGTTTTGAGGATAAAAGGCATCCATTACCAATAAAAATCATTCAGTAAGTGATGTATTTTTTCCAGGAATATATAAATCAAAATATCAATTATGTATTAATCTTTCGTCGTTGGTGCTCAAACATTAAAGTTATTTACCTTGTCGGATCTTTTGTTTCTGACAGGATTTCTAACAGCTCGTCATTGGACAGAAAAAAGAATCTGGGAAAGTAGAGTCTTTTCTTCTCCAAATAATCATTGAGGCCTCGCTGAATCAGCTCCAGTAGATTATTACACTTCTTCAACCTCTCAGCCATCTTATCTATATCAACCACCGCCAGAACTCTGCAGTCTCCAAAGACAGTTTTCATCAGGTCTCTCCAAATCTAGAATCGATTCATATGACAATATTGTCGATACCGATCGACTATACCAATTTTACCTTATCGACTGCGCTGAACCTTCTACCCTCTTCTGGCATTTGCTGCTGAATGTCGGGAGACGAAAATATCGGCTCCAGATACATCCACGTTGCTTGCACTTTCAGCCATTCATCGAGGATTTCTTGAAGTAGTTGCAACTTTTGCTCCCAACCGCTGAATAACGTTGAGAAATTGCAAATTACAGTTGAAAAATATTACAAAACAATTTTAGAGCAATTCGTGATGATTCATAGAATGTATTGTTCGATAACCTCCGAAAATGTGACTGAAGCAAACACACCTATGTTTTGATGACACACCATGTCCTCTCTCTATGATTTCCGAGTAAAAAAATATTGAATTTTTAGTAATTATTTTCACATATTTCAAAAGTTTATTACCATAAATCAAGAAATATAAATTGAAATGAGCGCAATACGTTTCAAATCAAATTTTGGAAAAGCGTAAATTTTTATGAGGGCGTTGAGATATATGATAGAATACCTCAATCATTAAAAGAAATTAGAACTGAAACTAAGTTCAAAAAAGAACTTGGGCAGGACAATTTTTCGTACGGACGTTGAGGTGGGTTTTTTGAATCAATTTGCTCATTATTCTTGGGATTGTAACGGAATTTGAAAATACAAATCAGAATTCAGTACCTAATAGTGTCAGAATTTCACTAGAATCCGTAGTAGGAGATTTAAGCCGGTTCTGGGCCTCCCCCCACCACTAAGACGTCATCATTGATCTTGAACAAGTTTAATTATTTGTCAATGGCCTTGTAATGTACCTGGTGGGCTTTTATTGAAATTGAAGTCGGGATTCCAAAATTGAAGTCGGGATCCTGAGATTAAAGTCGGAATCCCGGGAATAAAGTCAGGATCCCGAGATTACAGTCAAGATCTCAGAAATGGAGTCGGCGTCAGTTTAAGCAACAAAAACACCCTATGCAAATATGATCATTTCTCAAACTTACAAAATTTGCTTTTCAAATGGCTTGATGTAAGGAGAATTCTTCATAGTCTGCGTCTTCACAATATGGTCATCGAGAAGCACCTGAATATCGTCCACAGCTGACAATATATATGTCCCTGTATCCCTGTACACCAAGATGCTGAATTCCATGTCTTGCCATTCGTTGATCATTTTGTTGAGAGCCTTCTCGAGGTTGTTCTCTTTGGTAGCGGCTTCGGAAATGGTCTCGAACTTCTCAATGTAGTCGTCCAATCCGTAGTCGATTATCTTCTCCAATGTTAAATCGGCATCGACTTTTATGGGGAAACCGACGATTTCGGACACCTTTTCCCAGTGACGATCTTTCATGCCGGGATTGCCCAACGTTTGGATGATCGGCATATGTTCCTTGAATTCTTCTATTTGTTCTCGAACCTATAAAATGCCATTTTTTAGCTGAATTCAAGCCTGTAAACATATTACGTATATACGAGGATGTATTGATATTTAGTTAGCCTAGACCAGTTCCCTGCATAAACAAAATATTGCGTTACGCAATAAATTATAAAAAAAATGTCCACTGAAAATCCAATGAAAATCGAAAACTTGGAGTATCGAGCCACCATCAAGTACCTGTATTTAAAAGGGTTAAGAGGTAAACAGATTTACGAAGATATGCTTAATACCCTTGGTGATCAATGTCCTTCGTTTGCGACCGTGAAAAATTGGACGGCAATTTTCCATTGAAGATCATGACCGATCGGAAGGCCAGTTTCTGTGTCAGTCCCCGAAAATATCAATGCAGTTCATGGCATGATTTTAACAGAATTGGGCTAAAACGGATATCTGAAGCACTGAATATTTCATACGAACGCGTTCATCATATAGTTCACGTCAATTTGGACATGAGAAAAATTGCTGCAAATGGATCCACAAATGTTTGAATGTTGACCAAAAGCGTGCAAGGGTAGTACCATCGCGTTCGATCTGTGCTCGATTTGAAAACGATGTAGACTTCTTAAACCGAATTGTTACTATAGATGAGACTTAGGTACATTTCTACGATCCAGAAACAAAGCAACAATCGATGGAATGGCGACACTTCGGTTCTCCAAGACCTAAGAAGTTTCGTGTCCAAAAATCTGCTGGAAAAGTTCTTGCTTCAGTTTTTTGGGATTGCCATGGAGTAATCATGATTGATTTTTTGGATAAGGGTAGAACAATAACTGGAGATTACTATTCGACATTACTGACCACTCTACGAGAAAAAATTAAAGAGAAAAGACGCGGAAAGCTATCCAGAGGTGTTTTGTTTTTGCAACGCCCCTGCACACAAATCTCATGTTGCCATGCAAAAAATTCGTGATTTAGGGTTTGAATTACTAGAACACCCCCTTTGTCAGTATTCTCCGAAGTTTTTGAAAAAGCATTCTACCAGAGCATGGTGACATTTCTTGATAATAATACTTTTTTCAGTCTATTTCAATTCGGTTTTAGGAGGGGAATGTCTACCAATCAATCAATCATAGCTTTGTATAATAAAGTTCTTCAAAACTTAGACAAAAGTAGATTTGCAGCCTGTCTTTTCTTCGATTTAAAGAGAGCATTCGAAGTAATAAACATCGAACTCCTACTTCAAAATCTTCAGAGATATGGGATACGAGGAAATGCTTTACAATGGCTAGAGGGACTTCCATCAAATCGTACGCAACGTGTTAGATTACGACTTAACGATATTTCGTATTACTCTGAAGTAGAAGTGGTAAACAGTGGCGTCCCTCAAGGAAGTTTGCTGGGGCCTCTGTTATTAATAATTTTTGTAAATGATATAACATACAAAAACATATCTGGAACTCACATATCGTTATACGCAGATGACACTTCTATGCCTGCTCTGGTGAATCACTAGCAAATCTGAACAACACATGTACTGAGGCCGCAAATTATATCAATGATTATTGTCGAAAGAGCAACCTTATATTAAATCAAAGCAAAACTGAATTAATCATGTTCTCCTTAAAGGTTTTGAACAAAAGTCTTATGATAAAATTACAAGATGATATCATTGAACAAAAGCAAGTAGTAAAGTACTTGGGTGTCTTAATAGATTCTAAACTTTCATGGACGTATCAAATCGATAGCGTTCTAAAAATATTAGCGAGACATTGCTTTGTAATCTGACAACTTCGATGAAGAATTGACCACAATCTTCTGAAATTGTACTATTATTCCTACGTTTATTCAACCATGAATAATGGGATTCTAGCCTAGATCTCATGAAGTTTTTATTCAACAGAAAAAGATTGTACGTAACATGATGTTCAAACCTATGATGTTTTCCTGTCGCCAGTTGTTTATACAACTTGAGCTTTCAACGCTCCCTTCTCTCTTCATTTATAATTGCATTGTATATATAAAAAATAACACAGCTATTCTCAACCAGACTCGTGAAAATATTGTACACAACTTAAGGCAAAACTTCAATATCAATATACCATCTCATCGTTTGTCAACTGTGGCTAATAGTCCGTTGGTTCTGCTGATCAAATTATACAAACACTTACCCACTAGGCTTAAAATATTGCCAAGTGTAAATAAATTCAAATATGAAGTTCGAAAACTTTTAGTAAACGGTTTTTTTTTAATTTGGTTCCAGAATACTTGTGTATACCTGGTATAACCACCTTTACATGTACACTTTTATACACTGTCTTTTGTATACATTATTATATATTTTATTTTTATATATTTGTGTACGGTACTGTTCGTTTGTCAACAGATTATATAAAATTGATTTGACAATATCCTATACTTATGTATGTGTAAGTCTGATTGGAAATAAAGAAATTGAATTGAATTGAATTGAATTATTCATCAGATCTTCATCTCTTTCCTCAACTGAAAAAAAGTTTAAAAGGTCGTAAATTTTCTTCCAACAAGTAATAAAAGCTGTGGATGTCTGATTTGCAGAGCAAGAAGAAACCTTTTTTTTTAAAGGTCTAGAGACGTTGCAGGTTCGCTGTAATAAATGTATCCAATTAAGAGGAGAATATGTTGAGTAATAAAATACTTTGACATTGAAATTTTGTTTGGTTCTATAGTAGGCTAAAAATTTTTCAATATATCCTCGTATAATTCACTAGTGTAATTTTCATAAAGTATATATTGTCCTATTTTTAAAACTGAAACTACTCTAGTTATAATAACAAATTATGAATAGACAATACAGTACCTTTATATAAAAACGGGAACTATCAAATTCTAGAAGATATTCCAATGAAGACTTGAACATTTTTGAAAAATGGCTTTATTCTATATCACTATCAAAAATAAACCGTTTATTCGCCTTTTTTACAAACTGATAAATATACCGTTCGGAAGTTTCAAAAAATTTCATTATTATTATTATATTCTCACTTTCCGACTTCAACACTATGAACTATAAAAAAATTACAAAACTCACGGTCGTAGCTAAATTCAGCGTAGCTGGTTTTTCAGCAAACACTTTTTCCAGCTTGTAGATATTCCTGAAGTAAGTTCCAACATCAGTCTCGATCTGCTCTGGATCATGACTCCCCACTTGAGACTTCATCCAGAGATCATATTTGCTCAGGAAATCTGTCGAGTTATCGTAGAGTTTTTTATAGGGTAACATCTTGTCGTAGATCATCTTTCTTTGCGGGTATTGGGACAGTTCAAAACCGAACGCTTGTTCCTCTTCATTGAATTGATCTATGCGTTCCATGGCGGTAATAAGTCTGTAAGAAGTCGAGAATATGTGATCTTTTTTCCAAAAATCAATTCATCCAAGAACATTGAATGCCAACCGTTCAAATAGAAAGATATAGATGGTCCTACCTCTCATCGAGCTTCGTAGTCTTTTTGTGGTATCTTGGCAAATCCTCAATAATTCCATTGTATTGCAGATCATCGACCATTTTTGCGTACAAATCCAAATCATCTCGGAATTTCTGAATCCTTGCTGTAAGTTGTACTTGGAATTCATCTATTTTTGAGTCGACCATTTGTCTGTGCTCCTCTAACACTTTACGCATATGTAGGTACCTTAAAAATTAGTGATTATAATATTGTCATTTCATAATATCCTGGTTTGCTTGATCAAGTGGTTGTCTGTTATTCAGTTGTAATCGCTCTATAAACAGAAATACTCCTTGGGATCAATAAAGTAAATATATGAAATATTTCATGAAGTGAGACTCAAAAAGAAGCATATTTCTTTAAGATAGACTTGATTATCAACAACATCTGTTTTCGTGTAGATGTTTGTTTTCATTACCATTGAAAGGCTATATTGTTCTGCTTCATTTCCACAGGCGTAAACATAACATGATCGGAAAGAAATAAAATGTAGCTCATGACATCTCTGAGGCGGTCTTCCATCAACAACAACGTCTTTGTTTCTACTTCATCTACGAACTTCATCAACTCCATAAGTTCGGCCGTATTTTCCGGAATACTCAGAGCTTTGTCCGATATGGCTTGGTATTCCTCTCCCAAACTACAAGGAAAAAAAACTGAAGATTATAAAAAATAATTGTTCATTTTGTTCATTTGTTCATTTGGTGAATTTTATATAGAAATTTTTCATTTACAACACCTTCTATCCTTTGGGACTTGGGGTTAATAAAATTCACCACACTTTCGGCTACATTTCATGAAAATTCTTTGCTTACGGCACCTTCTATCCTTTGAGACTTTTGATTATTAAAATGAATAACACTTTCGACAACATTTCATGGAAATAATTCTTCATTCTCAATACTTTTAATCATTTGAAAATTATTGTAAACTTTCTCATTTTGGGAATGATGTTGAATTTTTCATGGAAATTCTTCTTTCACAATTTTCTCGATTGTAAGGTGAATAAAATGCACCACACTTTCGACTGGATTTTGTGGAAATTATTTTTTCATTGATGGAAAGTGTTGCAAACTTCCCCATTTCGAGAATGGTGGTGAAGTTTTATGGGAACTTTTCGTTCACACACCTTTCATTCATTGAAAAGTGTGGAGAATTTATTCATTTTGTTAATTTGGTCATGTATTGAATTTTATATGACAATTCTTCGTTTACAACACCTTTTATTCTTCGGGACTTGGGTTAATAAAGTTCATTACACTTTAGAATGCATTTTATGGAAATTCTTCGTTGGTGAATAAAATGCACCACACTTTCGACTGGATTTTACGGAAATTATTTGTTCTCAACACTTTCTATTGATGGAAAGAAAGTGTTGCAAACTTCCCCATTTCGAGATTGGTGGTAAAGTTTTATGGGAATCTTCGTTCACAATACCTTTCATTCATTGAAAAGTTAGTCAAATTCGTTCATTTTGTTCTTTTGTTCATGTTGTGGATATTACATGACAATTCTTCGTTCACAACACATTCTATCCTGTGGGACTTGTCATCACACTTTTGACAACATTTTATGGAAATTCTCCATCATTTGGGAATTGTTGCAAACTTTCTCATTTTGGGAATGGTTTGGTGAATGAAATGCACCACACAATTTCGACTGGATTTTATGGAAACTATTTCTCCTCAACACTTTCCATTGATGTAAAATTTTCTCATTTTGAGACCACACTTTCGACTCGTTTTGATGGAAATTCTCCGTTTACATCGTTTGGAAAGTGTTGTGAATTTTTTTATTTTGAAAAGTGTTATGAATTTCAATGGAGTAACAGGTAATTTTCGAGAATTATATACCGTGTAGAAATGAAGTTACTTAATATAGAGGAGTATATGACACCACATAATTAATTCTTCAATTTGTTACAAGATGAGGAGTTGGTACATGACACCTGAAAAGACTCACGTTTTGCACATCTGCTGATAGTATTTGGTACAGCGATGTATCAGAATATCCTTGAAATTTTCAGCCGCCAGTTCCAACGTTTTAATCAAATCGGCTCTGTTCATGTCGTACATTTCCATGCGGACCACATGTTCGGTGGCCAACGGGATGCGATTCATGATGGATTTGTACCTCAAAATTAGGACGACGTATTCGTTGAACGAATGTTCGCGTTCGATGAAATGCTCGACGAACTGCTCGTCATGGCCGTTCATGAGCGGCAGGAACTCGTCGAAATCTTGAACTCTCAATTCGGGGCCGATGCGTTGATCTTCGAGCATATCTCTGATACGAATTTTGTACGACATTGCAGTTTCTTCGGGAATGGTGGGCTGAAATTGGGATCGATTTCATGAGATACCTACGCTACGGCTAGTTTCAAACAGAAAAAGGTCTTATAGCTAGAGAGCTGCGGGTCTAAACCACCGATGAGAAGCTTTACGTCTTCCATCATGAAGAGGGGCGACACTTCTTACGCAATCCGAATCTTCCGCTAAGCAAAAGATTTGGATCACGCAATCCACCATTTTTCTAGATTAGTTCAATGGCCTTCCATCAAATAGTGTCACCCCTCTTCATTTAAAGTTTCAGATTCAGAATGCGGCTGAGATTTTGAAAATCGGTTAACAAGGAAAAAAGTTATGATTCCAAAACCATCATTTTGAGATCACCCTGTAAATAAAAGAGCTAAGAAGACAATTCTGGAAATTTCTCGAGGTAATGAGACCATCTTCATGACTCTGCTGTCAAATTTGAAAACAAAATTTTTTCAATTGAGATCCTTTTGAAAATACCGCAATTTTGCACAGTTTCAGGTAACATTCTGTAGCGATTTTATGTGGAGAACCTTGTGTTTTGAAGGAGTACGAAATTTCAGATGAAATACTGTGCTAGAAGCGAACAGTATGAACAGAATTCAAATTGTTCAAAGCAGAAAAAAGATATTCAGATTTTAATAGAGGCAAAATTTTGGAGTGCGAAGAAACTAGTGTTGAGTACTATAAGCATTAAATTCAATGTTAACGTTACCTGCAGGAATGCCGTCTCTTCCCAGTTCAAATATAACTTAGTCTCCAAACGTGGAATATCCATAACAGCATCGACTATATCGTCTATGAGGTGGATCAATGTTTCTTTGAAATTCTTGAAGGGTGGTTCAAATACCAGTATGTTTATTCTTTGTTGTAATTTGATCATAAATCCTTTATTCGAATACTGAAATACAAATGAGTTTTTTTCAAAAAATACAAAATTTTAAAAACGAAGTGTCCAACTCAGCAAAATTCCTTAATTTTATGGAGATAACTATTGAAATTAAAATGGATAAGCTTGGATACAGACTCATTAACTGACTCTTTGCCGAGCACAGTCATATTTATGTCGCTGAAAACTTCGATGAATTACGCTGAATTATCACCAATTGAACATATTGTCTAATTGACGCGTGTTTCATCCTTATCAAAGGGTATCATCGTTATTCATCACTTCCTAATAGTCCTACGCGGCAATTAATTGGATCATAAATAATCCTGAATTCCAGTAATAATAATAATACTTCCTCATAAACACCCAAAGGCATAGCCTGTGCGGGTAGAGGACGGCTATTATTATTATTTGCCGTGGCGCTCCGGGGCGACTTACTGATGTTTCAGGTGATGTATTCACTTTTCAGCTGTAGGAAAACCCGGAAAACCTACAGCACCACCTCGGGTGGTCGGTGTGCACTCCAAGCTAGCACTAGACGAGATTGGCATCTAGACAACTCACAATACACTTGCTTTTTAACAAGGCATGAGGTCGCCTATCGATCCGATATAAAGTAGTTGAGAAAAATTCGCATACCTACATCGGACTCGAACCGACTATCGCTATGCTGGAGTTTCGAACGGCCTGTGCCTTGGACCGCTGATCCACCGACCACACTTCTGACACATCGGATCGAACTGAATTTGCAGAATACCGGACGCTTCTTACATTAAACTTAGACACAGACTATTCGCTCACCGTCCATTTTCCGAGTTTAGTCATATTTATATCGCGAAAACCCCGATAAATTGTGCTGATTTATCACCAACCGGACGTTTAATTCTGATCAAAGGGTATCCTCGTTGTTCGTTAGTTCCCAACAATCATAAGCGGTATTTAATGGCTCATGAAGTTCTCGTTTTTGATCGATTAATAGCTTTCGAGGGCCTCCGTGATTGGACATGGGGACCATGTTTCTTTTCTGTTCGTAGTACTGTACCGAAATCAATTTATTACTACCTGAATTATGACATACCAAGTACTTTTGTCCAATAGGATTTGAACAATGCCTAGGTATCACATTTGTTTGCATCTGTATTTGATTGACGGGTAAAACTATAGAGAGGCTTTATAACGGGTCCTCTGCAATAATCGAAACTATATTTGTATTAATCACTTACTTAAAACCCCTGTTTAAATTATTCCAATTAGCCTTTCCAGGGAATCATCTATCCAAACTTTGACAAACAGTTACCGAACTTACCTTAACATCCGTTATATAGTTAACATAGTCATAGAGCGACTTTAAGCAGAGGGTCTGCAAATGGTAAGTCATTATAGTGGCTACAGCGTTATAAAAAGATTGCATTTTCTTTTTCTTGGTAGGGTCGGGCAGTTTCTTTCTTTTGTGGCCCAGGAGAAATATGTCGATGACTTCCCGGTAATAAAGGTCTATGAGAGTGTTCTTGCAATTTTGTATATGCTTGTTGGCGGTATATTTAAAGTCTTGAAGCTCGAAAGCGCCCTTGTGCTGTTTTAGTTGATTGACATCTATCAAGCGCAACTTCCTGCAATATCAATGTATACATTAATTCATCGGTGAACTTTACCTTCACAGTTGAAGAAGGAGCCCATTTCAATGAGGAACAATAACATTGCGTTAAAAAATGTTGACTGATGTTTCAAATTTACAGTCAAAATTACCCTAACATCTAGGACTCTGCATACATTTCGGAATCTCGATGGAAAAAATTTGGATCAGTTATATAGGTAGTCTATACCTGTGATTTTTCGAAAAACTATACTGGCCGGGGTTTTCCAGTGGAAATACTTCATTAAAATCGTAGATTATGATTTCATCCGAAAAAAGGTGTGAAAAATCCATGTTTTTCACCATTCTAGGAACAGAATACTCCGCAGAATATTCAGATGACACGATTTGTCAAATTTTCAAGAACTATCCTTCAAAGAAAATCTGCGCATTGGTTTCGAATACTCACGTCAACTTTTTGCTGTACCACAAATCCAACAATGCCGCCAAGCACGGATTGATCACGTGTAAGTTACGCTCCATTTTCAGTCTAGCAGCGTTGAAACTCGGTCTGAAGCTGTTCCCAATCATCTTCAGTTCTTTTCTGTATTGAGATTCTTCGTCGCCCAGTGGTCTTACGAAGGCCGGGTCTTGCAGCACGAAATCTATGATCGCTTTCTTGACCGCCATCATGAAGTCCTCCTTCACATCTTCGATGGACTCACTCAGAGTTTTTTCCCACACTAGCAACCGACGTGGTACCAGGGATAGCACCTGTAAATCCAGTCATATAGGAATAGTAAATCAAGCAAAGGATAATACAATGTGGTTTCGGTGGTGATATTGAGCTTTTTCATGAACAGGTATATCTTCACAAAAATTTACAAGCCCCCCCTCCCCAATTGATATATAAACTCACCCTGCTCAATACTTTTCCATCGAGAGGTGCCACGTGAACCGTGTCCACTCCATGTTTGACATAATAGTAATATCGCAACATTTCTTTCTCTTCTGCGGACGGTATTTCATTGTCTCCAATTTCACGTTCTTCTGGGATCCCGACAATCAATTTAACCAACCTATTTCGAAATTCTTCCCGTTGTTTCTTCAAATCCGTGTACGATTTGAGTTTTGATTGATGCTCGGCAGCTGAAATATTTGTTTTCTTCATTCATTGTATTTATATGAAGTGGATTATCTTTCAAATTTGTATTGACTTTCATCCCAAATCCACACGAGAAATATTTAAATACTTTTTTTTAATTAATTAGATGAAAAGAATGTTAATATCTTCCAGCAAAAACTATTTGATATTTAGTTAAATACCTTTTTTCTTCTCAGCTGCAACTTTTCTTTTATATTTGGGATGCGAAGATGCTAAAATAGGTTTGAGCAGTTCAGGTGGTAGAGAGAAGAGCGACTTGTCTTCTATATTAAAGTCGGATGGTAACGTTAATCTAGGTACTTTGATGTTGAGATCTCCTCTAGCATCTAGCTTGGCTCGTTTTTCTGTTATCTTCTTCACCAGACGGTCACGTTCTACGTCTCTATAGGACATGTTTCACTCTTATCGATCTGGAAAAAATGCTTGAATTATTAGTTGTTTGCCTCATTTTTTCCACATTGTGGAAACGTGTGGAGAGATGGATACTTCCCAGATACCACATAATATCCTATAGATATCCGTTTCATGTCCAATTCTGGTCGGAATATCCTCGGATTTGAAATGGACATCCATTGAGGATGTGTAATGGATATTTTTCAGAAGATATTTTATTCCATAGCCATAAGATATCCAAAGCAATCATAAATTCATATAAATATTACAAAATCAGTGTTCAACCTATATTTTTTTACCTCCCATTTTTCGTACGAAAACTTTTTTTTTCAACGAGTACTATACAGTTCCGTATATCACTGTTTTTCTTGGACTTGATATGGAATTCCATAAGATATTATTGTCAATGGTCGATGGATTCGAAACGGGTATCTTCCAGAAAATATTATACAGCTGGACATAAAATATCCGAGGCAAGCCTAAACGAATATAAATATCAAGCTGAATTTCTAATAACGATGTTTTCTTTCTTATCTCATTATCGAACATGAATTAAATCTTTCTGAAAATAGGTAATTGGTTTCTTCGGAAAATATTCTGCGCATCGGGGTGAAGTCTGAGCAAATATAAATGAATGTGTATGTCGAGCTGAATTTTTAAAATTGTTTTTTTTTTTTCTCTCTTCAACGTATACCAATTGGATCTTTTTCCTGGACCGTGATTTCTTTGGACTTTATAAGAACTTTCATATGATGTTATAATTCATGGATTGGAAATGAATATCCATTAAAAGATATTCTACACAGATGGTTATGGATATCCGAAGCAAATATAAAATGAATACAGAGTACAATATCAATATATTTAAACAGTTTCTCTCATTCCTCAATGATAATATTATTTGATATCCCTAAAACATAATATCTTTTGGATATTTGTGAACAATATATGTCTTATGGACATACTTGTGGGTACCTTGTAGCTGTCCTGGACAACTTCTACTGGATATCTGTGAACAATATCTCATGGATATCCTTGAACGATATCTTATGGATATTCCAGAAGGATATCTTATAGAAGTCCATCTTCGTCCACTCAGAACATCCACTGGACGTCCAAAAAATATCCATCGAATATAACTGGATGACCTCTGGATATCCCCAGTATCCAAATAATGAATGTCCAACGGATATCCACCGAAGGCCAGTGTGTTGACTGGGTGGGTTAGTGACTGAAGTTTCCGAATGCGGATTGATAACTTACGTTAGTGATTTTATCAACCCGAGTAGATTTCCAAAAAGCCCCTATTATTATGTATTAGAGCTCTTATAATGGACACAAATGTCACTTGTATAACAAAAAATTTTGGTTTTATCCTGTGTAGCTGCACCTTAACTTAACATGCTGTTGGGTGATTTTATGACGAAAGTTTAATGCTTCACACTCACGATATCCGACAATACGATGGTCCGAAAGTGTTACTATCGGATGATTATTTAAAATTATTTGAAATTAACCAATAGGAACTCGGAGGTAACATTATCCTATCATAGTATCGTCGGAAATCGTCACAGAAAAAATTATATCTTATGACCATATATTTAATTTATGAGTTCTGTGGATATCGTGAGTGGAAACTCACCCTTAGACTAACATGATTTGATGGAACATGTAATCTGTCATTTGTCATTCGTCAAACTGTAGATGTCAATAATTTTAAATATAGATATTTTTGAGGTTACAAAATTACTGATTTCAAAGTTTGTAGCATCAATAAGGAAATATACAGAATGGTAAGGAAACATACCTAATAACTCCACTTCACCTTGCAATATCTACTGATTTCATTCGTCAGACATCACATTCACAACCGAAACTACAGACGTTTCCACCAAACTAATTACTTATCCATGGTAACCCACCTTATATAGTTGTCATTGATTAAACGAATTCTTAAATTTTTTGTAAGTAATCATGCACTGAAGCACCTATTTCGAGAATGTCCAACTATTATTTTGCTAGCCTTGGAGTCACTACAATCTTCCTAATCGTTCTACTTATCGTTTGCCAGATTCTCACCAAAGCGATAACAAGATTTTTCCACCTATCCAAGGTTAGTTCAGCAGCTGAGAAGTCTTTGCTTGCCACACTGCGCAAGAAAACCGGATACACCTTCGCAAACTGTAAGAAGGCTCTGGATATGCACAACAACGATTTGAATCAAGCCGAGTCTTGGTTAAAACAGCAAGCACAAGCTCTTGGATGGTCGAAAGCTACAAAACTGGAGGGAAGGCAGACTAGTCAGGTATACTGTATTATTTTAAGTAATTTTAGTTGTTAACAAATAGTAAAAAGGAATTTGCACCAAACATTTTGTGATTACACTTTTCCATTATTAATACCAAACAACTTTTCCAAAATGATCCCACTTTGGATTGTTCTTTTTGGAACTAACAACTTTAAAACTACCACTGAATCTTCATTTTTATTCTCTCAAGGGTCTAGTGGGAGTTGCAGTGAGAGAAAATGATGGTGTATTAGTTGAGGTGAATTGTGAGACAGACTTTGTGGCAAGAAATGCGGAATTTCAGAAGATTGTTGAGGAGACTGCAAATACTTGTTTAAATTTTGTCAAGAATCATCAGAAGTCACAAGATAAAATAACCAAAGTAAGTTGAAGGTAGTCACACTCAGTGTACATTTTTATTTTTGGGAAGCTTGTATTTGAATGGCATAACAAAATTTTTCTAAAAATGTATTGTTTTGACACCATTTGGTGAATGTATTATATATGATGAGTACCATATTCTTGCTGTGATTTCTTGGTGGATATAATGGTCGTTACTGTATACCTCAATAACAAGACTATGACAGAAATATTGATGGAATCATTTGAAAAAATTAAAATATTTGAACAATTTGATAGAAGCTGCTCTACTACATTTTTTACTGACAGAACAAAAAGGCGGCAAATTCGAGCTTGTTGAAGAATCAAAGAAAAATATTGAATCAATAGCAAAAAATTACTCTGAATATAATAGAAATTATTAATAAAACACCACTGTACAAAAATAGCATAGATAATAGGGATTGTGATAATACTAATAATTTTTTAGACAAAGACAATCTGACATTGAATTTACCTTGAATCTACTCAACATTGTCACACAGATTCAAAAATCATGAACTATAATGTTTATTTCTAAAAAAAACCTCATCCATCTTTTATGATCACATAACCAACAAATCTAGACAAAATGGTTAGTGAATTTTATTCATGTCAAGTTGGTTTATGGAAAAAAAGTGAGTGATTGATTTCCTACTCATGTTGAAATTAAATGCCTCAAAAAGTTGGTTGTGCAAATGTGCAAAGTTCAAAGTTACCAACTTGACATAAATAAATTCACTAAACATTTTACATAAATTTGTTGTTTTGATGTTTTTAAAAGAAGGTTGAGTTTTTGTTTTTTTCGCGGTAGAAATGTGTCCTAAAAAATGCCAGTCATCGCTGGCGAAATAACTTGAGGCCGCCAAAAATTTCATTTGGATATTTTGTTCAGGAAGCCAAACTATGCAAGTTCCAAAAAAAAAAATTGTTGGTAGCTCGTGGCAATTGATTAATGGAATTAATAGATTTTCCCGCACTAGTGCGGGAATATGACACCTCTCAAACTAAATTGCGTGCGGGAATAGGGCGGAACACGCACGCTTGTAGAAAAAAATTATTACCGCACTAGTGCGGGAAAAACTCACTTGAAGTGACATTAGCGTGCGGGAAAATTTTTCCCGCACTAGTGCGGGAATTTGACACCTCTCAAACTAAATTGCGTGCGGGAATAGGGCGGAACACGCACGCTTGTAGAAAAAAATTATTACCGAACTAGTGCGGGAAAAACTCACTTGAAGTGACATTAGCGTGCGGGAAAATTTTTCCCGCACTAGTGCGGGAATATGACACCTCTCAAACTAAATTGCGTGCGGGAATAGGGCGGAACACGCACGCTTGTAGAAAATAGTAATTATCCTAACAAGTACGGAAAGAGTACTATTCCCGCATGAGATTTTGTGTTACCCGAACGACGCAAAGCGGAGTTCGGGTAAGCAGTCGAGTGCGGGATAGTACCTTTCCGTATGAGTAAGGATCAAGATTTTTTCTACAAGAGCATTGAAACATTTTATGTGATGCTCTTGAACAAACTTTCACGTGCGGGAAAAATTATTACCGCACTAGTGCGGGAAAAACTCACTTGAAGTGACATTAGCGTGCGGGAAAATTTTTCCCGCACTAGTGCGGGAATATGTCACCTCTCAAACTAAATTGCGTGCGGGAATAGGGCGGAACACGCACGCTTGTAGAAAAAAATATTTTTTGTTATATGATTCATTTATTTTTTGTTTGTGATTCAGATATGCCTGGATGCCGAACAGCTGAAAAATTTGAAAGCTGTCGATGGAAAGTCCTTGGCTGATAAGCTAGCACTAACCATTGGTACACTTGGAGAAAATGCGACTTTAAAAAGAGCTTTGTGTCTGAAAGCTGGAAATGGCATTCAACTCTCAGGTTAGTTTGTGGTTGGTATTTATTTTAATCAATCATATTCACACAAACCAATAAAGAAACAGAAGTAGTAAATTCATATAATTCGATTGAGTTTCATAACTTCTGTGCGCTAATTGCCGTACCTATCTGGATTAGGTGAATTTTCAATAACATCAGTTGACCCCTTTCAACCTGCTGTCTTAATGCCCTAGTTTTCCTTTGCTAATTTGGAATTTCCAACAATGTGTTACCTTACAAATAATTTATTTAAATCACTGGATACAAAAACTCTAACAATTTGTTCCTTTCTTGATCTTGCAAAAAGCGTTTGATACAGTCAGTCATGAATTACTATTGCATAAATTGGAGAAATTAGGGTTTCGCGGAATATCATACAAACTACTAGAAATCTTTCTCTCTAATAGAATTCAATGTATAGAAATTAATGAAAAGATTAGCAATCCAGGAATATTTGATTAAGGTATACCTCAGGGTGCAGTCTCAGGCCCACTTCAATTCAATCTTCATCTTAATGACTTATGAATTCTTGAAAGTAATGGTAACCTAATGTGTTGCATATGATACTGTTATTTTATATGAGGTTTCCACTTGGAATGAACTTCAAGAAAAAGTTGAGAAAGATATAAAAATAATTAAACGTTGGTTTGACGATGATGTATTAACAATCAATTATGAAAAAACAAAATACCTTCCATTCACTTTATACCTCCGATCAAGTAACACGAACTAGATGAGTAATACTCAAATATTACTGAAGGTAACATCTTGTTAAAGAATGGCGAAAAAAATACATTTTTGTAAAATTATTTACACAAAAATTGAAGCTTCGAAAAAAGAAGTGAGATCGACGTTTAACAAAGTAAATGATGGAAAATATTCGTTCGTTTTGATGGTGGGAATGAACAAAAATGCCCAAAAATTAGGGGAAATATGCTGTTCATTCATTTAATACTTGAAGAATATTTTTTTCATTTATTTTGTCTTCATGCATCCGTACATCCTTCTATCAATCAAAAAGAAAAATTCGTTTCTGACTTCCTTTTTCCTCAGGGATGAAGACCCTTAAAGGCGTACGTGGCGGGACTCGTCTAGGTTGTGTTATTTGATCAGAGTTCAATCACAAATAAATTATGGAATTTTGGGATGGTGTGGCGTTAATGAAAACTTTAGAAACTCTACAAAGATGGTTTTGGATTTTCTTAATTGAGACCTTGCTATGTTGTTTATGAACGGCCAAATATCGCGATTCTTGTCAATATTTATTCCTGGAACACCCAATTTTGACAATGAGAATAATGGTATTATTTCAATGATAAAGCATATTTTGAATGATGGATTACCATACAAAATAATACAGTGTGGAAGACCGGAAATGAAACAGATCGAATATCTTTAAAACACATGTGTCGTGAAGAAAATGCAAAAACACGTCGATTTTTAATCTGAAGGGGGCATCTTTCTATCATAACCCCACCCCTTGGCCACCCAAACAATTTGAATAGGGAAAGTGGTAAATGTGATACTTCATTAAAAATGTAATTTCATAAGGAATTCAGCCACGTCAATTTTTGCTACCCAACTCTCTATTTTGGCGCCCTCTTGCGGGAAAAATAACTGATCCGTATTCCAAATTATGATGCTTCATTTGCAAGCTAATTTGACATAAATTCGTTGATAATGCATTATGAAATTTTTCTAATGAAAAAAACAAAATGGCGGACACGATTTAAAATTATGGTCCTATATTATTCAAACTTGATTAGTGGTGGTTTTCAGGGTCGAAAATTATGAATTGTTTGTCAATGCAGAAAACAAAATGGCGGGTGAAACGGACCATAATTACAAATTTCGTCCGTCATCTTGGAGCCACCATCTTGTTTTTTTTTGCATTGACAAACAATTTATAGTTCATGTTTCCGACCCTGAAAACCACTACTTATCAAGTTTGAATCAAATCGGACCATAATTTTAAATCTTGTCCGCTATTTTATTTTTTTCCTTAGCAAAATTCCCCAATGCATTGTCATCGAATTTATGTCGAATAAGTTTGCAAATGAAGTATCATAATTTGGAATACAGATCAGTTGTTTTTTCCGCAAGAGGGCACCAAAATAGAAAGTTGGGTAGCGAAAATTGACATGGCTGAATTCCTTATGGAATTACCATTTTAATGATGTGTCACACTTACTACTTTCCCTATTCAAATTGTTTTGGTGATATATAGTGACCAAGGGGTAGGGGCAGTGGTATGACAGTTTATTTATTTATTTTATTTATTGAAAGAATAGCTTCCAGACAGAACAAGTTCTGGTATGAGGAAGTTGTACATAAGTTCAAAAAAAAATTAACAATTGCAATTAAAAATAAAAATCATAAATCATAATCACTGATGAACAATTAACAACAATAATAATTGTAAAGTCATAATAACATTTAAAAAAAATAATCATAGATCAGTCAACAAAGATCAAATCTTAACAGCAATTTCAATAATACAGTTTTATCTACTCCGTAAGGAAATAATGTGCTTTTTCACTGAGATTTTGAATTTTGAGAAATTTCTGCAACTTTTTATATTATTGGGTAATTTATTGAATTCAGCTAGAGCAGCGTGGGTAAATCTTTTTTGACCAACTGAAGACGTAGCAGAATCAAGATGGAACAGGTTATATTGTCTAGTGCAATGATTATGAATTTCAGAGTTTCTTATCAAGATAAAATTTGATTTTAATATTTTATTTATAATTTTGAATGAAATGTTTAGGGTATTTATTTTATACAATTCGTCTAAAGAAAATGTATTTGTAATTTCATGAAGTTTATCAGTTGGTAAATCATATGGAAGACGATACAGCACTTTCGAAGATTTTCTACATAATGTAGATATTTTATTTTATTGGAACAAGTTCCCCAAATGATTCTGCGACCAAGTATGTGCGAATACAGAATCATATTGATAATTTTTTTATCAAGTTTAGGGCATCTTCTCAAAGCACCAATGATTGGAGATACTTTTTTCGTTAAGATCTCAACATGTTTGCCCCACTTCAGTTTATCGTCAATCCAAATACCAAGATACTTTTTTTGTTGTTCAGTTTGTTTCAATATTTCGTTTTTGATATTGAGACTAAGGGAAATATTTTGTTTGTTTTATTGCTGGAATATCATACACTCAGTTTTATTAGTTGAGGTTATGATAATAAGATGTCCCCCTTGGATTAAAAATCGACGTGTTTTTGCATTTTCTTCGCAATACATGTGTTTTGAAGATATTCGATCTGTTTCGTTTTCGGTGCCCCACCCTGTATATGAAGTATTTGTATTTAAATTGTATCATTGTATTACATTGGTATTATTAACAAATTTTTTACAAATTGAGTGCACCTGATCTCAGAATAACATAACATTTTTTTATTTCCCAAGAAACATACAAGTTTATGACAGGGAAAAATATAAACATTTTCAACTAAACTAAATTAATTACTAACTAGTTATTTCTAATTTTCATATATTTATAAAATTCATGATAATAAATATTTTTTCAAATTTACTTTGAATCTCATTTTACCATAGGATTTTAAAGATTTTGGCAATTCATTGTAATGCATTATTCCTTTGAAGTATATTGATTGTTGACCCACATTTGTTCTCACATTGATAACTGATAAATGATCTGATTGCCTCGTCAAGTGGTTATGATTACTGTTAATTAGGTTGAAAGCCAAATGAGAGTGTTTGAAGTTATTTTTAACTAGGTGAATAAAAGTACAAATCTTTAACTTATAAAGAGAATGGATATCTAGAATTTGTTTTGGTTTATATAAATTTATTGTAGGTTCCTTGTATTCTAGTTTGAATATACATTTGATGATTTTGTTTTGTAGGGTTTTCAATGGTTTTAGTACACATTTTGTTGCCGATCCCCATACTGAGATTAAGTACTGAAGTTTGGAAAAGACTAAAGAATAAAAAATTAATTTCAAATATTTCAAGGGTAAAAAGTTTCTGATTTTAAAAAGAATTCCGATTACTGGGGATATTTGCTTCCTTAATATTTCAATGTGTTTGGACCATAACAAATTTTCATCAATATACAGGCCAAGAAACTTCAAAGTAGGAGCATACTTGATGATTTCTCCTTTGAAATTGATAGGTTCTTTGAAATCGACATAGGTCGATCTTTTGGTCACAAACATAAATGATGATTTTTTGTAATTTAAAGTTAGTTTATGGTTTATTAACCAGGATGATATTTTCTCAATGTCAATCAACATTTTTTTTTTAATATCTTGTAAACTATATCCGTTGTATATTATGGTTGTATCATCAGCAAACATTTTGATTTTACCAAAAAGTTCCAAATCAGCTAATGAATTAATATATATAAGAAAGAGTACAGGTCCAAGGATTGATCCTTGTGGCACTCCACATAAAACTGTTTTATACAATCCTTCAGTATCTTCCATGAATACAAACTGTTTTCTTTCTGGAAGATAATTTCTGAACCATTCGTGAACACTTCCTCTCACACCTATTTGATATAAGATGTCCAATAAAATTTTGTGATCAACTGTGTCAAAAGCTTTCTGAAGATCAAGCGATAGAATACCACATTTTTTACCCGAATCTATATCCAGTTGGAATTGAGTAATGACATCAAGTACTGCTGATTCTGTATCGCTAGATCTTCGAAAACCATACTGCCCATTATACAGTAATTTTGATTTTTCAAGGTATTCAAATAATCTACAATGCATTGCTTTTTCAATTATTTTTGAAAGTATTGATAGAATCGAGATGGGTCTATAATTATTCATTTGATCTTTTTCACCTGCTTTGAAAATTGGTGTAACTTTCGCAATTTTCATTTTATCTGGAATTATGCCCGTTATGAAAGTTAAATTTATTATTTTGCTCATAATAGGTGCAAGTTCTGATTTCACTGTTTTGATAATTTTGGTGCTGATTTTGTCAAATCCTGGAGATTTTTTTGTATCAAGCGAATTTATGATTTCTTTTATTTCTACATGATCTGTAGGCTTCAGGAACATAGAAGTTAATTTAGAATGAACTAGAATTTCATAATTGGAAGGAAAAACAACTGACAAATTGGGACCGACATTGAGGAAGTAATTGTTGAATTCTTCACATATTTCCTTCCGATTTTTAATTTTTTTCCCATTACGTGAGATAACTTCGATATTTTTGGGATTAGTCTTTGATTTGTGATACAATATTTCATTGATTCCACTCCATACAGATTTAGGGCTAGCATTTGCAAATTGTTCTTTATAATATTTTTGTTTTGCCTCTCGAACAGAGCTCTTGACTAATTTATTGAAATAGTTATAAGAATCTATCTATCGTTTTGTGCCTGATTAATACTAATTTACTAATAGTGTTTGAACATTTGATAGATAATATAAGACTAAATAATATAATAAATGTATTCAAGAAAATAATCTAAAATTATCAGAAGCTAAGAGACTAAACTAACAATATATATTGACATTCATTGTACTTCAAGAGTTCTAGAGTTTATGAAAATGAAGGACACCAGATTTTTGCAGAACAGTTTGTAACTATAAATATTTTTTATTTTAAATTTTTGAGACCTTTTTGTCTTGTACTGTGATTGTGGGAAATTTTTGTACATGAATTTCGCAATATTAAAAATACAAAGATGTGTTAGATCGAGCATTTTACTATCTATAAAGAGCTGTTCAGTGGAAAATCTGCGCCTTTTTGTTAGTATTACTTTCAAAATCCATTTCTGTGTAACTTTCAAACAATTTATCTGATTATTATATGCAGCTCCCCATATTGTCATTCCATAGGACATTACAGATTCTACTAAGGATTTATAGGCCACTTTCAAAATTTTTTCTGGAAGGATATCCCTGAGTTTATAAAATGCAAATACCAGTTTTCTAAGTTTGCTATTCAAATATACAGAATGATTGATTTCAGATTGGGTTGTACTTTTGGGCTGTTTGTGAAAGTTATGAATTTGGTCTTGCTCTCATTCAAGCTCAGGAGATTATAGTCCATCCAACATTTGACTTGATATAAACCTTTTTCCGCTTTTTTCGTAACTTCTTGCCAATTTGTTCCATGGAATAGGAGAACCGTATCGTCCGCATATGAGACCTACCTCCATATTCAACATTTCATTGATATAGAGCAGGAATAACTTAGGGCCGAGGACTGTTCCTTAAGGAACACCATATCTGATTTCCGAAGGTTCGCTAAACTTGTTTTTATTTTAACGACAGATTTTCTCTGCGATAAATAACTTCTAAATAATGATAGCGGTACGCCTCTAATCCCGTATTTTTCAAGTTTGTCTAAAAGTTTATCGTGTGGAATGCTGTCGAAAGCTTTAGCTAAATCCAAAAAGATGCCTAACACTTTATCATTTTTATTAAGGTGCTGGTAAATTTCATTCGTGAAATAATGTAGTGCATCCTCAGTGGAACTTCCTGCCTTGAAACCGAATTGTTTGGGAGAGATTAGTTGGTGGTGATTGACATGACTTTATAACCTGCTGGCTATACTTTTTTCATACAATTTTGCAATATTACTAATGACAGATATTGGTCGATAATTATTGACAAAATATCAGGTGAACTAAAATGTCAACAATATTCGTTTTTATCATTTTGATGGTTTTTGCTGATATTTTGTCAATTCCAGAAGCGGCATTAGTTTTAAGGTTGTCAATTATTCTCAATATTTCTGGAGTCGTGACAGGTGTCAAGAATAGAGAGTTGTTTATCGTTTAGGTCAGGTAGTGATTCATAATCTGAGAGTGGGTTAGATCTAATCGTTCTTGCAAGATTTTCTCCAACTTTTGAGAAATGATTTATGAATATATTAGATATTTTATATACGTCAGACTAACATTCGTCATTTTCATTACATATAGTAGATGGTTCGGTTGATTCATTATTTGAAACGGAATTTTTTATAACTTGCCATATTTTTTTCGTATCTTTGTTTGCATCCAGAATTTTTTTAGAGTGATAGTTTTGTTTAGTTTTTTTAAGTAATTTATTGAGGAAATTCCTATATTCCTTGTACTCTTGCCAAAGTGTTTCGTTATGTTTATTAGCCAAGCATTTTTTTTTAATGCATCCCTTTTTTTAATTGATTGTATTAATCCATTAGTTATCCATGGTTTTAGTTTTTTAGTGACTTTGATATTATTATAATGGGTACATTTTTACAGATGATACATCAATTGTCTGTTAAAATTATCGAAAGCCCGATCAATATCATTTTCATTATATACGTTGCTCCAAGGCTCAGCTTGTAATCTTATATTGAGTGCTTTATAATCAATTTTGGTGATTTGTATGAAATTATCAGGTTCCTCCATTTTTTCTTTAATATATTTTTCTGCGATGTTCAATAGTATGCTGTAGTGATCGGTAATGGCTGTTGTGAAAATAAATGATGTACAATCTTTTGAATCTACAGAATTGTCTATTTTCAAGAAGATATGATCTAAACAAGTTTGGCTAACTTTAGAAACCCTGGTATTTGCATTTATATATGAAGTATAGCCGTGGGAATTCAAAGTATTGATATATGTACTTGGGATTAGTTCATTTTGATCAGTTGAATTTATGCTGATGTCACCTGTCAGAATGTTGAATTCAGATTTTCCATGATCACCCAGAAAAATATCTAGCGCGCTAACAAAGTCAACGGGATTTGTTGAAGGTGATCTATAAATTGCAAATATATTATATTCTCTGTTTTTGTGTTGAAATTTTAGATTTGTTAGAGTAACTTCTGCAACTTTATGCTGTGTCACTGACGAATAATTTATTCCATTCTTTATATAAATGATTATTCCGTCACTTCTATTATTTTTACTTTCATTATAATATATTGTGTAGTTCCTGAGATTGTAAATATCGATATACTCGAGATTCCACGTTTCTGTGAAAATTATTATATCGCAAGTGAACGACAAAGACTCCAAGTAAACCGTGAACTCTTCGAATTTTTTTTGTATACTACGAATATTCATATGAAATATATTAAGTCCATTTGAGAGTATATTTTTATTAGTTTCATCCAATTGTTCATTGTTTACGATAATTTCCTGAACATTGCTATAATTTCCCAATTCATCAATATAATCATTATAGTCATTCATCCGTATTTTCTATATCTAGAGCTCCTGAACTATTGAAACGGTATTCAAAGTGAATTGAAAAGTTAATAAACAATAAATATATCAGATATAGTGTTGGGAAATGTTAGCCAATATAACTAGCGAATTCCTCGAGGTGGAAATTTTGAAGCACATGCTCATTTTTGTTATTATATTTCTTTACAGCATACGCCCATCCTTCAGGAGGTGCAGTTGATAAAGTCTTGTTAGGTAGACTTGGAGGTTTATTGGCATATAGAGCAGCTGAGCCTATTGAGAGTTTAAGTGAAATTAGCAAAGGTAAGCAGTAAGCACACTGAAGATATTATTTTAAAGTTCATCTACAGCTTTTCTGTTAGTAACTAATCGAGACATTCTGCAAATCCATATGAACCAGATAAACTTTTTGCAGGTTACATTCGAAAGTAAGGCTGTTAGTTTTCGAAATATCAAGATATAATATATGTTAGCATTGAACCAATTTTTTACTTTGCACATATCATTTCTGATCGTTCTCGTTATGTCAGAGTATTGTAATATCATCGGCAAATAAAGACTAGCTTTAATAATATAATCAGGTAAATTAAATAAAAGTGATTAAATATTTATTACTTGAAGCCTACTTTTGTATTAAGAAAAATATATAATTAAGGTAAGCTCGGGTTAGTGTGAATTTGGGGCAAGTGTGAGTTTGCTCGCTATCTTCGCCAAACCGGGCGACAGCCCAATGCCATCTATTGACGAATAGCCTACACTCATAATGAATCCATAACCATCGTATAAAATACCAAAGAGATCTTGTGAAATCCAAATATTTTCCGCAATTTTCTAACCTACAATTCATCAACCCGAACGAGTATAACGAGTTTATTTCAAGCTTTGAGTGTATTTTTAAAATCTAAGGTAAGAATCCATTTTATACACTTTTCTTCTGCCTAAACAATGAATCTGACTATAGATTGTTTTTTCATGAAGTTGTTTTTTTACATTTTTCCATTGCATGTCACACTTACCCCGAAATTAAATGTTATTGGGGATAGTGTGACCTATCTGTCAGGGTAAGTGGGAACCTGGCTCATTTGGCCAATCTAAACAGTAATATTTTTTCAGCTATAGTACGAAATTATATACGGAAATCTCAGGAGCCAAACAATATACCTGGCCAGATGTGGAAGACATTGATACACTTTCTGAGGATGAAATAACAACTGTGCTTCCATCACCACTCGTCAGAAGATGGGGATCAATGAAGTCTCATTCGATTTTTCAGATTTCTACCTGTAAATTTTTCTTTTCAACAAATGTTCACTTTCACGATTATTTTTTGTTTTTTTCCAATGGGGCATTTCAGATTCAATATTAAAAAGTTCCTACTATGTTTTGAATAAAGATATCTCGAAACAAATAAATTGTGGTGAAAGTTCCTTTACTGTTTACTCACACTTGCCCCAAAGAGAGATTTACGTGCATTAGTATCTTTAAATTTGGCCAGAATCACACTTGCCCCAAATTTCCGGGGAAGTGTGACCTATGGAGATGTATATCTGAATATATAAATAAAATTCATAGAATACGTTTTTCAACAGTTTTCTGTGGCGTATTACAAAGACTGACCTTAGAAGTAAATACCTGCAAAAGTCCATTGTTATATTAGTTCAGGTTCATCAGATGGACTAAATTCAATGCGAACTAATGAAAATCACGGTCACACTTACCCGAGCTTACTATATTCATTTCTTCCATCAATGTGTCGGATTCATTTAAATTCAGTCAATTTTTGTTCAGGTATTTGCCAACACGTTGTTGGAATGGATCCCAAGAAAATCGGAACGTCCAATGATGAACCAGCCAAGAATAAAGATGAAGAATCGTGTCTAATTCACCAGGAATATTTGTTGGACGATAGCGTTACAGTTAAAGATATTCTTGAAGAACACAAATTGGAAATTATCGATTTCAAGAGATTCGAATGTGGGGAGAGTGTGAATGCCTTGGGAGATCAGCCATTAGAGTACGTGGAAACATGTCAGTAGACCAGAATTCTAAACCGGTTTTATATATTGTGTAAATAAAGAAAAAATAGGAATATTCTATAATCGGAACATTTGCTATTGCTGTTTGTCCGAAATTTCGGGAAATTTAAAAGTTTTTGGGGGAACTAAACAAAACGTATCAACATTTCCTCGTGATTAACAATAATGATGGTAATAAATATATTTGTTCCTACATATACTCAACAAATTAGGGGCTGCAAATAAATATGGAAAAACCACAGGACAAGCCTGTTCCTGGCTATCAAATTACTAACTGAAATAATAACGAACAAAAAATTTAATTGAGAGTATGGTACATCATTGATAAGTAATAAATTAATGTTCATAGTTTAAAGTACGGGAGTAGTAAACAGAATATGTTCAGAAGTTGATGGCAGAATAGAGGTAAGTGCCTATTTATCGGTGGTAAAAGAAATAATTTTTTTATCGATAAATACATGTTTAATTGTACGTATGTAAGTTTTATTGATATAGCAAACAATCAAAATTCAAGGGAGTGAAAGAATCGCGAAAGCTTGCCTGAGCGATTTTTTCTACTTTCCCAGATTCGAGATTTTTGACAAATGACAATAGAATTTCAATACGATTCGAAACGTATTTATCTTCAAAAAAATGTATTGAATGTATTATAGGGATTAATACACAACCACCTTTGAAGAAGAAAATTCAATTGAGAAGTGAGAATTTCAAATTTATTTATATATCAATTCAATCCCAAGAAACATACAATATTTATACAAAGACAACCAATATGAATAAAGATATGAAAAAAATATCAACAATATAAAATATAATCGATAGGTAACAATTAAATATAATAGTTAAATCAGTATTATTGAATGATATTGGTCAAAGAAGTTATGCTATTTCATCCTCAGTGGAATATCCCAGTCATGCCCTGTCTCCGGAGCCCTGATACAACCAGAGGGCGCGGTGGTGTGTCATTAACCCCATTAAACACTCCCCACGTCCGTGGGGTGAGTGATTACTGGGCCCGAGAATCATGTGCCCTGAGAAGGCGGAGTGAACCAAGAAACACGGCCTTCTGCATTCTTCCGGCTGAATTTTCTGCCGCACCACGGCAAGCCGGTATGATTTTTATGTTTGAGAGCAGTGTTTCCACCACTCCACCAAGTTCCCCTATTATCAGAACCACCATCGTAGCAGAATGCTTTGGGTTACGCCTACAGAGTTCAAAGAGTAGATCTTGCTATTCGATCCATTTTTCCTCCTCTTTTTGGACGATGTTTGTTTCGCCAGGAGCCGAAAACTCTATGAGGAAAATCGTCCTACTTTGATGGTCAGGCTTATTGGCTTATATTTGCCTGAAAATGGAGAATGAGTAGTTCTAATAGATTCAGCACTTCTCATTCTCCACAACGGACTCAAAATCCCCCGGAGCATAAGGCAACACCGGTGTCTCGTCTACACCGTACGAGTGTCGTAGATGGTGGTACAACACTCGTAAGGCCGCGCTATGCCTGTAGATATAGGCTGAGACCACATCAGCTGGACAAGCTGACAGCAAATGCATTATGGTCTCAGCTGCCCCACAACACGCTCTGCATCTAGTGTCAGGGACGAGAGTGATGAAGACACCATCCTGATGGCAGGCCATTATGAATCCCCCGGTTTCCGACTTCAGCCCACATGACCTGAGAAAAGCAAAGGTCGGGTTCCTGGATAAGCCAAGGTCTTCAATGTTCTTGAAGAAGACCCCATGCATTGGCTTATCTTTATGTAGCTGTAGGAGCCTGTCACACTCCGCAGCGTTCACGTGGGCTTTTTGCTGAACTGGTTCCAACTCGGGGACAGAGTTTGGGTTCGTCCATTCAGTGTCGAATAGGAGACCGAGTTCATCGGCTGCACGGGATACTGCCTTGAAAAGAAATGCTGCAATCCCTGCTTTTTCGTGATCGCATACCCAGCAGAGAAGGGGATTTGAACTCCTGATGACTTAACAGGCTCCGTCCAGTTGTAACGAAGTTACTAAATCTCCGTGGTAAGGCAGATAAAAAGCAATAGTTCGTGGTACCTAATAATTTTCAATTAGTTATAAATAGCATCACCCTCTATTTTTTTTTATTTCTAGTAAATCCGTGATTGGCCCCTTTGTCGATATTACCCAGTAGTATAGGTACACTTTAATTATTCAGGCATTTCCTATCGGCATACTTGCCAAGCTTGGTACGCGCGCGATCCCATCCCGAAATTCAATCGAAATCTAAGTCCGATTGAATTAAATTATTAAAGTCACCCCGCATCTATGAGTTTCCGATAACGCCGCTAGGAAGCGCGCCCAGCGCACTACCGAATTCTCGACATCCAATCCTAACTAGAGTCCACTGAAATAATTCATAAAGGAGTTCACTTCGAACCGCACCGCCTGAAAAGTGTAGGAAGGAAGAAGTATCCAGGACGTTTTACATAGCGATACCGAGGTTATTGGTGAGCTTAATTTGAACAGTTGCTAGGGCACGTTCAGTTAATCACTTTTAACTATTTATTGGGGTCGTTGCTTTAGCACGCTTCAGTAGCATTGTTCTGGTTCTGAAAATTATTAGTCCTGGGACGTCAGGATCATGCGCAGTTGAGGAAAAGTGAGCGAATATGAACCTAAAGAGCACACTTCTCGTCAACTGCGCATGATCCTGACGTCCCAGGACTGATAATTTTCAGAACCAAAACAAACCTAGTAATAGTTCTGTAGCTTAGACAGTTGGTTGGACCGTCTGAAAGCTGTCTAGTTGGGTCGTTCGTATGGCACGCTTGACTGAGCAGATTTCCAGCTTAGCTTAGTTGCACGTCCGTCCGAAAAGGTGGCTATTGAACAGTTGCTAGGGCACGTTCGATAGACCACTTTTATAGTTAGTTGCCCGTTTGAGTACTTGTGTCTGATAACCGTAGAGCTTTGGCTGAGCTTTGAGTTTCCGTTTGCATCCCGCTTTTACCGCCTACCCGTTGCTTACCTAATAGTGCATAAACCCTTGTTGTGTTTACTAGGCTTAAATAGTAAGGTATAGGTGATTCACTAGATTTTCGATAATCAATGTGTTTGACATAATTAGCGTTTTATTTATCAATTGACTAATTGCTTTTGAGTATTATTCCATCTAACAGCCGGTACCCAGGATTCGAACCCAGGGAGGCAAGTAAAATCTGCCTTTCTGTCTATCAGAGATTTGGTCCATACCATAAGTGACCCCTGGAGTATTTTGTCTTCACTGGAGCTGCCCGGAGCAAGTGGACCTACACACGTTAAACAGAGGTGGCGCCCGAGGCAATCCGTAACCTTGGACTCGGCGCCGAAGTGACCCGTAAAGCTCAAAGAGCTTTACACAGTACCATTCTGTTATGTAGACACTCCAATCTCAAAAGTCCACGGCCTCGCTGTTGTCTGAGGTAGTATAACCGTGGAACTGACGATTTGGGATGCAAGCTCCTATGGAGATGCATCATTTTGCGAGTTTTTACGTCGAGTAAGAAGTAAAGTAGAATCGTAACGGCAAGCATATTAGTTGCAGCAACTTTGTTCTTCCCCGACAGTTCTGATGACCAGATCTGTCGGAGTTTGTGCTGATTCTTGCCGCGGAGAGAGTTTTTAACAGTAGCTACCTCTTGGGTGTGGCCTTGTTCCATCCCTAGGTCCTAGGTAGGTATACGTCTCTCCGGCATCCAGATGATGTAGGATGCTTCCGTCTACGAGCTGAACGTCCTCTCCGTATTCCTCGCATCGTCCTCTTTTGAGATGAACCGTGGCACATTTGTCGATCCACTCCATTCAGGTAGCATGCGTATACTCTTGCACCACCCCAAAGGACTGATGAAGATCCTTTTTTCCGGAGGCATAAAGTTTGAGGTCATCCATGTAAAACAGATAGGTGACCTTATGCCTCCGGTTGCTGGGGGTGCCGCAGTTGTATCCGCGGGTTTTCCGTAGTGCAATGGACAATGGCAGTAGTGAGATGCAGAAGAGAAGAGGGCTGAGGGAGTATCCCTGAAACACGCCCCTTCTAAAGATAACCTGCTCTGTTTGGACTCTGACTTGACGTTATGGTAAAGCGAGTCCTCCAGAGCGGCATCTCACTATTTGATCGGGTACCGCAAGGCATCTGAGCAAATGCATGATGAGCTCATACGATGTTGTATCAAATGCCTTGCGAAAGTCGATCCAGGCTATTGAAAGGTTACGCTTATACTACACGGAGTCCTGCATGGCAGGTTCTCCTTGCAGCCAGCGACTCCCTTCTTTGACCCTCTTTGCTCATATATCCGTTCATACACCGGCTCAACTGCGGAGAGTATTCGTATGTATAAAATACGTGTAAACATCTTATAGCATGCGTTCAAGCATGTTATCGGTCTGTAGTTTTTCGGATCGGACAAATCTCCGTTTTTGGGGATTAGCACGGTTCGCCCCTCGACAAACCAATCCGGAATCTGTTGTTCCCCATCCAGCCAAGAGTTGAAAACTCTTGCTAGATGGTGGTGGGTACATGGAAATTTTTTCCGCCAATGGTTATTTAGTCCATCAGGACCTGGAGCAGCAAAGTTCTTCGAGCCTTCTTCCGGGGTTATCGGATTGCGCAGTTCATTTTCAGTTTACGATTATTATTATCTCTATGATGTTCAATATTATTTATTCTTTAAGAGTTGTTATGAAAAAAGTCAAAATGTAACTAAGGTGTGGATTCCTGTAATTGTTAGTGTCAAATCATTATGTTGGAATGCCTCGACAATAAATAAATGAAAAAATAAATAAACTAAGTCAGGGTCCATCAACCTGGAAAACATAGAAAACCTGGAAAACATAGAAAACCTGGAAGAGTCAGGGAATTGATTTATGTGTCCTGGAGTTAGGGAAAACCGTTAAAAAATGCCCAAAGTCAGGGAAAGTCAGGGAATTCTATTTCCGGCTATCTGGGGAAAAATATAAATCTTGACATCAATGCCCCAAGACTTCATCATCGATAATTAACCTACAATTATGTTCCTTAACATTCTCATTGGAAAATTGAAATTTTCTTCAACAAAAGAAATAACTTTTATTTCTATTCCATTACTTTTTTTAATGATAAGAAATTATGAACACTCTATAAATCTCTATCTGATTCACTGACAATTAACCATAATTATTCACATAATTGAGCTCAGAGTCTCTCTGGACAGTGAAGGTATTTTTAACATATCCGTTACTGGTCATGGAAAACTTGAAAGTAAGACATGGAATACCTGGAAAAGTCAGACAATTTAATTTTACAAAACTGGTACATCCCCCATCAAACAAAAAAAAAATGTTTCTGACTCCCTTCTTTCTCAGGGATGAATACCGTTAACTACACTTGCAAGTTGAGTGAATGGAAAAACATGTATATAAAAATGTATTTGCATTGAATAAAATTTTCTAAAATTGTAAAACTATCTTGATAATAACAATTTCTACGTGTTCGATTTCGTTAACTGTTCCTTGAATCTGTCACCAACAGATTTATTCGCTTTCATTTCAGGGCCGTTTTTCCACAGCCATATCCTGCAGTCCTTCTTCCAACGATATGCCAGGTCATAAAGAGAGTAGAGTTTCGTTCCTCGTTGTAAAATATTCATTTTGACTAAAACTTTTTCTTCTGTGGCTGCATCGACGGTTTCAATGTCATCCACCATGAACATCTTCGTCATCAGTTCGCTATTTTTGTCGTTTTTCGCCTATAAAATAAATCTTTTTGAGTTTAGTTTAGTAATACACGTTTTAGTCTCTTGATAGATAAAAATAATAATAAAGTTTATTTATAATAAATTACAATTTTTTTTTGTTATACAATGTATGGTGGTATGAACAAACACATTTCTTCACAAAGTAGAACTTGTACTTTTTCGATATTCATTCTTTATTAAAATTTCGTAAATTCAAAAACAAACCCTTATAGGCCAAGCAATAGAGATATTGTCCTTGACAAAAATACTACCTGGAAGCCGCCTGTGCCATCCCGTGCAGGACAGTCCGTAGTTTATTCCCACTATGTCCTCAACTCGAAAATGTCATTCATTAATTTGTTATAAACAATAAACAACAAAAAATCGCGTTTTTTTAGCTTTTTTATTGTAAAATGGAAACTATTGAAGCAGTGTTAACGGTGCAAAAGGATGAACTGTAGGGAATTGAATTCCGAAGAGAACGACGGATCAAGCAATCCGATCGGATAATTAGAACCACAGAAAAGCGGGAAAAACCCGAAAATATTAATACTTTTCGCACAATCCTCTTTTGAATTTTTTTTGGAAATATTTTCGCGGAGAGCTGGATGCGTTTGAGGTCGTCCGATTGAAATTTAAAAAATAGATTTGGAAAGTAGACGTGAGCAGTAACAAAACGTCTATTCTGATTTTTCAATAAAACGTGTTTAAGTGTGTTAAAAACTAGTGAGAACATGAGGGAAAACGACCGACCGCGCGTAAGCGATCGAGTGGTGGGGACTGTGCGAATCGAAGAGAAACGTTTATAGTCCGGTGGGAATAGCGACGAAATTGCCTGTTTTAAAGTCTGACCCATTTTTGCGGTATATCAAAATGAGATCTATGCAGGTCGATTCCTTATGTCTTTCCACATATGAAAAGGAAATCTACGACACGCCAGCTTGGTCGTGACAAAAATCACATGGAAAAAACGAAAAAAATTGGGGTATTCCAAAAATTAATTAAAAGAAGGCGCTATAACTTCTAGTATAATAGAGTTATTTGAAAAATTCCTACAGGCATCTTGTGTCTCATATAAGCTCATTGGAACTACAGATTTTTTTATTATTTTGTTACAAGAAAATGCTAATCTTTCTCCGAAGTGGTTTTCCATAGACTTCCGCAGAAAGTTTGGATTTGGAATTGGATCTACAATAAGTCTTCTTTTTTTGATGATTTTAAAAACTGAACCAAGAGAGGCGCAAAGTCCAAACGTGGCTAGGTAACGAAAATCTGAAAGCCACTGACTGGGGGTGGATTGAACAAAATAATCGTTTAGTTCCCATAAGAACCACTGATCCACCAATCCCTAAAACATTGCTTGATCAGATTTCGTGTTCATGCAGGAAAAAAAGGATGTTTTGATGCATCATGTACTTGTAAAAAACACAGCCTGAGATGTTCGAATCGTTGTGCACACTGCCACGAAGATACGTGTTACAATTTACTAATAAATGATAATGATACAATTATGTCTGATGATGAATGTAGATCCGAGGATGAAAGCGATGATTTCATGTCAATAGACAATATTAATTTTAATAGAGAAGTAGCAGAATGCGATGTTCCTGCCAAAAAAAGAAGGATTTTGTAATTGCGTTAAAACAAAAATGTGCAGTTATTATGTAAGAAAATTGATTACTTTGTTTTGTAATAAAAAAGCTGCTATCTATTCATATATTGTCTATAAATAAAGATATGTAGCAAAAAACATAGGATACCTGCTTATTCTTTCATCACTCATGAAATCTGAGTCACGAATCGAATTCCTCAGGATCAGATACCCCAAAATCAAGAAAAAGACCAATCAAATAGCTGCAGTACATGCCGAGTTAAACAAATGCAAATAATTATAAGTTGCGCGCAGCGCGCGGCTATTACTATATTATATACGAAAAATCAGAATAGACGTTTTGTTACTGCTCACGTCTACTTTCCAAATCTATTTTTTAAATTTCAATCGGACGACTTCAAACGCATCCAGCTCTCCGCGAAAATATTTCCAAAAAAAATTCAAAAGAGGATTGTGCGAAAACTATCAATCCGACTGAATTCGGGATTTGCACAGATAAGGCGCACGTCAATAAAACACAATTTTCCGGTTTTTCCCGCTTTTCGCCGGTCCCAATTATCCGATCGGATTGTTTTATCCGTCATTCTCTTCGGAATTCAATTCTCTACAGTTCACCCTTTTGCACTGTTAACTCTGCTTCAACAGTTTCCATTTTACAATAAAAAAACTAAAATAAACGCTCTATAGCTTGGCCTATTAGTTTTATTTTTTTTTTCGCTTCTGAATGGCGGCTATGCTCGTCATTAAATTATTCCGTGAAGTAATTTTGTTGATATTCAGCCGAAAGAGTTATTCAAAATCGTACGATTCCAGAAAAGTATTTCACAAAGTTGTTAGTTCTGTGGAAGAAATCGAATCAACAAGAGATAAAAATACTGTTTTTCTGAAATCGTTCAAGAATGCCCACTTTCTCGGAGCAACTTCAGGCCTCAAAATACGCTAATCTAGTATTTTAGTCTGTTGCTAAGCAACGAACTTTCCCGGACCGTTTTCGGCACTAAACTGTACGGGAAAGTACTTTTTCTGAAATCGTTCAAGAATGCGCACTTTCTCGGAGTAAACGATCAGGGAAATTTTTTTACGGCTTGTATACATTTTAGACAGTAAATGAATGCACGCAAACAATAAGTACAATTCCTTAATTTATGATACTGCTGATTGCGATTTCAGAAAAATAACTATGTGTACCTCGTAGTAAACGCACATTCCCAGACTTCAATGCTTGTTGGCCTCGGCTTATCGCCTCGGCCAACAATTTACATTGTCGTCCGGGAATGTATTGCGTTTACTACTAGATACACAATATACAAATTTTTCGTGAGCGGAGCGAGTGCGGCAATTTCACGAACGAAAAAAAAAACGTATTCCATCTCGAGTGCTATTTTTTCTACGATACATGTTGTTTATAAAATACTGGAATTTCGCTGTCAGTCCATATTAATTATAGTTTTAGAGAGAAGTTCAAATATAATCGTGAAAATGTTTATAAACTGTCAAACGAAGTGACGTTCGTTTGTTGATTCAAGTACCAAGTAGTGAGATTAACTGTCATTAGTGTCAAAAATCCATCAAATTGTTTTCAGTATATTTCCGCATCGGGTCGCATGATAATATTCATTTGTTTCATTTTCATCCTTATAGTGAAAAACCACACTTTCATGTAGGGTATTCGGTTGAAAAATGATCATTTTCATATATATGAATCAAAAAACGATCCATTCTTCTATGCAGTGTTAGATTTACATGATTATTATTGTCATTTGGTGAAAATATCAAAATTCAGAAGTACTGTATATTTTAAAAAGATGAGCATCGAAAACCATACCACTTCAATAATTGTTAGCATGTTTTTTCTGTTTCTCATAACTTTTTGTTATTTATTTTACTATGAGTCATAATGTTATGAAAAATATCCTGACATTGACTGACCTGAAAAAAGAACTCACACTGAAAAACACCTCAAAAACATATTTTTGATTAAGGACAAAATTGATTCATTAGAACAGTAAAACTCAAGTAAATAAACATCACAATGATGCCTGGAAATAATATTGAAAATTATCAATTTTTTTAATTTCACAAAAAATCCCAGAGTACGGACATACCTACAAATAAAAACATAAGTTATAAAAAATGCTGAAGCAAAAAACGAACAATTCAACGCGAAAAACCGCTTTGGAAAAAAAAAGCATACAATGAATTCTAAAGGAAGATTAACAATCAGGGGTGTGCCTAGCCCTTTGGCGCCCATGTGCAATTTGTTAATATGCACATGACATAAAACAAAACTGAAACTTATCAACAAATTAAGACAAGCCATTTTAATTCTACAAAACTACAGATACATCGATTTTTTACAATAAAATTATAGCAGGAAACATCTGATTCTAGATATTTCTCAGTCGGGTTTGCCCCATGGTCAATATGTTAAATGATATTTTAAGGTTCTCATTTTCAAAGAAAAAGAAGAATCTACTGTGTTATTTATTATAATATATTCTACAACTTTTTCTATGATAACTTCTTTATCCAAAATTTGTAAATATTTTTGTTCTTTAAGTTTTACAGCAATTTTAATAATAACATTATTATTATTGCCAAGAAACATATGCTGCTTATATTAGGGAAATATCAAAATAAAATCGTAAAAAGAGGAACAAACAAAAAGTGTAGCGAAATAATAAATTGTCAAATTTCATTAATTTCTTAAAATATTGTTTCAATTTGAACTTAAATTTTAAAGAACATTCAGTATTTTTCAATGTGCTTGGAAATTTATTATAAATAACTATACCATCATGCATTTTATAGTTTTTTCCAATTTCAGTCTTGATTCTATTAGTTTGCAAGCATTTTCCATTATTTTTGTTGATATGAATATGTATGAGAATTCAGAAAAAACTTATGTTAATTTATGACACTGCAATCATGAGAGGATTCTGGAAATATCGTACTTGATATTAGAGAGAGAGACTGAGAATGTTACGTCATTGACAAAACTTGTGAAATCTAAAATTAACTCAATACAAAAAATACCTAATTTATAATTTCAACGCAAATTCACGAATGTTATGAAATAAAAAAAAAATTAATAAACAAATATACTTATGCAAAAACGGGCCATTGCAAACAATGAAAAATTATTAACTCATGATGTTCAAATATGAAATATGAAAGAATTTCATGTACTAAAAATGCTAAATTAATGAGTTACAAATATACTTTTAACAATATCCAATATTATTTTCAATGAATTCCAGATCAGGTCCAAAATCAATTATCGTTGTATCATGTGCAAGTAATATGAGCCCCTTCCATTTTCAAAAAACAATACAAGTGGTATAAATCAGGAATAGTACAGGTCCTAACACATATCACTGTGGTACACCTTAATTAAAATTTTTGTACTGACTTTTATTTTTTCCAATAGGCACATACTGCTTCCTGTTGGTTCAACAGATTGTAAACAACGAAATATGAGAAATAAAAATTCCTTTGTTTTTGTAACCGGAAATTTTTGCAAGAATTACTGAATGAACTATGTCTTTCCACCTCTTTGTCGTTGGTCTGAATTCCTATAAGTGTATACGAATGATCGTTTTGTGCATCAGTAAATAAATATATATCGGCGAAAAATATAACTGTTTGTTAGAAACCCACCTCGTTTTCTTCAGATCCTATACTTTTGGCATCTTCTGTCCCTCCCGTATAAGATTTTGTGTCTCGTAAGTTCAGATGAGTTCCAAACATTAGACCTAAACTTGTCGTTGATACGGATCTTCGCAATGGCGTTACTTTTGATGCTCTGAAATTTATCTTTTTTGAAACGATATCATCTGAAGTCATTTTTGACGGTTTTTTGACACTTATATAAGCTTCCTAGAATTTCAAATTCCGATTGTATCATCTAAGATAGCATCCATTTTATAGTAATAGTGCTGAAGGATAGATAGAGTGGGCCATTGAAAATGAAACAGCCACTCTGACGAAAATGCCCCAAGCCAGAGCGCCCTTGCCCTTATTTTGTCCGATTTAAATGATAATATCTTTCAATGGCATAGCTTGTGCGGTAGTGCTGTTATTATTATTATTTACTGTGGACTGTGGGTGACCAGAGAATATTTTTGCTGATAATTGACCCTGATTTTCTAATGAATATTATCATCTCTTTTAAACTTTTTCTGTTAGTTTTTTTCCTGAGTTCACTGTTGTAAAAATAGATACTCGTACAAAATAAATAAAATTATATTTTTCCGTTTTAATTTTTTTATGTAATGGGAAATGGACAATATTTAACAAAACAATTTGTTCATTTCACGTGTTTATTGATAATTTTTTGTAACATACTTGCATTATTGAAACACAAAATGAAAGTATTATTTTGATTGACTTCATGAGTTCATTTTTATTCCTTTTATATGTCAAACCTTGAATCTGAGCATGAACAAATCATATATTTTTGGAATTTGCATGAAATTTTGCGTATATAGTGCGGATTTTCTTGAATTTTAGGGGTCTACCCCTTTGGACTTTTTTCGATTTTTCGAATAATTTTGTTTCACATTGATCGACTCGAAATTCACAGAATATACTTATTTGATCATTCTGAATCGATTGACGTAAGCAGAATCGCTCTATCTTTAACAGTTCTCGAGTTGAAGAGTTCATCTGGAGTGGGAAGGATTAATTTCCCTCCATATTTTTCCTACTTCTATTTGTGAAATTTTTGACATTGTATTCTTTTTATATGACAAACCTTGAAACTGAGTAAATCATATATTTTCGGAATCTGCATGACTTTTTTGGACTTTTTTAGGTTTTTCGAATAATTTTGTTTCACATCGACTGACAATTCACAACTCATACTAATTCAAAAAAACAATTCTGCAAGAAACTCTCTTTGGAAAAAACGCTTTGCCAACACTGACTTGGCAAATAAATTGGGTTTGAGGTGATTAAAACACAATTTCTAGTCAATATATATTTTCTGTAATGTACACCTTTAACAAGAATATAACATGATTATATTTGAATATTCATACAAATATCTATACATTTAATATACAAGTATTTAATAATCGAAAATCTGTCAGTAAAACACAAGGTATATAAATATCTCAGAAACAAACACAACAATTTACAAAAATTCCATAATCCATAAGGTATATTTGCTTTCATGGAAAACACTGGTGAAATTCATTTTTATGTTTAAGACGTATCCTAACTATTTGCATTGAACATTTCTAATTCAAACTTCACCAAATTCCAAACAGGAACAAAAATATAATAATAGTTCGGACAACTGTCATTCTTGATATCAGCCGAATTTTCAACATCGAATAAATAAAAATTTCACACAAAATAACACTTCCAACTACGTTAAACAAGGAAATTGAGCAAACTTAAATCTACACAAAAGTCAGGTAAAAAATAATGGCCTCGTTGTGAAATCAGGGTGAGCAACAATAATACTAATTTTGACCGTATTAATAAGAGTATAACAGGCAAAAAGTAATGTATTACCCACAAATAATCTTCAGTTTCAAAAATAAATTTGAAGAAATTGACGATTCCAGAAAAAAGTTTCGAGAGTTTTTTTCTCGGCGGTTTCATACAGATATAATAATAATAATAATAATAATAATACAATACACTTGCTTCCGATATAAAGTAGTTGAGAAAAATTCTCGTACCTACATCGGATTCGAACCGACTATCCCTATGCTGGAGTTTCGAACGGCCTGTGCATTAGACCGCTGATCCACCGACCACCTCTGGCCAAAGGCTACCCATATGGTAAAATATAATCGTCATATAGCGTTCCTAATACGTTCGGTTGATTGTTGGCTAGCAAGGTGATCAGTACAAAATACAGGCTGTCCAACTGAAAACGAAACAGAGCCATTTTCAGGAATTGCGTCAACGTTTTGAAAAAAGCTCGGACCCGTCGATTTTTGATTAGAACGGTATTCAAAATGGCATTTGATTTCTTTCAAAAGCTCTTTTATGCTCTCTATGTAATAGTTTGTAATTTTAAAATTCCGCTTTTCACTTATTTTTTAGATTTAAGTACGCTAATGTTGAAAATGTATCACCTATTTTTTGCTTTGCACGGATTTGTGGCGATTTGTTATCACTTCTATAAAAACACAATGGATACGATCAGGAAATGGCTAATCTGGACCTGAATACGGTACACGTCAAATTGGTGGATGTCAAATGAATGTCTATAACGTATTTTGAAGTGTTGGTTGGTAGTTTATTTGAAGTAGTTTTGAAAATTGAATACTATGGTTTACTAAGGGTGGATATTATTATAACATAATTGAAAGATGGCGTCGAATTGTTTCCTACTCAACTTTCATAATGTTAGAGTAACGGTAATTATCAGTTGTCTCGTTAGTTTGGTCTTGCAAATTTATATATATATATATATATATATATATATATATATATATATATATATATATATATATATATATATATTTGTTGAAATTCGACGTTTCGGCTCCGATTTTGGAGCCATTTTCAAGAACTGAAATAGAAAGAAAATTAATGAAAGGTTAAAACGTAATTCTACGCTGAGGTCTCAATCTGCCTACTCCTCAGGTATAATTACGTTAGGTTTTTGTGACTTGACGTCGGGGTCTCAATCTGCCTACTCCCCATGTCTCGTCACTGGTTCTCTCTAAGGTCTCAATCTGCCTACTCCTTCGAGAGAACTGAGGAATTGTGGGTTGAGGAACTGTATTTATAGTGGACGTGGCTGTAATGGCCGTGTGCAATGTATTGGCGCGAGGTGAACTATGGGCGGGAACTGAATTGGCGCTAGATGAGCTGTGTGCGGGAACTTGGTTGGCGCTAAGTGAGCTGTGTGCGGGAACTGGGTTGGTGGGAAATGAGTTTATGCGTGCAATGAGAGGCTTCCAGGTATTGGGAAGTCTACGTCCGTCGTCGCGAGTGTTGAGGCAATTGGGACGCTTCTCTATCTCAAGGGCTTCTCGGATGATCCTGGTTTGCAGAGTTTTCTCGGTGGAAATTGTTTTTGTGTTTTGGAAGTCTATTTTGTGACCTGTGTCTTCTCGATGTTTATAAAGTGCGGAAGTGGAAGATGCCTGACGCACAGCAAGTTCGTGTTCGTAGACTCTGGAAGTTACTCGTCTATTAGTCTGGCCAATATAAGTTCTCGGGCAGTCTGAACATGGTATTTCATATATACCTTGAGAATCGTTTGGTATTGTGTCCTTGGGAGATCTGAGGAATTTGGATATTTGGTTGTTGGCCGTGAATATTGTTTTTATCTCGTGTTTTCTCAAGATATTACTGATTTTGTCTGTCACACCTTTGATGTATGGTAGGAAAGCTTTGTGTGGCTGAATACTCTCTAGTGGATCGTTCGTTTTTGGAGGACGGGTCAGTTGATGGCGGATAGACTTGTCGATTAGCGAATTGTTGTAACCATTTTGGAGTAAGGCTGATTTCAGTTTGTCCAGTTCTTGTGGTCTATTCTGGTTGTCGGTAAGCTGAATTGATCTGTATATCAGGGAGTTCAATACGGAGTTTGTTTGTGCTGGATGGTGATGAGAGTTTGCGTGTAGGTATCGGTTGGTGTGGGTCTGTTTCCTGTGTACTGTGTGGGTGAAAGAGTTGTTGGATTTCGTGATGAGAACGTCCAGGAAAGCTAGGGAGTTGTTCATTTCGGTCTCCATTGTGAATTTCATGTTGGGATGGATATCGTTTAGGTGATCTAAGAACGTGTTTAAGATTTCGTAACCATGAGGCCATATGACGAAAATGTCGTCCACGTATCTGAACCATTTCATATATATATATATATATATATATATATATATATATATATATATATATATATATATATATATATACATCCCTTAACCTCACTCAGTTTGTAAATCTAATCGGAGACGGTAGTGATTTTAAGTATGTTAACTATATATTTTTTTATGTGTGCGCCATGTCTCGGTGTATTATTTGTGAAGGGGTTCGTTTTTAAATGGGACACTGACGACTATAGTTGAACAAATGTAATTCTGATGAAATGGTGTACTGAATTTGAGGTACATGAAAACCGTTGAGAAAAAATCTTCCAGAATTTTTACTGGAAAAAACCCGTACGAATGAACTAATGTTATATCCATCGAATACGTCATCAAAAAATGTATGGTACTCGAGGCAGTATTGTTTATCTTTCCAAAAGATGTATCGTGAATTTCAAACGAATAAAACAATAATTCACCAGGTACTGACCATGCTGAGTTAATTAGGGTATTCACTTTGCAAATATCGAGCTCTCTCCAGATACATTTTTGTCGCATATAAACTCTGAATCTTTATTCACCTTGCCCAGAAGTGAAGATTATTTGAGGGACACCAAGCTTTTTCTGTATGAACTGTATAAATGAAAGAAGCGAGATGAAGCGATACAAGCAGTACTCAAAAAATGAACAATACAAAAAACATCTTACACCGATAAGTACGGAACATGTGATCATGATGCCTCCACCAATGAATTTTATACTGAAAAAAATAAATTAATTAGATTGATAACACAACGTTATGGGCTGAAATTAATTGAGATAACTGTTCGAAGATTAAATTTGAATCTTTGCTAAAAGTGCCAAGGACATTTTCATTTTTACAAACATTCAAACCTAGGCTCCAATTAGCTGATCCGAGTTTTTTCTTCGAAGGGTGTATATGGTGTACTGTTGAGTTTTTCTTATGTTGATAATACAATTTTTCATTCTATTAGATTCATGCAATGGCTACCAAGCTATGTAATAATAATGAAAATTGAAACGTTAGTACAAAAATTCATTTGACGATATGTACAATTAAAAGTAAACACATTATCTTGTCCTTTTATATTCATATTTGTATTGCAAATATATGTATATACAGGGTGGCCCGTCGAAGACGTACCCGCAAGGCATTACAAGCTGGAATTTTTCGACAAAATCCAAAAACAAAAATAAGTCAAATTTCTCAGGGGGACAACTTTTTTCAATTGGGAATGGTGGTCACGTGATACCGCTTTTAAAATAGCTTTTCATTCCCTTACAATGCTGATAAGTTTTTTAAAATCGATCCACTCGTTTAGAAAATATGGAGCTTTCAAATTTCAACAATTTACTAGATTTACGTGCATAGCCTCTACCTTTTTTTCCACTCGACTTCTGTGTTACTAATTTCGAGTTGTGAAGTCGGAATTATACTAATTCCGAGTTTTGGAGTCGGATTTATAATAATTCCAAGTTGTAGAGTCGGAATTTTGATAATTCCGAGTTGTGGAGTCGGAATTATACTACTTCCGAGTTGTGAAGTAGGGTTTATAATAAATCCAAGTTGGAAAGTCGGAATTATAATAATTCTGATTTTTGAAGTCGGAATTATGATAATTCCGAATTGTAGAGTCGGATTTATACTAATTCCGGGTTGTGAAGTCGAAATTATACGAATTTCGAGTTTTGGAGTCGGATTTACAATAATTCCAAGTTGTAGAGTCGGAATTATGATAATTCCGAGTTGTGGAGTCGGAATTATACTACTTCCGAGTTGTGAAGTAGGATTTATAATAATTACAAGTTGTAAAGTCGGAATTATAATTATTCTGAGTTTTGAAGTCGGAATTATGATAATTCCGAATTGTAGAGTCGGATTTATACTAATTCCGGGTTGTGAAGTCGAAATTATACGAATTTCGAGTTTTGGAGTTGGATTTATAATAATTCCAAGTTGTACAGTTGGAGTTATGATAATTCCAAGTTGTAAAGTCGGAATGTTGATAATTCCGAGTTTTGAAGTCGGAAATATGATAATTTCGAGTTATGGTGTCTGAATTATACTAATTCCGAGTTTTGAACTAGGAATTACACTAATTCCGAGTTGTAAAATCGAAATTATACTAATTCCGAGTTTTGGAGTCGGATTTATAATATTTCCAAGTTTTAGAGTCGGAATTTTGATAATTCCGAGTTGTGGAGTCGGAATTATACTACTTCCGAGTTGTGAAGTAGGGTTTATAATAAATCCAAGTTGGAAAGTCGGAATTATAATAATTCTGATTTTTGAAGTCGGAATTATGATAATTCCGAATTGTAGAGTCGGATTTATACTAATTCCGGGTTGTGAAGTCGAAATTATACGAATTTCGAGTTTTGGAGTCGGATTTACAATAATTCCAAGTTGTAGAATCGGAATTATGATAATTCCGAGTTGTGGAGTCGGAATTATACTACTTCCGAGTTGTGAAGTAGGATTTATAATAATTACAAGTTGTAAAGTCGGAATTATAATTATTCTGAGTTTTGAAGTCGGAATTATGATAATTCTGAATTGTAGAGTCGGATTTATACTAATTCCGGGTTGTGAAGTCGAAATTATAGGAATTTCGAGTTTTGGAGTTGGATTTATAATAATTCCAAGTTGTACAGTTGGAGTTATGATAATTCCAAGTTGTAAAGTCGGAATGTTGATAATTCCGAGTTTTCAAGTCGGAAATATGATAATTTCGAGTTATGGTGTCTGAATTATACTAATTCCGAGTTGTGAAGTAGGAATTAAACTAATTCCGAGTTGCAAAGTCGGAATTATGATAATCTCAAGTTGTGAAGTCGGAATTATGATAATTCCGAGTTGTAAAGTCGGAACTATGATAACTCCGAGTTGTAAAGTCGGAATTATTCTAATTTCGAGTTGTGAAGTAGGATTTATATTAGTTCCTAGTTGTGAAGTCGGAATTGGGCTGATTATATTTTTTATTATTTGTGGTCCCTCTACGCTTTCTTAATAAATTTCCTATTCAATGTGTATTTTTTGGACGAAATTAGTATCTTCTTGTATGGTCTAGTGAATCGCCACAATTGGCATTACTGGGCTGATACCGATCCAAGGATTTTACACGAGTCTCACACACAACACCCCTAGATGTTGAATGTATAGGCTGGTACTTTTGGAAATTTCATTGTAGGTAATTTTTTCCTTCCCGGAAATTTAACAGCAAATATGTACCTGGATTTACTACAATATGCCATCGACCCAGCTCTGACAAATATCCTAGAGAACGACCGTATGCACAGGGGTGCAATTGAGTGGCCCCCTTGGTCACCAGACTTACATCCTGTTGATTTTTTTATAAGGGCACATAAAACGGGTTGAAGATATCCTATATCACTATATGCACGTTGACGAACAACAGTTTGAGCATTCACTTGACTTATACGGCAAGTATTTGTCAAACGTATTAATGGTACTTCAGAGCTCCATATTTTCAAAACGAGTGGGTCGATTTTTAAAAACTAAGCAGCAATTTATAGGGAATTAGAGACCTTTTTTTATCACTTCCATTCCCATTTGAAAAGTGTTGGGGAATGATATCCCCCTTAGGGGGTTGAAGTTTTGCTATGCTTTTTGCATCAAAAGTTGCTCCCCTGACGAACAAACTTTTCGTGTTTTCGATTTTGTCGAAAAATTATTCTCCAGCGTAATGCCTTGTGGTACTTAATCGATGGGCCATCCTATATATACAGAGTGTCCCATGCAAAACTTCGCTGGCGAATATCTGGGAATTGAAAGAGATATACATATCTCGTGAAAGCAAATAATTTCGATGTCAAAGGGTCCTTTCATTTACGTAGAGATCCATCAGTAGGAGTCATCCGTTAGGTTTGGTTAGGCTTTTGAATTCTACATCAAATTCTGAATCCAGCCATATAGCACACTTGTAGTTTCGCAATAAGTTTAATAAAATTGATCAATCAGTTATAATTGCATTGCCTGTTTAGTTTCACCAAGGTGTGTGTTTCTGTAAAATCGCAGATAATAGAATACAAACTAAAATCGGTCGTGATACCGATTAGCATATGCTCTGCCTGCATCTTTTGCTGCATTCCTTCTTTATTCGCCATAAATACATGTCATATTCAACTTTGGTGCATTCGAATATTGAACAACATTTCAATTTTACAAAAAATAACACAAAACTGAATACACTTTCGTAGATCTAACAGGTTTTTTGACAGATCGATGAATACCTGTATTTATTTTGACGCTTTCATGGCCCTCTTTATAATATGCAATAAAGTTGATGTTTTATATCAGTATTCAACGGAAACTATGAGTGTGCTATATGGATGGATTCAGAATTTGATGCAGAATTGCAAAATTGAAAAATTTGGCGCACCATTCAAAAAATGATGCATCTGTACGTAGGAGAGAGGACTTTCTGAACCCAAAATTATCTGCTTTCACGAAATATGGATATATTCTTTCATTTCCTAGATATTTGCCCAGGAAGATTGATATGGAACCCCCTGTATATATATATATATATATATATATATATATATATATATAGATATATAAAAAGCAGGAGTATCTTGACTGGACTAGTTGGGAAATAATAGTCTCAATTGGGGCTGCATCCCCAATTAACACTATTATAATTTTATAGGCAAGATATGATCGATACAATATTATGTAACTATTAGAATAAGATATTATACATATAATATTCTCTATAGTAATGTGAGTTATTCATGATACAATGAATGTTGAAGCAATAATTTCACAGTATACGGATATGAGAATACGAATATTTTGATAGCTCAGACAAAAAACATCAACATTATATTATATCATGGAATAAATCACACTTCAACTAATTTGGCATTGCTATGATATATACCATACTACTAAAGAAATTTCTACTGAAACACTATAATATGCTACTAGAAGATTCTACACTAAAAACTAGATTTTGCAAAGTAAAAAACATTCAGTTGATCAAGAGACTACCTCAAAACAATCCGCAAATGAAATTGCCCATGCCAAACGTACACAAAAGAGAATCAGTGATAATTGTTATTACCTTGGTCGAAACAACTAGGATTGATAAAATTAATCAATTCGTTCTCGGTGAGTGACGTAAATTGGGGTATCATACGATCTTCGTTTTTCTTGTCTTGATGCACGCCGGCAACGATATCTTTAACAGGAATCGGCATGACAAACTCCGATTTTTGCTCTGAACGCATCACGGAAGAAGTTATCGTGTCGGCAAAAGACTGCGGAAAGCTGCCGTTGGATGGCGTTGAAGGCAAACTGTTTCCCAACTCGCTGATTTTTTTCTGCGTCTCCAAGAAATCCACTGCGGCGTTGATAAGCAAAGCCTTCTCTGGTTCACTAGTGAGCGCTACAGAAATAGGGGAATGTAACGAGTTCAAGCCTTCAGAAGGAGTCTGAGGCGCGTTTGAAACCAAAAGCGATTGCTGCGTGGACGAAATGGCCGGCATCAAAGCAGATTCCCCCGAACTAGCTGGTTGACAAAGGTTCAGACTGGTTCCCGGTAAGAGCACGTCCGGTTGTAGCGCCCCCGTATTCCGACACATCAGACTCGGCGAAATCTGCGAATTCAGTATCACTTCGGACGTCAGGTTGGGCGAAGGGTGAGCATTCGCCATTTCCTGGGGCCCCATGATGGGCGAAGACATTCCGGTATTTATCATCGGCGGCACCATCAGATTCGTCTGGGAGTTCAGCACTATATCCTGCGACGATATCATAACTTCCGCTGAGCTGCTGTTCTTCGGAGCTAACGGCAACGCGTTGTTAGGGGAGGAATCTGCTCTAGACGGGCTGAGATGAGATTCGACAGTGGAATTAACCAACGCATCCAGTCTTTCGGTGTTGATGGGAGTAGGCACGCTGCGATCCAACGAATTTGTGATTGTGGTAATGGTGGACGAGGTCACGGTGTTCGTCTGTTCCGATATGGATTGCTCCGCTATGTCGGCGCTCTCGGATTTGGCTACGTTGTTCATGGCCTCGCTTTGGGTAACACCGGACATGAAAGTTCGGGCGGAACTGAGGAAAACCGGTTCCCGTTCCGACATCTTCGTCGTACACATGCCATGGTTGGTTAGCATACTGGACATCAGATTCAACTTCTGAGACTGATATACGTTCGGCTCCGTGGCTATCACTTGAGTCAGTTTGGCACTAAGATCGTTCTTCAAAAGCATACTTGTCGGATTTCTCAACGGGACAATACACGGCTTGGCTTCTATTCCGGTTAGGTAGTTCTCGACACTCTGCCCGCTCTGATTCGGCAGCGGTACTGTAGAGTGCTCCATTCCGAACCGTTGTAAAGCAGTAATCGACGGCGCCGTGGTGTTCACAAGATCCGCAACTGTGGCCATTGGCATCTTCATCCTCAAATCGATAACATTCTCTATGCTGGCGGCATCGTTACTAGTCAGAATACCGCTGTGCTGCGGTATAATCGGCCTCTCCGCCACTGTAGTCATGGTTGTGCTACAACATGAGTTCTCATCGTTCATTATCGACAAATTCGAATTGGCGCAGTCCAAAGAACTGTCGCATATCGAGGCTTGCCTGCTCAAAGACTTCGAATGCATCATCATATCGATTGTATCGTCGTTCGTCATGCTTGGCCTGCTCAAAGAGTTCCTCCTCACCAATATCTCCATGCTGTTCTCGTTGCCTACGCTTATGTTGGAGTTCTCATTCATGTGGCTCATCATGGAATTCTGGTGCATCACGTCCATCGAGTTCTCGTTTATCATCGACATGTTAGAGTCGCCGTGGTGGACGTCAAGAGAACTTTCGGAAAAATGTCTGTATCTCTCTTGGTCCACCGTGGCTCCTTCGCTGTTTTCGTCGATATATTCCTGCTTGAGGGGGTGAATGGGAGGGGAATGTAAATCACTAGTCAAAGGCAAGTTGATGGAGGGACGCCTTGTCGCCGTCGGGACAAGGCTAGATTCCGGAGGCGGCATCATGTCCAAGTCGTGTTCTCTCTTACTGATTGGCGGTTGCCAAAAGCTGCTTTTGAAAAAGGGCGATTGCTGGGTTGTAGGCGGAGGGTCGAGGAGAACTGCAAAATACAAATACCGATTATTTACTGGTTCACGGACAGTAGAATACTATAAGTAAAAGCTGCCAGCTTAGCCACTGTAAGAAAAGGGGAAGGACTTGCCACTCAAGCCAAGAATTGCATACATTTTCAACTCATTGACTAAACAATTGAAATTTACTCTTTTATTCAGACTAAAATATTGAAGTTTCAAATAAAAATTTAAAAAATCATGGCTTGATAGACATGACCCACAATATTGACGCCCCAAACACTCTCTCAGCCATAATCGTTTCAGCGGGATTCGTACAACTTGCACCTCATTAACACCTTACCTACTTCTATAATAAAGGGTAAACGGGAATCATGACAGTGTAATGATGAAAAAATACTTCAGGCTGAAATAGTTTAGTGGAAAAGTCAGAATAGCAAGAAACCTCTCTACCCAGTATCCACTTTTTCGTATGTCCCGTGCAATGGTACTTTTGCCCCCACCGAATACGCAAAACTCCTACAACCTTTGATAGCCTGAAATAGTTTAGTATTAGAACTGTTACGACTACATGACGCAGTGACTAGGACGAAATGAAGTAATCACCGACAAAGACCTGTGACTCAAATTTCATCCACGAATTATTTTTCAAAAAGTCGTAGTCACTGGAAGGTTACGAGAAGAAGCGATGTTATGTTTCCTAAACAGATGATGAACCAGGGATTATATAGTACGAAAGGATGGCTCATTTCTAAATGCGCGAAAGCTTACGTCACCAGTGGACCTAAACGCCATAAGAGGCCATATATTTTTCTATACTTTCAAACATTTATTTGGAGCTGTATTTGACTTTTTGTGCTGGTTTTTTGTAATGCTTTTGTTTCGTGTATTTATTGACTTGAGTTCTGATGCATTTTTGATCTGCCATAGAGCCTTGTTTTGATGAAAATTGAAAAACAATTAACCGACTGTCTATGTTTCCATTCATAAATATCTGACGTAAATAAGGGTCTACAGAGATCATGTTGAGGATTTTTTGCCACTATATTATCCCGAGTTGTTCATTTTTCAGGTCATGCCAGGTCGAATATATGTCCTGTGGATTTTTTAAGGAATAACCAAAAATTATAAGAAGGATGGGGTCGAAAATGAATATTTCACATTTTCCCGATAGGAAAAAATTGTATCTTATAAGTGAATACATCAGTGCAAAGGAGCAGATGCATTCAATGTTGATTCATTGAGCATTGCTCAGCTCATATCACAGATAAAAAATTATGAGAAATTGTTTGCAAAAACCTGCAGTAACAGCAGTAATAAAGAAACAATTCAAGAAGCGAATGGTGAAAAAAGAGCTATCAAGATGAAGAATCAAGAAATGATGATGCAAAATGATTTGTTTGCTAGAAACTCCGAAGTTTTCAATTCTGAACCCTCTCCGGATTTGCGTGAAGTTAGGACTTTTGGAGAAATTATACAATACTTACAAAACAATTTATGTTGTTGAACGTAATGAAGGCAAACCTGCTCAACCGAAATTTATATAAAAAGAAATAGGAAGAGTTGCTGCAGAAATACAAATTGAAAACATCTAGTGAAAGAATCAAAGGCTCGAATACAATGTCAAAAGATTATAAAGACAAATTTTACACAAAACCTACTAGATCGCTTACACATGAGAAATTGTTGGAAAGAGTTTCAACACGGAAGTTTGTTAGAAAAATGATTTACTGGAAGAATATCTGTGGCATTTAGTTTGAAAAATTGTATCGTCTCTTACCTTCACTAGCTAATTTGAAGCACTGAAGATGCCTACTTGTTCTTAAATGTGTATAGTAAGGATAAAATCTAGTAATCTTCTCTGCTCTATTCGAAAAACTCATCCGAGAATATTAATTCAAATAATAAAGATATTGTTCGATAAATATTTACGCCAGTTTTTTAGTAATATAAAAAAACATCTATAAAACTTGTTCATTCCTATGCATTTCAATGGGATTTCATACGCGCGAGGCCCACTGCTGACGTCACAGCTATCACGTGATCGATGCAGAACATTCCAGTGAACTGAGCCATCCTGTCGGTGTATATAATCGTTGATGATGAACGTGAAGTCAGTATCAGTACGAAAAATACTTGAAATGGAGGATTCAATTTGAATCTCAAGGCGACCAAGATTTAAGTCCACAGCTTATGAATATTTTACCACCTTGAGATACAAATAAATCTACGCAGCAAAATGAAGATGAAGCAAGAAGCAAAATGTCTCGAGACCAAACCCCTTTCAATAAAGTTCAATTATCTGTAGAGAGGATTCTTTGGAAAAAGAGGAGTTCAAGGTGAAGAGGGAATATTATACCTTGTAGTCAGCCATACAACATTCATCTCATACATGCCATGCGTTAACATTACAGGTCGAAATCAGGGTTATTCTCGATGATGGAATATCTGAAAGAGAAATAAAAAACTGCCCCGGGTGATAACTCCTGAAAAACTTAAGTGTCTACTCACTGATAGTTAATTTTCAAAAGGTTCACAAAGGGATGCGGTAATTTTTGAATAAAATTAAACTAAGTTGTGAATTGGTATATAGTCAGTTTACACGTGTTTGGGAGGGAGTATGTTGGGGTGTATGATGTGTGAGGAATTAAATTTTTCATAATTCACTTTCCAGACATTTCTGGTATTCCTTTGTTTCAGTCGTAGGGAATACCTGCAATGGATTGATGAAAACTAAAACTAATGAACGACAAACTAGGTTAAAGCTATAAAAGGTGGACTTGCCAAAAGTTATGATATAAACAATAAAATATCATAAAACAATTCGACTTTTCAATTCATTTACATCTGATAAATTTTCATAAAAAGGATGTAGCCACTGATATACTCCAGAAAAAATTATCTTTCCATATTACACTGTAAAAGTAGATGATTGCCGCATAATTCTTTTGATTCTGACGAGTTGAATTGTAATAAATTAAAATTCAAACAAAAACTGTTCAACAAAAATACTTCTTACTGAGTGATTCAAATACTGAAAAACTTGCGGTGGATTGTACCCAACATCTACTAAAAATTAATGATTCATAGTGCAGATGATTTAAAAAGCCGAAATATCAAGAAAAAGTATATCGAATTATCTATAAGTGACCTCTTCCCTGATATTGAGCTGATAAAACAACTAAAACATTCATTAACAACTTTCAATTTCATCAGCAAAGCAAGCCCACCTTTTTTCATTTCAATTATGAGTACATCGAAAGTGAATTTTGATTTAGGGGTAAACCAAAAGTACTGTTGCCTCTATATAAATAAACCATGCAAATGTTTCAATCAAATAGAGACATTTTGGTGTCACAGCAAAAAATGTCAATAGACTTCGTTTGACAACTTTGTGACAATGCTAGATACTTTCAATTTACTATTAAAAAACGAAAAATTAATTAACAATTTATTTTTTAATTTTGGTATGTAATTTTGTACAACTTTGTATTCCTGATTTTGTTTGGATGTTCGAATAAATGTTCGTCAGAGCTTTTGTGCCAATTTTATGTTATTTTTGAGGTTAGGTGGAGAAATGGTTGTTTATGGAGCGACATTATTTGAGGTTCAGTTCGACAATTAATTCATAAAAACAATAATTCACTTTAAAAAAAAATCAATACTCAATTGATTCTAATAATACTCATCCAAAATGGGTGAAATTTTATTAAAATAATATTTAGGATTAGATACTGAACAATTATTTACAAAGCTCTTATTATTAATTTTTGGTGATCAATGAACTGTTGGCTTATTGATGTTGATGATCAATTATGTATATTGTTCCTCTATTCGTAATCCTATGCTGTTATTTTGATTTAACGGTATTCAGATGACAGATGACAATTGAAAAGTTGATGTTAACAGCCTCCGTCCGTTAAGATTGTTTTAACAGCCGGCGGTTCGTGAAGCAGCGGGACGTATTGACTTCTGACGAAGAGTAAGCGGGTTCGATCCTCGCCCGCGGATACGTTTTTTTCATTATGATATTGAAAAACGTTACACTTTTCAAATAGATTGGTTCAAATATTTTGTATTTAAACGTAATTATTAAAAATAAACAAAGTCAGAATGGTTCTCAGTCGGACTAATTTCATTTTGTTGGACATTAGATTGTTAGATAGTAACTTCTTGCACTAAGCCGACGAAATATCCACACCTAAACAAAGCAAGGAATTTTGAAAATTTACGTTCCTTTTCGTTAAATAGTTTCATATATCAATTCCCTGTACCTAGTCAGGCAATCATGTAATCATCTTGCTAAGTATTTATTATATATAAAAACAAAAGTTATTTTGAGTATGTAGTGAATGTTAGGTACATTAATAATTGTGCCCCGCGTACTCTTCGTCAGAAGTCACGTCGAGTCCCGCTGCCTACCAACTGAGCTATTGGACACGACTTGACAAGAAAATATATTGTATTAGAGTGTATCTTGATTAGTAATTATTATCAAACATAAAATATGTGTAATTATGATTTTGGTCTCGTCGGTATTATATCATAAAGAAAACATTTTGTATTTAAATTAATTATTAAAAATAAATGAAGTCAGAGTGGTTTGTAGTCGGACTATTCATTCGAATTTCTTAGACACATGTCAATAATATCATCTGTATTACTTGTTTTTGATTTGAACAAATATCCATCTTAAAACATTCTGAATCATCTAAATAAAGCAAGGAGTTTATTTTCGTTAAATAGTTTCATATATCAAAACTCTACTTTAGTCGGGCAATCTTGTAATCGTCTTGTTAGTTATTTATTGTATATAAGAAGCAGGCTTTGAAAAATTTGTGTGAAACGTCAAAATATTTTTATATTTGGTAAAATTATTATGTGGTCGTAGGAAAAATAGTGTACATTACTCGTGCGAAAGTGATTTTTCACACTAGTGTGATTGCCACACTCGTGTGAAAAATGCCACTTTCCGCCCTAGTAAAGTAATATACTATATTTAGGTAGTAAAGAATAATTTGATTTGATCCATCAAGAGTTACTGAAGTTTTTGTCTTTCCAAAAGCTCTTCTGAACCTTTTGATATGGAACTGTTATACTTAATCATATCCCATCTTTATAAATTATTAACTCGTACAATTTTCTATTTCTTTTTTGAGTGTATTTCGTTTTAAAATCTAGTAATTTGTTGCAAAGCGGTCCCCAAAATGTCCCTATTTGAAAAAGTTTTCATAGATTAAAGCAACATTTGTTGAGAAAATATTCGAGAATGGTTCTGTGTGTGCGGATGTGGGTATTCAAAAATGAGGTGAAGAGGGGTGTAAAAAAAGTATATGTTAAATTTGTATCGTGTGTTTTTTAAGTACCCGTGATTCTAGAACCTGAACGGACGCGTCATCTGAGGACGAAGATTAGGCCCCATATGCGGACTGACGACTGCAGGCAGCACCTCTACGAATACAGAGCTTGTATGCTGTATGAGACAAAGTGAAAAAGCAAACGAATTTGAGAATTGATGAACAAACTTGAGGCTCGTACAATAAAATATGTTGTCTTTCGACTTGAATGTTGCAAATTTTTTTGATGATCTGATATTATGTTGCTGTTTTCTTTTTTGCACCTCTTTGAAAGATTAGCATGTCTCATATACTGAGAAGATTCAAACTCAAAACAAAATAAATAATTTTCATAAACCATTACTAGTTTTTCTCTTAATTGTATTTATTTCTGCATTCAAATAGTTTTCTCCAGAAATTCCCCATTTTCAGACATCTAAGGATCCTAAGAGGGACCAATAATTTACTCCACAGTGAATATTGAATGTATGTGATACTTTTTTTAAACTCTCCCTGTATGAGTTCACGTCAGAGTCGGAGTCGCAATGGACAATTTTGAATGAATCGATTTGTTTTCAACGGCTGATAAACCGTTGGAGTTGAATAATTTCAATTTCTTACAAATGTGAATGAAAGGTCAATTCGCGAAATGCGTTCCCGCTAGATGGCGCTCAGAATTAAGGCGCGAAACTGTGTAATGGTGATCAGCCTACAAATTCCATAAGAGACCATAGTGTTTAACTTTATTCTCATTCAAATTTGAATAAATTGCTAAAGATGTTGATAATTAAAATATGTTAATCAAACATTTTCATATACGTAGTCATTGCCACTTTTTGCCTAATTCTATGTTTTCAATGGGAAAATTATGTAAATAAACTGTGTTTGGTACTATTGATGTTGCATTAAGCATTGGGTCACTGAGCAAATACGCCTACTGTTTGGATTGCTTAATTCTGCCGCCATTTCAGTTATTATATTCTGAAACTATGAACATGAAGGAATATCACCAAACTCAATTTAATATCCAAAACTCGATTAATTATGATAAAACAGATTAAATATATACACAAGCTCTTATGGCAATACAAGACCTTGCAACATTACATGAGTTCAACGAAATAATTATAGGTGTCGCACCCTTCGCGCAGGTCGCGAATATAAGTCGTTCGACTGATGGCAACTCTGAACTCTGAAAGAGGTTTGTTAATATTCTTATTATTATATATATAACGTCAATTTTCGAATTATGAAATATGTATTGACATCACTCAATTCAATGAGAATGCGTAAGAACAAACGGAGTCTGGAAAAATTATCTCGTTTTCAAGCGTTTTATGAAAAAATGATCGTGTGTGTAGGTACGCCATTTACGGCGTTTTCGCCGATTCAATAGGTGACAGTTCAGCTACCGACCGCTAGAGGGAGACTCCACTGCAGTCTGAAATATGAATAAATATTGAAAGCCTAGTAGTACGTAAATATTATTATTGGCAGAACGGAATTTGTGACGTGGCCAAATCTTTCTATTCGTTGTTGAATTCAATGAAATTTCTACAAAAATTTAGAAAGTTTGTTGTCCGCAAATACTACTTAGTTGAATAATTTGTACTGAATGATGAATGCGCATATTCTAAGTTTTTTTACCACTTATAATTAGGTATGTCCATGTAAACAGAATATGACCTGTGATTATTTGTCTGAACATCATCACTTTCAATAATTATTGAATTTAGTACTCCTGATATGTGATATTACACCGAGAGTAGGCAGACTGGAAATATGTACTATGCTTCTTTGACTGTTTCAATATCATTTGAATGTGATCTGACGTCAGTCTCATAAGAAAATGTTTCAATGATGATGAAAACATCAATTAAAAAGTAACATGTAAAATGAATAAAAGTAAAAATATATTCTAGTATCACAGTATAGGATATTGAATATAAAATGACTAGAACACATATGCCTTTTCCTATCAGAAGTGTTTTAACTATTTTTCTGAAATGTTTCGTTAGAGTTGAGATGAGGAGTATTAGCTTCAATAAACGAAAGTGCCGCATACCAACTTAAAAAAACTAATATTCAATTTTTGGGAAGGACAGGCATGAAAATGTCTGAAACATGATCAGTGTCCACATATTTCAACATCTCAGGGAAATCAAAGAAGAATTATTAACGAAATATCATTCAAAACAATGAAGTAACTATGAAATATCTAATATTCAAATTCGTGGATATGAAATTATATAGTTGAATAGCTGAAAAAATACTATTTATGAAATTAAATATGCAACTATATGCACGTAATTTTTTATAGTTTAAAAAGTTATATGATTTTTTTTAATCAATAATCTGCCGTTTCCGTAAAAAAAAACTTATACAATTTTCATTAATTAGCAGCAAAACCCATAATTCCAAATAGAGTCAAAAAAATTTGCAGTACATTGAGACAAAAATGGCTTGAGCAAAAATACAACATGAGAGAATGTGTTGTATACAATACAAAATTAAAAAAATTACATGTCATATTGTGAGATATCAAAATACATTTCACAATTAGAAAGTTACATTTCAAATGAATGTATACAAAATACATTTCACAATAGAAAACATCAATTGAATATTCATCTAAAAGTGTGATCTTTTCGTTGTAATGACGATTTCATCCTAAATAAAAGACAAAAATGCAAAAGATCAAAAAATTTTCTGCTTCCTAAGCCACTGGAAATTATATGCGGGCTACATTATCATGCATGATGACTACAATGAACAAACTTTTTACTCCAAATATTACGAAAATGAAAATAGAAACATTGAAAAGGCGTGATGATATAGCCCTGAGGAAAACGTTGGGACAAACGGTACACTACAGCAGTCGGATGATCTCTTTTAAATCAACTCTTACAAACTCGTAGTCAGCATGCATTCATTTTCTTTCAACATAACTCGCAAGTGCTCCCAGATTCACAAAATTGTCACACTTTAGTGTACGTTTGCCATCTAATATAGAAATATAACAGTTTAAGGTGAAAAAAGGCATGTGACCGGCCACTAAAATTCTGGAGAAGGCAAGAAGTCATTTCATTTTCTATTTTCTGTTGGTGGGTTTACCTAGCTTAAGGTGTATTTTCCTGCTGACGCTAGATGCAGCGTCAAACGCGGTCACGTGATCGAGTGTCAAGCATTGGCGGATCAGCCCCCCTAGAACTCCGAATGAGTACTTTGGTCCAACAACCAGTCTGGATATGCAACTGAACCTTGATTGATATTCAACAAGAAGAAAACATACGTTATACAAACCAAGATTAAGTATTGTTTTTTTTTCTCAAACGCTCAAACTCCCAGATCAACCCGTTTTTGAATTTCATAGGAGTCATTCATCATCCAAAATGAAACAGAAATATTCTTTTATGCAGTGCGAATATGTGAAAAAAACACAGGCGTCCAAATCAAAAAGTGGCAAAACCACACACGTCTCAATTCTCCGAGCCATGGTGAAGAAATTTGACAACACGGTGAAAGCGCCCTACCATGCGACGACATTTGTATTGTGAAATGGTGGTTGTTAAAGTAGTCGTTCTAGGGTGAATTATTTGTGCTCTAATTAATGAACACGATTAATGTGAAATGGTTTACGAAATATTTTGTAAAAAAATCTAGTGTTCAATATATCAGTGAAGGTGTGTTCAAAGCCCATCACAAATAGTGTTATGTGATTGTGAGGTTATGTACGTATACCAATTTATGCTTTTGGAGGGTATTTCTACTTCATTTATGCCAATATACCTACTCGTTGTTGTGTGACAGGGTGTAAGTCGAATTACGATTCTCAATAAAACCATATCTCAGTATTTCATTTATTGTTTATTCATTTATGATTTTTGAATTTCTGTTGTTTTTTATCTCCGTGAGATAAAGAATTTTATTTTATTTTGTTTTAGAAATAACATAAATTGTATCGTGAAAAAAAAAAAGGCTACTGTTGAAATACCCACAAAAATAAAAAGTAACGCAACACAGTAGTTCACATAATAACATATTATTTTCATCAGTCAGACTTCAAATTAAAAATCTGACAAAAATCAGGGAACATCTTTGTGGTTGGGATACTCAATTAGAAAAAATTTAAAAGAAATCTTTCGAAATGTGAATTTTAGGGCATGGAAAAACTGACAGTTTTTCCGTTTCTAAGAAATTGAACAGATTGCCTTCCCGTTTGCGATGAACAAAATGAAACAAGCACATTAATCAGCGTTCTTTTCTGTACAAATTCATTTTCCTAGGATTTTTTTTCTATTCATCCAAATAAGCAGAGAAATTGACATTAACGAATAAATGGGTCGGTCGTCAAATTGATTATCGCGCGGTGTTGCCGATTTTCTCACCACGGCTCGGAGATCAAAACGGCTGTGGCAAAACAGATTACGATAAAGGTAAAATAATAATTTTCGGGGGCTTCAGTAAAATGCTTTTTACTATTAGCGGTAAGCGGTGAGCGGGGAGAATAAAAAACAAAGGAAATAAGTAGTTGTTTTTTATCGAAAACCACGCACAAACAACGAATCATTATATTACACTTGGTTTTGTCGAAAAAGGGTCCTTGCACATTAGATCTTCACACATATCAGTCAGATTCAGTTCATATTCCTGTGGATGTTATTACTTTGTTGCAAATTTCTATTAACTCCTGTCCCTCCCCCCTGAAAAACTCCCTAGATCCGCCAGTGGCGTCGAGTTCCAGCGTTCAGCAAAATTGGAAGCAATTAATTTTTCTCACAAGGTTTTTCAGTGGGATGATATCTTTTGCACTTCAGTGTCCGAAGATATCCATCCTGAAGTTATAGACGCATATGATGTGTTATCACTGGAATACGATAATCACACGTGGATTCAGTAATGAGGTTATAGCTGCCCTTGTATTCGATGAAATAGCTATATGGAAATGTTTGAAAAATATTGAAAAAACGTTCTCAGGTACTTCCATTATTCAAATTATGTTAAGATGAGCATAGATTCTTTGGGTTCCAACAACAGCTTCTTCGTATTCAGATAAAAAGTACAATAAAATTAATTTTAAGGAATTCATTGGCGACAGGTGATCGTATCACATGAATACTATAGTAATATCTTGTTGGTGTACCATCAACAGCGAACATCATTGCAGAAAACCCTGTAAACTTTGTTTTTATTTTCTTCGAAGCTTGTAACTGTAGTGCTGACGTCGATAAACTCACGTAAAAGCTAAACAATGTTTAGCTTTGTCGCTACATTATTCTAAGATGGCGTTGATGTTGACATTCCGTCACGTGACCGCATTTGTCGCTAACATCCAGCGTCTAGCGTCACATTAAAATGCACCTTTACTTTCATACGATTGAGACCTGAGGTGTGATAACCAAAATTATATTGGGTATATAAAAGAGACAGAATCTCGGGTTTTAATATTTTCTTATTTCCTAGAAAATGTTCACCAAATCCCGACAGCGGAACAGGACATATTGAGAAAGTCTAAAAGGCTAATTCAAAAAATGGACTCTTGTTGAAATAATGTGGATAAGCACATCATCTACGAACGTGCTAGTGCAGAAGGAATAACATATTCAATGAGTAAACTACTAGTCCAAGTCCCACACACAATGAAAGTCAAATATACCAACTGGTACGTGGGAGAGAGTAAGGAGAATGGGTACAAAAACAAACATCAGGAGGGGCATAATATTCTTGGCTACGGTGCCTCCTGGATCTTGGAAGAAACAAAAACTGTCCGGAAGATCAGCTAGATTTTGGTATAAGAACACTCATACAATCTCTTATAATGTAGAAATCCCTGGAAGAGCTTAAATCCTTGAAAGAACAGAACGAAGTTAGGCTGTTTTGAATATCAGGATGAACCAAGACAAAAGCAAGGAAATTAAATTTGAGAGCAGATACCTAATCCAAATCCAGTCATGTTAGAGTCAAAACAAAAAGCCATTTTCAATGAAAGGAAATTATTATTCTTGAGTTTTTAAACCCTTCGAGTAATAAATTCTTTGCCAACAGTGTAAAAACTTATAAAGATTGTATTTTTGATAAAAATAAAGAGAAATTGTACTGAAAGCAACCCATTCTCGACTGTTGGGAAGTTGAAAAATTGTAAGTGACCATTACCCAAAATGAACTGTTAAAAACAACAAAAACAATGGTGAATTATAAAAAAAATCAAGAATCATTGATTTCTGTCTAATTTAAAAAAATACGTCAAGTGTTACTACTCTGTGGCTAATTCAGATAATTATAATCATGAATGTGTTATATTTGTTGATTAATAATTTCTGCTAATTTAGTTTAGAGAATGAATAAACAGGAATCAACATCATGAACTTAAATGGTTTGATGGTTAAGACAAAATGTTACTCAAAAAAACATGTTTTGTGGAGTAAAGTGTCAGTGACTTCACAGACACAAAATATATAAAAAAAGGTAAAACTGTTGGCGCCAGCTGAGTTTTCACGAAAATGGTGTTCTGCTTAACAAAAATATTCATTTTTCAACAAAATCATACGAATACTCCAAGTAATGAGTATTTTGAACTTAAGATTACATTAGAAAAATAATTTTTGAAATGTCCATGGTTTATTAACTGTGACTACTAACAAGATTCAGTTTTTTCTCAACTGAAAGGAGAAAGTCTTGAAAATCCAGAAAAGTATAATCGATATTTAGTCATATGATATTTCAGATACTAATAAGTGAGACATACTGCCCAACAATACTTTTTACTCTCGAAAACTGATTTCTCTCTTGCACAATCCAGGTATTAATTTTTTTTATCAAAAAAGAAACGTTGAAAATTACAAAATATGTTTTAAAATAAGCAGATTATTTTCAAAGGATTCCAAACAAATTAAACTGCAATTTTTCACCTTCATACCAAAAAAAGTATTACCAAAGTATAGAAATATATCCAGAAATATTTTTTCTCAAATTGCTAATTCATAAATCTTGAATTCAATAGTGATCACAGCTTTAATAATACTCTCTCGACCACTCATTCAATTGTTTCATGCACTCATGCTTAAAAGCAAAGATTGACTTTTGGCGCTTTGGAAATATTTGAAAAACAACCAAGTTCTAAACAAATTTTCAAACCAAACTAGTCACTGTATGAACCTAGATAACAGTATCAATTTTAATTAGGGCTTCAATGTTTTCATCTTCACAAGAATTTGTAAGAATATTTTCAAGTTCCACTTTTGATATTTATTTATTTCAGAACTTGTAATAAAGTAAACGATTTCTAATTTACTTACATATCTAATAATAAAAATAATTCATGAAGTTTTGTTCAATTTTTTTTTGATCAGTAGTTCAATATATCACTTTTATTCTGAAATACCATAGTTTCTTTCAACTTTTCATAAATGTCTTTGTTTGCAAACTCACATAAATTGACCATGAATGGAAGCAAAAAAAATACAGTTGATTTAGAACAGCAACAAAACCCTCCCCAGCGATTTTGATACAATGCATGATTGCTCGTATCTGAATAATTTTTTTGGATGTTTCCATTCACTTTCAAAACGCCAAATACTCAGCCAACCTTATATAATAAACTATGACGGTGTAATAACAACAACTTACCGCTTGGCATCGACCCATTTACGGGTGTATATACGAATTGATGGAATTCGCTTGTTTTACCGCTAGATACCACATATAACCTCACCGACACTGGTTCGGTTATGTCGGGCCTGCAATAAGGGGGCACCACACACACAAAGTGCGTCTGAAAGAAATTGGTCATATCAGTTACGAAGGCATATACAGGGCGTTCCAAATTAAGTTGGCACCATTGCCAACTCCGTTAATGGCCTTCTCGATGCCGAAAACAAACAAAAAATTTACAGTCGCGTTTTGAGAATATTTCATAAAATGATATTTCTCTCAATGGAACACCCTATATTTTTTCATGCATTTCGATTCGTAATAACATTCTCAACAACAAATCTCATTTGACTTCTTTTCGTAAAGGTAAAATAGGAAACATTTATAACAAACGGATTTGATAAAGCGCTATGAAATATCGAGTAAATGGTCAAAAACACCGCCTTCTTGTTGAACACATATTTGGGCCCTTCTATTGACACTACGTGTGGCATTCAACACAGTTCGGCCATCAATTCTATTAATTATAGTTTCAATATAATTTTTCAGTTCATCTACATTATTATGTTTCATTTTGTACACCTCATTTTTCAGAAATCCCCAAAAATGAAAATCTAGAGGTGTCATGTCTAGTGAACGAGGGGGCCACTTAACAGGACCATTTGTAGCAATCCATCTGTTTCCAAAACAGCCTCGCAGCATTCTTTTTACACCACTAACATTATGTGCTGGTGCTCCATCCTGCTGAAAACACATCATTTGACTAGCCTCCAGATCAAAATCATCGAAAAACTCTTCCAGCACTCTTGATACTTAATGTAACGGGGTCCGTTCAAAGAACCATGGTACAAAAATGGACCGATAATAGACCACACCAAACATCAATACTAAATCGTCTTTGAGGATTGTGGGGATGGACTTATGTCTGCATTTATTCATAAACCACCGACAAAACCCCAATCGTCTCTCAGGATCACTAGGTTCTAGTGTTTGCACTGTTCTTAACTTATAAGGAGAAATCTTATGTTTCTTCAGAATTTGTTGAATACCAGACAGTGGAACAACTAGTTCTCTAGATAAATCTCTGATGGAATTATTTGGATATACCTCAAAATAGGATAAAACGTCAATTTCTATATCTTCAGATATTACAAAACGTGTTTTAGTTCTCCTCTTTTCAAAAATTCTTTCGTTGTTCCTGAATCGATGATGAAGCACAGCAAAAAAACGCCGATTAGGTAATTCACGATCGGGGAACGAATTGCTGTAGTGCTGGAGTGCTCTTACTCTATTTTTCTGGCAAACCAAGTAGAATTCTAACATATCATATTTTTCTTGATGGGAGAACGGCATTTCGAAAAATATTCGAACAGTAGTTGACAGTTACAATAATTTATGATATAGCCATGATATACTTGAGAATATTTGACAAATAGTATTTCAACAAAGTTTCAAGGCAACTTGATCGTTCATAATAATTATGTTTTATGGAATCAAACATATTTTTTCCATCCACATTCATATGATCCTCCAGTATTTTCTGTTCTGTACAAAAACGGCTTCAAAGTTATCATTACAGCGGAGTTATTTTGATTCACAAAATAAATGCGGCTAGCGGAATGGCTTTAAGATGGAAATTATCGTTTTGTACATTAATACAAAATAGCTCAGTGGTGTTAATTGAGTGGTGCGACATGATGATCACGGGTTTCACGAGTTCACATCCCAGCGCAATTTTTCTTTTTACTGTCTTATTTTGCTATTAGAAACAAAATATTGTCATTCGTCTAAGTACCAAAATTGGTTGTTTGGACAATCATGAGGTTTTTTATTCGCCAAAATAAAGAAATTTTTTGTACTAGTGAAAGAAATAAATATTTCCACATAAGTCGCTCATTTTCCACTTTAGGAAGAATGGTGTTACGAGCTTTGTTGTCGAGAATGTTATTACGAATCGAAATGCATGAAAAAATATAGGATGTTCCATTGAAAGAAATATAATTTTATGAAATATTCTAAAAACGCGACTATAATTTTTTTTTAGCATCGAGAAGGCCATTAAAAATGCTACTAGTTTGCCCATTTAACCGAATTCGTAGCATCAATAATAACGGAGTTGGCTAGAGTGCCGAACTTAATTTGAAACACCCTGTATATTTATTTATTTGTTTGAAAATGACTAATACATCGTTTCAAAATATAATGAAAAGTAATTAATATCTCATGGAAACATGATTCAAATAAATTGAAAACTTGTCCATGATCATGGGAAATATGTAAAATTGCCCACATACCTGTTGTAAATATTCTTTATCAGGTGCTACAGCCTGCTCCCATCGAACATTAGTATCCTCGCACTGCTGGAAAATAACCTTAGTATCTTTCAAAAAATTCTTGCCCAGGACAAAAAGCTCCAAACCGCCACCAGCTGGACAGGAAGTGAGAGATTTTTTGCAGATTTCTGGAATACCTGGGGGTTGTGCTAGAAAAAAAAACACAAATGGATACCTTGATAAAAGTTTAATGGTAATGTTTTCCATTTAATCTTTCCTTCGATGTAACATAATGCTGTTGTATTGAAAGGAAGCTATATTTTGAAAAACTCTTTCAATATTTCGAGAACGGAATGTCTATGCAATCATAGTATTTCAAATTCAGAGCAAGTTTAGTTTTCCTCAGTGTAGTTTTATGAGTATCTCTCATTTACTGTTCTCAGTGTGGCTGTAGATTCGGTTAGGTTGGGTTTAAAATGAACGGATTTTCTCGGCACTACACTGCGAGTCGTAAGGGTCTATTGTGGCTCATACCGATTCATATTTCACCAAATAGACCCAGCTTCTAGACGAAGCCGATTAGTTTATTTGGTGTATGATCTTTCAGGTCCGAGGGAGAGAGTGAAACTCTGCCGAATCTCTGCCTTGTCTGTCTTGTCATGTGATGATTCAAACGACAGTTGCCTGTGAGTAGACCTGTTAGACATCGCAGGTCATCAGCAAACGACTTATTTAAAGAGTACCTGACAAATAGAAAACAAAGAGTAAAAATCCGAAATGAGACAAGCAAGGAAGAGATATTACATGTGGTGTACCTCAGGGGACAGTGTTGGGACCGATGTTATTCACGATTTATTTGAATAACTTATTCTTACAAGAAAATTCTGGAAAAGCCGACGGCACAGTCATTGTATATAAAGCAAATAATTGGTATGATCTAAAGAGAAAAACTGATAATGATCTGAATAATTTGAAAGATCGGTTTGATAGCAGACTTCTCTCAATTAATTTCAGTAAAACTCACTACCTGCCATTTAGTAGTACTGAAACGTCACTCCCAAATTTTGACTTAACCATTCAAAAAAATTTGTTTATAAGACCTGTCAAAAAATCAAATATCTAGGTATTTTCTTGGACCCTCACCTGAGATGGGATCAGCATATAATATACCTCACAAAAAAGCTACGCTGTATTCTTTATAGATTTAAGCAGGTGAAAACATATCTTGATTTTAAACACAGAATAATTGTTTATCAAAGCTTAGTTGAGTCTCACCTGAACTATGGTATCATAAGAGTGGGAGGGGTTTCACGAACCTACTTGAATATGCTGGAAATATCACAAAAAAGGTTTCTGAGAATGATATTGAATGAAGATAACAGATACCCTAGCGATTCTCTATATAATGGAACAGACAGACAGGACAGTATTTGGCCGTTTACTCTAACCACCCGAGTTCAACGAAGAAAGGCATCGTAAGAACTCTCGTCAAGAGAGCGGAGACAATATGCAGTAATCAAGAAGCACTCCAAGCTGAATTGACTAATATAAGGAGTGATTTGCGTCAAAACACATATCCGAAGAAACTTTTGGAGGAAGCCACTAACTCCACACCTACCAAGGAAGAACAACCGGGACTAATAGTTCACCTACCGTACATCAAAGGAATCTCCGAAAAGGTTAGAAGGAATTGGACAAGTTCAATAATAGAAGCTCCTTCAAATCCGGAAACACGTTAAAGGTTTTCGCACGAAAACCAAACCGGAAATTCTTACCACCTCCACCAAGAACTGTATTTATGAAGTCTCATGCGAATGCGGTTTTTTTGGTACATCGGTGAGACCAAGAGACCCCTGGCGGTGAGACTAGATGAACACAAATGCTTTACGCAGCAATGTGACAGGTCAAAATCCAGTATCGCAGACCATGTATGCAAAGAACATCACCGAATTCAGTGGAAGAATTCCGGAGTAACACATAGGGAAGAACACTGGTTTAGAAGAAAATTTAAAGAGGCTGTTTATAATATATCCAAGCCAACAGAGTCTTCAGTCAGCCCAGCGCCGAAATAAACAACGATTGGAAACCACTTTTTGATGGTTTTGACGTGAACCGATGAAAAGGTCAACTTGATTACAATGGACAGGTAGCAGGTAGAAAAACTAGAAACGAATAATTAATTGAGACTACCCAGCCATCAAAACAAAACAAACAATCAATTAATTAAGATTAACAGGTATGAATCTAGGAAAAATAAAACTGGAAAAAAACCCGAAAAAAATACCCCCGGAAAAAAAAAAACGGAAAAAATACCCCACGAAAAAAAAACGGAAAGAAACCCCCGGAAAAAAACCCCTATAGGCGATAACAATGGCCAGTACACAAAAAGTAATGAAATTTCAACTGTGTGTCATGTTAAAGAAACTTTTGATTCATTTTATAAATACCAATAACGTCCTGTGAAACGTTCATCGTCGACGACCAAAAAAGGCAACTTTTTATATTTTTATGACTTGATTGTTCCTGAACGAACTAACCTGGTGACAGATTCGCCTTTTTGCAAGGCTCAGGGTTGCCAGTGAGTCACTATTGTCACTATTGGTCACTATTTTAAAATCGTGTCACTTTTCTCACTATTTTCGAAATATGGTCACTATTGTCACTATTTCAGAGCTTAGAATTGGTTAGAATAAGGTGCTCGTTAGAATACCTCGCATCATTAAAAATCTGAAACCAAGAGCACTTGCAATTACCAATCCAGAATACCACCAAAAAATTTAGAAATGATAAAAAAATACCTTGTACAAAATAATTACCAAACATCATTAGTCAAAAATAATACTAAGCGAAAAACAAAACACTGAAAAAACGAGTAGAACAACAAAATCGACATATAACAAAATACCATATGTAAAAAATCTTTCAGAAAGACTTGCAGCGGTTATTAAAGATGAACATTCAAAAATAGCGTTTGAAAATAAAACACCATTGCAAGACATTTCTCTTCACACCAAAAACATCAAATATGGTTAACCAAATTAAGTGTGAGAATTGCCCTCAGGGCTATATAGGACATACTAAATGTTACCTGTAACACATCACAAAAAAAGATCACAGTTTTAACTTTATGACACCCATCGTTGTTTTTGATACGCAACCCTTTTTATCTAAAAGACTACTATGTGGAATTATTCACATATTCAAACATAACAGTGTCAATACCAGAAGGAATTGAGGGTTCAAACACAATGTTTTTTAGTTTGAAGTTAATCATATATTCATGTCTTTGATGTTTTTATTTCCCCTTCTTTTTTAGTCCGTTTTATAAAATTTTCAGAAAAAAAAACATTTGTACTTGGCTCTCAGTATTCGTGTATGTGTTGATGTTTTAATTGTTCGAATAATCTTGAAATGTCCGTTTTTGAAATTATTTCGAGCATTTTAAGTAGGGGAAAACAAAATTTTCAGTCCTCCCGAATATCCAAACTTTTATTCTCGTCGAATTTTAGTACATCGTGGCAAGTAAAACAAATTTTCAAAAAAAAATCCGGTGTTACAGAACCCTGATGATGATTTAAATATAGTACGAAACGTTGGCCCAAAAAAAAAGTTTTTCTTTCCAAAGCTTAACTTTGAATGATAGGTAGAAGTTTCAGTGAGTTTTTAAGTACAATTTTCAAAGTACAGATTACTTCAATTACTTTAATCTCGATAAATATTCTTATCTTCTTTTTGTAGTATTTGTCTTGGCCTTCATTTACTTCCCATATCCTAAAAATTTCTCATTAAAATACTGCAAATGACTTCTGGAATGATGAAGGAAAATATGACCAGGTTTCATAGAAGTTCCTCAATTGGTTGGGAAAATTTCACTATTTAGACAAAAAAGCCAATAAGTAGTCACTATTTCTGTGAAAATTAAGTCACTATTCTACTATTTTTCAACCTCTGAAGCGCTGGCAACCCTGAAGGCTGGAAAATCCGTTTTTCCACCCCTCTGTATTGTAAAATGAATCAAATATGGTCTATAGTCTGGTTCCTAAATTGTAAATAGTGACTCATCGGTTGTACGGTTCAAAATTCATATGAAACAGGTCAAAAAATAGAAAAGAAATAAGCTAGCTACTTTGGCTTCAAATCAAGTTTTACTTTGCCACTTTCGTACATCCCCTCCGCACTTTCAAATCCCGTAAAAACCAGAAAATGTACGATGAGTCATTATCTACAATTTATGAACTAGACTATACTTTCTTTAAAACAGTTGAAATTTCATTACTTTTTGTGTACTGGCTATTATTATCGCATATAGGGGTATTTTTTCCGAGTTTTTTTCGGAGGTATTCTTTCCGGGGGTATTTTTTTCCGTGGGGTATTTTTTCTGTTTTTTTTCCGAGTTTTTTTTTTTCGGGGTAATTTTTCCGTTTTTTTTTCCGATTACCGCCAGGTATATAAACTCTTGCAAGCCTTTGGAAACTTGTCAATAGTCACCAGAAGACGACTGCGGATAGAAGCAGTTGAAACATTGTGATTATACAAAATTGAGACGATGGAGGTCCGAAATAAATTTCCTTAAATTAGATCATCGTCTACAATCTTCAAACGAAGGTAGCAAAAGTTTGAAGATCCCACATTGTATCCCATATGATCCTAACTTTATGAAGGACACTATGTGCGGATTATGCCCCATATTTGTTGCTTCCAACTTTGTCAAAGTTTTAATATAATTTCGTCTCACATAAAATGGATATTATTAAAATAAAACATGACTTCATTTTATTCAAACAAATGCCTACCACTACATTTAGATCGGCCCTTTTGGAGTCCCATTTGCGTTATGGAATACCGTTTTGGGGAGTATGCAACTCATCAGCACTTCAGACTGTATCTGTACTGCAGAAACGAGCGACATTGATCACCAAGGGTATTAAGCATATCTTCGTAAATCTGCTTACCTCTTAACCCTTTTAAATACAGGTACTTGATGATGGCTCCATACTCCAATTTTTCGATTTTCACAATTTCGGTGGACATATTTTTTCTTTTAATTTATTGCATAACTCTGGTTTACTTTTTTGACGTCAAACTTTACACTGACACACTTCTAATAAGTTATTGTTCGTTGCTATGGTAACGGAATGTTTTGTTTATGTAGGGAACTGGTCTAGGCTAACTAGATATCAATACATCCTCGTATAATGTGCATATTGATGAATCTATGTTATTCGATCACAAAGTGTAATTGGGAATAATAGTGGTAATTTTTTTATTATTTTTCGAAAGTTTTCAAGTCAAACTGGATAAAAAACGGTTTCTCAGAAAACGAAAGGATTAGAGATGAATTCAAACACTAGCTCAAATTTGCGTCAA